>CM033620.1:27974329-29214011 GCA_019453435.1 Rhinogobius similis | reverse complement strand
CAGTCCTATTGTTTGCTGGCTGTAGCTCCTCGTCACTGTTGAGTACCTTATTAGCATGTATAAGAAGGCTGTTATTTGCTAAATTTAATCTTAAACCACCATTTCTGTTTAAATAAGGATTCTGTACATTATAACGTACATATTATAGTTTTCATTTTCTTTCTAATTCATTTCAACACTTGAAACAGGTCTAAACTTGAAACAGGGCTGATCAAAAACAGTCAGCCCTTACATTAGCTCACACATAAAAATGCATGCACCGTTTTCAGACAGTGCCAACTGCTTCAATTTCCTGCACTGAAAGCAACAAAACCACCAGATCAGTTCAATATAAAAGAGCAAATCCCCAGGAGATATCACAAGTCAGACTATGTGTAGAGTAACACTACACAAGGCATTTCAAAACTCCTCTTTCTGATCCTAACATCAACAACTACTACTGTTTTCCAATTTAGGTCGTCCCCTGCAACAAAATAACAAAACCGATTCTTACTAAAGCTATGAAAGCAAGACAAACCAGAAGAGACTTTGAATATTTCCCCCCGGACAGCCATGACGGCCACTGTTGATACTTTCACTGTTCATGTATTAATTTAAAGGGGACATATAATGTAAAATGGACTTTTATGGCTTTTTGTGTAATGGTGTTCTCATTACCTTACTCACAATTATTAGGATTGATTCATGCATGTTTGGGTAATCTTGCATTCTATTAAGGCTTGAGTGCTCAGTCTGTGCCCACTTGTGTATTTGCAACTATTCAAAAAGTTTAGTCTCCAGGTCATATGTACGGTTCAAAAATGTCATATAACTATTTTTCAACATCAAAAACATATATATGATATTCCGTTGCTTGGTGAAATGCCATTATCCAGGCTTCTCAGTTCAGTTTTGAACAGGAAGTCAATGGACCTGCTGTTTCTATAGCTACAACGCTTTAGATTAATACTTCGGTTTACAATAAGCAAGTTGTAAAATAAAGATCTATATATGTTATATAGCGTAATGCCTGGAAAAAGCACAATATGTCTTCTTTAGACTTGGCTATTGTTTAAAGGAACACATTTTGAATCAGACAAACATGAGAGAAATATGTCAGTTAGGCTACAGTTAACAGAAGTCATTGTAGATCTTAGTTCTTCACACAGTGTTGATGATTGATTGAAAGACATTCACAAACCTAAAATTAGTCAGATTCATTAATTCATAACACAATTTAATTAAAAAATCTTGATCATCTATGCATGTTTGTATCAGTTGCATTGAGTCTGGACCACAGACATTCATAGACGTGACATTCTTTATCTCTGCCTGTTGCTCCAACACCACCACTTTGCTAGCTGATGCAACCCGGACTTACGTCAAATCGAATGCTCCAGAAGACAAATTACTGGAGAAGCCGATACCCATATTAAAATATGCAAAAGTTTTATTTCATGATATTCATGCCATTTCTCTGCTCTCCTCTCCAGTAACATGTAAAAGAGGATGTTCTGTGGTCACAAGATGCTCACAAGTTCAGAAATCTCAACTCAAAGTCAGTTAGCCTTTAGCTCAGATGACAGTTTTACATGCTAGTTATGTACCGAAATAAAATGTCAAAAGGTTTACACACTGAACAATGACTTGTAACGAGGCTGTGACCTCTCGTAAATGTGGTTGATGGGTTGGAACCTGCTGACACTCTGGATTATTCAGAACTTGCATGCTTTGCGGGCTAATGCTAACGGCTATAGGGAAAATACATGATACTTCCACCGGAGTCCTTCAAATCATACCGGACTAGCCGCGTTGCTAAGTGGTTGATAGCATGAGCATCGCGTCTACGGTCTATGGTCTAGACATCCAAGTTCACACAGACCAAAATGAAAATGCTCCAGTTGTCCAGCAGTCGCAGTCGTATGCATCCATGGAAAGGTTACGAGCAATTATTTCCCCAACAGAGTTATGCAGATATGCCAAACAGAGTCAGCTCTGTGTTCTCATTTGTAGGGTTGTATGGTCATGGTTAAGGATAGGACCGCGTTTGACGTTAAGGTGATATGAGAACATATAAGGCTGTAGAACATTTTGAAAAAAGTTCCCACATTTTAGGACCATTCGTTGTAGTAAAATGCCTGTTGCAGGATTATGGTAAAGGTCAAGACCTTTTGGGTTTGATTAAGTTTAGTACATTTTTGTATGACTATGGCTAGGATTAATCACATAATATACCACCATCTCTTGAATCAACGCACACAAAGAGGAATTACTATTGCTCTGGCTTGCTCTCTTCTCTCCCTCGTCCCCCGCAGGCACGGTGACTCCGTTTCTACTCAACTAAAAGCAATGTTGGTCAAAATTACTTTTGAACTGTTGAATATACTTTTTAAAAACATACATACATATTGAATAAAACTCTCAATGATATAAATCTCATTTGTGCAGACCATGGAAAAATAATATGATCTGGCCATTGGCTCTCCAAAAACCCCACTCCTCATTTTAAATTATTAAGGCCGGTGGTACGTGAAAAGCCTTATATTATCTTTGGTGGTTCTTGGTGTGAAAAGTTTGAGGACTCTGTATGGTTTTGTTTCCTTAAAAACAGTGATGATTGTGTTTATAGATTCCAAACGTAGGCACTTTCAAGAACAACATATTTAACAAGTGGATTTCATACTATTGATTGAAGTGATTGGATTTTTGATGACTGCTACTTGTGCTATAACATGGTCAACAGCTTCTCTGGACTCATAGCTGAAACATTTATCTGATTTACACGTAGACACAATCAAGCGTACGTCCGCAGAGGCTATGTGCCCAAGAGTCTGTATACATGCACTGTTTGAATTTGGCCAAGACAACACACAAAGCTGTTGCTAAGATAGAAGTTTCGCCGCTGAAGAAATGCAGTGTTTATGCAAGGCCGTTTTGGTGCTACCTCCGTGGTGATGCCCTGGCCCACGATCAGGTCCCTCTTGGCCAAGGGCTGAATGAAACCTCAAGCATCATCCAGGCAAAACACTGACGTTGTTTAATTTAAATTTAACTTCAAATATAAATATCCCTCAGTAGCTCTTCTTTATGACTCCTGACCCATTGGTTGTGACATGCATATATATAAATTTTGTTGTCTGGAGCACAAAAGCTGGTTCATAATGAAGCAGAGGGGCCCTCGCTACAGCCTCTTAACACTCGGGACACTACATCACTGGAACAAAGGGGCTTTCATGGGCACTAGGCAAACTCAAACGTCAAAAAGACACAGACGACCAGATTGTGGTACACTTTCTTTTCCCGTTTTCATTTGCCTCTGTCTCTATGTAAAGACTCATCGCAATGCATAATGTCCATATTACATAAGAGCAGAGATGAGACAACGTAAAGCACCAACATCGCTTTATTAAGGCTTTAGGAAAGAACTTTTGAATCTTTGCATTTGTCACACTAAGCTTGATAACTGAACTAAGAATTAGGTCTATTGAAGTTTTTGGATTGTTGTCTAACGAGAACACTTGGATGGAGAAGGCTGAAATCAGTAGCACAAGTCAAGTGAAGGTTTATGGAACAGACACACGGAGGGATGCTTTTATTACTCTTTTATGGCCAAAGAGACGTTCGGATCGAGGGATCCATGTTTTCAGACAAAAGTTGGAAAGCAATCTTCCAGCTTTGAACATCAATAAAATTAGTATCTACGCCAGAGGTGCTCAAACTATGGCCTTGGGTAGTGGTGAAAAGTAACAAAGTAAAAGTAAAATGACTGTACTTAAGTACAATTTTTAGGTATCTATTTTGTATTTTACGTGAGTGAATTCTACAATGGATATTTTTATTTTTACTTCACTACATCTCCTCCATTACATTTTTGAACTGAACTAAAATGTCAATTTTTTTTTTTCTGGCCCAAAAGCTTCGAGTTCAAGTCTTTGAATACATTTTACCTATACATTTTGGAACAGACAAAAATGTACCTAAAAATGATTCGAAAAATTAAGAAATCCATTCAATTGCTTGACCAGAAATCAGCACCAAATCTTAAATAGATCTCCAAATCTAAGTTAACGTAAACTGGTTTACACTCAAAGTGCATTTTTAATGGATACTTCAATACTTTAACTAAGTACATTTTCTAAAATAATAAGTATGTTTTTTGCTCCTATATCTGCACTTTTACTTAAGTAACAAAATTGATCACTTCATCCACCACTGGCGGGAAGCCTTCACACACATTTTTCTTTAAAAGTTTAAATTTCACTTTAGAAACTTTTTAAATCCTCTGATAATGATTCACAGTATTAATGGCCCTGACAGCCCTGATCTACTCAGATCTTATCTGTTTTTCCATTGATTAGAAGTTCAAAATGTGAACAAATTACTCACAGAAGAGGTTGTGCTAAAGTAGCCCTGACCAAGCATCAAGCTCTGGAGATGAGTCCTGGGCGCTACACGGACCAGACCTGAAGCATTGAAGCATTGAACAATGGGTCAAATGAAAAGGACAATTACGAAAGTGTACCTTAACCTTAACAATAATAATAAAATAAGGAACAGGGCCATTTTATTTAATGCTCACTGTGCAGAATTACCTCGTCAGAAAGGCTTTTTTGGCATTCAGTAAATGTTAGGTTCAAGACAAGCCTTTCAGGGAAATACATGAAAATCTGTTTCCTCTGTGTGTTTTTGTCTAGCACTGGACTGATTCATGAAGTGTAGGGCACAGTAAAAGTGAATCAGGGATTCATTAGGAGTGCTGTTCAAATTGTTTTGTTTTATGGAATTAGTCACTGCACTTTACACCAGGATAATTGTTTTAAATATGGGAAAAAGCTGCAACTCAAGGAACTTTGAGTCTGACTTCACAAAGCCCTTTGCCTTTTTCTACTACATCCATAATCTCCTCTTGGGTCTTCCTCTGCTCAACATCTTAATTCCCTCCCATAGACCAGCTGGCATTAAGAAGAGCAGCCCATTAACCCATGTACAAATCAAAACTTTTAGTTTAAGGATAACTGAAATATGCTGTAAATGCGGTATATTTGCAGATATTTCAGATATCACAAATGCATCAATTCGACTAGAAGTGCACATTTTCACACTTCAGGTGAAAATTAAGCATCAGTAAAGCGTTTGATCACAGTTATCCAAGATGAAAATTACATACAGTGACATAAGTGAGTTTAGTGGTCGTATGAAGAGACAAACTTTTGTATGCAGGACTCTTTTTGGGGGACAATGAGCTAAGACCAGTGGTGGATGACAGGAACTTGGCAGAGGGTTAGTCATTAGCGCTTCTGAACAGAGCATGACTGAGGAGCTGTGCCTGGCCTGCTAATGGTGCTCGGAGCCCCGGCCCGCACTGGCATGCACTGTGGTGGCACCCGGAGAGCAATCCCTCAAAGAAGATCTGTTTATACGCGGCCTGTGTTGTGCATACGGATTTACTGGTGCGGATAGCAACTCTTATTTACCACTCCACTCATTCAGGCACGGTTCCTCGAGATTGTGCTTAGAAAGAACGTTTGGAAAAGTTTGAATTGTCATTTCACATTTGATCATTTTCAAAATGTACTTGGAAATGGTGTTCTTTTGGAGCATTTTTCCATATATTTACTTACCTACTCCATAAGAACAGTTGGTGTATGATATATATATATATATATATATATATATACACACACAACCCACAACTGTTTTCAATTACATTTTCAGTCTGAGGAACAGAGAGCTCGGAGAAGGGTCAGAACTGGGAGGACTTTATGAGCAGCTCCTGAACGCAGCATGAATGAAACAAGAAAAGAATAGGCACTTAACAGTCTACCACCTCCTCCTGCAGCTCACTTCACTCTTTCACCATCAGTGTTTAACTCTGTGTTATAGTGCATCCCATAATAATACACTGTCAGGGGTCTGAAGCATTCAGCAGCTAAGGCTAAGGGCATGTGAGGACAGGCAAGTCAAGTGCTCAGAAAACAAACCAAGACTGAATCTGATGTTTTATTTGTTCCCCGAATGTAAAGGCATCTAGCAGTAAACACTAAAGACCAACATGCCAAAGCAAAAGAAGATGTATGAGTAAAGTGTCAAAATAAGGTATATTATGAAAGGTAAATGGTTGCACTATAACTTTTTCTTACACTGGACACTATCAAGAACAGTTCATCAGTTCACACACATACATACACAATTGAACACAGAGATTGGATGCACTGGTCGGATGTATACTGGTGATCTGAAGAATCGTGTGACTGCTATTGTGTTTTTATGGGCTGTCCTACAAAAATGGCTAAATGATAAAAATAAACCAAAGTAAAGATTATTATTGAGTATATATTGTACCTTTTGTATTTTGGTGAAACATCCTCAAGGTGTCAAAACTGAAGATGTTCTCTAAGGCAATATAAGCCTTTCATTGTCTCCAAATGAAGAAATCCATCTCGGACATCAGGAGCACAATGAAAATAGACACTTCCAAAAACAATTTCATAGACAATATGATACTCACTACATCTTTTCCTCTGACCGAGAGCTACACAATCCACAGATAAATAACATTACACTTGGTCACATCCATATGTGGGTTTTGCAAACAGAAACACTATCCCTAATCAGCCTTAAAGTGCAGTTCCCATTGCATGTTAGCTGACTGTTCCACCTGTGCAGAGCTGTTATTAGCTGATAGCTGAGCTCTGCACCACTCCTGACAAGGCCTCTGCACACTATCTCTCTAATACGTGCTAATTGCATTCCATATTTGCTGGTGCATGGCCAGTAGGAATGTCCATGCTATTGTGGCATGAGGCTTTGGCTGTCAGCACAATCTTTGGGACTCACTGAGCTCTACAATCATAAAGGTGTGTGCCACAGACTGTGGAGCAGGAGTTGACTGTAATTGTAGATGTCTAAAACAAACATGATGTGATGGTCCAACTTTTGAGGCCTGTTACAATCGCAATTTGAATCTGTCTTTGTGTTTGTGTGTAAATATTACAAAATCAGAATGTTACAGGTGTTCTCCATAAACAAAATAGTACTTAGTTAATATTTTCATTTTATGGAAGTGCTGTAAACATAATAATGTAAGCTCTAAAAGTCTGTCTAGATCTTCATGAAACTGATGGTTCTGGCAATTATTCTTTTTCAAGACTTTTGTTTGTTCAATTAACCATACATATTCAAAACCACCAAGGCTATATTCATTTTTACAGTTCATTGATAAATGAGTGAATCACATGGTGAATCAGGTGTTGCAGGATGCTGTTAATTGCCATTTACCAGAAATACAGTAGGTTCATGCACTTGTGTAAAATGTGTCCTAACGACTCGAGCCAGTGATGTCTGAGTCAGTTATGATCTTACAAAAGGATGCTGGTCCATCCCTGATCATTTGTCGAGATATGCGTGTTACAGATGAAGGTCTCTCACAGGTGTTTGTTTGGCACTAGTGCTGGACACTGGTTTGTGGCTCTGTATGTGCTGCTGCTGTGGTGTGGGAAAGAGAGGCTGGCTTGCTGCCAGCAGGACACACTGGAGGTTACAGGAGATTAAAGTCAAACACAGCTCCCACAAAGAAGAATATTTGTCCTTCTGAGAAATGTTCAGAGGTAATACCGGTGAGAACAGCCTCCACCTCAGGGCCTTTCATAACAGATGTGGGTCAACAGGAGACGAGGGCAAAAGGGTCAAGCAGCTCACTCTACCAAATACTGCACTTGTAATTCTATATTATGAACAATTCATGCATATTTATTGTGAGTCTAAGTCAAAAACGTATACCCATATAATATGACAATAAGAAAACACACAGCCGTATGATTGCGGGAATTTGAACCATCAACCTTCTCATAGGATGTTACATAAACCTGAATAACTGCTAGTTTCCTCACCCTCTGAGATGCTTATTGTTTGTGGAAAAAAGTTAAACACATGATTTGAGAAAAAAAAAAAAAATAGAAGCAAACTCCAAAGATGAAACGAACAAATAATCACATTTTCTTTTCTGTCTTTTTTTATGGAAGTGTGGATTGTGAAGCGTGATGAGGGCCCCACCTCCGCGTTTGTTTGGTTTTGTGTGTCTTTCCACCGGGACACTGTGGAGGAACAGTTCAGAGGAACGGTTCAGAGGAAGCAGTGATGTTCTGTCCTTCCTGCCTCGGCGTGGCCCGCTTCCTCTGATTGTTGAGAACGTCAGAGCAGATGAGTAAACTGCCCACATCCCTGAGCACTGGTTTAAGCTATAACTTCTAACTGTAGAGGAGTCAGATTATAAACATTTGCCAATTAAATGTAAAGATGTATTTTGTACAACTCACAGTTTAGTTGAATTAGCAGTTTTCCTAAAGTCAATAATTAGATGGACCTGGAAGTGGTGAGGAGGAGGAAATGGTTGCTGGCCGAAGAGGCTGATTGTTCTGCTGCTACGGTTGAGATAGGATGGAGATTAAACAGATATAAGGAGCAGGCTCAGGGGCAGAGGGCATGAATATGGATAACTTTAGAGGTGATTTGAGCCAAGACAGTATTTTTCACACTCTTCAAAAAGATGGTTATTATAGTTTTGGAAATATCTCTCCACTCTGTCAGTGTCTGGATTGGAGCACAACGTATGTAGCTCGAGTACAAGCCATTCCTTAAAGTCAGTCAGAGTGAACTCCCACCTATAGCATGCGGTGTGCAGAGCTGCATGGGGCACTCTTGTTTGGGACCGGTCAAAGCCCTCATGTGGGAGCTGTTGTGGTACAGCGGCCCTTGGAGCGACGGGAGGGAGGAAACTCAACTCTGAGGCAGCTCCGGCCAAAGCCACTATCAACAAACACTATCTGATCTCCTCATACAGGCCTGTTTGAGCAGATGTGTCAAGGCAAATAAACACGGGGCCAGTCTATGAATCCCAGATCTGCACTGCGGGATGGTGACAGGTGTGTTGAGATACATACATGCAACACAACATATACATTAAGAAGCAATAACCGCCAGTAAAATTGCACAATTACATCACCATTGCTTAGTTATTGTGCATTTGTAAACACATTCTTGGAAAACCAACAAATCAGTACGGATTTATAATATGTTTAATGCCACAAACAGATCATCATGCCTTCTCTTCAACTTTGCTCAAAATATGTTCCCTCTGCATGAAACTGAAGTCATGTCACAAGGTGCTGTTTTTATAGATTTCTGTAAAGAATTTGAAAACTATAATATCGAATCCCACAAGGCAGTATACTCAGACCATTACTTTTTCTTCTTAATGTGAATGATCACCTTCCTGCTTGCCATTTTTCTGAATCATTACTATACAGACGATACTGTGGTCCCATCCCGATGTAATGTTTTCTGTCCTTTGTTGCAGAACAGAAACCTTCTGCAACTCTTCAAAGTGAGTCAGGCCCATTTAATTTGTTTTAATCTTTTCTTCTTGTATGAGAACTCAAATTAAATGGAAGCGATACAAAATGTTTTCTATTAAAATGCTTGATAAAAAAAAAAAAAAAAAAAATATATATATATATATATATATATATATATATATATATATATATATATATATTCAAACAAATGAGCACAATTTTATATAATACATTGAATAATTTATTTTAAAGGGGCACCATGTAGGTTGCTGGTGGGGGGTATGAAACACTCTATTCTTCTGGAGATGGAATGGAAGCAATCTCCATGGAGACTATCTTTTGGGCAATAACATTTGTGGATAAATGGATAAAAAGTGGATAAATGAAACATAGATGAGTTTATATACTGTGGAACCTTCCTGACAAAGCAAAAACAATTTTATGAAAAAACCAAGTGACGGACCATCAACTAGAAAACTTACATAGTGCATCTTTAATTGTACCTTTTGTGTTTTAACTGTAACCACTGAATTTCAACACTCTGAGCAATCAAAACAGTGGGAAGTGCCCCTGTGTCTTACTGCAAAGCATGTATCTGTTGACTGTTAGAGAGTAGAACCTTGGGAAAGTGAGTGCTGCTTTTTTCTCTGCCATTGTTCTTCTTCAGGATGTCCTTCAGCGTCACACAGAGGGTTCAGCGAGAGGTGTGCTAACAACTAACGGGATGTTACTCTTCCCATTCAAACTTCTCAAAATTCCATACAATTTGAAAAAACTGCAGAAAAAAAGTGATAATAATAAGTCAAAAGTGCATATACACTAGGTATCTCAACGCTAGGGGTCTCTCACTCATTCATGCTCCTTTGTTAGAGGAGGAGAGGCAGGTGACGTGTTTTGCTCAAGGACACAATAACAGCGTGCATGTACAGCCAAACATATTTTCAGTCTGAGTTAGGTTGCTTGAAATGTAGTTGATTTAGTGTTTCTACAAAACAAGGGAGCAGTCCATCATTTGTGTTTTTGAGGAAAGGCAGAGTCTTGTTTTATCCTTTAGAGTCAAGACAAAGCCACAAAATGCTCATGACAATGCTTTATGTTCTTCTGCTTTACCACTTTACTATAAATCTCAGTCTGTGTGGCCTCTGTGTGGATTGTGAGAGGCTGAAAGAGCAAAATTGAATTGATTAAACATAAATATAGAAGTGCACTATGTACCTTTTCTGTTGGAGGGTTTACCCAGGTGCTGTTTGTCTTTATAAAGATGTTAATACAGAATTAAACTGCATTTGTTCAGTTACTGGTGTTTTATTGTTAAAAAATAACATTCTGGTGGTCTGGCCTCTCCACAGACCTGACCTGTAACTTGGCCTTGTGGAATTATCTGTCTATTGTCCATGTAGACAAGTATGTAGAAAAGTTACATCATGCAGCCTCCTGGTCAAGCATTTTTAACGTTAAGAAAAGTCAAGATAGAAGGTGCTGGATGAATAAGGGTGTTTCTGTCACATGTGAGCACACATTTTGGTCGGCTCATCTGCATTTTACCTGCATCTCTGCAGTGATAATCAGACCTGGGTGTGCACCTTGTCTCCTCTTGGTTGTTATGTTGTTGGAGCTGGAAGCAGTAATTACACAAGTCTGTGTATGACAGGTTAAAGAGAACACTCTCATTTAGGGCGGCTATGGCTCCTGCTCCCGACTCCAAATCATTATTTTTCCTCATTTCACGTCCTGGCTGGTTTACATTGTGGCCACATGTCTATTCATCTGTTCCAAGGAGCACTTAGAGAATTGTGAAAATAACCATTATGTGGAGCCTAAACAGTGTTTTGGAGCAGAGACACTGACAGAGTGCTGAGCTGAGCTGATGTCAGGTCTGGACAAGTCGCCACGCCGTTCACAGAGAACTGGACCAGCACAAGGCCAGGAGCAGAGCTGGGTTCAGATGACGTCATAATATTACTGTACCATAGCATGTAAAAGGTGAGATGATTTTATAGGGCTGAACCAATATTGCAGTAAATAGATTTTGTCACTAATATAAATGGTAAGGTGCAACACAGTTTCCTCTAGAATATTAAGATTAAGAATATTAAGAAATGTCCATAAAGTAACACAAGCTCATGGCCTCAGGAGTCTTAACCCAAACTCAATCCCAGCAGGGCCATTAAACAACACAACTTAACATCAAGTTTGAAGACATTTGACAATAATAAATTACACTTGTAGTACGCTACACAGACTTACAGACCACCAACCATTCATGAACACACCACTTTCATACTAATGGGGTTGAGTTTGTTGTCTAAGGACACAGCGACAGAACTTGGTCCAAGCAGGGATAGAACCTCTGACCTTTGGGTTGGCAGAAGAGCACCTGGTGGGCCTCTCTGGTACTGCACATAAATGGTTTACATCCTACCTCACAGACAGAACATTCATGGTAAGTTTAGATACCTGCTCCTCCAAGGTCCATAAAATCCCATGTGGTGTGCCCCAGGGTTCGATTTTAGGTCCTGTACTTTTTAACCTATACATGCTCCCTCTTGGTGGTGTCATCAGGAGACATGGAGTCAACTTCCACAGTTATGCTGATGATACGCAGCTTTACATCTCCATGTCTCCTGATGACACCAGGCCAATGGATGCTCTTTTTAACTGCATTTTAGACATCAAATCCTGGATGGCAGAAAACTTTCTCCAGCTTAACCAGGACAAAACTGAGGTTTTAGTCATCAGTCCTGAGGCCCAGAGAGAGAAACTTTTATCCAAACTGCAAGCACAGTCTTTTAATCCATCAGCACAAGTAAAAAACCTGGGCGTCATCTTTGACTCTGAGCTCACTTTTATTCCACACATCAAGAACATCACAAAAATAGGTTTTTATCACTTAAAGAACATAGCCAGAGTCCGTCCCATTCTCTCTCGGGCCAACACGGAGACGCTGATGCATGCTTTTATCTCCAGTCGTATAGACTACTGTAATGCCCTGCTCTCTGGTCTTCCCAAAAAGAGTATTTCAGGTTTGCAATTATTACAAAACTCAGCAGCACGTGTCCTGACTCAAGACCAGGGGCGGGACCACATTACACCGGTTTTAAAATCACTGCATTGGCTCCCGTGTCTTTCAGGATCGATTTTAAGGTTCTTTTACTGGTTTATAAATGTCTTAATGGTCTTGGGCCTTCTTATCTATCAGAATCTACTTTTACCATATGAACCCTGGCCCCTGCGCTCCTGGCAGCCGGCTCCTAGTCATTCCCAAAGTCAGGACACACACTCACGGCGAGGCGTCCTTCCAGCACTACGGCCCTCGTCTGTGGAACGGCCTGCCGGAGAACCTCAGGGCCGCAGAGAACGCGTTCAGGTTTTTAAGAGCAGGCTCAAGACCCACCTTTTAGTTTAGCTTTTGACTAATATTTAATTTGTGTATTTGTTACATTTATTTATTGTGTTTACTTATTTTATATGTATTTATTTAAGTTTTACTCTAGTTCTATTTATTTATTAATTACCCATATTTATTTATTTATTTATTCTTTTATTTATTTTAGACTCCAGTGTTTCCTCTGAGGGGCCCTCTGTACTGGGAGCGGCGGTCGTCTGTGGTTGCTGGGCCCTGGCTCATGGGCCCCTGGTGGAGGTTTGGTGCTTGCCCCATCTCTCCTCGGGGCCCTGAGTCTGTGTCCTGTGGCTACGGACTCTCTGCTCCTGGTGCAGACGGCTCCTCTGATGGTGCTTCCTCAACTGGTGTATCCGCACTCAGCCTATTGTATCTTAGGGTATATGTGTGTAAATACGTGCGTATGCACATAGATGGGTGTGTATCTGTATGTGTGGGTGTGTGTGTGTGTGTGTTCAGGTGTGACTGTGGGTGGGTTGCTTGGCTGGTGGGAGGCGGTGGGGTGGGAAATGGTCATGTGTGGGAATGTTTTTAATATACACTGTAAAGCACTTTGTGCTACATGCTATGTATGAAAAGTGCTTTATAAATAAAGTTTGATTTGATTTGATTTAAGAGTGCTCTAACCTGAGCCCCTGCCACACAAACATTTAGGACCTGTTCAGTATGTTACATCAAATCAAATTATTTATAAAACTCTTTTCATACATAGAATGTAACACAAAATGCTTTACAGTGCATTAAAAACATTCCCACACATGACCATTTCCCACCCAACCACCCCCACCCAGCCAGGCAACCCACCCACAGTCACATATACACATCTGTGCACACACCCACACACACACACACACGCACGCACACACGCAGTACACCAGTTGAAGAAGCACCATCAGAGGAGCCGTCTGCACCAGGAGCAGAGAGTCGTTTGGAGCCACAGGACACAGACTCAGGGCCCAGACAAGAGATGAGGCACCAAACCTCCACCAGGGGCCCCCGAGCCAGAGCCCTGGAGCCACAGCCGACCACCGCTCCTGGTCCTCAGAGGAAACACTGGAGAGCCTAAAATGAATAAATAGAGATAGAGTAAATCTTCGAAATAAATACATACATAAAATAGTAAGCCTAAAATAAGTAAACACAATAAATAGGATGAATATATATAACAAATACACAAATTAAATGTTAATCAAAAGCTAAGCTAAAAAGGTGGTTCTTAAGCCTTCTCTTAAAAACCTGAGCGTTCTCTGCGGCCCTGAGTTTCTCCAGCAGGTCGTTCCACAGACGAGGGCCGTAGTACTGGAAAGACGCCTCGCCATGAGTGTGTCCTGACTTCGGGAATGACTAGGAGCCGGCTGCCAGAGGAGCGCAGGGGCCGCGAGGGTTCATATGGTAAAAGCAGTTCTGAGAGATAAGAAGGCCCAAGACCATTAAGACTTTTAAAAAACAGTAAAAGAACCTTAAAATCAATCCTGAAACACACAGGGAAGGGTAATGGCAACATGCGCTATTAAAAAAAAAAAAAAAAAAAAAAAAAAAATATATATATATATATATATATATATATATATATATAAAACAAGGCGCTGTCTTAATTCTGCCTTCATTAAATTAGATTCAAGATTATGCTTTGTTTCTGTACTTTGACAAGCCCTTCATCAAAGAGCACCTCTTTTACTATTTTTCGTCACTGCCCTGTACTTCTCTTTACTGTTCAAGCTTTTTTGTTCCTCTAAATCAAACGCCAACACACCACTTCAGCCTTTCAGACGGTCTTATTTTTGGATGTTCATAACTCTCTGTCAAAAAGAATGTTCTGTTTTGTTAACTTCTCGATGCATCGCTGCTTCTTTTGTGCTCGATTACATCACAAAAATGTTCCAAAGAGCTTTGAAAGAAAAACTCCAAAATGGCTCTTAGTTTAGCAAATAGGCAACATAATCATAAATACTGTGTTACCATGTGAGCTGCTTTGTTAGATTTTCACAACAATTATCTTTGGATGTTTAAACAACGATTCTAAACAGCAGAATGTGTTTTGAATCCTTCAGAGCTGTAATTAAAGGACTACAGTGGTGTACATGAAAGTGCAGGTATCCAAGAAATGCTCATTAACTTCTATCAAGTGTATCTGCAGCATTAGAGATGGCAAACACAAAACAGTTTTAATTTCTGTATCATGAAGTTTACAATCATCATGGATTATATATATATATTTATTTTTTTTTTTTGCAAAACTGCGCAATGGTGTTAGGGCAACTTTTGGTATTTTGGAGCAAATTCATGTCACAATTCATCTTAAAACCATTCACAATTTGGATTTTATCTCGATTTGAGCTACTCTTTAAAGCCATCTGCTGCTTTGAAAGTTCATACTTCGTGGTGATTGGTTAGTAATTAAAATTTCCTTCAATTAAATAAAAGTATTCCGCATAATTGAAATGACAAGCTTTAATCAAGGGCTAAAATTCAGCTTTGGTGTCCTATTCACTTACATCCGAAATATTGGTCGATGACTCTATGATTCTTGAGCACTGTTTATGATCATTTACGGTCAGTTTGTGCTCTGACATCGTCCGTCCTTGCAGTTAACATGGGGCTTCCTTTCTCACACACAAGATTCCCAGAAGACGC
This sequence comes from Rhinogobius similis, assembly GCA_019453435.1. Taxonomy (NCBI): domain Eukaryota; kingdom Metazoa; phylum Chordata; class Actinopteri; order Gobiiformes; family Gobiidae; genus Rhinogobius; species Rhinogobius similis. Next base: position 29,198,642 of record CM033620.1, on the reverse strand, counting down.
GCCGACCACCAAACAGGAAGTGACCCCCAAGTCTGTGCACTGTGCACGCCATCACGTCAACACCATAGACTTCAGTTAATGATCAGGGCATCATTTTTTTTATAATGACACGTCACAATTAATTGATTAATTGTTGCAGAACGAGAGACTTAAAAGTGAACAGTAAAAGTGTGATGTGATGAAGGAAGAGAATGTACATTTCTCAAAGGTGCACAATGTAACTTTTCTGGTAGATGATCCATAACCTGCTTGTTTTCATGATATATTAGGTGTTTTCGCACTTTTTCAGTTCCTGAAACTGTTTTTTAGTTCCAGTCCCCGTTTGGCACATGTTTGCGAGTAGGAACTACGGACTGACATCACACTTTGGGGACTTTTTTGGCTCTTTCTTAGGGGCAGGTATTTCTGTCAGACCAGGAACCTGTTTTGTTAAAATAAACACATCTATAACATTAACTTTAAGAAATATGTTTTATTAATTTTCTGACATTGTGAACGTTTTTTGAAGCAAAACCAAACTTGGACACAGTAGCTTCAAAATAAATTTCTCAATTAGTTATTAGTAAACTCTGAACAATGTGTGTTTTGTTTTAAATTTCATTTTTCGTTTGAGCTTTTTGTGCATCATAGTTTTATTTATTTATTACAGAGTACAGTAGGATGAAGGGGGAAAAAGACTTGTGTCTACCTCAATTGAATAAGTTAATTTTATAGTCAGTTAGACCCACTTTCAGTATGAACAATGGATGGTTCGTCAAACTAAATAGAGACTGGGGGAAACAGGGACTTAGTTCTTGGTACGTTCTTGGTATTCTTGGTATAAAACGTCTGTTGGTGCTTTGCCTAGAATGTTTCACAGTATGGCATTAAAGTATCTATCTCCATGGAGAGAAGCAGGTGGCGGCACCAGGTCAAGTTGTAGATCATGTATCACATCATGTACCTTCTCCTTTGCTCTGTAACATTATGTGTCAAACAGCTGCGTGTTTCTCTACTCTTGGTCCTGAACAAAACGCTGTTGTTTCCTTGCAGTTCTTCCCATGTCTCTGTGAGAGTTGAAAGCTTCTCTGATGTGCTTAAACCTTTGACTGATGTCAGGATCAAGCATCAGGAGCCTGCACGCCCCCAGAGTAAAACAGAAGACACAGCAAAGGGAGTTCATAAAAAAGTAATACAACATACTTGAATTTGAGAGGATATTGTCTTGATTTGAGTTGCCAAGCATCAACCAGTGTAAGACTATCTTTTTTCTTAAAGTGGCAAAAGATAATTTAAAGTGCAAAGAGTTGTAGTTTTTCTCATGTTGATTGAAGGAGTCTTGATCCATACATTATTTTACAAGTAAAATCACTCAAATAAAGACTGAATGTTCTTGATTCAAGTCATGTAAAATCTTACATAGCCTAGAAATACCTTTTACAGTTGTGTGAACTCAAATTATTTCATACTCAACTCAATTCAACTACAAATTTATCATTCAGCTGTTTTTCGGATGAGCTCATTAAACAAGTTTGTGTCCTTAATTGGGCATGACTCTTCATTTAGCAACAGACAAGCGCTTGACGGCCACTCTCTAGAGAAGGGAGAAGCTGAAAAATTGAAGAGGAACATAAATAAATAAATAATGATGAAGTGTATTCAAAGATAAGAGCTGGCTGTGTTGATCCTGAGCGTGATGTGGTGATTCACGTCTGCACGTAGGTGTGGCATTGCCCGCACAGTCCCTCACACAGCAATGAGAGGAGGACCAGCCCCACTCTTCAACCTACTCTTTACAATAACTTATGATGAGTTCAAATGGGACTTCATTGTCTTTCTGTAGCGTATAACTCAAAAGTAGGAATCAAGTTGTTGTATGCAAACTTTTTGAGCTTTTTACTAAGTTAGAGTGTTTTCCCTCATCAAAAACATACCTAATGTAGAATTTCATTGGTGCAAGTACCTCTCTCGCTCCCACAAACTCAAAGACTTATTTTCCACTGCATGATGTCATCTAGTGGTAATCTAGGAAGTTCTCTTGATTGTTTTAAAGTTCATTCACCTTTTTTAAACCTATTCCAATCATTTCAGTGGTCATTGTTCTAACCCACCTGTAGAACATTAAACAGAGGAAAGGTCTATGTAGTTCATTCTGTTGATTTATCCTTGCAACAAAACAGTTTGAAGCTTGCAGCTAACAATTGTATTTCCTGTAACAGTTAGAATATCCCAAACGTCCGCTCTTACGTCCATAAAACTGTAGGTGAACAGGGGAAAAAATCTGTAGTTTACCTCTATAAATGTTTTTTAAAAAATAAGTTTTTTTTCATCATGTAATGTTTGCAAATAAAAATAAGGCCTTCTATATGTAAACATAAGGGGTGATCTCTGCGTTACATAGTCCCATGTAAATTGTTGGATGCAAATTGATTATATGAAATAATAAAACATCTTTATGGCTATTTCTTTGGCTATATTGTCAAGAGAGCAAACTGACAAAAAACAAACACAACATAAATACTTTTTGCTGCAGGGTCTCGTCATAAAAGCAAATGATAAAATAAATCAACTGGACTCAAACCCTCCTGACACTGAAGGCTGATGGTTTGAGAGCCTGGTGCTGTAAAGCTCAGACACAGAAGCACTACGCATGGGAGAGCTATTTTTGCCGAGTCAGTGGTGTTTTGGAGCTAGCAGCCGTTGTTACCAGCCAAAAGCTGTTAAACGGGCTTAAATGAGCTGCAATTTGTTTGTTTCTGCTGTAAAGTGGAACCATGTGAAGCAAAGATCTCCTGAAGCCCACTGTTCCCTGGATTCTTTCAGCATAGTTGGAAATTTGAATTTTGTAGTTAGCACATTTCAAACATTATTACAAGCTTTGTTTTTCTGATGTGGTCCCATTTATTTATTTACTTTTCTGGGATAATAACACAACATATAAACATGTTCTGTTCCTTTGTTTTAAAACATCATTAGTTATAAAGCTGTGAGCAGATTACAGGCTCAACAGCGCACTGGATTAAGATGGAGTAACAGTACAAAACATATTTCAAATTCAGTTTGAGTATGTCATACACTTTGATTAAACATTGTCAACATCAAAAGTGCTCGAGCTAAACTGCACAAAAGCCAATTCACACTCTCCAGTGGACAAAGACATGAGGAAAGTAGAGTCTTGCCCAAGAACACATCAGTATGCACTTGTGAGGGCAGGGATTCGTCCATATTGAAGTCCTGAATGCTGAGGCGCTCTGACAAAGAAGTGAGGAGAGTTGGCATGTTCCTCTCAATGCTGTATGACCTGATTATTATTATTACACCACATTGCTTTTCTTTCCAGTGTGGATTCGTCATTGTTAAAATGGCATGACCGTGAGTAAATGTGTTTGTCAGACATGCAGAAATGCTACCTTCTCTGTGCGTGGATGTGATAAGACTATAGGGCAAGAGGCCGAGTAAACATTCCTCGGCTGTGAGGAAAGTGACTCTGCTCTGCTCTGTCACAAGTGACTTCAGCTGAGCCTCAAAATACACCTGTTTGGTCAGAGAGACCACCAAGCTCCCAAAGAACACTGTGTGTGCAGAAAGGATCTGTCAAGCATTTCTGAAGGGACTTTAAATTGTAAATTATTATGACTAAAATCCTCTTGTAGACAAGGGCTCGGATCAAATCAGAAGGTGTTGAGATACAAATGGCTTTGTAAATTCTAAACCATTTGATAGATTATTAGCAGAAGTCAAGGAAAGGCAAATTAATTCTCATCAGTTTGGTTTAGAGCTTTTTTGCACTTTATTGTCCACACAGGGAAAATTGTTCATCCCATCCTTCAATGCTGTTGAGGCAACGATTAGGAGCACTGGGTGACACAGCGCCCAGGGACTCAACTCCAGATCGAGAGCTTTGTCAAGACATCAGCTGACTTTATCAGGTGCATGTTTTGGGTTTATGGAGAAACTGGAGTACCTGTGGCTGTGCGAAACCCAGACAGACTTGTTGCTGTGAGGTTAGAGTGCTATCCACTCAGCTGAGAAGAACCCTCTGAGAGCTGCATGAAGGAAGTCATTGATGTTCAGTCTCTTCATCTTCTGTGCCTATATCTTTTGACAACCAGCTTGGTTTTCTGTTATCTGGATTTTAAATGAAGCAGCGCTTTTACAGCCCTATGGCAGGCCTGTACCTCAGACCAATTAACACCAGAACAATTTAGGTGTAGTGGCACTTTAAAACCTCGGATAAATTCTGCTTTTTTTTTTGATTGTTCCAGGACACTAACCATTGGTTTGTGGCCCTTCGCTTGGTCAATGTTTTAATATATAGTCATTGATGGAAAAAAGTTTGGGAACCACTGCCTATAGCAATAACACAAATGACTCACGACTTTAGGAAAGACACATTTTATTGGTTAAAACATTTTATCCACAAATACAGTTTGAATCTACAGTATCATGCTGTTACATTGTAACAGTGGATCACAATAAGCAGAGTCTTCCGTTCAGTGGAAGAACTCTCCTCCAGACACTTCAGGTATTAGGCACTGCATCAAATAAATTAGTAACATCAAAACTCACTGTGCCTTATAGTACATCTCACCAGAATCTCAGTGCAAATGCCATTACAGCTGGAAGATCCATGACAGAACTACAAACACAGACGTACCCAAAATCAAACCTAACATTACTTAAAGTTCAAATGAAAGAGAAGAATCCACAACAAGGATTGGATCAAAAGTTTGTTGAATTGCTGGTAAATGTTTGTGAGCTGACTAAATATTAGTCTTGATGTTTCGGCAGTCCTCTACAAACGAACAGAGGTTTAGTGATGCAGTTAGCTGGATACAGTACTAAATCTATCTTTAAGCAGCAAAACTTACATCATCAAAAAGACACAGGTGAAAACAAGAGACAAATAACACAGGATGACAGCACGTAAATTCCAAGTCTCTCAGGAAGTAACAGAATATCAGTATAAGATTCATCCGCATAAATAAGCCGTTTGAGATTGCTTTTGTCCGCGCTCACATTTTACTGGTAGTGGCTTCAAGAAATAACAAAATCATATCTATAAACCAATAATAAGTTCCAGTTAAAGGATTTTGAATATCATGTAAACCATGAGTGTAAAAATGTATTTTTTACCAGATTGCCCCGATAGTAACCGATTGTCTTTGAGATCAGATAAAAACATTCAGATGATTATTCTGTATCAAAACATAGTTTAAAGTATACAAGTCGTTTTGACACTGTTGAGATATGATACAATGCCTGTCTTTGACTAAAAAAGCAGAAAGAAATGAAGAATGATGCATGACAATAGCACCATGTCTGTGTGGAAAAGATATCCTCTTTTAGATTTGTTAATGTTTGTCAGTCAGTCAAGTTTGTTTAATGTGTCAATTTCATATTTACATAGTGGCCTTTATATAAGAACAATCTCTTGAGCCATCATGGCCCAGGGGTTTTTTCTGCACATACTTTTCTTTTGCATTACTTGGATAAGGCATATCTTTTTATTTTAAAGGGTGTTTTTGTCAATAATAACCAATAACCCAAACGCATAAGTGAAAATGGTTAGTTAACATAAAGATAAGAGTAGTAAAAGCATATGAAAAGACAATGTATTAATGTAGTGTATATGGACAAAACAATATCCAGCTGCAGAAGAACTTAAGTGACTAGTCTAAGAACTGTGCAGTCCTCCTGATTTCTTCTGTTAGTGCCACTAAAGGTAGTTCAGACTTGTACCTTTGACAGTGTTACACACACCTCTGGAGCTAACTCTCAACATGTTCACACGTCCAGGTCGTCAGGCCGGGCCCTGCTCATGCGGCTGCTGGCGCGGCTGCAGGGCCGGGGGTCCAGCAGGGACAGGGGGTGAAGCTCAGGGGCCGGTGGGGACATTTTCTTGTGCTCCACTGTGTCATCAGGGAAGTCAAAGGCCTGTGCGTGAGAGTTAGAGATGGTGCTGCCTCCACCGGTCGGCCCCAGGCGGCTCTGCTCGGTGGAGTAGTTTGCCCAGTTCTGTTCATTGGCCTGTTTGTTGTAGTTTCGGACAGAGCCCGTTCCCCGCTCACCTGTGGCCAGCTTGTATCCTGGAGGGGACAGAGGTGCACTGGGGGAGGAACAGCCGTTATAGTAGGCGTACTTGGCAGCGGCCAGTTCTTTTGGAGAAGTGCTCATTGTTCCACCAGAAAAAAGTGTGGGGGGCAACTGCTGGCCTTTGACACGATCCTTGATCCTTTTAAATAAAACATAGAAGAGCTCGATAACATTGAGCAGAAGAGACACTAGGGACACCACCAGCATGAAGATGATGAAGACGGTCTTCTCTGTGGGCCGGGACAGGAAACAGTCCACTCTGTGAGGACAGGGCGAACGCTCGCACGTGTAAACAGCAGACAGGCTGAAGCCATAGATGTACCACTGGATCACCAAGAAGCCCACTTCAAACAAAGACTTGAAGAATATGCTCACAATGTAAGTCCTCAACAAGGCTCCTTTCATCTTAACTTTGCCGTGTTCCTCAATGCCATATTTCTGCTTTTTCATTTCAATTTTCTTCAGCGGAATGTCCACATCTCCTCCATCGTTTTGCACCGACTTCAGCTCCTCTTCCTTGCGGTTGAGTTTCTGCTCCTTCCGGTGCAGATAGAAGACATGGGCCAGGTAGAGCAGTGTTGGCGTGGACACAAAGATAATCTGCAGGACCCAGAAGCGCACGTGGGAGATTGGGAAGGACTTGTCGTAGCACACGTTCTCACAACCAGGCTGCTGTGTGTTGCACTTAAAGGCAGACTGCTCGTCTCCCCAGGCCGACTCCACAGCCGTTCCCAGCACCAGGATCCTGAAGATGAAGAGCACGGACAGCCAGACTTTGCCTCCCGCAGTGGAGTAGGCCTGCACCTTGTCGAGCAGGCGCCCTAAAGCACTCCAGTCACCCATCCTCGCACGGCTCTAGTTCCTGGGGGAGAAGAGCAGACAAAAAACAATTAGAGCTTCAGAGATTACATTATTTAGCCAAAGTGACTTCAAAATATGTATCATCAAGTTAGAAATGATTGGTTAATTTGGACCATGAAGTTGCCAGTTATTGTCTTGTTTAGTTGTCCTTCTTAGTTCCTGTTTGATTGGACTGTAAATCGGATTTTGAATAGAATTGCACTGATCCAGCCTTTTCCTGTTGCCAATACATGGATTTTGATTAACCGTTGATAATGACAGGAAATAATGAATTATCACCCAATACAAGTCCATAGTGCCTTGAATTAAGATATATTACTTTCACCTTTGAACATGTCTAATAACTTCTCTCAATCAGGCTAAAGTATCAGCTCTCTGAAAGTGTGGACCACTACGAAGTCTTTGCGATGATAGTCAGGCTTGTACTTCACTGAACAAATGTGAAGACATCAAGATGTTGAGTGGTGATGGATGGATTGCTTCCATCATGTGCAGGCCATTCACCCTTTAGATATTTGCTTAATCCTATTTTGTTTAACAGAGGCTGGCATTTGAGGGTATTCCAGGCAAACTAATTTGGCAAGATTAATGGTGTCTACAAAGTATTTGCTAAATGTCTGTTACATTCTAGATATTCAAAAGAATCTTAATAAAGCGTAAAGATTGTAAAACACTTTGTTCAAAGTGTTCTCCCCCATGGATTTTATAATCAGTAAATATAGGCACAATGAAAATCCAGTGTCAACATGCTCTATCTGCATCATGTGAAAAGGAACAGAAATGATCCGTAAATCTCAAAGCTCCAGACAAAAGTATAAACAATTGAAATCAGAAAGGTGCTTAGCTTGCAGTCAGGCAAAGTGTCTAAGCTACAGCAGCATGACGCACTTATTAATACCAAAACAAGTTCAAAGTACAGTTTTCCTTTAAAATGTCTAATTCTTATTCTTATTATCACACATTGCAGGCCAAATAAAGCGTCCAGTGTGTAAGAGTGTTCTTTCAACAGGCCATAAAGTGGACAGTACAGTGGATTTGGCCTGAATTAGATTGATTTTGCTTGTGTACTTTAGCAGTTAAGTTAATAATGAATAAGTGGGAACCTTATGTCTAATCCACCAAACTAAATGCATGTGCTTTTACTTAGCACACACAAGCTCTGCAGCACACATTCTAGACCTATTCAGAAAGTGGTGAGGTCAAAATATTGAGAAAAACGATCCATATACTGTGAAATAGCCTCAGAGACAACAGTAAGACCCGCCACTTTCCACATGAGCGCATTAAGACAGAAACTATCAAGACTTCACAAGAGAACAATAGAGAGTCTGCTCTTGCATTGTTCCACACAAGTGCCCAAAAATGTTCTTCAAATCTGTGGAAAACTTTGAAAATATTATTCATCTAAGGCAATACATTACTTTGAAATACAATAGGCCACTTGAACTCAAAGAAAAGTGTCTGTGAAGGTTTTGTCATTCAAGATCACAAGTTTCAGAAGACAATTATAATTAATAAGTTAAATTTTTAGACTTCTCTATGACAATATGGACACATGAAGAAAAAAGATTTAGTAAGAAAAGAATAAAAAGGAAATAAAAGAAAATTACACAAAAAATATCACAGAAACGATTAAATCCTAAAACAAACAGGTCATTGAGTGTGTCTGGCTGGCTTCTTAAACCCTTTAAAAATCCTGGGTCAAGCAGTTCCGACATAATTAAAAGGATTTCAACCTTCTGTAAACTGTTTGGGTAAAATCTTTTGTTTTTTTCTCTAAACTTATTTAATTTTAGATAACTTTGTTTAAAGTTTTAAAAGGACCAATACAATACTTTTTTTAGCCAATAATAAAAACAAATAACCCTCAAAACCCACCATCATAAAGAAAGTTGAACGTGCAATGAAATCCAATGAAACTTACAGAAAAGTGCCGAGACCTCGTGACTCGCTCTCCACAAAGTTCTGACAAACTCAGACGTCTCCACAGCTTGTCCCAAGTGAGCGCAGTTTTGAGCAAAGTTTGGCTCCCCCCAATTCTACACAGCGGTCCCGTTAGTCACCTGACGTTTGGTGACGGGGAGGATCTGTGCTCTGTGGACTTGAGAAGGGTTTGGCCCGCAGGTTCACCTCACAAATGAAATACTATTCAAACATAATGGCAGTTTATGAAAGTTTTTCAGTGTGCAATACTTTTATAATGTCATTTCAAGGCTGACCATTAGGGAGCTTTGAGTTTGGACCGGACAACTTATTATTGTTACCCTTTGCATTGTTTTGGATAAATCTAAAGTAAAGGATCAATTTCGTAAAATGTCATGTTTCAAAGTGCGTACAGTAAATCAGAGCGATGCGTGAAAGTTCTTGGGTATCGTGCGTAAAGTTCTTGTGGACATGATTAATAAAGTCGATGATCCAGTGGCTCCATCTGCTGTTTGAGAGGAAAACTGCTAATTTGATTTAATCTATTTTATAATGGTTTATGGATATTGATTTATGAAGATTTACATACCACTTGCTTTTTAACATGATATGCATTTAAAATAAATTAACCTGGTAGAGGACATACATTTCTTTTAGTTGCAGCCCTGAGTCAAACATGTCAAGTCACATAAGTAAAAGGCTTGGTAGTTCACAAATCAAAAGTGGAATTGAAAGAAATCTTTATTCAAAAGGCTGTTTAACTTACATAAAATAATAATTTCAAAAGATATAATATGTACAAAAACAGGAGGAGAAAAAGAAAATACGTTGGTATAATTGACTAAGTATTTGTGAGAAACAATTTCTGCCACATCCCAACATGTTACCAGTGAATTGAAAAACACACGGTGTAAAATAACCATACATTCTTGTAGTGATTGTCCAGGGTTTGATCTAATCTCACCTTTTTCTAGCAAGAATAGCAAGGTTTTGATTCAGTCCCCAGGCAAAGTAACCTAAGTGGAAAAAATACTTTTTTTTTTCCTTTTACTTCAAAGTCTTCTTTGGGCTGCATGTGCGACAGGCGACAGAGCAGGAGCAGATGAGGCAAAGGCCAAGCCAAATCCAGTGGAGTGGAGCACGCCTTCAGACAAACTGTACAAACATTGTAATAAAGGCTTGTGGTATATGTCAAAACATGAATAAGAGGAAGGATGTTTTTGTGAATAACGCATTCTTGGATAAAAATAAAGTTTACAAAAAATCTATCACAACAAGGAAAAAGGAGAAAAAAATACAAAAACAAAAAAATAAAACAAACATTAACAAATCTTGATCTTTTGTCGGATCCAATGTCCATTTCATATAAACCCATAAAAATAAAATAATTTTTCGGAACAGAAACCCATAGCTACTGTCCCTCAAAAACATTTAAAGAAACACAACCTGCAGTAACTTTCTCTTGGAGCCACACATCTGTTGTTTTCCTTCTGTGACTTCAGTGCGCTTTACAAACCCTGCTACTTTGATTTACCTTGAACGCTTATTATAATCTTTAAATAAATGTTGATTTACAATATTCTGATCAGCAATACAAGTGTCAGCAATTAATGTTTTAGGCATTACATTTTTAGTATTTTCATTCAAAGACATTGTTCAGTAGTTTATCTTACTACAAATTAACAAACCTATTAGTACTGAAAACTCAATGCAACCAAATACCTGGATTTGAACCAGAAATAACAATAGCAGAGGATGATGTGTTTCGTCTCTTTGTTACTATGACAACAGTGCACGAGCCAACACAAGCCCCTTAAATTCCTTTCTTACGGAAACTACACTGACAAAATCACAGACGGTCAAGATATTCTGCCATTGGGGTGAAGTGCAGTGGTTCAGACCAACTTTTCTAATTCACCAAAACTTAATGCTAATGTCCATGACCGGCAAGCACTAGGGAGATACTGTAATCATCACATTTACACTTATTCTCTTACAGTCCCTCACTCGATTTCAGGTGATAAGATTCTATAATCCGAAGGCAGAGCAGTAAAGTGTGTCTTTAGTGAGAGATGGCTTGGCTGCTCCAGGACGAGCTTTCTGTGTCCGAAGGCTTTGAGAGGCTCTTGTTTTCCGCGTCACCATTTTCAGCTTCAGTCCTGAGGGTCATCTTCTCCAGAGCTGGAAGGCAACACAAAGTCAGACAAAAAGTAGCTGAAGTTAGGCCAAAAACATAACATGAGCAATAAGAGCTGTAGTGCCCCCTAGCTGTAAGACAAGAAACGTAAACTTAACAGAGCCAATACATTTTAGCTTGTAAGCAGTAAAATGTCTGCAATGCAATGGCACATTTTGAAGTGCGATTTATTTATACAGAAAAGATCTCTATAATCTTGAAACTACTTCATGCCATTGACACATTAACACTAAAGTAGGATAATCCCCATAAAGCCTTTCCTTAATGTACAGTATCATAAAAAAGAGCTGCAACAAATACATAGCAGAATGAAACACTGAAGAGGTTCGTTAGTGTCAATAATGAGTCATAGACGTTGCTTATACGACAATTTTAAGCTAAAATCCTACAATAGAGAAATAACAAACATTGTCCCAGAAGTCGAAAGAAATACAATACAATAAATAATGAACCATAAAATATATTGTTCCATGTAGCATTCATTGAACGATAAACCGATACAGTCAAGGAAATAACACTTTCTTATAACAACTTAGTACAGCATTTGTCACTTAGCTTGTCCCTTTATTCAAGTATCCATTGTAAACTGGCAATTTGCCCATGTTGTCACAATGGCAAAATAGATCATGTGGATAAAGTATCCCGGCTGGGGTTCAAACTGGCTACTTAGGCCCTAAAACTTTACCAACAACTCGGCGGCCTTGTTGCAATTAGTATACTGTTTGTTGGCTCACCTTGCAGAGAAGCAGCACTGTTGCCTTGTTGTGCTCGGTTCCCTTCCTCCAGTTCATCCAGGTACAGTCTGTATCGATGGCCGTTGTCGTCCTCATACTCCACATTCTCATCATCACTGTCCACCTCTGGAGCCACATACACCACCTCGAACTCAATCTGCCCCCGCTGCAAAAAACGGGCAACATGTTAGCAGGACTTCTCTTTTATCGTGCATATTTGGGATTTTTTTAATTACTTGGGATACCTTAGCCTTAGTATGTGCAGTATCCCTTTAAATAATGTATGTGTCTTAGAAATAGAGCTGGGTGACGTGGGGAAAAAAAGATCACAATTCTTTTCCCAACATTATAGTGATTTCGATTTTTGATTAGATTTTCTTCTATCTTATTAAAACATAGACCGGTGAACATCAGGTAAGGAGAACAGAGTGCCAGGATCAATACAGTTTTTATTTTGACACTGCGCAAATACGAACCAGGAGAGAAGAGACTGGAGACTGGTGCTCTCTGTTACACTGTTCTCTCCTTTAAACAAGTGAGTGCTGACTCCTTTTCAGAACTACACACTGTCGCTGCCACAGGACTGGCTTGTAGACCTCTCAATTTAATTGTCCGCTTCGATCATCAAAATCGACTAAAGTTGAGATCACGATCTATCGATCTTTTCAATAGATCGATCTCACTCCATAGCTTCACTTGTTCGCTGTTTTTGTTTTATAAATCCTTTAAATCAAAATAAAATAATCAGTCACTAAAAAATGTTGTCAACTAAAACATCATCGACCAATTAATCGACTAAACAACTAAAAGACTACAGCCCTATAAAACAGGTCTAAGAACGTATTAGTTCAGGTTTGATTATTATACAAATGTCTGTAAAATTAATAACAAAAGTGCATAAAGAAATATCACCTCAAACTCTAATTTGAAACATATATACATTAATACATTGTTGTTTTTTTAATCAGCTGTTTTTGTAGCATTTTTTATTTTAAATGATATGTACTCAATATTCAAGTTTCTTCAAACAATATCAACAATATTAAATATTACATTTCTACAAATTGCCCACCACTTGGAAATAGCCCAAAGTTTAAATTACATTTATTAATATTAAACTGCCAGCAGAGAGGACAAGTCCATAGTATCTTCTGTCAAAACTGCAAAACTGTGTAGGAGGAGAATAAACTGTTAAACTCTGGAGAGGAAAACAGACTACTGGCAGTAACGCAGGATTACTCAGGCATGCACATGGTTAAAAGTTCAGAACAGTAGATTGAGCATAATATTAGCTGTTTAAAATGGTAGAACATGTACAAACCTGCTGTGAGAGGATGGTGACAGCCTCCTTGTGCTTGGCGTCTCGCAGGTTGATGTTGTTTACAGCCAAAATGGCGTCCCCCACGTGCAGTCCACCACAGCGGTCTGCTGGCTGGCCCTGATGGATCTCTGAGATTAGAATAGGAACCCCATGTTCTTTACCGCCCTGGAAGACAAATGAAGCATTTAAAATTAACCCAGAAAGTGTGGCTGTCACTAGCGACATCACCAACAATGATTTTAGTAGTCGAATAGTAAAACAATTATTTATTTTGTACATTTTATTAATATATTATCATCCACAGAACACACGTAACTGAATACAAAAAATATAAAATGGGATTCAAAAACACAAGTACATGCCCACAATGCACCATGGGAGTCACAGACACTTACTTCCATGCTCTATGGGGATGCACACCTGTTCAGACTTTCTGGAATACAGTCACCCAAAAACTCACAGACATTCTGAGCTGCAGAATCCCCCTTTCCCCAACTCTCTGTTTACTTGGCATTACCTCTACAACCCCCACACCCACCAAATACAAAAACAGCCTACTAATATCTCTAACTATCGCCAAGAGAACAATTCTACAAAACTGGAAATCCAAAAACTGTTTAAGCATAACTCACTGGACCAACTCCCTCACTCAATACATCATAACCTCTCAAACTAAGACATACTACGATGGGGATACACTATCCTTCACATAAGCCTGGTCACCATTCATTAACCACTTCAATATCACTTCCGTCTAAACAACAAATGCCAACAAAATAAGCTTGCCAAATCCACTTACTTCCCAAAATGCCTCACACATTACCATTACCACTCTGTATACACACATCCACACACTCGCACACACGCATACACAACTACACAAATACACACCAAAACTCTATATAGAACTATAATATATAAAACCATAAACTGCGCTCTACATCACTATAGCTTGCTATTATTATTATTTTTATGTTGTTGTTATTGTTGTTGTTATTATCATTATTTTGCTAAAACAGCTGCCTAAGCTATTTACTGCAGCAGCCTTTGGATTCTGCACCCTCGACCCATGCTATTGCAGCTGCACAGTACTATTCTTATTAATACCACCGTTTCCCATCTCAGACTCTAATAACATATTTAATTTAGAAGGGGAAAGGGAAAATAAAAATAAACAGACAAACAACTCAAACAAACAACTCAATCAATCACACCCTATAGCTAGGCCATGCAAGGGGTGGGCATGTTGTCAAGGGGTGATAACCCTTAGACAGCCTGCCCACCTGAAAACCTTGCCATTGTTTTTAATGCACAGCACAGGACACGGAGCAGGACAGAGCAAAGAGTGAGCAGGCTGCTGTGGGAAAAATCACCCACCGACAACAGGCTTCCAAAAATAAAAACAAAACCCTTGCCTATTTTAATGCACAACATACACAATACCACAATTTCAACCTAGTCTCTAACATATATATATATTATTTTTATATATAAAAAAAATAAAAAAATAAATTATAAATTAATAAAACTAAAATATGTGAATTGTACCAACTGCAAGAAGGAAACATGCAGCAGCAATAGTTTGCTGCTGCATGTTTCCTTCTTGCAGTTTCCAAAATGCCCTCAGGTTATTGTTTCTTCCATTGCAACTCCTCTTTCCAAACATTTGCCAATGCACACCCACAACACTTACATTCAACATTATCAACCAAATAAAGATTGACTGAAGACTTCTAGATGGAGAATGTTTACGAATAAAGAGTATCATTGACGAAAATCTGAAATGACACTGACTTAATAATGCAGCCGTCTTTGTTATGAAAAGGTCTTTTCCAATGATTCTGTTTAGAAAAAATAATGATTACCATTACCAAAATATGACTACAAGTCGACTAGTCACGATTAGTTAATTAACCGTTGCCGCCCAAGATGGAACCAAATGGACAAACAATGAAATGATAACTTACTGTTATAGAAATTCCCAAGCCTTCATGGTCTTCCTTCATCAGGACCACCTTTCGAATTGGACCAACGCCTTGTGTTTTCTTTAACATATCTGGGTCCTGCCGGCAAAGTTAATACTGTCAGATTGAATAACCGTGTTTCTTAAATATAATGGCTGGTATTAGACACGCACATGACCCAGAGGAGAGGGCAGCGGTTTGTTGGGATCATTACGTCCACGACAGGCTCGGATCACAGTCTTATGTCGGTGGAGGTGGATCTCGGCCTCCAGCTGGTTCCATAGTTTGTCATGAGCCGGGCCTTTCATGTCCCGACCCAGTAACTGGATCTGTTGCACCCTGGAAGAGACCAGCAGGCAGAAGAGTTATATGAGAGCATGTGCCCTTGATTTTAAAAGAGAGGTGATCGAATGTCAAAAACTCTGCAACTGGCGTTTATAAACATTACCATCACCCTCACAATATTTCATTAAGACCTATAGTCATTATAGGCAGATTTCAACAGGAAAGGATTACAACTGTAATTTCTTCATGTGGAGTGAACTGAGACAGTGAAAAGGATGTTTTTCCTTCTTCCATTTTACATTTAAGTTAGTTTACCATTTGATATTCTGTATTTTTGTGAATACTGTGAGACTTTTGTTGGAGGGACTAATCTGGGATTTTATATTACTATAATTGTAATAACATAAATTTAGTGGCGTCTATAGTGGTATATGTAGTGATGCAACAATAACGGGTTCACAATGGCAAAAACGCCAATACCTTCCAGCGAGCTCCTTGTCCAGGTACTTGGCTGCGAGTCTTGCACCGTAGACTTCGGCCTGCAGCACGGCGATGTGCCTCCTCAGCGCCTCATTCTCTTTCTTAAATAGCCTCGTCTCAGCCTCCATCTTGGCCTCCTTCACTCGCTCCTTCTTCCTGGACTCAGTCTGTTGCTCCTGGAAAAACCACAGCACTTCACATTAAGGATGAGTCATGAATACATTCTACATTATGTGTTGTCTAAAATGTTAGATTTGACTGCATTCTCATCATCAATACTCAAACGTGGAACTAAATTACAGTGAAGTTGGCCTTGGCCTTAATAAGTTTGTTACATTATTTGATTGGTTATCTGTTTAATAATATCTCTTTCTGTTAAGTCCTTGGTTCAACCTTTGTTATAACTTAAAAGCTAAGATAAGAGAACCTTTATTGGTCCCACAATGGGGAAATTCCAATACTACAATACAACACAAAGGCAGAAAAACAAAAATATACAATCACAAAATCATGACTAACAATTAAATCTCATCAATATTCTGACATTCTATAATCTGTTGAAAACACCAATGTTTGTCTTTGGCTGAATAAGACAATTTCATGTTGACTGTGCAGCCCAGCAGTAAAAGGAAGCGTAGCCCCTCACCATTGTGTCTTTGAGGGTCTCTGGCTCCTCCGGTTCTCCCTGTTTGTTGTGCAGTTGTAACTGGAGCGAGTGGAGCTGCAGCAGCTGGTCGTGCACTTCGCGTTCCAGCGCCTCTTTCTCAGCTTTGGCCTCGGTCAGCTCTGAACGCAGGTCCACCAGTTGAGCCTGAAGAGATAAAGTTCAGAGCACGACTGACATCACCTGCAAATGCCACATCCTCTGAATCAAACCACTACTGTGCACAATAGAGATGTCAAAATTATTTGGTAAATCATTTTAGAAGCAAAATTAAGTCATTTCAAATCAATCTGAGTTCCAAAAAAGCACGCCTAACTTTTGGAACAGTAATGTATTTCACGTTTGTTTTGTTATGTGTCAACTTGTGAATAATATTTACATCATGATGTTTCTCTTCACAATAATTAAAAAATAAAAATAAAATTTCTTAAGTAATCCTTAAGACATGTAGATTCTGATGAGTGTACTGTGACTCTTTTGTACCTCCTATTATATTGTAAATTGTCAAATATGTGAAAGATTTAATGTTTAATCTTAGTATTGTCTTGAATTGTATGCACTGCTCTTTGTGCGGTTTCCTCTTGACCTCTTGTCGTTGTAAATGAGAATTAGTTTTAAATCGACCTAACAGTGGATACAAAAGGTTAAATGAAATAAACACAACAAGTAGTGGCAAAAGAGTAGTGATAAAACGTAGGCAACTCAAAATTAGGACATAATTTCATTATTTTACTAGCCACAAGACAGTCTTTGAATAAAAGGACGAAACCCGTACTAGAAGGAAGTCTTACCATCACCAAGACAAGAGCAAATTATGGAAAATTAAGTCCTAGATTATAAAATATTCAATAATGATCAATCACTGGTCAGCTGTTAGATAACGCTGAATGATTGGTGCCTATATTTAAACATGTTTTTGTCCAGTTGAGCCAGGGACGCACCTCCAGTTTGTGGTTGAGCTGAAAAACCGTCTGAGTTTTGTGGCAGAGCTGCGCAAAGCACGAGCTCAGGGTGGTCATCTTCTGACGACCCTCGTACGTGATGTCCACCTGGTCCGGGTCGATCTCCCCGAGCAGCAGATCCACATCCACAAACGCTTTGTCGAACTCTTTTTCCAGGACCTCCAGCCAGCGGAAAATGCTCAGGCCTGAGCCGTGGCCCACCGGGGAGGAACCTGTCGAGGAGGCAGACATAGCGACGGTCAAACAGCGCACGGAGAGCTCCTTTCTCACGTTATTCCTTCACCGACTGTCCCCGATATCAAGATTTTCTGCGCTTAAAGTCGCCCTTGCGATCAGATTCACAACAAACCCATTGTACAGTGGGCTCGAAGTGCTGCGAATAGTCCAACTGCACCCGGAAGTCCCAAATCTGTCAGCAGCAAACCAGGAACTGCAGCGCACAGTCACAACAGCGCCCTCTGTCGGTACGGACAAGAACAAAACGATGAAGTCTGTGAATTAGGGCTTTGATGCCACGGTGTTAGAAAATATTTTGATTTTTTTGAATCTCACTTTTTATACAATTTATGTGAACTCAATTTTTTTTAATAGAATTTTTTTAAGTGGGAGAAGGGGCAGGGGCCTGGGCTGTGAAAGGCCTCCAAAAGAGCTACTTCAGTTACTCTATTAGATCAGTGGTTCCCAACCTTTTTTGTCTCGAGTACCCCCTAAGGTTTGTTTCACACTCCAAGTACCCATTAATTTGAGTTTCTGGCAAATAAATGAGTTTAATAGTTGAATAAAGTCAGTTATTACTATTATATGTATTGTTTTAATTATATTTATGTCCAAGATACTCCAAAGAGATGCTAAATTTACAACTAATCATACTTTTTTTCAGATAAAGGTACTTTTCATCTTCATTTAAAACCTAAAACCATTCCAAGTACCCCCTGGTAATTCCTCAAGTACCCCTTGGGGTCCCTGTACCCCTGGTTGGGAAACACTGTATTAGATCATACTTAAGGCTCTTATTTCTCTAGTCTAACATCACAGAAAAAAATAAAATCCACACCAACAGATAAGTGTCACTGACAAACAAACCCCCTTAGATTAATTTCTTAAAATAACAAGTAACTAATGTGCAGAATTTAGGTTGCAGCATTTGCGCAACCCTGCGTAAAACACTGCCTTTTACACTATAAATCCATCCATAGTGAGCTGTGCTATATGGTACAAATAAATCTGACATTACAGTAATGCAGCACCATGAGACCACCTGCTGTGTTGACACCACAAAGGTCCATGCGCTGGAAACATGGAGGTGTTCGGCATCACAGTGTGGTCTCTGGAGGCACATCGCTGTTGCTTAGAAATGGTGTGCAGAGGCTGAGATTAAAGGTAGCTTCAAAGCTCTGAGAATGCTTCTTCCACGCACCGGCTGCATAATGAGTCCCCAATGAGAGAAGCAACATCCTATCTCTGACGACAGTCCTGTCTCCTCGCTCTCCTGACCTTTATCAAGTCAAAATTGTTTTCCAGATTTGTTTCTAAAGCATAAACATCCTCCACAAAGTAAGAGAAAGCATTGCCTCAGAGGAGCTCCCCATGACTCACTGAACCCAAACAACTACATATGTGCAAAAAGTGTGACGAATCAGCAGTGCAGGAAAAGAACTCCTGTGTGTACAATTTTTGCGCATTTAAAAGGTGCTGTGATGTAGAACTCATTAAAATGATTATGACAGCCAGAAAGCACCTGAACAGATTTAGCCTCTTCAATTCCACTTTGAAACTAAGTGACAGCTGATTTTGACGTTTCAGAACATCTACACTAATTCAGTAAAGTATTATCAAACATTCATATAATAAATATTATACAGTAACAACATTTGGGACAAACAAATTACACAGACAGTTTACCAATGTAAGAAATGTCTATCTTTATTACATTCAACAGTACAGTACACTGAAATTGCACAATATCACCAGATATAGCAGCATTCTGACTGGCAATTCAAATAGGCACATCCATAACAAGTTCAAACTAAGTCATGGCCACTTCAGGACAATTATCATCAGCAGCTTATTTTTATGCCTCCATTCAAAACTCTGGCACTGTTATTATAGAAGGGCCTAACAAGAAACAGGAACTTAAATTACTGAAAACACCTATTGAGCAATTTGAAGTTGTATTCACATTTTGGTAACAGCCCACCCTATAGTATATACAGTACTATAGTATGTACAAAAAATAACAAAAACATTTCCTTGTGAAAAAGATTAGATTTAACTTCCTCCACTACCAAACGTTCACTTTAGATTTCAAGTATTGTGGTGTTTTCCACAAGTACTGCAGTAATCAACATGTCACAAAAATGTCTTAAATACACTGTACAGTAGGCAATGTAATGATTTGATTGAAAGATTTTCACGTACAAAATAGGTAGATTCTTAAGTGCATACTTTGTATACACTTTCTTAAATATTCAGTTTCTTCAATGTTGAATTCACAAAGTTTAGTCTGTTTTGTGCAGTGCTGAGAACACAAAAAGCATGTAGGCGTGTCGGACTAGACTACAGTAAAAAAGATTATGTCATTATCTGTACTTCTAATTCAGCGCCTTTTGGTCTTTGATGACAATAAATCTTCCATGACAATAAATCTTCCATTACAAAATGGGAAAGGCAGTTTTTCATGTGTGCGTCAACAGTAAAAGAGTCAGTTAAATAGTCAGTTAAACCACTGAGCGGTGCTCCCCGCACACATACACGGCACTGGGCTGGATGCGGCGCTTGGTGTTTCCAGGAAGCTGAGGAAGAAACTTGACGTACTTGGGCATGAGGTCTAGGCAGGCGTCGCGGAACTTTTTAATTCTCCAGTAGTAGATGAGTGGGTTTAGGGCTGACTTGAGGTAGCACAGCCACAGCAGCCATGTGCTGATTTGAAAGTAAGAGTCTTTGAAGTAGAATCCGTAGCTGAAGGTGGACATCAGGCTGTAGGCAGTGAAGGGCCCCCAGCACACGATGGACACAGAGAAGAGGATGAGAATGGTAGCAAAGGCACGTGTCTTGAAGCTCATGTCAATGTTGATCTGAAAAGGCCTCTGCAGGCTGAGCAGCCCCAGTTTACTGGCCTGGCTCAGGCACATGCTGTCACTGCGGCTGTGGATGCGGATGGCATTGTGCCGGATGGTGTTCAGAATCCCAAGAAACGTGTACAACATAACAGTGAATGGCACAAAGAAGAAGACTAGCATAAGGACGAGGACGTAGGCGTGGTACCCAGGCTCTGCACTGTAGCCAAACACACACTGAGGTGCTCTGGGAGGACTCTGGAGCAATGGAGAGCCCACAGCCAGAGGGAAAGAGAAGATAAAAGACAGTCCCCAGGTGAGCGCTATGAGGACTTTAGCTCTGTGAGGACTCAGCTTATCCTGCTTCTGCACAATGATCAGAAAACGATCTATGCTTATTATAAGCAGTATAGCAATGCCCTCCATAAGAAAGAACCAGAAGAACATGGCAGACACTCGACAGAAAATGTCCCCAAAAATCCAGCTGGTGGTTACCACGGTGACCAGGGCAAAGGGCATGTTGAGGATGGCCAGCATCATGTCGGCAAAGGCCAGGCTGGCCAACAGGATGTTGATGGCCGAGCGCATGGCCGAGCGCTGGTAGACCATCAGACACACCACCACGTTCCCCAACAGCGCCACCAGCAGGATGACCACCATGACTGCACAGAAAAAAATCTGCAGAGGGAGACCCAAGCCCTGGAGGCCTGATGGGGGCTCTGTGGGGGACACAGATGTTAAGGTCCAAATCGGGCTTGTGTTGGCCATGGAGATGCGGTCCATGGGTGCATCAGAGAGGTTTAGCATGTTTCTGACCAGGGAGCACGCACTGTGGTTCCTGGGGCCCTCCTCTGGGGGCCCAACAGCAGTGGAATGAAGCATGACTGTCCCGAGTCAAGAGGCATCCTTTCAGTACAGGGCAATTTAACACATGACTGTGAAGGCCACTGGTTCTGAAGAGCAGCTCCAGATCCAGACCCCAGGCCTGAAAGACAAACATACAGAATAAACCACTGAATAATGTAAAACATTCTGAGGCAATGTTAACAGCACACGGGGACAGCAAAACTAAATTTGAAGTCATGTGACATTACAATATTGAATGCCTTGTAAAACTGCTTTGTCGTTTTTTTCTCAAGATAACTTCTTGTCAGAAAATTGTCAAAACAAGGGTAATGAGTACATTACTATGCAGCATTCATGAGCTGAACCTCAATAATAATTTCATCCTATCCCATTTACCCCCAGTAACATGTGGCACAAATGCATCTATAAAACCTTATCAGTCCTGAGTAAATAGAGCCTAGATCACTAAGTGGCCAGGGGGACATTTATGTGTGCGATAAAATAATGATAACAAAAACACATTTCAGGCAGAAACTCAGTCCTGTTAGAAATATGTGGGCGGTAAATTCAGGTAAACATTATTAGAGCAAATTATGTGTAATGGAGACATGCAGATTACCCTGTACATACCACACATTTAACTATTTAGTACTTTCATCACCGGGAAAGATAAACAAAAAATAATTACATGAAGCACATAAAAAAGAAAAGACAAAAAAATCATCAAAGTGTATGCAAAGTGTTAATTATGTATTATAAACTCTATTTGTTCATGTCAGCTGTGCAGTTGATCCAGCAGCAGACAGGGAAGTGCATCTCAGGTTAAGAAGTGTGTAATGTACTTTACAATTAAGGACTAGTGTTTTGTAGGCAAACATGCGGTGCCTCATCACTCATTCAACAGATGTGGTGGATCAACACAAAGACGGAAACCTGTGGATTAATCTTACAATGTACTCAAGCAGGAAACTAAATAGTCATGGCCCACAGTAGTCAACAATCAATGGACATTTCGTGCTCATCCCAGACTGAGGAGCATCTGTAACAGCTGGAGGAGGAGGAACTAGCATTCATAACACGTTTGGTTACATAAACATATTTTAGACGATAATAATACATCCATGGAAGCAAAGAGCATGATGATGATTGTGCTACTTACATGTTTTTAGCCATGTTGATACTCGGGCACCAGCTGTGTGGTTTTAGCTGACCAAAAGATACATCGACTGGCTCCAAGGCTCGTATTTCGCTTTCGCTGAAGCGCAGACAAAAAGGATGTTTTTACGCAGCAAGGAGACGGTTTTTCACCTCGCCTCTGTAGCCATGGATTTTTCCGATGCCGCAGACAGAGGTGTTTCCACCTACACACATGGAGACCGAGGGACAGCCGCATTAAAGCAGCCTCTTTGTCCCCAGCGAAGCCCCGGAGAACAACACATCATCCACTAATGTTTACAGAAGACGCATCTACCCCCTTTTCTCCCTGGTTAATGTTTTATGAGCATCTGTGCGCGACAAGACGAGCGCACTTTCACCGTTTGATCCGTGAATGAACCTGGAACCGAAAATCACAACAAAAACTACCGACAGGAAGTGCCCAAACATGACTTCCTGTAAACTCTTTCACAATTAAGTATTCTAAAAAGTCAAAACATAGACCGTACATATCGATATGTACATATATGATATGTACAGTCTATCAGTCAAAATAACGGATCTAATCCGATAATACAGTCTCGATCAAAAGTTTAAGACCCTTGAATAAATGGCAAAAGTCACATTTTGCATGGTTGGATCATATCAAGGATCCAAGTAGCGCTTCAATATGCAACAAGAAAACTGAAAAAAAAACGGTTTCAGCAAACTTTTTTGTTGAAAACAAACGAAATAGTCTGTTCTGTAATTGATCGAAACTTTAGGACCACGTGCCTTTAAAAGCCCACATCTGTGCAAAAATGCAGACTCTGTGTCATTTTGTGTCAGGTATTCACACTGTCATGACGTCCTGATGGCAAAGGCAAAAAACGTTCTCTTTTTGAACGTGGTCGGGTTGTTGAGCTGCATAAGAAGGGCCTCTCACAGCGCCATCGCTGCTGAGGTGGGACGCAGTAAGACAGTCATTTGGAATTTATTATAATAATAATAATACATTTTATTTATAAGCGCCTTTCTAAACACCCAAGGACACTGTACAGGACAACAAGAAATAAAAACAACAGAATAAAACCCACAGTACAGAACTGGATGATGGTGTTGGAGTGACTGAGTTATGTGGTGTAGGATTGTCTGAACAGGTGAGTTTTGAGTCTGGATTTGAAAAGTGGAAGGGGTGTCTATGTTGGAGGTCAGGAGGGAGAGAGTTCCAGAGCTGAGGAGCAGAGCGGCTGAAGGCTCTGCCCCCCATTGAAACAAGACGGAAAGAGGGGACAGAGAGCTGGAGAGAAGAGGAGGACCGGAGGGAGCGAGAGGGAGTGGAGATGTGGAGGAGGTCAGAGATGTACGGTGGAGCCAGGTTATGGATAGCTTTGAAAGTGGTAAGGAGAATTTTGAAGTGAATCCGTTGTTTTATGGGGAGCCAGTGAAGTTGTTGGAGGATGGGGTGATGTGATGGTGGGAGGGCGTCCTGGTGATGATGCGGGCTGCAGAGTTTTGGAGAAGCTGCAGTTTCTGGAGGGATTTATTGGGGAGACCAAAGAGGAGAGAGTTACAATAATCGATCCGGGAGGTGACTAGACTGTGGACAAGTACGGCTGTGGTGTGAGGAGTGAGAGAAGGGCGGAGACGAGAGATGTTGCGAAGGTGGAAGTAGGCAGAACGGGTGATGTTGTTGATGTGGGAGTGGAAAGAAAGGGTGCTGTCGAGGATGACACCCAGACTCTGACTTGAGGGAGGGAGGACGGTGGAGTCATTGATAGAAATTGTTAAACTGTTTGATTTTGAGAGTGGAAGGGGTGCCGACCAGTAAGACTTCGGTTTTTGAGCTGTTAAGTTTGAGGAAATTTGAAGAGAACCAGGAATTGATTTCCTGCAGACAGAGGGTAAGAGAGGCTGGTGGAAGTGATGCAGTGGGTTTAGAGGAGAGGTAGAGCTGGGTGTCATCCGCGTAGCAATGGAAATGAATGTTGTGTTTACGGAAGATAGAACCAAGAGGGAGAATGTAGATGATGAAGAGAAGGGGACCCAGGACAGAGCCCTGGGGCACACCAGCTGGGACAGGGAAGGGTTGGATTGGTGGGATTTAAGTTGAATGAACTGACTGCGATCAGAGAGATAGGAAGTGAACCAAGAGAGAGGAGTGTGGGAGATGCCAATAGATTTAAGCCTGTGGATGAGAGTGCTGTGTGAGATGGTGTCAAATGCTGCTGTTAGATCGAGGAGGATGAGAATAGATAGTAAATTAGAGTCAGAAGCTATGAGGAGATCGTTTGTAATTTTAAGAAGTGCAGTTTCTGTGCTGTGGAGTGGGCGAAAACCAGATTGAAAATGTTCATAGAGACTGTTTGAAATGAGATGGGTGTGAAGTTGAGAGGCGACTGTTTTTTTCAAGAATTTTGGATATGAAAGGTAAATTAGAGATGGGGCAGATTATTGAAGTTGTTGGGATCTAATCCAGGTTTTTTCAGAATAGGGGTAACAGAGGCAGTTTTGAGTGATAATGGAACAGTTCCGGAGGTCAAGGATGAGTGGATGATATTAGTAATGAAGGGGGCAAGCGAAGGTAGGCAAGATTTGACAAGAGCTGTGGGGAGAGGGTCGAGGTGACAGGTAGAAGGTTTATTAAGAGATCCTGTAGATTATGGAACAAAAAAACCCCAAAAAAGTCAACTTAACGCCACAGAACTGCCCGCTTGAACCTTACAAGAGAGCACCAAACATGGAACAGTGTTTTATTCTCTGATGAGTAAAAATGTAACCTTGATGGTCATGATGGTTTCCAACGTTACCAGCACGACAAGCAGATCCACCTGAGATGTTTTCTATGCGCCACAGAGAGAGAGCCATGATCTGGGATGCTTTTTCCTTCAGTGGCACAATGGAGTGTGGACCAGGTGATGCAGGGCGTCAAACGGCCCCTGGCTCTGTGCAGCTGTTGCAGAGAGCATCCCTCATGACTGAGGCCCTCTTTTTTTGTCTCACTCCCATTTCTTGTTGCTTATTGTAGCGCTACTTTGAACCTTGTTAAGATCCAACCATGAAAATGTGACTTTTGCCATTTATTCAACTGGTCTTTTGATCTTGATCGGGACTGTATTATAAATCTATGATCTTAGAACACTTCCATGGTCAAAACCAGAGGTGGGTAGTCTCGCCAAAAACATTAATCAAGTAAGAGTAAAACAGTATTTGTTGAGTAAGAGTAACTGTTATTGCTATGAGTAACTGGACAAAACATAAGATCCAAATGTTATTTTCAAACAATAGAAATGAACATTTCAAAAAGTCGATCATATCTAAAGGAGTGTTCAAATACTAAAAATGTAGTAAACAAAGATTTTCCACCAGAAGATTTACTCCCAGTGGGAAGAGGACCCAACACTTTTACTAAAGTTAGGGTACTGTTGATTAAACAAAAAGTTACTCAAGTAGCGACACAATGTCACAGCAGCAGTTGCTTAAAAGATGTAGCATGGGATATTATCAGGAGACAATTGTGCTCCCAGTGTGAGATACTATATGTTCAGTGGTTCTAAAACATTACATACATAATGACCAGACCTAAATTAGGACTAAACATGACTAAACCAAGTTTTAAATTAGACTAAACCATGAATAAGTTAGTTCAAAATAATAATTAACCCAAATGAGGACAAAAAAATTATCAGTCCATAAATTGAACAAATTCTGAAACTGCAGAAGGCCCTGCATACCACCACTAGTACATGTACTAGAGTTTCTGAAACACTGGCTTAGTTGACTAATTGGTCAATGCTGTCAAACAAAACTTCAGTCAATGTATTATTTTATAGGGATTTTAAGGGTTTATATGGACCACAGCATAAAGGAGAGGGTTAACTGGAGTTTTGGAAATGACTGGTCCATTTATTAAGCTTTTTGAACATTTACATACGGTATCTTAGTAGTTTTCTGTATGCAGTAATTGTTATTGAGTCAACACCTGTGTGTTACTGAGTAGCTTATATTTTAAAGCAGCTCCATCAGTTACATAACTGCATCTTTTATATATAATATTATTTTTTTTTTGTGACAAGCCCATTTACCACCAAATCATGTCCAGACAGCACACCACAGTGTCTCTACAGCAGATGAAAACCAATTATTCAAGGATAACTAAATCAAAGGACATCTTTAAAATGATATGCATTTCTTCATTTAATTTATTAGTGTCCATAAATAATAAAGCTAGTCAACACTAAACAGCGAAATCCAGTGCTAAGAATCCGTGATCCGTTTAGTCTGTGCATTGGCGGGAGGAATGATCTGGACTCTGAAGGGGCAGAAGAAGTGCAGCAGAGCTTTGCAGTCCTTCAGCTCCAGACTGTACTGCTGGGCGATCTTTTCTGCGGTCCATGTGTGAGGCTGATGCTGGTGACTGCTCAGGGCCTTCAGAGCCTCGGCCAGGGTCAGTTTGCCTTTGGGGACATCCGTGAGCTCCATCATGCCCAGTTGCTGCAAGGGGATGCTGTACTGCAGGGGTCTGCGCTCGGCCTCAGCTCCCTCTTGTCTGGATGACTGTAAATATACAAATGGAGATGAAAATTCACTTGTGTCATAAACATCTACCAAGACCACACATAAGCACTTGTTTCTCACTTTTTCAAGGTCTAATTAAAGGTAGTAGATGACAGAGATTTAACATTCCAGGCATTATCTGATCAATTATGAGGAGTTATCATTCAACACGAGTCCTGCCTACACTGAAACCAGTACATCATTATTAGAGATAATTTTTCCGTTTAGTTGACTAGTCAAACTTTTATTTCTATTGTACATTGAGACAAATTACAAAAACAAATAAATGTTAACCTATGATGACTGAAGGCTTCCAGATAGAGAATATTTACAATTTAAAAAGAATAGTATGTAAGATTTCAATTTCATAAACATTCCCAGTGTCTCTAGATATGAGGTAAACATCTTCAAATAAAATTGTATGCTAGTTGATATCTGTTGATGTTATAATTGGGTGTTTTGGTTCTCCAGACAATCATCCAAACAAAAAGCAGAATAAGCCTCACATGAGTCTCTCATTTGAGTTGCAAGTTTCAAAGCTGAAATCTAGTTGTTTTAAACCCATATCCACTCTATGATCTGAATGGTAACTACCTAAAGCATCTACACCAATCATGAATCAGTGCAGACTCTGCAGCTCAGAGAGTCTGGAATTCTGGAGGTTCTGAGCTGAACATGAGAACATGGCCTGTCCATAAAGTGAGAATTGTAGTTCCATTTTCAAACAGAGCGCAAGCTGCTAATGGTAACTTATTTTTTTGAATGAAAATCAGAAATAGTTTTTCTATTTTTCCATTTGGGCTTAATAATGCCACAGTCTTAGTGACAAAAAGTCTTGTCCAGATAACGATTTAACAGTTGACTAGTCACAAATGTCAGTGAGATTAGGGTGACCACCTGTCTCTCTCTTGTTTGTCCTGCAAAGCTATCAAAGCTATTTAGGCCCAGCCCGTCCTCTCATTAGAGAGTCGCTATTCCAGCTCTCCTCAGTGTGTTGTGATTGATAAAAACTGTACGTCATATGTTGTTGTTCATGTTCTTCAAAGCCCCACCACATTCAACAGTGTGCGAGTCCCTGTCCTGGTCTGACCTGTGGTGGCTCCGCGGGGTCAGTGGACTCCACGTACAGAGAGCGGAGGTGGTCCAACAGAGGGGCGTTCTTCTTGTTGATGCCTGTCGTTGCTGAGAAATCAATAAAAACAACAAATGTCACGTTAATAGCGCTCGGTGTTATAGTCTCCGGAACAGGTCATATATATAGTAAAAGCTGCGGCTGTGACACGGCGCCTCACCTTCAGAGGGTCCTGGGGCAGCGGCGGGGGTCTCCGGGTGTTTGGGTGCAGCTCGCGGCTTTTCACGGGAGATCTCTCGGTGGACACGATTTTCCAAGTTGAAGTTTCGGAACATTCGAGCCACACGAGCGCCCATCGTTGACTTTCCACATCCAAACCAACAGCGCAGCACGCCTCTTACACAAAACGACGGGGCGCGAGGAGGGTCAAACTAGCCATCATACGGCCACAGTGCCACCTACTGTACTGGAGGCTCATTGTGACTGCTTGGCCTTTACGGTGCACTAACTTCTCTGGTGAAGAGTACACTTCCTTCTTGACTCTGTAGAGATTTTACTTCTTTTCCTGGAATGTTCGAAATTTAAATATGTCTTATGATTGTTTTTATTGCAAAAATATCTCTTGAAAAACATAAACAAAAGAAAACAGAAGAAATACATTCTTATGTGATCAGGGTCTCTACAGATCTGACCTGTAACTTGGCCTGGTGGCATAATCTACATGACTCCATAGACAAGTGCCATACTGTGGCAACAATAATATATGTTGACAGGCAGGTTGCCCACCCTCCACGTACATAGTGCACCTTTAATTGTGCTTGGTAAAGACATTTAAATGATATAAAGTTTTATTTTAATTAGAATTTACGATTAGTTGGATACTTGGATGATTTGTACACTGTTACGGTACAGGCCCAATAATTATTAAAATTATTTTAGACCGAGTAGGCCTTTTCTACAACAAACGTGAAAGGGTGTCAATACCTGAGCTGATAGTAACATTGACACAAAGTCCTATTCATTGATCACTATAACATCAATTTAGATAATTGGAAACAGATTGTGGAAGTTTAAATATGACCAGCAGATGGCAGTGTTTCCTTTTCTTTTGTGACACACGATGATAAGAGGCTAGATTTATATAAGCCAGACCTACAGTGTAGCCTAGCCCAAAAAAAAAAAAAAAATGAATTAGACCTTGTACTAAAGATGTCAACAATATTTATTTTCACGGCACACGCCTTCCATTTGATATAAAAAGGACATTTTCTCTACGAATTGTGGTTTCGTGACGTGAAGCTGACCTGTATGACTGATACTGGAGACATGACAGTGGCTGAGGCAATCTCCCTCTTCATCAACACACCAGCAGTTTTAGACAGAACAGCAGAGCTATGGCTTTAAGATGATATGTTTGATTACAAGAACCTGCTTTGAAATGGTCACCAGCCCCAACCTGTGGTAAAACCTTACAATCTATGGATAAAACTCATCATGACCTTTAACATGGAGAACAGAACATCATTTTGTAAAATATTTTTTATACAAAATAATTTCAATATACTTCTTCCACCACCAACATTTCAAAATACGACATCAACCACACAACATACAAATTGTCCCAGAGAGTGGAAAAGGATGTGTACAGGAAGAGCAGAGGCACTGTGAGTGAAAGCAAGAGGAGTAGAGGAAGTGCAGACGTTATTACTGTGAGTGAGAGCAAGATGATTAGAGGAAGAGCAGTGTGATGTGAGTGAGAGCAAGAGGAGAGCACAGATGTTATCACAGTGAGTGAGGGCAGGAAGAGTAGTGGAAGAGCACAGGTTAGCACTGTGAGTGAGAGCAGGATGATTAGAGGAAGAGCAGAGGTTAGCGCTGAGAGTGGGAGCAAGAGGAGCAGAGGTTACCACCGTGAGTGAGAGCAGGAGAAGTACAGGAAGAGCAGAGGTTAGCACTGTGAGTGAGAGCAGGAAGATTAGAGGAAGTGCAGAGGTTAGCACTGAGAGAGGGAGCAGGAGGAGCAGATGTTAGCACTGTGAGTGAGAGCAGGAGGAATAGAGGAAGAGCAGGATGCAGCTGTCGATGAGGAGGATGCTGTAGAAGTAGCGGTGAGTGTGCAGGCTGTGTCCTCCCTGGAAGCGTGTCACCAGCACAGCAAGCAGCAGGAAGAATGTGCCTGTGTTCATGAGTAGGAAGAGCCTAATGTAGATCCCAGTATGGGTCAGGGCCTGTGCCTCTCCAGTGTTCACCCCTGAGTCTTTAAGCCGTGGTTTGGCAAAGCCTCCCTTTTTATCAGCGTAGTCTATAAAGAGATGGGAGTCCACATTGCTCTCTGGATTGTCGTCATAAACTTGACGGAACGTTCGTTGTCTCTCTTTTTTTTCACTTAATTCAATCTGTGCAAATATGTCAGGTAGATTCTCTGAGAGCTTATCTCCCAGATTCAGTCTTCTGCCGTTTTCCCCACGCCCTTGTTTCTTTGACTTGGCAAACATTTTTTCAATAATTCCCTCTGTTTTTCTCTTGTCTGAGAACTGCAAGAGGCGTTCTGCTGTCTTCCGGAAGGTGGCACTGTTGAGCACTCTGCTCAGGATGTGCCTCTCCATCTGCTGGAACACAGGCTTGACATGTTGAAGGTTGTCCTCCACCAAGTTAACATACTCCTCCACCTCTGCAGGAGCGCGGTCTGCCTGAGCTACTGTCCTCTCAAACACCACCTTCTTGTGGTCATCAAGAATCATGGCATATAGCGGGCTTGAGGGCACCTCTCCGGTCACCAGGTGGACTGTGTACGTGTGTTCCTTTGTGGACAGCCGAATATCCAACCTCTGATCATCCCCACGTACTTTCAAGGAGTGTAACTCTACTCCTGGACCAAACAGCACATACACCATCCTGGAGAAAGGGTAGCGTAGAGGCGCAGTTACATTCACATAATTAGACCCATTGTAGCCAAAGTTTGATGGGTACTTCCAGAAGCCCACAGTCCCCTTGTTACTGAAGCCAGTGTCATCCATCCAAAACATCTTGTATTTGTCCTTATCATGTCTTACAAAGGCTCCATGCAAGGGGCCTTTCCTGATCCCATTGAAGGCCAGCTCAGTGTTGTGGAAGAAGGCGCTCATGGCTCTGCTGGGACTATCCTCAGCCAGAGCAAAGTGATCCACGAGCAGGAGGAGCTGGGGGTGCAGGAGCAGCAGGTTTCTCTGGAAGCTGCGCACCTTTAGCTCGGGGTTGTAGGCCGCACTGCCCTCTCCGCGGATAAACACCATGCCCTGCCGCTGTAGAGCCACCTCCACCTGGCCCTGAGTGTCAGCCGCCTGCCCAGTCTTATACTTGAGCCACTTGGAGTCACACGATTCTGTGATCTGCCCTGCCCAAGGCTTAAAGCAGGCCCCTGGAATATCAGATCCAAACAGCACTGCATTGTTTAACAGAGTGTACTTAGGTCCATACAGGGCTTCAGTGATGAAAGGCACTCCATTGGGTGCAAAGGTGAAAGAATTCTGGTCTGGGTGCTCATGGCCAGCGTTAAAGTTCCTCCAGCCTTTCACCCACTCCTTGTACTTGTTTTTGTGGACGATGTCATACATGGTGCGGCCGCCCAGTTTCCCCGACTTGAAGGAGAGGAAGGTGAAGTTGGTCTTGGCCGGTAAAGCACTTCCATAGGTCACAACACCCCAGTCCTCAAAGTAATGGAGCTGTGATGTGCCATAGCCTGGTGGAGGCGTGGGTAAGAGGCTGGGATCAAACCTGAAATAAACAAGACAGGACTGTTATGACAGTCTAATGTGAGAACATTGGACAGTAAGAAGGGAAAGACCAATTTGTACTGGTTGTTGAGGAAGAGAGACCTTCTATTCAACGCTTTTAACACGTTGCAGATTAAATGACAGAATGATAAATACAAAAAGAGAAGATAATAATTAGAAACTTAAGTTAAAGCTGTGGTACCTGATTTTCAAACGGTGAGAGGGGGAAATTTGCAGTTTGCAAATAAAATTTACAATTAGATGCAAACCACCTAAATTGGTGTTATTTTCTTAAAAAGTGCTATTTTAAAAATATGTTCCTTGGTGGAAAAATGTATGTACTCCTTTACAAGAGAGAAGTTGAATACTGCACCTTTATCAAACTTAATCAATTAGTTCATTATTCATTCATTTATATATATTAATATAGATATAGACACATGACTGACCAGATGAACTCCGTATGCAGGGTACACCAGCGCTGGCTCTTCGCAGGCTGCCCTGGCCCCTCAGTCACTCTGTTCTGGCGGATCCTCTCTGCCAGCCAGTTCCCACTGCCATTACGCAGCACGTATCTGTCCAGAAACACCAGCTGGCTCTCAGGACCATAGAACCAGTTATAGTTGGAATCAGCAATCCCCACAGTCCTTTGGAAGCCTGCAGCATGGACAGGACAAGATATAACAATAATGATCAACAGAGAAAATGAAATAAAAAGCATTTGCAATAAAGCATTTGTGCTTTATTGCAAGGGCAAACAATTTCAAATTACTTTTTTCTTTGTCCCTGCCACTGAGAGAGGAGTGCCATATAATGTTTTGCAACACAGAAACAGACAGAAAATGCTTGATTTGCTAATTATAATTATGCAAAGGAACTTGCGCCATACAATTAACAATTTTCCACAAGTTTTAAAATAATACCAGTCTTAATACAAATATGCCGATATAAAACTGAGGCAACTGATTGTCATTGTGTCCCTGAGCAAAACTCTTTTTGAAACTGAATACTCGAACAACAAACACTCAGAACATAAACCCCAATTGGATATTAAACAATACATAGTCGTTTTTAGTCATCTTTAACCATGACATTGCAGTGGACTGTGTCTGTGTGCATTCTGGACAGTTACCTGGCAGAATGGTCCGGTAGAGGAAGGCGAAATGCTGGAGCAGCCAGGGGTGGTGGAAGTGGCTGATGGCGAAGTGACGCTGCACTAAAAACATGTACTGGAACAGAGAGCGTGTGGTGTAGCTCCCATAAGCCACACCTTCATCCAGAGAACCATCAGTGATTTCCTGTAGAATTACCAAAGATTTCTCCATGATGGACAGCACCTGCTTGGTCCATAGGTATGCCTCCTGGAGGTAACCTGCAACAGAACAAAAGCACATTATATTGGTCTGGTGTAGCAGGTTTTGGAGAGTAGGGTTGACACACAGAAGGGCCCTGACCATCACCAGCAGCTCCTTTAAACCCCACATTCATAAATGATGCTAAGTGGGTGTGATAACCTGAGCGGGCAAGTCTCTATGTCTCAAGACTGTAGTTCTCCCGTTCTGTCTTTTTATTTCTGTCTGTCCCCCCTCACCTCTCATCTCACCTCCTCTCAGGTGACCAGCTACTACGTTTGTCTCTGCACTGTGAGTGCATGGCCTGTGGATTTCAAATGTTGTAGCTTAGAGCTGGTGGGCTTGCCACTCAGCCCACAGGTATCATGTTATTTCTGCTCTTATGTACAGGTGACATGCCTGCTGACCTTGTGCCATGTAGACGAGGCTGCCAGTGAGCAGAGCCACACAGTTGGTGGGCTGGTGGTTGTGGAGATACTGAAAGCCCCAGCCGCGCTCGTAGGACTTCTGATAGATGTCCCTGGTCACGTTGCCGATGACCTGGAGGAAGCGCTCCTGCTGCTGTCGGCTCAGGTACTCAAACAGGAAGTCATAGGCTGTGGCAAACCCAACCAATGAGTGGGCCACAGGAACCTCATCCCACGGAGCGTCTTTCACAAACCTGCAACACACAACCACATTAAAATGAAATGGAATTATATCATCACATAGTGTTTCTAGGAAATTATATTAGAAATTGAGCTTTACTGACTTACATTACAACCATGTAATATGTTCTTCTTATTATAAACATTAGTAGTTGTGTTTTGTTCATTCATAAAGAAAAGCTTTTCTGAACACATAAACACTGTGAATACATAAAGCACTCAAGAGAAATTTGCTACAGCCTCCAACAATTTCAGTCCAGTCTATTGTCCACCTGCAGCAGAAGTCTAAGGTGCTGCTTCCTCAACACCACTCCTGTTCAGTGTTCTGATTGCTGCCGGTACAAAGCTGTCCCTGTACCATTTAGTTTCCCCCCGAGGGACCATGTAACGTTGGCTAGAGCGATGAAGCAGGAACTCCATGTGCAGTGGGTGTGTTGTGTCCGTAGGTTTAGACTTTAGAGTTCCTATCTCTCTGAGATAAATTGCCAAACCAAGTCACAATCGAAAATGACAACAAAGGTTCAATAAAGGCGCTGTAGAAGAGAGTCAGCATGGTGTTATTGATAGTGCCAGCATGCCAGCTTCTTCAGGCAAGACAATCTCTGGTGGCCTTTCTTACATACTGCCTCACAATTATCTTTAAAGTTCAATTTAGAGTCATAACTGTTCTCAGATATTTGTAATTGCCCAGACACTTTACAGGCTGTCCTTTGATATGTATTATGTTGCTTAAGTTTTACACTTTCTGCTGTCATCAGGAACTCATCCAAGTGTTCTCTGTGAACTCATGTGTCAAGTCATGTTCAATCGCAACACGTATGTCTCTTATAAAGCAGGTTAAGAACATAGTATACTTAGATTGATTTTTACCTTATAGGATGTTGGTTTTATAACACTAAAAGTGCACTACCATTTCTTTCCCCAGAGAAAGCAACATGTTTTTGCATTTAATTTCAATATATTACATGTGACAGAAAGAAGTCACATTTCAGTATTATTCCAAACATGACTTTCTGCCTGAGGTCCTGGCGTACACCTTGACATGAGTCTGAGCCCTGCAGACACATGCCACAGAAGTCCTGGAGCACTGGAGCTGCAGCAGCTCACATAATTGAAGGCCCTGCAGACCACAGCTGTGTCGCCCTGAAAACTCCGCTGACCATAATAAAACGCAGCCAAAGGGAAAACTCACAGCGAGCATGTGAAAACACTTGTCCAGTGGCTTTTCCTCGCTGTGCTGTGGCACACATACCAAAGCTGGAAAATGTCTTACAAATTATCCTAATACCGCTTACTGCAGCCCCTAGGAATGAAGTGGTAGAAACCCCCTCCCCTGCAGGTCCTAGGGGCACCATGAGATCAGTCAAAAAGATTAACTTCTCACTGCGCTCCCCCACCCCACTTCCCCATCTTCCAAAACTGGCTCAGCAATCAGCATGCCGTCTAATCATAATAGCTACTGTCAAGAAATGCATGCTTGTCATTTTTTCTTGTTACATGGAAGTAAATTATGAATAGAAATTATTTAAATTTCTCACCAAAATGTCAAAAAGTTAATCAAATTGACTGATCACAAAAGACTTCTCTTAGTTCATGAAATAAAAATACAAGCTTTTCCCTAACCATCTTCATGTACTAAACATAACTGATTTATGGTAAAGGAAGGATGTGTAAACAACACTCAAGCCAATGTCAAATCTTTCCTGGCACCATCACAACGGTCCTCCCACAAACCATGAACACCAATATGAAGTAAACAAAGGCAAACGACCAAAACAGTTGGCATTTCAAGTTTTGATATGTTGCCTTTTCATTTCTGTGCAATGACAAAAATTGCCATTTAATTTGAGATCCACTATGAATGGAGATCCGCCACCTACCTGTCCTTATGGAAATGTTAATGTTTGCCTGAAATGTTCCACAATATTGCATTAAAATGACCTATCTTCAAGGATACGAGCAGGTAATACATGCCACTAGGTGAAGTAACAGATCAGATCTGTGGAGAGGCGAGCCCACTCACAGTAAGAACACATGTTTTCAAGTTTATTTTAGCACCTGTAATTTAATAAATGCAAGGTAGATAAGGTTAATACTGTACTGTGAAGCATCTCAGGCAAAGTTTTAATATTGCCATGGAGACAAGCAGGTGCTGTACCCTCCACTGAAAAGTTACATAGTGAACATTTAGTCTGATGCCCACTAATGGCACTGAAAATACTAATGAGGTGTTACCGGTGGTGCAGTGGATAAGGGCGTTGCACATGTGTGGTTTGCCGAGCGTCTATACCCCCTCTCTCCCCCATTTCACGCTACAATTGTTCTGTCAAAAAAAAAAAAAGAAGTGATACTGGCATCAAATAGCCGCTTCCTGGTTTCAATTGCTAGGCATAAATAGTTGAAACCAGTCATTTACGTCTACATGAATAAAACATAACATAATTTCAGGTATATCTTGGGCGACATCACCTATTTATAGATGATAAAACAGATCATGTGACTCTGAGTTGACTCATGTACTGTCCGTTATGTGGGAGTCAGTGTCTCCTCTGCCCACATCTGAACTATTCATTTCCTTTCATCACTCACCAAACAGCTGCAGAACACATTTCCATTCGGACAGTGAAATCTGAGCAGTCAGCCTCATTCTTTTTCATTCTTTTAGCTAACAACTGTAGCATAGAATAAGATCATAAAGAGTTGCTTATTCAGTCTTGAACCAATATCAATTAACATTACAGAATTTGCCTGACACATGTACTTCATGGATTGTTAATTTGTTTTTTTCCACAGATAATTTATTCTCTTAATGAGAGCAACACCTGCTTACAGTGTAATTGTTGGACTACCGATACAGAATCTGTTTTTCCTTACTAAGACATATATAAATCCACAAAACCACAAAAAGTTGCAAATAATCAGATTTTAGTCTGCACAGGCATTGTTAAATGTTTTGTTGTTGGGTAAGAAGTTTTCCGCTGACTTTATGGAAAGAACAGCTGCTGAGCTGCTTTCATTTCAAACTGTGTGTTTTAGATTAATAATAATTGTACATAAATAAAAATAACAAATATATTTATGATAATGTCTTAATTACCAATTAATTACCAAGCAAGCCAATTGTTTAGAAATAGTTAAATAAATCTGTAACTCACTTCATCAAAAGCTCTAACAGACATTAGTTGATCTGAGTAGAATGTGAGTATTGTCTTTGTTGAGGTTGATAATAGTATAAAGGGAGAATACCAACTAGGCTGCGCTGCCATCCTCTCCATGTAGTCGAGGGCCAAGTCCAGGGCCCCAGCTCGGTGAGGGTAGAGCAGACAGAACATAGACAGCAGGCCCAGGTTGTTTCCATAGACCTCATTCCAGCGGCTGGTGAACTCTGCAGGGTTCCAGGGGGGCAGGTACTCCTCAGGGTGCTCCAGCATCTCCTCTGCGGCCTCTCGGATCAGTCTGGCCAGCTCACGGTGAGAGCTGGCTGCCGCCCGCTGCAGCTCCTCCACCTCGCCCCGGTCAAAGTACAGCATGGGGTGGCCCTCATAGTTCCCCCCAATGAATGGTATGCCTCCCCCGGGGTCCGGTATAGCAGCAGCACAGAGCAGGGGCCACAGCACACTTATGAGGAAGACTGTGGGGGCCCCGCGGGTGTGTGTGCTCATCGTCTCATCGGAGAGAAGGCATTTCTGAGGTACATCAGCTGAGAGAAAGGAGGAGGAAAATATGAGAGCCAGCACAAACCCCTAATGCATTCCTGCAGTAACGAGTTCCATGTGTCGACTTTCCACTCTGCTCCAGACCAGAGCACACTCTCACCAGTGACCAGCTTTTCACACCAACTTTCAGGCTTTACTAAACTGCAGTAAACTGTGCTGCTGTTGGGAGGAGCAAGCAGGAAGGAAAACAATAACATGTAAACTGTGTGCTTATGAAAGAAAAAAGCCCTGTAAGCAGGGGGTGACTATTAATCACTTTGACAGGGCAATGTCTGGCATCATAATGGAACATCACCAAACACAAACACACATGCATAACATTACAAAACATTATAAAATATTAAGGATAGGCTCGAAACTAGGCTCATACCAAAACCTTTGGTTAATACCTACGCAACTGAGGTAAGAATATTTGTGACTGAGCTAGAAGAAGGCTTCAGAAATAATCCTTTAGGGCCACCAGGGAGCGAGAGTAAAAACTGTAAGGACACAGCGTGTTTCTTTGTAAACAGCTGCTGTCTATGTAATAACAGATAAACTCAGACTCTTTCTAACAGGCTGGCTGTAAACAGAGATGAGTTATTTGCCAGACGCTTTATGATTTCAGAGCAGAGCGCAGACTTGGCTGCTCTCCTCACCTCTGTGTAACACCAGGACTAACACCACCACAACCCCCAAAACAGAAGTACAGCCAGGCACTAGCATCTTAGCTTACAATAACAAGGCCCACGGAACTTTTTACTGTAGTCTAATAATCGGTTCACAATCACATAAACCTTGAACAAGGTTGAGAGTTAATGCGACCCAGAAAGTCATGTTTTTCATTCCTGAGACACATTAAGTTTTCTTCCACTTTTGGTTTTACAAATGGGTGTTTCCACGCATGTCAGATTTTAAGCGATTCAACAGTTTCTCCTTAATCAGTGAGATTTCCACTGCTCTTTACATGTGTTTAGAACAAACGAACG
The DNA here is from genome assembly GCA_019453435.1 of Rhinogobius similis. NCBI lineage: Eukaryota > Metazoa > Chordata > Actinopteri > Gobiiformes > Gobiidae > Rhinogobius > Rhinogobius similis. The sequence goes on along the minus strand of CM033620.1, from coordinate 29,160,076 downwards.
TGTTATCGGTAATTGATAAAGAGCCACTTGTAAAGATTTGCGCACAGACCCAGCCTTCAGAGGAGCAGCGTGAGTCCAGGAGCGTACCTTACCTGTCAGAGGCCCGTGTTCTTGAAGTCATTGCTCGGACTGAAGTCGGCGGTTCGGCCTACAGTCTTGAGTCGGTGAAAAGCAGGCAGCCTCAGTGTATGCGCCGTAAAGAGGGAGGAGGAGGAATGTGGAAGCGAGAGGGGCGTCCCGCAGACCGACGAGGAGGGGCGCGAGGAGGGCGCACAGAGCCAGGAAAGCCCACCACTGTTCAGCGCATGGATCTGTCTCCTATCGCCCTCACACACGAACATGGGCATCTCTTATAGGAGCCAGAAACACGGACTATAAGGAGGAACTAAAGGGTTTGACACATTATTCAAATCTGGTTGAACTTCATGAATGTGCGTTTGCACTTGTACATTCACCACATCCGGACTAAACTTGAAACTAAACCTGGACTTGATCAGGACAAAACAAGGCAAGGGCTAAACAGGACCAAGTCCTCATCAGGTCTAAAATGGGCTCAATTTAGGAGGAAATAACAAATAAACGCACCGTTATCTATTTTGGTGTCTGACATCTATGTTTTTGGCATGGGAATTTAATAATTTATTTAGGTTATACAAACAATGTAGGCCTAAAATCCTCCCATTGGCTAAATAATGACTGTGGTGCCCACAATATATTTCAGAAGAGGATCATATGCGTCAAAAAGAGAAGGCATTAGATTTTTGGCAACAGCTGTCATATCACACACTACAACTATAATGCCCCCCTTTTTAAGTACATGTTAACCATCATCCACATCTTCCATAATAATACCATTTTGAGGAAACAGCTGGATCAGAGACACGCTTCATAAAAAGAACACTTTATTTTAGTGACAGTTACAGAACACACTAATGAGACTAAACCAGGCGCTGTCAAAGTTTCCAGGATGAGGCGAGTACAATCACAACTTGTTCTTCACACTGCTTCTGCAAACAGGCTCAGTTTGCACACAGCAGCTCGTTTTTCTCTACAATATTACTTGACATTGTGTTGTTTTTTCATTTTAAATACAACAAGAATTAGACTGTGTCAGAAGAAGAATGCAGTCTGACAGTGCACCTCCAGACTGAAGTCCACAAACAATAATATACCGTAACTGCTGCTCTTTTGAATTTCTCTTTATTGTGTTATGTCTATGATCTATGTGGTCACATATTTCTTTTGACTAATGGAGTCACACATATCAATTGTTAGGGTAATTTACGATGTCTCTAAGTCTACCCTGACCGATAGTATTGTCAGATAACAAAAATGATGGCATTCAAGACGGCACAGAGATATATTGCCTCAAAGCAAAAGGTCTGATTCCTTGACTGCGTGGGCCTTTTGTGCCTGTTTCCTATAGCCTGACAACCCAGACTTCAGTTCCCTCTTGCAAAGTCTGGTTATGCCTAAAGCTACTGGTTTCACCCATCAACCTTAACGATTTAGTAGGTAAATCCTCTGGCTATAGGCTACCTCCTGATTCTGTCTGGACAGTCCAGACTACATATTTTTTCCTGCATTTTAACTGAAATAAGAGACTGGTTTGCCAGACTACAAAAAGTATTGGATATCAATATCAAGTATTCCCATAAAAAAAATATTTTTTTTTAAATTATTTGCATTCTTTCTTTAGTCTAAATGTAATCAAATATTGTGTCATCTGTGCTCTTTTTAAATACATATCATATAATTGACGGAACCGATTTCTATAACACATACATGTTCTCACAATATATTGCATAAAAACTAAATGATCCAAGTCACCAAGAGCCAGACATTGACACGGATGAATACAATATTATTGCCAATGAACAATAAACCATTCATTCAAAGCAGGATTCAATGCAGTTTGAAAGAAGCACAAGAAGTCCACTTTAATACAGTCACTCCAGCAGAACAATAACAGGACATCACACAGACTTCACCCATTATACACAGAATTATTCACTGTAGTTATGCGTCTTAAATACAAAAGACAGCACTGCACCAGGGTTTGGCAGGTAATGTGCCAATAAACAATCAACACAGGACAAAAGACAGGTTTACTCTGAGATGAGCGGTCAAATGAAACTCCAGCACGCACAACACCAACACGATCCAGAGGTATGGGAATAAAATGTAAAGTGCTAACAATGTCCAACTCAGTGTCAGAAGATGATCCATCAGATGTTATTTATGTAAAACAGACATTCATTCAAGTCATATTCTTCACAGAACACTACAGTACGACACAATGCCTGAATGTGTCATTGTGGCCTACATTCACAAATGCGCTGGTCACATCTTACAACATGGCTTTTGAACATTTCAAAGAATCACTTAAAGTATGGATTTGGAAAAAAAAACAACAACAAAGAACAAAGAACCCTCCTCACATCAAAATGTTAAAGAAGACATAGTAGGTTTTTGTGGGTATTTGGTATTAAACTATCACACACATAGATTATATATTTACATATGAAATTCTGCAATAGTTCACTGAAAACAGCAACACTAATCTAAAACAACTTTCTGTTCAAAACTGCAGAATTGATAAGCCCCGCCTCTTCACAATGACATTTCAAGGGATTTTAATTAGCTTTTTTTTAATGCTATAAAAATGACACGTGTAACCCAATAGGTCTGACCCAAAGTATGAATCTGTGGGATGGGACAGGGGGTAGAGGAAAACAGAAATTTTCTGAGCACTCGAGATCAACGACAAAGCAGAATTAGTCAAACATTAATGAATCAGTCAAAATACAACTCTGAGTGAACAAATAATAAGGAAACAATATTGTAACAAACTCTATAAAAGTTGATTCAACATAATATGTCCCCTTTAACATTATTTCACATGAGAAATTGATTTATAGTGAAAAGGATTTTAATCAGCTGGGTTCAATTCTCCATTAAACAAAATACAAAGTAATGAAAATGTAATAAATGTTTCTTGACATTTAGCAACCCATCTATCCATGGGTTTCAGAATGATCAAAAAGTAGAACTGTTGCCATAACAAATAATTTAAAACAAAACGTTATATTTTTTAAACGGTGAATAGGGCTCAAAATGTCTTCCTTAAACAAGAAACTGAAACCCATGAATATATTGGGTGGGGGCCTCAATTCTGAAAGCTAATGGAGGTTATATTTTGATGAGAGATTCACAGCGCACACATTCAAGGCTTTGTATATTAAACTTATGACAATAGTTGTTGTTGTTTTTTTTACTTGGATGAACAAAATAAACAGACACACAAGTGTTCTAGGCGCACCTCTGGCAGTCTCAGTCCACACCACAGATGGTGATGGGAGGCACGTTCCTCTCCTGAGGCCCACATAAGGAAGGACTGTTGGAAAATTATATTTATTTTCATTTATTACTGATTTTGGAACCTCTTGAGTAAAGAATCAGGAGGTCTGGGGTAGTATCCGCTGGTGCAGGGCTTGTCTGGAGAAAACCGGGGGAATTTGTAATCCAAAGGCAGATCTGAAAGAGCAGAAGCACAACATTGGGAACAGGTGCATATGGTATGTGGTTATAACAAGATCCTTATGGGCAAAAGTACATGTGGTATGCAGGGTTGGCAAAAGTATCAATACAAAGATACTAATGAAGTCTAAAACTACAATCGAAACTCAAATGAAACGAACACATATTGGTTCTGAATTAAGAAAAAAAAAAAAAGACCGAAACAGGACAGTCAGACCTTTCCTGCATAAAACAAGAACGCTCTAGATCCATACCCGCACTAGTATGAGACCAGTATTATTTATCTAAAAAAAATAGCATTATAAAATGGATCATCATTGTATAGAAATGGCTATAAAGTATTGTATATCTATAAAGTAAATCTCAGTATTGTGACAGCACTAGTGGTATGTGGCTACTTTGGCGTTTGACAATCTGGTATTGTCCTCTAACACATTTCCTCTTTCTTTACCATTCCTCTGATATGCGGTCTACAGAGAAATCCAGGCCAGTAATTGGACTGAACAGTTGGTTTGCAGTGAATCTTGTAACCCTTTATTCTTACAGGATTCTTACAGTAAACCAGGGGCAGGAGGATTGGGCTGTTTTTTGATTCAATTTGCTGATTATCTCGAAACAGATCTAGACGATATAATTTAAGCAGACATTTATTTATGCATGTATTTATTTGTGTATGCTTGTGCACCTGCTATGTGTTCCACGCTGGGAATGGCTAGACAGCTGTATTTGTGGATGCAGTGGCAGCACCAGGTCAGTTTGTGGACATCCTCGTCTCCGCCTGCTCCTCTCTGGACGTCCACAAAGTACGAGCCCCACTGGTTGGAGGCCGATGAGGGAGACTTCATGCCCTGCTCCTGAAAGATACACCACGCCAGGCTCAGACATGTACAGACAGACCTGCTAGAGTGAGAGGAGTAGGGAGGAGCAGGGCGATCAAAAGGGCTCTGATCCCTGTCACTGATGAAATGGATGAACAGAAATCCCCCGGCTCCACTTTTCATCAGAGATACAACAGAAGAAGAGTACAGGGAAAACAGGATGTGTTCTTCAAAAAGGGATGTTATTATAATCTTTGTGCAAAATCAAGTAGTTTTAATCTCAGATGGTTTTCAAAAGAAATGAAAGAATTAACACAAGTATTTCAGGGTGTTAAACTTAGGATCTGTATTATTCATTCGTTTTGGAACCATTCGTTACTTTCCTTAAAGTGCGCTGTGCAACTTTTCTGGTCAGAGGTTCTCCATAAAGGTGTTTCGGCTTTTTACTGAAATGTTCCACAGTATAGCATTAAATGTATCTATATTGCATTTCAGTTACAAGTGTTTTTATTGAAAACATGCATCCTTTCAGTGAGAAAGCTCGCCTCTCCACAGATATGACAAGTAACTCTGCCTGATGATGCAAATCAACTCAGCTGAGGTGAACAAGTGGCTGTTACCTAATGCACCTTTAACATTAGCCGCTTCTAAAGTGCTGCCATGTGTTGGACTGAAAAGTGACTACTCTGTGGCAAAAATCTCATGCCGCATTAGTTGTGAAGGCGAGGGTGAACAGTATGAACTTGTTTGAAACCTCATGACAAAAGATGAACACCACCTTCAACATGTTGCACACTTACATGTTACACAACATTAAATCTCATTTTAGTAGCTATGACTCATGACTTAGTAGACCTAGATTATGACTGTTTCAAGATTTCTCACAATTTACAGTAATTCATATTTGTGGCGGGAAAAAAAGAAGGAGGTAAAGAGGTAAAAGATGTTTGTTTGAATTGTGGAATTTGCAGTGAGGCTGAGAAGGGGGCAGATCCAGAGGGGGCGGGGGTCTGGGGATCAGGATCTATAGGTCTAATAGAATGCAGCTCCACTCTTACCTCAAACTTTCCCTTCTTCTCCTGCGGCTCCACTGGGGCCTGGTTGGATTTGGCTGCGTCACTTTGGCTCACCCCCTCCCCCTCCATTTCCTCCACGATCATCACAGTCTCCCACTTGCCGAAGCTGCTGGCCGGAAACATGTCTGAGCGCATGCTGTCGCCGAAATACACCACCTACGGAGGACAACACAAAATGTACACAACATGAAAACAGAACATGTGTCTTTGAACACTTGTGGGGAAGTTCAGATCATTAGCCAGGATCTTCATTGAGAATACTTGACTGTCAAATGTGTCAATTAGTTAGTTGAGAAATCATGTACACAATCATTTTAGAGGGGCAAAGTAAATAACTTTAATAACTGCGGTTTGAGTGCCTGTTAGGTGGAAAAGCGCTCTATAAATGAAAATCATCATCATCATCATAACTTATCAGCAGTGAGTATCAATGTTGAGATGTTGGAGCTGAATTTAATCTGTTGTCAGGTGATCTACAACAATAGACATCGTTCAACACAAAACAAATGATTTACTACATAACATCATACCCACATGTACACACATTACACACAGCAACAGAGCTAAGTTACAGTAAACAATATTTATAAAAAGCTACCATAAAAACAGATGAGAAAGTAATGCAGTAAATAGGTGAGCAATGGTTTCATATTTGGAAAAAAAGAGACTTGTGTGTTCAATGTGGAACAGAGTAGGACAGTGTTCACATCAGCTCGGTGTCTCTCTGCAACGTCAGAGAAGAGCAGGCCGAGGCAGGTCTAAAGCAGAATTCCATCCACAGCTCAGACTGACATCCAATGTGACCCCCCTTCAGTAAAAGGGCAGTGGAAGGGAAAATTAAGTGAGGAATGAGTGTAAAAACAGTAAGATTATTAGCGATGGGCCTGGTTCATATTCAGGAAATGAGGAGGAGGAGAGAGAGAGGGCAATGACTTGAGGCAGAGTGGCCTGAGTGCTCATCTAATCTAATCTGTCACGTCCATGTTTCAGTACAATTTTTAATTAGCCTCTGACAGAATTGTTTTGTTTGATTTATTTATTTATTCTAACTTATCATCACGTAGATGTTGTAAATTAGAATTAGTTATCAATCAACCTACCAGGATTAATAAAAGTTGATAGTTGATACATAATAGACACCCAAGAAAATTTTGCCCACTGCAATTCATCCATCCTTCAATGGTACGGGGTCAAGTGGGTGACCACAGTGCAGCATCCGCGTCAAAACACCAAAACTTGAGCTATAGGTCCATGACAAACAGGAGAACCTTGCTTTCTAACTCTTATTTTGTTAATTAAATGCATTTCTATTATAACACTCACTCAATAATATATCTATTACTTTTAGGCACTACTGTTTGCATCAAGTGGAGATCCCAACTGGGAACTGTTCTATGTGTGAAATGTCTATAAAAGGGATGTAAGGCATTCCAGTAGCAGTTTGCGACAGAGCAGCCTGTGTCAAGACAGCCCTCACATGTAAACAAACAGACGGGTGGGGAGGGGCTCCACAATCACAGCCCCCCCCCACCTTCCCCAAAAGGGCTGCAGCTGCCGGTAGCTCTCCAAAAGTCTGGGATTAGTCTGATAAATATTTACACAGGCCACAGATTCCAGTTTGCCTCCGACACTGTCCATGGGCTGCTTGACTGTGCGAAGATACTGGAAGCTCACCTCGATAGATCTCATGATTAACTGTCTGCCTTCAAACCGTATTCAAGGTGGTGTACCCAGTTTTATTCATTCACTCTGTACATGTCCAAACAACGTTTTTGCGGAAATTCCTATCACACACAACACACACATCTGACACTTTTCGCCACACAATGAGCTTACTCCACATACCTCTTACTCCTTTCAGCAAAATGTTGTGGCCTTGGGCAAGAAGACACTTAATTTTTGCCTCTATTACTGGGCCAAGTGAGTAGAGACTACTATAATGGCACCAAGTGTGACTGAAGCTATTGAATACTACACCAATCATAAGTATCTAGAAAAGTGCCTTGAACAGTAGTTTAAATGAATAAGAATTATCGAGCTGTCAGTTTCTTCAGCTCAGCCTGAAGTGTGCGTGTGCAGAGGCTGAGGATGACAGCGTTGACACAGATGGGGCCCGGCTCTTAGCTTATCATTCGAGAGCAGTAAGCGCTGGGCCCAGGTGAAAGGACTGCCATTGTGTCCTCACCGGTGTGGGGTCTGGAGCCGTCCTTAGACACAAAATACTTCACTCAAACTGGGCTGAGACACGTGGGGAGGCTGCTGTGGCTCTGACAGCATGTGTTACTGTTACTGCAGAGAAAGAATAGATCTGAGGGTTAATGATACAGATGGTAAGTCTTGAGTTACACTGTTTTTTAACTGAGCTGAGACAATATACTTTTGTTGCAATACGATGCAGTCACTATACAAAGAGCCCACTACAATATGTATTAATATGTATTAGGATATTTTATCCACAATAAATGAAAAAGGGAGAAAAATAAATACATTCTTGCGTAGTATTATAGGTCAGTTTTATTAGGAATTGCAATACTTCTCCTTAATAGAATTTAATTATAATGCACATGTTTATAAATGTTAGAAACTAACTGTAAATCAGTCTGTCATTGTTAAAAAATGTGATGACTAAGACTGTAACAAAAGCTTTCTTCACTTTAACAATACGGAGCTTTGTCACAAACACATACGTACATTTTACATTATTTCATCATGTCATCGTGTTTGGCAGATCAGTAGCTAGTTTTTCTTTCTCTCCAAGGGAATCCATGTCATTGTGGAACAACCAATGGAGCACTGCAGCTTTATCACATCCAAGATGTCATTAAAGTGTTGTGATACATGTTTCCAATATGACACGATACAATAAGACCGTGTGACAATATACTGCAAAATGATGCATTATCCCAACCCTATTTTGTTTTTTTAAGTTATACTTTTACTTTTATTTTAGAAGTAAATCTATATATGGACAATGAGTGATTTTGTAAGTAAATGTTGTAACCAGTACCCATTTTAATAATCAGTTGCTAAGACCAGAGTATGTATTGACTGGCTTTCAGGTGAAATTGTGGACAAAGTCCAGGGTCATCTGAGAGCACGCTCACAGCAAATTCCTGGGCTCTGAACATGGCTTAAACAGACGGCCATTGACTTGCTCTGGAGAGGGGCAGTGAGGAGGGCTGATGACGTGTAGGTTTTACTAGAGAGTGCAGTTTGGGATGAAGGAGAATTCTGAAGCTTGTATGATAAAAATCTGGTAGCATACCAAAAATGTTTGTGTTGAGAGTCCCAACTGCCCTTAACAATAACAACTAAATTGTATTTTCAGATGTAGGGTTATCCTCTCTTTCTCCTCTTTCTTCTGCTGTATGTCATCTTTTGCCGTGAGATATGTATTCACCAACTGTTTCAAATACATCTCTAAATGTTCTTCTCATCCCATGAGAACCTCAAATTAGAGTAGTTCTTAGGCGTGTACAACTTTCCATTAATTACTGCTAAAAATGTTTGTCAGCAGAGCCCAGCATTGTCTCGAGAGTCATCTGACCGGTTTAAACACATATTTTCACACACTTCTGTCCACATGTGAAAAGGTCATCTCTTATTTCACTTCCCCAAATTAAACACTCATAGAATGTTGACAACAAATGTAGTTTACATTACTTTATAGATGTAACTATATACAAATTTCAAGGCCTGAAACACTGAAACGCTGAAAAGGAGCACTATGCAACTTTCCTGGTGGAGGGTCGTCCACCTGCTTGTCACTTTGGAGGTAATATTACGTTGACAGGAATGTCCCACAGAACGTGGACAGTATACATTGAAAAATTAAATAAATGTAAGATAGATAAGTTTAAGAGACAATCAAGTGTTGCCATTTCACACAAGAAAAATTGCATGGTTGCTAAAACAAAACATAAAAGATATGGTAATCATTTGGTTGTTTATTGAAACAAGTTTTTAAAATGAAAGTTGAAACAAGTCCAACAGTGAATCAGGAACCAGTTTTGTATTCAGCATTTGTATGAGCTCACTAACTGTAATCATATGTAGCAAGAGCCAAATGGCTTCAGTGGAACTTTTGTGAAATATTGTGGATTCTCTTGAATTCATGTGAATCATGTGACTTTAGTTAGAACATGAAATATGAGCTGTCTGACCTGGCAGTGGGCCACGCGCTCCTCTCCCCTCACTTCTCTGTGAATGTGCCGGAGTTCATTTATCATGTTCTTCACATCCACTCAGAGTGTGCCAGCGTCTGGGTGCTGACACACTCCACCAACACCACACCCGTACAATACGGCTCAAGATGTTTACAAGACTTTTCTAGAGGCAGATTTTCCTTATTGTCTGACGCTGCCACATAATTAAAAACAAAACGTCCTTGAAATGTTAAATTACTTCAGTTTACCCATATATTATATGTTTTACCCCCCATTTAAGTGGGAGTATTAAGTATTAAGTGTTTTCTCTCCGACTCAATTATGATCCTAAGAAAATTTTTATTTTAGAAATTAGAATGCAATTTTCACTCAAAATAATAATTTCTTTAATATTGGTAATATGTGGTCTTATACTAGATCTGAGTTGTGTGAGTATGAGTATCTACTTTAAATACTAGTTTCTCTACTGGTTACTGATACTCTTGATAACCTACTCTCTACTATGAAATGTGCTTGATGTGATTTGCAGATGTTAGTGTACAGTCTGACTTTTGCATTCCGTTTGCTGCATATACAGTGTGTGTGTGTGCGTGTGTAGAGTGTGCATGTGTGTGTGTGCGTGTGTGTGAGTGTGGAGGAATGTGTGTACGCGTGTAAGGTGTGCGATGAATGGCTGTTGTACCTTTGGCTCTGGTTTTCCAGTCATGGTTTTAAGCAGCTCGTGTAGATGAGGCCAGTTTCCCTGAGAGTACCAGCCCGGTTTGTCCAGAGATGGGAGGCCCTCGCTCTCCTCTACGTCGTTCACTGAAAACAGAACAAAATAAGTTCAACCACCACAATAATTGTAGCAATATAGGACTAAACTATGGACATAAGGGTGTAATTGATAGGCACTAAGGCTGTAGTTGACTAAAGTAATTCTTGGTCGTCTAAAGACGTGCCGTATCGACCAATTAGGCCACTAAAAGGGGGCGTGGCAAAAATATATCAAAACTATAAAGTATCTCAATGTATCTGACCCAAACTGACACAAACTGCACTCAAAAGACAACAACTGCAGAGGAGTTCATGCTTAAACAACTATAAATACTTTTCTAGAACTTTTCTGTATAAATATGTTAGACTCCAAAATCTTCAGCTACCTCACTCCATACCTTCTCGTTTTTACCATGTAAATCATTTTAATCTAAATAAAATGATTAGTCAACACCATCAATTGATTGATCCACTAAATGACGAAAGGAATACAGCACTTTATTACATTACACTCTGTGCCCTGGCCTTTTAGACACTTTACCAGTGGGTCATTTATGTTGTAACTTCAAATTATGTGACTGGGTTTGGCTTAAATATAGTCAAACATGTTTTTTTGTTTTTGTTTTTTGTTTTTATCTTATTTGACAACATGTTCTGAAAACCCACTGAGACAAGGAGTAAATAAAATGATTATTATGAAACAAGCAGAAGAGGTCATTTGTAGTTTAGTTTATGGAAACAGATTTGACAAACACATCTTTAGAGTACATATAATCATGTTTCAGCCATCAACCAGGGAGACTGGAAAAGCTCTTCAAATTATGACTTCACATGACAACAGACAACTAACACTTAATCTGTTCCCAACAAACGCATGTAATGCCTCCTGCCAGTGTCAATATTTACTGAGATGCATTTGCAAAGTCAGAATTCACAAACTATCTACCCCAGCAACTTAAACCTGTGGTGCTAAACTGGGGAATGCATTGGACTAATGGCCCTTCCCAGGCATAGATTAAATAAACATATGGATAAAACATGATTCAACGCAGGATTATCAAGATCCCACCAGCCTGCAATTAACAGTGTAATTCTGAAAAGTGCACGCATTTCACCAGTTGTACATGCACCACAGGTTGGGAACTGGTTTTCTTGAGTGCTTTATTAAAATTTAGTTGACAGTAGCTCAATGGATAGAGGCATTCGCCCCTAAATCTGCCAGTCTGCCTACCATCAGGTTTGAATGAGAGTGAATGAATAAATTACAACAGTGAGTAACCTTTGCCAAGATATTTTATTTCTACAAGTTTGGCCAAGAAAATGCATGGTGTTCGAAGAGCAGAGGTGTGAGCACTGACCCAGGTTCCTGAAGGGCCTCTGATGAGGGACCAGCGAGAAGAAGCCTGGTTTCAGAGCATTTGTGATGATGACATCAAACAGCTCTTCAAAGTCCTTCCTGAAACCCCCCCCCCCAAAAAATTACATTGTAGACTTTAAAACAGCACAAGCCAACAAAAAAAAGGAATGGTAGAATATTTAGGCTTAATATTTGTGACCGTATTAATTCATAAAATGTTGGAAAAATTGTCAACAATTTAACTTATTTATTAAAGGGGCATTACTTAACTTTCTGTGGAGGTGTTAATTTCTTTTGGAATGTTCCACAATGTCAATAAACAAATTCATCTTGAATTTATTCTATTACAGGTGCGAGTGCTTAACAAATAAATTGAAAAACAGGGATTCTTACTGTGAGATGACTTGCCTCACCACAGATGTTAACTGTAAGTGATGTTTTATGCCACAATCTGATACATTCCAGGCAAAGCAATCTCGGGGGAGGAAAAGTTACATAGGGACATAGACATAGGGGTAGGCGATATTGACAAAAAGGAACACACAACGATATATCTTTTGAGTATATCAATAACAATAGTCAGGCGATACTGTGTCATTCCAACGGAGATGAGAAATTTAATTATCAGACAAATGTGAAATGCCAGTAAAATCAATCACAAAAGTGCAGAAATACACTCCTATTTTAAGTTTTCACTATGAACGATCCATATTCAAATTGTGCATATCTTCAAAACAGCTTGAGGCTCACCCCAGCACGTGCTCGCAGATGAGGCGGCAGTAGTCACTGTGGGAGCTGGTGATGAGCAGCAGCACTTTGCCCGCATTCTTCATGGTCCGGAGCCAGGTCTTGACAGAGTCCGAGCAGGGCTGCAGGTAACGCCCGGGGTCCCTCTTCACACTCGGGAAGTACGTACCGGCATCATCTGCAAAGACACACTATTACATTATTGTGAAACATTGTCAGGAATTATTCTGATTTGTCATTTTACAGATTGTAATGTTTTGTTAAACCCATTTTTCTGTACATCCAAACAATAAATAAATTATGTTCCAAAGGTAAAGAGTACAGGACAACCCACATTTTAAACATACAACATACAAACAAATACATACTAGAGCAGTAATGACTGAAACATATATTGTTAAACCAAAACAAGAAACAACAACAGATAAAGTGGCCTATACTACCTGAAAATGTTTTTTTATAACAACTCAAAATTCACTAAAGTGACCATATAGAAGTTACAAAAGGACAAATTCTATTTACTCTTTTACTAACCAGACAGGTCAGTGCACGTCTTGTATTAAAAATGGATCTACTGCCCTCTGCTGTCAGATGAATTGTATAGCGCTACAAACATTTTGTTCAAAAGCTGCAGATCTATTTCAGACTGTAGATGGGGACAAAAGCCAAGAGTTTGTGTACTGAAAACTGTAAATTACCCATCACAGAAATGGACCATGGAGTTCAGAAATGCAACAAAAATGCAACACCACGGTCTTAAATCTGGAGTTGTGGCTATGCAAGAACAGCCAAGCATAGAAATTAGAGATCAAATTATAGACAAAAAATAATTTAGAGCACTCTGTGTGTGTAAATGCTTGTCTACACCATGTGAGTCTGATGTGGGATTGTACATGTTTTGAATTGGAGTTTGAGTGTTGTGTCCATCAGATTAGAGCACAGTTCATACACACACTGTAGTGACCAGACTCCTGCTCTGTCCCTCAGGCTCAGTGCAGCTGGGCGGGACTAAACACTGGCTTGCTGCCCAACACCGCACAAACCATCACACAAATCACACACACAATCGGCCATAGCCCTGTGGTCATAAGCTGTGAAAATGACCCGGGCAGTCCGCAGTATTGTTGGACCCTGTTCATCTCTGAACAGACAAACAAACATCCAAACATCGTCGACAGTGAAATGAAACTTAAGGCAGTAACATATACTATGCAGACAGTAGTGTCAAGTTGACAAAGTCTCACTGTCAACTATGATACTGCAAAAGAAAAAAAAAATCATATTGATTGATCACGATTTTTTAAGGAATTGTATTATATTATATTAAGGTGAGACACTGCAGGTGAATGGGAAAAAATCTTAGATTTAAAGATTAAATTTGAAACTTCTCCTGTAGGTTACACACAGAAATGTAATAAAAGTTTTCCATCATGTAATGTTTTCTTATTGAAATAAGGCATCTCAATCCATGCAACCATGCATCCTCCATCTTCGTCAGTTTATCTGGGGCCGGGTCATGGCGGCAGCAGTCTAAGCAAGGACTCCCAGACTTCCCTCACCCCATACACTTCCTCCAGCTGCTCCGGGGGAGACCCCGAGGTGTTCCCAGGCTAGTCGAGAACAAGGGATTTTATGTGTAAAAACAGCCAAAACTCACATATTCGGGACATTTAAATCTGAAAAACATGGATAGAACCATGTTTGAATTTCTTGGTTCATTTTGTACACACATTAGTTACTAAAAAAGTTACAGAGGGGTTTTTGGATATCTTATTTATTTTGAGTAAACTAGATCTGACTGAAAATTGTCTAAAAACTCAAATTTCAGACATAAAACAAAAAATGTGATATCAACAAATTCTTCTTTATGTTTGGTCAAAATCTTCCAAGTTCAAGATTGGTGAATGTAAGTGCTATTTTAACGGCTGACCTTTATGTCTCTGTGGAAGAAAAATGCATTTTAAGAAAATGGCTTTTAAAGTTACAATGTCCAATAGAAATCTATGGATGAGGTAGATTGAATTAAGTAGCAGATTGGATAAGTTTGTCGATTCCACATGAAAGCGTGTTGAGCCCAAACTAACCCCCCCCAATTTTTTGTTTTTTTTTAAAAACAAAAACAAAAACAAAGGTTTTGCCTGTAGTGTCTCGCCTTAAAAATAAAAATAACTTTCAATATACACTTTCTAAACATACCATGACAGGGTTACCAGACCAACAAACAAAGTAAAACAACAACAAAAAAGTGTAAATTCTGCTCCAAACCAAAAGCTTCTACTGACAAGCGGATTGGCTGTAGACCTTTTATTCCAAAAGCCCCAAGCTAATAATTGACAATTTTAAATTACTGGATAGAATAAATAAAGGCAAACCCAAGACCTACTTAATGTGTAGTGACAGTGCTAACCACCTCAAGACCCTGCATGAAGGACATTTAACTCAATCATCACATTAGTGTCAAACGCTCACACACAGTCCATGTAAAGGCAGCTCTGAGGGCAGACAGTACCTGTGGAAAACACTGCTGTCTGTCTCGGGCCTTTTTTAGCAGCACGGCCACAAACTACTGCATCACAGCTCACAGTCAAGAGTTTGCTTTGACCACTAGCCACAAGCGAAGATTCTACTCTCTCTTTGGAAAATAATGAGAATGCAAATAGTAGGGATGTAATGATATCCAAATCTCACGGTACAAGTTTAGCACAGTTTTCCTCATCGTACAATATTTAGAATCAAGATTTTTAAGTGTTTACTGAGCTGCTGCAACAAAACAACACATTTAGAAATAAGAACTTATATATATATATATATATATATATATATATATATATATATATATATTTTTTTTTTTTTTTTTTTTTTTTAAATGCACGTTGTTCAATCCAACATACATTGTACAAATTGTTCACACACATTGTTTGCAAAGGTCTGAAGTTGTAATAAAATAAATGCAAAATGTGCAGCATTTTAAGCCATCGTCAGAGTCTTTCTCTTTGAATGAAAATATAAAAAGATAACCTAGAACAATGGTGAGCAGCAGAGTGTGTGGATTGTGGTTTTTGCCCCTTATCCCAGCGGGGGGGACTGTGACGTGGAGGACACGGGAATGTGTCATTACACTAAACCACGTGTATGTTTAGAGGCAGCCGCCACAAATATACAGAGCTCTATCTTCTCTTTACATCAAAAAGCCAGTGGGTCTCACACATTCAGCCAGGGCTTAACGGCTACTCGGCCAAACGGGGCGAAACGGGAGTGGATTTAGTAGGTTCAGTTCACTTAATCACAATTTTCTACATATATTTTCAATGTTATGTGCGATCTTTAGTTTTGTTGATGAATATCGTAAGTATGTTAAGTATAATAAAAAATCAGTAGAGCACAGACTGTGTGGTTTAATGCTGTGAATTGTTAATTGAAACAATCCCTGGTGCTTTTTTCAAACCAAAATAAAAAGTTATTTTTTATTATGATAAAAACTATTGGTTAGTGAAAATCCTAGTTGGGCAACTGCTTTCTATTGTGCTATTCTTTATTTAACAGTAGGTTCTAAGCTCCCCTAAATCGAGAATTACACATGTAAATATTTTAGATAATCATTATTGTAAAATTGTAACATTAAAAGCTAAAAACGGCAGTTTGGCAACATTTGGGGTATTTAACTGAAAGAATAGCCACATTGTGTGAACAAATGTTAAGTCATGCCCACAGTTTAATGGTTACAGTGCAGCTGTATTTAAACTGAGAAATAATCACACTGTAAATTACCCCCAGGCTTAAATGCATTTAACGTGATAGTGCTGACTCATAAAGGTAGTAGAGGCAGGTAAGTGGAGCAGGTGGGGTCAGGCCTGGCTGTACTGGCGCAATCAAGATGTATGAGGGCGCGGCATTCGGGCATAGGCTTTGTTAACCCTTTCCCACACTCTCTCATACCTTTTCAATGCACTGAGAGTGTTTCTAGAGCCAGGGTTGTTTCTTTGGTCCCAAGCCTACAGTATGTGGTCACAGCTGCAGGTCACTGCACGTCACATGTGTGAGGAGGGTCAACCAAAAGTGTAAGCATGATAAATACATTGCAAGGGTACTTTTGACTTATCAAAGCATCAAACTGCAAATAACTTTTAATTTGGTATTTGCTTTATGTATATTTTCTTAATTGGTCAATGTATAATTGGATACACATTTGTGAGAAAATGTGTAATCATTTCAAGACACTGAACATACAGAGCAATTGTGCGGTGCCTGCACTCCAGAAAGTCCCCTGTGTTTATACATGACTGTACACAAGTGAGGGCTGAACTGCAGCATGCTAAACAGACATTAGCTTATCGCAGCAAATCAAAGCTCCAGGATCATTTCCACCTTGGAAGTACAGTAACAGTGGCAGGACAGCCTAGGTCTCACTGTAAACTGTGTGGACCTGCCTTTCCTGAACACATTACAGGCCCTGGAGAAGTTCTCAAGCTTCACATAGAGGAGGAGGTCATACTGCGCTCTATACTGATGAGTTAAATCCTTTGACTTTGGCGGCACGGTGGCAGAGTGGCTAGCACTCTCAGGTCAAAGCAAGCAGGTTGCGGAATCAACTAGGGCTGGGCGATATGGCAAAAAAATATTATCACGATTTTCTTGGGGCCAGATCATGTTTTCGATTATTACCACGATTCACGTTCACTTTGCGTTTTTGTCGCTTTTGAACAGATTTTAATCGCTTTTGGTCACGCTTTAGTTGTTTGTTTAAGAACATGTACAAATTTAAACAACAGTGGTTGCAGCTTTTATTCAAATCAAAGCAAGACATTTTGTTGTTTATGGAAGAAATTATTGCACTTCAAAAATTGCAGCCTTTGTTATTTGCTAATTGCATCCATTAAAATTGCATTTTCGAGTCGATTTGGTTTAATTGTGCAACCCTGGCCTTTAAGAGGTGAATAAAGTCATCTGCTTAGAGGCTTCAGAGGCTAAACAACAGGAGAAAAAGTGTGTTTGAACAAACAGCTGCATTACAGAAACAAACAGTGAATCACGATGCCGCAATTTCACAAAAATAGCAGAATGTCACAGGGACAAGCTCACGATTTGATTATTATCACCTAATCACCCAGCTCTAGGATCAACTCCCGGCCCGCCTGGGCTTTTCTATGCAGAGTTTGTATGTTTCTCCCAATCTCCCAACCAAGAATGAGTAAAAAATGTTTATTCAACCGAAAACATGCGCAAGTAAGTAAGTAAAATCCTCCAGCTACAGTCCTAACCAACCTGAGCACCAACCTGCAGGTCATCCCAGTGGCATTAACTGATGAGTCAAATGCAGAAGAAAAATTTCCCTACGGGGACAATGGGACAATTAAGTAGGACAAGATCATAGACTCCCTCACGATTCGATACACAACACACTGCTCATGATATCATAAAATCATGATATTGCAACAATAATCGATATAATGCTCATGAAGTTCTACGTTTTTTACTTACAACTACGATGTGAACATGTCCAGTGTTTTACCAAAACATGTAGTTACTAATGGCATTTATATCGATACGGCAGCCCACAATATTGATAATGTATCCCCAACTATATTATCACAATATATCTATAGTTCGTTATTTGTGGCACACCCCTGTAAAGTGTACTACAGTATAAACTTGACCAGTTTCGACCAAGAACTCAACGTTAATTATAATATCAGATAATACAATACACCAGTTGGTGAAAGCGAGGCTGATTCCATGTCTTATCAGGACTGATACAGGCCTTATGAAAATCTACAGGTAAAACTTGCAGTGTGCAAATCTCTAATAATACAGACAGTTTTGAATGCATGCAGCTTAGTGATAAAATTTTTTTTAACAAGAAAACAAAACCTAAAAAAATGATTAAACTTTTATTTACTTAAAAAGAACAGACCTAACGATTTACTTGTGCATAGAGCTCTATGTGGGCTCTCCATGTGAAATGGGAACAGAAATGAACTTGCCATGTGGCAGAATAATGTTCATTATATGGGTGATGCACAGACATCGTGGCAGGAGAGGAAGGAGTGGTCCGAGTAGTGGTGCATTCAATGAGAGTGATCTTGTATTTTTGCAGCTTAATACCATGTTTGAGATGAAAGTGCTGACGTTAAACTTGGATTGGCTGGTTTACCATTTACCATAAACACTGGTGCCATGCCTCAGTTCCACTTGGCGCATCCTGGAAGTTCTCGTTCACTGAACAGAATTGCTGAACCCTGTTGCAACTAATAAAATGCTGATTAAAAGCTTACGTTTTTTTCTGATCTAATTTAAGTTTTACCACAATCTCCACAGGCAGAGTATCAGGGTTCTCACACAGTGAAACACCGGCTCCTCCAAGTGATCACAGCACAACATGTGATCCCACGGTTAAAGGTAATCAGGATGTTCTATTGTCACATACATAATGTTTCACCCACGGCCATAAAGGGCAAAGAGAGTGTACATAGCAACTTTATAACAAGCTCAGTGCGACGTATCCCAGTGTCGAGAACAGTTCTTTATCTAATGCATTACTTTGCCCATTTTGTCCTAACTAGAGGAGGGAAATATTGCTAAAAATGAAAATCTGACAACAGTCTGAAATGTATGAATAAATCAGCTCAAAAATACATGAGGCTGAGTACAGATGAACCCGTTGAGGAGGTAACATCAGAGGAACCACCTGAACCAGGAGCAGAGAGTCATCCACAGCCACAGGATACAGACTCAGAGGAGAGATAAGGCCAAGACACCAAACTAGGGCTGCAAAATTAATCGCATAGAAATCATAATTTGAATGGAAGCAATTAGCAAATCACAAAGGCCGCAATTTTTGAAGTACTATAATTTCCACCATACACAAAAACATCCCGTCATATTCTGCATACAAACTGCCAACACTGCAGTTTAGATTTTTACAAACGTTCTGAAATACATAGCTTGTCAATTCATATTTCACTGTTATGTGTCATTCCTATATTTAAATGTGACATTTGAACAGAATCAGATGATTAAAACACTAATCGCAATTCTAGTCAGAAAAATCAAAATTAGACATTTTTCACAAATTGTTCAGGCGTACCCCAGACCTCCACCAATAAACGCCTTAGTGGAGGTTCAAATATCTCACAATGGACTTAATAACAAATTAACTAACCACTAACTAACCAATAATAAAACTAACCACCAAAATGCAGACATATCGACTTGTATCCATCTTTGGAATATTACTCTGCAGATTTGTTTTATTTTTATCTTTTAAATCACATTTTTTGATTAACATTTATCATAGACTGTCATAATATTGAACAATTTCTTCTATATAATTTAGCATCTCTAAAACAACAAAACCAAAATTATACTTTTTTGATGCATTTAGCACCTCTACTCTAAATAATAATTCCCTCAGATGTCCTGCTCAATAATTGGATTCACATTAAGCACTATCACAGCTTCACAAGTGCAGCTGATGAAATGCGTTGACGAATGAGTGCCATCACAGCATTGTATAAACTCTGCCCTGTAAAACACCTTTCACTCCATGAATGACTTGGACTTTCAAAAGGTTTGTCATTGCAACCATGTCAACCTGGACAGCCAAACAAAAGAAACATGTAATGTAGAGGAAACTGAATGAAATCATCATAATAATCCCTGGTCAGCTTTGGCAACAAGGGTCAGACTGTATATAGAGAAGACAAATACAGTACTTTGGCATTTCAGTTGTCATATTATAGCTCATATGAAGGACCAGCGTTTCACAGGGAGTATTTGTGAAATGCGGCACTAGCCATTCAAGGCTTTCTAAATGTGTGTATCTTTAGCTGTGGCCAGAATGAACCAAAAACATTCATCCCACTCATGAGATAAGTGCTATTCGTGACTTGAGCACGTTTTGATGGTCTGACAGAATAAGCAGCTTTATATGTCCCTATCACTAAGTTCAGAGATAACTCTTCACCGCCCCCCAGAATAAAATCACACCAAAACCAATGACTGCCTCCAGGTCTCGTCTCCATGCCTGACTGGACACAAACATACTCACATCTGCTGTTCAGCATCTGTTACTGCCTAACACTCACTTTTGACAGATCCTATGTGTTGGTGAATAGTTTGAATTTGTCTGAACACAGATGGGCGCTAGCACTCTCCGAAGAGCAGGGCAGTAGAAGGGGCCCAAGCCTGATGACTTTTCTCTTTCTTGAGATGGAACGAGGGGTGGATTATTGATTAAAACAGAAACAGGATGAAAACTGCTTAAATCGTTTCTATCCTCACAGTTCTTAAATGTTGATTCGCTCCTGCCATGCCTTTCCCAGGGGCACACTGTTAGAAATACTATCTGAAACAAAAGCACTTTTAGGAGGGAGATATTGTGCTGCC
Source organism: Rhinogobius similis (assembly GCA_019453435.1). NCBI lineage: Eukaryota > Metazoa > Chordata > Actinopteri > Gobiiformes > Gobiidae > Rhinogobius > Rhinogobius similis. The sequence continues at coordinate 29,139,231 of CM033620.1, read as the reverse complement.
CAAAGACACAACTTCAGTGTGTGGGTAATGCACCTTATGACTTGCAGTTCCTGAATGAACAGAAAAGACTAGAATATCTCTTGTATGGTTTGACATTATAAAATGAATGCATGCTCATTTATTTTATAAACCCAAAATAACTATTATTTTAATAGACACTAGTAAGGCTGAGATTCATCGCAAACAAATTGAAATTAGCAGATAAAGAAGCAATTATTAAAGTCCTTTGCCAACAACAAAGAATCCTGCCTTAAATTTAAACCCGCAAATTCCATATAACAGACATTTACAAACAAGTTATGAAATGCATAGGATTCTTGTATTAGTTTAGCAGTTCAGATTTCACTCTTCTCTGAAATGTTAATGCTCCTGGATGCCTTTAAATGTGAAAGCTAGTGGCTTGTTGTCAGAAGCTGGTTTGGCTCCCTGCAGGCTGTCTGCATAGTCAGTGTTATGTGGCTGCACCCGCATGGTGCATACATTGTGTTAACCTCCAGTCACTGCTGTGGTAGAGCTTTTTATAGTGGAGACTGTTTAAAAAAGTGAGTAATGCACCAAGATGAAAGTCTGCTGTTTCTCTGCTGCGCTGGCAACTGTCTCAACTGTGTCATACTTCATGTACAGTAATACATCATCATTTATAAAATATTTTCGCATAATACTAAGTAAACAACGTTCACATTGTGTGTAATATTCAGTCTACATGCAGAGTTTATAATATGAAAACATAGATAGAATAGAATATATATATATATATATATATATATATATATATATATATATATATATATATATATAAATAAATGGTATAATAATGTTATATGTGTATCATGTAGAAAGAAGCACAGCCCTTCAGATGGTCCTGGGGCCGGCGGCACACCCTCAGTACAGGCCCACAGAACAGCAGGTACAGACAGGGCTCAAACTACACCCAGAATAAACAGCATTATTATACGCCATGAAAATAGGCCCATTATGGCACTCCGCTTTAATGGTGATAATAAGATCTAACAAGCCATTGACTGTCACCAAAATAAATCTGAAAATTAGAGTTAAATTTGATTTCATAATCAAGAAATCTGCCCTTTATATCTTTAAGTCATCAAACCTAGCCCATACCATGACTGAAGAATCAAAGCAGACCTGTTTGAATTCAACTCCAGCCATAATCCTGAAAACAAGTGCTTTTGAAAGGAACATTTTAAAATCCTAATGTAAATTCAATCTAAAACAATGAGCAGAATAAGTGCAAAACTCCTCAGGCCTCCAAAGAGAAGGAACTCGAGGTATGACAATCATATTATGATAGTATAAACAAAACTGTCTCATTAATTTTATTTCATTATTATGCAGCGTACCATAACTCTGTATGAACAAGATGAACCTGTCAACTTAGACAAAATGGCTGCAGTGGATTTGGCCTGTTTTCTTTTTTCAGGTCTAACCTTTTCCAAAGGCACCCTATAATTGCATCAAGGAGGTCCATTCATAAAGTTCCAAATGGCTCTTAGTGGCAAATTTGGTTTATTAAAATACTCTGTCTACGCCAGTGTCATTTCCCTGCTTCAGGACACTATGTTTAGCTTGCTTTCCCGCTTCAGGCACAAAAACATGCAATTACTTTTGTCAACTACTTCTCACATAGTTGTCACACCAAGAGCAGGATTTGAATATGACAATACACACTCACATAGATCACAAGAATATCTCATATCAGTCTGCAAACAACAAGCAACTGGGAAAAAAGTTGGTCTGAAATAATATATGAGAACTCTAAAAAAAAAACCAGACACTTTGAAAAGGCACCAAACGTGATGTGGAAAACAGAGCTGGCTTCCTTCCCTGCAGTTAATTAAAGCCACAGGGCACTGACTCATGTCTGGGGCGTCCTAATAATGAGGGGCCCAAAACAATGCTTAGAATGGACCCTTCTAAGACACCCTGCCCGGCGGAGAGGAGGGGGACTAAACACCACTAATATATGTTTACGAATGAAGACACAGCACTTTCAGCTCAATACAAACTACAGCTCATCCTTCACACTGTGGCTGCTGATGGAGCATCAGTCTTTTAATACAGAGTGCATGTGCCCTCTGCACAAAGGCACTCATCTGCAACAGCCAAACACAGCCAGGCCTGAGGAAGTCCGGGCTTTTCCAAATAACACACTGCACTGACCACTGTGGCCCTTTATACACCCAGCTTCACTTTGTGGCACAACTTGGATTTGGCATTCTGTGCACAACTTACTCTCTGCAGTCCACACAACCGCTAAGTTTAAAAGGTTAAATAAAAGAAGATATAAACACTTTCTTAAAGAATGTGCAACAGAGACTGACGCAATTTGTGACATAAGTAACAAAATACAAATGAGACAAAAAACAAACAAAAAAAAAGCTGCTGAATTAGCTTAAACTAATAAGCAGTCTGCTGTGGTGGGTAAAGTAGACAAAAACTGTACTTAACAGTACAAAGTAGTGGTTCAAGAAATTAAGTTTAATACAAAAAAATAAATAAAAAAAGGTAACTACTCAAGTAAGAGTAGAATGGACATAACATGTGATTTATAGTTTGAAGTTAATGTAATTGAAAAGGTAAAACAATCTGGCCACTAAAAAAAAGAAAAAAAGAAAAAACTAAATCAGAAGCAGTGGTGCAAGAAACACAAATGTTCAAATTGTTTAATTTAACGTTATCAGCATTAAGTTTTAATAGAAATAGACTTACTTACAGTGGGAAGAGTAAGCAAACATTTATTCAATTAAGAATGCTGTTCCTTAACATAAAAGATGAAGGTGTAAATGCAATTAATAAAACTACTCTGAAGTATAATTTCTTTAAAAACTAAATGTAATTGAATAAATGTAACATAGTACTACCCATCTCTGGTAGTCTGTAAACATAAGCTAAGAGATGTTTAATACAGTGTTTGTCAGCTGACAAATAATGTGGCCTCAAATAAGTAAAACTGCTATACACACAAACACGATGTTCTATTTCCAACCTCTGTTCCCATCACACACTGTATGTCATACTGCCCAAATGTTGTTTTACTTGGGTTTCCATTTTTGTTTGTTTGCATTTATTTGTGCATGCAAAGACCTCACCAAAAGCCAAGGGAAACTGTCCCAGGTTACCCTCCAATGAGCAACGATTATTCTGCCATTAAAGAATGAGAATGAACAATTTGATGTTGATGTAATTCATAAGATCATGGCATCCTTTTCTTGCCTTGTTAGCGCAACCATGGCTCAGGGTATACCTCACTCCTGCCCCCTAGTGTGTGACAGCTGCACGATGTTTTCTGTAGCAAAACCACTGCCAAATTAACCCACAAACCCAACAACTTTCACTGCAGAGGCTTCAAAGGCGGCATCTGCTACAGAGTGAGACATCTCTCTGTGAAGAGGAACTATGTTTGACTGGATAATTCAAAGTTTACCAACAGAAACAATGCTTACTGTATGTGTGTTCAGCCCAAAATTATAGATCAAACTGTTTCCATGGTCATTAAAACCTGGGTAAAAATAGACACCTGGTGAATTTATTTTACCACAAGTGCCAAAGTCGAGCAAAAATAAAGCCTGACACATAGTCTTTAGGTTTTCCAAAAAGAGATAAAACGTCCTGAAAAAGGTCCTAAATTATTGCGAGGCACTCGGACAAACATAATTTAAACAATTACAGTTTCAATACAACATTGAAATAAACATCTACAAATGATCTATTTGTATCAATTTGTGTAAATAAACATAAATATAATGCATTTATTTACACACTGTGTTATTCAAATGTTTAGGAGAATGTCACTTTTACAGATGAATAATTGTGAATTGTTAATCAGATTAATATTTAAAACAAACTGACAGATTGGTGTTGTCTTTTCTAAAGATGAGTTTGTCACTGGAAATATCTACATACTAAAGCCATGCTTTACACTAACAGTTAATCTGGTCATGGGTGCTTGACAAAGGGGCTACAAAACAGCTCAGCTCCCATCATTACAGCAATACTCTGCATTTGAGAAATTTGAGTCTTTGAGCATGGGATCTGTGCAGTGTGGGGAAGCAAATTGTTCAATACAACATGCTCTTGACAGAGTGAAAATGCAAATATTCTCACTCATTAGAAGAATCTCATATTTTTGTTATATTAAAATGTTTTTAAATTAAATTAAAAAACAAAAAAGTAGTAACTCTTGGGGCAGGACCGTCACTCTGCAGTCAGGCCTCTTGAGGACATGGGCCCCGTCATTAAAGATGACATCAGACTGGGAGGGCCCTCCACATGCAGCGTGCAGCTCCACGCTGGGGACTGCCGCTGTATAAAAACCCAGAGCCCAATGCCCTGAGAAGAGCAGCTGAGGCCCCACACTTTAAGGATATAAGAGCCGTGCCGGGACAGCAGACTCCAGCCCGATTCGCTGTTCTCTGAAGCCTAAACCCACGGTAAGACTGAGCCTCTGCACTCTGACACCTGCTGCTGCACTCTGCATCACTGCAGCATCTCACTGTGCTTTGTGAAGTTACTCTGATCTCAAGGACACAGCCGTCTGGGACGTGTGTAAATACAGTCTCTTGATAATGCTTTTATTTGCATTTTCAGCCGGTTTAGCTTCACAAAAATGGACCTGAGGGTAGCAAGCTTTGTCCTGGTCCTCCTGGCTGTGGCAGAGGCCACTCCAGACCGCTACTACCATGTCCCAAAGGTGGCCAAGGCTCCATACCCTGTAAAGAGTCACAGTGCCCCCGTGAAGAGCGGTAAGTCCTTTCAGTAATTTATTTTATATAATTTTTTTTTTTTTATAAAATGTGATGAGCAGGAAGTGGGAAGGGAGGGATATTACATGACAGAGAAAAACATAAAAAATATTCATATAATTTTACTCTAACATTTTATTCTAAAGAGTTTAACATTGCAGAAAGCATCACTCATAACACAGGTGGTTTGACGATTATTATCATTACAAATCATTTACCATTATTACTACTATTAGGCTGCAAATGCAGGGACCCTGCTACCTGCTCATTGACTGTGCTGGCTCTGGTTAAATTGCTGTGATGTGTGCGTAAATGAAGGGCTAGCAGTAAAACATGGAGTGAGGGGAACTGTCCCTTTCCCATGTATCCAGATGACAGGCGGTGCTACACTATTACCACCACTCAGTTTGTAGCACGCACATTTGGTGTGTTTTTTTTTAAGTTACATAAATACTGTGATGTGGTTTGACTGATTGTCTCCACATAAACGCTATAAAAGCTTGGATTTGACAGAACTGCCCAACAGATGTAACCACATAGTAGACACGCCCTGTAACAGGTCCCTGTTTGTGCTTGAGTTTTTCTTGTGAGTGAAAATTAAGATACATTTTAAGAGATCATAAGGTGCAGCCTTGAACAGTAATCTGTCTGATAAGACATAACATTAAAAAGTTGAGAGATGTGGAAGCACAATTGCAGAAGTGGAGTTCAGGTGAAGCCCAGTGTAAACACTGCGCACGTGGTTGGGAGTGGTCACCAGGCGCCTCCTCACTGTCACGCTGTGGTGTGACAGTCTGCCGAAGGACTTAAGTCTGCCACTTTGACTTTTGATGTGGTTTGAGCACAACACCATGTGGCTTCACAATGACAGCCCTGGGACACTTCACAAGCAATAAATCTGACATGTGCAGGACAATGGCCTTCACTCAGCCTCTGTTTTTCATAACAGTGTCATCATTTACATTGTCGGATGGATGCACATCCATACATTTAGCTGAGTCATGGAATAAAATACATAGTGTGAAGAGGCTATAATGAAGCCAACTACCTCCAGATGGAAAGCCATATAAACTTTGGTTAAAGTTAACAGGTACAACAATATATCCAATATCCTTATAGAGGTTCGAATGCAAGGAGACCACTGAGATATCCAGTTTTCATATTTAACAAAAGCTTAGTAGAGTATAATGCAAACTTTGCATGATGTTTATGAAAGAATAACTGCAACAACAAAAAAAGATAGGAAACAACAAAAATGAACTTGGTGAAATATAACTGCACTACTCCAGTCAAATTAAATGGTATATTGATGGTCACGTGTATGTTTTACAGCTCCAGCAGGTGAACAGGGACCTCAAGGTCCACCAGGAGAGCCAGGCCCAATGGGCCCCCCAGGACCTCCTGGTAAGAGCGGTGCTGGACTTCCCGGACCTCATGGTCCCCCTGGTCCTCCTGGTCCCCCCGGATACACACAAGCTGGAAAACCTGGCAGCCCCGGTGCCCCTGGCAAACCCGGAGCAACTGGCTACCCTGGTGAAAAAGGCGCCCCAGGAGCGACTGGACCCATGGGTCCACGAGGAGGTCCCGGATCACCTGGAACACCTGGACCTGCTGGACTTTCATCTGTCGGCAAACCTGGGCCTTCTGGTATTCCAGGATCTATGGGACCAAGAGGAGAGCCTGGTCTGAAAGGTCACCCTGGAATTCCCGGCCTTCCTGGTCCCAAAGGAGAAAGAGGTATCGGAGTTCCTGGTGTTCAGGGACCCTCCGGCCCAGTTGGACCATCTGGCCCAGCTGGAATGCCCGGCAAACCTGGAGTAGGAACCCCTGGTGCCACAGGATATCCAGGTGAGCCCGGTAAGGCTGGTACACCTGGAAGGGATGGAGCCCCAGGTCCAATGGGTATGACAGGACCAAAGGGTCACACCGGAGCACCAGGCACAGGAGCTCCAGGTAAACCAGGTCAGAATGGCACCCCTGGAATGCCAGGACCAATGGGACCTAAAGGTCCACAGGGTCCAGCTGGGCAGCCAGGTTCACCTGGGATGCCAGGTGTTGGAAAAACTGGAGAGCCCGGAACCCCTGGCAGCAGAGGATCCCCTGGTACCCCTGGAACTACAGGACAGAAAGGAGAACCTGGCCCCACTGGTTTCACTGGTCACCCAGGTGCTCCAGGTCCAATTGGCCCAGCTGGCCCACAAGGTGCAAGAGGATTCCAGGGTGAATCAGGCCCACATGGACCTAAAGGTGACATCGGTATGGTTGGAGCGCCTGGTCCCAGAGGTGCCAAGGGTGAACAAGGAGCACAGGGATTCACTGGAAAGCCTGGTGTCCCTGGAGCAGTAGGTCCTCCTGGAACCCCAGGTCACAATGGTGCTCAGGGTCCTAAAGGTGCACAGGGTCATACTGGTGCCCCAGGACAGCCAGGATCTAATGGTGCTCCTGGACATAAAGGACACACAGGTGCCCCAGGATCTCCTGGAAAGCCTGGTGAGAATGGAGCACCCGGACCTATGGGCCCAGTTGGTCCAAGTGGACCATCCGGTCCTGCTGGGCTTAAAGGGCACCCTGGACTTCCTGGCCCTCCAGGTCCTGCTGGTATGACGGCTAAAGGTGTTTCCGGTCCTCAGGGTCCACCAGGAGCTCCTGGAACCAGAGGTCAGGATGGTCTCCCAGGTCCTGTTGGTCCTCCCGGCCCTCCCGGGCCCCCAGGAGAAATCATTTACCACCATGAGAAAGCCATGCCCATCAAATCCCATGAGGTGGTCATGTCCCACGAGATGATGAAGGCCCCGATGTCTGCTTTCAGTGCCGTACTCACCCACGCCTATCCTGCAGCTCAGGTTCCCATCCAGTTCAACCAGGTTCTGTACAATGGTGAGCAGCACTATGATGAACACAGCGGGGTCTTCACCTGCCAGGTGGCTGGCCTGTACTACTTCAGCTACCACATGCATGTCAATGGGGCCAACGCACTGGTGGCCCTCTACAAGAACGAGGAGCCCATGGTGTTCAGCTATGATGAGTACAACAAGGGCTTCCTTGACCAGATGTCAGGCAGCGCTGTGCTCATGCTGCAGCCTGGAGACCGCGTCTACATCCAGGTCCCTGATGAGGAGAGCAATGGCATCTTTGCCGCTGACAACGTTCACTGTGTTTTCTCTGGCTTCTTGATTGCGTCTACGTGATTTCACAAAATCATCTTTACACCTCAAATCTTTGATCAAATTGAACTGCTCAGAGAAGGAAGATATAAATCAGTTTACAAACTCCACTAAACTGATGAGCTCAGAAATGGTTGTCACATTTTCACAGATTTGCCTAAATTTCTCTTATTACAACGATAAAGGCAAGAGAAAGTTTTGAAATGTATGAAAAAGAGTCCTATAATGTACAGATTAAATGACCCCGTCACAGTTTACATGCTGGTCCTTAGCAGGAAGGAATAAGACTCAATGGAGATTTAAGATGGTGCTCTACATCTGCCTGTAACATTTACAGCCTCTGTTTTTTGTGTTTTGTTGTTATGTCTGTTGTCTGAAGATTAAAATGTAATATACAGAAGAAAATCAGTTCACTATCCAAAACATTTGCACAACCACTGTGAGAAAAATGCATTTTAGACTATGCCCTGTTGAATGAGTGCCTCTAAAAAGACCAAAAGACACAATAAAGTTCGAGTTGAAAAAATAAGCCATGTTTTGTCGTTTTCTCTGTTTGAACATTCATTCATTTTCTACCGCTTGTTCCCATTAGGGGTCGCAGGTGACTGGAGCCTGTCCCAGTGCCTTTGGACCTTAGGCGGAGTACACCCTGGACAAGGGCCAACTTGTTGCACGGCTAAACTCTGTTGGAACATTTAGCTCCAAAGTCACTCTAATCCAGAATACATAAACAGAAAAGTTTTTGGCGTGAAGTGTCGCTACAATATTGTTTACAAGGTTGCAAATCAAGCAGATGTAATTTCTATTATCAATAAAAATGTTATAGCACTATTAGATTGTAGTGACAAGAGAGAAGAAACAGAATCTGTAAAGTGAACTAAAGAAAATCCAAACTTAATTAAGTTTTGGCTTGCAGTAAAAGAAATTATGAAAATAGTATTTGAATTCAAATCAAAACTGATTCATCTGCTTCTCTTTAGATAGTTCAAGAAATAATACATCTGCTGCAAAGAGGCCCAACTCAAAAGTTTTAATTGTGTGAGGACAGCAAAAAGCAGAATGGACCATACCTTTAAAAGCAGATGTGTTGTAGTTATGGTCGATGGCAGCCATCATGTCTTTCCAAAAGTCAGAGTTCACCTCTTTCCCTTGCTGCTCTCAAAAATAGAAAGAACATATTTTTTAAGAACACCTGATGAACAGGTAGATCACGTTTACATGCACAGCACATTTGATTTTCTGTATTATTAAAATTTGATATATATATATATATATATATATATACACACACACACACACACACCTATATAGATATATCTTACTTTAATCGTTAAATTGATAACTTTGTGCAATGCACACTTTGACAGTCTGGCATATTCTCAGACATGACTGTGCATGTAAATATTAATTCATAGACATACAAAAATAACACCAATACCTTCTGAAACATGTCAAAAACTCTCCCACAAAGAAGAGCTCCAGGTAGGTCAAAGTAGTTGTCGTAGAAATAATATTTAGCTGTGACACAAAAAGAGTATTTGTCTTTAGAGCACAGAAGGGAGCCAGGGATCGGCAAGTGTGGTGGAGTGTACCAGATCTGGTGAAGGAGGTATTGAGGCTCTGAAAGTGCTTCCACTCCCGCATGGGGCCGTAGTGCCGAAGCAGCTCCTCTGTGCTCAGGTCTTTGGTCCCACGTGTCGCTCTAGGTCCATCAAAAGAACAAGGTTATGGTACTGGACAGAAGGGATATCGGTAAGGAATAAAACCTTATTGTTGACTTTTCATATATAGTGATTTATAAATTTCTGGGCCTATTCTGGCATTTCGTTTAGCAGTGGCAATGTAAAAGGAGTAAGAATAAAATACTTAATTAATTTTAGTTTACTACGCTCACAAAATGTGAGGGTAGTACTACCCTCACAACATGTTCATGTAAAATGATCATGTTGTGATTGAACTGAATGTTGCACCATGACTTTACAGCAAGGATTTGCTGCAGTTTTCAGCAGTTTGCTGGCTCTCGTTACTTTTATTATCCAAAAATAAAAACTTGACATACCTTAGAACAGTTCCATCTTCAGCCAACTTCACAAGGTTTCCATCCTCCAGGTCCACCACAAGGCCCTTGAAACTGAGTAGACATCACAAACTCAATAAGACAAACAGCAGCACAGACATTACACTGTTACACCATAACATTTTAAATTATCTCAATTCCACAAACAGGTTTTGTTGTCTTGGAAACGGAACAACAAACACAAATTTTCACCACATCATTACTATATATGGAACAATGGAAACATAAGAACACATGTATATCTAAACAATATTGGGTGGATAAGAACATACTCTTAGTTAGTCACAATTAGTCACAATTGTTGACTGATGATGGGCTGCTTGTAAATGATCATGAATTGTGTTTAAAATTTTTCCATTCATGTATCGGTCAAGGAATTCTGTCAAGTTATAAATAAACTAATATAGAAGAGTGGCAATTCAGGTGTTTTGCACACAGGCTAGGGAATGTGCAATCAAAAAAAATAATAATAATTGCACACAGGCTAAGGGAATGTGCAATCACAAAACTGCACCCAGGATAAGGAATCTGCAAAAGGCCCAGGGTATGTGCACTTGAGTAATTAAATGCATTTAAGACTGTGATTGTTTTATGATGTTGTGACTGACAGGCCCCTGATGTCGTGTCACTCGTGGCTTCTGTTGGTGTTGTATTTTGTGTTCAATGGTGACGCTGATTGTTTTTCTTGCACTGTTGGTGATGTCTTGTGTCTGAGCTGAAGCATGTGGTCCCCTGACAATAAAGAGTTATCTTATCTTATCTTATCTTATCTTATCTTATCTTATCTTAAGAGCTATTCCAGCAGGAGCCAGGGTCTTATGCAGAGATTCTTCCTTACCAGGTAATGTATTTGTTGTTGATCCTTGTGACAATCACTGTGGGAAAATCTGTTCTGGTTCTTCACGAAGGAACAACAACAAAATCATTCATTCTTTGTTCCAAAGTGACTTGGCAACAAAATCTCCTGTCACTGCGTACTGAAATTCTCTTGTTGGAAACATCTCAAAGGCAAACGTTTGGCTGTTACCACATAAAGATTCATCAAACAAAACTCTAGAAATCTAATTTAAAATATTCCACAAACTATATCCTGTTAAACATAATATGCTGAAATTAAAAAGGATATTGCTATACATTGTAGTTTCTGTTACCAATAACCTGAAACCATGTCCCATTTATTCTGCCACTGTATTCATACCAAATAATTATGGAAAGACCTGGCAAGATATACAACTGACAAGCTGAATATACATTTTAAGTTGTGAATTTGTCATTTGCGGGTTTCTTAATTATGATAACAAATAATGAGGACAAGGTCTTTATTATGAGTCTTTTTCTTTTACTAACAAAATGTCATATACATGTAAATTCACCAAAGACCTTTTTTTTTTTTTTACTTTTTACTTATACTTAAAATCAATCACCACATAAGGCAGCAAATCACACTAAAAACAGTGGGTATGTATGATCAACTGGGTATTAATGTATAATTTTCCACTACATTTATTTATATATATGTATATTTCTTCTTTTCCTATTGTATTAATGTACAATAGTAATGTATCAATTTATGTCTAGTAAATGTATGTGTTTATGTGTGTGTATGTGGAAAGAGACCCTAGCATTTTCTCAAAAGGCTTAGTAGTAATGTTACATGTTTTTTCACTACTAATGTAAAACAAACAAATGCTTAACAAAAGTTAAATGAAGTTAAATCTATCATGAAAATTTTGACTAAATCAGAACCAATCCAAGACCGATGCAACAGTTAAACATAAGTTAAGAAGAGCATGATTAAAATACTACATTTAGACTCTGTAAGGGAAAAAAATCTTCAGTGCAAAACTGCAGTATTATAGTGACATATATTTTTCTTACAATAAAGATTGTGTGATCGTGAGGGTTTGTTTTTGTGTGCAGCCCTTGTGTGGAATGAAAGTGTGGATATAGTACACACCAGAAGTCCCAGGTGGCAGGAGTGAGCTCCAGCAGTTCCTTGTCATAGCCTTTGTGTTCCACCAGGTACCGGGTAAAGCTCTCGTAGATCAGCTATCAAACACGATAAAAAACACCAGTTGATCCAAGTGCATGTTCTTCAAATTAAAAACATGTTGAAACCAATTTAATGGTTTAGTTTGTTTACACTGTTTACACAAAATGGAAGCAATATCCTACTTATCCTACTACAAACAGTCAGAGTCTCAAGCCTCTCTTTACAACTCTTGGGCTAATTGAATTATTTCTACAACACTGGGAGAAAACAATCCTGGTTGGCCTGCCAATGTTGAAAAGTCAGAATACCACGCTCTCCATTCAGTCAAACAAGAAGATCTCAGGTTTGAGTCCCCGTTTGCATGGGAAAGGTTTTATCCTGGCCAGTGGGCACTGCAGAAAGGTCAAATTCACTTAAATGAACTTACACAACTGCAATAAACTATGCAGCTTTTACAAGTGTAATTAACTGTAGTGGTCTGATAGAACAGTAAGATTTCAATGTGAATGGTTGCAATTAAGTAACATAATAATAATTGTTTGCAGTGGAAATTAAGACCTGCTAAACTCTATTTAGGACCACTAACATGTTCTGAAATGTATGTTTTTCTTGTAATGCTTAAGAGTTCATACTTCCTCTCTCAAATGCCAATGCTTCTAGACAGGTTTAAAACGTGAACTTTGCACAGATACAGTTAAACCACAAGTCGCAAATCTGTAAGTAATTTCAATGAAATAAGATATTTTTTCAAAATCGTCCAGCCCTAGTGACTGACATTACCTGGAGAAGAAGATCACACTGGTGCAGCGTTTTCTAGTGAACACATTTGTGCAAGACTTTGATTTGCATAAATTTGACACACCTCACAGAAATCCTGCACTGGGGAAGCTGCTGCTCAAAAGCATAAGGGATGAACACTCAGTCGGCCATTAACCTATATTTGGGTAAACAGCAATCGCAAACTGGACGTGCAACGTGCAGTGTTGGCTGTGTGTTAGAACAAATCCAGCGTTATTTACAGCCAGTCCCCTTGAACACTGTGCAGCACTGACACGGGGAAGTGTTGGGCCTTTGAGGCAGTCCCGTGAGTCACACATCGACTAAACCGAGCGCAATCATTGTTCATCTATGATTTGAAGACAATGCATGTTCATCTCCAGTCAATGTGCACAGCCTGACACGGTAACGCACACATAAATGAACCCCGGCTGCTCGTCGTGATGCCGCCGCGTCCCAGATGTGAGGATCAGTGCTGCTGCTGCTGTATTGTCCACATACACACGCGCGCGCACACACGCCCCCCGCTCATCCCACTCACCCTGGACGTCTCCTTCAGATGGTACCGGCACAACGTGTGGTCCAAGTCGAAGCCGATCACGTCGCAGTCGGAGAGGCAGAAATAGTCGCCCATGATAGCAGCGGCTGTCTAATAATAAAGGACATGCAACCACAGCGCTGTCAATGTCACAGCTGACGGAGCGCTGCGGTCGAAGCCTGGGTTGCCTGGCCGATGCGCTTTCTCTCTGGGGCTGGGGGCTGCAGGTTGATGGATGGGTTAAGTTAACGCGCGGTAAACCACAACGAAAGCTCCACATACGACGCGCCAGCAAACCGCATGTGAGGTGCCAGTGCGCGCCACAGAGCAGCGGCTGAGAGGCGCGGGGCCACAGTGCTTCCGGGTGTGAAACCGTAATGTGTGATGTAAGTGGGCACATGTTATTTGAGCGCACCTTGATATGAAGACTAGACGAGGAAACACTTTTAAGACCATTTATGTTGACTACCGACGTCATTTTAGAAGGTTATGGTCAGTGTACAAGCGCGGGATAGGCAGCACAGTCGTTTGGTCAGAAACTGGATCCAATTTTGAAATAGCATAGAGACAAATGGTTTATTTTGCTTGACAGTGGTAAAACAAACAAACAAACAAACAAACAAACAAACAAACACAAACAAACCAATACATAAATAATGAATTAATAAAATTGGTGCAGCAGCCTTTAACGATGTAACGAGCTTTGTTATTGAAAGCATATGCCTGCTGCCTGAACACTGAGGGTCCCCTGGTTAAGGTCCAATAGGGTCTTATTAGAGCATTTCTTGGCTATATGCTATCTTTAATCGGCTGTTGTCGGCCTATAGCCTATGAACCAAGAAAAAGACACGAATGAACTTTATTTGGGCCTACGTCCTTAAAAGTTTAAAAGTGTAAACGGCCATTAGGTTGAGCGGACTGATGCAATGTGGCGCGGTGTTCGGCAGGTGTCGCTGTTGTCCTCCTGTCGCACGCAGAGGTTCGGTTCCTCATTCCTCGCAGGTGCGTCTGATTGGCTCAGGTGATCACACCTGGACCGTGGCTCGTGTGGATAATTACACACACGGAGCTGGAGCACAGGTGAATGCGCACCCTGACTGAGCAGAATCAGCTGCTCTTACTTTCTCACAATGATCAGCTCTGATTGAGTTTTAACATGGAGCTCCAGAAAAGGTTTTCCACCTGTTGGGATCGCTTTCTGTCGTGTTTTAAAAAACCTGGACAATCCGAGCTGGATGGACCCGATAAGAAGAAGGAACCCGATGGTACAATTTTCACAAATACGAGCAATGTCTTGAAGTACAACCCGACCGGTCCGCAGGTGCCGGCCCCTGCGCCTGGTCGGAACCAGTACGTGGCCCTTTATGACTACTCGGCCCGGACGGCGGATGACCTGAGCTTTAACACTGGAGACACACTCGAAGTTCTTAACAAAGACGCAGGGGAGTGGTGGTTCGCTAAAGCTCTCACTGGGATCTCGACCAAAAGGACAGGCTACATTCCTGCCAATTATGTGGCCCCTGTGGAGAGCATCGACGCAGAACCGTGAGTTGCCTGTAGAGCTGTGACACAAACAATAGGGCTTATTATGAAAACAAGACTCAAAAATACATCAACTCGTCTCATGTAGCCTATAATAAACTTCATATCTGCGTATAACACAAGGAACGTAATCGAGCCGTAATAACTTCTAAATCTATAGCTTTCTAATTTTTCCCTACGCCCATTTTATTTGGACAGGCCTTGGTTGTTGTCTTGACAGCTGTTAATTCTCTGTAATTCAGAGAAGATTTTCACTAAAAAGCCTTTTTTAATATAATGAACTATATTTTGGATTGCCTTAACACTCAAGTAATAACGACTCCCCAAGTTAAATCAGAAACTGAATTGTCTAGCCTTTATAGAAAGCATTCGGAAATTGAAACAATGGGCTATTAATTAACTAAGGATACTTAACTAAGGATAGTTGGCACTGTTTTGGTCTACAGGCCAAAGATGAACCTGGGTTAATGATTGCCTCAAACCAGGAAATGTTTTCACGTAGGTTAATATTTCCCGTAAGGAATGTCTTCAATGTAGGAATGGTGAGATAGCACACGTTAAAATCTGCTGAATACAGCTCTTTACCTGGAAATCACATGAGAAAGCCCTCTTTGTTGAAGGAAGTAATAGCCCTATTGTAGACCCAAGGGTTTCGGATTGCATTACAGTCTGAAAGTGTTTCTATGAGATAATTACTATTATATGTCTTCGTAATATTAATAATCATAATATTCATTTGAATTTGTCTGACGTTTCCCATGAATTATATTATTATTGGTGAAGTTTTCTGTTCACATGACCCCCAAATCTAACAACTGTGGGGAAGGTGTGTTCCCTTTTTAGATCTGGTCTAAACCCAACGGTAGTATTTTATAGGCCTGCTTCACTGGCTGTGGTTACATACAAAGTATCAGAGTTTTGCAGTTATAAAATTATTAAAATGAGATCTAAAGAAAAACAGATCAGATTTATTTTTTGATCTTGAGCTTTCTGACTACTCACGTAAGATTCTACGATTTGCATGTTAATTTAAACAAAGGTCTTAAATGACCAGAAATCAGATAATCAGATTTTGGTGTGCATGTAAACTGCTTTTGATGCACACCATTGTTTTTATCTGCTTTTTGCCGAACCCCATTCTCTAGAAGTGATGTTCTCCTGAATGTTGGTCATTTGGCTTGTCTTTTATTTACCTTTCTAATGTTGACCCATCATCCTTTCCTCTGTCCCGCCAAAACTGTCTGGTGCAAATGACCAGTGGTATTTATGCATTATGACAGCCCAGTCCTGACCTTTCCTTTGACCTGGTGTTGATGACATCCGAGTCATGACTCATGATGTAACGTGTCGAAAGTGTTTCAACTGGTTTGTCAGGTCTGACATCCATTCATTGAAGGTGGTGAACGAGAGTAGAATAACATCTAAAAATAAAATATATCTAACACAAATTGCAATTCGGGATTGTCCCCAAAAAACATTTACCTTTTTGTGCTTAACATTAAATAACCTTTGGTGTACAAACTGAGAGTTTTAAAGTTTTTTCACTGCTTACACACTCCATGGATGAACATCGGAGCTCCTTCCATTTGTAGTTGTTCACCTCTATTTGTTTTTACTGCATACAATACATTTAACACTGCATCCTGTCATTGAGTTTTGGTTATGTCACATGACTGTCAAATTGCATGTGACTTGCTCATCCTGTTCTTCTCCTGCCATGTCTTTTCCTGTTGTCATATAAAAAACTCAGATTTAACTGTTATTCACGTTTTGGTGTTTTCCTGATTATCATCACCTGGGGTTTCCTTTGGGTGCCAGAGCCAGACTCTCTGCTCAGTATAACTTAACCACATTTGTCCCAGCAGCGGCAGTGCCCATCACTTCTGGGAAATGGTATAATGATCTAAGTGACCCGTTTTTGCACCTGAGGCAGAGAAAACAACTGAATCATGGATCGCTGACCAAGTGCTCTGGGAAAAAACTACAGATTGCTGTTAGGAAGAACCCTAAAGGGACAGACTTAAGTTTGAACCACTGAACATGAAGTTTAAGTGTGAGACAAAAGTTGGGTCTTGACTCAGTACCTTTCTATAGCTTGGATAAAACTGTGTTGATCCACATGGGAAAATTTCCTGGACACAGTAGCTCGTCTTAGAAACCTAATATACTTGAAATGGTATCAAATGTTTGAAAGTAAACATATTAAGTGTGTACCAAACTGCTGCATGTGATGTCAATTCTGACTTCTCAAGTGCATTCTGGCTCTGGGAAGTTATAACCATTTAAAAAGTATGAACAAACATATGTGAACAAACTTTTATGCAGGTGTAGCTTTTGCGTTTGATAGACTGAAAGCAGACGTAAAACTTATTTTTAGAATATTTATTTAGTCGGCTTGGTTGGATTTGCTTAACCCAATTGATACCCAATCCTTATGCCTATATCTATAATTACATGGAGCCACGTACAACCATCTTCATCTTTTGTAAAAGTATCACTGTTTCTGCTTTGCAGCTGGTATTTTCCTGACACAAAGAGGCAAGATGCAGAGAAGATGCTTCTGGCTGAAGGCAACGTTCAGGGAGCCTTCCTCATCCGCAACTGTGAGAGTCAGAAAGGAGAGTTGTCCCTTTCAGGTAAATCCACTACAGCCTTATTTGACCCACAGGACCTCTGTTTTTCTACATCATAATAATAAAAAAAAACAGGGAAGGACCAACAAAAGTTCTGCTGAATCAACTAATCAAAGTCTGGCATGTGTCTGTTTGGAATATTTTTCCCACATCTATTAGTGGTTGGTAAATAAGTCAATATGTCCGTGTTATTTGAGCCCAGTCTTTGACCGCTGGTTCATCAATTTCCTGCTGCCAAAAGTACATTCCAAAGTTATCGAATAGTTTCTGTTGCTGGAGTTTTATGTCCCAGGTAAATGGTTATAAAGTCAAGTGAAATGTTAACATTAATCTCAAAACACATAATGGGTTTCCTGGCCACCACACATTCTCATTCCCAATCAACCCCTGTAGGGCTGGGCTATATCAATCACTCTTGATATATTGTCATTTGCTTTGGAGCCCCAATGAAATTCATAATATTGCCATATTAATTACATGTGTAATGCAGATGATTTTCCTGTAAGTTACGACGGGAGACTGGCATAGATTGCAGCGAAATTGCTACTGCTTTCACACAGACTGTGGAGGCTCTGCAGAGGATAAAAACTCTAATGACAAACCACATGAGAATTGGAAGCAGAACTTACCTGTATTTGCCTGATATAAATGCTACTGGTATTTTGTGAAGCATCTGTTATATCTTTGATTATGTCATATTGCCTTGTGGGGTGTTTTTCCATCCTTTCATCCCCTCTGCATACATCCATTTCTGTACTGCAAAAAATTGTCAAACCTATATCGATTAACAGATAATCCCATTGTATTGAATCATAGATATAGTTATAAAAAGTGGGGCGACAGTGCTTTCTTTACAGTCTACCTCTTTTGGCAGAGTTTTGTTGTAGTTCTTGTTTTACTGGATGTGTGTCTTTTATTGTGAAGCACTTTGTGCACCCTTTTGCTGTTGGAAAGTGCTATACAGATAAATTATTTTTCATTGATTGATAATACATGCACTAACTTCAAGTGTGAAGGGAAGGTATTATCACATTTCATGTTTTTTCTTTTGCTGATCCACATAATTCCAAGAATGAGCCCAGGTTAAATTCTAAATCGAATACAACAAAAAAC
This sequence comes from Rhinogobius similis, assembly GCA_019453435.1. Classification (NCBI taxonomy): domain Eukaryota; kingdom Metazoa; phylum Chordata; class Actinopteri; order Gobiiformes; family Gobiidae; genus Rhinogobius; species Rhinogobius similis. Next base: position 29,120,634 of record CM033620.1, on the reverse strand, counting down.
TGATTTAATTTTTCCCCTTTAATTTTGAAACATAATTCCATGACTTTGTAGAAACTAATTGTAATAAACTAATTGTAACTAATCGAATAGCGTGTACAACTGAACAATCTGTTAGATAAGCGGCCTATATATAGTGCTCATAAAGGCCAGATAACTCCCTGATCTTTGGTTTCACACCTATTCTTTCCTTACCTTATTTTTCCATAAGTCTGTGTTTTATTTAAGATGTGCCTCCTACTTCAGTCCTCATCTGAATTTTTTTTGTTTTATTTTTATTTTTATTTTTTTTTTTTTTGCGCATTCTGTACCTTTACGTTGAGCCACCAAAATGTCATTGTTTCAGTGGTTTAGTGCAGTGGTTCCCAAAGTGGGAAAGCATAAGGCTGGGGGTATTGAGGAGTATTGAGGAGACTTGGAACATTTGATTTTACAATTATGACAGTGTATTTACTGTGTTTTTAATTGATAACTGTATATTTTAGTGAAATTATGTCAAATTATTTAATAAGCTGCTCAAACACAATTAAACCTGATTTTAAATGTTTTGCAACATGAAATTACTGCAGATGACCAGCCTGAAAAGTCTGGGAACCCCTGGTTTAGTAAACATGAGATCTAAATACTATAGTTTAAGCCTATTTAGATGTTTTTTAGTGAAGTTTCTCCATCGTCCTCATGTATCCTGTCCTTTCATAGTGCTGGACCATGGAAGAGTGAAGCACTACAAATTGAGAAAGCTGGAGAATGGTCACTATTATGTGTCCAGAACTAAATCGTTTGAAACACTGAAGGAGCTGGTGGAGTGGTACTCCATGCAGGCAGACGGCCTGTGTGTTCGCCTGGGAGAACCATGTAAAAAGGTCTGCATCAAACAAATTCAGTATTAAACAGAAAATCAAATCTGACATTATATTACATTTAATTGCTTTGGTTTGTTCAGCTGGAGGCTCCTACGACGTTTGGCTTGTCCTACAACACAGTGGACACGTGGGAGATCCCACGCACCTCCATAAAGTTGGGGAGGAAGCTGGGAGCCGGCCAGTTTGGAGAAGTGTACGAGGGTCTGTGGAACGACACGACTGCTGTGGCTGTCAAGACTCTTAAACCTGGTAAACTCAGGAGGGGACAACTAGTCTCATTCCTTTAGCTTTTTCTCTACCCTCTAAAAGTAAAACATAAACCTTGCTTGCATGTTTGCCAAATAAAATGGGTAGAACTTGCACAATGATCCAACGAACAAGAAAACAGCTTGTGGTGTTTGAAATGTTGATGTAATTAATTGCAGTTTCTTTTGTTGATTTAAAAATATGTAATTTCTGCTGAAATTGAGTTTTCGACAGAAAAAATTAAATAACATTTGACCGGTAGATCTATTGCTATAGACCATTCATAATAAATAGCCCTCTTAAATTCAATGTTATGTGAAGCTCTGGTATAAATGGCACGTTTGTGTTGGTAAAGTGGTGAGCGATATACAGTATATTATTGCATTAAAGCTTGCAGTCTTTCTCATTAACACTGTCATTGATTAGGATTGAGCATTGAGGCTTTCGACCAGTTTTGTCTAACACACTTTTAATCTCTGGCAAGCAGAATTGGCATGACTATAAACCTGTTCATTTAAAAACTTGAAATATTAGATTTTAAAACTCTGTCAATAATACAGCACCATTGCACCTCCACTGTCAGTCCTTGACAGTTACAAGTGACAATGTGCAGCTTAATTTCCCTGTATACAGTGGTGTGTGTTGTGTCTTGACAGGCTCCATGGACCCTGGAGACTTCCTGAGAGAGGCTCAGTTCATGAAGAGGCTGCGACATGCAAAACTGATCCAACTGTACGCCGTATGCACCATGGAGGAGCCCATTTTCATCATTACTGAGCTCATGAGGAACGGCAGTCTGCTGGAGTACTTGCAAAGTATGAACACACTTTCGCACACTTCTCATATTCTAGATATTCTCTCAGAACTGTGAACTGTCAAGTTCAGCTGTTGCTTAATTCACTTTTTCCACACCTTTTATTAAGTGCTGATGGAGGCAACAAAACAAGAGGGGAAAATGACATTGTTTGAATGTTAAAATGTCATTGATGCAATGTTTAGTCTGATCAAATCAATTGTTATTGAGTTGTAGTTTTATTTTTATAATAAAGTCGAAAAATATAGTAACCTGGACATTCGTAGTATCAGCCATAAACAGAACCAAGAAGTCAACAGCTCATTGACGAATGACAAATAATGGTGTTGTCTGACAGTGGACAAGGGCAACAACCTGGACCTCTCAGACCAGATTGAGATGGCGGCGCAGGTGGCATCAGGGATGGCCTATCTGGAGCAGCAGAACTACATCCACAGAGACCTGGCCGCCCGCAACGTGCTGGTGGGCGAGAACAACATCTGCAAGGTGGCAGACTTTGGCCTTGCCAGAGTCTTCATGGTGAGTTCAACTCCAGGCACAACTTTTATTGCCTGCTGTATAGTCAAATGTAAGTAACTTTTTATACTGTTTATTGTATTAAAAATTTGGAGAAAGGTTTGTTCTTCAGGTACAATTTACAGAACACGGTCTCTGTAAATAAATAAATAAATAAAATCCTCATGCAATACTGCATGGTGTACTCAAAGTGTCTTGTTTAGTCAAATCATTTAAGAACCATTATATCTAAATATACTGTTTGTTGCCTGTTGTAGAAGGAAAATGAAAATGTGTATGAAGCGAGGGAAGGAGGCAAGTTCCCAGTGAAGTGGACTGCTCCTGAGGCCATTCACGACAATGTATTCAGCATTAAATCAGACGTCTGGTCCTTTGGTATTCTGCTATACGAGATCATGACATTTGGCCAAACACCATATCCAGGTAAGACTTTGACTGGGCTGTAATTTGATTCAATTAAGGGTTTAATCCATTTGCTCTTCATGGTTTTGTTCAGCAATGACCAACTACCAGGTGATTCAGAAGATCTTGGATGAGTACAGGATGCCGCCTCCACCAAATTGCCCCAAACACCTGTACGGGATCATGAGTGACTGCTGGAAGAGGAATCCTCAGGATAGACCCACCTTTGAGACTCTTCAGTGGAAGCTTGAGGACTTCTTTGAAATGGATACCACCTCATATGATGAGGCCAGCCGCTATTACACCTAGAACTTTTGGTACTCGTTTACATAAAATCAACATTGTCATCAACAATGATTCAATTTACAATCACTGCCCACAAATGAAGGATTAATTTATTGTTGTTTTCACACAACTATTACAAATTATAGTCGAAGACCGTTTTCGCACTATATGGCACTTCAGCAACACGATGCAATACTTTATACGCAACAAAAACTCTGCAATGATGCTGACAAGTGAGTCTAGTTGCAAGTAGTATTGCTACAAGATATATTTTCACTGAATGCACTTTATAGAAGGCCTTGCAAAGACTGCATCTGTGACTGTCATCCGCTTCCTAGCGGGAACACACCACTTGGAGCTGAGAGACAAGCTATGGTCTGGAGGAACCGGTTCTTCACCCTGCATTGCTCTCATACTTTCCACTCCTAACATACCAGGCCCTGCTGTGTAGACATGTTTGTCAGTGGGTCATAGGAATGTATTAAATATTCCTTTTAAATGGAAGAAGTGGCTGCAATGATTCGTTATTTTTTATATATGCAAAGATTAAAGCTACCTGCTTCAGTAGCTCTTCAACTGACCACATGTTTGGTTTCCTTGTGGAACCATTTGAAATTGAAAAGTAATTTTTTTTTTTTTTTTTTTTTTTTAATTAAAATGTTAAATGTTTTTCTTTAACAAATGTGCCTTTTAACCATGTCAGTGTTGTATATTTTAACACTTAACTAATTAAACAGATCTTGTTAAACAGATCTCAATGGAACTCTGTGATTTTCCACCTGACAAAGTATTCATTACATGTGAATGAAACCTGAGTGGACTGACTTTGAACCCAATATTAAACTATTGACATTTAATTATGATAATGCTTAGGTGTCTTTTGTAATCTTGTCTGGCAGGTGTTTTTTGTGTGGCAACACTTGCACACTGCATAGCATTACCAGAAGAGGGTGCTGTGCAGTCAGTGAATGGCTCTGTTGAGAATACAGCAGTTAACCGTGGAACTACTTAAATGACCTTGCACTGGGAGGGGGTGGACTTGAGCCATTGCTTCACATGTCTGTTGATCAAAACCTGGACAATACAGAGCCCTCTAATTTAATAAAATATCAAAATGCCTAATGAAGTGGTGTGTGGATACATGCTGATGATCATCACAGAAAATTAATTGTTTGTCATGCATCAGACCTTTGTCTTTCAGGCTTCTTGAAATGCATAAAGGCAGTCATCCATCAGAGCAGCACCGGCGTCCCAACTCCTGAATATACGATTACATGGCTTTGGCTCCATCTATCTGCATAGCTCATATTCAGCAGTGTGGACCAGTCTGCGCCTCTTGAAACTATCAATCCTGTTCTCACTCATTCCACTTCATTGTCTCTTTATTTCAGCAGTTTCCTGCATGGGGGAGCGTGATGGATTTGCCTTTAGAGAAGAGCAGACAGAAAAGTTGGGGGGCTAGGCAAAGTGTTTGGGAGTGTAGCATAAACGCTGACACAGACAAATGGCCCTGCCCATTGGGATGCTGCATCTTTCAGCAGCTTCTTCTCTCACCAGTGTCCTGACGTGGTTTATGTCTGGTCGGACGATTTGGTTATAGTACAACTGTGGATCCATTTTTATAGATTACTCCACTATTACAACTAACAATGATGGATCAGTCGTAACATTTGTAGTGTTTTGCATGTCTCTGTTGCATTATTCATACAGTCTCCACTAGCGGTGGTAAACTCCTACTGCCATAACTGCCCTATGTCAACAACAATAGGCTAGGAACTTTTGCCAGCAAACTGTATAAACTAATAGTATCACTGGATTGTGTGTCATTATGGGAATTTAATTGAGAACTCGCACAACTCCAAAATTTATATCAACACTTATTTAGGCCTTAATAAAGCATGAACAATGACTTAAATCATAGTGAACAAATAGTTTATTAAGTTTGATTCAGGCTTAGTAACTACTTCATCAATATCCTAACCCCTTAAGTAGTTGCTAAGCCTTAATAATTCTTAATGAACCATGTATGTTCATGTTTGTTAGTGGTACCCAAAATTCTCCCACTCAAATACTATCATGTTAGGATAAACTGGCTGTTGAAATAGACTAAAAAAACATTAGGATGAGGTTATTAAAGGATTTTTAATTTTTTTTTCTCTAACGATGTGTGTGTTGCTTTTCATCTAAATCAGAGGGGGGCAAACTAAGGCCCGGGGGCCACATGTGGCCCTTTTGGCATTTTGATCCGGCCCACAAAGCAAAAATTGTATGAGTTAAGTATGACGCATTTGTCATTTTATAGCTGCCTGAGCAGCTGTTTGTTCATTTAAGATCAGTTTTAAGAACAGCCACCACTAGAATAACACCAGACTTTGATGCTTTGGATAAAAAGAGTGACCAACGGCACTGTTCGCACTAAGTAAAGGTAATGATTTCAGCTCTCCTGTTGTCGATTTTGTGTATTTTAGGCATTACGTCTATGTGTATTAGTATGTGTGTAAAATGGTCGGGCCCCCAGGCAAGTGTAAACGTCCAAAGTGGCCCTTGCGTCAAAATAATTGCCCACCCCTGATCTAAATGGTATGCAATATTAATGCAACATGACAATTCCTTTGTCTGACACTGTTCTGTAACTACAATACAGAGATGAGGCTTACTTGACGCCAATAAACCACTCATTAGAAGAAAAATTACATAAATATTTCATCTTTTGTGTGTGACATCTGATGCCTTCAGCGTTGGGTGGTTTAAACAAGGACAAGCCCTTGTATGGAACTCATGTGATGCTCAAGATGTCTTTGGGACTTGAAGTGTCTTGCTCAAGGACGCAATGGCAGGTTATATTGCCAGCAGTGTGGCATCTGCCAACTTTCAGTCATAAGGTGTCACTTCCAGCAAATTGAAAAGGTTGCCAGTTAGAGTTCTTTGTGTGTTTTGTTGATTTGTATCTCATCAAACTTTTATCAGTTTTGCATCTCAACCTGACCTTTGGGGGAAGTCTTTAAAACTATTTATTTTAGCAGGTTTTGCCTTGGCCTTGTTGAGTGCTCAGGGACAGCAAGGAGGCCCAATCTGGAATGATGAATGCCCTGCTTTGTTCTGCCTGAAAAAGCCCCATTCATCTGGAGATCAGCCGAGGAGAGGCGCTGACAATACAAGAGGAATAAATAAGTCTCGCACCGCATTGTCATATCGCCGGCGTCTGACAATAAAACCTTTTGATTCATTATCCTCACAACAGCGGCATGCAGATTGCTTCAAAGTAATGCTGCTTCAATAGGGCAGAGGAAATGCTCGGAGAGTGCAGCAATCTACTCTCCTTTCTGCCTTATAGTTTTTCTTTTGACATCACCAAAAAGGAAAAAAGGAAAAACGCTGCAGATGCAAAATGAACAAAAAAAAGTTTGTATTGTGTCATAACAAAGGAAAACACACAGCCTGCTATACAGTCACTCCTCCACAAAAACCATGGAGACGGTATGGCTTTGCCTGAAAAATTGCATGTTAGGATAGAGTATATATATATATATCTGTATCTCTTACCTGGAGGCTACGGTCTATTCGGACCAGAACCTTCCACACAAGAACAATCTCTTTCTCTCTGCAGTTGGACTCATGAACACTTGCCAATTAAACAATGATTTAATGTCAGCCGCTATCTATTTACACTGCAAAATGCGTATATATACAAGTCTAAGTCTATTTTTATTAAAGAATTCTTAATTTTATTTTTTTATATTTTGCTGCTATGGTATTCATTGTTATATGTTGCACCTGACTACCAAAGAAAATTCCTAGTTTGTGAATTGACAACAAGGGCAATGAACCCTACCAAAACCCAGTCACCCAATGCACCCTTTAGAGCTATATAATGAGTAGCAATGGTCGTTGGTGCTAAACTTAATTTTTATATTGTGGGTTATTTCTACTAAAATGTGGTGAATTTGTATGCTGAAGCTGTATGGGCTTTTAAAACATAGGAGCTTCATAAAACTCAGGCTTAGGGTTAGAAATAGCATAATACTGTTTGGGATTTAACATTAAAGAGCTAAAGAAGAGCAAAAAAGTGTGAGAGAAAAATTAAAACTAATATTGTCATCTTTCCATGCCATCACTTCTAAACCCAGTGGTCATATATCAAACAACCCTGCAATTGTTTTACTGTTTTTTCTGTCATTAAAGTGTAAAAAAAACAAAAACAACAACAAAAAAACATCACTGTTGAGTTGTTTCAGGTCATAATTAGAAGAGTAAAGGATGATGAGGCAGTGCTGGTTTGATGAAGCAGTGACCGGGGGCTTGTTGGCAGGAGCTTCTACATGTGACACCTCTGTACAGATGTGCTCCTCCTTCTGGAGGTCACCCTGGGGTGCACCAGCTGTCTGCCACTGCTCTACCACCCACATCTAAGACACTCAAACCAGGCCAAATGATCTTGAGCCCCAGGTCACAGGCTCAAATGTCTATACAAACAAGTCAGAAAAAATTTTGGTGACTTTTTAATGACTGCAAATGGGGCATTCACACAGTTTTTGCATGCTCTTATTTTATCATTGTTTATATTATATTTATATAATAATAATAACAACAACAACAACAACAACCAGAATAATAATAAAAATATTATTATTATTTCATTACTATTATTATTCATTGTTTGATGTTGCACCTTACCACCAAAGGCAATAAAACTTTTTCCCCAAAACACATGCATGATCTCAGAGCATCAATATATATTTCTATTCACTGACAATAACAATACATTTCTCTGATTATATTATGCTGTAAAAAGTAAGTACGTTAAGTACGACCCTTACCAGTGTTGATTTGAGAACTGTTGTTGACCTGAGATGGGGGACAGGTTAACTCTTGGTCCTAGTTTGGTCTCCCCTGCCTGTGTTCTTCAGCATCCACTTGGCTGCCATTAGCCAGTGAGGGGCTGTGTGTGCTGGGGCTAAAAGAAAAAGTGTAATTGTATCTCCTAACCACATAAATGAGAAAAAAGCATTCCACCTCCGATATTCAGCCTTTTACCCTTGTTGATTCTGACCTGTTAAATCTAAGACGGGGGCAGATTAAGTGATTTTGATTTGGCTCTAATTTCCAATTAAAAGTAATAATATAGTATTGGGAGTATATTTGGAAAGCTTATTCTGTCTTCTTGTAATTATTAACTTGTGAGTTGTAAATAGCTATAAGCTCATTTACCTGACATGTTTCAGCGCCAGGACTTCCGACTTTGTCAGAAATGACGTCTAATGGCTGTGACGTGTCTCTCATCAGGTGTTGTTTACAGGCGTGGCAGTTGTTTCCACTGCTCCTGACAGTTTGCCCCAGCGGCAAGGATGGCAAAGTGTTTGGGAGTGTAGCATAAAGGAGGAGGACAAATTCCCCTGTGGGGACAACAAAGTGCACCTTGACCATAAATGTTTTTTTGGATGGAAGTAATTGCCAATTGTGTAAGTTGAAAATGTAAACCAGAAGAAACCTGACCTGACACAGTGCTTAAGAACTCCTCACACCGATGGCCTCATGTTTTGTTTTGTTTTGTTTTATTAAACCTTTATTTATCCAGGAAAAGTTTCAGTGAGATTTCAGGAGTGTCCTGACAAAGAGGCCACAATTAAAATTAAGTTTCACATGACTGAATATGTATGTTTGGCCACTTGGTCTACTTTTTTGTGAGGCTTGAGTACTAACTGTGGCTTATCCACCTCAGAACTGTCATGTCTCTACCCCACTGTGACCCACATGAAAGCGGATGGAGTGTTCTCTAAACTGGAGCACCAAGCTTTGGAGCACATTAATCCAAGAACTACCTCCAGAATATCCAAGCGCCCTGTAGATCTCCATTGCTCATGCTCTCTTCAAACATAAATCTACCAGACACCAGGCCTGGCAAATGCACTGAGACAATGGACTGCTCCAGCCACTCAGTTTCACCTTAACCAGCATTTTAAGATTTAATGTCAGCGAAAACTGTGAAAACTCCACTGCTTGTTATGAGGCATTCAACCACAAACAGACTGCACAATTGCAAGATTGTTCCCAGCCAGAACAAGGGAGTATTGGGGGTTAAGGGGAATTTACGCCCATTCATACATTTTAACAAATCAATAACAAGCTTATTTCACAATTCCCAAACATATCTGTAGTATATTTATTTTTGTGTTTTTATTTCTTAAAACAAGCATTCTTAATGTAAGAGGACCATTTGTAACATTTCAGGCAAAGCAACATCTCCATGTAAACTAGCAGATGGCGATCTTTCTCCTGAAAAGTACATAGTGCTTCTTTTAAATTTTAATTAGTTGGGTCGGTCAAAGAGCTACCCTTGGGCAACTCAAAAAGGAAAACAAACTCTGGACTCTAGAATCAGCGCATAAATACTGGCCCCATTTATCTCTGTTTTCCAGATAAAACATCACAATATCCAAATTCTTGAGATTAAGTTTGACATGATGTCTGATTCTGACTTTAATGTTTGGTGAGGGTGTTTGAGAACCAGCACTTAAGCTGATTGGTCCCGTTTGAGACCCGGGCCAAGTCCTCACATTTAGTGTCCCGCGGTAGACCTCATCAGCCTGTTTCCGGTGAGAGAGGTGCTTACTGGGATTTATGGCCCTTCCATGCTCCCATTCCCCCGGGGAGCCAACACGTGTCACTTTTATCACATGCTCAAGTTGGAGAGAGAAGGTGAAATGTTAAGTGATGTTTCAGTAATATGCAGCCGGCTCACAGTGTAGCCTTGAGTGGATGTACTTATGTGAGCAGGGACTCACAGGGCCGTGGACATTAGCGGTCCAGTGGAGTATCCGATCAGTATGAGGGAAAAACATACACCGATACAGCTCTGAGGGACACAAAAAGAACCTGTAGTTAATAACATGAGCAAATTCAGAAATTACATTTCAGAAACAAATCAAAGTTAATGTCAAAGCCTATTTTAAAGTGGACATATCATGCTTTTATTTTCACCTTTTGAACATTTAAAACATTTACCTGGGGTCTAAATAAACTATACCTGCAATCTACAGTCTGAATTCCTCCTAATTTTCTTTCTACATGCCTCTCGTTTACCCCTTTTGTAAGGAGCGCTTTTGAGCGCCTTGTTTTGGCACTGTCTCTTTAAATGCAAATGAGTTAGTTCGCACCCCACCCCCTCTCATGCGCATTGCAGGCAGACTCCGCCCCGTTCAGCCATTGTTGTAGTCCCAAACACAGTCCGTCTGTCGGATCCAAAACTTCTCCAAAGTTAGAAAAAAACGTAATGACAATCGAAAAATGGAAACAAGCGAAGAAATCAACATCCAGCCTCACATGTACGAGCCAGAGTCTGACACAGACCAAGAGGAAATCGAAGACAACGATCCTCCGCAGCAAAGAATTCAAATGGCTGCATCTCAATGGCTTGTTTACTACTATGTAATTCGCTATGCGCTCCGTTAGCTTAACTGTGTGTGAAAGATATTAGCAGGTTGTTTAATGGACCCTCACTTTACCATCTTACTACAACAACAGTCCGGGGGAAAAGGCTACTGTCAAGTCAGTCAGCGTAGTTACGGTGCTGCGGGCTACGCTTGCTGCACGCTAATGCTAGCGACATGCTAACGTCAGCTACAAGCAGTCTGATGTGAGTTCTGCCTAATGAAAACCTCAAAAATAAATGTATTATATGTATATATAAAGACATGTGCCCTAAGCAGCTGGAAAACAGCCGAGTAAAAGATGGGAAGCCACAGGTGTAATGCTAATCCCTCACAAATGGCCAGAACACAGGTAAAGAATGACTGGATAAAAATAGGTCTAATAAACAGTGTTTCAGCGTTTCTTGACTTACCGCTCCACTATATCGTCATCTCCATAGACCGAAGGAACTGACCCTTCGATCAAATGCAATCTTTGAGCAAATCCCTCGTTGTACTGGCGGAGGTTACTGAAGCACTCCTCTTTGAAGTGCTTAGCACACAAACTGAACTTTCCCCACTGTCGGTGGTACATTACTACGAAAAATAAAACGTAACCAGCCGATCTCAGTTGTTCGGATGCAGGGGGTCGGTGTAATGAGTTGTGCTGGTAACACAACCAAGAACAGAGCATTTTAACTTGTCCACTCGCACCTTTGACATCTTTGCGCTTGGACTACAAAATCGCTACGAGGAAAATAAAGATGGCGGTCTCTGCCGGAAGCTCTTGACCTTGTTTAGTAGTTCCGCTGTGACGTGATAGATAAAAATACGTAACAGATAATGCGGATATTCGAACGAACTGAGAAATATGTTGCAAAATTTATATAAATATATCTCTGCAGCAACTTAAGTGATTAATTTCAACTTTTAGCCACTACCAGACACCCACAGTACACAATAAAAGGTATCTAAGGGCCAAAAAAGTAGATTTTGCATGATATGTCCCCTTTGGGTTACTTCAAAACATTTACAAGCTCGAGGACACAAAGAGTTCATTTGAATTAATACCACTTCATGAAAAAAGTACTTTCTTATTTGGAAAGAAATATTTTCCAATTGTATCTCTGTACATTGCAGTGTGAGATCATGGGTTCAATTCCTGGGCCAGACCAACATCACATGGTGTTTCTGAGTCTTCCATGTAACTGTAGGTTCTCTCTGGTTCTCCTGTTTCCTCCCACCGTCCAAAGACATGCACGGGTAGGTCAGTTGACAACTCTAAATTGCCCCACATGAATGAACATGAGAGTGAATGGTTGTCTGTGTGTCTCTGTGTTAGCCCTCTAGTCGCCCACGACCCCTAACGGGAACAAGCGGTAAAAGATGAATGAATGAATAACAAACATTAAGGTGGAAGAAGGTGACATAAAATTGTTCTTGATTATTCTTAAGAAAGTGAGAAAATTGTGCAAATGTACACCAAATACTGCCATTGCTTTTTGGAAGCAGTCAGACAGTGCTAGTATTCAACATGTCCACTATGTACAATTGTTATGTCCACCTTGGGCATCCATGTACTTTTATATTTTGTCCATGTGAGCTGTATCATTCTGCACACAGAAATATTACAGAAGTCATGAGCACACACACACAGTTCAAAAAATGTTTGTATAATAACTGTTTACTGTATCACACACATTTGAACTCTTTCTGCTGCTGTCATGGAAACATATGGCACCAATTCGACCCCGCAGATCTGAATGTGAAATATGTTCTGACTGTGCTGGCCTTTTGAATGCTGATGCAGAGTAAAACTATGGAAACCTTGTCTCTATCCATCAATGTTAAGAGAAGCCTAACAGTGTTCAATGTGCCCTTAAAAGAACATGACAGATATGTTTCTTTTAATGCTATTGATTTACGAGGGCCTTTCTGGACATTACAGTGGAAATGAAGCTGGTCAGCAGGTTGTAATGGTCTTGGGGTCAGGGGTCGCAGATGTTTTGTCGGGTTAGCAGTCCATAACCTGCTCTTAAGTGTTCAGTCACATCACAGAGCAGACATAATGACCGAGAGAGCGATGTCCCTCTGCTCCAATAATAACTGACAGACACATAGAAAAAATGACACACTTTTACATATTTCATTTTAAATTGCAAGTTTCATCCAAGCTCCTCTATCCTAAACTTGCGTTACCGTGGTGTTTTCTCAATCAAAAACATACGTGGAGTTCTCTCGAAAGGTATACCCTGGTATGCCCAAATATTATAGGTCTCTTCTGTTTTGCAGTGTTAAAACAAGCTAACGTCTGACAAAATGAATGTCAACATGAATGACAGCAATGTTAGAAGATCCCGTGTTTTTCTGGGTTTGCGTGAGACTTTTCTGTTTTGAGTTTGCATTTTCTTAATATGTTTGCTGCTGCGGGTACTCCAATTTCCCTGATTAGCCTAAAACATGTACAATAAGTCAGTCCTCCAGCTAGGTCTTTCAGACCAATGTCCAACTGAATTAATGTGTATGCAAACAATGTGGCTAATGGTAAATCGCAGGCTGAACAAATGAAAACATTAAACAAATGTCATGCAACAAAAGTATGTTAAATAACAGATTATTTACTAATTTAAACTATAACTAACGTTTACATTGTTTATGTGGCGGTAAACCACTCAAAACTATTGGTGATAATCATTGTTGTGACACGTCACAGTTAATCTCGTATGTGAAGTGGGAATCCCTCAACCAGTTTCCAGTTCACAAGATTCCAGTTCACAAGATTTACCAGTTAAAGTGCTGTTCCAGGACATTTTTTCAAGTCGAACTGGGAAATATCCCAATTACCAGTTGCCTTCAGTTTTATCTTGATTTCGGTTCACTGTTCTGCGTTCAAAGGATTAATGACCAATAGATGGAGAGAAAGCCATTTCCCAGCTCTTTCTCTCCAGGTGAAGTTCATAGAAGGTCACAAGCCACACAAAGGCAGCTCACCAAATGATGCGCATGTCCTATTAGAGTCAACATAGGGGTCAATCACATGTGTTTATTCTTGACTTTCTACTGCAAGAGATTATTATTTTGTAAACACTGTTTTGTTGATGGCATGAGGTAAAAGTTTAGGTCACTTCCCGGAGTCTGACTTTGCGCAAGAGGCATTAAAGAGCCTATTGCCACAGATTGCACGCTAATAGCGATAGAGGAGGGGTGAGGGACGTGCCTGTGACCAACCATTTCCCTAAAAAGTGCCTGTCTGCCCGTGCATGTTATTAAAGGAGTTTGAGTAGAATCCACAGGACATGGAAAACGCACCTAAGTGGATCCATGTCCTCAAAGCGGTAACTTATTAGTGTATGTTTGACATTCATAAATCAAAATGACGCCCTGCTCAAATTCTGTCATCCCAGGGATATGCACAGGAACCTCATTTCACCGTCACTTGACCATGGAACACACTGTAATTTTTGTTCTTAATGGCGCACTATACTTTCTGATGAAGGGTCCGCCACACAGGATGTACTCAGTGATGGCTGTGTAGACCTGCACTATCATCTGGACTGTAGCTTGGCTTTCAGATGAGGGAGCTGATGGTTGGCTCTCATTTGAGGTCCACGGAAATGGAAGGAGTGATGGCAGGTATGAGGGGGTATGAGGCAGTATGTCAGGGCGAGGGGGGACAGGGGGGCTGTGGCTTTTCTGAAGTCCACAATCATCTCCTCTGTCTTCTGGGTGTTGAGTTGTTGCTACTGCACCAGGACACCAGCCGGTCCACATCCCTCCTATAGACAGACTCATCGCTGTCTGAGATGAGTCCAATAAGAGTGATGTCGTCCGCAAACTTGATCAGTTTTACGGAGTCGTGGCTTGAGGTGCAGCAGTTGGTGTACAGGGAGAAGAGAAGAGGATAAAGTACACAGCCCTGTGGAGATACTGTGGGGATGGTTCGAGTGTCGAAGACATTCTTCTCCAGACGCACACACTGCAGAAGTCAGTGCTCAGACATGTTGAAAAAAAAAAAACATGAACAGGTAAACACACAAAATATGCGTAATATATGTTGCACGAGTCTGGTGGAGGCGCATGGACTTGAAAAACACACAGGGGTATTTCAAATGCTTAGTAGAAGCAGAATGACAGAAGCAGCGGAGGTTGGCAAAGCTAATAAACTCACATAAATATTTAAGAGCTCTGCACAGTCTTGCCCTCGGCCTTCCTCCCCAGTCTGACACACACAGACTATTCTCACAAGCGCACAAACACCAACCAAACTTCAAGAATTGTATTGATCCATTTTAAATTAAGCACTATACTTTCTTTGTGAAATAAATTAGCTCTGTCAATTCTGTTGGGAAAGCTATCCCCACTGTTTTGATATTGTGGCATTTTGATACTGTAATTGTCCGATTCCTACATTGTTGTCAGTTTTAAATACATAATAATTTCTGGTGACCAATGAGCCACTTTCTTATCCTTGTAATAATATAGCAAATATGTTATTAGCTGAGATATGCTTAATAAGACAATTAGTTGCCACTCAAAGTGAAGAGCTGGCAGAGATGGGAATAGCTAATCGGTTTAATTTCCCCAAGGTTGTTTTATTGAGGACATAACTGCCCTGTTTCCGCTCCTGAAGAGGTCCTTCTGCAAAAATGGTCCAATTGCAGCACTTATTTGAAATGAGCTGAAGTCGTGGTGTGCAGGCAAGGAACAGCCTCTTGACTCCGACGGCCCATTAGCCTGTGTCACATCCGCTCTCTGATTCCAAGTGATCCTCCGCAGGAGCAGCACGATCAAAGGACCAGACGCCAAGGTTTAGTGCATGCGCCAGTCTTTTGGCACACATGCACACTTGACAAGTCGATATTGGTAATGTTGGTGTCATGTTGGTAAAGTGAGTAAATGAATAAAAGTATGAATGTATATGTGTTTCTTTTCGGCAGTATACATGTTTTACAAGCACAGAATGTTTGGCTTCTTGGTGTCATAAGAGTGAGAGAACATGAGTGGAAAAAAAAAAAAAAACTGAAACGAGACAACATATGAGCTACATACTAACCCAAAAGAGTAAATTGAGACCTTTTAAGGATTAGCTTAGAAAAAAAAGAAAGAAAAAAAAAAGCATCTTGTCTTTACCTTTACTTCTCTTTCAACCTTGACAAAGTCCATCCAGTTTTACTCTCAGTGGAATGACAAGTTACTAGGGCCTATGGAATATAGATCAGTGCTAATGTGCTCATATATTATACTGCTGTGTTTTGTAATGGCGTGTTTCCATGGTGTCAATGGCTGTGTTAAAGTGACAGCAGTGATCGGGCTAAATGATGACTCTAGTGATGGTCTCTGCCATCGGTAAAGCTTCACTCTAATACCACTAATGGCCACTGTGGTAATTGTAGCACATTATAAGTAAAGAGCGGCTGGGTGCACCTTACAGAGTGCTTGATTTATCCTTGGTTTTATGGACATTCACAGGTTGTTGTCCAACTTGACTCATTTTCATAATAGTGTTGGACAGGGCTGACTTAATGTGCGGCATTAGACACAAGCAGCGGCGTTTGTAGAGGTGCTGCACACAAACGCAGCAGGTGAATTATTTATGATGCTCAGCCGCTCAAAGCACAAGCTCATCACAGCCTGTTTTCTGAGTGCGATTTACATTGGTCTGTATGAGACAGGAACACTGTGCTCTTTGTTTAACTCTCAGAACAAAACTACATTACCTCATGGCACACACAAATAAGCATAAAATAACAGGATTAACAAACAACTATCACAAGAATTGCTTTCCAGACACTCCAAATTGCTTTTCAATAGGTGCATTTTTCACTCTTCAGTCACACCAGTGTTCATAAACTGCTTAAGTACCACAGCTGCCCTGAGGTAAGACATTGCCTGCCTATTTGGCCACCACCAAACACATGATCACAGCAATAGATACATTATTGTTTATTGTCTAACTCTTGACTAAACTGGGCTCAAACCAGGACATCACGTAGTTGAGCCTAGCACTAACAGTTTTTCTTAGAGTTTTGATCCTTTTTGAGGACATATCGACATGCATTCATTTAGACTGATTCTATAACCCTCATAGTCACATATTATAACCCACTTGTCAACTTTACATATTGATCTATTACTAAAAGATTTATGTCATGGCCGTCTTTTGAAGTATCATCACCGGAAGAGTGGGATTTGCACAAACAGAAACGCACATACATTTCCACATTCAACCAAAAATATTTAAGGTAAGCAACTTGCTTTCTATATGTTGCAACATTTCTGTGCCCAGAAGTAAGAAACATATTATATAGGCCTACATGTAGCCTACATTATTCCAAATGCCAGCTAAGTAGGCTAAATGTAACTACTGTTTTCCTCAGATATTAATTAACTAAACATGACTTTCTATGGTTGGTGTTTTGCTCCAACTCTCTACCTCCCCCCCTCCTCCCCCCTACGTAGACCACACCTCTCACAAGCAGCGTCCTCTTCAGATCGTCACTCGCTCTTCACGAGTCGGAGCAAGTGGAGCCCGGAGCTCACAGCATGTTCCCCGGACCCCGTCTCTACCCTGTACCGGACACTTTCCACGGTGCGCGGGCATGAAGGGAACACCGTGACCCACAGCGTGAGCTCCACCAACACGCGCAGCACGAACCGGAGAGAAGACGAGTCCTGCAGGTGAAAATACACCGATTTGTATTTTAATTGAAAATGTCTTATCACAGATGCCGAAAATAAAAGATAATTAGACTTATTGAAGAGCTCTAATATGAGCGAATGTCAGTCAGGATCATTTAAAATACACAATGGTATTAAGCAGACTTTTCAAACTTTCAAATGATGGCGTATTTGATTCTGCGTTTATGTAATTATGCGTTCAGTACTAAGCTTTCAAATTATGGACTCTTATGGATAACTTTGGCTCTGCACAGCTGTCATAGTAAGATATTTTTGTTGTACGGGTTAAATGTAAACTTTTAAGATGTTTTTGGTGTTAGATGTTAGCTCTGAAAACAGTTTTAAAAAGTTGTCTTGACTTAAATAGCCTGACTATAATTTGCTTTTTGTTGATTACTGTATTATTGACTGAACCTGTTTAGTTCTACATATGAGGGCTGTATTTTAAACTCATTCATTACTCTGTACTCTGGGAAACACACTTTTTTCTGATTCTTATGTTCCCATGGCCCGTCTCTAGTCCTCTCTGCAGACATCCATCATGGAGCCAGGTGACAGGCGCTATTTTCAGAGCGCTGCCTGTCATCATTATTCTGCATTACACTCTAATAAAGGTTTATTAGTGAAGAGCCTACAGCAGTGAGGAGGTGCAGTAGAGTGGCATGTATCATGAACTGAGCTTGTGTATTTGTCACTCAAAATCTTGCCTGCAGTTAATACATAAATGATTCATGTCCTGCATATGGATCTGTTACTGAATGTCTGTCTGGAAATGACAAACAAATAACTAATTACCATGGAAATAATGTAATGAAGATATTTAAAAGAGTTCAGCCGATACTGTTTTTTTTTTCATGGCCGATGCTGATACTGATTGTTTACACTCGTGACTGGATTTGCTGATATTTTGGGACTGATACATTGGGCCGATTTGGATTATTTTTCCCAAATTACATAATACATTTTTCGGCAAACTCATCCACAGCCGTGTTTCTAACATACTGGATAAGAGAGCTGTGTAGTCCCTTTTTGCGCTGCTGTCTTTGCACTGAAATATTCACATAAAGCTTTACGTGTATTCTAGTGTAGGCAGCTGGTTGGCAAACAAAATAGTGCCTCTGCAGGAGATTAAGGCCGACAGCTAGACCTGTCACAATAATCACTAAATTGACTTATTGTTCAATAAATGATAGCTGGAACACAATTTTTTGGTGTTTAATATTTATTGTATGTACATTTTCCTTGCACTAGTGGAACTTTTTTGTTATTTTTATCTAGTACAATAACATTTGAGCCACAGAGAGTAGAAAAAGTAACTTCTATGACAAATTATAGATACTATAACACATATATGTTTTTTCAAAGTTATTGTACATTTAGAAGGTTTTACGGATTCTGTGGGTTTAGAATTTTTGGTCAGCAGCATAAATTATCTTAAATCATATTGTTTATCTTGATATTTTGATGTAGCAATCTGCTAGAAGATGCACTAAAAAGTCCAAATATTAACTGATATCTGTAATATTTAACACATAGATCTACTTATTTGGACTCTAAAAAGCATTGTGCTGGTTGCAGTTTGGATGGGGGAATGCTAACCACATGATTCAAGTACGCTCTGTAGCTTTGACTGTTTTAGCATTACTAATATAAATGTTTGCATCTTCTAGTTCAAACTTCCCTATAGGAATTAAGTAGACATTCACAAATAACATAATCTGTTTAACACTGAATTTAAACTGAGATCATTAGGGATGAGATCACATTTTGACGTTATAAGTGTTTTTGCATTTTCAAACTTGTCTTGTGGTGCTCTCTTTTGAGAAATCTCTAGTTAGTCTCTCTAGAGATGCTGGCAGTGTGTATTAGTTAGCACTCTCTCCTCACAGCAAAAAGATGCAGGACTTTACTTTGCATTTGCTGTATAAATTAAACTGTTTGCACTCTTATCTCAGTTCTGTTCGCCGTTTAAGCAGTTAAGACCCCATAAGACCAGTCAGAAGCAGATCTAAACGCAGGCTGTTGATGTTGTGCGGCTGTGGATGTGTCTGTGGCTGGAGCCTAGTGAGAGCAGACAGGACCATCCCTCTCTGCTCTGTGTGTCCACTGCATCCATCAGCGCTCCTCTGTGACACGGACACTTATTAGATTTCACTCACGTTTGCCTTTGCACCGGCACTAATTGAATGCATCCAGGATCCAGGCAGCACACCCACCAACATGACCTTGGCTTGTGCTAGAACTCCAGTGATCAAGGCGTGCAGGAGGGGGGCATGGAGAGGCACGATTACTTTAGGATTAAACCACAGATCCTATTATATTATCTCACATGATGTCTTTTTTAAGCATAAGACTGTTTTGATTTGTCTAATAGTAAATATTCAAAGATAAGCCAAATTACTTAAATGTTGAAAATAATATATTAATATTATTACTATAACTGTTGCATACCACTCTATGCCACTGATACAATAACACAGTAACAGCACAGTAACAGCACAGTAACAGCACAGTAACAACACAGTAATAACACAGTAATAACACAGTAATAACACAGTAATAACACAGTAACAACACAGTAATAACACAGTAACAACACAGTAACAGCACAGTTACAGCACAGTAACAGCACGGAAACAACACGGTAACAGCACAGTAACAACACAGTAATAACAGAGTAACAGCACAGTAACAGCACAGTAACAGCACAGTAACAGCACAGTAACAACACAGTAATAACACAGTAATAACACAGTAATAACACAGTAACAACACAGTAATAACACAGTAACAACACAGTAACAACACAGTAACAACACAGTAACAGCACAGTTACAGCACAGTAACAGCACGGTAACAACACGGTAACAGCACAGTAACAACACAGTAATAACAGAGTAACAGCACAGTAACAGCACAGTAACAGTACGGTAACGGCGCTGTAACAGTGCGGTAACAGCACGGTAACAGCACGGTAACAAGACAATAATAACACAGTAACAGCGGTAACAGCATAGTAACAACACAGTAATAACACAGTAACAACACAGTAACAACACAATAACAGCACAGTAACAGTACAATAACTGCGCTGTAACTGTGCGGTAACAGCACGGTAACAACACAGTAATAACACAGTAACAGCGCAATAACAGCATGGTAACAACACAGTAACTGTGCAGTAACAACACTGTAACAGCGCAGTAACAACACAGTAATAACGCAGTAACAGCACTGTAACAACACAGTAACAATGCGGTAACAGCATGGTAACAACACAGTAACAAGACAGTAATAACAGTAACAGCACAGTAACAACAGAGTAATAGCACAGTAACAGCACAGAAGAACTAATTTTAAAAGGAATTATATTAACATAGATGTAATAGATTTAACCCACTACAGCCCAAATGTTAGCATATATGAAAATAATTTAAAAAAAAAAAATATTATAAATAATAATAATTTTGTTTTGTTTTTACAGCAGCACTGTAAAATTCCTGGTGACATGCATGAAATTCTCCAATTCGAGTCATTACCAAATAGCCAGAAGACTGAACTTTGACCACAAATGATGGTCTCTTATTGCGTCAACACATACAAAGACAAACTACATATAATAAGCTATCAATAGCTTTTGCTCTATATTCTTTTTTTTTTTTTTTTATTAAATATGATCTCATTGTTTGTGAACATGGAAATAGATTTATCATGCCATCATGTGGAATGTCCCAGGTTCAGTAATCTCTATGGAGACAAGAAACTGCCATTTATCAGGCAAGGTTACGAGTCTATGGAGACTGAGGAGGCCCGCTCACAGAAAGGGTGTATAAATACAAGTACATTTTTTTTTTTTCAGTCAATTTTTTTGTCTGAAATCGAAGAGACATGTATGGCCTATTGCTATTCAAACATGCATGAATTAAACGCAAAAATAGGAAAAATATTGAAACAAGATAGTAGGTTCAGAAAATTCAGCCATAGTTGATTGATGTACAGTTCTTCTTCTTCAGTTCGTCCATCAATCATTAATAGTACAAATCTTGCCTTACTGACTGAAGAGCATACTGTTGTTGTGTCCCTGGTTGACTTTACACATTTACCTACTCCAGTCACAGTATTGTTGGTGTAACTTACTTTTAACTTGTGACAGTAAGCGTGAAGCAATCTTCCAAAGCACCAAGAAATAGTCAAAAGATGACAGACAAATTTACTTCAGTTTTCCAATTTCCTTATTAACATCCATTCTATTATTATAAAAGTTTAGCGTACCGTTCCTGCTTTAACAGTGAGTGATGCTGCAGCCGCTATGAGCCCAGTCCAGGCTGCTGCACGCATTTGTCAGAGCCCTCAGCTGACACATCTCCAGTCATCTCCTCTGGCTCTGATTTACGTGTAAGGTGACCGCTCTCATCACTCAGCTCTTCTCTCCCTCCTTCCACTGATTTGTAGGGGTTTGTTGGTCCTTAGGCATGTGAAGGACGCGGCCACACTCAGCCTTCCAAAACAATATCATAAGCAGCCTCCATTAGCCATATGGGCCTCAGTCTGCTGATGCATTCTGGGCACAGGCCTACAGCACAATGCCACTCTTCTAATCAGTGCCTTAGAAGCTTGCACATGTTCACTCCCTCTTGCCACACTAGGGCTTTCATCTTGGTTAATTGAAATAGTTTGTTATTTTAGTGTTCAGGGTATTATGAGGATTCAGACTTTTAAACTTCTTTGGAAACCTTAGTGGAATCTGTTCATATATCGGTCCAACACATGGGCAAACATTGAAATATTGACATAGAATTAAAAAAATTGTGTTGGACCTTAGCATTAGCATAACTTTTTTGTGATGTGACAGCAGCCAACCTCGGGCCAGCCTTACATGACTTAAGCAAATTCCAAGTTCTTTTACGTTCACAGGGACTACGCAATGAAAGTAAAAGCACTTGCGCTTGGGTCGCTTATTGTTGCAGAGAAGGCCATCAAAACCTTTGTCTGTCAAGTTAGACCTTAATATTAGTGAGACTCTTCCACTCCTGCCTCTGCACAGTAAAGCCTTGGTCTGTCTGTGTGCCTTTAAAAAAGCTTTTTCTCTGACGCCGTTGCCCTCACGATTTATTTAGCCACAGGTGAAAGTAAAGTCCACCCGTATAGCACATCAGTTCTCTTGAGGCCTATTGTCATGAAAACATCCTTAGTTGCCACAAAATGTACCTATAAAATGCCAAAAGAAAGCATCTACAAAAACTGCTACTACTGCTACTACTTGTACCATATTACTGCCCATTACTACTACTATCCCTGCCAAAAGAAAACACTCTTCTGTGTCCTGTGTTGTCCTCACACCTGGAGTGAGCTGGTCATGTGACTGTTCTGAACATAGCTCTGAGGCTGTGTTTGGAGCTCACAGCTTTCTGTTGTTTTTGCTGAGTGTCCTTTTTCCACAGCTGCACCCTGCACACTCTGCACCTGACTCACACCTCATCATCATTATAACCTTGCTTTTCCATTGAACCATAATATGCACTACACTTTTCTTTACCGCTAAACCTTTATACAGAGTGTCTTTCCAAATACAGGCTTCGTCGACAAAAGATTTGAGATGTTAACCAGTAATAAAGCAGTTGGTACAGACGTGTAAAGTACAGAAGGATGGATTGTCTTTCCTGACAAATACAGCCACTTTGACCTCTCTCTCAAACCACCTCTTCTTCTTTGCCATTTTATGCTATATTTTGACAATTGACGTGTATATTTGCTAGATAATTGGAATATTAGGTAAAACTTGTTACCCATTTACAACTCTATCCTCAGGCCTAAACCAAAACAAAGAAAACAAAGTATATACTACTATATACTTTATAATAAAATTTCCTGACTTAATTCATAATAGTAATAATTCATTAGTTAATTAATAATTAACAAATTAGTAATTACTTAACCAATATTCTAACGCTAACTCCTAACCCTACCCCACATTAAGCCTGAATCAGCTTTAATAGACTATTTGTTCATAGTGAACATCTATCTATAACAGCTATCATGTCCTCCCAAACATGAGAAGGGATGAGAGGAAATGGTGATTGATTAAGGAACTGGATTGAACATAAAGCATGTCACACAGCTCTTGGTGAGTGTGAGGGTAAGTTAATTTATGTATTTGTTATCAGGGCACCAGCTCTTTGAGCATATTACCAATTCTCAAATCAAATATCAAAATAATTATTATTAATGAACAATTTTACATTGATTAGTTAAATTAATTAAAAGTTGGTAAATCTGAAGGTTGTAAGAATGTAACCGTGACATTGAATTCTTTTCTGGAAATAAAATAGCACATTACCAACTGTGGTTTATGGAGATTTATTGATTAACATACAAACAGATAAATATGGTGATTAAAATGCAAATTGTCATTAACAGGTGTGTAGCGGCCAAACTTGCCCTGTGCAAGGTCCGCTATGGATGCAGCGTGTGTGGCGTCTCAGACGCGTGTCTTCCACAGAATAAAGCTCAGAAAATACTGTGTTCCACTGGTTTGTTGGCATTACCTTCAGCCATCCACAAATACATAGAAATCCAGAACTCATGACACGATAGAATACGATAGAACACGGTCAAAAGACTGTTTGCCTCCACACTGCAACACCTGACAGCACCTTGCCCCCCCTTTATATAGGGCAGGTAATTGCAGGACAAAAATACAGTGCGCCACCCAGTGGCAGGAGGAACAACAGACCATATGGCTCCAACAAGGTGTAAAACTAGACAAGGTTGTTTTGGATCTATCAAGTTATGTGTTGGAGTTAAATTTGACAATTAACATGTATTAAAGCCATTTTGTGTGAAATATGTGCGCTTAGGACCCAAGAGTTTCCCCAACCATGGGTCTGATGTGACTGATGTGTCTCATGACCTGAGAGTCAGATGCTACAGAGCGTTGGATCTGGGGCTGAGAAGGACACGGCGCTGGTCTGGAAGATTTTCCTCTGAAGATGCTTCCAGTGAAAGAAAGGTGTTGAGTGTCCTGGTCTGGCTGCACGTGGTCACCCGAAGTTTGTTTGCTTGAAAATGCATGTATGCAGTCAAAATCATGTCAAAAGATGGGCGCAGATCTTGGAGGAGAGAGAAGAGTTACTGGGCCTTTGTTTTCCGTAGCTGAGCTGATAAGCATGAGGTGCTCTCAGACTCTGTCTCCTCTGCTCCTTAGCAGGGCTTGGATGGTACTCTCCTGTGGAAAAACTGCCTGAAACTGGCCGGTTCATTGAGTTTTTAGCTTGTCTGACTGTGGCGCTTACTTCAAACCAATCAGAAACTTGATAGTGTTCTGGCTCAGATTTGTGTGTGTGTGTGTGTGCGTGTGTGTGTGCGTGTGTGCGTGCGTCCGTGCGTGTGTGTGTGTCGTAAATTCATCCCATGAGAGCCAGTTCATGAATTAGATGTCCAAGTAATTTATCTGTGTTTTGATTTCTTTTTCTCTGATAATGTTTAATGGCTCATCAGAGTTCATTATAATTTTCAAATAGAAAGCCATTACTTCTGGCAATGTTTAGCTTCCAAAGTGTGGGCAAAAGTCACAAACTCTGATCCATTTGCAGGGCATCCTGTCCTGCCCTGGCAAAGTATCCTGAGGTCAGCGATTTCATGTCTTACACACTTGGGCAGAATTCACATTTCTTTTGCTATGGAACCTATACCTGGATGACTGAGGGAATACACAGACACTTTTGGCAACTCTACCCGACTCAGATTAAAATAAAATGGCTATTTAAAATAGGGACAACTTTGTCAGAAAACTGTCAGCTCAGAGCAATTACTGTTTGCTCTGTTGTATCTTGAGCTCAAAAACCTCAACAATAATCTCTCAGTAGGCACCACACTAAACTAAAATCTAAACTGAAATCAATACATCTTCATTCATTTGATTGGCCTGCAAAGTCTATAAACGGTCTTGTGTCACTGTGGGTGTTGGTGATTAGGTCTGGGGTTTTAGGTGCTCGACTCAGCAGGATTCAATTGCCCTAAGCAGTTGACTGGTCCTGTTGTACTAAACTGACTTTTTGAGCTTTTATATTTATAATGTTGGTCCCTCATCTAAAACATTGGCCTATCTGGAGTTGCGTTTTGTCTTTGTTGTTCACTCTAAAAACACAAACTTCACCAAACAGCAGTTATCTTCTTCAAATAACAAAAGAAAACAAATTATGTGTGTCCTCAATCTGTTACAGAATTGTGTTGTGTTATTCAGAAAAAAAGGATAAATCAATTTAATGGACAAACCATTTAGTGTAGTACACTACTTTAGTGTACTACACTAAATGCCACTTGGAGGCACCTTACACCTGTTGATGAAACACAAATGGTCTGAAAATGTTTAGCATAAGAAAACAACATCGAACTAGTCACTAACAGCAAAACATAATTACTGGAAGAAAAAAGTTAAGACAGAAGCTCATGAAAAATATTATTTCCTGACATTAGAGAGAGGCGAGAAAGGAGGAATGGCAGACCAAACGCCTGGTTAGAAGAAAGTAAAGAGTTGGTGAAAAGAGAGATTAAGGAGCCAGTTATTGCCGAGGCCCAAATGAGAGAGGAGAAGAAGGATATGGCCAAGGAAAAGGCTGACCAGGCGAAAGATGACAAGTGGAAGGAAAAGGAAGAAGGAGGAGGAAAAGAAAGCCTGCGGTTCTGTCCATGAAGTATCGAGAAAGAGGCATATGTGTGTGTGTTTGTGTGTGTGTGTGTGTGTGTGTGTGTGTGTGTGTGTGTGTGTGTGTGTATATATATATACATATATATATATATATATATATGCCTCTCTCTCTCTCTCTCTCTCTCTCTCTCTCTCTCTCTCTCTCTCTATCTATATAATTGTAAAAAGATAAAAAGAAACAAGAAGTTTCCACCCACCAGCAACAGCCCCAGGAACAAGGAGAACGGGAAAAATAAGACCTTTTCTTCTGTGAAAAGTTTGTGACGATTTATCATGCATTTCATTCTAAAATGTGCTCTGTATGACTTTGTCATTTTAGACAGAGCGTTGATCCGTCTCCAGCGGCAGTGTCCTGGGAGTCATGAGGACCAGAGGGTGAGAGCACAGAACACTCATCATCAACACTACGTGCGTTACTGTAAACAGTGGTGCTGAAGGTGTACCAAGTTATATACAAATGCTGGAAGTTGTGATTTTATTTCAATGAATTTTCATCACAAATGAAACAAACAGTTTTTTTCTTTATAGCCTGGTCTCCTGTCTCATCAGGATCATCATCTTTAAATCATATACAACATGGATTGAGAAATTCATAATTACTGTGATTTGCATACAAGTCATTCACTCTGCCAGGCCACGCCTTTAATTCTTCACCCTCTGAGGGCGCAGTAGATTGTTTGCCTGGAATCCAGAATACTTACTTCCTCAATTCTTAAAGAAGAGTGAGTCTGATCACCATTCCCTCCGTCATGCATCGAGTCAGTCTCAAATTGCAATCAGATTTGTTTATTTCCGTGATGCGTGTGAAACAAAACAGCTCATTGGTCACCTGTAGTACAAAGTCAAACTTCTCTCACCTCAGATTAACACTTTGCTTCCTTCCATGATGCTGGCTAACTTCCCAATGTTTTGGTCCCCTGTGATATTACTTCCGCTCTTGTCCTGCTATATTTGTTTTGAATCAGAGAGACTTGTCCCTGAACTGTCAATCACGGCGATCTGAACTCGGGGAGATGAAACTGATGACTAGACTGATTTCGTTCTCTATAAAAAGACAAGGAGATATCATTGTGGACTTTCCAGGCAAGTAGCATGGTACAGCCCTCTAATAATCTGAGATTGGGGTTGGCACAAAGATCCCCCCTCTCTCTTTGTCCCTGCCCATCTCAAAATCAGAAAAGGGTTTATTGCCATTGTCATTGAGCAAAATTCACAAACTAGGAACTTGCTTTGGTGGGAAGGTGCAACATATAACAATGAATAAAGGAGTAGCTAAATATATAACAGAAGGCATGCATAAAATTAAAATTAGACTTGGACTATATACACAAAATTTACAGTTGGCCACAGACAGTAAATTTGCAAATTTGGCAATGCAAATACATAGCTACTTTATTACAATTTATGATTGTTTATTTTTATGAAAGTGACAGGTGTTATAAAGTGTTCATGGGTCCAACGGCAGAGGGAAAGAAACTGTTCTTGTGGCGGGAGGTTCTTTTTCTCTCCCTGCACCTGCCACCTGCCCTAGCTTTTCTCTTTTCTCTCTCTCCCCACATCTGTGTCTCAGACCCTGCCTCAGCTCCTCTCTCTATCTTCTTTCTCCTCTCCCTCTTTGCCACCTCCCTCTTACTCTTCCCCCTGTCTCTTTCTCTGACCCTTGATCCTCTCTTTCACTTGCCCTCTTTCTTTCTCTTTATGTATTTTCCTCTTTCTCTTCACTTTGCCTGTCTCTCTGACCTGACCTCAACTCTCTCTCTCTCTCTCTCTCTCTCTCTCTCTCTCTCTTTCTTTTCTCCTCTCCCTCTTTGTATCAGACCCAGCTCTGTTCATCCCCAGCGCTTGGCTCATGATGAATCCTTGCCCGCTCCTCCTCGCGTGTCAGCACCTCCGCTGGTTTATAGGCTGCTGCTGAGATGAGGTGACAGTGCGCTCTGAAATATGGTCAAATTAAGAGCGCTGCTATGTGTAAACAACGCAAATAAACAACAAAATCCATAAATCAAGTCCACCAAGGCCCGCTGCTGTTAGAACTTTGTTGACCTGTAATATTTGGAGGTAGTTTTCTGCAGCTCGGAGTTTTTGCTGACTTTACATTTGACAGTTATTAATGCCACACTGGACCATATTATACATGACTCAAATGCAAGTGCTTTTAGGAAATATTGTTTTCATAAATCATATGTCGCTTCAGACTAATCTGAATCACTGATATGAATGAATTAACTTCATAGTATTATCCAAATTAAAAAGAATCTAAAACTTAAAACTGCAACCAAAAAAGAAGGCATTGTACTGAAGTAACTTCATCATGGACGGTAAACACCTCACAACAGGTAACAACAATATCAACAAAATCACAAGCAAAGTACTTTAAGTACTGATTATCTTACATGAACATATACACATACGTGAATATTTGTTAAATATCTTGGTGGCGAGTTCACCACCTTCTTGCCGCCATAATAATGTTATTGTCTAGTTAATACCTACAATGTGCCTCTCTATAGCAGTGAACTTATCTCGGTGTAGACAAGCAGGTCATGTTACTGGTCAGATCTGTAGAGAGAGCGCTCATTGTGGCCCTGGTCGTCTTCCTATGGGCTGGGCCTGCTGATGTGAAGTAACAGCACCTATACAACAACCTACATAACAACACCTCATTAAATAAAAGCTAAATATACATTTAATGCCATTCTGTGAAATATCCCAGGCAAAGCAATAAGATCTTCATGGAGACAAGCATGTAGCGAACACCAACCAGAAAAATACAGTGCATCTTCAAGAGAATTTAAAAATGTTACTTAAGTCTAGACATCCCAAGTTCAAATAATAGAATTTGCCAAATATAAATTAAGTTTGAGGTTGGATATAATTTCTTGGTTGAGACGTAACATGTCAGTCTTCATGATTTTTTTTTCATTAGCCTAGATGGCAGAGAATCCTTTCAGACATAATGAAGGAGAGAAACTTGTCACAGGGACTGGCTTTTGTCAGACTTTGAGCAAATAATCCTGTGTTCAAGTTTTCTTTCTGTATATACATTTTAGTCAAACCACTAAACTACAATACATTTAATTTAACTATCTATAAAACAATGTTTTATTTATTGCAGACACAGACGGAATTATTGGAGTGAAAGAGGAACACACAAATATGAATTTCAATTTGTGCTTTTTGACTCCATTTGAACTGTTAAATAAAAAAATCTATTTCATATGTTCCACAGAAATGAGCTGCCACCCCTCCTTCCACAGTCATCCATCAAAGTTGCTCTGCTCATTTGACTTTAAGATCACTTAGACTCGCAGAAGAAAAAGTATAAGACCGCACTATATTTTATAGTGAATAAGAAACACTGCTAAACACACATAAAACACTGCTGGGTTTGTTCTTATGACTGCTGAAAAGTGCTGGAATTATTGAAGTTGACTAGTACCAGTAGGATTAGTCTATTTCTTCTTTCTATATCCTTTCTATTATCCTCATTGTTCAAGTTCTTAGACCAGGCCCTGTGGAAAATTTCCATTGCTTTAAACTTAAACTAACTTCCATTGCTTTAAACTAACTTATCATCCATTACAAACATGTTTTTAAAGGCAAATATACAAGTCCAAACTTTGAGTCCAAGACTGAGTCCTCTTGTCTGAACTTCAAGTTGAATCACATGCCATAATAAACTTACCAGCCTGAGTTGAGTCCAAAATCATTAGTCATTTGGTTCGGGTCAAGTCCTGGGTCTTGGGACCCGGTTTCCAAGTGACTTGGAAAATGGATTACAAGGCCAATTCTGGGACTTGGGTACTCAATCCCTTGGGCTTGGTACTCATACTATGTGTTCGCTGACCTGTTGCATTGAGAAAGTAATGCAAAAGTTCAGATTAAGGTTACAGAAATAGAAGTATTACGTGTGGAGGCTCTTTAAAGACAGTTGGGCTGCTGCATGAATAAATTATGTGGATTTAATGTCCTTCAAATGAAACTGCTTCAGAGGCCCGCACATCCCCTCTGCATACACAAAGATCTGTCACAAAGATATACTTAAAAGGTGAATTATTTATATTAATGAGTGGGACCACTCTGGACTCACACCTGACCATGCACTACTATCTGGCCTAAATCCTATTTTGTAAATGGCAACTGGCAACAATGAAGAGCATGACATTTATTTTACTTCTAATTCCGTATTTTATGCATGCCTTTTATTTTATATTATTTCATTTCTTGTGTTTATTTTATTATTAATAGTTTGTGTGTATGACAGTGAAACTTTTTCTGAGTCTGATTTTTTTTAATTTATTTATCCCTATTCATCTCATCTGCTCCTTTATATCATCAAACACACATCAAACAGTGCTACATTGCCTGCCCTGATAATCTTTAGATTAGAGAATATTTGGATTGTGGTTTAAAAAACTTAATTATGTATTTTAAACAGTTCAGTCAATAAGGTTTTGTGTAAAAGAGAACTAAATAGCTGCTAAAATGGCACAAAAAGGGAACTAGTAACTACTCTGAGTAGTATTTTTCATCCATCCATCCATCCATCCATCCATCCATCCATCCATCCATCCATCTTCTTCCGCTTATCCAGGGCTCGGTCGCGGGGGCAGCAGTCTAAGCAGACTCCCAGACTTCCTACACCCCAGACACTTCAACCAGCTCCTCCGGGGGGATCCCAAGGCCTTCCCAGGTCAGCCGGGAGACATAGTCCCTCCAGCGTGTCCTGGGTCTTCCCCGGGGCCGCCTCCTGGTGGGACATGCCCAGAACACCTCCCGAGGGAGGCGTCCAGGAGGCATCCAGAACAGATGCCCGAGCCACCTCAGCGGGCTCCTCTTGATGTGGAAGAGCAGCGGCTCTACTCCGAGTTCTTCCCGTCTCTCTAAGGGAGTGCCCAGCCACCCTATAGAGGAAGCTCATTTCGACCTCTTGTATCCGTGAGCTTGTCCTTTCAGTCATTACCCAAAGGTCATGAC
Organism: Rhinogobius similis; assembly: GCA_019453435.1. Lineage (NCBI taxonomy): Eukaryota > Metazoa > Chordata > Actinopteri > Gobiiformes > Gobiidae > Rhinogobius > Rhinogobius similis. Next base: position 29,089,743 of record CM033620.1, on the reverse strand, counting down.
CATAGGTGAGGGTAGGAACGTAAATCAGGAGCTTTGTCTTTCGACTCAGCTCATTTTTTTACCACAACGGTCTGATACAGCACCCGCATCACTGCAGACACTGCACTGATCCGCCTGTCACTCTCACGCTCCATCCTTCCCTCACTCGTGAACAAGACCCCGAGATACTTGAACTCTCTTCACCCACCCAGAGAGGACAAGCCACCTTTTTCCAGACAAAAACCATGGCCTCGGATTTGGAGAAGCTGATTCTCATCCCAGCTGCTTCACACTCGGCTGCAAACTGTCCCCGCGCATGCTACAGGCCCTGGCTTGTTGGAGCCAACAGGACAACATCATCTGCAAACAGCAGAGAGCAAACAGCTCCTGCTCCGGTTGTACTTGGACTGGACAGCCCTTAGCAAAGGGCCCCGGACCCCATACTCCCGGAGAAATCTCCATAAGGCGCCCCGGAGCACTCGGTCGAATGCCTTCTCAAGATCCAGAAAGCACATGTGGACTGGTTGAGCAAATTCCTATGAACCCTCGAGCACCTGATGGAGAGTATAGAGCTGGTCCAATGTTCCACGACGAAAACCATACTGCTCCTCCTGAATCCGAGGTTTGACTATTGGTCGGATTCTCCTCTCCAGTACCCTGGAATAGACTTTGTCAGGGAGGCTGAGGAGTGTGATCCCCCTGTGACTGCAACACACCCTCCCTTATACAGAGGCCACTTGAGACGTGTCAGCCAAGACAGTCCCACAACATCCAGAGACTTAAGATACTCGGCCCCACGTCGCTCCTTCGGGCTGTGCCAGTTGCTCACCATCGAGCACCCACCCCAGGCCTGACTCCAGGGTGGGGCCCCGGTGACGCCAATCTGGGTGCCGTAACCGGCTTCGTTGGTAAACTGTTCATAAGGGACTTCGGAACCGCTCTTTGTCTCTTTGTCATCCTGGACCTGTTTGCCATGGGTGACCCTACCAGGGCCATGAAGCCCTGGACAACAAAGCTCCAAGGACCATATGGGTACTCAAACCCCTCCACCTGTTACACATGTATACACATGTATTTTTCATGTGTACTTATTACTTTTACTTCATTTAAAATTTTGTAGCAGTACTTGTAATTTAGTATATTTTTAGCCATGTAACTGTACTTTTGTACACATTTCCATAACTCTTTCCACCACTGCTCCTACTCGAGTAGCAGTCTCCCCAAATCCTTTTTTATTTTTTACTTTGAGGCACTCTCTTCTATACTCAGTGTTTTGAAATAATAGTATACTCCAGTAGCAATTTGGCGACTCCAGCTTCCTCTTCTGAGCACATGAGCATTAAGTGAGTGTGCAGACAGCAGCACTAAAGTTACAGTCTCACTGGGCTTTCTGCACCATCCCTGTTAATGATTTTACACTTGTTCTTCAGGGAAAGTAATTATAGATTCTGTGGTCTGTAAACAGCACCACTTTTCACTTTTAATTATATTCTAAAAAGCCAGTCAGCTTTTGCTTAATTGCAGAGATTTTTTGAGAAACTGTTTTGTGCGAGGTTCATTAGTTCAGAGGCTTGAGTTGGATAAATTGTGCATGACATGTGCAATTATAATGACAATGTGGAGATGAGGTTTATTATCCCTCTATGCAAATTTGTGTTCTGCATTTTACCATAGGACAATCTGTCAGGAGCATAAGGGACCTTCTCCAGATCTGAGCCCGGATCTTGGTCAGGAGTAAAGAGGATTAGCTTCTTGTTTTAGGCTGATGGGGTGAAACTAGAGGAGGAAACTCACACAGGGAAAACATGCAGACTCCAAACAAAAGATCTCATATAATCTCTCTTGCTGTCCCAAATTTAACCAATACAGTTGACAATTATTTATCATTTTCAAATGCCCATCATCTCATTGAGTGGCCAAAGATGCAGGCTCTGAAAATGAATAATGTATTTTTAAGTGATTGTAATGTTTGAGAGAATGTTGTGGGTATTAACCTGAAAACTTCTCTGCAGGCTCGGGAGACAGTCCTGAAGTTTGATGGAGGGCCATGCTCTTCAAACAGCAGGCACAGCTCAAACAGAAGCTCTTGGTTCTGGGCAGCCTTGCTATTGGAAGTGTGCTGTATCTGGTGGCCCGTGTGGGGACTTTGGAAAGGTAAGTCTAATTCAATAGTTTGGGTTTTAGTCACATACTCATTGGCTCCAGCTGACAGTTATAATAAAGGCAATGACTGTAGCTGTGTACTGTCACAACCTGTTTTGTCAGACCTCCATAGCTCTTGTTACCTCTTATGTTAAGCTGTGAGTACCGAGGGAGATGCACTGTCAAACACTGATCCTGTGGCATGTGTTCCAGGCTACAGCCGATCTGCCACGTGGAGCACAAACTGGTCCCTGGGCCTGAACAGATCCCTCTGCGGAGCCTCCAGTTCAAACGGGCTCTGCTCCATGAGCTGCGCCGAGGCAATGGCACAAAAGAGCAGCTGGGGCTGCAGCGGCTGGTGCAGCAGCTGCCCCAGGCCATCATCATTGGGGTGCGGAAGGGCGGCACACGGGCGCTCTTGGAGATGCTTAACCTGCACCCGGCTGTGGTCAAAGCCTCACAGGAAATTCACTTCTTTGACAATGACAAGAACTACGCTCGAGGCATTGAGTGGTACAGGAGCAAAATGCCCTTCTCTTTCCCTAATCAGATTACCATTGAAAAGAGCCCTGCATACTTCATCACAGATGAGGTCCCTGAACGTATCTTTAAGATGAACTCTTCCATCAAGCTGCTCATTATCGTGAGAGAGCCCACCACCAGAGCAGTGTCAGACTATACACAAGTGCTAGAAGGTAAAGAACGCAAAAACAAAACCTACCACAAGTTTGAGAAATTAGCCATTGACCCCAGCACGTTTGAGGTGAACACAAAGTACAAAGCTGTTCGCACCAGCATTTACACCAAACACTTGGAGCGCTGGCTCAAGTTCTTCCCTGTGGACCAGTTCCATATTGTGGATGGGGACCGCCTCATCACAGACCCTCTGTCTGAGCTGACACTGGTGGAGCAGTTCCTAAACCTCCCACCAAGAATCAGCCCCTTCAACCTCTACTTCAATGCAACCAGGGGGTTTTACTGTCTGCGATTCAATATTATCTTCAACAAGTGCCTAGCAGGCAGCAAAGGACGCATCCACCCTGAGGTTGACCCCTCAGTGCTGTCCAAACTGCAGCGCTTCTTCCACCCCTTTAACCAGAAGTTCTACCAGATCACTGGAAGGACCTTCACCTGGCCATGAGCCTCACGAATGTGCTCCAGACTGAATGGGTCTTGTATGCATAAATCAGCTCTAAACATACATTTTAAAAGTATGAGCATCAGGTTGAAGGAGCATTCAAAAAACATGAATTATGTTTTTTCTGAAAAATATTTATGCCATTAGGTGTGCTGTTTTAGATCAAAATAGGCATGTACTATTCAAAAAGATCTGTTGATAAGATGTTTTACGTTGTAGGTATTAAAGATGCATTCACACACTGAATATAATGACTTTTGTTAAATACTGGGTCTGCATTACTTATTTTTTATTTATCCTGTTTTCACTTGTTGTTATCTAATGCCCTGTGTTCAGTAATGAGTTCTGAATGAGTACTGGACAACCTGAAGTTGTTATGGCTGACATGTGTATAGTCTATTTTCTATGATGCTCAAATTAATGTCTTTACCTTAATCGTCTTGGCAAAGTTGAGTTTTGATTTGCAGTGTTTTCTCTGTTGATTTTACATACTTCTGTTGAGTTTTATAATTTTTTCTAAGCAGAATATATAATCTATTTTACAACAAAAAGATTTTTCAACTCAATTGTCCTAGTTTCTGTTTTCCATTGTTTATTAATCTAACAAAATTGCATTCTATACCACAGCTTGATATATCTTTGTTAAATTTGACTGTCCATTGCAGCTGTCCCAATGTTTAACATTTAAAATTTGATTATTTTGACTCCTTCCTGTGGTCATTCAGTCAACAAATGTGGTGGAATCAACAGCTTGAATTAAATTCCTTGTTATAACTCATGTTTTTGCTTGTTTCTTATTACTTCTTTTATATTGTAAAATATGGACCTAGTGCAGGGGTGTCAAAACCTTTTTTCATCAAGGACACACTAATTATTTCATATTAGCTTATTAAGGTAAATTTTCCAAAAACTTGCAGTAAAAAGCAGGCCTATGTGGCTACGTCTGATGGTAATTTGGAACAATTCACCTGGATGCCTGAGGGCCAAGAGAAACTGGTCTGAGAACCTTTGAAGTTTGGAAATGCCAGTTTGTAATGGAGGTATGTTATGCCACCAGTGGCATACGGCATACTCTGGCTAAAGTGTGGATGAAGGGACCAGGGGCCTCAGTTGGAGCATTGGCCCCTACATAAAGTGAGGCCCCGCCCCTCGCCTTGGCCCCGCCCCTCAGCTCCTCTTCTCTCTGTTCTTCTGTGTTGATGCCGTCCATGCGATCTTCATCTCCCAAATCTGCAACTTTGTGAAGAACAGTTGTAAACATGGCCTACACAACTGCCGGAGGGACCAAGAAGAAGGTGTGCTACTACTATGACGGTAAGCCCCCCACAGCAGCCCCCGGGATCATCTGGGGCTAACGTTAGCCTCTGAGCTAGCGTTAATGCGTTATTGTGGCTCTGTGCAGCTAGCATAGCTAACGAGGAGGTGTTAATGAGCGGTGTTATGTCGCTCCTGGGATCTTTGATATTATACTCGGATCCATCGCTATCAATTAACTATTTCTACAGTAACTAAAGTGGTATGAACACGAGTGTAGTCAAGCTCATCTAAATGAATGAAACAGAGTTTGTGTGGATTGGACTGAAGCGTCGTGCCAGACACTGGTCCTAACGCACGCTCATTGTCTGAACACCACAGACGGGCTTTTCTCTCCTCCAGCGGTGGGACTGTGCACCCTATAAATAAAGTACAAGTGTTATTCGAATACAGTTGAGATACATTTGCTGGAAAAAGGGAACAATAACATTTAATTTATAACATATAAGTTACATATAATATTAAAATGGGCACAATGTAGAGTTTGTGACAGTCTTTGAAGTGAGGGAAGTGGACAGAAATGTATGAATGGAAAACATGAGTACATTTTCAGATTAACATGCAGATAATAGTCATTATTATTCAAATATTTTCCAGGTGACATTGGGAATTATTATTACGGCCAAGGACATCCGATGAAGCCACATCGCATCAGAATGACCCATAACCTTCTCCTGAACTACGGACTGTACAGGAAAATGGAGATCTATGTAAGTGTTAAAACCCACATATACATATTCAGATATATAAAGGCATGCTATTCTACGTTCTTATCTTTACAGAGACCTCACAAAGCCACTGCAGAAGAAATGACCAAGTACCACAGCGATGATTACATAAAGTTCCTCCGATCAATAAGGCCTGACAACATGTCTGAGTTTAGCAAACAGATGCAGAGATGTGAGTTCTGCTCTGAATTATATGTACTAAACATTTATTCTGTGCTACATTATACGTGTACTACAGGCACTAATTCTTAATAGGTGTGCAGCTTTATTAATAAGTGTGTGAATGTGTAAATGTGCATAATCCCTCATTTGTCCAGGAGTGATCCGTCGTAGAAAAAGTTTCAAAACTATCTGGACAATGTTAAAAATGAAAGATATTCCACTTTCAAAAATTGACTCGTCTTGATTTTTCATATCTTGTATAGATGACTACCTTTAAAACTAGGTAATAATGGAAAGATAAGCAATACAATGCTTTCATATATATGCATTGCATTATTTTGTTGGATTGCTTAAAATGAAACTTAAAAGATATTTTCTGCAAACATTATGACCAGCAATAAGAGTTTTTGTTTTGCAGTCAACGTGGGAGAAGACTGTCCCGTATTTGACGGCCTGTTTGAGTTCTGTCAACTTTCTTCTGGAGGCTCAGCTGGTGAGTACCAACAACATGACATACATTTTTTAAATTTATATTTGGAATGCCCCTTGTTTTTAGTGGGTAGATATTTTTAAGTGGTCACCAGCCTAATATACACACAATCTTATACTTAGTATTAGTGTTAGGCCAGTGAAGCAGTGAAAAGTTGCTTTTGTGTCTTCATTTAAAATGTGTTAATAGATAACCTTTAACCACCTTAATGTTACTGCGCTCAGCTGGCTCAGTGAAGCTGAACAGACAGCAGACCGACATTGCGGTAAACTGGGCTGGAGGTCTTCACCACGCCAAGAAATCGGAGGCATCTGGCTTTTGCTATGTCAATGACATCGTGCTGGCCATTCTGGAGCTGCTTAAGTGGGTTTAAACTTATCTTTTATACAATATCACAACACTGTAAAAGATATTGAGTCATTGTTTATTTAGCTCTTTCCTCCTGCTGTGCTGCACAGGTACCACCAGAGGGTGCTGTACATAGACATCGACATCCACCATGGTGATGGGGTGGAGGAGGCCTTTTACACTACAGATCGGGTCATGACTGTGTCCTTCCACAAATACGGAGAGTACTTCCCTGGAACGGGAGACCTCAGGGTGAGCCATGGTCTGGACTTTGGACACAAACTGGAAGCATTGTTGAACAGGCTTTTCTTTTGTCAGCCTTCCCTCCAGCTGCAGAATTATAACTCCAGAGTTAACTATGTATATTTAGTTGTGGCTTAAATAAAAAAAAAAATCTTTTGGTCAAAAGAATTACTACTATATCTAATGCGTGGTTTTTAATCTAATCTTGATGTCTGTAGGATATTGGAGCTGGGAAGGGTAAATATTATGCTGTGAACTTTCCTCTGCGAGATGGCATTGACGATGAGTCGTATGAACAAATCTTCAAACCGGTGAGTATGACACGAACAAACTACTGTTCAAGTTGACTTGTAATCTCATGCTCACAGCTGACTAGTTCGTTAAAAAATACTTGGTTCATATCAAATTGAAGTTTTTCATCGTTTCATGATGTGTGCAGGTAATGGCTAAAGTGATGGAGATGTACCAGCCCAGTGCCATTGTGCTTCAGTGTGGAGCAGACTCACTGTCAGGAGACCGGCTTGGCTGCTTCAACCTCACCATTCGAGGTGAGACTGTTGTTACTTCGATTGTAAACTGTTAGAATTACTTTATAAGTAAAAATTGTGGTCCCTGTATCTGCTCAGGACATGCAAAGTGTGTGGAGTACATGAAATCATTTAACCTGCCTTTACTGATGCTCGGCGGAGGGGGCTACACCATCCGAAACGTGGCCCGCTGCTGGACCTACGAGACGGCTGTGGCACTGGACACAGAGATTCCTGATGGTCAGCCAACCAAATTATCCTAGCTATTTTATCTCTGTTATTTTTATTTAGCCTTGTTTTTAAACTTTTTAAAATGTTGATGTTGCAGATGTTGGCATCATCCTGAAAAGCATTAGAACAAGCATAGCTATTGAATTTGATTACAGGACCTACAACGCTTCTCTTTTTACTATTCTTAGAGCAATCACACTGTAGCTAACCTTTTTCATATTGTCGGTTGCAGAACTACCATACAACGATTATTTTGAATACTTTGGACCAGATTTCAAACTGCACATCAGTCCATCCAACATGACCAACCAGAACACGCAAGAGTACATGGACAAAATAAAGTATGCTTTGTTCTAATTTCCCTTAAAACCCTTTATTATGTGCCGGTCTGAGCATCTTCCTGTGTCCCTGTACAGGCAGCGACTTTTTGAGAACCTGCGGATGTTGCCTCATGCTCCAGGAGTGCAAATGCAAGCTATTCCAGAAGACGCTGTCCCAGACGACACAGTTGATGAGGACAAAGAGGACCCAGACAAGCGCCTCTCCAGTAAGAACTCCTTATTACCCCTTGTTTTCATATTTGCTCAGAATTAGGCACACAAATGTGGATATTGGTTTAGTTTGTATGATTTCAACATCTACCCTGGTTCCTGTGTTGACTCTGTTTATGAACTGTGTATTGCATCAGAATTTAGTCAATGCTTTTGAAGATGACAAATTGGATATAAAACATTATTCCAGAGATCACATTTTGGCATTTCTCAGTATATTGTGAGTTATAATTTCTCAAAAGTATAATGTAATATGTCTTTAAGTTTTTGTGTCTAATAACATATGGTCAAATAATATAATTTAGTTGATGCATTATAAAGAAGGGTACAGAAGGTCAGGAGATAAGTTTAACCTTATAGTCCAAAATGTGTGTCTTGAAGGTAGACTTTGATTTTGAATCTAATTGAATTATTGTTTCAGTTCGGGCCACGGACAAGAGGATCGCTTGTGATGAAGAGTTTTCAGACTCTGAAGATGAAGGAGAGGGAGGCAGGAGGAACGTGGCCAACAACAAGAAGGGAGCCAAGCGACCGCGAGTGGAAGAGGAGAAGAAGGAGGGCGAGGACAAGAAGACTGGTTTGTTATATAAGATGACACTTGGAGTACATCTGACCTGCTATTAATTACTAATTATCTGTTAATTCCCTTAGAAATTAAAGAAGAGGAGAAGTCTAAGGACATTGGTGCTGAAAAAACAGAGTCTAAAAGGTGATGGCCCTGTGTTTTTATGTTCAGTATTAGAATATTAGAGCCTTTCGACAAATGACTGCCTAATTAAAATCTCAACCTGTTTACTTGTGTTTTTTCAGTGTGAAAGCAGAGCAGACCAGCAGTGCCTGAAGTGTTCTCCAACTCCCCCATGGTGCTGTCCATTCCCGTCATCCAGTCACACATATTAATAAGCATTCTATTTATTCTGATTTGCATTTTACCTGCATATTTTTGTGTCAATTGTCAACCTGTTTTGTAGCCATGAAAATGTCCACTTCGAGTTGCCATAATATTGATTCCCCCTTTGAATCTTTTCAAATGTGCCCTGTCTTTTGAATTGTTTTTAGCTAAAGCCTCTAGATTGCAAATGATCATGTCTGAATTTTGATATTTTGCATTTATCAATAAACATTTTATACAATTTTGTTTGTTGAGGTGTAATCATTTTCATTGTTTGATCTTTCCTGCTTGGCATTACTTTGTGGTACACAATAAGATAAAAGGATAAACAGTTTGAATTTTACATGTTAAATGTACAATAAAGCCTAGGCCTACCTCTTAGATTGTTTGCGTCTTTCTCATACGGTATTGGCACTACAACCAACAATCATGAGTCAATGACTTGCTCTTGTTGGGTACTGGTGTAAGTTAGTCCAGATGTAAACTTGGTTTAGTCCTGGTCTAGTTCAGGTTAACTTCAGTATTTAGTCCCAGTTTAATCACAATTCTAATGTGGTCTATGTGGAAGTGTGGAACTGCAAAAACACTGCAGTTTTATTTGTATTATGCATTCTATCATGGATTACTTGCTAGATTTTAGCAGAGAAGAAAAGTAAACTGCAGTTTTACTACCAGAGGGCATTCAAGCCCAAACATTGTGTGTCAAGTGTCAAGAAATAAACGTGATTATTAAAAGTTTTTCCTTAGACTGTCAGCAAAAGTCTCTTCATTACACTTTATTACTCTGCACTTTTAATCCTCTCTACATATTCCTGTGATATTACTGCTTGGCGATTGAAGATGTTTTCTGAATTTATTCAGAAAATTCTGAGTGCATTTTCAAATGCATTTCAAAATACTGTATATCTTCAAAGGGGTGTTGATGATGAATATTTTGTTGTTGTTGAAAATTACGTAAAATGCAGTGCAGTAAAATCCCAATAGAAACTTGCAAATTGTAGTGCTGAATGTGCTTTCCACTGAAAACTATGTAAACACAGCTGCTATATATAATTTTGCATCTAAATGGCATCTTATCAATCAAACACATAGACCACGGAGACTATTTTTAAATGACAGATTCTAGACACATTTTATTCACATTTATTTTTGCTTTTAGTGTGCCCCAAGAAAATTAGAACACACCTTAAGCTGAGACATTTTAATAGCATTTTTGTAAGCAAAGTTACATTCTATCTCAAAGTCAAATTGGCCAAAGTGTCTTCTTCACTATTTACAAAAAGAAAACAAGAACAAGATGCTACATAAAGATTTGTATCTGAAGTCTCCAGGTTGAGTATGCTTTGAACAGCACAGTGTAGAGTAACGCTTTGCACGTCACAGTTTGGTCAGGTTCAAAGTTCATCTGGGTTGTTTTTGAATGTGTTGGTTAAAAAATGACAAGATGGATAAAATCTGCAAACTTCATGTGCTCCTTGAGATCAAGATTTCGTTTTGTACAATAATCACAGTTAAAAACTTCCCCGCCTATACATACTTACATTTTTATAAGGTCAGAAAGCAACATACAAGAAAGCCTATGGTGTTCCTACAGAGTCACTGAGGGAGAGCTAAGGCTGGCTGCTGTTGTAAACTTTTTATCCTCTGTGGATGCTGGTCTTGATTTTAGACTTATTACGATTTGGTGACCCCTTCCTCCACTGACAGCTGCACCCCAAGGCCATGTCCTTTTTACATTTTGTATAAAAATCCCCAAATAAAAATAATACTGTTTAAAAAATATATGGCTGATGTAGTTAATTAGTTTTACAAATCAAAGCCACCCGCTGTCAGCCCTGGGCAGGAAAGGGCTGAGCAGGTTTTGTGTCAGGGGCCAATGGGACAGGACTACAAAGGGTTGAGATCTGTTTCTGTTCTCTGTTCCTCCAGGGGGCACTGTCACTCTGCGCTCTCAGCTGGAGCATCAGCAGGGGCCTCATTCGCCACTGCCTCCTGTGCAGGGGCTGGCTCTTCTGGAGCAGGGGCCGCTTCTACTGGGACTGGAGCAGGCTCCTCTTTTGGGGCCTCAGGAGCTGGCTCAGCTGGCTTCTCCTCTGCTTTGGGCTTTTCTGTGGGGGCGGCCTGCTGGGGCTCTGCTACAGGGGCCTCTGTCTCGGGTTTGGACTCTTCGGCTGGCTGCTCTGTGATGGGGGCTGTCTCCCCTTCAGCCTTGGGCTCCTCTGCTGCTGCCTCTGGGGCCTCAGCCTTATCCTCAGCTGCCTCTGTGGTGCCCTCAGCAGCTCCCTCTCCCGTCTCCTTCTTGGTCTTCTTGAAGGAGAAGCCGCTGAGTTTGAAGGACTTTTTGAAGGAGAAACGTTTCTTCTTCTTCTTGGGTGTCTCGGTCTCGCTGGTGGAGGCCTGGGCTTCTTCGGGTTTCACTTCATCCTCAGGGGCCGCCTCTACTTTGTCTGCTTCAGTACCATTCTCCACAGGGGCGTCAGCTTTAGCCTCTCCATCCTCCTTTGGAGCCTCCTCTGCAGGAGCACTGCCATTGGCATGCACTTCCTCTTTGCCTGCCTCAACGGCAGCATCACCGTTGGCTTTGACATGACCATTCTCCTAAAACAAATAAACATAAACAGCTTTGTCAGTCAGGGATAAGATTTGTCATGACTCAATTTCAATACCAGGGAAAAGATCCATGATATCGATTCCAATACCACAAAGATAATGATAATAATAATTTAAAAACACAATAGACTTTTTCAACACAAAACAATATTTTCTTTATTTATTTCACCATAAGGTCAAGACCATTCTAAAACTGTTCAAAATCAGTCGTCATTGTAATGTTTTTGTTTTCTTTTGCATCGGTACTTCGATATTAGTTTTAGAATCGATTAGTATCTGATTTTTAACACTCCTGACAAAACCCTATCAGCAATGAGTACAGGTGCTGAAATGTTGAGAGCGGTCAACTTCTAAACCATGTTGCAAAGTAAACAAACAAAGAAAACCTAAAACGGTGGCAACATTTCTGTTCCACTTCATGTGACGTGCATGCATTGACTGGGCAAAATCAAATCTTCACGTTGCCCACGTGTAGGGGTAGGACGACCGAAGTAGTTGTGTCATGTTATTAGGATGTTTCTTGTTGTTGGTTTATCGCTTCTATGTCACCAGAGGGCAGCGGTACTCCACTTTTATCCAACATGATTCAAACGACAGCTGCGCGTCTTAGCAATCAGGACCAAAACTGAACTGAACGAGTATCATACATCTGCCTCGAGTGTGAACTGTGACAAATCGGCCCAAAGCCCCGACCAGTGCTGCCTCCCACTGAGCCCCCCGCACGCCACCTCACGCCCCCCTCCCATGGCCCAGTGCCCCCGCTCTCAGCCCCGAGCCCACAGCAGCAGTAGCCTGGAACAAAAGGCGTGGTGCCCCGGTCCCTTTGTTGGCCTCGGGTCTAAATCAGCCACTGCCAAATAAAAAGTTCTTCCCCCATTTATGATTATGTTCACAAGAAATCGCTTTAGGATCTAATTGTATCCAAGCACTCACAGTGAAAAAGCGCACCCAATCAACTGTTGCTCGACCGTCTGAGCGCTGCTGCATCTACAGTGCCCACCTTTACGCGCGGCTGGCACCAGTGGTTTACCTGCTGTCCGTTGGTTTTGGCGGGTGAAACAGCTGCCTCTCCGGGTTTTTCAGCTGCCAACTCGGCTTTCCCAGTTGCCCTCGCTAGTTGCGCTCCCATTCTGCTGCCGTTCGCTCCAACAAAGAACCCCGAGCAGGCGATTCAAAGTGAACAAAGACCCGAGTCTGCGTGATAACGGGGAGCCCCTCGTTGCGTCCCCCGCTCTGCGCTCTCTCAACAGCGAACAAAAATGAAAGCACGGTCCTGCGGTAGAGGACGGTGAAGAAATGATAGGGCCCAGGCGAAGAATATTAAAATCCGACGTCCAGCCCGGTAAAATGGAAAATCCCTCTTGCAGCTAATAAGATGCGAGTCCAACGCCCAAGTGTACAGATGAATGGGACTCAAAACGATGACGGCATCACAGCTGAGAACAGCCAATGACAGGCCCCGCTCATCAAGAGGGCGGGGCTTCAGGGAGAAGGGGTGAACAATGAACTGACAATGGGGCGCAACGCTGCGTTCAGGGCACAGAGGTCCAATCCCACAAAATACCACACAGAAACCTTCATGCACTGTTTTCTTCTTGGAAGAGCGTTCAAATATGCTGAAGAAGCATTATCCACGCAATCATTGTTGTGCTCAGCTAGACCAACAGCAAAAATATTTAAATTCAGAATGTTGTGGTGACACTTGAGTTGTTTTTCCAGTCCCTGAAAGGGCTTTGCAGCTTCACTCAAGTATTTATAAAGGGGTCAACGTTTTCATTTGTTCAAAATAATGCATCAACTCTTGTTGGTGTAAAGTTGGTATATTACCTCCTAACTAGACGTTGTAACTGTGAGTTCTGATCGGTCCAACATGCACTCACCAGAACACTTGGATGAAAGTGTGAAATGATGAATTCAAGAACCTATTTACATTTACAGCCCTAAGCTTACTTCAGCTGTCTGTACTCATGTAGCCTTTAGAGCCTATAGGGAAGATTTCAGCGTAATAATATTAGCCTGCTTGACAACATTATTAACCCACAGAGTTCAGTATTGTTACCTGCAGCATCACCCTCTATCTCATGCCCACCTTGATGATGTGGATTCATTTAATTTGCATGTCTCCACAGATACTTGTGAGCCACACCACCTCCAAATGCATCTTTAGGATGCGACTGAGACACACAAATAGGCTCATGCCCTCACTAAAACAGAAACAACTTTTGGGTGAGGATAATAAAAAGGTCTTTTAATATTGAAAGGGAGGAATAAACTTATTGTAGACAGAACTTAATACACAACAAGTGCTCAAGTGAAACAAATTTAAAATATGAGTCTGATTGGTAATTGTTTCATAAAGTTTTAACCCAGACTCCCTCGAAGTGGATAGAGTAGCAAAAAAGAGATCAAAGTTTAAACCTGTACTAAAGGTGCACTGCCCTTTTTGGTGGAGAGTCTGCTTTGCCAGGAAAGTTTCTCATTATAGCATTAAATATCTATCGCCACAGAAACAAGGAGGGCGTCTTTACCTCCAAGTCAAGATGCAGGTCAGGTCAGGGTGAAGAATGCAAAATATACATGTTTACACTGTGGAACATTCCAGGCAAACCAATAACAATAATTTAATAATACAGTCATTTCCATTGAGACAACTTGGTGGTGAACTCCATGCTGGAAAAGTTACATATAGCACCTATGTACTGTTTTAAATGTTAAGAGAATGTTTATTTGTCTCACAAGGAGAAAGTCCATTTGTTACAAATTTCAAGAACATCAGGAGAATATAATCGTGCAATAAAAAAATCAAGATAAATAACTTTAAAAAATAGACTTAAATCCATCATATTGCTCAGGTATAGAGCAAAAAGGCTACAAAAGTATGACTGTCTTTATGTACAGTAGGATCAAAGAAGCAGGTGACTTCTGTGAATTGTATAATTTACATTCGATTGTTGCACATGATCACTACAGGTGATGCCACCACAGACTTCAAAATATACAATAAAGATAGTAAATTAAAATAACTTTCCCACCTCTTACCTCTAATCATTAACTCTTAATAAGGTCTTATTGATGCCCATAGGGGAGGTGGAGAGTTGTAACACGTCTAGGCCATTTACAAGTCAAATGTGTGGGCAGGTGGGAGTGGCTGCAGGTGGACTTCCTGTGGCCTTCTGCTGCTCTGTCCTAATGTCGTCAGTACAATGCAAAACAGCCCAGTGGGACACACCTGACATGCAAACCACCTCCGCCTCTGCTTTGTGTGAGAGAGCCACACTCTCATCTCCATGTTTTAACTGAAATCAAATCATTGGACAACAACACAGTCATAATAATAACTAGTTGTTTTCCAAAGGTGCACAATGTAACTTTTCTGGAGGAGGGTCCACCACCGTGCCTTTCATATGACATTAAACATGTTTATATTAAAAAAGACATTGAAAAGCATGCTGCCTTACTGTGAGCTCTCCACAGATCTGACCAGTAACTTGGCCTGGTTGCATCCATGAAGATAGAATGTTTAATGCCATACTGTGGAACATGCCTGGCAAAGCAATGGCATCTCCATGGAGACAAACAGGTGACAAACCTTCCACATTTGTGAAAAAATATTTTTTTATTTTAGAAATACACACTTTCCAGTTATTTAAATTCAACTTATTTTCTTTTACATTGCCTTCAAGCAGGAGCACTCTTGAATATCGTGCCACCATGTGCCTGTGTCACTAAGATTATGACCGAATGATCTCCAAATTCCTGTCATGAAATGTCTGGAGAAACATAAAAAGCCACAGACTGACAAGCAAACAAATCAAATCACAAAGTTGTGCCAAAAGAGTGACACCCCTTCCTTGTATCATCATGAATAGGGTTATGAATAATTTATAGTTCCAAAACGATGTTCCTCAATAAAGTCTCATCGAAATTTGTCAAACACAGAAACAAAACCATTTTTCTGCCACTCTCAGGACTTATATCACCCTCCCCCCTCTAGTGTTTGACAATATTTACTGTTTGCATTTTTCATTTGGTAACAGTGCATTATAGACAGCAGAACTGGACAAAATGTGATCAATGAGGGGTTGTGAATCTCCCGTTGCTACACTGTTTTGTTAATGGTGTTCATAGGAATGCTCTATGCCCTGTGGGAAAAAACAGACGGATCCACTGCTAAGACCCAAAATTTGTCCCTGTACTTTCTGAACAAAGACAGAGGAACCCTACACCAGGACACAGCGAGGCGATCCCGTTTCACGTAAGCCTCGTTTTGTTTGGAAGGTGAGGTGCTGCTCTAGTCCCGGGACATGTTTTGGGCGTGCAGATGGCCGCCCCCCCCTCGATCAGCTCGGCTCTGCTCTGCTGCTGACTCCACACTGACTTCACACTTGGCACACTCTCTGACATTTGCATATGTGTAGCATTGTTGTAAACATGGTCACTGTGGTTAAGCGGGACCATCGAATCCAAAGGCACGAGTCCTGTCTATTAAAACAGTATAAAAGTCTTTTATTACACATACTGTACAGACCTGTTGAAAAATGCTTTACAATTGTTTTATGTTAATCAGACATTCTCAATGTCACAGTCTTTTCACCACTGTGAATGACAAAACACCACAAACATTTATAATCAAGATTTGTTGGTCTCTATTAGGCATTGGGTTTGCTATTTTCAGATGTGTGCTTTGTGCTAATGTGACAATCGCCGCAAAGCAACATAATGGGAAATGCTAAATGTTACTTGCTCAGAACAAAGACAGAGAACTATGAGACGCCAGGGCCTTCTGTACTGGACATTGGAGAGCCTGGTTTACTGTGGCACAAAGACACAGTATTGACATATTGACATGTCACTTGTCAAACAGTGCTGCTGACATCAACTTTGATGTTATAATGAGGACAAGGCTCGAGCAAAACCTACCTGATGTAATCTGCTCAGCATATCCATAACTCTTTTAGTGAGAGGATTGTGATTTGTTGTTTTGTTGTACCAAGTACAGCTGTCTCCGGGACTAATGTGTGTCAGACTGGGTCCCTGCCTCATGTTTTTGGCCTTCTCTTTGTTGCGACTCGGTGGACATGATATTGTCAGCACAATGAGCCCCTTCTCTTCTGACTGATGGCAGGAAGCTGTTGATTAGCCGCTGCTCTCTGCTTGCCCCTGTGCTCTGCTCTGCTCTGTGGGAAGCCAGTTTAACATGGCTCCCATCGCAAGAACTTCATGTCAGAGACCTCCAGGACCCCCTCAGGATAATCCTGAGCCTGTTCCACTGCTGCTCTGCCTCTCTTGGCTACAGGGCGCATGTACATTTTAGTGTTGGAATGTCTGAAAGTCATTGTTGTCTGCTTGAAAAGGTCCACGGTTCATGAAATGGTGCTCTCAGCACCTCACATGGCACAAGGCAGAATTCACTAATTGCTCTGGTTTTGGAATGTCAAGGATGTGCCCGGAGTGGCAGGGACTTGACTCAAGGCTCATGAATTTATATGAAAAAGAAATGAACTAAACAAGATGGAGATTTCCATTCTGAAAAACTGCAACATAGGGTAAGGAAAACTGTGGTATGGAACTTTCTTCTGTGCATTTGATCCACAATTCCATCAACCATTCCGTTCAATCAGGCAAACAGATGTGAAGCACCCAGGAACCCTTCCAGATCAGGAAGATTGTCCTGACTCTATACCTGGGTAAAGTCCAGAGGAAATTCACACAGACATGTAGAGAACATGCAAACATCTCATTAAAAACCTTCACAGTCTGGGTATAAAACATGTGACCTTCTTGCTGTGAGGCAAATGCTCGGTTAACCACTTGATCATGCACAGTAAGTAGAGTGTTTTTTCTATTCTTTAAATTTCTGGTTTCTGGTAATCAGTGACAGTGAATAAAAGGCCGAGCCACATCAGATGAGTCAGCCCTTCAGAAAAATGCACCCCAAAAAGACACATGGAGATAAATGAGGATTAAACCATCGGTCCTCTCATGGAGCCGAGAGTTCCAGCTCCTCATTAGCATTTGCTTTAAAGGGGCAGTGGGGTGGGGGTCTACAGAGGGACATGAATAGAACTTGTCTTTGTGTTGCACTGGATCAAGAATGAGCAAAGTGCAAATGAGTTGGTCACAGCTTTACATTCCAGAGATGTAGTACTCGAGTCCTGGAGATGGACTTATGACTCATTGACTTATACTGACTGATAACTTGGGACTTGAGTTTGACTGTTTCCATGAGTATCCCATTTTTGGTACTATCATTCACTAAAAAATGTAATGAAACTTTTATGGTGAGGGGCCCGTCACCTGTCTCCATAAAGATGTTGTTGCCTTGGAATAAGCTATCGTGCATTTACTTAATCAAAGGTTTTAAACACCTGACCATGAGAGCCTTTTTACCATTCCTTTGTCAAATCTGAAGCTAGTTTAACTTTCTTATCATATTCAATGTAGCTTAATAGTTTCCTTTTATCAGATTGTGAATTAAGGATGAATGAATTAAGAAAAAGTCCAGTGGCCCACTGGTAGGACACCTCCATGGTCCCACTGTTGTCTTTCCTTCAGAACACACAGAAAACATTCATATTTAGGACTAAAACAGTCTTCACTCTTCATTCGATTCACCGTCTGTATAGAAGATATATTTGCAATGACTTATGTAGTCGGCACACAAGAGGCACCTGCTAAAAGTTCTATGTCAAGATCTGTCTGGAAAAGAATCCCTCCCAAATTCAACAAACCCATATGTTATTGTGGGCTAACAGTAGCAGAGGGACATTAGTTTCTATTGTTCTACATGAGGGGAATGTGTGAAACCTGGAGCTCGGGGCAGCTGTTTGTGCAGCTGTCTGCCTCTGTCACTCGGACACTCTGCCTGCCTGGATGCATGAGGATTTCTGTGGGGCACCTGTTCAGACTGAGAGTAAATGTACCAAGATCTCCTCCCTCCGCTCTATCCTCGGGCTAGAGGTCAGCCAGCTCAAGTTCCCTTTTTCTTTAGATAAAACCAGCTTTTCCAGTCTGCTGCAGGCAATCCGAGAAATAAAGCAGTGGAAAAAAATGAGGTGGAGAAGCTGATCTACATCTCACAACAAATACTTAAGTTCTAAATGTTTTTTGGTCTATTTATTTTATCTGTCTACCAGTTCTGCCATAGCAACACCCTTGTACTCCACGGCAGCAGCAGAATCTTCCTCATCTTCTTTGTCTTTTTTCCTTAGTTGTCAGGTGCCAGTGACAAAGACACCCTAACAAATCAATCATTCTTCCTCCTTTACTGGTGTCTAAATGCAAAAATGTATCCTTTCCATCCATTGATCTTCATTTGTTTCTGTCTTTCTTAGGTTCTGAGTGTGTAAATAGGCAACATATTCAGAAACAATTAAATGATTAAATTGGATGTTTGTAAGTGTTTGTAACTCAACTAAATATGTGTTGAACATTCATCCATGGAGAACATTTAGGCTTATTTCCCTTTTCATCAGTGGTTGGTGAAGCAAATCAGTCATGCATTTAGCAGATATGCATCGGAATCGTAATCATATAGTGCATGAAGCTTGAAGCTGAATATCATCTTTCGTGGATTGTAAATCAATGTCAAGAGGGTTTGCACAGTTTGGCTGATTCCATGATACTGTAATATGCAGAAGTGACGAAGATGAAAGGCCACATGCAGAAGTTGTGGTGAATTGTTTCACTTCTGCTGGCTCTGTTGTTGCTTCACTCGGCAGTGCTTTGAGGCTGGCTCTTGTCATCCGCGACTCTGCAATGAACAGCTACAATCAGCTGATCAGAATGACATTGGTACCGTCACAAAAGTGGAAACCTGACAAAAGCTTAAAACGGGAAGCTGGTACAGTCTGATGTTCGCACAAAGGAAGTGTGTTGCGGCATTGACCAACCAGCACGGAAACATACTTGAAGGCACTATCTAAGTTTTTGGGTGAAGGGTCTGCCATCATTTGTGTCCAGGGAAATGTTATTGCTTTGCCTGGAATGATCCTACCTTTGACTTTCAAATTTTACTTAAAACAAAAAAGGTATTTTAAAAGTCCATCATATACTTGCCCAGCATTCAGCATCAATGGAGCCTGTGAATGTTAAAGTACATAATAAAAAATGAAGTGCATTTAGGAATGAGTTCAAATCAATGCACAAACTGGCCAAAACAAGGTCAGTTTTCACACAGGATGACCTTTGATAATAACTAGGAACCTCTACTTCCTTCTCAGTGAATCTGTGGTTCATTTCAGCAAAAGTGAAACTTGGAAAAAACACTGTGTGATCATGCAGAGCCCTTATACTGACAGAGGGTGTGCCATGTTTGAGGGGAAGAAGAGTCGTGCTGGGAATGTATATATTCACATATGAAGTAATAGCATGGTTTACATTGAAGTCAGTGACATAAGACATCGGCTTATTCCAGTACAGTGTCCTAATGCTTGTACTGCCCACATTGGGCCTATTGTATAGGCCACATCTGCACGTACTGCTCCTGCCTCCATCTGATGTTCAGAGGTCCTTTCATTCACATGGTAGTAAACAGAGCACAGATAGGCTTTGTGTGTATTACCACTGTATTCATGGTACAGTCTCCTCTGAGTGAACTGTTCTTGGATGCTGCTGCCACATACATGTAATCATTAGACCTACTGCTTGTTCTCAGATGACATCAAAACTCTGCATATGACGTAGAGGTTATTCACATGAGGTCAGGCAACATGGCTGGATAAAAAAGTAAATAAATAAATAAAGAAGGAAGATAAAGATAGTTAATAATATCAAAATAGGTTCAAGATTCAAGAGGACATAGACATCAAAATATCATATATTCAAATAAAATATTTTGCTTACTAAAAAGACATTTAATTTGTCAACCCAGAAATTTGAACATAAATAAAAATAATAAAAAAGAAAGGCAAACAACAAACAAAAATGAATAAAACATTTTGCCTTATTAATACATCTCCCTGCAGCACTTGTTTCATAATGCACATATCCAGAGCATCACTACATTAATAGATCTAAATGAATTGTCCATAAGCATCACCCGTCCCACATCATTACAGTGATTTCCCAGAGGAGCACTCAGGGGTGAACCTGACTGCACTGAGGCTCTCTGTGCTTCAGACTGATCACTGCTGACCTCTGCAGTTACCCCTCAATATAAAGTAATGAGAGCGCAGCAGTGAATAAGATGCTTTTGCACATAGTTTAATGCAGGCAAGCGAACTCCCCATGGATTTCACAGTCTAAAGCCCTTTGGATTTGAAAGACCATAGCCACCTTTCTTTGTGTTTAATGACCTTCATGAAGCTAAGTTGTCAGTAAAGCGGGACAAGTCTAGAATGATGCCAGTGCAAAGCAAGCATTTTAGTAGATATGTTTCCTCTATGGTTCCTTATTGTCCTTTATTGTCTTTTATTCTGCTGGTTCATACGAGTTGTTTATGCTAAATAAATTAAATCAGGAAGTCACTGTCAGCCTATCATAGCCTTCTATATTTACTTCCTAACCAATCCCCGCCAGACTACGCCACTCAGTCATGATTTTCTTTCTCCTCTTTTACTTTTTCAGTTTTAGTTATGTCCACCCCAACAACACTATCTTCCTCCTCTGCCTCTCATTCTTTTTCTTGCTGTGCACACAGAATTGCACAGTTTACCCATTTTAAAGTCTATATGACAGGTTCTCATGTTTGTCTTATTATAACTTAGTTTGGATGGAGGGCATCTGTGGTAAATAGTTATCATAGTTTTACATCAGTCAAGACGCAGTTTGTGAGGAAACTTAGAAGAATAAACGTTTAAAATGTTCTAAAATGGAATCCCTCCACCTGTGTCATCAGAAAGTGATGTACCATCAAAAATACAAGGACAATTTAAATGTAACTGACACATTTTTCGGACAGTTTAAACCATCATTCAATAAAATACAGGTATTATTACGTATTATTTATTGTCAATTCCTAACTATATTTTTTATAGATTTTAGCCCTTGTTTTCAAAATAGTTGCTAGGTAACAGTTGTGTAGTGGAGTTACCTCTACCTATGACATATTTGCTGCCCATGTCCAAACCAGGAAATAACGTTATAAGCTTCCCAAAAACGGTCAAACTGGGGACCAATGGGCAAAATGCTTAGTAAAATCTTAAATATAATAATGTTGACTCCGTTTTAGTGAAATGTGTCGTCTAATATGTCATATAGACTTTAAATAACCAGTGGCGGACTTATCATTAGGCAACAGGCCACAATTGCCTTGGGCCCCAAACCTGAAGGGGCCCAAATAACATCATAGATCAAGGTTCTGAAACAGTTGCTATTCTCTCAGTATCACGGCAAAGCATACACGATTAACCAGAAAGGTGCCGACACGTTTTGTGAGGCTTCTTTACAAAAACGTTCAAATTCTGCATTTGAACAGAATGTAGGAGGGCCTGGCTGGTCAGGCAACCAACATAAGGGAAATATGGTGATTTCTGAAATATTCTGGGGAACAACCTCCAAACCCCCCGTTTAAAGCTGTTTAAATGTAAATTGCACATATGAATTAGAGTTTTCCAATTGTTCATTTACCACCCCAAATGTATAGACCTGTTACCCAAAGACAACCCCCACCCCCCAAAAAAACAAACAAGATTCTTTTCAAGAATAAGAGACCTTTCAGGAGACACAACAGAAAAGTTATAGAAAATCAGAAAATCATTATTATACAACTATTCCATAGTGCCATTTGTATGTTTAGGTCTTTCCTAGTTCAACAGCAGCTGGGCGGCTTGCTGAAAAAGATAATCGTGTATAATTTGCCTGCCATCTGATAACAAAAAATTCACAATGGAAATCCAAAAGGTTTTTTTTCACATTTTCTCTCTGGATTATTATCATATATTTTATTATTTGAGCAACAAGTGAAACATTTTTTCATCTCCTCTTGCTTTAAAAGTCCAGAAGATGTAAAAATGTACACAAAGCAACCTGTTTGTTGTTAGCAAACATGTTTTTCCATAACATTGTGTTTTTACATGCACCATTTGGGTGTGGCTCACTATTCCACACACAATGCAAATGAAATCTTATCTTTTCAAAACAAGCCTCCTCCTTCAGCATGCTCTTACACTGTGTTCCACAAAATGAAGAGGACAAAAACATTGTCAAAGATGATAATAGGAGTATTCTAGGATATGTGATATTCTTTTGCAATGTCTATGGCAAGTACCGAGCATAGAATACATTGTTTAGTTTTTTATTTAACATTTTTTTTCCATGGCCTTCTTCTAATGTTGGTGCTGCTGTCAGAGGAGACAGTACAGGGGCAGGTGGCGCACAGAGCAGAGCTTTGTGCTCATGCATGGCTCATATGTGTCCAAGGACATGAAGGCCGTCTTTATGGAGAAGAGGAGCAGCACTGTTGTCTCCTACACCACTGTAACGGGCCGTTTATCTGTGGAATGTGAGAACGCTGAAGGGACATTACACAGTCTTTATATAGGGATTACAGCAGTGTGAGGCAGTCAGAGTCAGAATCATTCATTCATTTTCTACCGCTTGTTCCCATTGGGGATCGCGGGTGACTGGAACCTATCCCAGTGACTTTGGGCAGGGACACTGGCCAACTCGTCGCAGGGCTAACACAGAGACATGGACACGGACAACACATGGACTCACATTCATTCATTAAGGACAATTCTGGGTTGCCAGTTAACCTATACATGCATGTCTGGACGGGAGGGAGCTGGAGAGAACTCACTGTAACATGGGGAGGACATACAGACTCCACCCAGAGAGATCATGTGATGTTGGTCTGGTTGGATGAAAACCCCAGGACAAGTTTGTTAAAGTAGGAGGGCTAGATTTTAGAGAAATGCAAATTTTGATTCAAAATGGCCACCTTCCCGTTGAAGATAATGTGTGGTCCCAAGAAACCTTTTGCTCAGGACCACATACACAATGGGTGTAACAAATTTCATTTGATTTCGACAAAAATGTTTAACTTCCCAGGGACTTTTTTGAGGCGTGGCTATGCAAATGTGGCTGGAGATTGGGCGTAGTCTTTATTTGCTTTTTTGATTAGAATCACATAATGGGTGCGTGTACTAAATTTCATATTACACATTTCTTTGGTCCCATTTTAACTTTGTATGGGGCGCTGGAGAGCTATTTTTAAAGATAGAAGTTTAAATCAAATATCATTATGTCCATCTCCTTAAAATAAACAAACGCCTCATTGGGTCCGTCCCAATCCGATACTTTTCTTTTCTACATTTCCGCTTCGTTAAGAGCTCATTATGACCACACCCTAAGACTTATGCTAATTCTTTGAACAACTTTTGATCCCAGATATGTCCTGATGATGATAATTTTGGAGTCCGTCAGATAAAAACCCTAGAACAAGTTTGTTGAAATATGTTGGCTAGAAGGTCTTCATATTTAGATTCTGAATTGCCACCTTCCCGTTGAAGATAGGGTGTGGTCCCAAGAGACTTTTTTTCTCAGGGCCACATTCACAATGTGTGTACCAAATTTCATTGGAACAAACTTTTTTCCCTTACTGTTGATTTTTTGAGGCGTGGCTATGCAAATGTGGGTGGCTTTTTTGTCCAGTATCCCATAAAGGTTGTGTGTACCAAATTTCATATATTTCCAAAAAACATATTTTTTGGGTCCTATTTTAACTTTGTAGGGGGCACTGGAGAGCAATTTTAAAGATAGAAGTTTAAATCACATATCATTATGTCCATCTCATTAAAGCAAAAATTACCAAACTGGCCGCTTTGTTAGGAGCGCGTTATGACCACACCCTAAGACTTATGGAAATTCTTTGAACAGCTTTTGATCTGACATTTGTCCTGAATATACTGACTCAGTTTGGAGTCTGTTGGATAAAAACCCTGGGACAAGTACGTTAAAATGCGGCCCTTGGATTTTGGACGTTTCAACCAAAATCACCGATGCCCTGTAGGGTTTAGGGCGGGGTCATAATACTATTTTAGGGCAGGGTCATAATACTATTTGTTTACATGTTCTGACCTGACCTCTTTTTTATACTTGGTTTCATTTGTCCATGTTGACATTTTTCATGACTGGGCTCCCATTGACCCCATGTAAATTCATTTTTGAGGGGGTGCTACTACAAAAGTCAAATTTTCGATTTGCATTTTGGTCATAGACATAGGGGTATATATATATATATATATATATATATATATATATATATATATATATATATATATATATATATATATATATATATATATATATACTATATATATATATATATATATATATATATATATATATATATATATATATATATATATATATATATGTATATATATATATATATATGTATATATATATATATATATATATAAACTAGAGGGGCCCCGCATTCGAATTTCCCAAATTCCAGTAGCACATTTCCTGTTTTTCTTTCTAAAAATCAATTTGTCTCAATCAAAGAACAATTACATTTCTCACATTTTTACGCTCATAAAAGCATGCCTGGAGCCTCACAGTTACAACCCAGTGCCCTTTGCTCTTATTCATCTGACAGTACACACATCACACTATTATGGGCTGTGAATCAAAAGGAGCAGAGTCAATAACATACCATCCAAGTGCTCAAGCTGCACCACTGCACAATGCCTCTGCTGTATCATTTTGGATGTGGTTTGCCCTCTGTCAAAAGAGCACAAAGAGCCACACAACTTACCAAGCCAGTATCAGAACAATGGAAGACTATTACATTGCGTGTATGGACTGGTCATATCTACATTGGCATAGAAAAGCATGATTTGAAGATTCATCAGAGAGGATGAGCTGTGGTTATGTCCACAGCCAGATTTAGAAGGGAGTCTTTGAGTGTGCAGGTGGTGAGCAGTACAATCTGTCCTGCCTTGAGGCTTCATGCAAAACAGAGGACGGTGAAGCAGTGATAAGATGCAAGGGCTGCATGTTTGTATGAGAGAGATCTGAACATGCAAACAAAACTGAACTCATGAACACACAGCCCAACACATATTCAAATATGGAATGAAAGAAATCGGTGTGCCTGGGTCGCTCACTGTGACCGTTTGGAGCATGCTATTTGCCCTTGTTTTGATTGTGTTTGTTAAAAAAATGTTCTAAATTCCGTAATGGAGGCAAAAGTGAAGAGTAGTGTGATTCCATGAGAGAAATTGGGATTGCCACAGAAAATCATAAAATATGAAACATCAAGGATATTAGTTTATTATTGAGACTGTGTTATGGTCGTCTTCATTTTGCCTCCATTCCAAAATTGAAAGTTTTCATGACATTTATGGCATTTTAAAGGGTCTAGGCTGTAGTCACATTTTCAAAATTCTATTCACCCAGCTTGCCTAAGTGTGAATGTGATGTGCAAGTACATTGTTGTTGGTAGTCGAAGAGGCCTTTGCATTGGCACAGATTGGCAGTCTTATTTTGGTTTGTCAGCCCAGAGCAGCTGTGACTAGAAAAAATTACCACCCAGTGAAGGAATAGAATGCAATAGGCAGTAACTGTTATTATTAGTTCTTCCATTCACAACATATTACCAAGTGACGCTATTCTTTCATTCCAACTGCAATCTGAATGAGTACATATGTGTTTGAGCCATCAGAGGAGTCCTGAGCCTGAGGAGAGCCAGATAAATCTCCCTGAGTCATGGTTTTTGGGCAGCCACGTCTCCAGTAGTTTTGCCAAAGTGGAAAAACAGAGCCGGCCCAAAGCCAAGCACATTCTACAGGGCTCTCTGCCATCTGAGTACACTGCACGCTCAGCATCACATACAGCATGTTGACTGCACATATGTGTTTTATGAATGTTTGCGCTTGACAAATTTGCACTCCAAGTTTCACTGATTTGTGCCTGTTTGAGTGATATTTATTCGGCTGTATTCAGGATGCCCCCCATACACTTCCACTGCTCTTTTACTTACTTTTATTCTTAATATGGGGTACATGAACTATTCAGCAGCACAGCATAGCCATTTAGGCACACAAAATAAGTAAATAATTATATATTTTATATATATATTTTTTATTCAGCAGCAACAAAACGAGTTTTAGTGCCAATACAATTCAGCACATTGTAAAAGTCTGCTGTTGTCATGCTTGGATGGTGGCACACAGTTCTAGAGCAGAACACAGCTGCTTGGTGACTCACTCTTCTCCCTCTCCATTAGACAGTCACATATGTCCTCTGTGCTGTGCTAATGACAGAGCTGTGCACGTGCAGCCACTGTGGCCTGTAATCCACTTTGAATCAGTGTGGCCATAATGTTAGTGGTGGCATTTTGAGATGACCCTTAATTTATTCTGTCAGATGGTCTACTGATTAATTAACAATGTAGCTAAACAGCTGACTAACCAGTATTACGTAGGTCTATGCCAGGGCAGTGTGTCCCAAAGTAAGGCACTACAGGGCGCCCTGCAAAAGTTATCCACAAAAAGCATAAAACAAATTGAATTTGAAATTTACTTTATTTTATATATTTCTTTAAATTGTCTGCTTCATCCTCATCCTCATCATTATCATCATCATCATCATCATCATCATCATCATCATCATCATCATCATCATCATCATCATCCTTATAGTACAATATACTTATAATAACTAAGTTTAGGGTAGAAGGTTGGGGTTACAGGTTAGTACACGTTGTTACAGCAAGCATTACATTCTGCTTACATGTTACACGGTGTGATGTGTTGGGGTTAAATGTTAGAGTTTGATTTAGATTACATGTTTTTTACATGTCTTTACACAATTTATCAGTGTAGTGTAAAATTAGAGTATCATCAAGAAAATGTACCTATGCAAAGGTGTCATAGAGTGAGTAAGATCTATAGTTTGTGATTCGGACTCTGCTCCAGACTTTACTTTTCTGGGAACATGAGCAGCTGCTCACTGACCTTGGCAGCTCTGAGGGGGAAGGCGCTCTGATAATGTCCGTTTGAACAACCAGAGCAGTGGACATTATCTCTGCACCACATTAGCGTTTCACACATTCAAACCAGCAGCATAAGGACTGCATGCTCCTCCTTAATTTTGAAGTTAATATGGCTGGCCAGAATATGTTGTAGCAGTTTGATGTGTCTTTGTTTGAAACTGAAATATTGCATCCTGATGTCCTGCTAATCTCTGTGTAGATCATGTGTGAGTAGATAAAAAGGGATTCTAGGAGTCAGGAAATACTGCAAGGATTTGTGGTTTACATTCCACGTCTGTGGAAATTACCCCAAAGTCCCCTTAAGGTCATGAACAGACAATACACAGCACATCTCACAATGATGTCATGGACTGTGCATGCAGACTTTAAAGGGTGAGAGTGATAAATATGTTGAAGAGATTTACTTGTTCTGGTTAAACAGATCTTCTCAGATCAACAAATCTTAATAGTTTTGAGTAATTTCATGGTTTGGATATAATTTATTCTTGATTATTTGTAATTGTCTCAGTAATACCTGCCATTGAGGGGAGAAAAATTCAATGTTAATTGCTAAATAATCTACGTCAGGGGTGTCCAAACTTTTTCCATCAAGGGCCACATATTGAAATATAGACCAAGCGGAGGGCCACAAATCAATCGCAAAACATTAAAAAAAGCTGCATTTATCTGATGTTTTAAGTGCCACTACATCTACATTCAGTCTCATTGCCTTAATATCAGGTCTGTATTGCACCAAAATGTTAGTTATTTAGGTTGGAATTGTAGAAAATCTGAAATGTGCTGTAAATAGTACTTATAAGGACAATGTGGGCCAGTTCACCAGGAAGCCTAAGGGCCAAGAAAAATTGGTCTGAGGGCTGCATTTGGCCCCCAGGCCTGAGTTTGGACATGCCTGATCTACGTCATACGTCAATCCAACCAGATAAAACCCATTCAAATATGTTTATGTTTATATATGTATAAGATGTTTTTTTCTGAAATGAAATAAACATGCCTAACACACAGAGCTGAATGGGAATGGGGGGCTATTACAACTTTACTTACTTACATTATTGTGGTGAGTGACTGTTGGAGACCAATGCACAAAGGCCGTCTGCTGGTGGTTCAACTTCATTCAGTTCTCCACCTCTTTCACATCAGGACAGAAGCGCAGGAATGTTCCTATAGTGGAAAACAGTGGGAAACTCAAAATTAAACCAAAACTGACTCTGCAAAGGCCACACGCAGCCCTGCATTCAATGCCAGGACCCTCTTGCTGTGAGGTGAGTTCTAGAACTATTGGGCCACTGTGCTTCCAAATGTGCTGCGATACAAGTGAGGCAAAAGGTGTTTGAGAATTGTTCTCAGTTGCTCAGGCTACAGAGGTGAGAAGGGTAGCTAAGCAGCCAAGAAGTAAAAAGTAATCATCCAAATCCAAAATACAATGCTATAAAGCTACTCTTAAAAGCAAAATTGGCAAATTCCCACTTTCCCACAGGTCACATACAGGGTTTCAGCTCCACACATACAATAGTGGGGCCATGGCAGGGACTCAGTGTCCTGTCTGTGAACCCTGAGGAGAAAACTCAGAAAACTCCTCCAATGTGACGCAAGTGAGCGGCCCTGACGCTATCACATTCCCTTCTATAGAGAAACACTGGATCATACATGTAAATACATCAGCTCTTTGGGACACAGCGTCCTCATTTGTTGAATCTGGGAAATTATGTATGAGCTGCCTCTGAAGTGGGAGGCCAGCCAAAGCAAGGTAGCAGAGTTGTCATGACCTATCCACAAGGTTTGGGGTCACTCCGCTCACTTCATCCATCCTGCTAAAAGAATGAATGTGGTGTGCCATTAGGCAGTGAGTGGGGAGGCTGTTCCCACTGTTGGTATGCTTCTCATTGACTGCTGGAATAAGTGACTGATGCAAAACAAAATGCACGTTGGCTAGCACGCTCACCTCACAACAAGAAGGTTCTGTGTTCGTCTATGAGGCATTTTCTTGTGCAGAACAACACAAGTCTGGGAAGGTTTCCTCCAGTTTTCCCCATCAACCTAAAACATGTACAATAGGTATAATCCTCCAGATGAGGCCCTGATCAAGCCAAGCTCTAGACCTGGAGATGGATCCTCAGGCGCTACACTTCAGCGACCACTGCTCCTGACATCGCCACAGCGGCCTTGAGGGATGTGACAAATGCGGAGGACATATTTACGCGAGGGGGACAGTTGGGTACCTCAAACCCAACTGACTGAGTTGAGGTATATCTGGGTACGGGCTCCACACTCAAACACCAACACGTCACTCATGAACAGACCCACACAGGCTTGTGTGGGTCTGGATGTGGGTTCCACACTCAAACATTCATTCATAATATTTAACAAGGTACTGAATAAATGATGATGATGATGATGATGATGATGATGATGATGACTTTGAGGGTATGCTCACACAAAACTAAAATGGGACTGAACCAGGACTAGAACAGGACCAAACCAAGTCTTCTTCGGGACTAAACAGGGCTTAAATTAGGATGGGAAGAGTGAACACACAATCAGGCTCCAAAAATGACGCTGACCAAAATAAAGTAGTCAGGAATAAATAAAGGTAGGCCTACACCTCAAATATGGAGATTAGGATGTGGGTTCAATTCCCTAACAGGCTTTTCTGTGTGGAATATGCATGTTATGTGTGATTTTTTGTCTAAGCATTTGGTTTCCTCATTCTGATAGTTTCACAATATCTTTATCCTTTATAGGTAGTGCTGACTCTATCAAAAAGTATCTCTTCAGACATCTCACTGGCAGTTGACAGTCGCCCCAGTGGAATTGAAGGATGGGTCAAATGCCGATATCACCCTAATCATAGAGGAAAGACGATGAGACATCATTTTGGCCTTAATATCTGTTAAGTATTTGTGGCCTTACAAGAAAATTTTGAGGTTAAGAGTGCTTGAGGTCTTTATATTAGAACAGGACAGAATCAGAGGAATGTTTCATGTCCCACATCCACTCCGGAGCTGGAATGTGGTGGTTTTTCCAGCTAAACGGTAACAGCTGCCTGTGAGTGATGAGTGGGCTGGAGGTCGGGACAGTGCTCTGCTCATGTTTACCTTGGCCCTGGTTTGGTAGGAACACTTCAAACACACTGTGGTTCCCTGCAACAGAACCCTGGTTGGCTTCGGATTCAGGAAAGAGCAGACTCAAAGTGGATCCAAAAGCTCACCGCGTTTCAACTGCCGGCTTCATGTCAGATTACAGGAGGACTATACCTCTGCTAGAGAACATCTTTTCATGTCTTGATTTGTACAAGTACAAGCCGATTCAACATGCATGCTTTTTACCCTTATCAACGTGAGGTACATAAATCATTTTGGTAAGACTTTTCTGTTGATAACCCAAAATAAGTACATGGCTATGTCGATACAAATTAGTTATATTACAATTTCTATCTTAAAGATTTTTACGGGAAATTACTGAAATGATCTTGTTTAGCTTGTTCTTATTATTCAATTAACTCTCAAACAAAATTAGAAAATACCCCAAAGTATTTCCTGTTAAAAAGTATGTGTAACTTTGAACAGTCTAGTCACCAGAGCTCTGACCATCGCAGTGCCCCAACCACCGCCAACATTTTATTGGCTTCTTTTTGATTTAATCCCTGAGTGTAACCTTTTGCAGAATTTGTTGCGTTACGATTTACATCTCTTAATTACACAAGCAAGTCCAAGTTAAAGCATGCAGTGTGAGAAACATATTTTTCCAGCGCACAGGAGCAGCAGATGGTGGATCGCTCAGAGCAGGTTGGACTGAGCCAGGCCTCAGTGGGAGAGGGTATGATTTCATTTGCAGAGAACACTCTTATCTTCCACCATTTATCCACAGATCTACTTTGTCTTAACTGCTGCTTCAAGCTCAACAGTATGACGCCATAGTCTGAGAGCACCCTAACTGAATTATGTGATAACAGTGTTTGCCCGGAGACGGTCTGAAACATGGAATGTCCTTGGGTGCTGCATGTATAAATGGGATCTCACATGTTATATTACAGGTTCTTTGGTCATATGTCTAAATTCTGCTCATAAACCTGAGATGTCGATTCCATTCACTACTGGCATTGAGATACTGCTGTGGTGTCCTTGAGCAAGACATTTTACCATGCTGCGTGTACAATGTTTCTACCCTGATGCATGATGGGCGCCGTGAATGGACTCAGACATGTGGTAGACATCCTGTTGCAGTTTATTGGCTGTTGCGCCTGGTTTAACAGTGGCCTCAGCAGCTCGCTTTGGCTCAGTGAGCAGAGCTTCTGGAAAACCGCTCGACTTCCTCTCAGTTATCCTACTGTCACCCTCAATGAAACCGGCAAAGAGTTTGCTGTGTAAACCATTGCTGTCTATTTTATTCCCTGATAATGCATTAAAATAGAGCCCACTGCTGCAACAACCAATAATGTGTGTAAACACACTACTTTGCCTTTTCAGTCTGAGTACATGAAACGATAGTACAGATCCCGTGCTGTGTACAGACTTAAAGTACACATAGGCTACTTTCTGATCATAGTGGGATGGTAGTGCGTTACTTCTGTGGAGTGGTTTGGATCTGAACTTCGTGAAGCTCTGTTACCATAGCACACATCACACACAGTGTGTCCAAAAACCACACCTGGTTCGTGGTTGCATACAGCCAACAAAAGAATCCATATCATGGTAAAGGCACTTGACCACAGTGTGCCGGCCCTCAGCTCCGGCCTGGTTCCAGGATCCTGAGGGTGTGCACATACCTGCTATGATTCTCCAGCAAAGGTAGTCCTGACCAAGCCTTGTACAGATCTGGAGATGGCTCCTCGGATGTTGTTCTGTGGTGCCCACTGCTCCTGACAGGTCGCTTCAGTGGCATGAAGGATGGATCAAATGCAGAGGACGCATTTCCAACAATAATGGAGGCTAATCCAATCCATGAGCTGTCATTAACATCCTCCTGACAGCACAGTGCCCAGAGAATGAGCTTTCCACAGTAACAGTTATCTCAGTAACACCACACTCACATTTCTGCCACTTCATAACACAGCTTCCCCATCAGATCACAGGAGCTTCATCAGTCGTCAAGGCTTTAGCTGTTTACATTAACACTATAAAATAGAAAAATAAGCAGCGCTTTACTTTACTTCCACCAAAGTGTTACAATTATACTTAGCAACCATTAATATAAGTGTGGCACATACTTGATCCTGTTCACGTCTTTTAATAGTTAATATGTTTGGTATTAGACAGCAATATCACACATTTTTTAAAAAAAAACTTTTAAATACACTTAGACTATGGATGTCTTTACATTGGTATTTCACATTGTACACCCTACAATACATTTTTAATTAATTCCAGTTTTATCAACTAAAATTTTCTTAGCTCTTTATGCTGCTGGTTAAATTTGTCTCCTAAAGATCAATTAATAGAGCAATTCTGATTCTGACAGCAGAATTTTCTAGGACTGACCCTGAGGACTGTTTAAATTAGACTAACACAACTTCAAAAAGTTGTTTGCTGGGTAATGAAGGCATTTTGAGGAGCACTTTTGGAGCACTTTTGTAGTGTTTCGAGTTCTCAAGAGGGAGATGGTTGGTCATCTCAACTGTGTGAATTATACCAGGTTTACACAAAAAAAGAGTTTTTTCTTTAATCTTTTTATTTACCAAAGACTCAAT
This sequence comes from Rhinogobius similis, assembly GCA_019453435.1. NCBI lineage: Eukaryota > Metazoa > Chordata > Actinopteri > Gobiiformes > Gobiidae > Rhinogobius > Rhinogobius similis. Next base: position 29,056,756 of record CM033620.1, on the reverse strand, counting down.
TCTAGAAACAATACCATGAAAACCAACAATTTCACTGCATGATTACTTTTTCTTGCTGAAAGAAGAACAATCAAACCTATCTGACTAAAACTGATTCGACTCGCACAACACACACAACACTTGTTTCGAAAGTGCTGGATTGGAGGTATTCTTTCCTCTGAGCACCTACAAGGATCGCTTTCCTTGCAGTGGACTAAATAGCATTAAAGTTGCCATAGAAACCTTGGAAGCCAATATAAAGGGAGGGTGCGGTGGCCTTTTTCTGGTTGTCTTTGGCTGAGACCTCCTTTGTGGGGCAGAGAAAAGTGAGAGCCAGTCTCAGATATCAGCTCAAAACGGCTGTCAGTTTGGGCAAACTTGATAGCTCAAGTCTTCCTGTAACAAGCTTGCATTTTGTATCAAGTGATTTTTAAACACAGATCAACAGGGTTGTTAGCATCTCAAGTAACATGAAAAAAATAAATTGTAACTAGAAATGCACATAGGTGGTACACACCTATTCCAGAGGCACTGGCCGTGTCTCACAATTGTCAGAGATTACCTGGAATGTCTAAGTATCTACTTTCATTGCTCACGGCTGAAGTTGGCATATTTTTAGATTATATCTGTGTTTATATCTGTGTTCCTCTCACCTCTTGAACCATGTATATTGATACTTTCCAGTGACATCTCCCCAACGAATGTTAATGAAATGACATGAAAGGTACCAACACTGTATTGTTTAATATAGACCTAATATATCCACTGCCCCTTCTCAGCCGCAGCAGCAGAACCCACAGCCATCCTCTCATTAAAAGGGATTTTTACAACTTTTCAGGTGCTGCCTGTCTCCATGGGAAAAATACTGCTTTGCCTGGAACATTCCACAATATGGTATTAAACGTCCATATGTAAAAGCTGCAAAAACGTGCATTTGTGATCAGTGTTGTTTCTTGTAGCTTGTCCTGCTGGCTACACCTGCTGTCTACATGGAGATAGATATGTTCTGTTACTGTTACCTGGTTGATCCTGGTTGTACTCCCATTTCTAGGAGGTTATACCAACGCACTAGACCCTTTTCTTCCTGCAGTTTGAGTCATGTCCAAGAATAGCTAAAATCTTTGTATTTCTCCATTGTCGTTAACAAATAAGGCCCCTAAATACCATTCAGCATAGTGTGCCAAAGCTTGAAATGACCCTGGAATGGGGATGACACTCGCCTGTATTCCTCTAACAGACAGTAAACAGTTGTATGTCCCTCAGGCAGTAACAGTTGCTCTACCTCCCAACCGCTTCTGTAAATTATAGTTTTAAACTGCAAGAAATGAAAGTTACACTTAGAGCAACTAGAGCCAATAAGTAAAGACATTTATTGGAGCCAAAAAGCACATTTATACTGTGTTAACTTTTAAGGTGACTTTGGAGAAGTTTGAAGGAGAGGAGTGACAGAGGAAAAGAGCGTGACTGATTCCCGGCTTTGACAACTTTCTGAATGTCTCTCCTCACTCTCTACCATATTTCAGGCTTACTGTCGAATGTCTAACTAAGTGTATTTTTCATTTACATTTCATGAAATTAGAAAAACATTAAAAAAAATAGAAAAACACACACAAACCATGAGCAACATTCTTTTGATAAGGACCTGATTCAGACTTGGCCCATTTACTCTCACAAGTTTTGTAATTCAGATTCTTTAGTGAACTTTTTAAATGCCTACATTGACGTCACGGCCATGCTCCTCCTCCTTCCCCCCAGCCCCCTCCTCACGCGCTGCTCGCTCTCCCTCGGCTGCAGCTTGTGGTTGACCTGTGGGGGGTCTGCAGCTGACCCCTGGACTCTCTCTGGACACAATAGCCTTTGGTGCGCTGCGGTGGGAAAAGGAGCACTGAAGAGACCCTGAAGAGACCCAGACATTGAGGTTTGAATCAGTTCAGAACAGTCAATCACAATAGGTTGCAATCATAACATTCTTAAGAGCTCCACCATTTAAATTGACAAGGACATGCAGGTGTTAAAGTGTCCATGTTTTAATGGTTAGGGATTAATATCTCTGCAATAACCAATGATGAGAAAAACAAAAAGCTCATGAGTCTATTAAGATATGTGTCCTTTAAAAATATACATTTACCAAATCCCTAACGCATAAGAAGGCTCAACAGTTGTGAATTGTGTCTTTCTAAAACAATACAGACAAATTCCTACAACAGACCCTTTCTCCAATACATGGCCCCAGATTCTGTCTTCTCTTTGCACTTTTCCATTTGCATGTGTGGACTTCAGAGCAGTTGAAAAAAACACAGCCTTCTCTGAATCAACTGAAGCACCTCTCCAGTTGTTAAAAGGTTCCCAAAAGAAGCTGACACATATTAATGCAAGTCCTTCAGTTCAACACATATATTCTTGTCCATATTTCTCAGAAGGGAGGGCAGATAGAGAATGTTCCGGACAGCATAAATCCTCCTTGCTTATGGGTTTAGCTCGGGTTGGGTGGTCCAGTGATCGTGACACAGCAGGTTTGCATTTTCATGTGTCAACATTGAACTGAAACTCAAGGTTGGGGCCTCTCTGACATCAGAACTTTGGCCCTCCCCACTGTGAAAATATAATAATCCAAGACCTTGAACCTATCTCGCAATTTGCAAGATTTTGCTGTCGAACTATGAGAGGACAGAAAGAGTTGTGGAAAGTTTTTTCATTTACTTTGACTTCCTCAAAGGATTTATTTATACAGCCACATCAGGAATTTTCTTAATTCTATAGGGGGCTAAGCATGCCTTCATAAGAGAGCATGTGTTACTTTGGTCGTGCTGCTAATTTGCGATTTCAACATGAAACACTCCTCACTGTTGCCAGCAGAGGGTGACAGACATTACCACACCTGACCCCCAAACGAAGACATGTGTCCATATGACAATTATCAATGTAACAGTTTTGACTAAATACTATTATGAGGAGTTCAATTAAAAGTCTGATGCCACCTGAACTAGTATCAGCCTATGGGGATGTTTCTAAAGACATTTGTGTGGTGCATATCAGGTGTGCAGTGTAAGCCATAGTCAAAATGTCAGAATGGCACGCCTATTGTGAGCAGGGGTTGCCATGGCGATGGTGTGCGGTGAAGGAGCATGTGTCCCCAGAGACGATTGAGTGGATTTAAGGTGGCTGTCAGCCAGAGATCTGAGCCCTCATTAGGCTTACACAAACGCCATAATGTGTTTTCTCTGGAGCTGAAAATGCCTACTTTGATTAAATTTGGCAGCACAATTTTGACAACTGCATATGAGGTAAGCTGAATTTCTACAACCACTATAAGAATGAAAAAGAACTGTTTAATTACACAAACATCAACATCACATCACATCAATAAATAATACAAAAGAAATCATGCTTTGTTTACGGTGTATAAACTCTAAACTATGACTAAAAAGTATTATTTGAAGGTGTTGTATTGTCAGTAGGTTATTGTGCTCCTGAACTTGGCCCTGGCAGTAGACACATCTAAAATCTCGTCTGAAATCTCTATAACACTGAAGAACAATGTTTCATCGCCAGTTCTTCCAAAGGGCAATGTTCCCTCTGGCTGCACCTAACTGAGCTCTTCAACTTTCTTTTATAATCAGGATTAAAGTCAGGCACTGGACTGAAACATCTGTAGAAGGCACTTTTTACGGTCACCTGACTCTAAACCAAAGCGGCTCATCTGCATTTAAATAAGAGAAAGCAGGAAAAGGCTGTCATAATGAAAGGTTTAAGATACAATGTCACGTCTGCTGCAGGACTATATTAATATGTATGATATGTGGTCTATATTGATCTCCACAGTTTCCACAAACTGTGTTATTCATTTAATTTATTACCATTTTTTTGTCTGTTTCCCCTTTCCATTCTGTCCAAAACTTCTCCTTTCACATTTTGAGCAAAACCAGTAATTTCCGCAATTTGTGACATTAGGCAAGATACTTTACTAGTTTTGCTTTCACTGTCTTGCGTACTCTCAGCGTAATCAGAGTATTAATGTGAAAGTCTTTGAATGAGGATTGCAATTGCACTATAATGCAGTATAATGCCAATTTTGTATTTTTCAGACTCCAAAGATTTAATTCTGGAAATTGAATCTGTGTGAGACCAGTTCATGTGCCTCTGTTCCCTTTAACACTCTCAAATCTTGTTCAGTTTTAAAAGATACATAATTGTTATTGCTGGAAGCGATCGAACCGCAGTTTCCCATAACCAATGACTTACTCTGTGCCCCTGTCTCACAGATATTTGTTTTGGACTGGGTTTGGCCCCGGGTCAAACTGAGATCCTGCTACAACCCGCTGTCGTTTGGATCAGGTTCAAAAAGCCTCACATCACTAACGGTTCTATACACTCTTGTTATGATTGCATAGGTGAGAGCCTCAACTGGTCCGACCGGAGTGCTGCCTTCACATGGAGCAGAGACACATGTTGTGACATTGTGCAGATCCTAAAGCGTCAAGTGAAGTAAAGCACTGCAATGTAAAACTGTAGTAAGTAGTAACTCTGTTTAGAGTGGTGCGTTGATGGGAATGAGTTAATGCAATTATCATTCATTGAATTCACACAAAAACTGCAGGACCAACAAACATTTATCAGGGTCCCCAGGGCTTCTTTAAAGGGGGATGGAAATAGTTTTCTATGCTTGTAAATAATCAGTCGTATGCTCAGCTTGAACACAGAACTGTTTAAGCCTAGATTTGAACATTGTCAGAGTAGAGGCTCGTCTCACATCTTCAGGAAGACTGTTGCTGATTTTAGCTGCATAATTGTTTAGTCCTGACAGGAGGCCGGTCCAGGGCCCGTGATGGTTCATATGGCACTAACATGTCCAAATGTACTTTGGTGCTTGGCCATGGAGAGAGTGCAAGCAGAGCAGAGCTGCTTTAAAGTCTATTGTTACAGGAAGCCAGAGACCGGAGCACACGACTAATGTGATCGTACTTCCTAGTTCATTTCAGGACCAGAACAGCAGCGTTCTGGATGTACTGCAGCTGTTTTCGCAGTGAGCAGGCCACTACATTAGTCTAATCTACTGGAGACAAAAGCATGGATAAGTCTCCCTTGTCTGGTTTAGATTTTGGCAATATTTTTTAGGTGATAAAAAGCTGGTGATGTTTATTGCTTTGATGTGGCTGTCAAAGTTTAAGTCTGAGTCAATTATTACCCCCAGATTTAACTTAATTTGTAGGTTTTAGAGTGAAAGACGGGAGAAGGCTGCTGACATTTTCTCTTTGTTTCCGCGGGCCAAAGACAATACTTTCAGTCCTGTCTGAGTTCAGCTGGAGAAAGTTGTTTTGCATCCACACATCTGATCTGTTGGATGCAGTGACAGAGTGAATCCACTGGTCCATATTCACCTGCTGTCAGTGGGACATAGATCGGAGTGTCTTCTAGTTGTGATCGACACATTATTGTTGCTTATTAACTGACCTAACGTCAGCATGAGGTTGAACAGAAGGGGTCCCAATAGTGAATCTTGGGGCAACCCACAGGTCAAGGCTGAGACAGTTACCAATCTCAACATGTACTCCCTGTTCTTCTATAGGACCTGAACCAATTTAGGGCAGTGCCAGCGATGCCCACCCAGTCCTCCAGTCACTGTAAGACGATCCTATAATCGACAAAAACTTGGGGAGGTTTCAGAGTTCAGAAATCTCGTGGGTAATACATTGAGGCAGTATATCAATGAACTCAGACCGGTGCAAAAACTCAGTTACAGGTGCCAAGAGTCCAAGTGGCAAAGGTTGTTATTTACATCGTGGAATAGATTTATTTAATATGTGCCCTTACCAAGTTATGATTCCTCCATGCATGTCCAAACCAAAAAGTTTGTACTTAATCTGGCAAAAAGTGCTACTGTAAAATATGTCCCCTTAAGGACAAGAAAAGTATGAGAAAGAAGTAGTGATGAAACATGCAACGAGAAAATAACATTATAAGCCTGGATTACAAGGACCTGCTCCTGTCACTGTGTCAGAGTCATCCCGAGGTCCACACCCAGGTCTCTCTCTGTACCTTCCTCTCTCCATCTGTCATAATATTTTCTCAGTCAAACATCTGCTGCAGGAATGTGCGAGCAGGCCCACTTCCTGTCAGCGGCACACCTTAGGACCCCAACCCCTCACTCTGTCTGCCGTGTTGAACTGTGTACAGTAAATAAATAAATTTTCCCATGGACAAGAGTGATGGATCCTTATTGATCTTCATCAGGGAACTTTATACAAAGTGATGTTGTGTTGTTATAACTTTGTGTCATAAATAAATAATATTATGGGGGTGCACGGTGGCACCAGCGGTAAGAGCTCCTGCCTTCCAATAAAGAGATTGGGTGGAGTCTGCATGTTTTCCCCGTGTTACAGTGGGTTCTCTTCGGGTTCTCCGCCTTCCTCCCACCGTCGAAAACATGCATGTGTTCAGGTCAACTGACAGTTCGAAATTGCCCGCAGAGAATGAACGTGTCTGTCCCTGTGTCTGTGTTAACTCTGCGACAAGTTGGCCACTGCCTAGGGCCAAAGTCACAGGGATAGGCTCCAGTCACCCGCGACCCCTAAAGGGAACAAGCGGTAGAAAATGGTTTAAAATGTTTATCAAGTTGAGTATATATACAATTTGTGTCTACCTTCAGACAAACGAACCCCAGTGTACCGCGCCAGTTTCAGACTCTATTATAGTGTCACAGCGCCACCTATAGGCATATGAGTATTGACATAAGTTAATGACGAGCAGAAAATGCTGATTTTCTCCGTCTTTGACATCCACAGAAATAGCCATTATTAATACATATATTTATGTTTATTTTCTTACCATAACAGTAGATGTATAATGTATTTAGCTCTGTACATTACAATCACATTACAATCACTTTATATCACTTATACACAACTGTTTACTTATAAACACAACTGTTCATAAGTGCACTTATTGAGTTAATGTTTGAATCAGATAGTGGATTCCACTCAACAAATTCAACTAACAAGAAATATTTGTGTTTTTTGTCCCATGGAGCTGGGCTGCTGAAAGCTTTAACTGTGCAATTTCTTTGAATAGTGAGAGCCAGAATAAGATGTGTATTTTGTTGTGTGTTTTTTAAGGATTTCTAAATAAAGATTTCCGTTGTTTTAAAAAGACAAATATGTAAGTGTTAAGAGCAAGAACTAACAAGTACTGGTTAAAGTATTCTCATTTGTAAAAATGACACACATTGACACTGAAAGTACTTTAGCAGGTTATATTATTTATTTTCAATATTTATTTACATAGTATTTCTACTGAGTCAAAAAGGTAAGGTTTAGAGGAGGTTGTAATAGACAAATATAGCTACAAAATAAATTTGCTTTCTGTTCTCTGAGTGTCCAAGAAGCATTCTACAGACTTTGGACTAGGATCTTGGTCAGGAGTACTGAGCTGGAGCCTACTGCGTGCATTTTAAGTTGATGGCGAATATCACAACACCAGGAAAAAATCTACGGCACGGTCGTTAGTGCAGGGCAGAAGGCGGGGCCATGCTCCTCCTCAGCTCCTCGATGTCATGCCTCAGTTGGGCCACCTCACGAAGCTTCATAATCAGCTCCTCGTCCTCTGGCTCACTGCGGTCACTCTCCTCCACGCATAGACTCAGGGCTGAAAACAAAGGAAGACAAATTCAATACAAATCAACATTAATCCATGAATGATCCAGTTTTTATAAAGAAAACTTAATTTGTGCATCTTCCTGATTTGTAGAATTCCCCACATCTAGCTAATAATATTGAGTCATATCCTGTTACATTACTAGGTAAATATACATACACTTGATTCCCAGCAGCACAGACAGGTTGGGCTCTTGTCCCTGAGCTCTCTGGCTCAGGATGGTGCCCAGGTTCTGGAGGTCCCTTACACACACAGACATGTCCCTGAGCAGCTGGCCCACTTCAGGCCTCTGTGACAGTGTCCAGGGTGGAGTGTCCTCTTCTGTCTTCTTCTGCTGCTGCTAAGAGAGAGGCCAACGATCAACAAAAGATCAACAAAACAGACACAATTAATAAAATGGGAAAGCCTCTCATTCTACTAAAACTCTTTGATCAGCTCTGAGAGAGTTATGTTCAGCAAGGATGGGCATCAGGCTGCAGCTACAAAATGTCTCTTGTTGACCACCCATTTCTTACACCCCTGTTCTGAATGTGTATTAGTTAATCACTGCTATAACTCACTGTTTACTGAAGGAGCTTAGTTTTGTTTAGTTTTGTCTTTATTTGTCAGGGACCATGTACAAATTAATTAATCTCACAAAAGAAAAGATGATCTGCGTCAAATTAAACTACAGCCATTTTCCATCTGCAGTCCCTGGGCAGGTGCCCACAACCATAAAAAGTATGCATTACACAATAATTACAACTAACTCAGCTCGTTATTAACATTAGCTCGGCAAAATACAATGTCATCATTTAAAATATATTTGATGGCTTCCTAAAATTACCAAAACAGTTCAAACAAATCTTTAAAAGTTTACTTTAAATCTTTAAAAAATGTGTGCATATTTTTACAGTATAAATTACAAATACAATTTAGCTTGACTGATGTCGACACTGATGTGCTTTTTGTCCCCCGAATGTGACAGGATTAAAATGCTGGGTAATAAATGTGTTTGTTCCTCTGGCCTTTTGGCCTGCTTTCCAATGAAGATTTAAAAAAGAAGTCTTCCTACCATCAGTTGTAGGGACATATTCTCAAGTAGTTCTTTCTGTTGATCAATCACCTGGAAAGATTCATAAAAAAACAGTGAATACTTTCACTTGAGAGATTCAAGAATACACAGTGAGAGGGCAGGTGTTTACACTGTGGGGACTGAAATCTGTAAACAATTTATCTGGGCAAAGTTTCAAGTTGAGATTAGGTTAATTTAGATTTGATGGGTTGTAATTATGGCTAAAGTTAGTCTACAGGAAATTAATGTAAGTAAATGTCGTGTGTGTGTGTGTGTGTGTGTGTGTGTGTGTGTGTGTGTGCGTGTGTGTGTGTGTGTGTGTGTCATTGCCTTGCTGCTGCAGTCCTGCTGCTCTAACAGCTCGGCCTTCTCTGTTTGGAGCTTCTTCAGGTCGCTCACAGGCAGACGCACCCCGTCATCCAGGCACCTCTGCACCTTCTGCTGCAGACTGCAAGATAATAACACCAACATTATCTCTGATGGACCAGCAGAAGAGCAGGTATAACTGAAAAATGCAGTTAAAACTACTATTACTCAGAAGAAGTAAAAAATATAGTTACACAAAAAATTACTAATAAAAAAAGGTAGGTAAAAAAGGTAAGATGCTATAAATACAAATGTCCAAATATTGTACAGTGGATAGGGGTGGGCGATCTTAATATCTTGATATATTTTTCTCGATTATATTATTATTATATTATATAACATTATACACGCAATATTCACAATGACTCAGGTATGTACTAAAATATTAAAGTAAAAGTTATAGAACAAATAACATTTATTTACATTATATACAAAAGGTTAGGAATATTACTTTATTGCATCGTTTAGGACACTGCACTAGACACTTCTGTGTCTTTTTGAGATCATTTTCAATTTTAATTAAGACGATATACTTGATATTCTATTTTTGCATATCTCCAAAACAACAATTGTAATATTATCCGGTTTTCCATATACCTCCAATCTAAAACATAGCCTCTTGATTTCTAGCAGGTCAAAATCAGATCCAAAACAGGACCCAGGTCCTACACACCATGACTTAAGTAGAACTAAACCAGGACTAACCCAAAGGAGGACAACTACGTAAATAAACATTACAAACTTAACCAAACACTAGACGCTCCACACGCTGCAGTGGTTCTTGTGTACCACTAGAAGGCGCCCACTACACTATCAAACCAAAGAGCCACTGACAAAATAAAGTTACCTGTGCACAGATGCTATGAGCTCATTCTCCCTCCTGTTCTGCTGCTCAATCTGAAGATACTTTTCTCTCAGTAGCAGTTGTCCTTCCTCTAAGCTCTTCTGTAACCACGATACATTTTGTTCCATCTCTTTTGCTTTCTGCCGCACCTCTTTCAACTGAAACCAAAAGGAGATAAAATATGGTTTAGATTTTAGCTTTTATGGAAGTCCTGGGATATACTTTGTGGATGAGTTTACCTGCTGGCTCTGGCCCTGCACCTCCGTGAGCGTGGGCAGGTCAGCCAGGTAGCTTTCCAGGGTTTCCACGCGCTGATGTCGCTCCAGCTTCTGCTCACTCTCCCGAGCGCACTTCTTCTTCAGACTGCAGATGTACCGGTCTCGTGTCTGGATCTGAACAAGACAACAGAAAAGACTAAATTAATTTGAATGTGAAGAAAAAGGTAGACATTACTTTCACTACTTTTGGCAACAAAAACAACTAAAAGATGTTTCGGAACTTTCTGGTAACAACAGGGGAAAGGCAAAATGACCACTTTGAACTGACTTTGCTGAAATAAATCTGTTCTTAGTTATTTTTGACTTATATTAATTTGAATTACAGTACAGTAATTATAGTATATCCAATCCCTTTGCACGTAAAAATCTATGTTCGCCCTCTGTGCCAAGTTCTATATCATCAATCTGGGAGCGCTCTAGCTTGAAGCGATCAGGAAAAGACTTTCAGTCGGATACTTCAATCTGACTGAGCAAAGTGTCATAAAAGTGAAGCAGCAGAGAAATGTAACTTTTGCAAATCTGTTTTTCCTTGCATTCATTAGATTCAGAGTCTTAGCTCATTTGTACCTTATCGTCCATTTTGCAGATGTCTTCTGTATACTTCTGTGTGACCTGCTTGAAAACATTTTTCAGATGGAGTAGTTCCATTTCTGCTGCACTCAGCTTCTGGTTCAGATCTTTATCACAGAGTGTGTAGGAAGCCTGTTTTCCTGGGAGCCCCACTCTGTCCTATCGAGATATTACATGTGTTATTAATGCAAGTGATTAATGTGGGCCTATAGTCTGTATAGTCCATACAGATGGAACAGACCTTGCTATAGATGTAGGAGTCGTCGAGCCTGCCTCTGTGGCTCTGCTGGACCTGCTGCACCCGGAGCTCATTCTCTGTGATCCGGGCCTGGAGCTGAACGATCTGCTGCTTCTGCCTGAGGGACACACACAACCACATATGGAGCATCAGTCAGATAAAAACTAGACACTTACGTTCACAATAACAATGTTTAGGAGACAGTACCAGTCTATCTCCTGCTCCCTTTGTCTCAGCAGCCCCTCCTGAAATTTCACTAGACCAGGAACTGGCCCCGGACTGCCCTTCACCATCTGAAAAGTTCATTTATTATCAGGGTTATATTTGGAAAGTTCATTCTGCCTTTGTGAGAGTTTTCTAATAAGACAATTGAGCTTATAGGTCATTATTATCAGGGGTTAAAGGGCATATGACAGGTTGTTTATTTTGTTTGGTGGAATGGTCCCTGTGATAAATATTTATAATAGTTTTACATCAATCAAGCAGCAGTTTGTGAAGAAAACTTGGTAAATAAAATAGAAAAGTATAGGAAGTAGACCTGAATTCTATGACAGACTCCCTATCCATGTCATCAATAAGTAAGATTCCATCAAAATTGCAGTTTACAGTTTACAAATAAGAAGCACAAATTTCTGACAGTTTTAACAACCGTTTAACAAAACAATGCTGTAATCAGGTATTATTATTTTACAAATCATAACTATTGTATAAATGATACAGGTTTTGGTCCTTACGTTCTTATGGTTGCTAGGTAACGGTTATGGAATTACCTCTACATATGTCACATCTGCTTCCCATGTCCAACCAGGAAGTACAATTATAACACAATTGACAGAGGTAAAACTAGGCATAAGATTTTTTGTACATTTTTTCATGTATTGACATGTAGTCTAACTTGTCATATGCACTTTAAAGGGGCAATATGTAGTTTGCTGGTGGAGGGTGTAAAACATTTTATTCTCCTGGAGCAGCAGATCAAGCACATTTTGGGCAATAAAAACTTCTTTAACAGCATAAATGAAACATAGATAGATAAGAGTTAATACTGTGGAAACTTCCAGGCAAAGCAAAACAATTTTATGACAAAATCAGGTAACGGAACCTCAACTAGAAAACTTACATAGTGCACCTTTAAGTAAGGACAATGAACACAATTGAAAATAGAGTTCAACTTCTTGCATCATATTATGTTAATTTTAAACCCGTTTGATAAATGGCAGGGTACATCAGGATTCTGCACACAAAATATTATGCCCATATAATGAGTTTTCTTTAGTAATTCTTCATATTTTAGTGTTTGTTAATTCTCTTACCTGTTTTAGCCCTGACTTAAGTGGAGAAATCCCTGATTGCTTGTTGAATTTGTCGCCATAATTCTCTGTTATGTCGTGTTTTCCGAACTCAAACTTGGGCTTGTAGGCTAACTGTTCACTCAGCCACATCTGCGTGCGGACTTCAGGCTGTAGCGGATGATCAAACGGCGGCTGGTCACTTAAGCTACGGCTGCATAGATCCTGCGGAGACGTGAAACCGGTGAACAGGTTGTGTTTGATTGGAGAGGAGAAGGCTGATGTGCTCCTGTGCAGGGAGCGGTCTGATTCTACGCCCGTGGACTTCCGGCTCAGTTTGTAATAATGACAGGGGCCGGAGCCTGGCGAGCGGAGGAGGGAGCTATTGCATCGAAGTGAGGAAGTCAAAGGAAGATAAAAGTCTGTTTTGTTTGTGCTTGTGTCCTTTTTGTAGCCTTTGAGCAACCCCCTGTCCAAAGAACCCTGCGAGTCGCTGTTCTGACTGCTGTTGTATGTGCGTGTGGAGTCATAAACTGCCCACGATGACAGCTTGTTCAAAGAGGAGCTCTTTTTGATGGGTTCCTGGTTGTTCTTCTTCGTGGTGATGCTGGGAGATGGGGCGGAGGTGAGCTGCTGGCAGGTCTTGTACCACTGAGCTGTGTTCTGCTGTTGGGCGGAGAGCTGATCATAGGAGCGGGTCATAGAAAGAGGCCTGAGGGATGAAGTGGACAGGCCGGAGACCAACAGAGACTGGGGTTGCAGAGTGGAGCTTCTCTGGGTGTAGGAGGGCACATCTGGAGGAAAACATCACACACATCGAAATGATTGTAATGATTTGTGTTAGTTTAGTTCAAAAGATTTCTCACAAATTTTGGAATGTAATCTTAATTTTATGGGGCACACTTTGAAAACATTTACTAAAACATGAATTTATACAAAAATATAGGCAGAACATTGTGAAGTTATAATAAGAACTATGTGTCAGCTTGATTAATGTGACTTTGGTCTTCATAGTGTCAAACTATAAATGGATGGTACCCTCCACACTGTCGGAGCTGTAGGTGTAGAAGCCTGTGTCCCCGCTATCAGACAGGGAGCTGGCTCTGCGGCCGGACGTCCTGCTGCGGGGGGCCCGGGCTGGGGGGCTGCTGGGGCCAGACAGGAGCTCTGTGGAACCTCCATGACTGCTGCAACCTGAAGAGCAAACAGGTTTAGAAGGTATCTCACTACTACATAGGCTACCACTGGAGTTCAACACATTGTCAAATAAATTGAATGCTGCAAAAAACAATTAAGGCATTTCTGCTGTTTATTTGTTAATTGGAACTGTTGTTAATAAGTGTTCCCTCATCATAAAACCATAAAGAGTAGTCATGCTTGTTTATGAAACAGTGCATAGTCCTGCTTTTAAAGCTTTAATGCTCAGACAATTTCTGTTTTTACCTAGGTCAACCCACTGCTCATTCAAAATCTTAAAAAAAAAAAAAAAAAAAGAATCTGACTCTTATGCGTGTATACTATTCTATATTAGGTTCAAAAACAGTTACAGTGAAATGCCAATATGAAGAGGCGGCTTATCAGTTCTGCAGTTTTGAACATTCATTCAATGAGCCTGATTCTATTATTAAGCCGTTTTCAATGTTGCTGTTTGCAATGAACAAAATGTAAAATAAAGATCTACGTTTTGTCGTTAAATACTAAATACCAGAGAAAAGCATAAGTCTTATTTCCTATGCAGAAATATGGCAACTGTTACTTGCTAGCTTTGTTAGCTTTCCACTCGGATGACGTTGCGTACCACATCAGCCCACTGACCTGTTTTACTCACGTCTGCCCCATTTCTCTCCATTTTCCAACTGGATTGAAACAGTTGTCCAGAGCAGAGAGGGACAATGTAACTCGCATTTCTTTAGATGTCGGGCATGGCTCAGACGCTGGAGGAGGCAGATGGACGTCCTTGATGGATGCAGCAGGACCGGGATACAGCAGCATCAGCAGCACACGCGGAGACACACTCCTCTGCACAGCCACTAGGGGGCGACACGATACACAGTTATTTTTAACAGATCACGTCACTCTGCATCAACACTAGGGGGCGACACTCACGCGCATTGTCATAGAAACGTCAGAAAGAAGAAAAAAACTACATCATATTTTTTCCAGAGATTTCCTTGTCAGGCTGCTTGTCTCCTAAAAACCACTCAGATGAAAGGAATTATTATTCTTGTTGTATGTCAAACTGTTTCTGAATTCAGTATTTCATATTTGCTTTTTCATATAATTATATTAAGGAACAATTTGACTTATCTATGCAGTGCTTTTAGCAGAAATAATATCCCAAAAACAAAGTGAAGGGTTTAAACCATAGACATAAAAAATAACGTGTCGCATCGCTTGTTTCCACCACCCGGGAAACACAAGACAGCTGTGGTAGCACAACAACAACATGTGATTCTTCACAATCTGGGGATATTTCACATTATTCTGCCAGTAAGTTGATTACGAGTTAGGACAAAAACGGTAAAGCTTTTTCCACTGTCTACCTAACATTTACTGCTTAGATACACCAAACACCAAGCTTCTAGGATAAAGGTGCACTGTGTATTTTTTCACGGTATTGCATTAAGTTTACCCATCTTGCGTTTATTAAATGTTAGGTGTTCTTACTACAGAACACAAGATACCCGAAAGTTAATGCCATTCTGTGGAGTTTTCCAAGAAAAGATTTTTATGAAGACAAGCAATGACAGACAATCCATATAATATAAATGCTCCTTTAATTTAAAGTGCACATGACACACGTACGTTAGACACTACTAATTCCACTAAAACGCACTTAACATATTTATAAAAAATGTACTTGTATAGTTTTCTCTAGTTTGACCATTTTGATGAAGTGTATAGTTGTGAGCAGCAGATGTGACACACATAGAGAGCTAACTGTTACCTGTAACCATAAAAAAGAGCCAAAGCTCGTTTACACAATAGTTATGATTTGACAAATATTTAACAACACCTGTATTTCTTTAAATGAATGTTTAAACTGTCAGAAAAAATAAGTCCTCTGTGTGTAAACTGTCCCTGTATTTTTGATTTGTTGGATTCTTTTTTAGAGCTAACTGTATTTTTGTCAGCTGAACCGGTGTAAAACTTTAATAAATATTTTAAAACGACACTATCCCACTAAACAAAGTCATAATTAGAAAACCCCGAAAACTTGGTTAACTTATTTAAGAAATGAAGGCTTTGTACTTTGCTTTTGTTTGCGTTACAACCATGGACCGTGTGTACGGTCTATGATTATATACAATATAAAGTTCATGTGCTTTTCTCTCAATGGGACATGTATGTGTTTTATGACAGAATGGCTCAGTGTGAGAGGCTGAGCTCAGAGGAAGAGTCCCTCACCCGCGGAGTCTTCAAGAACTATGTGCTGGAGCATCACTCTGAAGACATCAGCCAGGCCATCACAGAGGCTGAAGCACACACTCACCATGCCATAGTTGTCAACGCCATGAACCTATTTGAAGCAAATATGGAAGTAAGAGCTTTTAAACACTTATTCACCTTTGTATTACACGCATTTGCTTTTTGATTTGTTGCTTTATGTTCTTACAGGTTGGGGACTATTTTAATGTGTATCCCAGTGAAGTCTTGGCTCTTTTTGATGAGGTTTTACAGCTAACAGCCCAGGAGCTTTCAAGGGATGGCCAGCAGAAGAAAGCAGAGCAGAAGCCAATGTGCACACTTCATGCAAGAATCTCTGGTGAGAATCAAACTGTTTAAAGCGTGTATGGCAGGCTTTTATGAATTTTTAGTTGTGACTCTATTTGACAAACTAAAACCTATTGTAAATATAAATTATAGTTTTACATGGATCAGTTTGTTAGTTTGTGAAGAAAAGATGAAAAAATATGTTGAAAACTATAGGAAGTGGAGCAGACTTCACACCTGGGAAACTTTTATCCGAAAATTTGGCACAATTTGCGACCTTTTTCTGACCCTTTAAACATTAATTCAACAAAATAAAGTTTTTCTCATATATTTATATTTGTAAAATTATAATTTCTGTGAAGTTTAAGGAGTTTTGGCTCGGTGAATGACATGGTTGCTTGGAAATTGTTTCCTAGTGTGATGTCATGATTCACAATCAGGAAGTACATTTTTAAATATTGGAAATACTGGAATAAACATTGTACATATTTTAGCAAAATCTTGAATATTATTATCTTAACTGTGTTTTAGTAAAATGAGTGATCCAACCTGTCATAGGCAATGTAAGATATAGTTACTTGTTGATTTGCCGTACAAAACAAATGAGGCTGTGGTGTATGAGCAGTTGCATAAGTGTGTTTTTTGTAGGTTTACCTGTGTGTCCTGAGCTCACCAGAGAGACAATTCCCAGATCTAAAGATGTGGGTCATTTTCTGTCAGTCACTGGAACAGTCATTCGCACTAGTGATGCTAAGGTGGGCCTCGTCTTGCTTCACTTTCACTAATGGATTCATATTTTATGTTTTGTTATAATACAGTAACCTCCCATGAGCTTCTTTACCACATGTGGCTGTTAATATATCACCCATTGTATTTGAGTTTAAATGTGATGTAATGTCAGATATAACTCATAATCTTGAGAAAAATCACACCTGTTACTCAACAGTGACCGTCCATCATGATGTTCCGAAAGTAAATTTCCCATATATTTTTCTTTTTTTTTTGAAGTTTTGAAGCTAGCTTGGGGCTGTTAAGTTATGTGGTAAATAATAACCACAGCACTAGGGTTGTAGTTTTTTGGCCGTCTTGTTCGACCATTTCTTTATTAGTCTTCTAATTAATTGCTACAATATTAAAACATTAACCTAAAGAATTTTAGGTCTTTAATGTGTTTTTTGGACTCACATTATCACACATAGCAGGTTAGAGTCCGTTTTTTCTTTAAACTCTTTGGGCCGTATTTTGCCCCTTGTGTTTGCGTTGGTGAGGGGGCAGGTCCAGGTCAGGCTTTTGCTACTTTCATGGCGGTAGCACTAGCTCAAAGAGGCAGTACTTGTCCGCTGGATGCTGGAGGGGGATGTGACAGTACATATATGGTGAACACGTTTGAATCAGTGACTGAGAACTGTGGTGTTTAAAAGGCCATCAGTGTTGGATGCCATGGCAAATCCAAGCAAAGAAAGAATCCAACGCTTCACAGCGGGGCAGACACTTGTTCTCTTACAACAAGTCAAAGAACGAGAGGGACTCATATACAGGGACAATAAAACAGCTCCGAACAGCTCCGAAGCCCCACCATGTAAGCATACGCTGTTCAGTAGCTGTTGTGATCAAAACAGTGGTGTGTCCTGAAGGCAGACAGATCACTGCAGTGGCCACTGTAGTGACCCCTCCCGTTTCTGAGTGCCACTCCACGTCTGTCCTCCCGAGAGATCCTCGCAGGTCCCAACGTTTTTTGTAAAAAAAATTTTAATGCGCCGCCACCTTTGGTCTGGCTGTTTTAGTACAGCGACAGCTTGAGTCTTTAATAAAGCCTCATTTGGATCACTTGAATAGGCCTATAATAATGCATAGGAACTTTAAACTGTTCCAAGGGACAAATGTACAACACCAAATATTATTAAATCATAACAGCACAAACGAAACTTCTCACAGCACAAAATAGTTTTTGTGTGGATATGCTTTTGATGGGGGGCCAACTGCACAGAGGAAGTTCACCTCCACATGCTCTGTTCTTCAATATCAGACACGCTCTCACATGCACGTCTCACACACACGCACACACACCCACACACTCACATGAGGTGCGCACTGCTCTGCGTATTCGCCTATGTTTTTCGCTGCACTAAAATTTACTTTAGTTTCTGGCCATTCACAGAATGCACCACGCCCTACATTTGCATCACTCCACCTCATATTTTGTCATGATCACACCTCTTGTTTAGAGCTCCATGCCCCACGACGTCACTGTTTGCACTGGTGCAAAACGTCATCATTAATGCCAGCGTCGTGCTACTGCCAGGGGCAAAATACCGCCCTTTATTAAGTATTTGACAAGTCTATGAGTACAGTGAATGGGACTTTCACTTTCAGAACCTCGATTGGCTTTAGGCTTGCAAATGGTTGTAATGTTAGTAATGGTAAGCATATGGAGTCACAATACCTTTTTCCTTTTCTATTTTTCCTCTCTATTGCCTTTGACAGGTGATGGAGTATCAGCGTGACTACATGTGTGCCAAGTGCCGTTATGTTTTTCAAGTCAGTGCTGAGTTTGACCAATTCTACACCTTTGTCCCTCCTTCGGCCTGTCCCAACCCTGAGCGATGCGAGTCCCACAAATTCAGCTGCCTCTCCGGGGACATGGAGCCTGCCGCCTGCAAAGACTACCAAGAGATCAAGATCCAAGAGCAGGTACAGCCCCTGACAAATTCAGATTCAGTTTAAACCTAGTAATCATTCTCCCGCTGTTGAACATGTTTGTATATCTGCAGGTCCAGCGGCTGTCGGTGGGCAGTATTCCACGCTCCATGCTCATTGCTCTTGAGGATGACTTGGTTGACAGTTGTAAATCAGGTAAAATTATATTGTCTAAACCAAGTTTCTCAATATTTAGAATAAAATCAAATACGTACTAAAGTATGAAATAAAATATTGCACTTTTAAAAATTAGTTAGTCAGTTAGTTAGTTAGTTAGTGGAAGAAAAATATCACATACCTAGAGGTGGGCAATACATAATAATAATAATAATAATCTAAATTTAGATCAAAACGAGAATGTTGTTATGAAGATATGCAAAAGTTAAATACAGAGTATATTGTTTATTGTAAGAAAATGCTAAAAAAAAGGGATTATTAAACATTTTAATGAAAAAAGTTATGATAGAAACTTTCAAATAAAGGTATATGATGATATTTCTGCGCATTTGTGATTAATTTACAGACATTTCACCTTTGTCTGATGATTAAATCTCAACTAATATGTTTAGTTGGATTGACATAATATCGTCTGACTATCGTTATCGGAATACTCCAAAAAATATTTTTTATCAGCCCACCCCTACAGGGGAACTACATTTAGGGGGTGGTCAATATGCCAATTTTTTAAATCTCGATTCATGTACACTTAATACTGTATCTTGTGTCTTGAGGAGGTTAACGTTTACGCTTTAGTTACTTTTCACTCAGAGCATTGCTTAGGCTGACCAAAAAGCAGTGTGGGTGTGAAAACATGTCTTTGTTTGAGGATAGAGCTGTATTCAAGAGAAAATTAATGAATAACGATATGTCGATTTCACCAAAATAACATATCACAGAAATGAGATCACGATTCAGTTTTTATCACCATATTGCCCAGCCCTAACTACAGACCATGATCCTTTGCTATGATTCTGCTCAGCTAACAGGAAAGGATTCACTTCATCATATGTACATTACTGTGAGCCTCGCTCTGACCTAATACAGACATTTAGACATTGCTTCATGTCTACTTCAATCCCAGGCTTTATTATGACTTGTTTCCAGGAGATGATGTGACTGTTTATGGGGTCGTGTGTCAGCGCTGGAAGGCTTTCACTGAGGGCTCTCGCTGTGATGTGGAGCTCATCCTGAAGGCCAACAACATTGAGGTGAACAACCAGCACACGGCTGTCTCTGTGCTGCTGGAGGAGGCCCACAGGGACGTGGAGGACTTCTGGGACAGCTACAGGGACAATCCCCTGGCTGGTGTGTTCTCAAAGCTAATCCATATACCACTACTGTATACTTCAGATATTGTTGAGGAGTGTATTTGAACTTGTTTCTTCTCGATAGGCAGGGACCAGATCTTGATGAGTTTTTGCCCGCAGATATTTGGCATGTATGTGGTCAAACTGGCCGTTGCTATGGTGATGGCTGGAGGAGTGCAGAGGATTGATTCTACTGGCGGCAAAGTTAGAGGTACAGTTCTGTTTCTGTTTCTGTCTGATAATTCTCCCTTTCTTTCAAGAGATTTTAACATTTTATTAAGCATTCACAACACCCACTATTGTTTCAACAATGTTACATATTTAGTCTGTGTCCTGGACTGCAACTAACAATTATTTCAGTAGTAAACTAGTCGACATTTTTTGTTTTTGGATTTGGATTAGTTGCCTAGTGAAATTATTAATTCTATTGTATACTGATACTTTTAAAAATCATTTTAACCATTAAAAAAAGGTTTAAATATGATGACTAAAGACTTCTAGATTGAAAACGTTTATGAATAAAATGTATTATTGCAGAAAATCAGAAATTGCTTATTCTTTTTTGACACTTTGATTTAATAATGCAGCTGTTTGTTATAAAAGGTAACGTTCTAGTGTTCATTTTTCGGGCATTCCAAGACAGTCATATTCCATTCTATATCAACAATTTGATCACTTTTTGTATTCAACAAGGCATAACGCAGCAAATTTAAGTTTTGTCACAAATGCAATCAGTATAAACAAAAGCTTATTTCAGGCAGGTTTCTATCGCTACCTTGCTTTGCTGGTTTCCAACACAAATATTTTAGTATTTAGTTTATTTTTCGCTTGGTGAAAGTGTGTCCCATTTACGGGCACTTAATACATGATCTGGCATCCTCACCTGTCCGACGTTTCATTATTCATTATTTATTTCACTTGAAGTTGGCCGTATTTTTACTTTATACTTCATAATAGTATGTTATGTGTTTTGGTATGTGTTTTAGAGTACAGTCCAGACAACAGTTACCACTATCAAAAAAAAATTATGATTATTTTTATTGTCGACTAATTGTGAACTGCATTTAGCTATTCAAATTAATCATTGCAGCTCTATCCGCCTCTCTAGTTAAAAACAAAACAAAAACTCTTCTCCTCCTGTATCACATGTTAGCGAGTTGTTATCCATGAAGACAACACCTTAACTTAACTTACCTTTAATTTCAAGTGCAGTTGCTGACATTTTTACACACTAAACTTGAGCAATGCATAAATAGCCATCAGGCATTTCTAAATGTGTTGTGTTACATGAGACTTCCAAGGTGACATGCACATTTTTAAGCACCGCGAGTCATCAGAAGTTATAATTTATATATATTCTATAATGAAGAATGAGAAGATTAAGACATTGTGAAATAGTTTGAGATTACATTATTAAACCATTCTGTCTTTTATAGGTGAGTGCCACATGCTTTTGGTGGGCGACCCAGGTACAGGAAAGTCTCAGTTCCTCAAATATGCAGTAAAAGTCATGCCTCGCTCTGTGCTCACGGCTGGGATTGGGTCTACAAATGCAGGTACGTCCTTGCAGTGATGCTAGTTAGCCCTGTGTGAATACTGATGTTACCATTGCTTTTATAGGTCTGACTGTAGCTGCTGTAAAGGACGGCGGCGACTGGCACTTGGAGGCAGGTGCTTTGGTCTTGTCGGATGGAGGTTTGTGCTGCATCGATGAATTTAACAGCATCAAGGAACATGACCGCATCAGCATACACGAGGCTATGGAGCAGCAGTCCATCAGTGTGGCCAAAGCTGGGTACGGCACTACACACAGATTTGATTTTAAATGGAGGTGGCAGCACTTCTAAAAATTACAAGGGGCTGCACTTTTTGTGGAAACTGCAAGTACAAGTTTATTATCTCACTTTAATACAATGATGTCACTGTAGAGCTAAAAAGAATCAATACTAGTGCAATTTAATACAAAAATTGTTAAAAGTTCAATTTACTTATCAATTTAGAATCTCCAAGCTGATCATTAATTATTTGAAATGGAACATTTTGGATCTCAATTTTATTATAGTTCAATTAATTACACAGACCTTTATCACAGTAATAACAATTCATCCCCTTTTATCAAGGTCAGGTTTATAGAACAATTATATGATTTAATATAATTTGTTGCATGATAGTGTAAACATACAGACACATCTTTAGCCTAATTGCTCTTCTAATTCCATTTTTACTCATTAGTCTTTTCAAAATGACAATCCTGATGCAGAGAGGACAAACTGGAAGTGGCACCTGGGCACACACAGATTTTTTTGGTAAATAAAAATGCCACTGTGAAAACGTCACTGTAATTCTTAAAGATAAGTTTGTTATCTTAAGTTCGGGAGCAGGACCACAGCTCACCTGCTGTGGTCCCTGCCTCCAGGCTACTGTTCTAGTTGTTCATCGGCTTCGTGCCCCTCCCTTTATTTAACTATTCTCTACCTTATCTTCAGGTACGGGGGATACGGGGGATTGTGTGTATTTTCAATGTCCAAACTGTTTGCTATGTTGCTACTCTGGTAAATAATATGTTTACCTGACTGGTCAATTTGATTTCTCCTTCCAGTATGGTGTGTAAGCTCAACACCAGAACCACAATTCTGGCAGCCACTAACCCCAAAGGCCAGTACGACCCTAGCCAGTCCCTGTCAGAAAACGTGGCCCTGGCCAGCCCTCTGCTCAGCCGCTTCGACCTGGTGCTGGTTTTGTTGGACAGCAGGAACGCCGAGTGGGACCGCACCATCTCCTCCTTCATCCTGGAGGACAGAGGACGCCCAGGTGCTGCTCCTTTGTCCTCTGTCAAATACAAAATATATAAAAAAAGAACTTTAATAGACAATTGCAAATGTCACTCCAGTGTATAGAGTAACGATTGCACTTGTCTATAATAATTCAGCAGCCTGTGTCCTGACTAAGACCAGGGGGTGGGACCACATTACACCAGTTTTAAAATCACTGTATTGCTCCTCGTGTGTTTCAGGATCGAGTTTAAGGTCCTTTTATTGTTTTTTAAATGCCTTAATGGTCTTGGGCCTTCTTACTTTTACCATATGAACCCTCGCAGCCCCTGCGCTCCTCTGGCAGCCGGCTCCTAGTCATACCCAAAGTCTGAACACACACTCATGGAGTGGCGTCTTTCCAGTACTACGGCCCTCGTCTGTGGAACGGCCTGCCGGAGAACCTCAGGGCCGCAGAGAACGTTCAGTTTTTTAAGAGAAGGCTGAAGACCCACCCACCCAGCTTTTGATTCATATTTATTATTTCATTTAGTTAAATCTTACTTATATAATTTTTGTATTGTATCTATTTATTGTATTTACTTATTTTAGGGTTACTATTTTATATATATTTATTTAGTTTTACTCTATTTCTACTCATTTATTTATTTCCACATATTTATTTATTTATTTATTATCTTTTATTAATTTCAGGCTCCCCAGTGTTTCCTCTGTGGAGCCCTCTGTACCGGGAGCAGTGGTCGCTGTGGCTGCTGGGCCCTGGCTCATGGGCCCCTGGTGGAGGTTTGGTGTGTGCCTCATCTCTCCTCTGGGCCCTGAGTTTGTGTCATGTGGTTGCAGACAACTCTCTGCTTCTGGTGCAGACAGCTCTTCTGATGGTGCTTCTTTTACTGCTGTATCTGTACTCAGCCTTGTGTGTGTGTTTATGTTTATGTTTGTGTGAGCATGTGCTTCTGTTTGTGTGAGCATGCGCTTCTGTTTGCAGTGGTGTGGGGAGGGCTTTGGTGGAGTGTGGGCATGTGGCAGGTTTTTTAATACACTGTAACGCACTTTATGTTTTTATGTATGAAAAGTGCTTTATAAATAAAGTTTGATTGATTGATATAGGTGGATTTTCTATATACACAAAGTGCCTTGTTTTAAAAATGGATCCATTAAATTTTTATACAGGTAAATAAATTACAACGTCAGTATGTAATAAAAATCACAATATATTTATAGGAACAATATGAAACTTTTTTGCTAGAACTAAAATAGTTACAATCATGTCAAGATTATTTGTGACCGTGATCATAATTATTGATTAACCTAATGATCTTGACTACTGTGCACCTATATTATTAGCCATTAAAGAGCTGTTCCACGGTAATGAAAATCCATGCATTATTCACTAATAATTTATGAAAGTCATGTCATGTTGTTCAACCATTAATCATTACTATATTTACAAAATGTATATTTGTCTTCTCTGTTGCGTGTTTAGGACAACCTGCCGATTCAACCAGCCTGTGGCCCATAGACAAGATGAAAGCATATTTCTGTTTGATTAAACGACTGCAGCCTCAGCTCTCACAGGACGCCAACAGAGTCCTGACCAGTTACTACCAACTCCAGAGACAGAGTCAAGGTCGCAACGCCCGCACCACCATCCGTATGCTGGAGAGTCTGAGCCGGCTGGCCGAAGGTAGAGCCATCGTCTGTACCAGTCTCTTTTGGACCATAGGACTAAATATATGTGTTTTATTATCACACAGCACATGCCAAACTAATGTACAGGGAGACCGTCACCATTGAAGATGCTATTATGGCTGTTTCTGTCATGGAGTGCTCTATGCAGGTATAAAAGTATTTCTTTGCTTCAGTTTGTAACATAAAATATGAAACATGGCTGAGAGAAAATGTTACAGATTTTGCTATTAATCTTTTTCATTCACTTTTTTCCTCTTCACTTCCCCACTGCTTTTAATGTACAAATTAGAGCTGGCTTAAGCTACTGACTAAATATATCCACCTCCCCGCCAACGCATTCACACCCAATATATGTGTATCTGTATCTTCATACTAATTTAATTTCACCTGCATTTAAGTTCAGCAGGATGGATCTGAGACTGCCACAAATGTTACTCAGTCAATGGCATTCTGTTGACAGTAGCTCATCATGCATATCAACCACCAAGTTTAGGATGAGAAGACCGATTTATATTTAAGATAGATATGTTTAACGTCTGTGTCTACTCTGTTAATACCTCTCTGGTCTGGTTCTAGGGTGGAGCTCTTCTTGGGAGCATGAATGCATTACTGACGTCTTTCCCTGACGATCCCGTCCAACAGTACAGGACTCAGTGCCAGCTCCTGTTAGAGGGGCTCCACCTGCCCCAGCTGCTTCAGAAGGAGATGGACAGACTCTCGGCACAAGCAGTCAGCTGAGGAGCTATTAACACAGACATGTTATATTCATTTACTATTACCTGTGGCATTTTTTTACTCGTTGTTTTAAATTTTATAAATCATGACTTTGTGAAAAAAATGGTACACTGTTTTTTAGTTTAAAAAATGACATGAACTTCCTATCAATGTATGCATTCAAAAAACTCACCTAAACTAATTAGAGGCCACCAGAATGAGTTGGTTGCATGCCTCTTGAAACACTGACACATGACTTGCAAGTGAGGATGTCAGTTCTTCTAAATAGCCATGTCTCCTTTATTTTATTCAGAATTTATGTTTGAGATAGAAAGACCAAAACATTTCAGCCATATTATGTACAGTACTTGTAGAAGTGAGAGGGCAGAAGGCTGTTCAGGTTAAAAATGTAATTAATTGGAAGTAAGAAAGTTTCAAGATGGGTGGTCATATTTGAAAATGGTGAAATCAATGATAGTTCTTCTGTATACTTTTTGTTTGTCGCCGTCAATGACAAAACTGAACAGATAATGAAGAACTTTAACTACTATAAATATTGTTGACATTATATACAAAGGTGCGTCAATCAGTCCATTTAGTACTACAAATGAATAAATCAAATCGCAGTTTTTCTCAGGATGGCCTTTATTTCTTGTTGGTATCTTTGCTTGATTATATGGCTTGTTTGGGAGCTAAAGGTAAAGATGCATGCAAGTTGTGAATAAACAGACAACTGTGAGAAGTGTCTGGGGAAGGGAAGTCTGAGCACCCTCGCTCAGACTACTGCCCCCATGACTTGGCACGGATTCGAGGCCTCCAACAATCTCAGCCCTGTGCCCCCGCCCCTGTCTCTGTGTTTAAAAGGAGCAGCAGAAGAGAGCTGCCTTAGAGAAAGAACTACTAACCACTAACAAACCATCATGGCTGGATCATGGACGGATCATTGTTGAAGCTCTTAAAGAAGGAAACCAACACGAGAGGAGCAGGTAGGGGTGACAATTTTATACACACATTTTATTGTAGGAACAATGATTTCAATCAAGCAGAACTACGTTAGTGTGCTATTTTAGTTCATGGCTCCAGGGATACCAGTCAAATACTAAATGAAATACAAATAATATAATATCTAGAGCTGAATAAACACGTTCATAAGAAAGTTCATAGAAAAGGATTTCAATTTTTTTTTCTTCTCTGAGAGTTAAGAATATTTCTGTGCTGTTTGCCTCAAATATTCACAAGCTAAAGCTGTGGTCTTTGGGCACCAAGAAACACTGGGGAAAGTTTGGACATTTAATTATATTGTGTTTGTTTTACTCAAACTATTACAAATTAGTATGAATGTAACCTGTGTCTTAGGTGTGTGAAAATGAACATCCCGTCTGCATTGAACAAAGAGCTGTTTGTCCCATGTGGAGAGCTGCTGCTGGTAGCAGTGGAGGTGCAGAGGGCCAGGAGCAGGTACAGGTCACTGCTGAGAAACAAGAGGGGCTCCTCCTTCCTCTGTGTCTCAGGTATCCACTTTTCTGTCACAAGATTGTTTTGAACTCGTGTGTGATCACTCTCTTACACTTCTGTGCTTTGTGTTTAGTAACAAAGGGCAAACCACAGCAGCTCTACATCACAAAGGTGAAGAAGAGCGGAGACTCCTTCACCAGAAGGTCCCAGTGGACAGTGGAGGAACTGCGACAGGTTAATGGCATAAACCCACTCAAGGTCAGAAGAATACTGTAAACAATCAGATGATATACAACATTGTCAGTTTTATTAGGGTCCATATTTATTTAGAAAAATTGCAGCAGTCAATGGTTAAGCCTTCACTGCTGTGATCTTATGTATGATTATGTTTATATTTACTTTGTTTCAGGACAGCCCTGAGTTTGAACTGGCTTTTGACAACACTGTGGACCACTGGGTGACCCGGTCTGCTCCAGACAAGTGCATCTTCATCCAAGTTCTATATGGGGCTTGCAAGACACATCTGAGAGGACCGTCTGGAGGTGTGGTGATTGTACCTGGGCCAGATGAAGGCCAGAAGAAGGCCTCCGGCAGTGAGTGGGAGGCTGCCGCACCAATCCCTGTTTCCAGAAGTCTGCGCCTCAGACGCAAGAGCATCGTTCCCCCTAAACAAACTCACTTCATCAACTGCCAGCCCAAACTGACCAGAGGTAAGACAATGATGAAACCAACATGATTCAAGTGCTATAATGTACTATTCACCTGCTGTAGATGCCCACCGAATGAACCTAGTCATCTACCAGTGTAAAGCTCTTCTGAACCGAATGAAGAACAAAGTGGCTGCTAAACAAAAGCAATACAAAGATCAGGGTAAGACTTAAGTTATTGTCCTGACAATGTAATGTTAGTTTATTGTATAATGTACAGTATTTCCTTTGTATGATTGATTGTGGTTTGTTCGTTCCCACACCTGACACAAGTCTCTCTGATGAGAACAGTAGCGTTGTTTATTTGGGAGAGTCTAAATACAATAGCTGTCATTTGGAAACTGAACGCTGTTGAACCCACTGACTGGGGCAGTGTAACTGATGAGAGGGGTACCAGGCTGTCCCGGGACACGCACCATGGCCATTCATGGTTGACCTCATGTAAACTCGGAGGCTGCAGTGATAAAGCTTGTGGAGTCATTCTTACACTGTCAGCACTTTAACTGTATAAGGTCAGACAAAGGACTATTGTTGTGAGCATGATATTGTAACATGGAGGCAACGGCTCCACTGTAATAGATCACTGTGGCAACAAAACCATAAGATATTATTATTTAACTATCATTGCTTTTTCTGTGAGTGCACTCACTCGAGAAGATGTGAGCTACACTGCAACATTATTGCTTATCACTTTTGCCTCCTGTCCCAGGATTGAAGCAAGTCATGTGTTCTTTACGTTCAGGATTGAAACATGTTGAGAATATGTCACCAATGACAGTATAAAACGGACTTTTGAGATAAATAGATTAAAAAGACAAATGTCTCAAAGTCTATCCGAACATCTTCTAAACATCTCTGTGTTTTTTAGCAGAACACCAGGGGCAGCCTGATGAAGGAGGCGTGAGAAGTCTGGTGCAGCGGATGACTGTGGCTCTGGGGAAGAGGAGGAGCAGACTGAGAGCAGCTGAAGACAGGACTGTGGAGCTGAGGCAGGCGGCTCAGCGCCTTGCACACAGCGCTCGTCAGGTCAGTCCACAGCCCACAACAACCAGCTCACTATCACTAACTCATGGTCACAGTTATTATACAGATTAAAGGAAAATAATAAAACAAAATTGAATATGAATGCCATAAATGATTATTTATTGTTGATATAAAATAAAAGTTGCAATTGCCTAGATATGCTTATGTTGCATTAATAGACACTACTTTTTTCCTCTTTCAAAAATACAGTTGGCTCTAAAGTATACCAGATAAAGAACGCACGTTAAGGACACCAGGAAGTGAAGAAGAGAAAGAAAATCAAGTGGCCTTCTACAAATGAGCTGGAAATAAGAGATGGTTTTATTGTTTTTTAAGTATAAAAAATATATATTATTAATAATTGTTTCAAACGTATAGTTAAAATGTATACAGGTGAATGCTTGTTTGTGTCAGTTATCTTATAATCATTACAATATAATGGCCTCATAGAGTTATTTAAGAGAATCATTTATTTAAAGCTTGTGGAGAATGTAATACTTGTTGTCCATGTCAGTGAAAGCACTTTGTTGTTTACAATGTCTGCATAAATGTGCCATTGTCTTGTGAATTTATGTTTTTAAAATTCTTAGATGTTTGTGTTAAAAAGTTTTGTTTTGTCCGTGTAACATTTGTCTGCTTTTTAAATGAAACCAAAATAAATAAAAACACTAACTTATCACTTTGAAGTTTCTTTTTTGGATCTCAGTGGTTGCAAACCACATGGAACAAACAAGAAAGAAGGTTTTAGTTGTTTCCCTGAAATACTGATTATCGATTAAGTCAGCATAACTTTGCTCCTGGTAAAAAATAAATACAAATAAGATACAGCATCACAATCTGATTAGAAATAAACAAAAAAACAGAATAGTTTAATTGCAAACTAATATTGCTGTTAGTAAAATAAATTAACATTTTTGCTTTATATCTGTGAGCTCAGTTGGGTAAATGTTTTTATTTTTTGTTTTAATTACTTTGAAAACTATGCTGTAATATTAAACGTATCAGCAGGGGGCAGTGTCGTGTCACTTTGATTCACAACCAAATTCATCTCAATGAAGCTTAGTTCTCTGGAGCCGTTTTTGAGCCGATATAAAACACTCTGTGCTGTCAAAGAAAGTCTCCAGAGTGAACGATCAATGGCATGATCACAAACCGAAACTGCTATAACCAGAAAGAACATTCACTATCAAAAAAGCTCCAGTTTACAAGAAGAAACACACGGGTCTAGGTTCAAATATATATTTCAGTGTTGATTGGAAATAATTTGTGAGCCATTCCACTGAATCAGTGCCTTTTGTGTCCAAAGCAAATTATTTTTTCCCCTAGATTAAATTGAGTAATCTATAATTGGATTCTGTTGTATTTTTTAATCTAACTAATGAACAATGCATTTTTAGTTTAAATCACCCCCGTTCCAAATGTAGCTTTAATTATTAGTTGGCTTACATGATTTGATGTTAATATTTTATTAATTTATTTCATTTTGGCAATGACTCCATCAAAACAGATAAGGAGTTGACAGAGTAGGCAATACACCAACAATTAAAACAACTGAAGTTGTGTCCAAAATGTTGACTTGTGTACTGTGAAAAAAGCCAGTAATGCCCCTCGGGTCACATGACCCACAGACAGTGCCCTTGAGTTTTCTGCAGGCAGTGGACATGTCAAAGACAGTTTGGTCCGTTTTGAGCCTCAACTATTATTTATTAACCTTTATTTAACCAGGTAAAAAGCCATTGAGATTGAAACCTCTTTTTCAAGGGTGACCTGGGGAAAAACAAAACATAACAGCAACACAAAGTAAAAAAAACAAACATATTTACATTTTAAGATAGGTTTAAGAAATTAAGAACCTATATGTATATTTAAAGGCACCGATAATTTTGTAAAGATTCACCCTCTTTGTTTTTCAACATTTTGCGAAAACACCTAACTGAGACCAGTTCGCGCAATCTCCTCTCCAATTGGAGGGAATTCCAGGCAGTGGGAACAGCATAAGAAAAAGCCCTCTTTCCCCAGTCAGTTCTTACATGAGGGACAGACAAGCACAACCTGTCACGTGAGCGCAGGGTGTAATGACCCTCCACTCTCTGCACAAGGGCACACAAGTAACACATACAGAACACTTTATATACTGAAAACATCCAAAGTGTGAACCTTCTGGCACCCAAAGAAGCTTGCGACAACCTGTTATAAATCACAAAGCGGAGCGATATACAGTGGCCAAGGATTTAAGAGATTTTACCGTTGCATTAATGTGTATACAGAGTATCGCCCTGTGAGCTTTAGTGTGAAGCACACTTTATTACGATAATAAAACCCTAGTTTTATCTTACATTTTTTAAACCAAATTTTTAAGGTGGGTGTGACAAAGTGGGTCTTTGTCCCTTTAATCACCTTTAATTTGTCTTAATTTTCAATTTCCCATAGACAACTAAAACTGCTGAACTGTTTTGTTTAGTTTTTTTAGTTATCACACAACACATAAGTTTCTTAATATGTTTATTCGTTTAAATTTGTATTTCAGTTCACCTCAACAAACTTACCTCGTCCTCCACATGGTCTGATCAAAGAGGAGGAGGGCCTCATGGCGGCCATTTTTAAAACCTTTGGAGGGGTCATGGGCCAGACCATGTGGAGGGGACAACTGCCATAGTTCAATTTGGATTTAGTTTAATAAGGTGTTTAAAATGTATTTGTTTTGTGTTTGTAGTTTCAGTTAGACGTTTGAATTGTTTTGGGGGACATTGGTCCATGGAGGGAGATTGTAATTCCAGTGCCTCTTTGAGGATTAAAGGGTGCAGATTCCTGCAGTCAGGATGAACCGTCCTAGGGGAGAGGCCTAGGGTATAAAAAGGGTTCTGCTGGCCCCATTTGACAGAAGCAAACCATCATGTAGCTGGTACGTGTGGGTTTTTTTGTGTCATCAGTTTTCTTAAGTTCTGTTGCTTTTGATTTCGTTAAGCACAGTTATTTTTTGTAAATATGTATAATTTTCTGCACTTTTTTTCCACGGGAATAAATGGGAAAAACTCAAGCTTCTGAGTCTGCCTCCTACTTCTGATCACTTTGGCCTACTTCCCCACAGTGGGCTTTAAAAGATAGCTCTTGGTCCAATAAAAATTCAAGGTATTTAAAATTGGATACAAACACAATGGGGTTTCCCTGAGAAGTCACAATCTGGGGGATATTGTCTTGTACTGCAGTGGTTCTTAAACTAGGGGTCGCCAAAAACTTTTGTGGGGTCGCCAAATTATTTTTCCAGTCGGGAATTAACGTGCTATTTTGTGAGGTGAAACATATATATACAAATTCAGAGCTGCTGTCTTCGCATTCCTAGGCGCTGTGTGTGCCGCTTAGAGCTTAAATTCTTGTCCCGGGCCGGAGCCGGCCCGAAACCGACCCTTCCGCTCTGCTGTCGGGCTGAGTCGGGCTCGGCCCGGGGGCAGAGGCGCACGCGGTCCGTGAGCGGGGCTCGTGCGGTCCATGAGCGGGGCTCGTGAGCTCCGTGAACTGAACTCGTGAGGTCCGTGAGCGGGGCTCGTGCGGTCCGTGAGCGGGGCTCGTGAGCTCCGTGAACTGGACTCGTGAGGTCCGTGAGCGGGGCTCGTGCGGTCCGTGAGCGGGGCTCGTGAGCTCCGTGAACTGGACTCGTGAGGTCCATGAGCGGGGCTCGTGCGGTCAGAGCGGGGCTCGTGCAGTCAGAGCGGGGCTTGTGCGCTCCGTGAACGGCGCGGTTCGTCATTCAAACCCGCTTCTGCGCTTCAGGTGTTCCGCTCCTCACAGCGCCTTTTGCGTGCGCTCCCTGTCCACATCCTCCAGACAGTTTCACTCAGATGATGGAGAAAAGTCCCACCTGAGGCTGGGCCTCATGGCTCCTGTCGGTCCACGCCTTTTACTCTCTCTCTCTTCACAAAATCACAGAGCGCTCTGGCTCACTGCAGCGACGAGAAGAGCTCAATCTCTAAATCGTCCTAACTAACTCGTCCTAACTACCTTGTGCTAACTAACTTGTCCCAGACAAGGACTGAGATGTGTCCAATACTAACTTTCTCTATAACCTGCGCAGCCTGACCTGCACCTCCAGTTTTATGTACATTTCTAAGCATATTATTTCATGTACAATTTTAAGTGTTTTAGTTTATCTACATTGTAAGTGTATAGTTGACATTGAAATCTGTCAGATATAAGGCCATCAGTGAAGTGCAAGTGAAAGTTAGTTTTACTGCTGTACAGTGAGGTAAAGAAAATAAAATCCCACAGTACTTTTTTTTTGTAGAGCATTTGACCCAGTGACCCCTGTATTTTATAGACATAAATACAACATTATTTAGTGTATTATTTAATGTCATAATTATTCAGCGTTTATTTGTTCACTTTGTTCCACTTCTTGTGAAATAAATTCTTGTAGTTCTTACATTGCCAGTTGGTTTTTAGTTGATTTAGTTGACGGAATGACAAAAACCTTTTGAGGGGGTGTCAATAACTATAGGTCTGCCCAAAATCGGCGTGGGAGTAATGTGGGGTCGCCAGACCTCACAAGATTTTTTTGTGGGGTCCCCAGACAAAAAGTTTAAGAACCACTGTTGTACTGCATGTCCATGTGAGAAGATCATAGCTTTTGTTTTGCTTGAATTTAGAACTAGCTTTAGGGACTGCAAGCGACTGTGTCAAAGGCAGACTATAAAGACTTATTTATTTATTATGATTATGAGTTTTAGTCTTGATGTATTAACTTTAAAACTTAGGTCTTAGTTTTTACTTATCTTTGTACTCATTTACTTGAATCCTTTATTTTATTTAAGGCTCCCCAGTGTTTCATCTGTGGAGCCCTCTGTTCCGAGATCGATGGTCGGCTGTGGCTGCTGGGCCCTGGCTCATGGGCCCCTGGTGGAGGTTTGGTGTGTACCTCATCTCTCCTCTGGGCTCTGAGTCTGTGCCCTGTGGTTATGGCCGATTCTCTGCTCCTGGTACAGACGGCTCCTCCGATGGTGCCTCCTCAACAGGTTTATCTGTACTCAGCCTCCCGTATCTTAGAGCGTGTGTGTGTGTGTGTGTGTGTTCAAATGTTTACATGCACATAAAGCTGAAGCAAGATAATCATGATTCATATTTAGTCCAGTAATCAAATTATCGTTATCTGGACAGTCCACAGACCGCAAATCATGCCATACGCTGAGAGAAGAGGTTTTATGAGTTGTCATTTGCTTACATTAAAATGTCTCAGAGAAATTGTTGTTTTGGATGAAATTGGATGATGTTTTTGTCTGTAATTGTGCTCTAATTGTTAGTTACTGTCCTTTACGTGCACATACACAGCCTGATGTTTGCTTTCCCCAACTCCTTTTTACTATTTTATGGAAAACATATTCTGCTACAGTCACTTTTTTGAGCTTTTAATCATGTTCTAAAATGTTCCGTCATCAAAAACATACTTGGAGTAGCATTCCACTGCATTCACAGTGTTTTGAGGAATGTTCATTTAAAAACCCTCCCCCCTTCGTGCATCAGACACACATCCTTCTGAACAAGGCTGAACCTTGTGTTTTGAAAAGCGCTAATAGGACTATTGCTGTCTTGACGAGGCACCATCTAGAGGCTAGATGCACTCAGTGCGTGTCAGTGAACAGTGCAATAAATTCCTTTTAGTAAGAACATAATAAAAACTTTTTTTGTTTGTTTCAAAACATGAGACAGCAAATTTAAGGTACTCAAATGCATGTTTAAAGACTATATTAAAAAACGATATAAAAATGCATAATATTTCCCCTTTATGGTTTATGGATTGTGTTGTAGTTGTTCTGTCTTATTGTGTTGCAGTGGTTTGGTCTGATTGT
The DNA here is from genome assembly GCA_019453435.1 of Rhinogobius similis. NCBI lineage: Eukaryota > Metazoa > Chordata > Actinopteri > Gobiiformes > Gobiidae > Rhinogobius > Rhinogobius similis. The sequence continues at coordinate 29,022,574 of CM033620.1, read as the reverse complement.
GTTTAAGTTCTCTGTTATTTTGTTGCAGTTGTTCTTTCTGATTGTGTTTAAATTGATTGCCTTGCATTTGTTTTGTTTGATCGTTCTGCAGTTGTTCTGTCTGATTGTGTTGCATTTGTTCTTTCTGATTGTTCTGCAGTTGTTCTGTCGGATTGTGTTACAGTTCTGTCTGAGTGTGCTGCAGTTGTTCTGTCTGATTGTTCTGCAGTTGTTCTGTCTGATTGTGTTGCAGTTGTTCTGTCTGATTGTGTTGCAGTTGTTGTGTCTGATTGTGTTGCACTTGTTCTGTATGGTTGTGTTGCATTTGTTCTGTCTGATTGTTCTGCAGTTGTTCTGTCCAATTGTTCTGAAGTTGTTCTTTCTGATCATGCTGCAGTTGCTCTGTCTAATTGTATTGTATTTGTTCTGTCTTATTGTGTTGCAGCGTTTTGGTCTGTGTTATTTTGTTACAATTGTTCTGTCTGATTGTTCTGCAGTTGTTCTGTCTGATTGTGCTTCAGTTGTTCTGTGTGATTGTGTTGCAGTTGTTCTTTCTGATTGTGTTGCATTTGTTTTGTCTGATTGTGTTACATTTGTTCTGTCTGACTGTTCTGCAGGTGTTCTGTCTGATTGTACTGCAAGTTGTTCTGTCTGTGTTGCATTTGTTCTGTCTGTGTTGCAGTTGTTCTGTGTGATTATGTTTATGTTGTTCTGTCTGATTGTGTTGCAGTTTTTCTGTCTGGTTGCGTTAAGGTTTGTCTAATTGTGTTTCACTTTCTGGTTGTGTTGCAGTTGTTTTGTCTGATTATGTTTAAGTTCTGTCTTATTTTGTTGCAGATGTTCTTTCTGATTGTGCTGCAGTTGTGTCTTAATAGTTTGCTCTGCTTGTGTTGCAATAATTTTAACAGTGATGATTTTGTCTGGTGTTTTAGTGGCACTTGGTTTATGTATTAGTACTATGCTTTGGAGTGACATTTTGGTTTGATGGTTTTACTGTTTTACTCTGATTATGTTTTTGCCGTTGTTGTTGTTACTGTAGTTTGGCTAGGGCTGTAGTTTGATCTGATTTTGTCTCTATGTTTACGCTTAGTTCCCCCTGGGAGTTGTGGAGGAACTATTTGTGGAAAGGGAACCTGCCTCCATGACCCAGCCCTGGAAAATAAAATGGATGGTTTGTTCTGGTGTTATTGACCTGCTTCGGTCTGATTGTGTTGCCATAGTTTATTTTGGTGTTTGGTCAGATGTCTTGGTTTGATGCTGTGGCTACGGTTTGGTCTGAGATTTTGACTGTAGTTTGCTTTGGAATTATTGTTGTGTTTTGGTCTGATTTTCCTATCATAGTTTACTTTGGTGTTAAGAATGTAGTTTGGTGTAATGCTTTGGTATGTGTGTGTTGCCATTGTTCATTTCAGTATTTGGTCTAATTGCGGCTATGGTTTAGTTGACTAATAATTGGATTGGAGTTAGATCTGGTGTTACTGCTGTGTTTCCTTTGTTTGATCTGTGATTAAATATGGTGAAAAATTGCAAGAAATAATAAAATTAGTGTACAGTGTACAGTACAGTGATGTTCCTAAAAAAATATTATAATGTTGTGTTTAATTTGACAGTCAATTTACACATGTACTGGTTATTGTACTGGTTTGAGTCTATTTCAGTCTTATTTGTGTTATGGTTAGTTTTGGGTTTAGTCACACAGGTTAGCCCCAATTTTATGTCGTGTATGTAAATGTGAATACACTCTTATGCTTTGATTTGATTGTACTCAGGTGTTTTGGTTGGTGAAAATACTTAAGTTTGGTCCAATGCTTTCAACTGATTGTTTTGTTGTGTTTTGGTCAGATGGTTTGGTCTGGTGCTATTACCATGCTTTGGTCTGATTGTGTTGTCGTAGTTTACTTTGGTGTTAGTACTGTTTGGTCTGATGCTTTGGTCTGATGGTGCGGCTGGCTGATGTGATGGCCGTGGCAGGACAGGGTCACTCTGATGGATGTGACATTAAGGCGAGCTGATGCCGGAGATGCTTTCCCCAGTGCGATGGTGGCATTTGTCACTGAGCTGCTCGTGCACATTGGGCTGGCCTCAGAGCTGACTGAGATTAATGATGACGCCGCGACTCTCTTTGTCTGGACCCCCACACACCGCCCAAACCAAGTAGACAACATACACAGCACCACTTGAGGACCCTCTCAAATCATTCTAAACATATGCAATCCTGACAGACAAATATGGGGTTTAAGGCATTCGTTAAAATCTTTCTATGTCATGTCATTTTGGATTTAAGGGAACCAATGATTTCAATTTCACAGTTTTCACAAGACAGATCACCTTGTCTGTAAAATCCTGAAGAGACCAAAGAGCGCTGTATGACATTCTCTGGCTATACTTTTTAGATTGCTGTTTGTAAGTGTTCTTAGAGGACCATCCAGTAAAATTTCTTAACATCTTTTATCAGTATTGTTTAGTTTTAGTCCCTTCAGATTTCACTGTGTTTTCAACTTAAAACATAAAATAAGCTTTTCAACACTTGTGGCACATTTTTTTTGGTAATATCATCAGTGCTTGTGGTTAAATGATTATAATTACATATGATATCTACTTTTTTAATGTTGATTTCATGTTATGTTCAGGGCTTGATTTTAGAATTGTTACATACAGCATATTAAACAAAAAAGTATTTTAATACTATGTTACGTTTGACATAGACTGGATTTTACAACTGGCAGGATCTGTCTCTTGTAAGGCCTGGTGCAGTGGTTACAAACATGCAGGAAAAAGGTTTGTAATAAAGAAATGGAATAACCTTAAGCGGCATGCTGCAGTGCACAGAAAATGGCTCTCCCTGGACAGATGAGGCAGCGCTCAGATGGATGGGGAATAAGCCACTTGTGTGCGGCTGGGAGACGCAGCCCAGTGCCCCGATCATCCATCATCCTCTGACACTTTCACTTACATCTGCACCACATACATATAGATGTAAGGCTCTGCAAACAGCACGAAGCCTCTGCTTTGTCTGAAATGTGGAGGTGCACCTTCGAGAAGCCAGATATTAAACGTATATGGAATGTACAATTAGCAAATGTGTTAATGAATTGTTCTAATTAACTCAAGGTCAGATCGGGTGTTCCTCAGCTGTGTCATTTGTGCATTTATGAATCTTACTTAATATCATCCTTGAAAACCAATGTCCCCACCTTCCCTTTTAGTGTGTTTGTAGTGGAATGTGCAGACTTAATTTTGACAAATAAATATGCAATGCACTCAAATGATGCAACAACTGCAAAACCTTCAAAGGATTTTTGAATTTGGTTTTTAGCAAGGTATGCTTTTTGTTTTTGCATTTTAGTGTATAATTTAATGTTCTGTCAAAAAGGTCTGGGTCCCAGTTCAGTGTGAGGACATGTCCCCTGCTGTTCCTGTGAAATAAAGCCCCATGCTCAGCTAAATGTGAGTGGGAGTAGAGTCCAGAGGGTCTGTAAATGCTCCAGTCAGTGGAGGTGTGTTGGACCCCGGGCCCTGGGGACACAGCTGATGAATGTTGATTAAACACATCCTAGCATAGGATAGCCAGTGACTGTGGAGCATAGAGTGCGTGTTTCTGCTGAACGGAGATCTTCAGGTGTAAAAGCAGATAGAGCCTCTTCTGATGTGGGAGCTGGACGTCACATGTTTCTCCAGCATCACTACATCTCAGCAGAGTGAGCAGATCTAGGGCCACTACTGTACAGTAGAGTGTGTCTGCTGCTCCAGTGTGCACAGAGTGTGAACCTGGTCCAGTCCACTGTAATGAGCATCATCCCTGTCTGAGGCCCATGCAGGGCCCGCCCCTGTGTGCGGGGGACAGGTGTCTAACAGAATGATGAATGGCCCTGTTTGTGCCTACATAATTGGCTGCTGGCTGTTTGGCCCGAGCCTGGCTAGCTGTCTGCCGGGCAGCCACCCATCTGTCAATCAGCGGCCCACTGCCGCCCGGCCGACCTCTGATAGCGATGCTAATGTGCAGTGCCTCTCTCTCATTGGCTGGATGTGCTCTGGTCCAAGCTAATCCATTACAGCTGTGACAGTAATAATCTCCACCAAACACAGGGTTGCCGTGTGCTAAACGTTATTTGACCGTTCCTGTCAGGCCGCTGCAGGCTGGGTGATGGATGAGGCCTAGTGCGCTGCGCTCATTCATCACTCCTTGACTGTGCTGTGCAGGTCCATGCTGCTGGCTTTATGTGGCTTTTGATTACTTTCAATTGAGACTTGTTAGAGTTAGTTTGGACAATTGGTCTTCCCCCATTCAACACTAAATGGTAATTCAAATAACAAGACAAAATTGGGCAATCCCCATGATGATATTCAAGTGGGTTTATCTTGTTTTATAAATCTCTTCCTCTAATCTAAGTTTAAATTGTGAATTATTGTTAAACAGATATTTAGAACTATTCTAAATACAGTATCTGGCTTTGCTCTCAACGTGTATTTGGACTTTTAAATTGGCTACATTCTTCATGCTTGTCATTCATTTTCACCACTAAGACAGAGACATGCTGTGACCGTTCACCTGGTGGAGCACAGATCAGAATGTGAAAAGCACTGATTGAGTTAAAAATTAGTAATAAATGGTCCGTAGTGTAATGTACTGGAACAGCAAGGACATCTGACCAGCCAAATCACCATATAGTGGAATGGCAGAAGACATACTGCATTTCAAATTAAGAATATTGCATCTCAGGAAGCAACTGTGACCTTAAAAAAAGTTTTAGTTGCAACAATTCACTGTGTACAACTCGGCGACTACACTTATGTCACGATGCTTTATGAGAATATGAATGATCTGCTTGTCAACTTCTGTTAGTTGCAGCTTAACCTTCTCTTCAATCTCTCAATACTTAACCATTTACTATATTCTGCCATTTGTTCACACTAATCAGAGCTAGATTTAGTTATTTTAGTAAGTAAAATAATGTTAGATAATAGGTTGTAGTTTTCATTCCAAACTCTCTCAGCAGATTGGGCATTAGATCATTCACACCGTTGTATACTATTTGGATTGATTTTATTTTAGTTTTAACCAAAGGACAGGGAAAAAGAAAGAAGGGATAAGGATACATACTACTATCAGAATTTGTGAGAAAAGTATTACAACAAGTATGTCTATTTAGGACATTTGGTATGAAATTATGTGATTACCGGGTAAGAGACACATTAGATATTGAATAATTGATAATATTATGAATGTTGTTTTGAAGATATGCAAAATCTGAATATTGAGTCATACTTTTTTAGTCCCTCACCATGGAAATAAGTTGTGTTCACGTTCTATAATTTGATGATGCCACAATCTCAGACACGAGCATATGTAGCCTTATCATTATTTGTTGGGGAGGAGGTCAACAAGCTATAATACCTCTTTCTGAAGCCATTGTGAAACATTTTATTTCACTTTTGTTTGTTCACAATGATAAAGAATATGTTGAACTTTGCGCCAGTTTTATTTTCATGGGTAGTCCCAGTAATTACAGCGATATGAACATAAACCAGGTCAACAAATCTGCAATCTGACAGTTAACCAGAAGATTTTGACCTGTCTCCAGCTCAATTATAGGCGTTCTAAAATGTTGTAATGCCATATGACCCCAACCATTTGACCCATCCTTCAACAGGGCTTGCTGGGGCAACCTGTCAGGGTTAGGCTTGGTCTGGACCACCTGGATTTTACTTGTTGTGCTTCACTACTCAGCTAAATCAAATTAGAACAAGGGTAAATAGTGATATGTCTATTTTGTTTGTCATTTTGTGGCTCTTAAACAATTGTCTGATGCTTAAACCTAAACCAAAACATTTAAATGCCATATTATGAATAACTATGCTAGATTTAGACATGATCTGGATCAGCACCAACATTGAAGATTTGTGCCTATAATTCTCAGACTTTTTTGTGTATATGCAACAACTAAAGCCTCCTCACTGTCAGATGTAAAAGTATGTGAAATGTACTTAATCCTGAGTGGACATGGGTGTATGTGCGATGTTGTCTTGCAGATTAATCTTGGGTGGCGTGGGCTCTGGCTGCAGTGAGCTGACAGGGCTGTGATGGCTGCTCTCTGACACACTACTGCTGTGGAAACTAACAACATCTTTACACTGATGCCATTTGGCACAGTCACACACCAAAGAAACCCGTCCTGGGGCAGAGCTGCTGTAAAAAGTTCCAATCAATGTTTGTGTATTTGTGTGTGTGTGTTTGTGCTATTGCTTAAAATAGTCAAACAAGCATTAGTACTGTTCCCTCTCCACAGATCTGACTTGGTCTGGCATTACATACTTGTGTCTGTGGAGATGAATGAGTTTAATGTCATTCTGTGGAACAAGTCTCTATTAAGTCAGAACAGCTACTCAGTCCTCCTTGCTCACGTTCACAGAGCAGCAGTTTCTGAAAGTGGGTGGAACTGGCTTTAGTGACCGCAACTGTAGTTACAACTGTGTGTCCACATTATTTATTGTCTATAAATGTAATTGTATATGTTATGTTGTAACGGCAACTGTAGTTTCAACGGTTTGTAAAGCGCTTTGGGTGCCTATTAGGTGGAAAAGCGCTCTATAAATAAAAATTCTTCTTCTTCTTCTTTAATCTCATCTGTAAAGTGTGAAGCATTAAGTGGGGCTATATGAAAATAAAACATTTTTTCCCCTTCATTGTACTCCGTTTGAGCTCTGTAAACTGTGATGCACAAAAAGCTAAAATAAACAAGAAAATCAACAATAAAAACAAAATTATTCAGAATATTTGTTACTACCTACTAAGTAAGTAAGTAAGTAATTTCTTTTGTGAATCAATAACATTTGTCCAAGTCTGAAAATGAATTGAACATATTTTCCAACCAAAATATTGTATAATATAAATAATAAAATATGTATTATATATAATACATGTAATAAAAGGTTCCTGATCTGACTTAAAGTAATATCTTCTCTTGCAGCAGCCAAACCATGAACCTCTTTAACCTCTCAATCTCCTTCACCAAGATCTACTTTGGCATCTGTAATGTCCAAAGTTTACCCATTTAATAAACTCACTCATTTGTCAGCTGAATTTCTCATGGGTTGAAATGCAATATTGACATGAAAATTACAGTACTTATTCTTACTGTCCTGAGAGTTGTAACAATCTAAAATGGCGTCTCTGTGATGATGGTGATGTGTTTTTATTGGTCTGATCAGGCTGACAGCTGCCATCACATGGACCCTCCTCAGTGAGAAACCTCCTCCGACATGTGTCTCTGTAGATGTGAAGTGTCACAGTGTTTTTGTGGATGAAGTCACCTTTGTGCATGAGTAATGACCACTGAGGCACTTGTCTTTCATAAGCGTTTTTGAACTAACATGGACTTTCCCTCTTACTCAATCATCAAATGATCTCCTGGTGGACAGCAAACTGAATATACAATTCAGTTTTACACTAAAATTTAGTTTTACACATGACTTCTGTTTTATAGGTCTGGATCATTTCTTAAAATATTTATAAAACATATAATGTTGCTATATTTTGTCTACAAAGTCTACAAAGCCCTGGGGCAGGATGAAATCCACAAACTGACAATACAATATATGAGATGGAGTGCATGCACCCTCATGTCTGCATGTGCCATTTTATGTCCTTCACCATATTATTTGTGTTAATTGAACACTGAACAGATTTTTCAGGAAAAAAGAACAGCTCTTAAAATAAATTGTGACTAAAAACAGACCACCCATATAGTCAAGAAAAAAACATACATGTGGGCTGATCTTATAACTAATAATAATGGCTCATTTTAATTGTGCTTTGAGTTGTGCTTTACAAGCTTCAACAACCTCAAAGCTCATTATTCATTCACAACTTGCCTTGCCGACTGACACAAGTGAGGATTCCAATTTGCGACACAGGCTCCAACCTCCACTAATCACTTACGAACTCTGATCATTCATGTGAGTGAGGTGTCCTGCCGAAGGACCCAATAACATGCACAGGACAGATCTGAGCTGGCCTACAGGTAAGTGGGAACTGCATGCAGTGCAAAGCAAAGCTTTGTCCTCTTTGTGTGGAAATAGGACCTTATGCCTTCAAATTACGTGTTTATTGATTCAATTTCTGACATTGTGAATATGATGGAGTCTACAAATATTACTGAAAGACTTCAAAGGTAATTAGGCAAGAAAAATGAAGTGCTCAGAACGACATAACGTTTAAAACTGGACACAAATGCCAAACACCAGCCTCAATCTAGAGCGGTCTGCGATGGTCAGAGGAATATTCGTGTTTGGAGACATTAGTGAGGTCAGCCCTGACAATGACATGATGGAGATGATGAGCGTCTGAGCGCACCCCACTGCCCCCTTCACTGACCCGGGATCCAGTCACTGCAGTCTGCACACACAGCCACGAGTGCCACTGCCAGCGGAAAATAATTAGTATGTCTTTCTATTGTCACAGGATTATTTGGCTATTTGTATTTTCTCAGTGAACATTTTCGCAGCCAACTATCAATTTGCCGATGAATAGCTATACTTGATTTAATTTAATTAGACTTCTGATGTATCTCTTAAATAATTCTCAAGCAAGGTTAAACACATAAAGACTTTTCTATGCTCTGCATTAGCTCTAGTGCACTGCACAGTAGCAACTGGAGATCAATTCGTTTCTGCTAAACATAAACGGGGTTTATAAGTCGCTGATATCTTCCTGAAACAGCCTCATTTAGAAAAGAACGGACGCACACGGAGCATGAAGCGTGTGCGCGCTGAAGGAGCGGTGACCCATATTTCATGGAGGCTGTGCGCGCGTTTCCGGCAGCTTTCAGAACGAGTTTGTGGCGCGTGCCTTGGATCGGGCCTGAGCGCAGCCGCAGTGTGTCCTCTGCTCACGAGCGCACTGCAGTCACTGGCAAAAGCAGGCCTGAATACAGCAGCGGCGGGTCACCCTGGAATCACTTCTTTAAAAACAAAAACGCACGGGGGAATTTAAAATAAACGAATTTAGCGAATTTGACACATCAATCTCAGACACAGAATAATTTCTGGTCTGTTGTCTCACGTGGACCTGTCAATGTCGCTTTATAATTTGAATTTATATTTAACACTTCATTGCCTAAAACCTGGTGGCTATAAATATTTTGTAATATTTTTGTTATCATAATTATTGAATGAGACTGTGGGGCTTTTGTCCTTCCTCTTCTCGCTGTGGATGACAGTGATGGATGAGATTTGCTTTTAATTATTTCTATTCTCTTACACTACTTCTATACTCTCTGTTATTTGTTGCCATTACATTTTTGTAAGGCAAAATAAATAATAAATTGGCCTTCATATTTTGTTGCGTCAGCTCTGTGCGTAAAACTCTTAGGCGTAATCTCCATCAGTGAATTAAAGAGGCTCCGCGCATCGCGCACAGACACAACGGGAACACAGGGGAAACAACGTGAATGTAAAGTCTTTATTTCAGTGCAGTGTCGGTGAACTACAAAACTATTCACATCCACTTCAGAAACACTGTACAACAAAACCAGTCCGTAAACGAATGGAATCGTTCCCTGCACACGGAATATTAGCGTTTCCATTCATAAATTACACACATTGACCAATAATAGCCATGTCATAGACACGTGAGAAAATACTTAAATTTATGGAAAAATAATAATAGCAATAATAAAATACAGCATGAATGTTTTGGTTCAAAAACAGCACCTGACATTTGACACAATAAAAAAAAAACCGAAAAAAAAAACCACACACACACACTTTGCCTGCCTAACTACAAATGTCTATAGATTTGGTAAACAAATTAAAGCTTGACTGCTTGAAACATGACAATTTTAGTGAGATTCAAAACAATATCTGCCAGTTATAAACAAAAAAACTTGATTAAAATAATAAAAAAATAGATAAATAAAAACTCTTGACATTGGAAAAAAATATATGACAGTAATTTGTGTACAACTGAAAGGTAAAAGAATCAAACATTTCTTTTTTGTATTATAATAGACCAGATTGTATGACCAACTGAGTAAAATATTTGAGAAAAAAATAAAATCTTGTACTTGCCTCTAAGTCACAGGCCTACATTTGTGTGACGTCAAAATAACAAAACAGACCTTTGAATGTTCACAGTGTTTTAAAACAAATCCCATTTCAATTTGTTTATACATTTAGTGTATGAAACAGTATTATTCAATGTGCAGGAAACAAAAGACTGGATTAGACACACAAAGTGGAGCAAGAACAAACAAACAAACAAACAAACAAACAAACAAACAACCATGGTTCTTCCAGCTTAAACATCAGCCAATTTGGAGTCAGTGCATTTGCCGTGTTCCTCACCTCTCCGGGCCACATTTTGTTCTGAGACACTGCTGCGGAAAAATACATCACACTTTCATTCAGTCCGACAGCTTCGCTCAAAATGGTAGAGTCCCGGGCGACATAATGTGCTCTTTACATATGAGGTGCTGTGGTTGAAAAATATTGTAAAGTAATAATATTGGACTATTGGACCCAAGGACAGTAGATGTTAAGTTGTTTTTTTGGGGACGTATAGTTCCTCTTCTCCAAATCTGTCAAGAAAGCTCATCTGATATTTCACATCTTATTGCCATTTAGTCAGTAGTTTTCCAATATTCTCTTCACTCTTTTAGAGTTCCTCAAAGTCAACAAAAGGGTGGGAATTTGCTCCAGGAGAGGCGAGGGTTGCAGGAAGAAAAACAACAAGGAAACAACAAGAGGATGCTTTTCAAACACATTTGCTTGCTGCTCCGTTTCCGAAAACCAAAGACAACAATTTCAGACACTGCGACATTGAAAGACAGGACAAGTGTCTCCATAGTAATTTCAATAACACAATGAGACTTTATAAAATGTGTTGTATAAAAACAGGGAATACATATATACGGTGGCTTATTTTCTCTTTGTGTAACATCAAAATGTCAAAATGGCTACAGGAGGTTGTTGTTTGGAGTGTCTTCTCTTGTGCCGTGTGACCCCCATGCAGACACTGGTGTGGGGAGCTCAGTGCACCGTGTTCGGGACAGAATGTTCCAAAAGCTCCTTGTCTTTTCGTGCTGTGAGTGCCATCCACAGTCTCAACAAATAAATAAATAACTTAAAGCTTCTCTGCAGCACAAAGCCAGTTCAGTTCAGGCTCCGGAGTCGGGAAAGATCCGGTAAGAGTTCGAGTGAAGGATCTGGTCCCGACAAGGTACGGGGGGGTGGAGTCACACAGAAGGGGCGGGGTCTGAGAAGAGGGTGTGGTCTGGTGAAAGGAGCGCCACTGCTGGAAAATGGAAGGTCCCTGAGCCAAACATGGAGACCTGAAAGGACACATGATAGAGGTCAGAATAGTGTTTTGAGTATTTCAAGTCAGAGAGAAAGAGAGTCGAGTGAAGTGCCATGAAATGTTAACTTTTCTTCTGATGTTCATTAAAAGGAGTCTCACTCTTCCTGTATGCCCAGACTTTTTTTCCTTAGCAAATAAATCAGTTACTGTCAGTTATTTCCAGTATATTTTCTTGTTTTAGTGATATTGACGTCCATCATTTTCCTTCATAAAAAAATTTACTTTGCTAAAAATAAAAAACAAAGGGGCTTTGCCCAAATTTTTTTTAATGTAATAAAGTAAAATATATTTTTCATGGTACAGATATATTGTAAAAGCAGCTATTTGGATGATAAAGAGACCACAATGTGCTAATTGCAGAGCGTTTTATTCTCCGCAAAGCAGGAAGGAAATGTTTGTTAGTTTTATTGTTATGGCAAAACTCAGCTCTGGCCACAAATAGTTGTGAAAAGCACTTATAAACAGTGAATAATTTGAATGCTCAGAATGTATCAGGTAAGTGTCTGATACATGCAGACTGCAAAATTAACTAATTCTGTTTTAACATTTCAACAATTATCTCATTAAATATCAGGTACAGCCCCTTTAAGGATGTCAAATTGAAATTTAAAGGGGGTTGCTGTACCCCTGATTTGGAAACACTGCACTGAAGGATTTTATTACTATCAAAATAAAGAGCAAACTAAAAGATGGAGAGTGATACATGCCATATGTTTCATTATCTGTGGAGATTTGAGGTGGACCAGTGCACGCTCACTCATGTATTCTGCAATGACCAAATGTTATGGCGCGGGCTTCATTGTGCATGTGAAACCCTCATTTTCTCCTGCACGGGGAAATTTACTGCCGGAGTCAGCATATGCTTGTGAATCAAATTAACACACACTAAAACACTAGAGTCACTGGAGCCATTACTATAAGTAGTCAATGGTCATTCACTGCGAAATGATTTGGTCAAGTTCAGAGCATGACGTCTGTCTGTTCTGCATGCTGTTAACAAAGCTGTCGGGATAATGAGAAAACACGGGGATGGTGTAATGGTGAAAACTGTCTCTGGTAAAAAAAATGAAGCAGCTCCTATTTCCATATAAAGAGCTCTATTAATCAAGGTAAGTGTCATTACGCCGCGGCTCATTGAGCAGTGAGAGTGCCTGTTAAATACTATTGGTGTGCTGGTGCGCCCACGGCACCACATACATCTTGATTTGAGAAGTGTCAGCTCAGGCCTGGGCTAATAGACGTTGGGAGGTGTGTGGGGGGTGTACCCTGGTTCTTAATCAGACTGGGGGGAGAGAGGAATAAGATGGATGTGCTGAGGCTCTAAAGACTTTAGGGAATATTAAGAGAATGTTTTTGTAAATCTGTTTCAATCCAGATTAAAGGGAAGAGCGGTTTTGCGAAAATATCAGTTTAATTGTTTTTGGTCAAACGTGTTGCTACTGAAAATAAATTTGCAAATTCAAAATTAAGATTTAGTCCACAGTGCCCACTTTAAACAATCAGGGAGCATTAACATTGGAGAGAACTGGGAAATATAAACTGCTAAACTAATAAAGAAATCACTTCCATTCTTGAACAAATGTTTTATGTGGGATGTTTGTACACTGCAGAGGACATAGACCCTTAATAAATGTAGCCATTGCGATTTACCTAATCGTGACCCTTTGTGCTCACATATGAATTTTGATTTGATTATGATTAATCAGCCCTACTACAGACTTTCAGACTTATGAGTTACAATTGCCCTTATTAATTATGTTACTGTTTTATACTCCATCATAAAACTATTATTACACCATAATAATTTATTGAGGAACATATTCTCAGTTATTGTCCACCACATGGATTTTACTGCTATTACATATTACATGGCTGTGCACGTCTGATAAACATTTGTACTGGCGGTTTTCAAATTATATCGTATGTAATAATGTCTTAGATAGAGGCCAATGAATGGTATTATTCTTAGAAATATCCAACTGAAAAATCACCATTTATGAGTGACGAGATATAACTCTCATAAATTTTAACAGAAGTACCCTATGGAGACAAACAAAGAGTGTACCTTAAACCTTTTTCTTTGCTCTTAGCATTGAACCATAACAAAAGTAGAAAATAATTTTACATAAAACCACTGACTTCCTGTTCAAAACTGCAGAAATGAGAAGCCACGCCTCTTCACAGTGGCATTTCATCTTAACAAGCAGCAGATATTCATTTACCCACCGACATGACATTTTAGAAGATGTATCACTTGGAGTCTTTATTATTCTAATTAAGGGGCAGTGGACAGAGATAGGAGGTGGGTGAAAATAAGATGGTTTAGCGCATGCAAGTCTCAAAGGCAGAACAATATTCACCTTATTCTGAAAATTGATGTGGGCACCCACTTCTTTTTTCCGTTGTTTTAGTTTACAGGGGCAGGTGAGCTCAGCAGAAAATAAGTTCTACATGGACTGAAAAGCCGTTTTCAGGCCGCCCAGAAAATCAGTGCATTGCTGATTTGTTGTTGCATGTGTACATTAAACATTTTACACAAATCAATCTACTTTATATCATATTTGTGGTGAAACTTTTCCCCAAGTTGCATGAACAGAAATCCCGCCAATTTTTAAGTGCCATTACTACAGGAGTGCGGATCTGTGGCAAAAAGAGCCAAAAGTGGGGGGAGTGGAATAAGTTGAATAGGATTACTCAACCATGCATAAATCAATCAAAATGCAACTTTGAACAAGCTAATGATAAGTGAAAACTGCAGGGTTAAAAGCTCATTAAAGTGAATTTTCCATTATTTCCTTTAACCTTAAATTTACCAAATGTTCAATAAACCCTTTGCATGCTCCCTTCTTAGTGAAACAGATGTGATGATGATGATGATGATAACTATTAAGGTATTTTGGTTGATTTTATCCTTGGTAGAATGATCTTAAAAAAAAAGATGGCACACAAATATTACATGTGCTCTAGCCATTCTTTTAGGCATACATTTCAACATTATTATAGTTATTGTTATTATTATTCTGTGTTTTTTGTCTGAGGAGCTTGATGGATTCGGTATGGAGCACTTACGTTGTTACCCTGTTGTCAGCCTTGCCTCTGCCTCACAGCTCTACATGTAGTGCCACTGTCCGTCCATGCCCATGTTCATCCCCATGCCCCCCATCGGCCCTGCAGAGGAGGCACAGAGGGTTAGGGGCCTGTCTCCATACAGCACTCACAACAAACTCTATACAGTAAAACAGGTTCAAAAGGATCCATATAGTTTACCTCCGTGTCGCAGGCCCATGTGCTGCTGACCGTCCAGGACAAAGCCACCCATTGGCTGTCCATCAGGGCTGTACGCTGTGCCTTGGCTCACTAGGAGAAAGATTGGAAAATATAAATCAATAAAACACAATAAGGATATAAGGATTTAATTACCACAAAGGCACAATATCAAAAGGCTCAAAAGAATAATAAATAATGTGGATTGTTTCAAATTGCTCTTATTTCAAATGTCATTCTTGCTTCATTTTACTGCTGGAAACATGAAGAAATGACTTTCCCTACCTTTTCTACACTATATGGCACTAAAGCATTGGTAAGGCAATTCTAAAGAAACACTTTTTCAATACGTGAGATTTGGATATTATAACATCTCTTGTGTTCATACCTGCTCTGTTGGACTGATCAATCATCGGCTGCACTATTCTTCTCCTGGCATTGATGAACCTGCAGAAGACAAAATGTTTTGTTATGTTTTTGTATTTTCTATTTCAAACAAGGGACAACAAGATACAATATTTCATTAGCAATGATGCAAACTCCTTTGTGAACCAATCCAAGAGCCTCGAGAGTCAGTCACATCAATGACACGGCCTCAGGCATTGATAAAGGTAAAGGGTTTGTCAATATCTCTCATCTGATGAATACAAGGGATCTATGTCATTTTCATTTAGCTCAGAATTATTATTTATGGCACAAAAATTCAAATCAATACTGTAAGGTTGATGGATGTTGTCATAAATAATATCATTGGAGCATACCAGTTATTGACTTGTAGAATAGTGAGGCCTGTGTCTTGTGCAAGCTGCTTCTTCTGTTCCTCAGAAGGGTACGGGTGCTGTTGAGGGACAAAAGAGAGGACAAAACTCTTGGTTATGACATTCTACTTTCATATATTTAGACACATTCATTTTGTAACACTATAGGAAAGTAATATATTCTATAACAACCAAAATGCAGTCTGTAGTTTTGACAGAAGATTGAACTTATAGATACACGCACATAGCTTGCAGTGAACATAATGAATGCAAATGAGCAGGCACATTTACTCCAAACTATGGGTGGGCAATTTTTTTTTTGCATAATAGCGATAAAGATATTCAGACAATATTATCACAAAGCATCACATGATTAAACTTGATATTTCTGTTCATTTTTTAAGCAACTTTTATTGCTGTCATTGTCATTTGTTTTCATTTTAGACGATATACTCAATATTCTAATTTTGCATATCTCCAGACACACATTCCTTGCAATATTATACATTTTTCTAAATTTCTCCCACCTCTACTCCACACTGTCTTTATTAGGACCATAACAAATGGATCTTACTCTGGTCAGGAGAGGTTTAGGAGAGTGAGGTTAACAATAAGTTCAGACTCAACTAAGTTAAACTTTGATGGAATGGAACAACACATTTTTGTCCAAACCATTGCAGTTTAAAATGGCCCTGATGTGCCGATGATGTGGCCCCTGCTCCTCTCCCGGGCCCCGTGCGGACTCTCCACACACAGAGGATGACCACGGATTGGCCCCTCACTCTCAGGGGCCAAAAGCGCGTGGCATTGTGACAGTATTTGACATTATTTGACATTGCTTGACAAATTATCTGGTGGGGTACAAAGAAAGACAATGGCCTCTATTGTTAGGGGCCGGGTTGAGGGCACTGTGGGACCCCTCCCCTCTGTGTGTGTGTGTATGTGTGTGCGGTGGCAGATGGCAGACAGAGTTGACCTGTAGACACTGAGTAGGGTCCAGGACCGCGCTTCTATTCTGCTCCTGTCACAGCAGCAGAATGTGGTACGGGCTGCGGTGATGGATGAGCTTCCAAACACTTCATTTAAACTGCTCTCACACATGTGTCGCCGTTGCACTGATTTGGGCTCGGGAAAGAAATCTGTGGATGTAATTGATATGCTACGAAAAGTGCAGCTTTACCATCCCTAATATGAACAAGTATCTTAAGCATCTCAACCATTACTGCCACAAATGATTATTTTAAATACCTTTTAAAATATATAAATTCTATTCATCCTTAAATTCCAAAATATCTTTTACATATTTACACAACACGAAGTCGCCTGCTTGAATGCGTCTTGATAATATATAACAGAACAGACAAACCACAAAATATAGGTGGCAATATTAAAATACTATTTTAATCAAATTAGCAAGAGATACAAAATTAGACTATCCAGTATATTGTTTACTGCAAAAATACCTGTTTAGAAGTGCCACTATAAGAACAGAAGCTTGCTGTGTCATCCATCAAACAGTAGTTTTTGTGGGTAATTTTAAATTATTTTTTGCTATTTGCGATACTTGAGATACTCACATTAGAAGGCATATTTGATCATACTTTGAGTAGGTTTGTAAATATCATCTAATAATCATGTTAATTCTAAAAATATAGTGGTATGACTTTTTGCCAACACCCTAACCACAAACAATCTATATTCTTTGTTTACTGCTTGTACAGTGTTATAGACTAATAAAACTCATTCTCTCAGTACATGGGATGTTTTAGAGTTTGTGTATAGTAACAATTAAATTAGTTAAATATTAAATTAGTTGTAAATGTGTTCATATTTTATTAATTATGATCATTCTGACCAGTGCAGCCACGATCTCAACAGTCTCACATGTTTTTATGAAACAGATTTTTATGTTGTAGGAGCAATGATTAATCTGCTTAAATATGTTTAGTAAATATAAAACAGCACCACTTCCATAACGTCAAAATGTTCTGATGTTTCAATAATTCCCATATATTTACAGGCGACTGTTGTTGTGATGGTCAACAGACTCCTTCTTTCCTCTAACAGGCTAATGGGTCTCACAAGCCTGTCCAGCTGCACCCTCACTGAGCCATCTTCTGAAGCTCTTTAGACTTGATGACAAAAGCCTTCCAGCTTCATGCCACACTGACAAACAAGCGTTTATCCCCTCCTCTAGTCTTGATGAATACGTGATCGCCTGTCTGCTGCAAAGGGGCTTTCAGGGCCAAAACGCACTCGCACACTTTTCACAAACACATCCTGCCAGCAATGCCACTTGAGCTTCAGTAACGAGAGCTGAAAGACCTGAGAAATGCAAAGGGGATAATTCAACGATCCGCCTTTATGACTAGAATCTAAAGGTGCAGATTGTAAAGTAAAGGATTACCCCGATTCAAAGCCGTGTTAACAAAACTCAGGACAAGAGTTAGGACAGCTGAGGGGGAGCAGGAGGGGCAAAGAGGTCTCCTACAGGTTTCTGAAGCTGAGTTGTGTGAAAATACCAATTACAATCAGTTCAAGACCCAATTTACTTCTATTTGTCTGAGTGAAAACTGTTTTGGAATCCTTGCCTTTGACTGTGTTCTCTGGTTATAGCCTTCATTCAGCACAACTGACAGCAGATGGAGAACACGGTACATCAAACTGCTCAGGTTTTTCAAAGAATTTGCTCACGTAGTACAAAAACCTCTTTAGATCACTACTAAAAGACTGACCGTGAATGGACACAGAGCCTTTTCATCATAAAAATGGTTTACCCAGCACAATGTATGTTTAAACTTATGTAGGGTCACCAAAAAAGCAATACCTAAATAGGAATTCATACTAAACATAGTAATGAAAACTAGTATATTCATTTGATGGGTGTCAATACTGACAAAAAAACCTATAAAAAGGACAAAGTTGGACTTTATGGTCTTCATACTAGATTTTTCTAAAATATTTTGTGTTGAAGGTTAAATACAAAAAAAAAATGTTGTGGTATCAATCAATTAGGTTTCATGCATTTGCTTCGGTATTGAAATCAGGTTGGAGATTTTAGTATCTACTAAAATACTACTACTACTGATTAACTGAGTGATAACACTAATTAGTGATCACTCCGATTATTTGTAGACGCTCTATGTAGCAGCATTGTTGTTGCAGGCCTGTATTTCCATGGTACTGTTGTTTCGACTCACGCGGGAGAGTGGGGTCTTACCGTTAAGTGCTGGAAAAGCCAGGCCCTCATGATGTTAGTGGCCACTTTGGGGAAGATGCCTCGTTTCTTCTGCCTTTTCTTGTCCTGGTCGTCCTCGTCTCCAGTTCCAGGTGACGCCAGGCTGTTGTCCAGACCATCTCCTGCACACCACAAAAGAGTACCTACATTAGTCTATTTACTTGAAACTATATTGATTTAAAGGTTCACTATGTAACTTTTCAGATCCACCAAGATATTACGTTGTCTGGAATATTCCACAGTATGGCATTAAACATCATGTATCTATCTCCATGAATACAAACTCCTGTACAGATCAAATCTGTGGAGAAGCGCCACCGCTCACAATAAGAAAATGTTAAAAATAATGCCATAATGTGGAACATTTCAGGCAAAGTAGGAGGCAAACTCCCCACCAGAAAAGTTACATAGTGCAGTGTAGTTTAAGTAGAAGTAAGTAAGTAGTTTTGACAAAATTTACATTTGTGCTTAGTGGGCATTGATTAATTTGGTCAATAATAAATAACATAAAATAAACAATTGTAATTCAATAAAATAAATACATATTCAAATCAAATAACTAAATAACACTAATAACTACTAATCAAAACTACTAAAATCACAATTCTGACTCGAGAGCTAACTTTCTCTTCTGTAGCCTTCTTTGCTGTGCACTCAGTACAACAGTGTTGTGATGCTGCGGCTCCTGATGTGCCCTGAAAGGACAAACCCAGATAGTGTGGCTCTCACCTCGGCGTGACTCTGTGGACACTGGTTAATGAACAGGAGGCTCTGGAGTGCCAGCGCAATAAAAACACTGCTATTAATCCAATGTTAGCCTCCAGTTTGACGTGGGGTAATGAGAGGCGAGTCAGAGCCTTACATAAAATAATGATGTTCCAACCGCACTGGCCCCACGCTCATGTGGCCCACTTCTGAAACACCACTAATGCTCTGTGGAAAAGCAGCTAATCAGAATCATAGCAAAGGCCAGGGAACGAAAGACCAGGGAATGAAGCACGCACCTGTTAGCATAGCTTCTGTCAGGCCACAAAAATGTAATTTTGTACTATGGGTGTATAGCCTGTAACAAAAGTGTTTGATTTTGCTGACTAATATTAATATTTTTAAACCAGTGGAATAAACTATTGGAGAAGACTGCAAATTGCATTGTTATCACATGGCCTTTAAGAATGTGTGAGGTTATACTGCTACAAAGAGACAGGATCTTCTATGCAGCCTTTCAGATTTACCGATTGAAATAACTCAAATAGCTATTTAATTACATTTTATGGTACTGCATTGTATTGTATGGTATTATAATTTAATACCAACTGAAAGTTGCTTGTAAGACTTTTAAAATATATTTTTATTTTTCTAAGACTCTCACCAGTATTTAAGAAGCCAAGAAGTGATTTCCCAAAGATCAGAGTATATTTGAACAGTATGTTTAGTGTCTTTTCATGGCATCCCAAAGTGGAGCAGGGTTTGGAGGTTGTTTGGGGGTGGGTCAGTGATGAAAGCGCTGTGCTTTCCCCTGTGCTCTGCTCCTCTCTCTGCTCTTGTCTGTGGGGCTGTGAGCTGCTCCCATTAGCAGAGCTGTGTTTGATTTCGGCGGGGAGTACGCCGGCCCGAGCAGGAGGCCGCCTTTAAGCTGAGACTTCCGCCGCTGCCAGCTAACAGCCTCCAACGCAGGGCACTCCTCGGACGCATTAATTGTGTATCAGCCGAGATGATTTACTTTTAACAGTGGTGGTTATTTTTCTGGCCCTCAGGGCAGAGAAGCCTTGAAAGCCTGCCTGGAGGGCATGTGAATAATGCATCTGAGAGACTCCTCCCTCGGGGGGAGCAACCCTACTTTTCTTAAGATTGGCCTAGCATGTCTTTTTGTTTTTGGAGATGCATCAATCAAACGTGTCTATATGAGCCATATTCATGCATAAATATTTCAGTTAATGAATATGGACAATACAAGGGCTTACTCTGGGCCCAGGGCTGAAGGGTGCACAGGAGTCTAGGCCGATGTGCCCAGGGCTTGTGGGACCAGCTCTGCCCTCTGTCCTACACTGACAGTGTAACATACTCAGGTTTAAAGGAGGACTATAGCTCTGACCCCTCCTGTTCGTTCACCTGTCAATCGTTGTGTGTTTTTTTATGTTGTTTATGTTGACACTCTGTGAAAACATAAAGGCAATAAACTATATATTCTGTTCTATCTATACTTTAGTTACCAAAAGTATAAAGCAGAAACACAGGCGTATCTGGCTAATTGTAGGGTACTTCCACACACATACACACACGCCTTCGGTCTGAGGCTGTTGAAAAGCGGCCGCGGGGCACACGTTCTCTACACTAATGCTTTGTGACTGTTGGCGGGCAGTGCGGCTGTCTGTGTGGACTGTGACGCACCGCGCTCAGCCCCCCTCGTGCCAGTGTCGGCGGGGGGCGGAGGTTTGGGGAGGGGGAAGTACCAGAGGGAACACTACTGCAGGATTGGCCTGAGGCTACTCTGAGAGGCTCAGAGAAAAACAGCTCCTGAAGACATGAGGAAGGCTTCCTCTAAAGCAGGCTCTTAAGCACTCAGCCTTTGTCCCACAGACATGCATAAGTATACATGTGTGCGCAGTATATGTCAATATTTATCTAGTCACTTATTACAGTCACAATTATTGTATGTAAACATGAAAAGACCTTTATTCTATTCAACTTTTCATTATAGTTTTAATGTGTTACCAGTGACATACATTTTTAATATATTGATGCATAAATCATACAAACTGACTGACCAAAAGCTTAGTAGACGTTCAAGGCTTAATTTGATCCCCCGTTTGGTAGGATTTTTCAGTGTAAAAGATCTAGGAAAGATTTTGAGCTGGGAAATATATGAGATCCCATCTACAAATTAAGCCTCGATTAAGGTCCAAGTAGCCAACAATATCGCAGCCCAGCAGTAAATGTGGATGTGGTTTCAGTCCTGGGCTTCCTCCCGACAGTTCAGACTGTGGAGAGTGGTGATGAGAGAGAAGAATAATGATACATCTGATAGTGGTCTTTTACACAGGGCCTATGGGACAGCCGCAGTGATCATCTCTGATTGTCTGTTGGTTTTCTACTTGGTTTGTTGGTCATGTTAACATGTCCATTAGCAGCTAGCTGAACTGATTACCCACAGTCCCTCATCAGCGATGCAGAGCCAGTGTGGTCTGTCTAACGATCTCAGGGGCCCCTCATCCATTAGCTCTGTCATGGTGTGGCCCCCACCCCATCATTATTCTGCTCACACGAAGAACATCTGAAGAACCAGCTCTGAGCAGTGGTCACAGTTTGATGACTTTTGGTCCAAATCTGCGTCCACATTAACATAATGAAGCAGGAAGTCTGTGTGACCGAAGCTTTAAGCAGGTGAGGCCAATTACAATGTTATTATTATTCTTATTATTATTATATGTAATTATTGATGTGTTTTCAAATTGTTTTCTACACTTTTCTACCAGTTCCCAAATGACAGTTCATTCTACAGTATTGCATCATTGCTAGAGTAGCCTTTGGTTCACACAGACTTCCTGTCCTCCTCCTTCTCAGCAGTGTTCTGGGGTCCCCACAGGATCTTTTGGTTCTTTTGTCCTGCTGTGGTCTTTGTGATGGACATTTCCAGAACCCCATTCTAACATTCCAGGGATATCAGGCCCTTAGCTGCGAACCACACTCCCACTCTGGGGGAGCACAATATCAAAGGGCCCTGCAGCACATCACACAGGGGGCATAGTGCATCACACAGGGGCCACAGAACATCACACAGAGGCCAGCGCACTACACACAGGGGCCAAAGAACATCACACATGGGCCTTAAAGTACAACAGAGAGGCCACCGAACATCAACCAGGAACCAAGGGCATCCCCCAGGGGCCATAGACCATCACACAAGGGCCACAACGGAACAGCATGATTAGAGCAAGGGCTGAGCTCACAACAACTCTCTGTAGGCACTTCCTCTTGGACTCACTCCTTTGACACTACAGTCATTTTTGACACTTAAGTGAAATGAACTGCACTAATTCTAAAACGTAACACAACTTGTATTTTCTCACTGTAATATTATTATTACAACACAGTACGGTTCAAAGAAAAAAACAGAATGATCAACTTTCTTGGTTTGTTGGAAAACTGGTCACCAAAATACTTAAAGTTGCACAAGAAAATGTCTCGCTGCCTGGGAATCGGGAAGCCATTGTTTGTGTCTTCGTCCCTATGGGGGGCACTGCACCCCCTCATCCACCCACATTGTACAGCAGGTCAAAAAAGGCCAGAGGGATGGGCTGATGAATGCAAGATATTCAGGCTTTTCTCCAATCAAACGCAGAGGAAAGAAGTCATCATTTAAATGTAACCAGAAAAATACAGAAGTGTAACTATGCTTTAAAATGGGTGTTGGAAAAAGCGGCTCTGTCTTTTGGCTCTTGTCTGTGGGAGCATCCTCTCATTGTTGTGCTGCTCACTGAAGCCTGATGGGCACCGGGGAAAGTTACTTTAAAGTCTATTCTATTTTTACAACAGCCACGGGGCACGAAAACAAAAACAAGCCGTAAAACTGTGATAGACTCCAATTAGTTCATCGGAAACTCCAGCAGCCCGGACACTACAGACTGACAGGGCCTCAGCTAGCACCACTGACAAGGATTTATAGTTGAAAAGGTTATCTACTCATAATATTGTAGTTTAAGACATCTGTCTGCTCCACTGGTCATAAAGTCACCCAAAGTTTTAAGATGAAAAAAAAAATGCAATACTAATTCACAACAGCTTTATCAAAAAAGCCAATCAAACAATCCAGAATGCAAAAAATAAAATAAAATACCATAGCAGGACAAGGGAAATTTAAAATTAACTGAGATCTCCACCTTCGCCTAATGGACCCCATTAAGATAAATAGTGTTGCTTTATGGGCGGGCCTTTGCTTATCACCATGCAGGAAAGTGTTTATCCGAATCTGTGTGATGAGATTAGATGGGCCCCCCACAGTTCTGAGAGGTCACCCCAGTGTCAGTCCTTTGATATGGAGAAGACTTTCTTACCCAGGTCACTAGTGTTGTCCCCGCTCTGTGACACGTGGCCCCCACTCGAGGGCCCCGGGGTCCCCACCGAAGGAGTGGAGTGGGCGTCGTCCAGGTCTCTCCAGGAGGCAGGGTTCTGAGGGGTCAGGAAGGGTCACACAACAGGAGACAAGACAGAAAACAGAACATCAGAAAAGGCTACTTAGTTTCTTGTCAGTAACGGTTAAAAGAGCAAAAATAGTTTCAAAAATGTAAAATACTGGTGTATACAACAGAGGGAAACTGGTCAAAACCATGACAACCTTTGAGACCTCTAAGATCAAGATTACAACCAATAGTTTACAGCACTATCTTGGCCGTTAATTTAAATGGTACTTCAAATGTATTTGAAAAGCATGCATGCACTATAAAACTAAACTTTCAAATTAACTTCAGAAAAGTAATTCAAATTAATAAAGCACCTATCTGACTATGTCTCCCTCCCTTCAGACATTACCATGATGGGGCTGGGTCGGTCTGCTAGAAGTCAGAGTCCACAGAGAGAGAGCTCCTGCTTTGCCTGAGACACTAGTCCGTTCTGGTGTGAGGCCCCTGAGCACAGCCCGTACTTATACAGCGTGGGCCTGAACCTGGCTGAGCTCTGAGTACACAGCCGCAGCCTCTTGAGCCATTCGGTGTCAGCTGTTCACCGGATGGCCGTCAGTGAAGAGCTCAGCAGATGACAACAAGCCGTGCGCACAAAGGCTGAGTGAATGGGCCCTTCTTAGTCATTACACAGCTCACACACACACTCAAACGGCCGCCATGTGTTTCCATGTTTATCAAGCTAATGAAGGGCCCCATCTGTTGACACCCAATTAACAACACACTGCAGGACACAATCCGCATGTCGCCCGTTAGACACTGTAAACTCCTACAATGCACTACTACAATGTTCTACACTTTAGCTAAGAAGGGACCCTAACTCTGCGCGTGGAAGAAGAGTTGAAACTAATCTAAAAATAACATATTAAATGTCATATCAGATTTGTGTAACTTTGTAATTACACTGATTCTGAAATAAATGTATATGTAGGCCAGTCAGAATAATTATAGTACTGACCACTGTTCAATAAATGAGAGATGAATGATATTATTTTGGGTTTATTATTTATCGTATATATACCGTATATAAACTTACAGACAAATGGATTTCTTCATTCATTCACAACAAATAAAGTTGTCTTGTTCGCCTTAATTGCTGCTCTGAACAGTCCATATCAGCTGCTCATAAGCTATAGATTCTCTGCATTCAGATGAGCACAAACATGCTTAGTGCACTTGTATATGCAATTCTTTGTAAAAGCCAAAAATAGGAAGCGTCTGTGTAAAGAGCCCAGCAGGACACAGCCAAACAAAGACCCCAGAGCACAAACAGCTGCAGCAGCTTGGCTGTAACCAACACTATCAATACATCCTGCAAGTTGTCTCCCATTTTACAACATCTTAAATGTTATACAGTCCATGGCTCAACTTCATTAACAGCTCATTATCTAAATATCTTTATGAACATGGTTCTTTTTTACACACTTTAATAATTCACAAGTGATTTTGCTCATTTTACATCAGATGCCAGTGAGAGCAGAGCATATGCACGCAGAAAAGGTTGTTTGTTGTGAGAAGTGGGACTCACGTGGTCGGCCAGGTTGGTGGAGGAGCCTGACAGCTCATCGAAGTCGGACTTGCACATGTCCCGGTCCTCGATGACCAGGTCGATGGGCATCTTCCCTTTGAGACAGCTGATGTAGCGGTGGCAGAAGTTATCACACAGCTCGTGCACCTAAACACACCATGGGAACGCCTCATAGTACTTTACAAATCATTGATATTTACTCAAGTTTTAATGTGGCACCTTTTCCAGTTCCAGCAGGTGAAAGCGCAGTACTTGGATAGCTTGGATCATCTGCAAGCACAGAAATACAATGATGCATGATGCAAAAAGATATAGGAAAAAAATGTCTAAACGTATTTATAAGATTCTTACCAGATTATCAAGCTCTGGATTTGATGAAAACAGGGGCTTTTCTGCACGAATCTGCAGAAAAACAAAAACAATATACATTTCTATTTGATATCCACAATTATTATTTCCAAAAAAAGTTAATTTTAGCCATTTAAAAATAATTTGGCTTGTTAACATGCAGCGCCTCTTTCTAATAAAGAGACTTGGCAAACAGACCTGTTCATTTAGCCTACGAATTAATTATAAGAACTGAATTTTTTTTTTTAAAAGCGTGAGTAATCTAAGCTTGTTTTTTTAGAAAACAGATTGCACTGAAATGAATCGTTATAATTAATCCTTTAGCCTTTACGGTTGATCTCAACAGTTGAGGCAGTATTTTAAGTGGTGCATTAACTCCTCCAGCATGACTGGGTCTGACTGTAGTGCACCACGGCTGGAAATGCGCACAGTGTGGTCCTCCTCACCTGTTTGGCAAACACCGCGATGTCCTCGTTGAAGGAGTCCGAGGAGCACACGTCGCCACCCGCCACGCCAGGTTCACGCGGTGTGCACGTGGCCAGCTCGCACTTCTCAAAGACCAGTGCCAACAGGGGAAATAACGGGTGTCTGTGAACGAAACACACGCCGCGTCTGAAACATTGTTTGGAGGTTCTGGAGAACAACACTTATAATGAATTGTTGCTGCTGCAAAACTGTTAACCTCGATGGCAGGCAAAACTCTACTCTAGGTAGGATAAACAAACTTTAAATGATCTGGGCTCCATAAATGACGCTGTCTTGTTTCTGTCCGTACCCGTAGATGTGGTCCTTGTCCCTCTTGAGCGCATCGCTCACGGCGCTGCCCATGCTGCCGGGCAGGATGTTGTGCGGCGCGTGGGCTCCGTAGTGCTGTGTGGGGTGCGGAGGGGGCCCGTGGTTCAAGTGGTGGACCTGGGGAAGCGGCCGGGGCGCGTGAGGGTCTCCGTACATGGACGTGGGCACGCCGACACCGTCCATGGCTCCGCCGTAATGGGCCAGTTCATCGTACTGAAGGAATGTATGGATCGATAGAGATCAGCCAACATTAAACTGCCCTCGGGTGAGTAATAATTAATAATTACTCACTTATTATAGATGCATGAGATGATTTGGAATTCAATTGGCTAATTGTCAGTTTTTTGTATAAAATGAATTACAAAGGTGTAAAGGGATAAAATTGATAGTTGGGTTGCGAAGAAACAAAACAACATTTATAGCCCTTGGAAGTAGGCTAATAGCATAAAAAAATTTAGCACTAATTTAGCACTTTTTCTTTCAGTTTTATAACCTAGGCTATTTTATTTTGCCATGGTTTTATTTCCACACAAGAAACATAGCGCCGCAAAATGTGCGATTTTCTATTTTTAATCTAAGGATGAGGATTCTGGATCATTTATCATCTGTAAAGGGCTCTTTTTTATTTTAACGAGGGTTTTAACTGTGCCATTATTATTTTTCTTAATAGCGACAAAGAAGGCCAACGCGTTAAATCGCACAACGTGCACTTGTCATTGCAAGCCGCATTTCTCAGCACACGACCCCTTTTAGAAATCGGTTGAAGTCATAACAACAACCTTTTTATTTTTTTAAATTTATTTTGTGATTCCACTTTACAATGAATTTCATTTTAGGCCACACAAAAATAAAACAGTGACCCACACATTTAGCGATTGTTCGCGCTGCAGCAGAAGGCCAAGAGCTGTCAAGTATGGACTGAATTGATAGGCCTTTAGTTGGTTTGTCATATTTAACATAATTTAGGCCTATAAAAGTATTACTCAAAAATGTTAATGCATGAGTAACGCCCCTCTATTCACATAACACCACATTGCCTTATTTTTTGCTATTTCCATTACCAGTTTAAGCACACAACAAAAAACTTGCGCATAATTATTTCCAGTAGAAGTTGGATCATTGTTTGTGACTGCGCACTTGTTTGTTTTACAATCGTATAAAAGCGCAAAAAACAATAAACGAGCAATACAAATATTGTTCTGTCTCGAAATTGCACTAGCGAGACTATAATGTGTTTAAAAAGTAACCTACGTCTACAAAGGCGCATATTGTGTCAGTGAATGAGCAGGAATAAGTCGGCTGCATTGTTTTATGAATCCAAACTCGAATGTTCATGGTTTGTCCTTTTGAATCCAGATTTAAGAGAGACGCACAACCATTAAAAATATATATATATATTTTGCAACATACCCTTTGCGCCATCCTCTTTGCGCGGCCCAATGCAGGGTACTCCACTTAGTGTAATCCGAAAACAAACTAATAAAGGTCCTTCAAAAGCGCTTGGAGCGCGTTTCTCTCAAGCCAAATTTCCAGCTGGTCCGTGCGTCACCATGTGCCCAAAGCCGTGAACCTGCTGGACAAGGACAGGAGCTTCGCAGAGGACTGGACCAGGTCTGGGTTCAGCGCAGTCCGGAGCATCACCTGGGCCCCGTCTCGCGCGTCTCGGATAAGATCAACTCCGATTCTGTCTGCGTCCACGGCTAGAGTCCACGCGCTGTGGGGGCGTCTCTACTCTCTGGAAGAGCTTATAGCTGACTGTCTCTCTTGTCGCTGCGCACACGGCTCGGGATCGTGCGCGTAAGCAGACTGAGACCCCAACTGCAGGCAACTTCCGCTTTTCCTCCAAAGTAAAAGCACCAGGAGCTGTACGCTTTCTCAAGACAAGACACGGTTTTCATAGTTTATGTTTGTTATCGTTTTGGAACAAAGTCGTTCGTGGCGTGATATGTGGGTTGTTTTAAACGTTGACTTAGGGCATTCTTAAGAAATGTATTGTAATCAGGGTCCGCTCTTCTTTTAAAGGAAACTTTGGTCTGTTCCTCCAGTATCACCCTTAGGTCTGCAACTTTGCGCGAGCTTGTCATAGTTTCAGAATGTGCCAAGGAACGACCTGTACGCGCGTGTTTCACAACTCTCTGTTGGTTCGTCGGCAATGACGTAGAAAATGTACCCGTTAATATCAAAATACTCAAGAGGTCAATTCTTTATCAAATCATGTTGTACAATTCCTTTTGTACAGGTGCAGTAAAGTGCAAAGGTCCCTCACATTGCCATGGACATCCATGGACATGAGTCTACTGCTCCAGGGAGGACCATAGCTAAATCGAATTTTTTTATTTTTTATTTCTCTATGTAAAACATTTTCATGGTGCAAAGCCAAGATTAAATCTTGCATCAGTGAGGCCACAACAGCAGTGTCCTGATATGCTGTCAGTCACATGTCGCAGTCTATTGGGTCGTGAAGTCACTCTGATTGGCAAAGAAATTATCTGTTTTGTGGACAACTGGGCCATTACACAGTAGGCCTAAATGTTTGCATAATAATAATAATAATAATAATAATAATAATAATAATAATAATAATAATAACAATAATAATAATAATAATAATAATAATAATAATAATAATAATAATAATAATAATTGTTTATTCACTCACTCTTCTACTTTTTTACTCTTTCTCAAAATACTTCACAAGTGTCCAATGCATGTTTTATTTGATTTAAAGTAGGCTATTTGGGTCACAGAGTGCAATTTCAACATTCAGTTCTCAAACTTGAGATTCATTTGCAATGGTTGATAGTAAAGTCAGTAACAAACTTACTGCCAATAGGGCGCAGTACTTATTCTGAACAGTTTAAGCACAAAAATGTGCAACATTCTAGATTAAATTGAATAGTAAATATCATGTACAAAAATATTAAGTAAATCTCTAATTTAAAAACAACTTCACATTTTCTTTAGCAGTGCCTGGTCCCCTAATGAGGAGGCATTTGCCTAAAAGTTTTTTTTATTCCTTTTTTGATCTAAAGAATGTACACTGCGCCTTTTGATATGTTCTGCATGTGAATTATTAAAAGCACGGATTTGAATTATAAATACACTAACTATAAGGAAACAGGCAAAACATCCAGGCAGCCTGGGGCTACATCTCTCCTCCTCTGCTCTCCTTCTACTCCTTTGTGTGTTTACGTGCCCCCCCACCCCAGAAACACCCCACCCCACCCTGGCGCTCTCCGGTCTGATCTGAATAGAGGCTGATTCAGGGTGTCAGGGCTTGTCTTAAGTGTAATAAATTACCATCTCAGCCACATCACCAGAGAGGAGCATGTACCAGCATCCCTGACCTCCACTCCTCCAGCCCCCCCCAGCCCCACTGCACTCCCTCCGTCCCGCACACACTCAGACCGGTCCGGGTGTCAGCCGGCATCCACAGTCGCGCTGAGGATCATTAGCATTGTCAGAGCTGGGCCGGGATGGGAAAAGCAGGCCAAGCAGCGCAGACCTGGATGGAGAGCGTGGTGGAAGCATTGAGCAGAAACATGGATTTGTATTCAAAAGGGCAAGGCGGCAAGTTTTCTGTCAATGCTGCACTCTGGGTTGACCAGGGTTGTTTCGAGAAAGTGTACAATGAACAACTCGTTCACCAAAAACTAACCAGGGCACAAAATAACCTTACTACAAAATTCCCTGCATATTTTGCAATAAAACATACATCAGGTAAAGGGCATTCAGCACACAGAAAAGAAACACAGGATAGAATGTGAAAAGGGGTAGGATTGCAAGGGTTAAGGATGCAACTGAAAAGCAGAAACATGCCCAGGGGACAATAAACCAGGACAAGGGGACCTTTTTACTCTCACACATCTGGTATACTGTCCTGTTTTAGCACTGTCGTCCTAAAACTGGTATGAAAAACAAACAAAATTTGGTCTGGGAAAACTTAATTATCAGAAGACCAAATGAACCTCATTGGATGAACTTCTGATCAGTGAGTCACATTATTTTGTGAATCTAAATTTGTACTCTTACTTTAACATAATTAACTTAGATACATAGACTTACTGAAGTCTCTTGAAGATGTCCAGATATTTAAGGAGGGCAAATACACATTTGCCTGCTGGGACCTACAGGGGCCACAGACTGCAACAGACAAGAGACCTACAGGGGCCACAGACTGCAACAGACATGAGCTACCTACAGGGGTCACAGACTGCAACAGACAGGATCTACCTACAGGGGCCACATACTGCAACAGACATGAGCTACCTACAGGAGCCACAGACTGCAACAGACAAGAGACCTACAGGGGCCACAGACTGCAACAGACATGAGCTACCTACAGGGGTCACAGACTGCAACAGACAGGATCTACCTACAGGGGCCACAGACTGCAGCAGACAGGAGACCTACAGGGGCTACAGACTGCAACAGACACAAGCTACCTACAGGGGCCACAGACTGCAACAGACAAGAGACCTACAGGGGCCACAGACTGCAACAGACACGAGCTACCTACAGGGGCCACAGACTGCAACAGACACGAGCTACCTACAGGGGCCACAGACTGCAACAGACAAGAGACCTACAGGGGCCACAGACTGCAACAGACACGAGCTACCTACAGGGGCCACAGACTGCAACAGACAAGAGACCTACAGGGACCACAGACTGCAGCAGACATGAGTTACCTACAGGGGCCACAGACTGCAACAGACAGGAGACCTACAGGGGCCACAGACTGCAACAGACACAAGCTACCTACAGGGGCCACAGACTGCAACAGACAGGAGACCTACAGGGGCCACAGACTACAACAGATAGGAGTTACCTACAGGGGCCACAGACTGCAACAGACAGGAGACCTACAGGGGCCACAGACTGCAACAGACATGAGCTACCTACAGGGGTCACAGACTGCAACAGACAGGATCTACCTACAGGGGCCACAGACTGCAACAGACAGGATCTACCTACAGGGGCCACAGACTGCAACAGACAAGAGACCTACAGGGGCCACAGACTGCAACAGACACAAGCTACCTACAGGGGCCACAGACTGCAACAGACAAGAGACCTACAGGGGCCACAGACTGCAACAGACAAGAGACCTACAGGGGCCACAGACTGCAACAGACAGGATCTACCTACAGGAGCCACAGACTGCAACAGACAGGAGACCTATAGGGGCCACAGACTGCAACATACAGGAGCTACCTACAGGGGCCAC
Organism: Rhinogobius similis; assembly: GCA_019453435.1. Taxonomy (NCBI): domain Eukaryota; kingdom Metazoa; phylum Chordata; class Actinopteri; order Gobiiformes; family Gobiidae; genus Rhinogobius; species Rhinogobius similis. The sequence goes on along the minus strand of CM033620.1, from coordinate 28,990,904 downwards.
AGACTGCAACGTACAGGAGCTACCTACAGGGGCCACAGACTGCAACAGACAGGAGTTACCTACAGGGGCCACAGACTACAACAGACAGGAGTTACCTACAGGGGCCACAGACTGCAATAGATAGGAGTTACCAATAGGGGCCACAGACTGCAATAGACAGGAGCTACCTACAGGGGCCACAGACTGCAACAGACAAGAGACCTACAGGGGCCACAGACTGCAACAGATAGGAGCTACCTACAGGGGCCAAAGACTACTATAGACAGGAGCCACCAGGGGACACAGACTGCAACAGAGAGGAGCTTTCAACAGGGGCCACAAACTGCAACAGACAGGAGGCAGGAGCCATCTACAGGGGCCACAGTTGCATAGGAGCACATCAGATATACGTGCTAGAGTAGCAGAGGCCACAAGCAGAGCCACAGACAAATACATGTCGGTTGACAATTGTCACAAACAGGGGCCACAAGCAGGTGCCTAAACAATGGCCAGAGACAGGAGCCAAGGTAAAGTGCCACAGGAGGCACAGACAGAGGAGAGGGGCCACTGACAGGGACAGCTCACATGAGTAAACGCCAGCTTCTTCATCCTGTTCTTTGATGATTATTGATAAATACTAATGTTCCCAGAGTAAAGTGTGTACAGACGGGACAGTCTTTGTGCTGAGGGAGAAATGTGGCCTCTGTCATTTCCATAAAGCATCCATCACAACACTCATTATAAATCCTTCAGCTAATGCAGCACTCACCATCCATCACCCTGTAATCAATTCACCCTGTGCTCCTGTTCATTACCCGTCCTGCAAGAGAAGAGGAGAGGAGCAAAGATGGGACGGCTTTTATACCATCAGTTATATGTGGAAATATTATTTTGGGGGGATCAATCTCAAATCTGGAAACTTTGACTCTATTTTCTTTAACCGAAGCATACATTTCTGCACATTTCTCAGCAGCTATTAATTGAGCTGTATGCTGGTGATCAAATCCATTTAAACGAGTCCATTGCCCTTAGTTTTCAAAGAATTATTACAGCCGTTTGTGCTGCTGTTTGTACTTTTTTTTCACATAAATGTAAGATTGATTTAAGAAGTGTTTGACTTTTAGAGCTTAAGTCGTGGTGTTGATTCGTCCTGGAGAGCTGTAATTCACCCATGCCAGTGCGAGGTGGCTGGAGGTGGCTGCGCAGACCCCCCAGGCCCCCTCCCCGGGTGCGTGTCTGGGTGTCAGTATTAATGAGGCCAGATTTCATTTCCGATGAGCGATTATTTGACTGTTCATTTGGCTAAGATTTACGATGTGCGCCTATATCTGTAGCCCGCAGCACTGCTCTAGTCTTTAATAAAGGGAAATGAAGACATTAATCACCCGGCAGCAGTGAGCTCAGAGCACGGGGACACCATCCAATCTGCAGCCGCGTGGAGATCAGCGCGCACGGTTCAGACGCCTTATCTGCACCGTGAGAGAAATGACTTGTCTCACTAACATGATTTAAAAGCCTAAAAATACGCGCAGGCTTTTCTTTAGTACGAGACTGTGCGCGCTCGTGGCACAACTCCAGCCATGGCCAGGTTTTTGTGACCTCTGTGATTTTCAGTATTAAAGCCTACACCTAAAGGCTACATTTTGTTTATGATTTATCTTTACATTTGGTCAAAGGCACACGTTTATGATTAACCTATGTCTGTTTTGTAGTTCTGGGATTCTAAGCCTTTCGTCAAAATAAGATGCAACGCTCGTCCTCATTTTACGTATAGCGTATAGCATTGCAACTTAAAAAAAAGTAACTCGAATTAAATTCAGTCAGCCTATATTGAATTTAAAAAGCGTAAAGTTAGTTTTCATCATATAACACATACGTTAAAAAAGGCCTACATTTTTCATTTTACACCAAATATTGGTGGGTTCTTCAAAGTGAAATGATAAAATAAAACTTGTCATCACACCGTTAAAAGAGCCGTAAATGTCATCTGCTCCATGAAACATGTTTAAATAGAGATAATAATTTTCCAGCCTCTGGCATGACAAAATTTAGTGCCACATCAAAGAGATTGTAGCGCTGTTCAGACTGAGGACAGAAGAGCAGCACCATCTACTGGACATATGTGACATTACAGCCTACAGACAAAGAAGACATACAGAAAGGTATGTTCAGTCCGCAGCACAATTAAGTGCCTTTATGGAACTGTTTTTCAAGCAAGACTTGGCCTGCAATGATCTGCAGCACCTCCCTGAGGGCATGAGAAACTAGGTTCTGGGACCACAGTTTGAGGACTTTTTTAGCTCCTGCTCTGGTGCAGGTACTTTCCAGTTAGACCAGGAACCGCTCCAATTTCCTTCCTTATATCACACCTACTGCCGAATCCATGGCGCTCTGGCACCTGCTCTTCTTTACAAGTAGGGCATTATTCTTGACTGAAAATGTCTAAAGTTAACTTTTGAAGAAGGCCTTTGTGCGCAAACTTTGTACAAACGTTTGTACAAAGTACAAAGTACGCACAAAGGCCGTAATGTTTGTGCAAAAAATATTGATAACTTTTGATGTCCCACTGCTGCAAGCTAATTTTTTACCAAGTTTCACTTCCAAGGAGGAGTTTGTAAAAGTATGAAGTGTTAGCCACCAACAGAGAGAGATTTGGTGATTTTCCCATAGGATAACATTGGGGGTTTTTGTCATCGCTATGGTTACGCCGTAAAAAATATGACATGGTTCTGTTTGACTTTTTTGATCGGGAGGCTCAAATAGAATTTTCTACTAACTTTTACAAAATTTCAAAAAAATTATATATTTATTTATTTATTTTTTGCTTCCCATATGAAAGTTTGCTTTGATCTGTAGGGGGTGCTAACGCGCCAAATTCAATGATTTCACGTCAAGTAGGTTTTGGACAAGGAGGGTAACAACTGATTAAAATTTGATGCAATTTGGACTTTGTGCAAATAAGAGCAAAATTAAAATGTTCAAAATGTCAGAAATTCTGGCCAAATTTTGCAGCTTTGGCACACAGAGACTTGGGCAAAAAACTTAAATATAACTAAAATTACTTTTGATGCCACACTCAAAAGTAATTTTCACCAAATACCATGGAAGAAGTTTGTACAAGTATGAAGTTTAAACAAACAAATCTTTATATATATATTCTATCTCGTAATGGATTTTTTGCTCACTGGGGGGTGCTGACTTGCCAATTATGGGAAATTGCCAAAATGTAGAGCGACTATTTTCAGTTGTGTGACATTTTTCTTGAGAAGGAAGAAAGAATATAATATTCCAATGCAAAAATAATGTTTCCCCTTTTCAATATCACATTCTTATGCCATGACGGTCACCTGCGGGCACTTATCTTCAAGTGGGCTCCACTCACTGTGTGTTATTGGCCCTCAGCACAATAATAATGTCCAAAGTTTGCAATACATTTTTATATGCACGGAACGTGCATGAGTTGGGGAACGTATTAGTGGGTGACTAAGCACACATGACGCATGAGGATCCATGTGAGTAAGTGCTCAAAAAGAGCAGCATGAAGGAAAAACTACTTTTGTAATACTAACTTAATTATACAAGTTAATCTTATTGTCCGTCAGTAAGACCCACTTTCAGCCACTGTGGCTGTGTGAATTCAAGCAATGGGGACTGGCTGGTGCCTCCTAGTAAATTGGGACTGGGGGAAAGAGAGACTTAAGTTCTTTGTACTGTTATGTGGGAAAAGTTAAACTCGAGAAGAAAAAGAAAAACCCACCTCTTTTCCCTGGCATATAATATTAGCTATACAGGCTATCTTGGTATTTTATATTTTACTATCTTGTGGTTTTCCTTTAATGTATTTGTGCTTTGTGATGTACTGTATTGTATTTTTAATTTCCCTGTATGTGAAGCATTTTGGTCAGCTGAAGTTGTTTTAAATGTGCTGTATAAATAAACTTGAATTTAATTTAATTGAAAATGCCCAATTGGATCTGACTCTGAATTTCATGATCTGCCCAAGGAATAATCCTCAATTGCGTTACTTGACGATGTGGTCTGAGTGAGTTAGCCTTCAATTGGCTCATAATATCTCAAACACGGACTACAGCAGCAAACAAAATAAATTAGGATTAAACCTTCCAGTTATTCCCGCCTGTTGGAGATGCAGCTACTGCAGTGCATTTTGCTCTTGTCTCTTTGAGCAAGACACCTGATCTGAATTGCCTCCACTGTATGTTGAGATATGTGCAGGTGCATGTGAAAATGACTTAAGTAAAGTAAACTAGGTTTATAAGTTAATAAGCTTTTAGTTTATAAGAAATGACAGGAATTTGTCATGTTAAGTTGTAAAATCAGTAAACCGTGAACGGTTGTACAGACAGACATATTGTGATGCACATTTAATCCACTTGGAGGTGCTGTTTCATCAACTCATCCTCCCTGTCTCTAAGAAATCAGACACGTTTGGAGTCAGTTCAATAAATGCGGGCAGAAGGTGTCGCCAAAGCCCAGATGCCATTGTTGACGTAACCTTGGGTGTATAAATGTGAAAAAATATGGTTTGTATCCATCATCTTATCCCCACTGGACTTGGGCTCTTTATGTACAACTCAGAAAGCCCACTGTGCCCTCATGTCTTGTGCATTTCTGTTCCGAGAACTTTCCTCTTCCGTTCAGAACGATCTCGGTTACATTTAGGGTGGTACTCAGTTACTTTTTCCTTTTTCAAGAAATTTTACTTATCGGCTAAGTTTTCTAACACTATACTATTACTCCTACTTGAGTAATACTTAAATTAACAGCACTCTTACCTGTTTAAAACATTTTGTTTACTCATCCCTCTGTGAGTAACTCTATAAATGACAATATCTCTTGAGTTTTAAACTATTAGAGCATTTGTGTTTGTTTCTTAGCTTTTTCAAATGAATTATTTATACTCCACTTGAGAAGTAGTTTCCCAATACCACCGCTACATTTTACTCTTGAGTTCTTGGACCTCTACTTTGCACTTTTTGCACATTATTTTGAAGTAACGTAAGTAAGTAGCAAGTAAGTTGAGTAAAATCTTTGGTTACTCCTCCCACCTCTGCAGTCATTTGTCAGATTGCCCAGTGATGGCCATTAGGGCTTAGATCCCAGATTTAGTTTAATTATTACCTTATTATTACCTATTATGCACGTCCCATTTGACAGATATCAGGTTTGTTCATATTGATCCACATTTGCTCAAAAGATGGCACTATCGGCTCATCTCAAAATGTTAAAACATATTTTGAGTTATTGATTTGTGCAAGGAGCTCTGGGGCATAATTTATTTATATATCAAGTAAGGATATGTAATTGTCATCATCAACAGCTTCTCTTTTGTTTCTTTTTAGGGGAGGGGAACCGCTTGTGTTCATTAGGTCTCCCACGAGGCGCATTCACACTCTGCAGGTCTGACGTGTTGATGCCCGCAGTACGTGAGGACGCTGGGCATGGCACGCTCTGGCGTACAGACCTCGCCAAAACGCACGAGCGGCGTGTTTTGCGACGGAGAGGTGGATCCTTGTGTGCCAACTCGTGCCGCCGCATTCCGAAGTAAACACAGCGCAAAGAGCAGCAGGATGTGAACGCGAAGGTCCTCTCTGGAGCCCGGTCTCCCGCGGCGTTGGTTCGAGCTCAGTGGTGCGTGGCCGTGGGGGAGACTGCTGCTGATGCGGACAGGGATGATGTGCTTTTACCTGCTGCCTTTCTCCATCCTCTCTCGGTTAAAGCCGAACTAAGACACTCGACGCCAGATTTCTCAACACTGATTCGAAGCAGCAACGACAAAAAGAAAGATGAAATTTCCAAGTGAGAATCCAAGAAAACCGGGGAACATGAACCCACCTCCAGGTAAACGCATTTACGCACACTTGTATTGTTTTTTTGTCAGTTGTCAGTCACTGCGCCTTTTACTCTATAGCGCTTCTTTCATTCTGCTCAGAGCGCAGATGGGCTGGAGAACATTTCAAAGATCTGAGACATTCTCAGCCCAAGGCTATATCACTAACGGGGGTCTATATTGAACACTATAGGGATCGACACATGAAGATTTAAAAGCTATCTTTTGTCATTGTGGTGTTTAATGAATAGACAAAAGACTGGAGATGATGTCCATGGACACATTGCTGGAGAGGCTGAGGCACTGCAGTCAGCCCCCAGCTCCGCGCGCTTGTGTTAAAGACCTGTCGAAACATTGGCGCCCGCAGTGGAAGCCTCTCTCCATTACCTCATCGAGAGCGCATCTTCATGTGGCTCACGTCAGCTCCAGCCCAGCAGCAGCAGGTGAAGCGCGTTGGTCTTCCTGACCTGACCACGGCCCCCTCACTGTCTCTGCAGCGCGGGACATCACCATAGGGACCCTCGTCCGCTCGGGCTCACGCTCTTGTTGTCTTATGAGCTGGGGTCTGACCCTTGTGAAACGCGCAACAGCGGTCACGATTCCCCCAACTGCTGTTATGTAACATCCAAAGACGGGGAGATGTCTCAGTCACAACGCCACTAGTGTCCTTGTTTGTGCGCACATCTGGCAACATTTTCATTATCTGCATCAATAAGCTTCAAAATTAGCTTTCACAAAATGTTTAGCCTCCTCAAACGTACCTTATGCTCCATTCAGGGTTCAAAACATCTGTTGCGAGCAAGAAAATATTAAATTAAAACGCATGAAGCAAACTATTGAAAAACAAACAAAGAAACAAACAAAAAACAAGAAAATCAATAGCCAACATTTTTCTGTTACTAGTCTGTCTCAACTTCCTTTTAATAAAAACACATTTTGATCACAGTACTCAAATGATCTATCCTCAAACGACCTTAACAATCAGATTCACTGTGTTCAGGATCAGTTTAAGCTGTTTCATTGTTGTTGTTTTTTTAATTGTGACAGTCTTTTTCAGAATAGCAGAATAAAATATTGCCTTGTGCAGAGTTTACAGCAGAAAGGCAAACACTGTAGTCTGATTGTGTGTTATTGAGACCACTGGTGCTGCCATGGCTCCATCGGTCTGTCTCAGGGAAGCTCTAGTGCACATAGCTCACCATCAAAGCCGACAGGCACTGAATGAACATGGCAACAAATCAAAAACAGGTCTGAGGTAGAATTAGACCTGAGACTTATGTGGTGGGCAGGGGCAGCATGTATTTGTTTTCCAGCACATCACTAAATGTAAATCTTCTCAAACGGATTAATAAAACTCAACATTAACATTCCACCTGACTTGACCTAAAACCTCTGCAATGAAAACAATTGATGGACATCTCAAATGTACTTTTGGCACCGGGAATAAAAGTTACCGCAAAGAAATGGATGTCAACAGAGTAAACCAACAAGGACTGGGTTTAACAGATATGCCAGACGATGACAATATATAGAGGATTTAGCTTGACTTTGTGTTTCTGTTGTTCAATTCCTAAAAAAGTGCAGTTATTGGATGCAAACATTGATACTCATACCACAAAAAAAAAAAAAAAACATATTATGTCAGCGTTAACTTGAATTGTCTTTGATATGGAGTTCTTCTTTCATTTCAGTCCCAGTTGACACCAACCTGGTCCCCCCGAAGAAGGTGCAGCCAGGCATGCTTCAGTCCAGCCTGGTGCACGCCAGTCTGGCCACCATGCAGAACCCCATGGGCTGCTCCCTGCCTCGCCTGTCCGTGTCCCGGCCCGCGAGCGTGGTGGCCAGCATAGAGGCGGGCCCGGATGGAACGGTGGTCTTCACCTTCATGAAGCTGAAGACCGTGCTGGCCGTGTTCGTGGTGGTGGTGCTGTACTTGGTCGCTGGAGGGCTGGTGTTCCAGGCTCTAGAGCAGCCTTTCGAGGACAACCAGAAGATCACCATCACAGCAGAGAAGGCGGCGTTCCTCCTGAGACATCCGTGTGTGAGCCCCGCCGAGCTGGAGGCCATCATCAAGGTGAGGTCCATGTCTACAAATCTTTGGGGCAACAATGGCTCCAGGTGATTTCTGTCACTGTGTCCTTGAGCAAGACACTTCAGACAGGTTTTGGAAAGTATAGGTATAGTATGGGTTAGTGAAACCTTCTGTCAGACAGTCCCAGGGCAGCTGTGGCCTCGGAGATAGACTACCACCAATGTGTGGAGAGTGAATGAGTAATGCAACATACAGCTTTGTTTTTTTGAAATTCCTTAAATTCATCCAATTATTATTATCTGATCCTGGGAATGTAACAAAATGCAAACCTCCAAACACTCACAGTATGAGATTTTGTGCAAAGGGCAAATATAAAGTTTAGTTAGACTATTCTCCTTGACATCTAGTTTCAGAAGTGCGAAAAGTGAGTGTATTTTTGTTGTATACTGTATATTAAGGTTGTCTATTATCACTGTGAAGCACTTTGTTACTATATCTGTAAAACGTTTACTTACTCTCTTTAATGGGTACTCAATATCAAGTATAATAAAGAAGCTCAGTGTTCAAAGCACTATCACAAAGTATATATGAATGCACTTATACACTCCCAGTGCCCCAGCTCATCCAAACATCACGCACATATTCTGTTTACTGTCACATTCTCGGAGCCAAAAACGGTGAGTGGAGTAATCCATACATAACAAAGCCTGCATCAATGAATTGTAGGCTGAATAAAAGACCAGTTTGAAACAGGTCTGGCTCAGACCCACACTGCATCACTGTACTATTGCACACTGCAGGACTTTTCATGACCAACTGCTCCGGCCTCCCGTAAAGCAGAGCACAATGGGAAGAGACAGCGGTGTGCTCGATGGTTATTGAACTGAGCAGCGGTGAAACCCGGTCTGATAATGGATGGATCAGGCAGCTCCGCGCACAGAGCAGAGCCGAGTGAACACGCTCCATAAGTGCTGGACAGTAAACATTAGGGCAGACAGTAATTGTGTTTAGACTATCAGGTGTCATGATCTTCTGGAAGCACCTACCCAGAGACCTAGAAGAATGTTACAACTGTAAGGGTATCCAAACCTCGCTCTATGCTGTACTGGGGGGAAAATTGCAAGATTTTAGAGCTGGAGACTTTTAGTTTTGGGAAAGTGACAGTGGAGGCAGGAGCAAGATCTCTATTGATTGTATTAAATATATTTAATACGAAATAAAAGGATAAATGATAGTAAGTAGGTCCATGACCTCACTATATCATAAAAATATACATAAAATAATGTGGACTTGAACGGCATTCTATTTTATATGCTGAACCCCTTTACCCCTTTAAATTCTTAAATATGATGATGTCATACTCCTAGACCAGGTGCAACGCCTAGTTCTTCTCACTGTATTTATGATGTGTTTAAAAATTTGTATTTTTTGCATTATTCTGGAAGTTGCTCCACCATCCGTTGTAATTTTCTTTCCGGTTGCATTAGTTTTGATGGGGCTGCAGATCTCAACAACAAATAAGTTGTATATGGACTATAAAGTCATTTTGAGGCAGCCTAGAGAATCGATGCATTGTTGACTTGTTGGTCACATGGACATTGAACATTTTGCACAAATAAATCTATTTTAGCTTTGACACTTCTCCCTCATTCACCACTTGACCAGAACTTACAATACAACGGTGCATAACCAGAGCAAAAAGAGACAAAAGTGGGCGGGGCGGAATACGGTGAATATGTTCAAACATTTCATGCCCTTAAAGGTTAAATATTTTTGCTGCTTTTGTATAAATATATTTTTGCATATAGTCTCTTTGGGCAAATAGAGAAGACAAGATTGAACAAAACATCTGCATCTTCTGAACAGCTGATTCCAGTATACATTCTCCTCAAATTTAAACTATTTACTGTATTTACTCTTTTGGAATGCATTTGTATTTTCTAGGTGCAGCCCCTGCACTACTGTAAATGAAAATAGAATAGTTTGTATCATTACGTTTTATGAGCCCAGATCTATAAAACAAAATGCATGTTTACAACTCTACCTTCTCAGCTTAATTAACTAATGGTTGCAACGCACATAAATAACACTTTGTTTTCACACCTCAGGATCACCGCCATCTCGTGCAGCCACTTTGAACACCACAAAACATTCAATTACACACAAACCATTAAGAGAACAAAATATATTGCCCAAAGTTGCAATGGCCGTAGTACTCATAAATGGAATCAATCCTCGAACCTTCAGATGATGATGAAAATTACTCTACCCATAAAGCAGCTGTCAGTCCATTTTGTGTATTTCTTCAAAGATGTAAGTGTGATAAGAGAGTGCAAAGTGAGGTAGGCATTCAGCAAACGGTCAGAGCCAGGAATCAAACCCAGGTCGCTGAGGCCGCCGCAAACCTAATGTGCTGAAACCTAGAAACCACCAGACCACTGCGCAACTGCCAGGCTCTTTCATGTGGTGGAAACTCAGACCATCTACAAAATCCTAACACTTTAACTTTAATTAAAGGTGCACTATGTAGATTTTCTGGTGGATTGCATGCATAGATATGTTTCTGCTTTGTCTGAAATGTTCCACATTATGATATTAATTGTTCTGTTTTGCATTCATTCAGTTACAAGTGTTTTGTTGAAGATCTTTCCATGGCTATAGATCAGTTTAATGCCATACTGTGGAATGTTCATGGTAAAACAATAATAACATTTCCATGGAGACAAGCAGGCATTGGACTCTGTGGCTAATTTATCAAGCACAACATGTAGAGAACAACCAAATAGACTCAATATCCTTCTTGCCATGCGGTTTGATAAAAACTCATGTAGTCCTGTGTGAGGGGTAGACGGGTGGCAGCCAGTGGGTCCAGCCTTGCACTGCTGAATTATGGATGAGGCTGAACGAGTACAGGGCTAATGGAGAAAAGAGTAGAAAAAAGCGAAGGACAGATGGTTAGTGCCAGGCGAGCGATGTGACAGAGCCATGCTGGCACAGACTCTCGCTCAGTAAAACACGATAGTGACAAATAAACCCAAGTATCACAGTTAGTAAATAATGTTCTTTTATATTATCTTAGGCAAAGTAAATGTAAAGCATGTTCTGATATATATTGATTTATTTTTTAATATTTTGAGTTAATTTACACACACATTGTAACTTCGACTGTTACTTCTGATGTATATTTGTGTGAGAGTTCCATAGCAAAAAGGATGCCACACAATTATCTAATTATGAAGTGATGTTTAACTGTATAGCCCAATATCTCAGCTCTCAACAACAAATGGACCAAGTTACTGATAAAATCTTGTGCTATTAATTCTTCCAGATGTTTTCATGCCATGCAGCTTGTTCACATCACTGCACTTGAGAGCTGTTTATTTGGATGGACACTTGAACTGAGCCCATTTTAGTGCTGATGTAGACTGGTTCGGCTGTGAATGTGCAAGTGTGAACGCATCCTCAAAGTTTATTCCCAGTAACTGAGCTGACATTGTCCTGACGGTGCCCTCTAGCATATTTGTGAGAAAGTGTTTGGTGATTTGGTGTTTTGCAGAATGCCCCCCGAGTGAGCACAGATGCACAGCAATGCCAGAAATGAGACAGCGGGTTCAAAGGTGAAGTTCTTATGGAGAGTCATGATCTCTCCGTCTGCCTGGGTTCATCACTCACACATAATCATTTGTGTCTTTCTAAAACTACATCATTTTTTCTCAGTGGTTTAATGAAAGGAGATAGAAACAATGGTGGTAGTGAAGGTGATGGAGAGGCTGAGGAGGCTGATGCTTCTGGAGAAGGGTGTGATGATCTATGGTTGAAACAGAAAGAGAGAAGACTTGAGAGGCGATGTTTGACAGGCAAAGGTAGCTGGCTGTGATTGGCTGAAAGGAACAACAGGCTGCCGATGGTAGGAAGTCTTCCTTGTCAAAGTTTTCTGTGTAATAATCATCAGTCGCCCAGGTAGGTTACATTGCAAAAGAAAATTCAAAATTTCACCACTCATCCAAGTAGCTTCTTCAGTTTCTCTGACAAAGAAGTGACTCACCAGTTACCAATTACCAATGTAATAATCATGATCCCAAAATTTCCAGCTCACTTTCAAGAGCAATAAGAAAAACATCTTCTTAAATGAAAATAAAAATGCGCGGATGTATTAGTGCTATTCAACTATGAGCTCCTTCACATACCCAAATTCTAACTGTACGGTATTATGTGGTAATTTTACTTCTAAAAAAGTTCAAGAGCATCTGTGCTCAATATCTAAATTTGACACAGGATTTGTCATTGAAATGATCAGTATTTGGGTATCATTGTTTTTTGACAGTCTATAATGAATGACCTGACTGAACTCAAGGTGAAGTGACGTACAATCCCGTCCTCAGACTGTGGTGTGTGCAGGTGTTTGAGTCTTTGCCCTTCAGTCACCTTTGTCACAGTGTGCTGCCTTGAGCCATCTGTCACTTTGCCCGCGTCCTGCCCTGCTCTGCTGCCGTCCTGCCCTGGTCTGTCTGTGGCCAGTCTCGTCCCGCTGAGCCGCCCTCATGTTCATACCTCGTCATGTCTCTGTATTCCTCAGCACTCGGTGGATGCAGTGAACGCCGGGGTGAACCCGACTGGGGACACTTCATACAACTCCAGCCACTGGGACCTGGGCAGTGCCTTCTTCTTCGCTGGGACGGTCATCACTACCATCGGTATGACAATGGCAACACACTTGCAAAGCAAAGTTTTAGCCTTTGGGATACTTAATTATCCCAAAAGCCTCACCTTGTCTGCACAGTAAACTGTTTGTTTGCCCCCCACGCTATTCCCAGTTAGTCCTTTGAGTGTTCAATGCATCTTTTTGAACATATTAGTGAGTACCGCTCAGTGGTCTAGTGAATAGCACACATTTGAATCTGGCTTTGACAATTGACAGTATGTCCTTCCCATCCTCATCTTCATCTTACGGGTGAAATAAATAAATACTGTAAAACGGCCTAGTGAGTTCAAATGGAATTAGAAGTGATTAAGCTAAAAATGTGATGATTGCACAATCGCCATAAAAAGTTAATTATACTGTATCCCAGACAAATAAATGTTGTCATTATTTTTTACAAAAGTTCATCTAGGATGTAAACTTTCTAAGGACTTTCCTTCAATTAGATTTGTTTTATAGCTGGATATAAATATTTGCAAAATCGTTGATCACAATAACTTGTATTGGTATTGGCTGAATAAGATCTTTGTTGCACCATTCCTAGTAAAATAAAATAAAATTGAAATGATACTTAATTTAGTCATTATTACTAATACTATCAGGTATGCATTTTATAGACATTTCAGCTTGCTGCTTCTATGCCATTCACCATTAGAAATGTAAATTGGTTCGCAATTATTTCACTGGTTAAAGAGATGTTATATTAAAAAACAAAAAGTTGGAACAAAATTATACAGAAATTACATACGCATTCTGTAAACTAAAAGTGTATTGTCTGTCACCTGCTTGTTCCTGCAGCAGAGGTGTTCCTGCACAAACACAATACAGTCTGTGTCTCATTAGCAACAGTGGCAGATGCAGTGCTAATGAGGGAGGTGTGCTCATGAACCTGTTAACCATATTAATTAGTGCTGTACCTGCTCATGGCTCCCCGTTGTGGTGTTTCTTCTCAGGCTACGGGAACATCGCTCCAAGCACTGAGGGAGGCAAGATCTTTTGCATCCTCTACGCCATCTTCGGCATCCCGCTGTTCGGCTTCCTGCTGGCAGGGGTCGGCGACCAGCTCGGAACCATCTTTGTCAAGAGCATCGCCCGGGTGGAAAAGATATTCAAAGTGGGTAACTGACACTATCATCTTATGGTCACAAGGTCTATGTCTAAATCGCTTAATTTTTTTCCCTACTCCAGTTCTGATGTGACCAGTCCCAGAGCTCTAATGAAATGAAATGTTCCTAAACCTAACCCTAATTCTAACCCTATTATTTCCTGTTTGGGCATGAGCAGCAGTTGTGACAGTGATTTGAGCCTGAATTTACGTTAAATTTAAATCTGCGCTTTTGCACAAGCGCGCAAACGTTGCTCTCTTACGGCAACAGGTATAAAGACAAACTGCATTTATTATGCTATATGTATCATTTTTAACTATGTTTTAAATTAAATGAGGGCTCAAAATTCATGAAAACACAACATTTCTCTGATAATAAAGTAGCAAAGAGATAAGAGCAGAGAAACATCGATTCTCAACTGATTTTAGTGTAAAGTTATCATTTTTGTTGACATTGGTAGTTTTTTTAATCAGAAGTAAACATTTTCTTAACAAACTCTATTTTACTTAAATGATTGGCGAACTAAGGCTACGACTGACAAATAACATTTTTAACGGTTTCTGTTGTTTTCTTTTGAGTAATGAAAATATTGTCATATATGATTGACTCAAATTCGGCAAAAAAGAAACTTAAACTGGGGAAACAAAGAAGGCCAAACCTTTTAATTAACACAGTAGTTATTTTTGAATAAACATATATGATAACATATCTAATTAATTAAATGAATGTGTAAACCAGGGCTATTCAGTTTAATTCAGCCAAATTTTTCAGCGGAACATTGTCTGCGGGCCGGACTGCTGTACCACAATTTTGTTTTCTACCCAATAAACAACTTGCAATGGTACAATTCAACAGACATCTACTGTTTCATTCTAATAGATAAGAAAAAATATTGCAGTTTGCGTGTCAGTCAATACCCAGACTTGAACCAGAGCAGATCACAACAGCAGATTAAGACCAGGTTTAAAACACAATTTAAGTGTAGCTTTACATTTGGATAACACTGAGCATAAACCACATCTGGAACTGGACAAGACCACAACATTGGAACACAAGAGAAAGTGTAAACTGTCACAGAATCACATTCCTTGCGCATACATTTTCCCTGAATTTGAAAAAGATAAACGTCAACATTTTTGTCCACCCTTCTTTCATAAAATGCCACTTTTCTGATATAAAACTATGATAGACATTTACCACTGGTAATACCCCACCAAACAAAGTCATACATAGACAACCTGTCTTTCAAACCATGCAATTAGAACAAAACAACAAAACAATGCATTTCAGACTCAGAAGCTTACCATACGGGAGGCTAGTAAAATTATATATATACATATATATATATATATATATATATATATATATATATATATATATATATATATATATATATATATATATATATATATAATTTTACTAGCCTCCCGTGACTTTTATTAAAGAGTGGTAATATAATTTTTATTGGCTGTAATTAAAACAACATTGTGTTTAAAGAGAGACATAAAACTGATCAATACCCACATGAGATCACTGATGATATCACTTCCCACTGAAGTCTGTTCTTACTTGCAGTCTTTAGCACGTCGCTTTTCTCAAACCTTCACAAGTGATGATTTTATTGTTGTTGATGGAGGCTGACTGCACTCAAGTGAACCTGGAACAATGACTTCTTCACAGTTTGTTCTTAAGATGATAACAATGTAATATACCTCTTTTCTTTCTCTTTTAACCAAAAATCTTTATTATTAGGAGCGTTTTCTTCTATACTTTCAAACTACACAATGAGATGAAGTGAATCTATGTTTTTTATATGACTCCCTTGAAAGTGCATGTCAGGTAGGACTGATTTCCCTTAAACATGGTTATAGTTTGAAGATTTGACTAGAAATCATACTTAATTTTCCAGACATTTTGACAATGTGACATTGTGACAAATTGGGTAACGTTCACTTCCTGGTTGGACATAATCCACACACTGGTTATTATTTGATAAGAAAAATGTATCAGAGCAGGAGAAGTAGTCGCTGCAGTGCTGCGCTCAGGGACACATTTTTCCAGATCTTGAGCTCGACTTAGTCCGGACCAGCTGGAGGATTTTATCTAGAGTGCATGTTTTGGGTTGATGTGGTAAACTGGACTGCTCAGAGGAAACTCACCAAAACACTGGGAGAAACATCCAAACTGCTCACAGAAAAGCCCAGGTGGCCCGGGAATCGAACCCGGAACTTCCACAAAATTGTTCTTCTTAAAGACACATAAGCAGGAGATGCATTCACCTGACATGTTTCGGCTGCTTTACTGTGAGCCTTCTTCAGAGGTTTTTGCATCTCCTGCTTATGTGTCTTTAAGAAGAACAATTTTGTGGATATACCTAAAGAAGACACGATGAACTTTGTTGGACTAAAGGGAGAAACTTGCCTAGAGCTATTTTCTGTGATTTTTAAACTGCCACTTGACTGGTGTAAAACTTTGATAAAAGTTTATCACAGGTATATCCCACCAAACACAGTTTAATTAAAACATGAAACCTCTCTCTCTCTTCAGCCACTGTAAAATTATACATCAAATGCACTTATTTTTCTTACCTAAAGCCTACGTTTCTCTCCATTGAATTCGTGACTCATCTTCCGTGCTGTGAAATGTTTCCCTTCCAGAACAAATCCAACCAGATCAGTCAGACAAAGATCCGCGTGGCGTCCACTCTGCTCTTCATCTTGGCCGGCTGCATTCTCTTCGTCACCATCCCGGCTGTTATCTTCAAGTACATTGAGGGCTGGACTGCACTGGACTCCACGTACTTTGTGGTCATCACTCTCACCACTGTGGGCATAGGGGACTATGTGGCAGGTCAGCATAGCATTCGCACCATTCATTGTATTATTATTAATTCTATTATCATTATATTTTTATGCTGTTACAAGATTAATATATCTAAATATTTTAAACAGACTGAAATTAATGCTGAGAAATTAAAGAGTTTGGGTACTGTCAGGCTTTCCCAGATTAGAATATATATTACAAATAGTACAAAATTGAACCTTTCCTGTTCCTAATTCCTAGTTTTTGAGTGGTCTTGATTGATATCTAAAACTAGTATAAGACCAGATACATATAAAAAGCTTAAATACATTTCTGTTGAATATTGCCCTGCATTGTATACTTTAAAAAAAAAAAAAATCATGTCATGGCAACATTGCCTTGGAGCACAGATGTCTTTTATGAAACGGCCAAATGGCAGATGCGCATCTGACGTGACAGAGTTAAATATGATGAAAGTTGTGATGTGAATGGAAATATTTGAAGGAAATAAAAATACATTTCCCTTTTCTCTGGTCTGAAAGTCCATTTGCTGCAGGCAAAGATTTTGAAAGGAAACTCTATTCTGTTTGCTTTTGTCAATCACAATAACACACCAGTCCAAAAAGAATGATCTGTGCATAAATCCATTTACGCCCTCAGCTGTTGTCTTTGTAAGCAATTTGTTAACTTAGGATGTAAACAGGTTTCTATATCTGATTGTATAGTAAGTATTTTGTAGTTTATACTACAACTAAAGGGTTAGAATAATTAAGAATAATGCTGTATTGTTTGTTCAGGAGGAAACCGGCGTATAGACTACAGGAAGTGGTATCGGCCTCTGGTGTGGTTCTGGATCCTCGGCGGTTTGGCTTATTTCGCTGCAGTGTTGAACATGATCGGTGACTGGCTCAGGGTTCTGTCCAAGAAGACCAAAGAGGAGGTACTGATCCTGCTTTAGATGGACCAGTTTACTTTAACTGAACACTTCTATCAGATGTTAGCGCTAGTCTGAGATACTCTTAAAAATGGCTCTTGTTTTAATCACATAATGATAATTTATAACTAATTTCTCAGTGTAAGAACTAATTTGTGGGTGATCATTGTTAAGTGTGCTACATTGTAGCACATTGTACTTATATTACGAGTGGGGTTCTGAAAGTGATTTGTGCTGCAGGTTGGGGAGATCAAGGCTCATGCTGC
Organism: Rhinogobius similis; assembly: GCA_019453435.1. NCBI lineage: Eukaryota > Metazoa > Chordata > Actinopteri > Gobiiformes > Gobiidae > Rhinogobius > Rhinogobius similis. The sequence continues at coordinate 28,973,238 of CM033620.1, read as the reverse complement.
AGAGTGGAAAGCTAACGTCCGAGCCGAGCTGAGGGAGACGCGGAGGCGGATGAGTGTGGAAGTCCATGACAAACTGCAGCGGGCGGCAACCATCCGCAGTATGGAGCGCAGACAGCTGGGGCTGGACCAGCGCGCTGTGTCCCTGGACATGCTGTCCCCGGAGCGCCGCGCCATCTTCAACAGTCTGGACACTAACACTAACAGCTACAAGACCTCCTCTCAAGAGAGCATCGACACCAAGCTCAACAATCTGCGTCTGCGCGGAGCTGAGCAGAGCGACCGGCGGCCCAACCACCAAGCCACATCAGAGGACAACATCTTCAACCGCCTGGGCTCTGTCACCAAACTGGCCAAGCGCAGCAGGAACAGGGACCTGAAGAAGAACATCCCTGATGAGGCACGGCGCCCCCACAGTGAGGCCTTCGGCTGCAGCTCTCCCATGTTCGAATGTAGCACGCCTATAAGTGACGAGAAATGCAAGGACGAGCAAGAAGACGAGGACAAGGAGTGCAACATGAGCCTGTCCGACTTCCCTCTGTACGTGCCTCAGAACACTTTCACTGTGGAGCCCCCCAAAGACAGCCAGAGTCCTTCTAGACTGGAAGAGCTCCATAAGGACCTGGGCCTGTAGTGTTTTTAAATGTCAATATTAGTGCCTTAGGCCCCTTCTGTGGGACAGAGACAGGGGCATTGTCCTGTTGTGAAGTCCACTGTAACGCTGTAACACATCTGTGCGGCCTCGATGGATCCATGCTGTAGACTGTCCACTCACTGAAGGGCATGAAAACTCTGGTAGAATAGTGCATGTCTGTAAAGGTCATCTGGTGATGTGCCTACACATCATGCGGCACCCATCTTCACCACTCTGTTAAGCTCCTGTCTGGTCCAGTGAGGTCCACAACATTTTCAACAACATTCAAGTATTCTTGGTCAATCCCCTTTTACATGAAGTCCACTCGAGAGCAGAGGCAGCGGCGCCAAAGCTTGTCTGATTCTACGGTCACTGCCTCATTCAATAATCATAACACTTTGCTGTGTAACGTACATTGGAGTTCATGGATGTGTTTCGTATATTGAAAATGAAGTCATGTAATTCTGTTGTATCAAATGTTTTAACTATAATGCCGTGACTATGAAAAGTAAAGACAAATATCGAACTAGCTACAATAGAAGTGAGGTAGCGGCCATGATGTTCATCTGCCTATTCAACTGTGTTTTAAAAGCCCACTTGTCCTGTCGTCCTGTGCATGGTCCCGGCCTGGTCCTGTCATTCACTGTCTCCTTGTGCTGTAACCTCTCAACACTATCTCAGGGCTCGAGCTCATTACACTGACATGTGAGGCCTTCAAATACTAGACAGAAAATCAGTTGAATTTAGAATATTCTCCTGATTTTTTTTTTTTTTTTTTAAATGAAAATATTACTTCTTGTGGGCTTAATTTATGTGATGTTTTGAGGTATTTGCAATCTTTATTTTTTCAAGTCAGCGGAGTTAGAGGATTGCAGTAGCCATAAACAAACCTTACCCCACTGGAAGACTGATTTTTTTTTACTATTCAGAATTGTTAGGTCCAGTCAAATAATTAAGGTCTAACTGATTAATATTCTCAATTCAACTTATTTTCCACTAATTTCTTTTAGCAGAGCAGCACCTAATGAAGGACCTGTGGATTTGATCAGTAACTTTCAGTCACCGTGAATGCAAAATATAGAATGTTTCTATACATTTCAATAACTCCAACACCACTATGCAGGTAGACAACGTTAGACTATTCACAACAAAATATGTACAATGACTCATAGGCGAATTTATGACCTCCCCTTCCCCAGACACTTCGCACAGCACCTTAAGAGTAATCTCACAGTATTCAAGAAGTGTCTGTAAGGAGCAGTTCACTAATTCACAGGGAAGCTCATTCAAAATGCAGTACTTAAGACACACTACATAACTTGCCAGTTCTAGTGTGAATGCACCTGACGCCCAAGAACGGTCTCTTTTTAAATGCTTTAAAGAACTCCAGAAATATATATATGAAAAAAATAATGTTAAAGAAAAACAAGAAAGAAATGGCATGCTGTCTGCAGAGCGCACTGATGTCCATGGTGTTGATTGTAAACCACCACATGCTTCAAAGACTTCTCCAGCACTTTGTTTTTTTATGCTAATGTCAGGACACACCTGTATGCAGACACTGCTTCGAGTAACGTGCAATCACTGTTATGCCTTTGAATAAAAATATCTCACCCACTTTAACAGTCTACTCTCTTTGTGTATCTCTAAAATGAGGATAATAACTTTAATTATGAGTTTTCAATGACATTTTTTGTTTTGTTTTAGATGTTGAGGTCACTTTGTTCGGTCTACCTACAGAACAATCGTATATCATATAGAAGCATAGTTAAATAATGCTTACCTGTGGAGGAAAATAGCCCCTATCTGCTCCGTAGAGCCATGTGGAGCAAGCAAATTTTAGAAGAAAAAAAAACTAATCCTGCCCAGTTTGCACACAACTTTGCCTGAATAAATGAAAAAAATAAAATAAATAAAAACATAAATAATTCAAAAAATATTGAATTGAATATAAAAATCTACATCTGCTGAGCAAACAAACCCAAATAAGAAATTCAGCACTCGTTTAAACACATATCGTTTTTGCAGTCTCGTCCTTGTAGGTCTTGAAGAGCGGCAGAGTGGTTAGCCGATGGGAAAAGATCAGGTTTAGGTCCTTGGCTTTCACCTTGTCAGTCTGAAATAACCCGGGTTTTAGCTCAGTTTCTCTGTATGGGGAACATGTGCCATCGATCCTCACCTTCAGGTGTCCTGTCTGTTCCAAAACCTCAAATGACATTTGAAAGTCAATGGTCAAAGAATTAGAAAGGCGTTTGATATATATATATTTTTTTTCTTTCAGTAAATCTTAATGAAAGTGCAGTGTGTGCAGATCACCAATCAAACATTGGATTCTTTTCTGAATGTTTTTTTTAATGACCATTCTAATGTATTATATATTCCTTATATTTACGTTAATATATGGATTTCCACTGTATTAAAAATAAAAAGTCCCATTATGAGATGGTTTTTGCATGTCCCAATATTTAAAAATTATAATCTTAAAATTGGAGAAAATCTTGTCTCATTTCCCCCTGGAGCAAAAATGTACACACTCTGGGTGATATATGCAACTCCTCCGGCCTCCTAAATTTCCTAGATTTGCAGAAGCCTGGAATATCGTTTTTCTTTTATCTTCAATTATGAACTGCAATGAGCACATATGATGTTCCAAGGGACACCCCTCCTATTTCCCACCCAGCTCATTCACGTCAAAATTCAAAAAGGAGTTTATCTAAAATATCCTTATTTTTTTTACGTGCACCTTCAAAGGTCATATATAATGTATGCACAATGGTGATGATGAATGAAAACTCGTTGTACCTGTTATGTATTAATGTTTATATCATTGTAAATATGATTTTTTTTCTTGGTTTATTTATTACGTATGATTATTTCTTTCTTTCTTATTATTTATTTATTTTTTCTCCCTCAAAATCTGATGCGGTGGGGCGACACAGGGAATATGAATTAAGAAAATTAAGTTTCTAGTTTTTCAATGTGACATCGCACATGTGGGACATTTTGAAAGTGTTTTCAGAGGCTCAGAGGGGAGAGGACTTTGGTGGATTCTTCAAATAAGCATTCATTAAGCTAAATGGAAGTATGTTTTTGATGAGGAAACTATGTTGCAAGAATTTATTTTAGCTTTTAGTTAGAAATGTTGTCAAAATAGTTAAATAAATCTTATCAGTAAAATATTTGAAACAATAGTAATATATTGAATACATTATTAATAGGTATGAATTGAAGTCCTGTTAGCTCTGTGGATAGGCCACTCATATTTTGCAGCGGAACTTTTTCTGTCTGTTTAAATCTTCTGCGTCTGAAGCCAGAAGAGGGCATCAGAGTGAAAGTGATGGACTGACCATGTTCCACACAGCGACAGCCACAACACTGATGTACTGTCCACTCAGAACAGAACTCTGTACTTCATTGTTCATTGTGTGATATTGATTCAGACTCTACTTTAGCCCACTGATGTTCTCTTTCTGCTGCACATAAATTCATAATCTAATACTGAACAGGTTAGATCCTATACAAAACCAATGCCATGGAGGTTTTCACTTTTAACAGGTTGCAGTGTCTAATTAACAGCAGCAGTGGTGAGACAGTTCCTGTCAAAACCACTCCCAGCACCTCCCCAGACTCTACTGATTTGGGAGTGTGCGCATAAACATTACAAAAAAGCAGTGAGCAAATCAATTATTGTTGTGTGACTTTACCAATATCTCACAGTATGCAGTAGGAAAAAAGAAGAAATGGCTCTAAAAATGACTTGATACGCCTTTAGTGCAATCAGTTTTGTGTATAAATATAAAGTGTAATAGTCATGCAGCAACATAACCACTAGAGCCACAAGGGGGCAGTGACGATGTTATATCTTTTGAATGGGCAAAAGTCCTCACCAATAAACATGAAGCTGAAACCAGATTGTGTCTCTCAGCGGAGCAGCTTGGCAGGACCAGTCTGTTGCTGAACGAGCTCTTGCTGCCGACCAGCACATTGTGGAACGGGTGGACGGAAAGTCCAAAATAGTCATGATTTTGGACAACATCCAAAACATGACAGTCCAAGAGTCTCCCCCACAACATGTCCATTTTTTAAGCCAGTTCCTCAGAAATAATATTGAGATTCAACATCATAAGTTTAGTTATTTCTTTGAAAAACAGTACATTTTCCAGCGAGTTATACAGGCCCTTCCATCTGAAATTGGAACGTGAATACAACCATTGTTAATACATCAACATTTTCTGCCATAGCTGTTGCTGTCAGAGGTGTTTGAGATGTGGAAGCAGAGGAGTGAGACATGACACAGCTTCATGTCTGGACCAAAGTGAACAGTGTGCACACAGTTCTTCAATGCAATGTCACCATGGCAACAGCAGCATCCCACTCCCTCACTAGTCTGAAGTAATTGTCTGTAAAACCAATCTGCATTCATTTGTGTGATCATTTGAAGAAAGTATTGGATTGAACATAGAGTTTTGTGTATTTCTTTGTGTAACTTACTGAATGCAGTAGTTTTTGAATAGTAATAGAGGGAATTCATTAAAAAAATAAGTGGAAATAGCCTACAGTCAAAATGGTTTGTCTTCTATTAATAATGCAAATAGACGTTTCTCTTTTCCAAGGAAGAAACACGCCAACACTGCCCCCTGCATTTCAAAAGGTGTTAACTTGACTGTGTAAAAGTGATATGTATAATAATCACAATCATAATCATAATCATATCAGGACTTAATTAAAACCATGAGTAAGTTTTAACGATTATAAATAAAGTAACAGTCTTGTCATATTGATCAAATGTTGTTTACACTGCTTAATGGTCTTTGTCTCTCGTGTGAATGAGGAGGAAGTGACCAGCGCACAGCAGTGACCTGTTTGTCCTAATCATTCCCGGTGGAGAGCTCAAATGTAATACTGTCCGGTAATGTCCGCTCGTGGATTCATCTGTCACTTTACAGTGCACACACAGCACTATAAAAACTAGAACTACTGTTTGCTTGTTTATTTATTTTTGTTCATGTAAAACACATTTAACAAGCTTATGTAAAAATGTATATGTTTACAAAATATAGATTGGGCTACAATTTTAAATATGCGTTTGACATAATTACACATATAAATAAATCCTCTGATTAGCAATTGTAGATGACAGATACAGGTATAAATATAAATATAAATACATTTGCATTCCTTCAGAATCACCTCCATCAGCCATAACGAAAATGGCTGAACCACAGGCAATTTATGGTATAGAACATCTGTGTTTTGAACACTGCAAAAGCAGAAATCTCTCCAAAGAATATTTGAGAGGTTTGGATCATCTCAGATAATTTGACAAGAGGTGTATATATATATTTTTTTTCTTTTTACACATGATCTCTCATTGAAGTAAGAAAATTGTGTGGATGATAATATAATACAAGTAGTCACTAAACTTAAATCGAGTGCAATTAACTATATATTTTGTTAAAATTACTCTTTTAGAATTTAGAGTTCAGGATGTACAACACAGAGTTTTATTTATTGTACTAGGGCATACCACCAAATTAGTGAATGACAAATTCCAAAAGTTGCCTCTGAAATGGAGCTGCCCAAGTTGTGCATCTAAAACTGTTCATAAGAAAACTATATTCAAGTCTTTTTCTGCCACTTGGTTCTTGGCTTTTCCAGTGCTATGAAATAGTGTAGATTCCACCCTGCTTGTCCAGACAGATCCGATGTGTGTCATTGATTCTGTTCACAGAGGAGTAACTCACTGTGTGGTACAGTAAGTCTTTGGACCTGCGCTTCATCCTTCTCCCACACACCTCCCGAGCCCTCTTCCTAAAGTCTCTCCCCACAATCACCAGCAGCAGGGGATTTATCGCACTGTTGCTGTATGCCAGATACGTCGACAACTGTATACCTATGTCCAAAACATGTCCCCAAAGACAACTTGGCGTCAACCCAAAGAAATCCAGAGTGTCCAGGAAGCGCATTAGCTGGTGTGGGCCCCAACAGACCAGGAAGACAACCAGCACAGCCAACACCAGATATGTAGCTTTCTTCTCTGCTCTCAAACTGGGTGCACCAAGCATCCCCCCATCATTCAGAGAAGCAACAATGTGTCGGGTACAATAAGCCATCAACAGAACTGGGAGAATGAAGCAAAAGATGTTCCTTGCGATGTTGTGATGCACCCTCCATTTTGGATGAGGGTAGGTCAGAATACATGCAAGAATGCCGAGATCCTCAACATAGCTTACAGTGCGAAAGATCAGGATTGGTAAACTGAAAATCAAACCCAGCAACCAAACGATCAAGCAAAAACGTTTAGCCCAGGAACGTCTTCGGAAAGGGCTCAGGCTCATTGGCTTGACCAGGGCCATGTAGCGGTCGAGGCAGATCAGAGTGAGGAAGAAGATGCTGCAGATGTAGTTCATGGAGATGACGACGTTGACGAGTTTGCAGAGGAATTCGCCAAAGTCCCACTGGTATTCGCGGGAGATGGTGATGGCCCAGAAGGGGAGGCAGGACATGAGCACCAGGTCAGCAGCAGCAAGGTTTCCCAGGTAGATGTCGGCCACGCTGCAGGGCTTCCTCTGAAGACAGAAGACCAGGAGCACCAGGACGTTCCCCAGCAGCCCCACAGCCGTCAGCAGGCCCAGGAAGGAGGGCTGGAACCAGGACAGCCACAGCCAGGCCGTGGTGTAGGTCTCACATGTGTCTATGTCCTGGGCAAGCGAGGAAGCATTCACAGGCAGTGACATCTGTCAGAAGAAAACAGTTCATTATACTTTCAATTAATAAGGAAAATACATAGAGTATTTAATGCACCATTATAATACAGGTACACAAAGCTGCTTTTAATTTAATCCATTATTGAATCACTCGGTGGCGATAAGTTACTTCTGTAGCCCAATCTGCTCTGTGCCAGACAGAAGTGTGGCTGCCATTCGATTTCTACAGCCCATGTGACCAAGTGTCTTGCCCAAGGACACAGTATGCACTGGTCACAGCTGCATTCAAATGGTTTGTGAATAAATGTTCTAACTGCTTTGTCACTGCTGTCCATTTAATTTGATTTGATATTTTCAAATTCAATTTCTAATAAACACGCATGCAAAAGTGTGATCACAATTTGTTTTATACCAACTGTCACAAACCTTATGGAAACATTAAAATGAATGATATAGCAGAAATTATTAAACAAAATAGATTCTCACCTTATCTTCCTCTATCCAGAGCGAGGACTGTGTTGAGCTGGTTGGTCTGGGTCTGCTCCTGGTCATATATACAGACCCAGCCTGACGTCACTCCCTCCCTGGTCTCGGTCTCCTTCTTCCTCCAGTGCAGTACAGTTCATGTGGAGACTATGTACTGCTCACACCTCCACCACTGACTCACCACTGACGAGACCTCAGACCCAGACAGTTGTATAAAATGAACTAAAATGTGGAGAAAAATCTTGGGTGAACGAACATTATTGATCCACTATATATATATATATATATATATATATATATATATATATATATATATATATATATATATATATATATATATTTATATATATATATATATATATATATATATATATATATATATATATATATATATATATATATATATATATATATATAGCAAATGATTGATTGCTTTATAATTTCAGTAGTTTCTTAAATGTGGGTTGGGTGTGCATGTGTAAATAAAAACATTCAATCAATTTAACAAAACTTTACAATACAATAATAAAACAATGAACAAGAAAAAAGAGTATAATGGAATAGCACTGTACATTTTCTGGTGGGGTCTGCTGCCTGCTTGTCTCTGAGGAGATGATATTGCTTTGCCTGAACCAATCAAACCACTTACAGTATATGGATATATATATATATATATATATATATATATATATATATATATATATATATATATATATATATATTTATATATATATATACCTCGAAAAGTATGTATTTCTATAGCCTATCCTAATCTATCCAATCTAACCTCAATATTCTCTGACTGAAATATGACTTGGTCCTGCGCTTTGGGAATTGAATGAGCTGCTTCAGGCGTGTTCTTACAAATTCAATAGAACAGAACAGAGCCCACACCAAGCTCTGAGCTATTACATGTTAGAGGATCATGAGATGCTGTTTGTTTTGTTGCATTTTCACTGGTTTCACTTGTATGACAATCATAATGTACTGGTTTGCTGGTTTCAAGGCATTTAACAAAGTAGATTCATGGAGAGGAATGTGTAAATAGCTCCCACACACTTCAAGGAACCACACGGGTTGACAGAATCTGGGCAGACACAATACGTTTATCTGGTCAAACAAATGCGAACAGGGAATAATATAAACAGTGGACATTAAGTCAGAATTTGCGAAATAATAATACTTTGACAGGGGTATTTATCACACTGTAAGGACCAAAATCTATATAAACACACTCACATCATGCGGTCCTCTCTCCCTTATGAGGACAAAAAACTGGTCCTTTTTATGAGATTAATGACATAGTTTAAAGTTCAAGACACGGTTAAACATGGGATTGGGTTTAAGGTAAAGTTAGGCAATTAGTAACTACAAAGGTTAGGATCAGTCTCAAGGAAATGAATGTAAGTCAATGTAATAAAAGAACAAAATCCCAACAGAAGTGTGGTTGTATGATTTATTATACACCCATCCTGGAAACAGTCACGTGGCAAAACTGAACCACACAATTTACAGTTATATTTTGGGGCAGAGCCAACATTTTTGCACAAGGAGGTTGATATTGAGATTATCTTTGAGCTGTGGAAATTTGGATTGGAAAATGTTACACAACTAATATTCTAGACAGTTCATCTAAAAACAGGTTTGCAAAGTGTCTTCTATATCTGACTGTTCTTGGATACATTTACTATGAATTATTATAAACTTCATGGGTGGACTGGTATATATAGATATTCTGCACAGAAGCGTTGTTGTGTTTCATGCTGATTGTGATCTGCCCGTCCTCTCTTCAATTACTGTGGTCTGCGTCACTGCCTTTTCGCTGGATTTGGTGACTTCCGAGTCCAAATACAGCGTCCATGACAGACGCTGTCCTGATCTGAGCCAGTTCTTCTGTTCAGCCTCTCTCATCACCAGTAACAGCTCTATTTGTGGAACAGTATAAAGTATCAATGTCATAACAAGTTGTAGGTGAAATTTTCAGATTGAGCGGAGCTAAACCAGATCTTTTGACTCCTTCATCACAAGAGGTGCACTTGCATTGTTTACTACCTTCATGTGAGAAGTGCACTATGTACATTGTCTGGTGGAGGATCTCCATGGAGATGTCGTTGCTTTGCCTGGAATGTTCCACAGTATGACTTCAAATCTATCTCTGTTTATTCATGAAGGTGTTTTTTATTGTTGAAAATATCTTGACTTACTGTGAGTGGACTCGCCTCTCCATAGATCTGATTTGTAACTTGGCCTGGTGGCGTCACCTACTGGTCTCCATAGAGATAGAAATGTTTAATGCCATACTGTGGTACATTCTGTGGTACATTTATATAAAACAATAGCATGTGAATGAAAACAGGCAGGTGTCTTACACTTACACAAAAAAATGTACACAGTGCAGCTTTAAATTGCTTCAGCCTGCATTCTCTGCTGGAAACCAAGGTGTCCTGACTGGATAAGAAATGGGTTCAGTTACTTTGACTTATTTTCCTTTAATTATCTCAGGTGCCACTGCTAAGGTGACCAACCTATCAAAAGTTCTCTTAATATTTAGTTTGGTGGGATAAAACCTGTGGCAAATATCTATCATAGTTTACAGTTTACATCAGTAAAGTGGCAGTTTGTGAAGAAAAAATGAAAGAAAGTTAAAATAACAGGTTGTATAATGGTAAATTCTAAAAATAAATCCCTGTTACTCATCATTCCTCTGCCATCAATAAACAATATTCCATCAAACATGTAGGGGTTATTTACACGCAGCATACACAGTTTAAAGAATCATTTAACCAAATAAAATTGTTCTCAGGAATATTTATTTGCTACGTCAACTATGGTGTAATATGTATGGTTGCTCGGAAACAGTTGTGGAATAACCTCAACATTTCACATCTGTTGCTCATGTCCAACCAGGAAGTAAAATTACAAACGTGACCAAAATAGTCAAACTGGGAAAAAAATAGGCAAAGTTTTAGTAAATTCTTAACCATCACTACGTTTTACTGAAATGTGGATCCTGATGCCTCCTTATGGATTTTTTTTTCAGCCTAGAACACACATTTCCATAGTTGTGAAATTCTAACACAAGACAGAATAACTCATAACACCATTGCTTTATAGGGAAAGAAAGATCCTTCTCCACAATCTTCAAAAAATGCACAACAGAAATATAGATTGGTAAGTCTGGTGAAAATGACAATAACAAAAACCTATGACATTAACAGACATTTTATTTACTTTAAAATAGAAAGTTGAAACAAGATAAATACAGATGTTTGGTGCCTTTTGAAGTAGCCTATCTTTAGGTATTTAAATATTTAACTGGTGCATTTGGGTATTACATTGTCTGGTGAAAGGAATAGGTCCAATGTTCTGTAATTTAGGTCACTCAGATATTATTTATACAGGATAGTGTTGAGCAATACATGTAAAAAGGTTAAGCAATACTGCATACTATCACAAAGACAAACTGGTTTAGTCTTGGTTTACTTGGAAAGACACATTTCTGCGGTATAAAAAGTATGAATGACTGAATAGAACTGTCATGTGATCAGCAGGTAAAAGCGTACACCACACCCACCACCACAATGTTCCCGATGGTGGCTGTGATGGCGACCCAGAGCCACAGGGCGTCTCTCAGCCTGGACCGGGGCTCCTCGGCCTGGCTCGCAGCGGACATGGAGGCCGTGTGCACGCTGAACGAGGAGTTAAACAAGGACTGGTCCGTGCTGTAGTCGTCTGTGGGAGAGGAGTCCATGAAGGCGCCCGTCATCACTGGGATCTATGGCAACCACAAAAAGACTCATGACATGTGGGCTGTATCGTTTATTCTTGACATAAAAGAGGGGGCAATATGTGCATTTGAGTGTTTAAAATGTCGTTTATGGTAAAAAATTCTACACAAAAGCTGATTCAGAAATAAAAATGGAAAAAAAGATATGTGGGGTATAAGGTGACTCTTTTGTATGACAATTAAACCTCAGCTAATGCATTTAAAGACATGTGACACCTTTCTGTGAGATTGACATAATATCATCTTTATCGGGATACTAAAAAAATCGAGGGATTTAATTTTGTCAGTTTTGAGTGTGAGTCCAAATGAGTCTGAGATGAAACAGGATGTGTATTGTTCATTTTCTCTTTCTTTAATATTTTTCTTTCCACATCAGAGAGCGACATGGAGCTTATGTTGTTTGTTTGTTGAGTGTCTTCTCACTGTGTTTATTCACACCTCGTGTTGTTGTTACGCTGTTAACACTGCAAACACTGGCAATCCGATTATTTAAATGTATGACCAGTATTTACCAACAGTCCATGATCCTTACTTGAGATCACTGCTAATAATGGGAGGATACCTATCAATCAGTTTTATTGTTAAAATAATCCTAATGGGTGTCGATCTCAGTGAAGTTTCCAAATGTCCTTTTACCTAAGAATGTTGAATTTCTATTTCATATTTGAAACATTTAAACTAAGCATGGGAAATTTTGAGAGGTGGGGTCAAAGTGGTTCAGTAGCACTTAGATTTCTGCTCTGACCAGTGCATAATGTCGTTGTGCCCTTCACCCACCAGGCCTGTGTATGAATGTGCTGTGTGTGCTGGATTGGAGATGGCAAAGTGGCTACAGAAGTCCACAAGTGTGGAGTGAAATGTAAATAATGTTAAAATGTCTGAAACGTGCAATATAGAAATCAAATGCATTATCACTTGATCATTATTAGGTTCTATACAAAGTCGCAGAAGGAGGAAATGCAGACTCCAAAAATGACTAAGAACCCTTAATGACCTCCGCAGTGAGATTAATAAAAGTCGGTCACATCATTTGTCATGTATAGTGGTTAATACCATATTAATATGACCATTCATCATGTTGGCTGGACTCAAATTTTATTATGATAGTTGCATGACTTCCACCTATGAATATACACATGACAAATAAAATGAAAACTAAGGTATACATTGTATATTTTAGGTAGGGACAGATTTTAGTAGGAATCAGGTGTGATTGAAATGTACTCATCTTTGTAATAACACAAGTACTGCCTGTTCCTCCTTCCCCCTACCTTTGAGTAAACCCTAAGGGGCCCAGTGCACTCTGCTGGGGCCCTTTAGCTGTCCTCTGGTGCACTTAAAACACTCATTGTGCTCTTTTCTGTGGATGCTTGTCGCTCGGAGAAATGTTCTCTTTAAAGTAAAAGAACCGGATGCTATCAAGCAAAATTAACCTTTCAGCAGTCTGCTCTGGCAGTCTCATCACACACACAAGAAACATAAATAAATAAACAAATAGATTAATAAAACACATGAATATGCACAATTATTTAAAAAACAAAAAATAATGATAAATGAAATGTAAAGAATACATCTTAATGACAAATATGTTAAACACATTTGTGTAGAAATTATACATTAAAATAAATCGTTAAAAATTATGAAATAAAAACATTATATGGTAAACAAAGAATAAATAATAATAAATTAATGTGTAAGAGAAGTGAATAAGAATCAATACACATACATTTAATGCTATGGATATTTAAATCATTATGGTAATACTAATGGATGGACATGCAGAGTCTGCCTTAAAACACACACCTAGTTTACACAAGGTGTGTGTTTTACCTGTGTGTGTGTGTGTGTGTGTGTGTGTGTGTGTGTGTGTGTGTGTGTGTGTGTGTGTGTGTGTGTGTGTGTGTGTGTGTGTGTGTGTGTGTGTGTGTGTGTGTGTGTGTGTGTGTGTGTAGGTGTGTGTTTTACCTGTGCTGCCATAAACGACAGGTCCATGTTGAAAGAGTTTTTGGATCTTGTTCCTGGAGCTGAAGATGTGCTGCTACATTCTCCTTACATTGAGTCCGTCCACTGAGAGCGCTCACGTCTCACAGACAGAGCAGAGGGCAGGGACTGACAAGGCTATAGAGAGAGAGGAGGGGAGAGTGGGCTAGGGTTATAAACTCCCTCTTTAAAATGATCAAACAATATAGCAACATTAAGTCAGTTTTACTTTTATAATCTTGATTGGCTCAGACAAAACAATTATCAGCAAGAAGTAGCAGTTCAGTATCCACTGTCTAAATGTGCTCAGTCCTAAAAAAAAAAAGTGATTTTTGAAAATGGGTAAGACATTTTGGCCATACATCGCACATGGCACAAAAACAATGTAACCCTTTGAAAATGTGTAAACAAAAATTCTAAATCTAAATTCCGGATTGAAGGCAACTGGAGGAAAAAATGGAGTGGAACATGAAGTGAATTCAACTGAGAAATGATTTAACATCAGAATATTAGAAAATATGATAAATCAGGGTGGTTTTGTCAAATAAAAAACACTCAGATACATTTGAGTGATATCAGATGTTCTAGTTTAAAGATATTTAATATTCTACATGATTTGTTTATTTTATAGATTATTATAGACACCGTGTAAAACAGATTTTTGGATTTTAGTGCAGAAATATTTATCCTATAAGCGTTCATTTTAATAACAAATTATACTTAAAAAGAATTTTGAAATTATAAAAACTTCGCACTGACAAACTGACTGACACTTCTATTGTTGCTCATTTATCATTATTAATTTTTTTTTGTAATATATAATATAATACAAAACAGAAGCAAAATTTATTCTTTCTAATATTTTATTAGAAATAAACTAATTACCACTTAGATTTGTCAGTTAATCATTGAAAATGTGTTCTAATCTTCACATCACACATGAAGAAAAATAAATGCCACATGCATTTCACAATCTAGCCACAAGGGGTCACACTCCACCACTGTCTTACTCAGTTCCATGACCATTGTATCCTCATGAGTTGTCAGTCCAATCATAACCAGACCAACAAATGTGTCAGTAAGTTATTAACATACAAGACAGCTACATTTTATTAAAAAAAACATGGGCTAAAATGACAAGTCATTTCTAAATTCAATCAGTTGTTTTTCACAGAATAGATTCATTTAACATTGGAAAAGCATGACCAAAGGGAACAGGCCTGTACTTTTGAGTGTTTCATAGGGAGCTATCCTACTATTGTTTGTTCTCTCTAATGTCAGTGGTGAAGAAAACAGCCACAACATTCTACAAACCTGCATTTTATGGGTACATTTATATAAATTTAAGTGCCAACTCCCAAGATTTAAAGCTTATTTCCAGTTTTGGCCTCACATTTTGAAATTAAACATCTACCTTCAAGCATCACTTTACAATTAACAGTGTAAACAGATCTTTTGATTACCTCATCCAAAAGATGTTTAGAAGAAAGGCTGGGTAAATACTACTTGGGTGTTTATTTTTAGAAGAAGAATATCTCCCATGAAACAATCTAAAGACCTCAATTTGAGTGAGAATGTTCATGTTTACCGTGGGTGTGTACACCAGACAGCAGACAGCTCGACTTAAGACAGTAAGCTTTTAATTACTATTTGGACATCAGAGCCTCATTGAGGATTAGAGTAACCAGGAGACATCCCACACAGAGATTTGCCGAAATCATTTTGCGAATTACATCCACAAGTACATTCTGTCGCTGTGGACAAGGTTATTCTTCAGTCTTCTTCTGAGCCGCCACCAGATCTTTGACCTGTGGAGTCAGAGCCATAATCTGGGTCCGGACCGCCCTGGTCTCCTCATCAGGCTCGTCGCGTTCCCCATCGCCCTCTTCTTGTTTGCGGCTCACCAGCTGCTTCACCACCAGGCTCTGGTACAAGGACAACAGCTGCTGCTGCTCCTGTAACACACAGCAACACAGTAACATCAACACTCCTCCACATGTAACACCTCACATCAAACAGACGCACATCAGCCACTGCTGCTGTAGATCAGAACATTTTATCTACCAAAACACGCTTATTATGAACTGCTAAATCAGAACACAGAAGACAGTTGTTACTTCTTATGGGCTTTACATAAGGTGAAACTCTTGATTAGGTCCATGTGCAGTTTTATCAAGACAAGACCAAACTGTGCCACACTGATGCCACCCAGAGCCTGTGGACAATGTGCTGAGTGTGCATACCGTAGGGATGCGTCCAGTGAGAGTGCCGATGATCTGGGGCACACAGCGGCCCGGGGCGTGGAGCATGTTCTGAGTACAAGCCTGGAACAGCAGCACACTGGTGAGGTGCAGCACTAGAGCGGGCTCCTCTGTGTCCCTCAGCTGCTCCAGGAGGGCTTGTCTGTGCATGAACAGGGTCTGTCTACACACAACACAAACACACGTCGCATTATGAGGACACACCACTGTATGTCGCTTGAAGTCATTGACAAATTGGTGAAAATAGAAATTGTACTTTACCTCTCCTTTTTCTTATCGGCTTTCTTCAGCATAAAGCCACACACCTCAGCTGAGCTCTCAATATTTGTCAGGAAATCTTCAATAGACTAAATTATCACCACACAAATGATTACATCACACAATCGATCAAAACATAGAAGTGTTGTTCCGTTAGATTGTAAGAACAATGCATAATCTTCACTTGCACAAAAAAGACTAATACACAATTGAGTGCGTTCCTTCACATCTGCAACACAACTCAAGACAGATGGAATAGCTTAACATTCGGCATAAAGATTTGTGAAACTCACTTTTCCGTTAAGAGCATTGTGCAGTTTCATCAGTGGCCCTTTTGTCTCGTCTGATAGTTTACCAATTATTTTCAGTCGAACCTGAAACAAAATTGTGAAATAAACTCTGTCTTATCTCTGTCTCCAATAATTCTTCCTGTATCAGGATGTCCTCTGACCTCAGTAGTGATGGAGCTGGGGTTCTCCACAGACATCATCATGTCTGCAGCCAGGAAGTTCACCAAGATGTTGGTCACATCCGTGCACACAGTTTTCAGCACGTGTTTGGCAATGTGCACCTGAGTCTCATCTGCAATTTAATATATTATATATAGTATATTTTTATATATATATACATATATATATATATATATATATATATATATATATTTTTTTTTTTAAACATAAAGGTATGTTAGGGCATGATATTCTATTTATTTACCTGAGAAGGCCTTGGTGCCCTTTTCAAAGAGACGGATGTTGTTGTACAGATTGGAGATCTCCTCTTGTAGGTCCTTCATGCTCTTCTTTTTGCTGGCGCCCGATGGGGAGCTGCTAGAGGACATGAAGACTGTCCGCAGGACCTCCTGGTAGTTTTTAGTCAGAGGTCTGTGAGGCAGAACAATTAGAGGAGGACTGACGAGAAAAGTCAACTACAAACTCAGAGCATTGAACTTACCGGAGAAGATGCTCTGCCAGCTCTGAGAGGATGTCTTCAGGACAGTCTGTGAGGCGCTGCTCTAACACAGTTATGATCTCGTCCTCTGCCATGAAAGGGACTTCAGTCTGTCTGTTGCGATCTGGACAAAAAGGCTGCCATCACTTTATAATACATGAAACAAGAAATGTTAGAAATACATATTCCATATAACAGTCAATAAATAAGCCTTTTTTATTATTAAAATGTGCTTATGAAAACAATTGATAAACAATATATTTAGTATATTTTTTCCTGTCACACCCAGGGCCAGGTGTCTGGGATACAACAGTATGCACCTCAACCAAGTAAGAGAGAATAAAATGAAAGTATCCTCTGCAATGAAGCTGACAAAAAATAATTTATCCAGCAACAGTAGACTAAAACAAAGTTTTATGTCAAACAACCTCCAAACAGGTTGCCAAAATAGCTCTCATTCGTGTTAGACAGCACAAGCTCAGTACATACTCTGTTGAGTAGATCCAGTTTCCTCATCACTGTCATCATCTCTCCTTCCCTTTTTTTTGGTTTTGCGTATCCGAATTTCTCTGGCATTTCCTCCTCCACCAGCTTTAACACTGCCACTGCCCTCTGGAACAAAATAAGAGAAAATGTGACTAACTCATGAACAGAAAAAACAGACATAAATTCATATACTGGAGTGTTTGTGAACCTGCAGCCTTCTTTTTGCGATCTGCTTCCCTTTTTTCCTTTTTGGATGGGACGGAACTCTCAGACAACATGGAGGCCTGTTTTATGTCATCCTCTGTGATCAGAAACACTGGATTGTTCTTAATCTCCTGTTAGTTTCAGGGTTTTGATTGAAAAAACAAAAAACAAAAACAAAAAAAACAACAACATTATAGGCATTTTGTTAAAATTACATTTCAAGTTGCACAAGTTGTTGATGATATGCAGTACCTTCAAAGCCTTCTGTTGCATAGCTTCATCAAACAGAGAGAGGCAGCTGCTGAGGAACTTCTCGCTGACCACCACAGTTCCACCCAGAACTCGAGCAGAAGACTGAGCGTTGATGTTTCTCATGGCTTGGTTTATCAGCATCCCCACATCCTCCTCAGACAAGCAGCTCGGCAGAATTGGCTGAACAGAAACAAAAACAGTATAGTGGATTGCTTTTTACTCACAAGATAGTTGGCCAATAATTGACCCAGAGCATGTAGGGAAACAGTATGGCATGCACAAAACTAAGAATTTATTTGACAGTCAATAACGGATTAGCATTAGCTAAAAAATAACAATGATATTAAGTTGCAGGCCAACTCTTTGTGATAATCTGATCTGCTATTAATTATTGATTTAGAAGAAAACAAGCATGTTAAGATTAGATTTATTACTTTTGAAAACTGTTCAAATGATTAAAGACCACAACATTCTGCATCAAATGAGTATCATAAATAAAGTGAATCTAAAATCTAAAATACAATGGGTTAAATAAATATTATAGTCTTCAGTGGCTAAAGACACAAACCTGGATATCGGTCCATGAGCCAGAACTGACTGCCTCCTCCACAGAGCCCTCCACCTGGTCCACCAAACCTTGGCTCACACAGGCTGCTCTCAGGAACAGCAGCTTACTGGACTTGTACCGTTTCTTTATGTAGCTGATGGGGTCAGGGATTCCCAGTCGTACCAGTGCATCAAACTCTGAAGGAGAGGTAAACAGGAAAAGCTTTTAAAAAGTGTTCACAAAAGAGCAGAATATAAGGCTACAATGTGGACAGCACAATCTAATTCATGCATAAATTATGTCACATAAGAGACAATGAATGAGACAGCAACAGAGCAGGATTGTTTCTTTAGTTATTTTGAAGTTTAGTTTGATATTATGCACCCTGTGATGCCAGGTCTCTCAGGAAAATTGATTCTGAACATCAGTAAATAGATAATAACAAACAAAAGTTAAACAATAAGTTGAACTGAGCAAGATATTGAATTCTGACCAGAAACAAATTTAGTTTGTTTTGTCCAAGCCGTATTCAAACTGGCAAAACTCCCTAAACCATACCTAAATATCCGTTCTGCTGAAGGAAAGAGTCTACCCAGGCGTTCTGTGTTCTGGCATAAATATCAGGGATATAAACAGCTTTGTCCTGTCTGCCTCCAACAACCGCTCCTTTCAGACGTCCAGTGTTTACCAACTCCTCCAGGACACCTGGTGAGACAGGGCTGCCATGTTAGAATACTCAATACTCCAGACAGACTGTCAGTGTGCAGAAACACAGGACTTTCTTACAGTAGAGGAGATGCTCCTGGAATCCAAATGCCCCGATCATGCTGCTGACAGGTGTCGGCCTGCACAAAAAACACAACAGAATGTTTCATAACACACCCCACACTGGAAAGTCTTCATAAGTTAGAGCATGGTGAAGTTGAACCAAGCACAACTCTTTGAGGCCAATGTCCTTTTTACACTGCCACTTGATAAATCGATAGAGCTTGTGATCTGAGAGATGTGCACTTAGGCCAATGACAACCGCACTATGGACCGCATTAAACAGCTACTCTGAGCACACTTCAAATGAGGTGTGAAAGCGGACAACCTTAGGCCAACCAACTTTCACCAAAAGATGTTTATCTATCACCAGCGCATCACCCTCATGGTAAAAGCTGACAGAAAAGATTACCTTGTATAGAGCCATGGGAGTGCACATGCATACCTATCCCAGCAGCTCTATTTGCTTGAAACCCATTGTCATGTAAAAAAGTGCAGAAGTCAGCTGATCGTCGCAAATGAGCTAAGTGAAACTATGAAAACTCCACATAAGATATTTACTGATTAACTGATGCATGACATCAAAGTCAACTGCAACTACATTATGAACAAACCAATATAATCTATGTCTAATTTTATGTATTGTGGTATATTAACAAAGAAATAACTGAGCTAACTCTATTGACTGGACCACAATATAAATGCATGGGTTAATTTAAAAGAGTAAAATTAAATTAAATTTGTGTTGACTTGCTTCTAACGCTTGCTGTGTTGTAGTCAACAGCAGGTAAGTAAATCTCTAACAAAACCTTTCAGCGCAACAATAAGCATGAGCAAAATAAGAGCCAAAAATATAGAAGAAATTTGGAGCGTACCGTGTGATTGCACTGAAGAGGCCCTGTATCCTGGCCTTGTGTCGAGCCACAAATGCCTGAGTGAAGATGATGCCTCTGTTGTACTGGTCCATCTCTCCCTGGATGAGTTTTCCCAGACGCTTGGACAACTCCTGGAACACATGATACATAATTGTAGTTAAAATGTTTATACAATACAGTATGTAATTTTATGAAACGGAACTCCAGAGAAGAGAGTGTCACCCACATCAGTGAGGAAGTCTCCCGGCAGGTCATAGCTCTTACACAGCTCCGCTATGCTGATCAGACCAGCCTCCTGCAGTTTGTCATTCACCTCTTCAGCCAAACGATTCAGGTATCCACTGCACACAGACCAAATGTACATGCCTTTCTTTTGTCAATGGACGAGAACCCGTCAGATGAATATACTCACTCGTCAATAAGTTGTCCCAAAACAAGCTGAATGCCCTGAGACCTTGCAATGTCACTGGCTCTGTTCTCAACATGTACCCAGTCCACATTAATGATCTGAAATGACACAGAAAGAGCAGTTACTAACTCATGAAAGGACAAAACAGAGGTGGTTGTGGTTTATTAATATTTTGTATTGACGTTTAAGAAATTGATGATATCATAATTTCAGATGGCGGGAAGGGGCCTATTTAACTCTATGAAAGATCCACTGTTTTTTTGTTTTAGAAGAAATGTCCAGACAGATTCATAAATCACTCTTCTCAGTTAATGATTAATTAAAAAATGTCCCAAAACTGTTTTCCATATGTGTGCATAATCTTGTGGCATGAGATCTAGTCTCAAACCTAGTTGAACCTTATCATACTTTTGCAATTAGTTTCACAAACTTGTATCATTAATCTTATGACCTGAAGTCCTTTTAACTGACCACAATCATGGGGGTAAAGACTTTGTGACAGCCAACTTTTACCATTTAACTCTGACCTGCTCATGTATAAACTATAGGGATTCTAGAATGTCACAAATAGTACAAGCCCCACCTGCTGTAGGTCCACAATGTTGACTCGTCCTGTAACACATAGGAGACACGTTACATTAGATGATACCCAACGTGGGCGTGTAACCACAGCAGAGACGCATTTCCATATGTTGCAGCCGAACATCACACACCTCCGTGCACGTACAGCTCATCCCGGATCTCTCTGCTGATTTGAGCCGGTGTGATGTACTCTTTCCCGTCCAAAGTGTGCACCACATCCAGTTTCCTTTCCTCCACCAGCTTGTTAATGATCTCAATGCAATTTCTCTCTGACAGCCTGTTGAAGGACCAAGTTCATCATAGTTGCAGTCCATAGCCCATGTAATAACGTGTAAAAGTTATGAATTCTCGGAGTTCATTGAATTATTCGATGTACTGGTGAGCTTGGGCTACTAACAAAGCTGCATGTGTTGTAAAGCCTTATTTGGACATTTGGACTTAGCCTCGTTGCTAACAGCTGTACTTACCTTTGCACTGTTTCTGCAAACTGTGCTCGCTGAAAGTCCGCAGCCAAGCGCCGGATTTCCTCCCAGTCCGCCGCCATTCTGAACTTTTATAAATCTTTACAAAACTGTAAAGCAAAAGAAAAGAAATCGCAATGAAGAGGCGTGTGCGGAGCTAACGGGACCTAATGCTAGCCACACGTCAACATACTGTGACGTACAACGGGCAGCCAGGAGGGACAAAATTCAAGATAGCAATTTAGTTTTGCGCTAAAACCCTTACTCATAATAACAACAAACATTGAATAGTTCTAAAATGAATTATTAAAATATGCAAGGAAACACTTACACTGTATTCTGATGCTTAATTTTAGTATGAAAAAATACGTAGCCTAGCTTTTTTTTGTGTGCCAGGCAGTTGGTTAGTCCTGTATTGCAGTGACTAGATTAGGCCTCTAGAGGTCAGTCTACTACAGGGTATGTTTCATATGGAAACGTAAGGGACTTAAGAGACGCTCTGGCATGTCTGTCTTGCATTGCCTAAATCGTGCAGAGGCAAAAATAAACACAGAACGGGGGAAAAAAACAATAAGTTAATATATTCATGGTCGATTCTTGTTGCCTGTTGTAATTTCTTTTTAACTCTATCTTTTACAAGGGACACGTAACAGCAGTAGCCTCATGCCTTTTTAATAAAGTACAGTCTTTGGTACATTCAGACACTAATCAGGCCCCTGCAGCCAGTCTAAAAGTTGTAAGTAGATTTGCTCAAACTTTAGGATATATTATATGCTTTTGTGCGTTAAAATTTTAGCCTCCAGCTCAGATTAAAATGACCACTCAAGGTAAAGGGATATAATGCAGAATTATTAGATTAGAAAATGTATGGAGGCTACGTGGGTGGGAGATGTAATACTGTAATGGTCCAAATGGAGTTCAGTTCTGTCCTGATCTACTAATATCATGCTCCTGTTAGGCATCCATTTTAAAGCATACTTTTTTTAAATGGCACAGTTTGCAGTCTACAGAGGCAGGATAGAGTTTCTATGTGTGTGGCTGTGGGCAGAAAAAGGAGACAAGCAGCAAGAAAAACTTATGGTTGTTTTCTACAAAATAATCAAGAAGTTAAACGTTAAAGTGAGGGTAAGTTGCTTAACTCCATGGATACACAACATTTTGCTGACAATTCTGATTAAATAAATAAATGAATAAATTAGTTACTGAGCTGGCCTGCTTTAAAGTCACAGTACTTGTACTTGAGATAGTAAGAAAAAAAAGTAGGCCTACCATAACCTTATTATTAATAATGCATATTAATTATGGTGTGATTGATGAATGATATTGAGCCTTGTCAAATACAGAAGACTGGGTTCAGGAAAAAAATCCCATTTTTGAGAGTTCAACATGTTCTATAATATAAACAACCAACATCTAGGCCTATTATAATATCACAATAAAAGATTTTTTTTTTTTTAAATCATAAGCTCTTTCCATAACTTTTCCCATTAAAATAAATTATATCTCTTTCAGCAAGTATGTGAACAGAGAGATTATGATTGACATAAATTGGCAAATGACTATTATGAGTACAGAGACATTCCAATGTAATGTCTTGTACTTGGATTCAGGTTACATTAAGAAGCTTCATCAGATGTTATATTCCTCCGCTTGAATTCCTCTCAGTGAATATGAGCTGGGTTGGACAAAATGACTCAGGCCTAACATATGCAACCTTTTGAATAGTTGCATGAATTCACCATGGTTTTGTTATTTTGTCGCTATTTATGTCTCTGTATTGTTAAATGTAGCTTCATAATTTACATCACGTACATGGAAAAAAAATGCAATTTTTCTCTTTTTTTTTTTTTTTTTTTTTACAGTTTTTAGGTCTTTGCTAGGCGCTGGATACACAATGTTGCTTTAAAAGGTTTTACTAAAATTAATGTCTTTTAACTTGTCACAGGACTGGACTTTTCAAGGATATTTTTTACTTACTTACTACATAATTCTGATACCCTGGTTGTACTTTCCACTTTTAAATTTGACTGACGCACAGCAACTTAAACTTGTGTTGTAGTATTTTGTTCCTCTGGCACAGTTCTGATACTTGCAGAACATATGCTAATATTTCCCGGCCTAAAGTGCGCCCTGGGGAGTTGCCAGCTGTTCCCCGCAGCTCGTGGATGTTCCGTGTGACTCCGTGTGGTGCCTCGTCTCTTCAGGTTAAAAATACAGGCGAGTGAGAGCGTGAGGCGTTTACTGACACCGGCTGGATCCCGACACTTGGGCGCTCACGCCTTCATGAGGATGCTCCAGGTGCGAGTGGGCGGCGCGCCGCTGAGATCCCACCGCTGCGGGTGAGTGCGAGTGGGAGGAATGCACTTATTCAAGACCTCAGCACCACATTTCACAACAACAGATCGTAAAGTATGTTTATTTAAGAAGATATGGAAGCAACAGCAAGTAGTCAAGAGAAGCATTATTAATTGTTTTTAAGTTTTCTATTCAGAAAAACTAGCTAGTCTCTAATTTATCTGTACCAAAATATTTACAAGAAGGTTTACATTATGGTATTTATTGATGCTTCAGACATTCTTAAGCCATACATTGTGTTTTAAATTTTGCAGGAGCATGGCTAAACCATACGGAGCTGAGGAAATAAAAAAGTATTCCGTGATCCTGAGAAGTTTTCACAGGATCTCGAGATCCCGACAAATTTTCTCAAACTTGTATTCTGAAGTCCAGTGCTTACCAGAGCACGTAGGTTGCAACAGAACTGGATCAGGCTGTTCCTCCAGACGGGGGTATTACCCCTGTTTCGCCCTCATGAACAAAGCGCCACCACAGAGGACTGCTAGCTCTATAACTGGAACCGAAATGACATTAGGACCGCAGCGTTGTGTTCACGGTGGATATTGTGCTTCAAACTTTTTTGAATGAGTCGTGCGCTCAGGGGGACCTCTGGATTTAAATGGACTAAACTTGGAGGCACTTTTAGAAGTTTGATTTGCTCACCTCTCTTCTTGCGGCACATTGCATAAAAGTTAAGAAATATCAACAAAAGCATTCACACACATATAGTGTTAATGAATTAAGCTATTTTGGAGCATTACACACAGTGTTTGCTCTCATTGCAGATCAGCTCTGAGTTCTAGAGCAGAGGGGGAGCTACCGCTTGTACTGAACATCCAGGCCTTGTTTGGACCGTCATGCCCCGTGTGTTTGCGGAGGATAGCACACAGGACAGAGACAGACAGGCTATAGATACAGCATGCACCGCGCACTGTGCACACTGAGCACATTCAAACTGATAAGCCATTTATTGACGCACATAATGGGACATGATCGTCTCCAAAGTGCGCTGTCCTCTCTTGTATGGAGAAGTGGCAGAGGCGCGCGTCTGGTATGGAACCTGTTTCATTTGGACGCAACACCACGGCTCAAAACGCATGCTTTTGACACGTCTGCAATGATCAGACAGGTCTTGGCTTGTGACCAACAGAAGCACTGCAGTAAAGTTTGAAGCGAGGGAGAAAACACCGCGTCCTCCCCCTGCCTTTCCACGTACAGGAAACCTCCTGTGTCTTGATTAACTCATTAGTAACCTACTCTAAGCACCGCCTTTCCTCTACTCACACAGCCCTATCCTTATTTGTCTCTCATTTTGTCCATAATTTGGAGACTAAACTCTGGTGTAAATAGGGCTGTTGGTTGATAGGACTAAAGACCCGTCCTATCAACCAATTACTCGACTAAAAGGGGGTAAAACTATGAAATATCTCTGTGTATCTGACCCAAACTGCACTCAAAATGAAACACAAATGCACAGCAGTTAGTGCAAAAAAACCCCAAAATAGTACAAGGAAACAGTCTGTTTATAAGTTAGAGATAATTAGATTAAACTCATGATTCACTCCAAAATCTTTAGCCAACTCACTCCATTTCTTCACTTTTTCACAGTTTTTATCATGTAAATTCTTTTAATTGAAATAAAATAATTAGTCAACTAATAAAAATGTTGGTTGACTAAAACACCATCGACTAAATGACTAAAAGACTACAGCCCTAGGTGTAAAACATTCAAAAGAGTTGTTTAATAGCCCCGATGTGCAGCATTCATTTTGTCCGATGTGTTGCGCCACCGCGCTCCGGCAAGAGGTGGCCTTCAGTTTGAGAAAACTATTCAGGATCTCGGGATCCTGAGGGATACTTTTTTATTTCCTCACCTACGGCCCCTGCGGGGCTCAGTAGTAAACTAACACACTAGCTTTTGTTGGGTAATATCCCAGTTCATTTAGTCTCATTATTTCATTACATAATGTTTGTAATTTTACTAATCAAATGAACAATCAAAGTGTATAGCAATCTGATAAGTCGAGTCGCAGCATGAAAGATTCACACTGACAACAAATGATGGGGCGACAGTAGCTGAGTTGGCAGAGAGGTCATATTCTTATCTGACCAACATCCTTGATTGAGTGGTCAGATCCACTGACCCATAGGTTGTCGGTACAATTCCAGCCCCTTCAGATGAATACTGCCGTTGAGTCCTTAACCTGCCTTGCCCCAAGTGCCTGTGTACACTGGTGTATGAATGTGTGTGAGTGATTGAATGGTTTCTTGATGTAAAGCACTTTGAGTAACTCGAAGTTGGAAAATCGCTATATAAAAGTGTGACCATTTACCATAGAGTAGCATTCAAACTGTATTATAATATCAACACTGTTTTTGTTTGTTTGTGTATTTTCTTACATTAGCATGTGGTCATCAAGGTTTTGGTAGAATAAAAAACAAAATAAAAACGTCTGAAATAGCCGCACTTCCTAGAATAACAAAAAGCCTCCTGTGTTTTTCCTCCATGGCCTTGACTGAGTTGTTACTGTGGGTAAATTGAGTCGGAGCGCAGTCCTGACAGTTTGCCTCTCAGATTGCATCATATGGTGTTTCAGAATAATGCAGCCCCAGAGAAAATGGCTGGCCCGCTTCACAGACAGCAGACCTGGACTGCTGATCTAATCGCACACCAGGTTTTATGTTGCAATAAAGATACACGTTTTTCAGTGATACACCAGGATAATTAATGAGTGATGAGCAGAGGGGGCGATGTCACTGAGGGTTTGGAAGAGGAGTTGGTCCCCAGTGGCACTACGGTCAAGATGATTTCAGACACATTCTTCATAGAACTGGGTCATCATCACCTCCCCTGTTATTCATGGCTGATTAATCAAGTTATAATCAAAATATTACATCTTTTGAATGGTGAAATACATAAAAATTTTGTCTGAAAACCAATACTATTTTTATTTTGTGGTTCTGATGTTATGTCAAATGTCTTTCTTTTTTTAACTCTAAATATTTGATATTCTTCAACATCTACTGTATTTGAATGCAGAAAGGTCTCAAATCTAACCCTAAGTGGGACAGTCCAAGCAGAGCCAGTTTTTTGTATCACGTGTCTCTTAAATGCAGAAGACTTCTTCACTGAATATTCTTGTCACATTCAGAACAAAATGTCTTTACTTCAAATTTAGCTTTGTTTGTTAACTCCATGCCATTTCTCAGTCCTCTGTGGTCTTAGTGGGTCATACAATGGCTTTTTAGCACTACTGTTAGCAACATGACCTGAATAGATAGATTACTAAGTTTAGTGCTTCATCATAACTGCAATTTAAGATGTAAGAAGATCAGAATGAGTCTTGTGAGGTAAGGTCTGTGGTTGTTTGTTGGATTTGTTATTGGGCAGTCTTCAGAATGACAAACTTTCAGTTTTCTGGATTGCTCAAACTTAAAAAGATTAGCTAAGATAAGAGAACCTTTATTTGTACCACAGTGGGGAAAGTCCACTGCAACACACAAATTAAGAACAGTAGGAAACTTAGGACGTAGGTCTTAGGGGCCCAAAATTGGACCCTCTTCCTGTTAATTTATATTAGAGGGGGGCCCGTGTGAGGCTTCTTGCCCCGGGCCTCCAAATTTCTCTTGACGGGCCTGTATAGACAAAATAATTATGGCAGGGAAAGTGACTTAGCATATTGGAATATTCTTAGAAAAGGTTACAGGGGTTGTCATCCGGACGCTGTTTAAAGTTTAAATCTCGATCTTTGGACGAATGAGGGATTACATCGACTAATATTGCAATATTGTACACAGTAAGTGGCTGTTATTAACAGTGCAACATATGGACAAATAAATGGTCTGTTTTCAAGGGCCTGTTTCTGATTTTGAAACACAAGTTAAAAACGTGTCAGAATTAGTAGCATTGACCCATGAGAGACAAACAACTGCTTGATATTGTGCACATTCCATTGTTTCCACATGGTTCTCGTTCAACTATTTCTACGATGTATATACTTCTCTGTTCCTGACAATTACTTCCCTGTATGATTCTCATCCAACCAAATGCCTTTTAAAATTGTCGTACAGATTTTTACTAAATGGTGTTCCAGAACTACAAATTCACATT
Organism: Rhinogobius similis; assembly: GCA_019453435.1. NCBI lineage: Eukaryota > Metazoa > Chordata > Actinopteri > Gobiiformes > Gobiidae > Rhinogobius > Rhinogobius similis. The sequence goes on along the minus strand of CM033620.1, from coordinate 28,945,154 downwards.
GTCTGTACATCTTCTGCCATAATTACCTTTAAAAAAAAAAAAATCACCTTCACTCTTCCTTGCCTTTTAATCGAAAGCTCTAACCTCAGCCTCCGTCTTATTTACATCTTTTAGTAAAACAGGTTGATATATTTTGTTGAACATTGTTTTTCATTCAATTTTCACACATTCTGACTTGCGCCTTCAGCTATTCACACTGCTCTGAACCCTTCACAGCCATGTTGTCATCGGGGAAGAATCAGCAATGAATTATAAGAGTGCACTCTGCATTGTTACACAGCACTTGCTCATTGAGGGCCAGGCTTCTAATCTCAGCACTTGTTTGAAAAGGCCGCAGTGGTAAGTGACCCCTCGCTGGCCTATGGAAATGAAGTAGGAACACACTGTAGCAAACTTACCCTCCGGCACTAACATCACTCTCGCTCAAAATGCTAACTCTGGAATATTTGACACTAGAGCTGTGGGCTAACTAGCACAAATGGGAAGGGTTAGCTGTCAGGAGCACATTAGTTAGTGTATTGTCCTTAAAGGGAAATTCAGCTTTACGGTTTTAAAATAAATCCCATTAAGGGCCTTGTATATAATTTATAACATTGCAGTTGTTGTTTTTATAGGTTGAAAAATAGTTAACTAAGAATAAAAAGAACATAAAGGATATATGCTTGTGTAGTTATGTCATTCATGATTTGTGTGGCAGGCCTGAACCTCAACCACGTCAATTAGAATCAGAATCAAAATTGTTGCTATTGTCAGTGAACAACATTCACAAACTAGGAACTTGCTTTGGTGGTAAGGTGCAACACGTAACAATTAATAAAATAGAATAATATAAAATAAGGCATGCATACAGTAAAATGAAGAATAAAATAGACTTCGACTATTTACAGAAAATGTACAGTTGGCTTGACAATAGCATGATCGTTAAAGTGTCAGGTGTTATAAAATGTTCATGAGTCCAACGGCAGAGGGAAAGAAACTGTTCTTGTGGCGGGAGGTTCTGGTCCGAATGGACCGTAGCCTCCTGCCCGAGAAGAGGGGCTCAAATAGTTCATGTCCAGGGTGAGAAGGATCAGCTGTGATCCGACCTGCTTGTCCCCAAGTCCTGGAGACGTACAGGTCCTGGACAGACGGAAGGCTACAGCCGATCACCTTCTCAGCAGAGCACACAATGCGCTGTGTTCTGTTTTTGTCTCCCTGGCTGTGGCTCCTGTACCACACGGTGATGGAGGAGTGAGGATGGACTCAATGATGGCCGTGTGGAACTGCACCATCATCTACACCGGCAGCTTGGCTTTATTCAGCTTACTTGATCTTGGCTGGAGGTGCAGCAGTTGGTGTCACAGGGAGAAGAGCAGAGGAGAAAGTACACAGCCCTGTGGAGTTCCTGTGCTGATAGTCCGAGTCTCTGAGACATTCTTCCCCAGCCGTACGCACTGCCTCTGGTCTGTCGGGAAGTCAGTGATCCACCTGCAGATGGAGTCAGGCACGTTGAGCTGAGAGAGCTTGTCCTGGAGCAGAGCAGAGAGGATGGTGTTGAATGCAGAGCTGAAGTCCACAAACAGGACCCTGATGTAGGTTCCCAGGGAGTCCCGATGCTGGAAGATGAAGTGGAGGGCCAGGTTGATGGCGTCTACAGATCTGTTGGCTCTGTAGGCGAACTGCAGTGGGTCCAGGGCGGAGAAGGTGAAGGACTTGGGGAGGGGCAGGACCAGGCGCTCAAATGAGCCATGTGCCTAAAGTCTTTAAATCCAGTGATCTGAGTGTTTGGGACAGGGATGATGACTTGTAGCAGACTGGGACATGGCATGACTCCAGGGAGGTGTTAAAAATGTCCGTGAAGACAGGAGGCAGGTCATCTGCACAGTGTCTCAGGGTGGCGGGAGTGATACCGTCTGGTTCAGCAGCTTTTCGGGGGTTGTACTTCCGAAACTGTTTGTTCATATTGAGTGAGAGGCCGGTGGGGTAGGTGGAGGGGCCTGGAAACTAGCTGTTCAGCTAGTTTCTGGTCATCAGCAGTGTGGGGGGATTTGGGCTTGTAGTTGGTGATCTGCTGAAGCCCCTCCAGACAGCAGCAGGGTCGTTGGCAGAGAACTGCTCCTTCAGGCATGAATTGTATGTACAGAGATCTAGCTCTTGACACCTCCTTGCTAAATCCATACTTTGCTCCTTTGTAGCTCTCTCTGTCCCAGGCTGAAAGCTGCTTCCTTCTGTTGCCTCAGTTTGGGTGTGAACCAGGGCTTGTCATTGTTATAAATCACCCTGGTGCGTGTTGGAATAATTACATCACAAAGGAAGCAAATTTGGTAATTTTTATGAATATGTCCTTTTAGTATGGCAGTGTTCATGTTGCTGACATGTATTTCATTGTATTTTGTTCATCTTAACAGTGGAGTGTTTTAAGTCTTGTCTTAACCCATTTCTACTCTCTGGCTTTTAACACTGTGTAAATTGTGTGGTCCTCTTTGTTTTTTTATGTATTTATATTTTTTTATATATACTTATTTTATTGCTATTTTATGGTTTTATAATTTTGCTTCTATTTGATTTCACTGGTTTTATTGTTTTAAGGCTAGTTAGATCAAAAGGAGAACTGTTATTTTTTGTGTCTTATGTTTTTGTGTCTGTGCAGCAATTTGGACACATTTCTGTTTATAAAATGTGCTACATAGGCTAAAGAAAGTGGATTTGGATACCAGATTTACAGATTAAACACATATAAAGTAATATGAGTGCTAAAAAACAAAAAAACAAAAACAACAAAAGGCCCCAGTTGACTCCTAAGAATGGAATGGGTTTTTGAGGAAGAATGAAATGATTTATATTTTACATTAGACATTTTTATTGACTACATATAGCCTATGGAATTTGTAAACTAAAATAATTATAGTTTAATGTTGAGAAAACCAGATAAGTACTGAACACGCTGAACAATACTTAGATAGAATTAACAAAAAATTATGAAACAAGAAGCACTTTGACTGAGTTGAAGCGGAGGACAATGAATGGATGGAAGAAGCTCTTTACATTCACCGTTGTGTGTGTTTGTTAAAGTGGAGTCATTTATTGAAGTTACTCAAAGTGCCACAGTGAGGATCTGTGGTCAGCTATTGTGGAGTAATTACTGATTTAAAGTTGATTATAGTTGCCAAGTTACTCAGGACTCTTGCTTCATGTGAGATTATAACGGCAGGCACTTATGCAGTCTTTAAATAGCATCTTGGCGGTATCTTGTGTGGGCAAAGCAGTGGAAGCAGCAGCTGAAGAAATGGTGAAGTCCTGCCCGTGCACCTACACACTAAAAGCATTATCTCGCCTCATTCACTTCATCTATTTTTCATGGCAGTTACATCAGCGGCTGGATACACGCTGCGTCTGCCATTTATACAGAAACATACAAATCTTATTGTAAATTCTGCAGTTATGGATATGGTTGTGATAATAGCCTCGACATGATGCGTTTTTACTGTAAGCGTGCTGGTTTATTTTGGATGTACATCTATATGGTATAGTGTAAGTGAATTCACTCAACTGTGATTCAAGTATAGTGGCTACTGAGCTTAAGAGCTTTTTAACATTTAGTTAACCCTTCAGCACTCAACGCAAGGCAAGCTGTCAAAACATCACTTCCCCTGCTATTTCAAATCAGCTCATGAGTTTAATGATGCTGAAAGAACTTTATTTGAATGGAAGTATAATTTAATTGCTCTATTCAATGCAAAAACTTTTTTTTGAGTTTTTAACCTTGTAATTATGTTCTCTCCTCATTAAAACTGCTGGAGTTTTGTTGGTCCCTAGAGTCTCTAAAAGCACAGTATAGGAGGCAGAGCGTTTACCATGTTACCATGTTTAACCTCCCTTCCCCCCATCTCTTCCTTCTCCCCTTTCTCCCTTTCTCTCCCTTCTTTCTTTCTCTCCCTTCTCTTCCCCCCTTCTCACCTTTTCTTATTGTACGTGTCTTATTGTTGATTTTCTAACTTTTTGTCCAACTGCTGTTGTGATTTTGGCTCTACAAAAATAATTTGATTAAAAAATGTTCCTGGAGTTACAATTATGCATGTTTTAGTAGGCTGAGCCTTCATGTTGGATACTCTTTTTTTATAGTCCAAATATCCAAACCAAACTTGTTCTGATCATGTCAATTGCCTTGGTATATTTGTGTTATTTCCAACTCAAACAATCTATTATGGATTTAATTAAAAGTACTGTATTCCTGATTTCCACTAGATTAAAAACAGGAAAAACAGAACTAGCTCATTTAAGTGGTTCCCAGTGGTCCAAACTGATTCCTCACTTTCTTAACACATTCCATCCTTGATTATTCACCAATTTTCTTTCAGAGGCCAAAGAGCATAGTTTGGCTGTCATGGTAATGCAACAACAACCATGCACAAAACACCATCCCCAAAATCCATGAATAAAAATCCCCATAAACAGGATTAAAATGTGTGATAAATACATTGTTGTGGGTCGGACTAATCAAGGTCTTTGGTGACCTTGACATTTCAGAATCAGAATCAGAATCAGAAATTGTTTATTGCCATTGTCAGTGAAATTCACAAACGTAGGAACTTGCTTCGGCGTAGATGCAACATAAAGCAAAGGATAAAATATAAAAAATATATAAAAAGGCATGCATAAAATTAAGAATAAAATAGACTAAGATAGACTATATACAGAATGTACATAGTTTTTATGCAGATGTACTTTTAATACCTTAAATATTTACAGTAAGAAAACACAGAAGGAGGACAGAGTTTTAAAAACATAACCAGAATTTGAAACAGAACGCATTATTGAGCAGTGAAAAAGTGCATTGCTGTGGGCTGTGTGAGTCATGAGAATATTACCACCTCTCTGCAGTCTGCTCTGTGTGGACTCAGATTTTGTCCAGCAATCTCCACATCACTCAGAATCTCAGAATAAAAATGTCTATTATTCATGATACTCTATAGAAACAAAGAAAGCTACACTGCTTAGAGGTCAAATGGAGGTCACACAGAGGTTTGGCTTCGTTGGACAGCTCATTCACAAGTTTAAGGAGGGTATAGTAGAAATACAATTCATGATCAGCTACAAAAATAAAGAAAAGAGTCTAATTTAACTAATCTATCACTATAGTTACCTACAACCATGCACACACAATGTCATATACAGTGCAAACACCATTTGAATATCCACTATGCGTCCATGTTTCCCAAGCAAATAATAAACCATATTAGCTCAAAATGGAGTGGGAAGAGGAAAAACGTCTCTACATTATTTCCACCAGAAAAGTTACATTATGCACCTGTAATTTTTAAAGGGCATAGTGTGTGCTTTAACAAATTACACCACTAAAGTTCAAATTGGAGCTCTTATCTTTTAATCACTGAGTGCGTATATAGGAACATGCTCACTCTAAATGAGTTTGTGGACTTTATTTTGACCCCCTTAAGCGGTCCCACACGTTTGGTCTGACACTCATCTCACCTGTGCCTGTCTTTAGTAGTAATTAGTGCTGCTTGGTTCCTCAGAGAGCTTGAGATCTTGGGGATTTCTTCTCAAATGCCTCCTCTCCAGCCCCCTCGGATTTCACATTTCCTGACCCGGATTTTTGCAGCTCTGATTAGGATTCCTGTCGGATTGGTTTCACAGGCAGCCGCTCCGGCATCTCTCCAGCTCCGAGCTTCTCTGCTGGACGTGGAGGAGAAGTGGCAATCTGCTGCTAATTGTAAAGCTCGGAGACTGCAGCATATAATGAGAGCGCGCCAGAACGGACTGGTGCTTTCACAACTTACCCAACCATGGAAAAATCATGACAATTGATCATTTTCCTAGTGCATTCCAACTATATAAATTATCATTAGTATTAGTATCATTAGAGCTCAGGATTTTGGTGTTTTGTGCGCTTAAGTGCCATTTTTATGTTTATGTTGGTTTTGCATGGTACGAGGTCAAAGCTGACTTGTTTGACATGTTCTCTGGACGTGTAGCATGGTATAGGCCCTCCGCTGACCTCTGCTGCGTTCATGGACGGCTGAAAGGGTCTGAAATGTGAGAGCCATGAGAAGGCCGCATCACTGATTTGTTTGGATATGGTTTGTTTTGTCTAATCAAAGGCAGCTGACTGGCAGATGAACATTAGAATAACCAGATTAGATGCGAGCTGTGTTTTGTTCTGCTCTCTCTGGCCTGGACATGTTTAAACTTGGTCAGAGTCATTGTGACATACAGTTACAGTAACAGACTAGAGGCTCCATAACATAAAAGTAACTTGATGTTTACTGAAGAGAGAAGGTCTGAACCAATTCGGAAATGTCACGTTTTCTGTACAATTAGTTTCATATTAAATACAAATGCATTGCAACTATTATAGCTGGAGTACCTAACTTTCTTTTCTTTAGTGAATTCCTTTCTCCCCAGGAAGTGTATTGTAAAAGCAGAGTTATGGTCAGACCAACCAATGAGTTAGAAAGGTTTAAACACCTACAATGTAACAATGTCATTCTGTAAAATATTCCTATTAAATGGATAATCCATGAAGGCGGACCCTCCATTGTGCTCCTTTAAGGTCTTCAGTCGGGATTTATTATGTAGTCCTGTGTCTGTATTTTAAATAGATTTATAGCTTAGTTAACTCTTAATTAACTCAACATCTGACAAAAAGACTAGTGACGTTGTTTATGAAATACAACTCAAATAAAGCTTCAACCTGCGCACCAGTTTGCAATTGTTACTACTGTATCGAGAAAGAAAAAAGTCGTTTTGATGAACTTGTTTGACTAACTTTATGCTAGTTGAGGAAAAACCTTGGAAAAGTTATCCAAAAGCTATATCATAAATGTTGGTCTGGAGTGCGCCATCATGTTTACGCTGCAGGAGCTACCCTCACATCATTTCATTTGGTATGCCATGCTTTATCAAAATATAATACGACATGCATGGGAACTCAGCAGCCTTAAAAACAGTGTTCTTTTAAAGTTTAATCACCACCTCATTTCCGTTTTCAAAAGAGATTAAGTAAAGGCTGACATTTTAGGAAAGCATAAACAATCTAGACCAACACTTGCATTTAATACAACCAATTTAATACTTATATTCTAGCGTTAAATTAGCTGCGGGCGGTTTTATTTTTACGGCCAAATTTCAGAGAGGCTATTTTTCCTGGATTAAACATGAGAGGAAGAGGTCAATTAGAGCCCACCGGAAGACTGAAGGGGCCGGAGGGATGGTAAATGGAGAGGGGGATTGTGGGAGGAGAGAGAGAGTGTCCCGTCTGAGGTTTGATGAACGGCTGCCCAAAGCTCTGCTCATTTCACAGTGAAGGTCAATTATTCTCTATGATATTATAGGCATAAATTAGGCCTTGTTCATTTGGTGGCACAGCAGACTGACCACCGGGTGGAAATTAAAACTTGATTTAACCCCCATCGGCCGCCAAGCCAAATGTTTCATAAAGGCATACACTGCAAAAAGAAGTTAAACTGACTACAAATCTGAATGTTTTATAGTTTAGTTCCACTTATGTTGCTGGTTTTGATGTATTTACTGTTTCAATATATCTTTTTAAAGCCTGTGTAATAAGAAAATGTAACTGTACCAAGTTAGATTTATTTAGAAAGTTATTTAGAAACCTGTGTCTTATACCTGAGATTCTGTTTTGAGAGAGAACCCATAAGAATATATTTGAATAAGTCACAGATTTTCTTCAGGGTATTAAAATCAATTAAGGTGAGACATTACAGGGGAATAGGAAAAAAATCTTACATTTAAATATATTAATTTGAAATTTCTCTTGCAGTTTACTCACATAAAAGTAAGAAAAAAATATATTGCAAGTTTTTCATCATGTCATGTTTTCATGTAGAAATAAAGTATTTTATGTGTAAAATGGCCATAAATACACATATTTGGGACATAGAAATCTGGTTCATTTTGTACACACATTAGTTACAAAAAAATGTACAGAGGGGTTAGTTTTTAAGTAAACTAGATCTGACTGAAATTTGTCCTAAAAATTAAAATTTCGCCTCATTTTTTAAAACTTAAAACTTCCTATCAAATCACCTCACCTATTAGAAAGTGGATTATGCTAAAATAAAAATTACAAACTACATTTTACTTTATCTTTTAACTTTTTGAGAAAACAGCAAAAACAGGTCTAAGAAACATATATTTCTTAAAGAACAAATATTATGCATTGATTGTATTGTTATTAACATTAAACAAGTAGAAAGTTCTCTTTAGATTATAATGCAGAAATGCTCAGAATGAGTCTGGCGATGATTTATGGATGATTCATTCATGAAGATTCTTTGAGCCATGTCACACATTGAGAAAACGTCACACATCGAGGAAACTCAGAATGGAGTGTTTTTGACAGTCGGAGGGGAGAAGACTTTCTAACCAGGATTCCTGGACACATGTCCTTTAACATTTTCTGTGAATCAGCTTTGAAAATATACACAATTATTTATTTGTTAGTTTTGTCCAATTGTTTTTCTTCTTGCTGAGCTTTATTTAATAAATAGATAAATAATTAATAAATTGTTGAGAATCTTCAAATTCAGTCATTTCAGCCGGCATTCCTTTTTTGCAGTGTACACCAGCTCTGCGTGAGGCCTCTAATCACCTACAAATATCAATAGTACATTATAGGTCCATCTCGCTTCAGTTTGTGCAGGCAGAGCAATGGGCACGCGGTGTTTATCATGCACACAATTAGGCAGGTCATTAGCTGTGATTCGTGGCCTCTGGTGCATCAAAGCCTGTGTTAGCGGAGAGGCCGGTACTCCAACACCCGGCAGCCAAAGCACGGAGCAAAACGGGCGACGGAAAGGAAATCAATAGGATATTACCTCAATTAAACTTGTAGAAGTGGAGGCTGTGCAGAAAGAGATGGCTGTACAAGTCGAGTGAGACCTGAAGAGATGAGAACGCAGCATGTCAGAGCGACAGCATTTATGTTTCATGGTGTTTTTGAGCAAAGCTTGTAGCCCATTTATTTATTTTGTGTCCACATTTCAGTTTGGGGGAAAAGTGTCTTGGTTGGATGATTGTGTCGTGGTGAAGAACAATTGGGTACATCTTTTCTTGTTCTAAAGTTGTTTTTACATCAGTAACATCACCTGGAGCTGTGATTCGTTATTATATTTTGTCTCCCTCTCGAGTGCTCAAAAAATCCCACAGTTTGATGTCACATATCCTCTCCTTCTTCACTTGACTAGTTCTGATCATTTGGTGGTCAGAGATTACCTTTACTAAAAATACCTCTTACAAATTTCAAATGACGCTGAAACAATTGTATGTGAGAGAGAGTCTGTGTAAGTAAAAGGAACTCCATTTTCACAAATACATTAGAAAATACACAGCCACGCCGTAATTTCAGCTGATTTTGGTGATTTTGCTCCAGGATTGCAAGGCTTCAGTTTGGTCTCTGAAGCCTTGCATCCCTGGTCATCAGTCCTTCTGACCACCAACAACTATTGACATTCACACTTCAGCAGCAGGCTTTATACATGTTCAGTCGGTTTCAGGCAAGCAAGCAAAATGTAGTCATTTATTTCATTTGTACAAAACGCAATTCAGTGCACTTTACAGACATTAAAACAGTTATTAAAACACATAAAATAACAACAACAAAAAAAACAACATAAATAATTACATTGAAATCAGTTAAAAAAATATAAAATACATATAAAAATCTCTCAGTCATACGCACGGCCAAACAGAACTGTCTTTAGCCTAGACTTGAAAACTGCCAGTGGGCCTGTCTCACAACATCAGTTATGTCGAATATCGTTCCATATCCTGGGGATTTGTTCTCTCCTGTCACCACAAGAAAAAAAAATCTGTGTTTGATTCCTGAATCCTAAGCTTTCTGAACGCTCTCCAGACGTCTATGAATACACAATTGTGAATTTAAAATATTATAGGTGTCCTTTTAAGATTAAGACATAAAGTTTTGTAGCTTTTTTATTGTTGAAAGATGTTTAAACATAAACTCTAAATCTATGGAAAAACGAGCACCAATTAGTAAGCTTAGCAATAACCCAATGAGTGCATCTCGTAAAACTGTGCAGCCCTCTCTTAAAAGTTAATTTCATGTAATTAATCAAGGAGATTAATGAGCGAACAGCCTCCCTGACCATAATCATATCCACACAAGTGTCCAGACCATCTATTTTTCTAGGTATCCATGAGAAAGACTGCAGTGGCGGCTGAGATGGTGCAGTGACAGTGAAGTTGAACCTCCAGCAGAGCATGATGAATGGTTTAGTACAGCTCTGAATGTGATTTATGGCACTGTATATGAGCATATGTGAGGACCAATGAAATCCACGCCAGGACAACTCATATTGCTCAAAGTTCTGCTAAAACACAAATTGCATCTGGAAAAGTGCGCATTTGCCTCAAGCTAGAAATAAAAATTCACAAGAAGAAATCGCCAGCTTTTCAATAAATTCATGGTGAGATCACGTTTTCTAATTTGTTCTCTATGACCAAGTTTTTCCGCATATGGCATTAAAATCCATCCTCAAGCAAGCATGTGTCACCAGGCCAATTTATAAGTCAGATTTATGGAGAGGCATGTTTATCAAGGTTAGAGCAATAAAAACATCTATAAGGAAATAAATAAAGGATACATTTTTGCTCCATACTTTGGAACATTGCAGGCAAAGGAAAAGCATCTCCAGGTGGTCTACCATTCACCAGAGAAGTTGCCCTGTATACCTTAAACTGGTTTCATGCATTTTTGACTCGTTCCAAGATCATTTTGCTTTACCCCATATTCATTTTATGGCTTATTGCACCAGCACATATCTGTACATCCATCCATCCAAGTCAAAACATCCTTGTGCATATTAACAACTTACACAACAGTGGACTGACCATAGCACGGTAGGCCCTTCTCACAATGGTGTCCGGCAAGTTCTGGCTGGAGCAAAAATGGAAATGTTTGCTTCTCGCTCCATTCTTTCTCGGGATGAGAATTAGTCTTGCCAGTATAAATCAAAATAAAAAAGATCTCACAGCGGAGAGCAAGTCACAGATGGACAATAATTGGCAGCATGTTAAAATCTTTACGTACGACGCAAATATGTAATGGGAGGAAACCTATATGGTTATAAAACTTAAATATAAAGCAGACAAACTTGGTAAAAGTACATAAAATGCCAGGTTGATTGTTTTTATAAACAGATTAACTCAGTTTGTGGTGTTATTTTTACATTACTTATTACATTTAATTTAACAGGTGAAACTGGGTAAGGCCAACTACTAATGAAACAAAGGCAGACCAATTAATCAAGTCTCAGGTGACAAACAAACAATTTACCAAACAAAGACAGGGTTCAGTGACTCCTCCCTGGGGGCAGGACTCTCACTACTTAGAGTAGCATATAAGCCCGAGTTCCCATACCAGCTCTCTGATTGACAATGACTTTTGGATAAAAGTTGAAACGTCTCGATCTTCAAACAGCGTCCGGATGACAACCCCTGAAACCCTTTCTACGATCATTTAATTTAATTTAGGTTAGTATTAGGTTCGAGACAGAAACACCACCTTTTATAAAACACAGTTTGGTTGTCGGTGAAGTATTCATACTGCTGCCAGTGATTATCCAGCTGTTTCTCGCTCTCTGCTTTGTGTTAATTGATTATTGATTTATTTTAGCGGGACTCGGCTAATTCTCCAAAAGGAATAGAGTAAATGAGCAATGAGCGAGGTTCATGCATTACATTCTGGGGCATGTGTCATTTCCAGCGTTTCATGAAGCACAGGATAAAGATATTCAGAAAATGGTACAACTTGGGCAAGCCATGTTGAAGAAAAGGCCTGGTGTTCCGCATTAGAGCCTGGGTCTGGAACAGTTCATATCGTCATGTGTTGGCTTGTGTTAGAGCTTTAGTTTTATATTAACAAAGCATTTCAATAAAAATATCTGATGTACTTGATTGTTACCATTTGTTCACGTTGGATTTTATAACAGCTGAGCGTCTGTCTTCAACCTTTTCTATTTCATCTCCAATGTGCTGCATGTTTAGTACAAATTCGCCCGTTGAAGCTGTCTGCACTTTCTCATGCTCTTTGCTGTGGTGTAGAGGAGCTTTTTCCCCTTCTCTTCCTCTAAGCCTGTGTTAGATAAGTGAGGCAGCAGGTTGATAAGAGCCCTGGAGCTGGTAACACACGCACTGCGGAGTGGAGCAGAGTGGACCAGGGCAGTGGAGACTTTTGAAGTACAGCGCTTTATGCAAATGATGGCTGTCCCAGAAGGGGCTGCAGCGCTTATTCTTCACAGAGCATTTTCTAATAAAGAGCAGTGAACTTTTGACTCTCCCTCTGAGAACCCTCCTCACCTTCATCATCTCCAGCTCCGGTCTGTGGACATCTCTTCTGCCCCACAACAGAGCAGATCTGGGGTAAATGCGGCATCATCACATGGGACGAAGCTGCATCTGGTTCTACACATGGTCTAGATCGCGATTCCATATGTTAAAACACATGTCCTTTTAAATAATGTATACTTGAGATGGGTAATACCAGTGATTTTTACTCTATAAAGTATTGTGATGCTGATTTGATACCAATACATTTTGCATTAAAATATAGCCTATTAAACCTCATTCTATAGTTGCTTGAATTGATCTAAAAATTACATCAATGTGCAGATAAACTAAAACATAAACAACTTTAAGTAGTCGTAGAAAGGGTTTCAGGGGTTGTCATCCGGACGCTGTTTAAAGATCGAGACGTTTCGACTTTTTTCCAAAAGTCATTGTCATTGCCTGACTTTTAGATAAAAGTCGAAACGTCTCGATGTGTGACATGTTGATTTCCACTACATCTACACACACACTACACACACAGCTGGAGGAGGAAAAACACTGCACAATGCTACAAGGTAATGTGTCCTTGCACAAGACACCTAACCTGTTAAGAAAACCTACATGATTTTGACCCATGAGTGAAGAACACGTTTCAGAATTAACATTTTCCCACTCTGATGCTGAACCATAGCAGAGCAACAGTCTTGGATTGTCTTGGTGCACTTGTTTACATGGTCCTCATTCAACAAATTCTCTGATTGAATAAAAATGTTTCTACCCATGCAGCTGCTTCCTTATGGTTCTCACCAACAAAATGCAATATAAAAACAATATAACATGAAGTCTAATGGGCCAGTAAAACTCTGATCTAACCCTTTAGTGACCCTTTTTGTAGTTCAAATATGATTTGAGGGCTTGTTTTTGGAGGCATGGTGAGAGAGAAATTACTCTTTGTGTATATGGATAGAGCTTTTGCCTTTTCATTATAAGCCTATGCTAAGAGACTCAAGACTTCTTTTTCAAGAAGAAAGCAGTTGGACTCTTGCCCTTTTGGTTGGCATGGCTACCAGGTATAGTAGGACACAGATTATCTTGACTGACTTCACATTTGCTCTGCACTGAGCCTAGACACAAAATAAAGTGAAACAAAAAGACTGTTGACAACCCAAAAAGAGCAGATGAGTGAGGCTGACGCAACAGCACCAAACCGACCGACCGGAGTTTCACCCCTTTGCACACTTCCCCTGAGACTGCGCCGTGACAGCTCATACATCCACATCAGCACTTCAGCGCTAACAAGCAACTTAGCTCCTTATCAACTCTGAGCCAATTGAGTTTTATACTCAAACCAGGGGGTGGAAAATATTTTTAGTTAAATTTGTCAACAATACCCCAACACCTAATTTTCTGTAATTTTTGGATTGTGATTAAAGATGTATTCTTCAAAATAGCTTTTAAAAAAAACTTGTATAGTATAATGATCCCTCATCAAAGACATTCCTTTGTCTAGCATTTATAAAGTATTTAGTATGTATCCTTAATTAACTGGGATGAATATAAACTGACTTCACTACCTTTGCACAACAACCAACAGGTTCCGATTCACTCCACAGTGCCCCAGTGCCCGTGGTAAGATTTCATGAGATTGTACTAGTATTTTTAAAAGTCTAGTTTCACTTAAACATGCATTTAGCCCATAACAAATCTACAAGTTTAAACAATATATTTTCAACAACATATTTTACCAACTCATATTTGCCAAAGGGTCCAGAGTTACAGCAGGACACTGTATGCAACAGCAGCAGTACAATAGATACACTGGTCAAAAGTGCACAATGTGTATTCTCCCAGGTTACATCCTCAAACCTCATCTGCAAAGGCGTTTGATGTCTTGAGTGAATTCCAAGCCCCGCTCTATTTCAGAGACGTTTTGGAGAGAGTTGCCGGCGGATTGTGAGTGTGTGAAATTGACATTAACAAGAGCGGTGCAGAGGGAGGGATGTGCGTTGAACTCTCCCTGACTCCAGACACAGTTGTGGCTTATTAAGAACAACCTTTTAACTATAATGCCATTGCCCTGATAGAATAATGATGTGTATGGTGTATGTTGCAGGATGTCCTGCAGATGACCACAGGTTTGAGGTTGAAGCCCGGAGCAGCTGCAGACTGGGCCCGTGCTGCTGTTTGAGAGTGGGTGGTCTGCTCCACTTCCTAATATTAACATCAGACCAGACAACACTAACTGATGGTAGATTTGCTTTACAATATGACGATAGATGAGAAGAGCCTCAACGATGACGCTGAGATAATGGAAAGTTGTACAGCATTTTATTGGTGAACGATTCTTGTATGGCTCTAAAGGTATAACTTAAACTGGCGCTGATCTGTTGTTCTGACTGAAGGTTCTCATGTGGTTGGTAATGTTGGTAAAATGGTTGTCCTCTAACTTGACACTTGATGGTTCAATCCCCAGTCTTGCAAATGCATACAGCCATTGTGTATCTGTGCAGAACTTGGTGTGGTAATGTGTGATTTCATTTATAAGGTAATAATGTCATACTTTTATTGCTCTTAGGAAAATTTGTCCTCTGCATTTGACTTTTCAATGTAGTTAGGGTACTGGGCAACCACCCTGAAGCACCCAACCCACCTCCGGGGCTGAAACTTTTAGCTTGGTAAAGATTACCTGTAGATAGAAAATTCAGATTGATATTAGTATGAATGAGTGAATGGTTGATATAGAGCAGTTTGAGAGTTCAATGGTTAGCATTCCTGCCTCCATTAAGAATGTGCTGGGTTCAATTCCAGCACCTAGTGCTCTGTCTGAGTGGGTTTCATCTTATACCCATGTTTCCCCCATCAACCAAAAACATAGATAATAGACTAAAAGTCCAGTTACTCCTGACCCAGCTACTCAACCATGATCATCAATGGGCTGTGTCTTACGGAGAATCCACCATATATCTGACCTGGCCCAAAAAGAATTCCCCAAGTTATTCTCCCTGTAGTTTCTTGGAAACCCATTTCTGACATAGTACTCTGAGCAACGAGGAAGTAATATCAAAATATACTTTATATATTGACCTTATGTGTCACTGAGGCAGGATATTGAAACACCATTTTGAAGCCTTCTTATACATTCTCCCAGGACTGAAAGTGTACCTCCATCCAATGGATGCAAAACAAAAAGTTCTCTATAATGTAATGTGTAATATTGTAATTATTAACCATTTAGAAAAAACACAAACTGACCACATTGTTTAGAGAGATATTGCTTTATGTCCAATGCAGTTTTGTTTCTGGTTGGCAGCTCCTGATTCCTGACATAATGAAGTGATGACAGCGCTCTGTGGTTCACACAGTGCAGCTCTGGCCCACAGCTGTCCTCCTGAGTGATGATCAGAACGAGTGCTGACATCGCGCCCCTCACACACCTGTCGGGCTGAAGGGGCGTCAGGCGGAAGTGAAGCTGACAGCGCCGCTCCGCTCAAGGTGAGAGCTTTTGTCCGCGTTTCCATGGCGATTGGATTAGTATGCACGGCCATAAAATAATGTGTAGAGCAGGCAGTCGCTGATGAAGCCTTACCTGGCGGGACGGCGTGGGCCTAATATTCTCTGTCAGTGCCCCGTCCTGCACACGAGCGACCACCCACACTGCACACACTCCTCCTCAACTCGCAGCAATTCCATTCGTAATCTCCATCCACATTATGCAAGATCGTCCCCGGGGCTCAGCTTTAACCAGATAATCACGCTGATGATCAGATTGACATTTCAGACACTCTCTCCACTCGTTCCATCAATACAGAAGCCCACTCCGCCACCAGATCCATATAAGACCAGGCACATTATCATTTTAGTCCAATTCTCACCTCATTGTGAGTTAGTCAAAGATGAGCTGTGCATTCAGAGTCAGGCTGATCTTTGGCTGAGATTAACACACATATCATCTGAATGTAATGAAGTCGCTTTTGTAATCCCACTGCGGACTGCTGATAGAGAGAAAGTTCCCCCACTGCCTGCTACTCCAAGACTGATAAAAGCTGAAAAAGGCGCGCGTGGGGACAAGATTCAAGCTTGTAATAAAAACTGTAAATACTTTTCAATCACAGAGGCACAGAACATAAACTCACCACCGTAGAACCAAGTCTGATGCTCAAAAATGTCCAAAACAAAAGGCAGCATTGTCAATTGAGTCCAGAAAATTTCTGCTGACAACAATTAAATAACTAAATACCTTTGTTTACTTTTTGAAATTGACAGCACATTTGGATATTTTAACCATGCATCATTAGCCAATCATTCATTTTTTTTATCTTTCTAAATAATAATGTTGTAAACTGACTGCTTTATATATTAGTTGAATGAATCTTTTTGTTCCCTCTGCAGTCACATATGGCAGCTGATGTTTGTTCTCTGACAGTTAGACAGCTTGTTTTTCATATGCAAACTCTTGAATCAAACTAGACACGTTTTTTTCTCCCTCATATGAATGAGACAAATACGTGACAACAATGACAGACACTTTGTTTAACATGGACGCCGAGATGATGGGATGTTTTTAAGCTCATTTTATACAACATTGAACAGACAGTGACGTATAGTACTGTGATTGACTAAATCTCAGAAGTGGCAGGATGACAGCACTGAAGATAATGTGAGGCTTTCATCTCAAATCCTGGTCTTGATCAAAATTGTATTGCAGTTACATTTGCCAACTTCACACAGGAATAAAAAAAAATGAACTGGCACAGTTAAAGGCCCTGTTGCCTGACTTTGAACTATGACTGAAGACCATATTTTAGTTTGAACCTCTCATACAAACATGTTGAACCATGATAGACAAACAACTGTCTGGCATAATCACAGTTTGTCAAATAACAATATAACTTTTAGTTGTGCTTTATTTCATTTGTGCATATTTCAATAACTTTGCACTTTTATTCTGTCTCCCTCTTCAGAGTACAAAACACTTGCCCCCCCTGGCATGCAACAAGTTATGATCCATGAAGGTCCTCCATGTTTTTAAAGTACCTTCAACCGGACTTTTACTAATCATCACAGTTCCCAAATAGCCCCACTTGGCAACTTTGGCACTCTCTGTTTTTTTTTGCCATACAGTTTACGTCAGTGCATTATATACAAACAACTAAAGCCTTGAAGTTATACTATAGGAAACACTGAGACTAGGTAGTCCAAGATTGTCGAAAAAGTGTGAATAATGTACAGTATAATATAATGTCTCCATCTGATATACCTTATGCTTAGCATTTGTGCAAAAGTAACAAAAATAGTTTAAAATAACACATCTGTCTTCTGTGTTGACATGCTTAGGTGTTATACATTTGGATGTGAACCGGAGTTGACCTGGTTTGGCCCCTGTCTGATCCGCAGTCGTGGTACATCGCTGGGGCCTGTCACCGGGGGTTTTTATCTGTCTGTACAGCCACCCACATGTCGAGATGAGCAGAATGTCAGCACTGCCAGCCTATTGACAACACAGCCCCACTTCCATTAGCTCTATCTCACTCTCCAGACAGTCTGTGGAGGCATCAGATGGTTCCACGCCAGCGCTGCTCGGGCCAGGCTCAGATCTGCGACTGTGAGAGCAACAAGTGTGCCTGCATACTCCCAGAGCCATGTGCGCCGCCAGCCGTTTCATTCAGTAAACATTAATTATGCAAATAAAAACACTGAGGTATGGCTAGACAAAATACAAGCTCAGAAATGCTGTGTGAAACAATGTGTGTGTGTCAAAAACAAACTCGTCTGGGTTTTTGTTCACTTTAAAAGAGCAAATAACTGTGTTGAAGCTCAGAGGATTTCTTATATTCCCTTATTTATGTGGCAGTATCGACCCCTAAATTATAAAAGCTCCCTTCTTTCACTTCTGCATTTCCGCATTCATCCCGCCAGGACCCTGCCAGATAGTGGTGTGACAGAGCAGCCCTAACTGCCCATTTTAGTTCCGCGGAGCTGGCTCTCGAACTGGACACATCTGACCCACGGTCCTACACTCCCCACAAACTGTTTCCCCGCTACCCGGGCTCTGGTGCCCCGCTGTAGAGCGTTCGAGGTTTCACACTCGGAGACTACGCACCACACTCACCTGTTGCAGTCTCCATTCCTTCCTCCGGTTCCTTGGGCCAAACCGGAGCACTTCCTGATCCCGCCTTAAATCCCCCAAAGTGGTGCGCTGGTCGGCACCTCGTGATTAAAGGGCTGGACCAGTCAGAGTTATGTATATTTTGTTTTTTTTTGGACATTTCTTTTGAGTAAAACTTAAAGCCATACGGAAGGTTATTTAGTTAATTTTTTGTGATTTAAAGGTGCCTTTTGATTTACAGAATTTTGTTAGAGCTGTATTTTCTCCAGACGCCCCCTTAATTGGGGTTGGGGGGGTATAAAAGGGAGAGCTCGTTTGGGGGAGTGAAGCTCCAAGGCCCAGATGCTGCCTGCTGTAAGTGTCCTGTATCCTGTGTCCTGTACATATTTTATTTTGTTTTGCCTTTTTTCCTGCACTGTAAATATTCTGGCACTGTTTGCACGCTGTTGGGGGGATTTTGGGTGCAAATAAACTCACCTAAACATCAGTTTTGTGGCTGAGCCATATTTTTTTCTACATTTCAAAACAAACCCGTGACGAGTGGCCTCAGTATGTGCTGTCCTCCGTGTGGAAGAGTTCTTGTTTTTGTTTTTCATTTGTGTTGAATTGAGTTGATACACTCAGTTCTGGGGCATAAGGCATATATCTCATGACATGGTTTGGTTAATGGAATCAATTCCTGAAATGTTACTAACTCTACTCTGAATGAAGCTAATCATTCTCTGTTTTGTGTATTGCAAAGTGAGGCAAGACGCTTCACCCATATTGCTTAGTATGAATCTGGTGAGTGTGAGAATGACCGATGGTTGTTGGAGGGGCTGATGGTGCAGATTGGCAGCCTCACTTCTGTTAGTCTGCCCAAGGACTGCTGTGGCAGTAGTAGCTTACCACCAGGTGTGGAGTGAAGGAATAATGCACTGTAAATCACATTGGGTGTCATGAAAGTTGCTGGAGAAATTGAATGATTTATTAAAATGAATTAATTAATAACCTGTTTTTTGTTTTTTTTTCACGAAAAAGACACCAGCCACGTGTGAAGCGTCATAGCACCTTGATATCTCTTGATATCTATCCTTACGGGCTGCTCTTACTTGAGGAACAGTTTCAGGCAATATATTTATACTGTTTCCTGAGTAATTTCTTTGAACCAATATTTTGTATTTTTACCATATTTTTGTGAAGTAAGACAACACTTTCTTGAGGCTTACTTCACAGGCTACAGTCACTTCTGATCCTGTACCATATGCAACTGTAAATCTCCTTTGTGTGCAGGCTAACCCAGAGATCAGCCTTGTCCTAGCCCCTGCTCTATACTTGGTTTGTTCAGTCCCTGTCTCTCCTCCTCAGGGTGTAGTGTGCTCCCCAGGGTGCTGTATGCATGAAGCTTGTGTTGGTGCCACTTCAGAGCAAAGTAAAAGAAGATGCATGGAGCAGAGAGCAGCTGAACAGATTCAAACCACTGAACTCTTTGCTGCATGTCAATGAGGATTATTCTCTGCTGACTCCACACTGTCATCCACATATCAAAGTCCTGCTCCACTTTCTGTACAACTGTGTCGAAATGTTTCGTGACTAAGGAAGGTGGCTTTCTTAACTCTATTGGAATGTTAAGTATTTGGATCTTACATAATTAAAAACACAACGGAAATGTAATAGAAACTTAAATATACCTAGGGGAGGTGCTATCAATAAATTTATCTAAGCTACTACGAGGTTGTGAAAACTAAAATCTGTTTCTAACCATTTCAGTGCTTTAGAAACAGAAAAGTAAGATGGCATCATAAACTGCCTTTAATCTAAAGTTGCGTTTAGACTGTGGCGACCATAGCTACCAGTTTACATGTAACGTTTATAAAGGGCGCGAAAGCGGCGCGAGTCCTGCAATTTTGTCGCGCAGCGTGACGAGAGGTATTTTACAGCGGCCGCTGGTGGCTTCATTTACGTGACCGGGGCAACTGCCGCTGGAGATAAACAAAGCTGGACTGTCTGCTACCAACGCATCGGCCGCCGTAAATGGCTACCAATCAGAGCTCAAGTTTCAGTCACGTAACTACACATTTCATTATCTGGAAGAAGGACGAAAACAAACCACACAGCGGCAAAAATGGATGACAAACTCATCATGGCTTTGTGGTAGCGCCCGTCCGCTGGTGACTTTTTTTCAGTCACGCTAAGTTACCAAGTCAACTGTCCTCAAAATGCACAAGCGGCCAACAAGGGGCGACCGGTATGAATTTGTCGCTGCGGTTTGAACACGGCTTTTGAGTTGCACTTTTCTGGCTTACACTATCTGCTTGTCTCCATGGAGATGTTATTGCTTTGCCTGAAATTTGCAACAGTATGGCATGACGCTATCTATCTTGCATTGATTGAATTGCATGTGTTAATCATATTATGAGCAGATCTGACCTGTAACCTGTTTCCTCCCGCTTGTCTCCATGAAAATAGACACGGTAAATGACATACTGTGGAAGATTTCAGGCAAAACAATGGCATCTCTAAGGAAAGTTACATTGTGCATTGAATTTTAAAGAACACCCGGTATTTCTGTCTCAAAATACCCCAGACCAAACGGTGCCCACTGATCCAGGGGAAACTGTGTCTGCTCCACTCTGACAGCGTGGACCTGTTCTGTCTGAAAAACAAAGTGCTGTGATTCAGGAGCTCCGGTCGTAGATCAGGAGCAGAGTTTGAGAGTGTCCTGGTGGTGAAGCATGCCATCAGTCACAGAGGCTCTTACACTGGATTATGTCTCCAGACCGGCTCGGGTCAGTGCAGCGGTGTGGAGCCGGGGAAATGGAAAAGAAGAGAAGAACTGCTACAGTTGTGAACTTTGGCCATGTTCAAAATCTGTACAGGACACAAAAAGAGGGAGACCTTAATCTAAAGGGCCTTGCCATTCATACTTATTCAGGAAGTCTCAAATTGTATTCAGATTTCAAAGCTGTTTTCAAGCCACCCAGAGAAAGTGTGCATTGTTCACATGTTGATGTACATGAGAAATGAACACTTTACACAAATTATAGCGTTAGACATTTCTGCAGCAGTCTATCGTAGTCACAGTCACCAAGGTGCTCGGAGAAAAGCAACACACCGCCATCTCTCTTTGGTCTGGGAATTCAACAGACCGTTTTATTCTGCACATGCACACAATAGCATTCAAGTGCATGCAGGCACACACATCCTATGCACCCACAGCATAGGCTATTTAACAAAGTTTTGCTACTAATCAAAATTGCTTAACACAAATCAAACTATATAGCAACATATTTTTAGCAGCTAGACTCAATTGAATTCTCAATTGAAATAAACAGAATTCCTGCTTTAGTGAACACAAATGGAAGTAGTCAGAAATTAAAGTGTAGACATGAAATAATATACTGTACAACATGGTGCAGACATACTAATGGAGTGGGAAACAGATCAATTATAAAAACTGAAAAATTATTATTAAAGTTTATATTGTTATCTCTGGACAATGGAAAATTCGACATATACCTACTGAGGTGTTTGAATGTAGCTCACTTTCCTTGAGTGTTCCCTGCAGTGATCTGTGTGAACTGGCAGCAGGTCCATGATCAGACACAGCAAAGCTTTGATTCTTGTAGCCTTTTGTTTAGCCACCTCTTCAGTGGCGCAGAACTCAGAACAAGTCTCGTTGGGTTTCCGCAGGGCAGCAGTGAAGAGCAGGTGGCCCCATCGTTCAAGGTTTATCTGTAGCAAATCAGCCACTTAACCCCAGTGTGGCAGAATGAGAGGAATCGTAAGCAGCCAGCACCGTTTGAAGACAGGAGCACTGCTGCAGGCCACACAACAAAAACATGACTGGTCCCTGTTTAAAGAGCAACTGTTGTTGCCCCATTGATGAATGTGGCCAATAATCTATAGCCAACACTGCTATAATTGAACGACTAATTGTAAAGCATGAGTGACCTGTTTTACATTTACTCATTATTCATGGAGTGTAACTAAAAAGGTCATTCGTAGTTATGTCATAGGGTGATGTCTGATCAGATAAGGTTATGGTTTACTTTATTAATAGTCTCCATAGAGAAATGTTGTCCTCTGCACAGCACCCGGGGACCCATCTTCAGATCTCGGGTTAGGCTTAACTCTGACGCACAGGAGTGGGTCTCATTTCTGTTGGGTACAACTCTCTATGTGGAGTTTGTATATTCTGCTCATGTCTGAGTGGGTTTCCTCCAGGGACTCTAGTTTGTCCCATCAACATAAAAGAGGCATCTATTGTCCTGACCAAACCTGTTTATGAGTTTCAGTTTCCTTTATATGCAACATTTTGAAAACTTTTTCCCATTCAAAGAATATAATATTCTGTTGATTAATCGCTATGGCAATGTTCCTAGTTTCTCATCATTCTGAAACCCATGGGTAGGACCAGAAACCATGTACCGGTAATACATTTTCAGTGCAACAATTTGAAGTTATACTTATTCAAAACTGTTATTATAAATTTCAGAATAGTAATGGTTTGACTCTTTTTGTATATGCACATATTGGACAGTATAAAGTGTAAAGGACGAAAAGAGCCATTGTTTCTTCTGATGTGTTAAGGGATTGTCTCCCTGAAACCTATTGATCAGAACATATGAAAGTCGAACCTTCATGACACCTTTTTGAATGTCAACCCTGCATCGAGCCCTGAGGGGACCCATGAAGACTGATAATGAAAAGGTCAGATCAAATAGCTGAAGGAGACATGGGAGGTTTTTGAATGATAAGCTGAGGTAGGTAGTGCTCAGTTGCATTTGCTCAAGTGACTTTGTAATAAAATTTTACTTCACAGAGCACAGCTGTCAAACACCATCCATTTGTAAATTTAGTTATATATTTTTCAATGTAACAATACTCTTACTTAGATCAATTTGATTGAAATGCACAAGATTAGTGGATGGAATGGATGCTGTCCAATTTTGTTTGTTTCTTAAAATAGTGAACACATTTTAACAAATACTGGAGCTGGCTGGAGAGAGAGGGTGGTCATCCAGGGGTCACGCATGATAGTGGGTCGTGAACGATTTATTAAAGGGTTATGCAGAGAGCAGGACTGACAGCTGCAGCTAATTTAACCACATCAATGAGAAGTGAGATGGAAACTAGCATCGATGGTCCAAGCAGATCTGTGTCAATACAGTCCCAATGCTATAGAGCCCTGTCCATCAAACCAACTCCCTCAACTACAATTACTACTACTACTACTACTACTAATACTGTTTTATAAGATACAGTCCCAATCAAAAGTTGAATAAATGGCAATAGTTACATTTTGCATGGTTGGATCTTAACAAGGATCTAACCAGAGCTTCAATATGCAACAAGAAATGGGAATGAGACAAAAAAAAAAGTTTGAGTAAACATTCTATTGAAAACATCAAGTAAACTGAAATAGGCTGTTCTGCCGCTGATCAAAGGTTTTCTGAAATCTATGCATATATGACGTGCTGCTCCCGACGCATGTCTTGCGCGGGCAGTGTGGCCACTCTCATTCACGTTTCATTCTGGCTAAATAAAATGCATGAAAAACGTGTCCGTTTTACGCATGCGTAGATTGTTTTACACTTGCAGTGGGGCCTAGGCCTAAGAATGTGATTTTGAATTTCTTAAAAGATCTTGAGGGTTATGGAACAAATAAGTGGAAGTGGCAGAGAGCATCCCTCATGACTGAGGCCCTCGTCTGTGGTATCCACTGGGTTTTTCAATAGGACAACACTACAGTTCACAGAGCCCCAGGACAAAGGACTCCAAGAGAATAACATCACTCTTTTGGACCATCCTGCGTGTTCCCCTGATCTAAATCCAACTGAGGACCTTTGGGGTAGGATAGCAAAGGAAGTTTACAAAAAAAGAAACTTATTGAAGCTCTGATTGGAACCTTGTTAAGATCAAAACATGCAAAATGTGACATTTGCCCTTTATTCAACTGGTCTTAAACTACATTTACAGCCTAATTAAAGCATGACAAAAGGCTTAATTCACAATTAACTAGTAGTAGTAGTAGTAATAGTACTATATCAAGAATGAGTCAGGCTTAGTAACAACTTAATTAAGGGATAAGGTTAAGCGTTAGGTAGTGTATTAAGTTACTAAACCTGAATCATTCTTAATTAACTGTTTGTTCTTCATACTTTATTAAGGCTAATTAAGGTGCAGTTGGTTTTGGAAACAATCTGCGCCTGAAGACGTTTTATTATTTAATTGAATCAACTTGATCCATAGATTTATATGAGAAATATGTTTTCTCAAAATGCATTTTCAATTAAAAAGACATACAGATCACTCCTTAAAGTAGCACTTACAGACACCAACCTTCAGTCTTGTACTTAATGAGAGTTTAACAGATTGTACAGAAGGATTTGTTGATATAACATTTTTCACAAGGTTTAACTCTAATTTTCAATAAGATAAAGTTTACCTAAAAACTAAATAAGACCTAAAACTCCCTCCATGCATCTTTTTACATCTATGTCAACAAAAACACATGTATATACGGAAACATTATATGATGAAAACTATTTATAACTATTTATTTATCCTAATATGTATGTGAACTAAAGAAATGTTTAAAATGTATATCTCTAAAATAGAAATTGTTTCCTATTTACCTGCAATGTCTCGCTTTAAAGCAAATTTGCATTTACTGCTTGAAACACACCAACACCAGTAAACCATTTTCGGTATGCTTTAGCATCGCAATTTAGCACTCCTCTTTGTAAATCTGGCCGTAATGTGCGTGTATTCTTGTCTGAATGTGCATCAAGTCACTCCTCAATGTTTCCAATGTGTCTACTGTGGCAGTTACATAATACCGACTCATTAAAAAGCGATCACAGATTTGAGCTTTGGAAGTGGGTGAAAATCCCAAAATGTGCATCAACATGTGCCGCTAAGTGTTTCTATGTAGCAACTAAAGACTCTAAACTGCAGCTCTGATCAGAACAGAACTTTATTTTCCCCTTCAGAGCTCTAATCCAAAATGAGACCTCCAAAAGCACTCATTAGTCATGTTATTTTACAGCTAAGTCTAATTAGAGACAAATTACTTCACTTATAAATGAGCATCGGAAGGGCTGTTCTGATGAGGAGAGTGAAGAAATAATGTGCACAGTATTTTGTTATAGTAAGGGTTAGGAAAACATTCAAACACAACTAAGCAGGTCAGTGTCAAGTGCAGGAGTGGAGTTGTACAAGCTCTGAGTGCAGTGGTCTGGTCACATGGAGCTAACACAGAGTCATTGAGGGATAAACTTGTCACTGACCTGCAGTCAGAAGATGCTCTAACTGCTATGATGTGTTATTCACTTCAACAGGTCTGTGCTGCACCTGTAGCTTGTGCTCTGTAATAGATGTGGCACAGTTCTGCAGGCCTTGTGTGGTTCCCAGTTTGTGAAATGGCTAACGTTGAAAGTTTGTTCAAAAGAACTATTTCATCACCTCACGTGAATTGGGTAAAGCTGAAATCGAGGTAAAGATGCAATGTTTAACTATTCAAATACATAAGCAAAATCAAAATTGGCCTGTGGAGGATACATACTTCTGGATGACCCCAGGAAATCCACTGTTCTGGAGCACAACCTGTCTGCTCCTCTCTCTGATCTGCTCTTTACTCCTCTCCCTCTTTTCTCCTCTACCTGCTTCTCTTCCTGCTCCTCTCTCCGCTCTGCTCCTCTTCCTGCTCTCTTTCTTCTCTCTCTGCTCCTCTTCCTCTTTGCTCCTCTCTTCTACTATTCTCTCTGCTCTTCTCTCTGCGCGCAGGACTGTCTCTGGCACAGCTTCACAGCAGCATTTTGGAAGGATGGGCCCCATCCCGACACTCTTGGGGCCCATGTGAACTCCTGACCCTCTCCTCCCAGACAGTGTCAGCTCTGCCCGACACTCTAATCCTTCTGCACAAAGAGTGTGTTGTAGAGGAGACCTGCTTATGAACAGGTACAACCTTGGAGCGTCTTCAAAGACAGCGGCTCATCTCATTCTGACAAAGGCCTGAGAGTGCAGCTTATGCTGGAGTGGGCTCCGGTTCAGCCATCTTTGCTCGCCATCTGTTGTAGCTGCTTTATGTTGGCTACATGTAAAGTAAGCCTGTTGAAGCATGGAATGGGCATGAATGCAGTGGAGCCAGTGTGCACTAATCCCCTGAACACATGGACCAGCCCTGCACCAGCTCTAATTGATTCTGAAAATGACTGTGGCTCCATGTGCTATTAAAAGGCCTGAGTCTAGTGGGGATGTCCCCGAGAGCAGGATCCTGAATCACTGTAGCAAGAATAAGCAACTACAAAGCTTCATACTGTATATGGTGCAATAACCAGTCACTATTTTACATCCTTTTAGATTTAGTTAATCATCTTGCCAAGCACTTGCCGAGAAGAATATTTTCATAAAAGGTGCTCCTTTACTGTTGATCTGCACAAATCACTTCACCAATGGCAGTGTAAATTGGTCTAAACAAAGAAACATTTCAGCTTTAAGGTTGGGAAATTCAACTTGAAGCTCTGAAATGTAAAGCATAACAGACAAGTAGGTCAGAAAAATAAAATAACAGTTATTGAGAGATCCTGCTCTTTTCCAGTACTTCAAGAGTTTCACATCAAGTTTATATCATAGTTTGAATTGCAAGGTGAGTTTATTCTTCTGTGTTTCATGTTTGGTTTTCTTGTTGGCACAGTTCATTGTTCCTTAGTACATTTGGAGATGCGTCGACCTTTCACATGTTCACATCTTTTCCTGCATATCTTTTATTTGCACCATCCTTTTATTTCTATCCATCCTTAGTCATGCATCCAGCACACATTTACTTACATGCATAACACATTCCCCTTGAAGGCTACACGCTTTTTCAGCGGGCGACTTTGGGGGTGAGATGTTCGATTTTCCACCCTCTCCTCTGCTCACATCACATATTTATAGAATGTCTTTGAGGGCCGCGGGAAGGCAGAAAACCCGATTATGAAGCTGGCTCTCAGGACCGTCCTTGGTGCCAGACATCCCTTCTGATTAGCCTGTCACTGCTCCTCTCTGCGACATCTCCATTTGTAAACAGAACACTTCCATCTCCCCGCCGCAGATGTAAGCAGTACCGAGAATGAGGCGGCGACGGCGCATTTAGGCCATCAAACGGGGGCTCGTCTGGGATCTGAGCGCTCGCAAACACAAACATCAAAATCCACGCAGCCCTTTAGTCACATGAGGTTCTGGGCTTATTCAGCAAAGAGCGACATCCTACTTTGAAAGCTGCTGATTGCACATGAAGGATGCAAGTTGTATAAATGAACCTTTTCAAGTCTTTATTTTGAAGATGATTAGATGGATGCGATGGTGACTTTTGAGCAATCAGGTTGGATTTTAACGTGAAAAGAAAGAGCCAGGAAAGCGGCACTAATTACAAGTCATGGATACTATAGTCCATGGATGTCGTTTCAATTTTGAATGGTTCCTGATTCCTTGAGTGATTACATATGTTCGGAAACTTGAGATTTAGAAACACATCGCAGGCTCTTTCTTTCAGGTAAATAATGTGTCAAAGAGGTTTAAGTCAACAGAAATAATCTGACTGCATTCACAAAAAAATAAAGTGTGAACTTTATTGTCATCATAGACATAAAGAAGGAGATAAATGAGGTAAAGATTATACAACATTAAGGTTTTGCTGGTTGCTCACACAGTCACATTTGAAATAATTTACAATGTGACCAAAGTATCACTAAAGGACACAGAAAACATCTCAACCATGTAAAAAAGTAAAACAAATACTTGCAAAATAAATACTGAAATAAACTGAAACTGCAGCGTTTCTGGTATAATCACAAAAGCTTCAGCATATATACGGTTTTGACACTGAAAAACTAAATCATTTTTGCTATAAAGCTGTATACTAATCAATACTTATCATTATGCATATTCTTAGACCATATCAAAACAATTTGTGGATTATTAGGCCAGTCCTTCTCTTGGACATTGTTTTAGTCTGTTTTATGCTTTCTTTTTCATCATTGACAACTGAATTTACATTATTCTTTGACAGGCACAGTGCTGACAGGTCTGTGAAACATATTACCAAACTCTTGAATTGATAATTGTCTGAGATGCAACGCTGTGACCTCTGTTTGACCCCAGAACGACTGCTTTCTTGGGTCTGATTGGCTCTGCACCTGTCAGAGGATCGTCACACTTCCCGTGGAGCCCCCTCCCACATACTCCGCAAACACGAGAGGTGCCAACAGCTCCTCAGTGCCTCCGACGGCTCATTCTCACTTCAGGACAGACCTAAATAAGATGTAAATGTGTGCGTGAGCAGGTGAAGATTGGCTGGTTGGATTCCTGTCAGACGCCTGTTAACGTTCCATGGCTTCACACAAAACGCTTGTGGCTGAAATCAATTACACATTGTTAGCTCGTGTATCATGTGAAACCCCAGTGTGAGCGGCTGGTTCTCCAACACTTGGACTGATAATGATTTCACTCTCCAGACCCTCGCACCTGCTAGTGGGTGTGGGACCGCCTGCTACGTCCAGGTACGTCTCTGGGAATGTACATAAATTCAAAATTTCAGACTTTCAATGGAAGATAAGAGGTAGTTCAGTAACTCGGAGCCACC
The DNA here is from genome assembly GCA_019453435.1 of Rhinogobius similis. Taxonomy (NCBI): domain Eukaryota; kingdom Metazoa; phylum Chordata; class Actinopteri; order Gobiiformes; family Gobiidae; genus Rhinogobius; species Rhinogobius similis. The sequence continues at coordinate 28,916,130 of CM033620.1, read as the reverse complement.
TGGACTGTCACTCAATGTATGTAGCTTACTAAACTTGTGAATAATTACTGTACTTAATATTGTACAAAAGGTAACCCATAAAGTTTTGCATTTTATTGTACCTTTTATTTTTTTTTTATTTTTTTACTTTTGTAGGATGTAGATTGCTTATCAACAGTGATGAGTAGAATAGCCCAAATTCAAGAGTAACCCAAAGTGCAAAATAGTAGTCCAATTACTAAAATTACAGTAACATTTATTTGGGAAAACTACCGCTCAAGTAAGGGCAAATGTATAAGTAAAAGGCATAACATTTGATTTCCAATTCAAGGTTGACAGTGCAAGAATAATGACACAGTGAAGCACTTTGAGAGGCTTTAAAGCAAGTAAAGCACATAACAAGTGGCCATTGTTAGTATTATTAATTGGAAGGACGGAAGCCTAAAAATTGCACAAAATGTGGTGTTTAAAAGAAATAGACCACAAAAATTAAAAAATTTAAAAACTAAATCATATCTGAAGAAGTGGAAGTGAAGAAGTTCATATAATTTATAGTTTTTGTCACTTGTATTTATTGACTCAGTGGTACCAAGGGCTGTTGTACTGTGGAATATTTTGCATAAATAGAAGTAAAAGTAGTCTGAAAACTTCTTTGTGAAGGAAAATGTCTTAAAAAAGTTAAGTACATACAAGTACTCACCTCTGCCGTTTGTTTGACCACAGGGGGAACTGTGTGCTCTGGATGGAGAAGTCACTCAGACAGAGTGAAGTTTTAATGGAACACCTTCAGTTGGTTTTCTTCAGCCAAAATCTCAAAAGATCTTAGGCCCAGCCCTCTCAAAGCTGGTCTGTGTGAGCCAGGTGAAAGAAGCAAAGCGGCATCTGATTTTTGCAATAACTCAATAACAAGTATTTGTTCATCCAATACTGTTTCTAAAGGTACTGTATATTTGTTTATATCACAGCCAAGTTTACTTAATGATAAGCCACAAAAGTCTGATCAGATGTTTTTGTAGTTAGGTTCAAGACATAATTTTGAGATTTACAAACCATGATTGCCTCCCTTTGCCTTTGCCTTTATTTGAAGGTGATACATTTAATTTGTCTTCATTTTAGAAAGACAACTAATATCTTGGTTATACTTCCATTATTGTGTGGCAGTGTCCAAGTAATTCTCCCAACCCCATGTGACTATACATTGAATGATATTTACAGCACAAAAGCATGTTTGAGTCAGTAGCCTGCCTGCACCTGCTCCCATTATATCACAGAATAGTCCCATTACTGAACAAGCCTGTAACATCTGAAGAATGCTTGATACGTTCCTATATTTGACCTGGTTTTGTGGTGTTGAGAATGTGACGCAGACAGATGGATGTGTTATGAGGTTTAATCGAGCCACTTTAACCTGTGTGAGTGGGACTTGTTAAACACTTGAACACAAGAGCAGTAATGAATAAATTGCCGGTGGCTACAGTGCTGAAAGGATGTGTGAGAGCTGTAATGTGGCTGTGCTTTGGATAAAAATAACAAATATCGTCAATATTCTGCAGGTTGTATGTTCTGCAACCACAGCCTGGCTTTGTGAATACATAATACCAGTCTGAATATGGTGTTTTTGGCTCTGTTAAAATATTGAATAAATATGGGGTGTTAGGCACTCATTTATTATAATTATGTCTTTAATTTGCATACTAAAATTGTGAAATTAACTTTTGAGTGTTTACCCTCCAATCAAAGAGCAGCTGAATCAAAACCCAAATCCCCAAATGTACACCGCTTTTGTTTCATGCTGGCAAAGTTACTAGCCAACAAACCTTCAAACAACGATGGGTTAGTGTGGAAAACCTTAAACATTAACATCCTAACCCTATTAAAAAGAGCAGCATTCTATATATATATATATATACACACACACACAAAAAAAAAATTCCCTCAACCTTGACTTTGGTTGCTATATAACAAACCAAACAGATGTGGCTGAACTAAATCAGAAAAGTAGCTTACTACACAAAATTCACCTTTAATTCTTTCATTAAGACTCATTGATTTGAATGTACAAATTCTGCGTTCATGTGGTCCTTGGGTACCACATTTACTAGATGAGATGTTGGGGTTGTTTTCATTCATTGCTTTTATCTCAGAAAATTTAATTGAGTTTAATTGAGGTAATAATGAAATTTGTTGTTAACACTCAAAATCTACTCAAAATTTACAAAATTACATAACATTTTACATTACAATTAATCAAACTGAGGATCTTTCTTGCGCAAGTAGTAACGTTAGTCAATTACTTCAAATGACTACGATAATTTGATAAATTAGCTGATATAATGACATCAGGTGTTGAAGTTGGGAAGCAGCTTCTCACCCAAGTTCTCGAGTTGTTTTCCTGACTTATGCAAGCGTTCATGTGCATTTTTCAACTCGGAAAAACATTTCCCCGAGTCCTCATGGACCACATGAACACAGCAACATATTTGTGTGGTACTGTTCGTGCATTAGCAATAAAACCATTGCAGCCTGAACTCAAGTCCAGCTCTATGGAAATAATGTGCTCTTTAATGACTTTCCTAAAGAGTGCCGCTTCACTGTTTACTTCACCTCAGCTGTAATTAACACAATGGTTCAATGTCTCCCATCCCTCCGAGAACCAAAGTGAAAACACGACTCAGCGGGTGCAAGGCCGCAACCGCTGTTCTGTATGCAAAACATTATGTACGCCATAAATCTGCACCACGCACACTGATTTCCTCTGTGTCCGGGGCACTGAATGTCACACGAGGCATTCAGTGTCATGTGGAAAAATGAATACTGGATTAGCATGCTGATATAAGACGGTAAAAAAGATCTTCACTCTGTGGGCGGAATTGCTTGCAAGTTTTAGATTCAGGATATGGGTGTTTAAGACTATTTCACAGGTTTTTAGAGGCTAGAATGTCCTATTGAGTTACATAATGTTTCTGCACCAGGATTGGTAATGGCTTTGTTTTACATCTTGATAGCTTGTAGTCCATTGACTGCTATATATTTTATGCCATAGCTTTTCAGATCATAGTGTGGTCCATTTTATTGCTTTGTTTTTTTTATATAGCTCTTACCTCCAGACTTTGGTGTCCATGTCTTTGCCCTCTCAGCGCTCTGAGAAGAACAGCCCTCCTGGCAGCCTCCGTGTTGTGATATGAACACAGATAGGATTTTGACAGTTGTGATGGATGACTTAACAGCAGGCGCGCGGTGTCTTTGGAGCAAGGTCTGCTGGTGATGAGGAGGTCAGGCCAGAGAGCAGATCTGTCTCAGCTCACTTTTATACTGGTGCACACACTTAAAGTATGGCCAAAAATCATCTGCTTCTCACACAAGTAATGCCTCTGAACTTTATCAATCACACCACCATTCATGTATCTGGATGTTAAATATGTGTCTGAAATTTGTTCTCTGCCTTTAACCCATCCATCTGCTGACTAAACCTGATCAGTGGGTAACAGCAATGTGGTATCCAGGGACCCTCAACCAAATATATGCCCAGGAGTCAAAATGGAGGCTTATGAAGGCTTAAGAAGTTGAAGATGGAAAGCAAAACAATTACCCATTATACCTGAAAGATAAAAAGAAGGAGTAGTAGAAAAGAGTTGCTTAAACGAGTGGGTGGTATGAACATGTCAGGGAGAAGAGGCTTGCGTGAGCTGTAGTTCTGCTACATTCTGCTTCATAAATAAAGGCATCTTTATTATTATAATACACAAATTTAAACCAATTAATTGTACTGGCTGATTTGGTAAAAGTTACTGCCGTCCAACATTGAGAAATTGAGAAACTGAGATATTGTCTCAGAAGCTACGCAAAAGATGAGCTTGGTCAGAACTTGGTTAGAGATAGGAGAAGGCTTGAAATACCAGGAGATGTGGCTCAAACACCCCAAAGTTGGCGGATTGCTTCATGCTGTGTGCTCAGGCAAGACCCTTCAGTTTTGAAATACGCCATGTGTGTAAGACTGATTGTAGGACAGTGGATGGAACAATCCAGCGTGTTTACAGCATGAATATCATGTTTGTTCATTAAAGCAGAACTTTTAAAGCAAGTAACTTCAGTGACAGAGCTCCATCTGCAACTCTCTTGTGAAAATACATACATGACGTGTGAAGATACAAATGATGCTTTATCTTGTTTCGTTATTATTTAAGGAAGGAAGTACAACCACATACAAAAACTTTTGCATTGTCAAACATGAAAAAAAAAAAAAAGTCAGGTTTTCCCAGGATAGTTGTCTTCAGGTCGATGCCGCAAGGCTGGTGTTCCATCCAGCGACGGCAGGGGAAACGTGCCGAAAATATCCATATAACCACCAAATGGACTTACAAATATGTTTAATAAGGTAAAAATGCTTTTCTGCTTTAACATGCACTGTATAATAAACAGACAAATAGTGAAAAGATAAGTAGTAAAATAATACACATGCAATGTTATAATTCTAGGGGTGACATTTGAGATAACTGCAATAGTTAAATTTCATCATAGTTCATTTTTCATCAAAACCACTCCATCAAATAGCATTCAGCGAACAACCACACATAAAACACCATCCCCCTTCCCTTTTCTCTCTTTTGCCTCTTCCATATTTGCTCCCATATTTCATCATGCCCCATTCTAGAGTGTGTCTGGTGCCTCGTACATTGAATACAAAATCTCCTCTCCTGCCGGGTCCTCCTCGCCGGTGTCACTCCGTTTAACAGCTTGTAGGCACTTTAACTGATGTGCCATTGGATTGTGTTAAACCAGCTCATTCTTCCTGCCTTCACCATCTTCCCTCCTCTGAACCCTTTGGCCGGGTGTCATGCAGAGGCCAGATATTTAAAGAGCAGAGGGAGTGTGGTGAAGTGGTGCTCAGGAGAGACGGGGTGGTATAATTCCAGCCGGCAGATGAATGGGATCTTTCAGTCGGCAGCGCTGTCAATCCTGGAGCTTTGAAGTGTGCCAGCTTCACAAGGAACCCAAACAAAAAGAGGAGAAGGGTGAGGAGAGAGAGGGTTTACAGGCAGAAGGTGATGTCTGTATTCTGCATGTGAAGAGCGAGGGGGAAAAAAAAAGAAAAAAGATTTGCTACTTCACTCGACTACACTACACTGTTTATGTGTATGAGGAGCATGAGTGCTGAAAGTTTCCCATCTTGCGACTTAAATTTGTGGTTACATTTATGTAAACTAAATATGTTTATATACATTTCTTATAGACTATTTGTAAAAAACCCTCTGTCATGGGTTCGTTTTTAAATAAATAAATAAGGCTCAGCTGCAAAACTGTGTTTAGGTGATATTATTTGCACCAAAAATCCCCAAAACTGTGGAAACCATGTCAAAAATATTTACAGTGCAAGAAAAAGCCAAAATGAAACAAAGAATGTACAGGACACAGGATATAGGACACTTACAGCAGGCAGCATCTGGGCCTTGGAGCTTCACTTCCCCCAATGAGCAGAGCTCTCCATTTTATACCCCCCCAACTTTAGCGCAAAGGAAATGCCCAAAAACAACAAAATATAGAAATAACTCCGAATGGTCCAGTCCTCCGAATCACGTGGTGCCGGCAAGCGTGCCACTTTGGGGGATTTAGGGCAGGATAAGGAAGTGCTCCGATTTGGCCCACGGATCCGGAGGGAGGATTGAAGGCTGTTGCAGGTGAGTGTGGTGCGTAGTCCCCGAGTGTGAAACCTCGAACGCTCTACAGGGGGGCACCAGAGCCCGGGTAGCGGGGAAACACTTTGTGGGGAGTGTAGGACCGTGGGTCAGATGTGTCCAGTTAAAGAGCCGGCTCCGCGGAACACAAGAGCGCTCAGTGCGCGCTCCCGACGCGGCACCTCGGGCCAAGAGAGCGCACCGTCGGGAAATGGTGGGGCAGTAGGGCTGCTCCGTCACACCCTCTATATTTAGAGTTTAAAGGCGATATTCATAAGGCGATTATGTTCAGTACAAAAATCACATATGCATATGACTATCAGCAGTGCATATGGTTTTGATGATTTCCTATTTTGACTTAGTAAAATACCTACTGTAAATGATAGTTTTACACTAATCAAGTTCTAGTTTGTGGGGGAAAAAAAGTTGAAAAATATGTTTTACGAAGGAAATAGAGCAGAGATCCAAAACATTACACTAGAGACTCTTTAAAAGTATGGGACAATTTACACACAAGAAACACATTTTTATGATCCTTTAAAAGAAAAATAATATGCATTTCATATTGTTATTAGCCTTTAAACATACACTTTGAGTACCTTAAGTTTGTCATCTCATGTTTTGAAAAAAAAAAAAAAAAGTTTATTATGGAATAAATGAACATGTTTCTCTGCTGTCTGCCCTGGCACTTACTGAGTGTATGCAGCCAGTAGATGGTGCTTAGCGCTTACACAATTTAGTTATGTTATCACTTCAAAAGATGCTATGATCAGGCTAGCAGTAGCAATGAACATGTTTAGATGGCAGAGATGCTCAGAACGAGTCTGGCAATGGACAGAAAATTCTCAGATAAGTGATGTTATCGGAAAAAAAATTCACTGATTGAGGGAGTTCAGGAGGGAGCATTTTTGACGATCGGAGAGGATTTTCTGATCAGCATTCCTCAAAATAGCGTGAATGCAGCTGAATACAACTCCAGATGTGTTTTTGTTGACAGAACCATGTTAGAATGTTTAAAACAGTGATTCTTAACTATAGGGCCGGGGCCCAAAGTAGTGCCGTGAGCACGTCCTTGAGGGCCGCACGATCCCTAAAATATAATACATTTAATATGAGATTGGGCCTTGAGTTACTTACAATGGAAAAAGTCGGGCCTCAAGGTAAAAAAGGTTAAGAACCCCTGGTTTAAAAGACAGTCAAATAGTTTAATAGCCTGGCAATACAGTGGCCATAATTATCAAATTGCAGTGATTTTACAATTTGTCCACCCAATAGTTGGAAACTAGCTGTATAATACTGACACATTTTATTAAATGTCCAAATAAACAAATTAATAAAACCAGAGTTGAAATGTATGAATGGGAATTTCCTTTTGGGACCAAAGCGAGGGGTGAAGCTGTTGAGCTCTTAATTTTGGCATATCTACACAATATCTAAGCTCCATAGAAAATGACATGACAGCCAGAGGACACATTTAGAATTTCTACAATTTTGCTGTATTTGTGTTTGTTTTGTGGGCTAAGATGTCTGCACTGGTCCTTGGTTTGAATCCTGGACCAGTGTGTTGTATCACTTTGGTTCATGGGGTGGCGCTGTTGGCTTCACCGTCACTACATATTAATCAAATGGGACCAGTCTGTGAACCTATTAGAGAGTGTTGTTCGTGGTGATAAAATAATATTGTGGAAAACAGATGTTGATAAGTGGGCAGAGTTTGAATGTGTAACTCATTTTACACATGATTTGCGAGACGCTCCAGTGAATCCTCTGCTGGGATTAGTCATTACGGCTGTGTGAGGCTGCATCATAAACAACAGCATTCTGACATATGGTTCTGATCAGTCCCATGTGAGTCCAGTTAGCGATATCTGAAGCCTGTCGTGGGCCAGCTTTCTAATGGTGACCAGGCTGAGGTGGATCTTGTGGGATGTGGATGGAATCAATATGTGATGTGAGCAGCTCTGTAGCACAGGCTCTGACGCCACCACAATCACCACACTGTGATTAGCGGCTAATTGGACACAACCAAATAATTGTGAAGTAAAGCAGCACAGTCACAGTGGTGAAAAGAACATCCGCATGTAGAGGAGAGGGCTTCTGCCAGCTAGGTATTTACTGTTAATCAACTGCAGAATGTAATGTGAGGGAATTGTCTTTCCAAAAGTTGTGTAATAATAGTAGTCCAGTATAATCTTGATGATTATCAATAAAAATGTTATTGAGGGAACAAAACATTGAAACTTTTTTGATGTAAGGTAAAACGAGTGAGCACATTTTTCAGCCTTTGACAGAAATCAGCACAGAGCCAGTTTGTCTCAGGTCCCCCCTCCTCCTCCAGTGACAGGACGCAGCACAGCTGTCCTGACAGACACGCAGTGAGGCGGCAAACCACACTGACCGCTACCTCAGGCACATCCATCATCCAGGCTTGGCTCAATCATTTCACTCTCCCAAAACCTTCCTACATGCTGCAGCATCAGTCCCCCAGGCAATCAAGAGAGTGAGAGACAATTTAACATCATTGTCACTGAGCAAAGACACTTGAGAATGACGATACATGTTAATACTATGTGATTTTTAGTCTGAAATTAAATGAGATTGTTAAGTGATGGAATTCCCAGTGGCAGTTGTCGGTATGGGTGAAGCTGCCCAGAGCACATCAGGTGTGTGGGTGCAACAAAATGCACTGTCCTCACGCTTCAACAGCCTTGTTATCTTTAGCCTCTCCTTCCTACAGTCTGCACTACACCAAGTTTGCGTCTTTACAGCAGCTTTGGGCTTCTCTTTTTGTAAAGTCGCTTGCAAGTTTTTTTTTTTGGGCCTGTTCTTGAGCAGCACTTTTCTGTCATAAAATGAGTGGTTTTAGCTTTTTTCAGGTCTGTTTCATTATAATAAACACAGTAATAACTGAAATACAGTCTGTTAACAATCAAGTGTTCATTCAGAAGCAACACACAATGCTTAACTAATTGCTTACTTTATTATTTTTGAGGGTTTTTTTTTTTTTTTTTGGACTTTTTTCAAAGGTGGCTTGTTGCTATCTGGAAATCTAGCAGCCCTGGTCCTTTCCCATGTACGGCCCAAGGTAGAGCTGACAGTGTGATGCGTAACAACTGCAGAATCTGCACCGTCCAGAGAAAATAAACTCACAACGCAAAGATCTGGATCACTGCTGCACCACCACAATGCTTGGCATTTGATCTGAGTTGTTCTTATTTTTATTGCTTTTGAATTCTCGGGCACCCTCACGGTTCCCCGTATGGATTGCAAGTCAGCTGTGCCGGTCCGCTTGTACAAACGATGCTGCTTAATGAAGATGGGTGGAAGAAGGCTAAAAACATAAAACATAACATGTTAGGGGCATTTGAAGCCAAGAATGACACTCTACTGCAAACAATCTGGTAAAAGTTTGTGAAGCCTGAGGTGTTTTAGAGCCACCACTGTCCACTGCTGCACACAGATCAAGTCCAGGGCATTTTTACTACCAGTGTAGACCTAAAACCTAAAATGCTTCAATTATGTTGGAAAAATAGACACACCACTCATTTATGTATTTTTTAGTTTCATGATAGATTTCAAATGTATCCGGTGGTTCAACTTCAGACAAAGTGCTTGTTTCTACTTCTTTATATGGATGTGTGTTATAGACATAAATGCAAGTGAGATAAAATGTGTTGAGACAAGGATCAATACATTTGTAGATTCGATATTTTGGACAAACCAATTTGCCAGAGGACATTCCCTTGACCTTTAGCGTCTAATTAAAATGGAAATTGAGAGAGTTTCTAATTCCAGAAAACATGAGACCTTTTAAAGACGTATTAATATGGAAAGAGGGCATCTTGTTTCCAGACGAACGTAGAAATGGTTCAAAACAAACGTATCCTCTGAACAAGGCCACGGATCTCAGGTCACACAGCACATGGACCCACTGTGTCCTTGAGAAAATTATGTCCAAATTGTGACAGAATATCAGCAGCATAATGTCAGGGTCCCCAGAGGATGTTGTGGCCTTGGCATGAAACAAACATAAGCTGGACGAGACGATGGCTGTGTTTAGGTTGCCAAATAAATGAACACTATTTCACCACATTTACTACAATACAGCTCGTTATTGTGTTGTCAAAGCAAAATGAATTAAAAGTTTGCTTAATAGCTTGAATTACATTTTAACCACTAAAAAAATAGACATTTAACTAGACTTTCAAAATATTATTTCAATAAAAAATGTGTAGATCATTTTATCTCTTTGGACATTTTTCTTGTTTAAAATAAATATGTTGGATTTACCACAAATGTGTGATTAATATGATCCTGAACTTTTACAATATCAAATCGTATTTTGTTGCACCAAACATCAGGTAATCATCTTCTCCATTTCAATGCAACCAACTCCACAAAATAACAGTCATTACATACTTTAACGCTTTCAAAATATGGCAATGTAGTGCAATAAGGGAAAAAAATTGTGTCAATGCGATTTGACAGAAAAAAAGCAATTCAGAACTGTGATCCACCATTTTTCAAACAAGGTATTTATTTTCAAGGGCAAGCAGGAAAAAACTAAATCAGAGAGGACCAAACCTATTCATTCAAACTGTCCTATGGTGGGCAACTTAAATTTGACATCATTGTCTTGACATTGTTACGTCCCAATGGAGACAAGACTGGAATTATTTTTGATAGTTTGGTTCAGATTCCAGGCCTGTGACCTCCGATGACACATGACTTGAGATCGTTCAGTGGACACATCTGAGTGACATTGGACACTGATACTCATTTGGACATGTCAGGACATGGTCAAAGGTCAGTGTGATAAGGAAACAGTATTATAAAACTATGAATATTAACGACAGTCCAGAGCATTGAAGGTCCCCATTCTGACAGAGCTGATGTGTGATGATGGACAGAAGACAAATGGACAAAAGCAAAGGTGTGCTCAGTCTTTCTCTTTTTTTTTTTTTTCCTGTTATTCTGAGTCGAACCATCAGTGTGGTTTCTAGCAAAAAATATTTTATATTATCCAATCTCCCACAGCACCCTGTACATGGACTAACAACAGTGAAGCTAAATGTTTTTGTAAGAATTTAACAAGAAGCTGTGGGCTATACAGTTGCACTGACGCTGACTCTAAATTACCACAACTATGAGTTTGTGAAACGGTGATGAAGAATGTTCTTTTTTTTAATGTTCAATCATGAGCTCTATGCTCTATGCAACCTGCTCCAATCACTGCTCACCCTTTGCTCACACAGCCTTGTGTTGTGTCTCATTTTCAGGAATCTGCAGATATAACCTGCTCTTCATAATTCTCCCTGACCATGTTGTGAATGACTTTTAAATGTTCATGTCTCTCACTCATCAGGGAATGGATCATGTCCATGTTGCGGTAACGGTTTCAAAAAAAGTCAGTCGTTTCCAGGAAGGTTTCATAGTTCAGCAATTCCAGTGGCAGAGTGATAAGAATGTTCACACACAAACCCAATAGGCAGTTCAACACTGAATCCAACGTGTGCATTGTGTCCTTGGGAATGAGACTTGCCATGTTCATGTCATGATCACCAGTCTACCCCAGAGCAGCTTTGATACAGAAGTAGATTGTTACTACCAACTTGTAAAGTGACTTGGAGTATCTTACAAAGTTCTATAAGCTTTGGTGTTGTGGGACAGAGGTGGCTGATGTTTCCCAAACCACAAAATGAATTAAACAAAGGCTAGCTTGATTAAATGCTATTCTTCTCCTCTACTATTTTGGGCATTGCTGTTGTTTGTGCTGTTATGCTATAGAGGCACAGTGACAGTGTGTAGCCCTGAGGGAAGTCGGCATCCAAAACAGCTCCATCTTTGTGTCTGCATGTGGGATGTAAACATGTCACAGAAGCCCTGGATGGAAGCGCGGCTCTGAAGGGGGTTATATAAGATTGTAGTTCTGACGCTGGCTGCTGTGGACGTGCCCAGAGTTAGCGATGGAGCGCCGGCTGGAGAAGCTAGAGAGGCTGGGTCTGTTGTGATCTTGTTTCCAGATGAAAGACCCTCACTACGCACCATCTCCTGCTCCAGGCTCACTGCGCGCCACAGCAGCTTCAGCAGATTACACTGGATTTAGAGCTGATCCTAACACCCCAAAACTCTGAGGAGGAGGGGGGGCACGGTCTATACTCCCTGGATATAAGGAATTAAGTTGAAGATGATTTTCAAAGAAACAGAGAATTAGATGACCTTGCCTTGTAAGATAAACAAAGCAATTGTTTCCTTGACCTGTAGCTTCATTTTAAAATAGAACTTCAAGGACTAATTAGCGCTAACAAAACAAGAATTCATGTCAAACGCATTAAAAAATTTGAAAAGTTATACAAAATATTTGTGTTGCAAGTGTATTATAGATACCCTTTCCAGTTCGGCAAAGAAACACATGATTTGGAGTTAGTCATGGGGCCTACTGACACTTAATTATTCTAACTGTTAAAGGATATGCAATTATGTTTTGTTTGATTATTTTGTTTGTTTTGTATTATGTGACGGCGGTTCTTCTCGTGCCTCCTCATTTTGAACTGCACTGTTCCTCTGAACCTTTGGTATTTCGCACTGACGTGTATCTACTGTGACCCTGCCAAGAGCAACATCTGAGCTCGCACTCTCACATGAGTCACTATTTTGTCAAAGTGGGCAATTTCCTGACACTTACCAATAGCACCACTCTCTACTCAGCAGTACTGGAACCAACGTAATTGAAACGGGCAAAAGAAATCAAATCTGTGGATAAAGCCACAAAACATCCACTCAATCCTGATGAACTACGTTGTTTCTACAAATAAGTTACTGCACTTGCTCCCCTCTGAAAAAAAACATTGTTGAAGGAGTGTCACCCCTCCAGCTACGTTCTCGACTCTAATTAATGGTGTGTTCTGTAACTTTGCTGGTGAAGAGTACGTTGCCTGCTTGTTTCCATATTAATATGATTACTTAAAGGCTTAAATTGGTTTTAGTGGTCAAGTTTTTAACCATATTACATTTGTTCCCCTATTCATTAAACCACTCGAAGTTTTATTTAGAGTGATTTGTGCATATTTGAGTAATCTGTATTCTCCTGTGGACAAGACGCCATTGCTCCGTCAGTTCAAGTCTTCACCACTCCCCGTGTTATGCCCCTTTAATATTTACTTTTTTTTTCTTAAAAAGTGATATGTAGGATTCCGCAGCGTCATGTTGCCACTTTGGCTCAAATGGAAAAAAGAAATCAGTATCGTAAAAACTCTCCAAAGGCCACATAAAGTAAAGGGGCCGGCACAAATGACAAGTATAGAAGACTTACTTACGTTTTAGATCAATATTGTAGTTTAAGTGGTTCAAAATATAACATAATGATTCAAGAGTGTTGAAGATTAGAATAATTGATCTTGATTCCAGAATTTGCAGTGGGCACCGCCATCTTTTTTGAGGCAGCTCAACAGAAAATAAGTTCTATACGGACTAAAAAGTCGTTTTTAGGCCGCCCAGGAAATCGGCGCATTGCTGACCTGTTGTTGCATGAGTACAGTCAACATTTTACCCACATTTTTGCAGCGAGACTTTTCTCTTGTTCACCATTTGCATGAACGGGGTTATCGTTAAACTGGAAGTGCCTTACAGAAAGGTGGATCTGTGGTAAAAAGAGGCAAAAGAAGGCAGGGCAGAATAAGGTGAATATAGAAGATACTCAATAGGTCTTCTTGAACCAAGAATGTTGCACAATATGACATTAAACTGATTGTCTCAATTGAGAAAAATCAGCTGGCGCCACAGGCCAAGTTACAGGCCAGATGTGTGGACAGGCGAGCACCATAAAAGTTACATAGTGAATCTTTAACATTCTTATTCTTTTGAAACAACAAAAAACAGAAGCTTGTGAGTGGCTGAACGACATGAGCTCTGCTAAAAAACAGTCAGCCTCTTTACTAGACTCAAGCGAAAGCTCATATAATAATTAATATCCATTTGGAAAGGCTGGTTCCTGCTGCAGAGAGTGCGCCTAATGGTGACAATAACCCAATAAAAGATCGTGCCTTAGTGCTGACGCGCTGTCCAAATGCTCAATAATATGCTTAAATATGGCCCCAGTTAGGCACTTCCACCACAAACTGATATCTTCATTAGCCCCTGGAAACACATAACACTCCAGCTCATAAGTCAGCACATGATTCCAGCGTCAACTGATGTGGGGGTCCAGGGTGCTCGTCTGCGGCTAATGGATGGAGGTACAGGAGAACGCGTGGATCGACCATTAGTCTGTCTCAGTGTGACCTTTCCAACAGGGACAGAACCAAACATATGTGTGCTAACAAGAATCCCGCGCATTCATCTCGAGGGGCTTATAATGCGCCGCTACCGTTGTTTATGGTGACCCTTAGCTTATCCGCGCGATGACACTGCTTTGTTGGCTCATTATGGTGAGAGGAGAAAAACTTCATGTTGTAGCAGAACTGTGTTGTATTAATATTCAGATGTGAGCATACAGGAAGCGCAACTCAGATTTAGGCCAGCAGTTAGCTCACTGTACATTAATAATTCACACAAGGCACACTGTGAAGTCCAGCTTTACACCCAAACAAGAGGGCGGCTTTGATGATACTGACAAGACAAGTTATACAAGTTCAGAAGCGTTCTTCAGAACGACTCTATCATTCTAATTTATTCACTTACTATCTATTATGTATTATTTTTATGTATTGTAGTAATATATATTAAATAAAGTTTATTGGCGTTCTTCAAGTGTGCATGAATACAAATACTGGGCCTATAGACTTACTGACTGCAACTAACCTGGGCACAGATATACGAACTTAACGTTATATTGCTCATTATTTCTGCCCTATTTAACCTTCTGTGTGAAGGTGTGGGGTGGTAACAGCTACAAAACAAATGCAAAAACAGCCAGTAACTATTCTGCAAAAAAAAAAAGGTTTAAAAATTATAAATAACAAAGCCACTGAGAGCACAAAAATCTTCTATTCCTACAAAGTGAGTAAAGTAAAGAGTGTTAACATTTGCAGATTTGATACAATTTAGAACAGCCCTGCACAAAGCGAGAAATAAATTACTTCCTTTTCATCTCCAAAAATTGTTCTCAGACAGAGAAGAAAAATATCAGAGGAATATTTAATTTTAAAATGTGAGTCTGTAAGAATCACAAAAAGAGCCTTAGTGCATAAATCAGAGACAACAAGTTATGAAATAGTTTGCCTGAGAACATTAAGCAAAGTTGTAATATTCATAAGTTCAAAAATAATAGATTTATATGGAAAAGAAAAGGAGGTGTTTAGTCTGAACACTGGATAAACTTATTTAATTGTAAAATAGTCTGTTATGTAACTGTTATGAACTTTGGTGACCTTGCTGTGAATGTTACTATAAAGTTGTGACATATATGAAGTGGATAGAACTAATTTTAAATGGGCCAAAGTGGAAAATGGAACATGTTTGAAAATAAAATAAACTAAATTAAACCATGGGGGACAATTGTGTGGCTTTGGCTTTGTGTCCCAATTTGAAGAGTTTTTCAGTCATCTTTGACAAAACAAATGAAGACATTCAATTGCCAGATGTTTGCACAACAGAGACTGTGGAGTTGTGCTGCATTTCCGTGTTACTGGCTCTTTCTCTTTGGTTGTGGTTTGCCTCACTGGTCACCCATTTCATCATCAGCTCAAACTAATCGAGTGCCAACTAAAACTAAAAGAGTCTGACACTACAAAATGTGCTAGACAAATGTATCCTATTGGAATAAACAATGCATGACAAAAACAATTGCTGGATATTTCTTTGATGAACTCAATTGCGGCCTAATTTGCACACAGGGCCATTAGACGCTTGAAAAGGGCGTGTAGTGACTGCTGATAAAAGACCCTGACATATTCTCATATCAGAAGAGGGAGAAAAACAGTTGTGTTAACAAATGAAACAAGCTCATTAGCTCTGTCGGATCAAAGAGCTGCAAACTGAGAGGGAGAGAAAGGGACTGACTGCAGGGAGCAGGGACCGCAGCACAAACCCACAAGATTCAATTATTTAAAGAGAATTTTTTTTTTTTCTCACTCTAATGTACCTGTAACTGTATAAGGCTGTACAGCCATTTAATTTTGATTTATATATTTAAATGTTTTGAATATTCTATAATATGCTTTCAGGACATTTTAACACTTGTATTTCACAATCTACATCATTAGCCTCCAAGCATAATTGTAAATGTTCAATGTTTTAAGGAAAGTGAAAAAGAAATTTGGGGAGTGCAACTGTTTTCAAATGCCTGAAATTGCCCACATAAAGAGTGTTTAACTTAACAAGAAAAAAATCTAAATTAGGTACAGGCCCTTTGAGGAAATGATTAAGACGGGGCGTATACCTGATGCAAGGTGGGTGCAGTTCAGGACCTGCAAAGATTTAAACAGTGATTAAAATCAATGTGTCCTGTTGCACTGACCTCAGAGCACTGCGGGTCTGCAGAAATAATCGGCAAGTCCTGGACACTGCAGCGGGTTGGAGCAGTTTTCAGGCAATTAAACAAGCAAGTTATGCTGTGAGGCCGGCGATGTGTAACTTAAAATAATGTATGAAAAAAACAGCGAATGCAGCCAGTTTATAGTGCATCGTGTGAAGCAGTGTTATTCTGACAAGAAAGTGCATGGTTTGAGCGGTTAGTGGTAGAACTGCATTGCGGCCACATGGATTCCAAAGCATGAAAAGTATTGAGAGTAGCTCAGACATCACGCCAAGCACTACAGTGGTGCCCGCGGAAGAGCCACCTTATTGGTCTTATTTCTACATAAATGCCTTTTTACCATGTGGTCTCGTGAGCGCAGCTTTGAAATGCTGTGACCGCAAGAGCACAGCACTCCTCTGCTCTTCATGTGAGCTACCCTCTGCAAGAATATCACTCCAACACAGCAGTTCTAGTATCTACGGATGGAGTGAATCCGAATCCCTGTAAAGCCTGCCCATACAGCCCAGTTCACACTCCCGTCAGCTCCTTTACCCCTCCAGCTCTGCCCACAGGTCAGCCTCTGCTTAGGGACAAGTGAAAAACAGTCAGCCTCATTTACACTCCACACCTCGAACCCCGCAGGCCAATGCTTTCATGGTGACACTGATCTGCACTTCAGAACCACAAGAGTCTCACGTTCCAAACCAGGACTGACATAAGCCATTTGGGGAGATGTGCAGTGGGCTAGTGGGGTGCTGACAGGGAGGCCCCCTATCTCCGGCCAACTTCTAAACCGGCACTGCTGTTTCCGTTTAGCAATGCAACGCCGACCAATGCAGCACATGAGCGAACACACTTAACACACAGCTCGCAGTCTGCTCTAATAAGCTTCTGTCTGTGGGAAAATAGAACAACATAGTCACAAGTTAGTTTAACAAAGTACACATTCTGTGATCTGGGATGGCTTTTACACAAAACCTGAAGTGTGTTATTATAAAGTAACATGTCAATTTAAAATGACAATTAAGGTATTCAAACACTAGCGGACACATGCTCATCCACATTTATATCTGAGGTTGCAGCACATACTTGAGATATGCAGTCACAATAGAAAACAGTAACCCGTCCACCTACTGGAAGGTTGTGGGATCGATTCCCACTTGTGGGACCAAGTTTTGACATTGTGTCCTTAGGTAAGATACTTCACCCATATTGCGTAGTATGAATATGGAGTGCGTGGCTCAGATTGGCAGACTGTAAACTGGATGACACTTAACTATCTACTTCTTAACACTGAAAAAACTGAGGTCATTGTGCCAGGCCCTAAATCTGCATCAGCTCTACTGTAAGAAACCTTGGAGTTTTATTTGACCAAGAGCTCTCGTTCAAAGTACAAATCAAGTCTGTAAGTGTACTTTTATCTGCATAATATAGCCAAAATTAGAAAAATCAGAAAATTCATGTACCCATTTGTGACATCCAGATTAGACTACTGTAACTCCCTGCTTGCAGCGTGTCCTAAAAGTTTTACAAAAAGCTTTCCTCTGGTATAAAATGCAGCAGCAAAATTATTGACAGGTACTAGAAAAAGAGATCATATTACCCCAGTGTTTACTTTATTACATGAAAAAAATGTTTACAGTCAGCTGACAGATGCATAGGACCTGGAAGCGAGAAATATGTTGTGTGTGACGTCATCATCCCATTGTACGTACCAGAATTATGCTATTTTTCATTGGAATTCTCACTGACCATAAAAATTGATAATGCATCAAAAACAAAATTCCTATGAAGGTTTCTCTTTTCTTTTCCTTTTCTGAGTGAATTGTGAGGTGGTTTTCTTTCTAGTGTTTAAATGAATTCTGCAAGACATTTGCAACTGTCTCATGGAGCCAAATTGTTCAACAAGAGTGCTATCTTTTAAAAGCTTGACATCTGTAAGGCCTAATGTTTATGAAGTGGTGTTGATAAATGCTATTCTGAGCTTGTAGCACTTGTCCTAAACAGCAGATAAGTCGTGCAGATTCCTCACAGTCCCGGCGTCATCTCCGCCACATTCTTCAGGCTTAACTCTTCAAAGCACCCCATTTTCTTCATACAATTTTAACCAACAGCTTGTCAAAAATGGTGACATCATTGGTTTTGTGTCTGTCTGCTGGAGCCTGGT
Source organism: Rhinogobius similis (assembly GCA_019453435.1). NCBI lineage: Eukaryota > Metazoa > Chordata > Actinopteri > Gobiiformes > Gobiidae > Rhinogobius > Rhinogobius similis. The sequence continues at coordinate 28,897,856 of CM033620.1, read as the reverse complement.
TCTCATTATTAACTTGACTACATATTCTGTTTGATTTTGATTCCCTGCTCCTCCTCTCGCAGTCTAGCAGTTGTGATAGCAGTAAACAGTGTGGCAGATAGCGCTTGTGTGGGTCAGCTCTCCAGATCAGAGTGGCCCCTTCAGGAGATTAGCCTGTCCACATCCTGATAGTGTCAGACATGACTACACAGAAGCACCGCGTTAAACCTACAGACTGTGTCGGCGCCACCGTCTGAAAGCTAAACATTTGGAGACATGTCCATCAAATGTGTAGATGTTGTCTTTGAAACGACATCAATTTCAGCTCTTAATAAGAATAATTTGTTTTCGTGATTTTCTTTATTTTTGAAGTTTCTGTTGTCAAAAGGAAGTATTGGATTTTTGACTTTTAGAAGGACTCTGATATGAACATATATAGATTGGCTGTGTACAAAATAATATTGAATTACAATTGTGCATCCAAAACGGCTATTTAAATGTACATTGTCAAAGGCATAGTCTGTGAAAATGTTTAAAGCTGGCAATGAATCTGGTCAAAGACATTAAAGTGAACTGATTTCAGATCAATATATCATATCTTCAATATTTTTTTAAACCAAATTACTGACTAGACGACAACAAGGGATTTTACTACTTCTATTGATTAAAACAAAGTTCTGTTGCTAGACTAACAGTGAATCAAATCAGGCAATCTTTCTCTGTTTGCCACACCAGTGCTTCGTGTGCCCTCTTTCTGACCCCTGTATGACCTCTGCCTCACCTCTATGTGACCTCTGACCCCTTGGCTCTCTGGACTGTCCTGATGCAGTGACTCCAGCTCAGTCCTGGTCTCAGAGGGGTTTGTTTGGGACATGATTTACTCAGTGTGAGCAGATCTGCAGTCACAGTATCTGGTCCTCAGTCGGCCTGTTCTCTGTCTGCACCACCGGGACACACATGCTCCTCGACTCTCTCATTTCTACTGATCTATGGCTTGTGATAGATGACTTCATTTGATCCAACAAAAAGTCAGCAGAACACAGACTGCACTCGCTACCAAATTGTCTTCAACTGTACTTCAGCTGAACTACAAACAAATGCAGGATTCTCAAAGAAGCATAGAAAAGTTCACGGTCAAAATGGTGCAATAAGTTAATAAGACCACATTGGGTTTCAAGTTTGTTTCACAAAATAAAAGACACATTCATTTGTCTGCCACGGTTGCAAATCTATTGTTTACTTGAAATAGATCATTCAGACTGTGTGAAAGCTGACAAGCAGACCCAGATAAACACCTTTGTGAATGTGCTGCGTGTTATTGGTTTATCACATTTCATCAATCTACATCATGCACATTAGGCAAATCCTTCAGCTAAGATGGACCTGAACAATAACCTCAGATTTGGAGATACCCAGGCACTGCAGCTGTGGTTTGCCCCAGCAGCACTGGAGGATGAGTACAAATGTAGTGAAGCCAGTAAAGTATGTCTTAACCTTAATAAAGCAGAGGACAGTGAAAGTGTGATGCAACTTCAGTCATGAAATGATTTGCCAAAAAACAATCACTACTTTTAAAGATACCTTTTTTCATTAACATTTTAGAAGTACATGTGTTTTCAGTGCATAAAGGTGGCGTGTCTGCCATGAATATGTCATTGATTTGCTCATAATGTTCCACAGTATGGCATTAAATATACAGATAAGAAGACATTCAGGTGACGCCACCAGTCCAGGTCAAATCTGTGGAGAGGTGCATGTTTGTCAAGGCATTTTAGCAATGAAATCCTCTGTAATTAACTAAATGCTATATAGTTCAGTTCATTACTATACTGTGGAACATTACAGGCAACGCAATGCATCAGATGCCCCACCAGAGCAGCTATGTAGCTCACTTTAAACACAGAATAATCTTAAAACAGCTGTCCGGTTGTCCTTGACACAAATCCCACACATGTAAACTCATTTTGACTGGGAATAAGGTGCAACCGCTCTGACATGCTAGTTCTGCACATAGAATTGTCAGACCCACTGATCTGTAATAATAGTATGAACAAGTGCCGTTGCTGGATAACTGCATGAATAAAAGCATCTGGAGTGTGTCTGCTAGCGATTAGCGTTCTCTGACTCTTAAATACCAACCAAGGACATCCACTCACATAGTCATCTGAATGCGCTGTCAATGTAGAACTCTATGACTGAACCTAAGGCCAAACGCACGAGGATAAATTCTTAACCAGCCGTGTGAATTGGAAAGCATTACAGTTGTGCTGGCTGGACACAGACAAGGCGATGTGTCCACCCAGACGTACAATGATGTATGACAAATCACTTAGTCCTTGCTTGTATAAAGGTTAATTCTGTCCTTCCAGAGAGCAATACTGTATTTTGGCAGTGTTGTATTTGCTAAACAGTCGGCAGGATTACTCAAAAGGAAATGGCCATGAAAGGTCAATATGAGCCAAGGAGGAATATAATGATAGGATTTGCCTGTGAACTCGATGTATTGTGGTCGGAGTCTGGTTAATGTATTTGTGCGAGGCAGGGACAGAAGCAGTACTCTCTTGTGGTTTTAGGAGGTCATTTGATTGTGGATTTGTTTTAGATGGAAGAAATGCTTGTTGTTGGTGTGTTTGTATTCAAGCGCCTGGAGTATGGATAATGGAACTTGCCTATGTCAGGTTTTTAGGTTTCTCAAATTATGACTTTGGATGATCCCTATAAATATTTAACATGTTTTTTTTATCATGACCAGTCACGCTACATTTTGTGAAGAAACTGAAATAAAAGCTTTGTTAAATAAAAATTAAATTACAGGAAATAGAGCAGAGTTCTAAAACAACGTCACACTAGGGAGATACAGAATTCCATCCATATAATTCAGGAGCATCTGCACTAGGAACACATTTTTCTGACACACACTAATTTGACAAATATGTCATATATTTTTATTTGCCAAATAATAACTACTGTGTACATTAGACACACTTTTTTTATTTAAAAAGATTGCAACGTTAGACTTTTATATATATATCTCTCTCATGGCTCTACCCAAAGTTGAACCATGAGTGAAAATGTTTCAGAATGAACTGTTATAGCAACAGAGTACCCAGGGATCATCACAGCTTGCACACAGTTCTCTGTAGCTTTTTAATCTTTTCAAATTGACAGCTTTGATAGACTTTGGACCAAATAACTTTACTTTGGACTATACTTGCGTGTGTGTCTTTGAATGTCTTTTGCTGTCTTATTTATATATATTTTTCCCTACTCTCTTTTTGGTCATGTTCTGTCTTTTGTGTTTTTCTGTTCAGTTTTATCGGAAGTCTGAAAAAAAGTATCGGTAATATCATGCTATCTATTTTTCCCTACAAATAACTACTTTTACAGTACAGTACTCTATGAGGAGTAAACGATGTTTTCCAGAACTCAGGCTTTAATTGACTCTGTGCACAAGGTGGCAGTTGGTCTGTTTATTTTTAAAATGGCTAGCTCAGTACTTCCTGTCCAATTCATTTCTATGGGGTTTTGGTCCAGTCAGACTAAAATGAATAAATCCTGACAGCTCGTGCAGTGAACAGTGAGTTGTTCTGGATTAACATGAAACACGTTAAAGACTTTACAAAACAGGCGAGTACTTCACCAAAGGACACTTGTGTGTTTATAAAGGTACATGTTTGTGTCTCAATACTAACGCTAATACATAACAATTTAAAAGTAAACTGACATTCTGTGCACAGAGTCAATAGCAGCTGTGACACTCCACACTCTTACACTGTTCATTAACTCATCTGATGTGTGAGTTGTATTGACCTCCAGAGCTGACCCTGTCCAGACCCCCAGCCCAGCGGTCACATGACACATATGTTTGTATGTTGTGTTTATGTGGAGCTTTTTCTATATTGATATGCTGCTGTCTGATGCTGTGTTAATGGGCAGCAGATGTGTTCCGGGAATCCCCTGTTCTCCTCTGGCCTCGGAGGAAAGACAATTGAACTGGGCTCGGTCAGAGTTAGTCATATAGAAGATGGGGTCAGCACATACCCCTATAATTTCTTTCCAGTGTTAATTTAATAGAAACATATAGAACAGACATAGACATGGTAAAGTGGACGAAACTGCAACACCAGTCCCTGGAAAAGTCAATGTTTGTTCTCTGAAATACTGCAGTTACTGAATATTTTACAGCCATAAGAAACATGCATTGTCCAACAAAGTCTCACCTTCAAACTCTGAAATCCGGTTGTACAAAATCCTCATCCACATCCTCCTCTGACTTTGTTTGCACTAACATGATGCAACCCTGACAGAGCAGGTGAAACGTTTGTGTGCTCCTCACACCTGGGCACGTGCCTTTACTCAGCAGTGCTAACAGTCGGCTGACCCCCTCATTATTAACAACATGGAGCCCCTTCACTTGTGTTACAGGCACGGCTGCTAGTCATGACTCATTCTCTATTTATATTCAGATGTGGGGGCTAACATGGATCCCAGGAACAGGCTAACTTTCGGATTAATTGTTCAGCTGTTCATATAAAGGTGGTCTTTTTTGGTGGAGGGTCTGTTAACTGCTTCCCTCCAGAGATGTTGTTGCTTTGCCTATACTGAGGCTCATATTATTTCCTTAAATATTTCACCATGTCTTTTGTTTGCCTCAATACTTCTCTAGTTTAATCCTGTGTTGTAGGTCCTGTCACAGTCCTAATTTAGTTTTGTCTAGTCCCGGTTAGTTCCTGGTTGTTTATTCCCATTTCTGATGTATTGTGTGCAGTCGACCATGTCATGTACATGTCATATAACTTTTAGATTTGTACAACCACAATTTACCATTGCACACTTTGCTTGTACAGCTGTTTCTTTTATTTATTCATGAGCAATAAAAAAATGCAAATATTATTATGACACCTAAAGGTTTTTATTGAAAAGCCATTCCCACAGAAGAATCAAACCAAAACATTTTTTTACTCACACAGTTCAAGTTAAGTAAACGCTGTACTTATGTGTGATCAATACAAGCATCCATGGTTCCGTATAAGTGTTTGATTTATAACAAAAAGGGTGTATAATAGTTATTTAATGCTTGTGACTGTGACTTGTGAAGGGACTGTTGACATCACTTGAAAGGTGTCCATAGCTGCAGTATATTGATGAACTCAACACTTATTTCACATTCATCATCAAAATCAATTGCAGTATTTGTGGTGATATGTTTGTATATTCCAGAAACTCAGTAACCCCATAGATTTTTCTCATTTTGAATAGACCTACACTTTTACAAAGCCTAATAATTCCACTTGGATGGCTTTGGAACCAGCTTGCAGGAGCTATGCATTTAAATTATTTTATCGATGTTTTTCACACGTAGATGTGGTAATGAGCTACAGTGGGAAAACCAAAATGGAGTATATCATAGTGGATTTTATTGGTTTGTGCAATTAGAAGCAGCCAATGGAAAATTAAAACTCCTTTCCGAAGCCTGGAAAAAACTGTAGACCATGAGGGCTGTAGAATAAATGCCAGCTAAGTGCAACTGACCTGGACTGGAGTTCTCTATACATCTTTTTTTTAAATATATTTTAAGGGTTATATTGTCATGAAGTGAATGTCCACTGTGATGCCTTGATTTATTTTCAAACACAAAATGATAATCAAATGTACAGCTTGTACAGATTTTAGATGACCTAATGGTTATTTCAGCCATGTCTGGACTGTATATCAAGTCATCTTATCCATTAAGACAGTAATGAACAGTGTTAAATCAATCTTGCTGTGAGTACAATTGCAGAATGGGTGGAACATTTTTGCTTGCTTTAATTCTTAATTCTTTACGAAGAGTGAGTCTATAGCCACAGCTCCCTCTGTCATTCCATGTGTCGTTTAGAACTAAATTAAACTTCTCTCACCTCAAATTAACAGTGGTTTGTGCTCCGGTCACATTTCTGCAGAAATCTGTGATGTTTTCAGGGACATTTTCAGGACATAGACATATTGGGCTATGCTATTATAGGATGCTATTATAGGGTATTTAGTATTCATTTATAACATACAAAGATCATTGTTTTGCATTGTGTTCATTCTGAACTGCAATTTTGATCTAAAACTGGTTAGTAATAGAAGAAGGTACACTGACTTTGTGTTAAAAACTGCAAAACAGCAGTGGTATATCATCGAAGAAGCAGCATCTCATTTATTTATTTACTGACCTTTGTTTAGCCAGGGTAGTCCCAGTGAGATTTGGAATCTCTTTTTCAGGGCTCAGAGGGGAGCATAATAACTCTTTAATTGTTGAAACATACCCTTACCCTTTGAAAACCTACATATCTGACCCTAAGTCTGAGTTTTTTTTATGCAGTAAAGAACACAGACATATCATCAGTAACAACAGATTAATTGTCATATTTTCTTCATCAAGTCACTATGTGTCATCTTCTGCTGTCTTAGGCCCTCACCACTTTCTACAGCCAAAAACGATTACAATTCAGACTCATCAGACGGGAAGAGCTTGACAATAAAAGTGCAGAGGAAGTTTCCAGGCTGCGACGGACGCCTACAGTGAATCTGAATAGGGCAGATTGACAGTTCGCCGCCATCCGTGACACCTCGCCTCCTCTTGACCTTTGTTGCGTGTCATCCTTCGGCTCGACTGTCACTCTACACTGCCGTCGTCCAGCCGAGCAGAAATGTCACTGGAAATTATCCCTCCAAAAACAACTCTCAAGTAAGTGCCTCACACGCCAGGACTCATATTGAGCTATTTGGATTTGATGGCGGTCGATATGCGGGTGACACGACTGGAAGTGGCTGTCGCAGGGTGGGGTGTAGGGCTGGGATTAGTCGGCCTGGATCTAATGGCATTGTCGGGGAGGGTATGTGAACTAGTGCCATTTTAATTGGTGTGAGTGCACAGGAATCTTTGGGAAAGCGGAGCTTGTTTTTAGACCAAGGGTTATGAGCTTATTGAACAATAGCCCTCCTGTTTGATATTATTAATTTTTCCCATCGTGTTATTAAGGAAGACAGAGAAGATGTTGAATCTTTGCCTGTTTTTGTTTCATGTGAATAGGTCTAGATTTATTCTACATTTTGAATGTCAACCAATTCTACCATTTAATTCCTAGAGGTCACCCACCTCAGTTTGGTGTATTTAAAATGCTGTGAAACATAGCGGCAACCTATATTTGTTTCTGCTTTCTAGAATGTGATGTCCCACATTGCTGGTTTTCAGATGGCATCACGACAATTTATAGGCCAATAATGATGGGGAGCAGATGAGATCAAGGTAGTTAAAAGGTTGAGGTTGAGTTCTAGGGTCTAGTCACTACAAATGATCATGTTCAAAGTACCTTTTAGACAATTCTCATGAAAATAGCATGTAATCACTGCAGAAATATGGCTCTTGTCGAACATCTGAGAGTGTTACATCTTCTTGAACCTGAGAGAGAAGTAGAGCGGGTGTTCCTGTTTCTCAGTCATATTGGTTGAATCTGGATGTCAACCTTAGATCATAACCCTTTACTATAGCCCCGCACTATTTAGCAAACTTTACAGGGCACTCATTGACAGACAGATCAAATCTGGAAAGAAAGGGTAAAATCTGACTGATACACAAGTATGTATGGACTTATATGAATCATACAGAAGTTTCAGTCAAGATGGATCTCACATTAACCGACTGAATTATTCAGATTTTTGTTTCAGATGTGAAACAATTGATCTTTTAACAGCTTTTACAACTACCTTAGCTTGAACTTAAAAAAAAAAAAACACTCGCAACTTGACAACAAAAGGATTGCTTTATTACTAGTGGTATTATTAGTGGTTTATTACAAAGAAACACAGGTCAACGGTAAAACATCTCTTCTCTTTGTTTTCACACATGTTGTGTCCAGTTAAACCTTTTATGGAGAATTGTGTTATGTCTGTCTATATCTGAAACCAATGACACAATAAAACCAATCAACTGAACCAGCATCAGTCTTCACCACTGAACCTCACCATTCACAAGTCAAATGCAGTGTGCTGTGTCTGGTTTAGGGAACAAAAGTGTGGTCTGCTCTAACATACCCTTGTTTGAATTCCCAGCAGCTGTATGCTCTGATTAAGCACATTTCATGGTTACACGGCCACATAATGAGGATTTGTTTGCTGGTGTTGAAATATTAGCTGTAATTGCTTTCCCCCAACAAAGTTTTTTTTAATGAAGGATGGACCAACACAAGAAATGACAAGAAATCATTTTTCACTTTTAATGTCAGGATCTGGAAACATTTTATTTAATCAGAAAAGTCACTGGGTCAAACCATCTCCCTGTTCTGACTTAGCTTTAATTTCCATCAACACAGAAGAATGCATGCTATTTGCTCTCACTCCCCTCCCTAAGTGCATGATAAATGTGTATAACAGCCCCTTATGACACTTTGAGGCCATCTATGAATCTCTGCAGATGAAAAATTATTTTACAGAATCATCGGCTGTGCTTTTCCAAAAATGCGCCTGTGCACCACTCCATCTCCGTCCCGGCCCGCTCTGTGATTCCGCCTGTCACAATCTGATGGGCAGCCTCGGATTGGGAACAAATTATGTGTGGAAGTCCAATAGAGAGCGTGTGAGGGTTTCTTGACAGAGCTAATGAAAATGGATGTGTGTGCAACAGGGCCCGAGAAGACACCTGACAGCATGAGTGTGTCTCCATCAGGGCCCCAGCAGACCTCCAGCGCCGCAGCAGGAAACAGAGATGTGCTGCGGAGAAGAGGCTAATGGCTGCGGACACTTGGAGGACGCTGCAGCCCCTTCACTCTGTCTGGTTCTCATGTGTGGAGGTACAGCCTGTTCTGGGGTGATACTGATACTGATACACAAGCATGCCCCTTTTTGTGGTCAAGAGCACTGTGTAACTTTTCTGCTGACTGCTTGTTATTGCTTTGTCTGAAATGTTCCAAAGTATGGCATTAAACTTATTTATCTCCATGGAAAGAAGATGATGTCACAGAATGTAGATTTTTTTTCTTTTTCTTTGGCAATAAAAACACTTATGATTTACCAAATACAAGATGGATGTGTGTAATGCTATACTGTGGAACTGTGCATCGTGTCCCAACCTGTGTGTCGGACCCACCTCCCCCACCAGAAAAGTTACATAGTGCACCTTTAAAATGAAACCTTTTTGTGCATTGTCTTTTGCACGCTTTGGCCAGCCTTATTGTTTTAGCGCTCCACAAATAAAGTTGGATCGGATGTTGGATTGGATCACAGTTAGCGTTGTAATAACAATATTTTTTGCGAGTTTTGGGATGCGACATCTAATTGACTGTAAATGCTGTTTTGGCAAGTCCTCAAAGCTGATGGGGTCTTTCAGGGCTGAGTTTGCATGTTTTCCTTGTTGTCTTGAAGGATTTCCTCTCCTGTTTCATCAAGAAAAAAACATGCACAATGGGCCACAACTCCAACTTGGAATTTTTGACTCCTGATGTTTGTTCCCCAGGCACTACGCTGCGGTTGCACACTGCTCCTGACTGGTTACCCTTCTGCAATAAAAAACTACACACATCAAGCTAAACACGGCACAAAACTTAAATGGTCACACTGTCACATGCCATCAAATATATTTCCTCAATTAACATGGAATAAATCAATGCAATCAATACAAATAAATGTATTTCAACGATATTGTAGAAAGTGGGACCTCAATATTTCCACAGCTGAAAGCATGAATAGTCTATATCAAAGGCCAGTCTCCTGTGAGTCTGTGCGTGTCAGTTTCATGCCTGTGTGCGGGTGGCGTGTTTGCTTGGGTTGCATGATTGCGTGCTGGGTGCTCTTCTGGCTCCACTGTGCCTCTAAGCACCGGGTCAATACTCACAGCAGGATATGGCCCCCGGCAGGCAGGTCATGTCCAGTGCTGTAAAAATAGCAGCTGGAGATCCAATAGCTCTGATTTATGAAGCCTGTCGATACGAGAGAGGAACAAGCTCGGGATGAGGGTGAGAGGGGGCTTGGGATGAAAAAAGAGGTCTGAATGAAAAAAATATGGTGTGTCTCCTCATCCATACCCACTCCCAACTGTCTGCAGACTTTGATTTGTTGGACTTTCTTGTAGTGCTAGTTCAGGTCATTATTGATCAATAAAGGAGTTTTGTTCATTCTGTTAAATTCTGTAGTGTACTCAGACTAAAACTTTGATGGACCTATAGACCTTAAAGAAGAGCTAAACTCGAATGGTAAATGTTGATGAAACAAATCTCAAGTCCTGGTTTGTGTGGCTCCATGTCAAATTTATTGTGTTACTTTTAGTTATTGTGTGTCACTTTATACATTTATTCACAGCCAGGCTAACCACAACAATCTCAAGCACTTGTGCAAGGCTTATTAATTCATAAATATTCTCTAAAATACAACATTGAGCAATAGTCGTAACGGCGAAGCAGTGATATACTAGACTCTATTCATATTGAAGTTAATTGAAAACAAATTAAGAAGCCTTTGAAGTTGACCACAGATTGAAATACTGGCATCTCATTTTGATGAAATGTTTATTTTCCATTGACATACATAGAGCTTCATTTTAATCAAGTATGATTAGCTTCAAATATTGTTGTCAAAGTATTAACTGCTTATAAACTGACTGGAATTTTATTGTCTCTGAGAAGGCTACTGTGATCCTCCCTCCTCATGGCCCAAAGCTCGAGCCTGGCCTGGGAAAGTGCTGAGCCGTAGAATTGTCATTGATGAAAAATGGAGCCTCATAGGACAGGGGACGGGAGCAGCGGGAGGTCCGGGACACACTGGAGAGACTGGCACATGTTGGCTCGGAGGGCTGGTCCCGTGTCCCGGCATCCACACACTCCATCAATCACCAGCACGTCCCGTTTGTCAAGGACTGTCTTCAACCAGTGACCCCATCCCCTGAGCGTGGGACTGAGGCACAGAGGGGAGGGGCAGCAGGGAGAGGAGCAGGCACAGGGAGGAGGCACACTGGTACCCTCTACTCACAGTAGGAGGGTTCAGCGTTTGAGTTCTGAATCACAGGAGAGGAATTCTGTATGGAGTTTGTATGTTCTCCCTGTGTCTGGTTGATGCTCCGTTTTAAACCTCAGACGTGGAAATGTATGCGTGCTGCTTGGTACTCCTGACCACGAAAGACCGCAATGTTACAATTCTCCCAAAGTAGCAGTAGCTAATAGAGAACATATTTTGCCTTTGCTTGTGCCCACTGTGTCCTCCATTTCCTTAAAGTACACTAGAGACAATTTGCATCTTCAACGTAACTGGTGTTATTTCCAAAAACGTTGTCCAACATTGTTGGACAATAGATTACCTTGTCCTTGTTAACATATTTCGGCTGCTAACTCCAAGCCATCTTCAAAACTGTCACCCTACGGTGCAATCTGTCTGTTGAGCTGATCATACCCAGTTAGTGATGCTTCTCAGGTACTGTACCGGTGTGTGTTCGCAGGTGCCAGATGCTCCACAGTGTTGTGTCCTGCACTGGTTACTAGACTTGTGTAGGGCAATACTCAAACTACTCCTTCTGACACGTGCTAACCTTTAGATGTGATCGAGTGCTGAGGTGGAGCCGGCGCTGGAACACTGTGCTCTTGCCTTTCTGTCTATATAATGCCCACTGTGAGCCATATTGAACTTTTGCTTTTCTTACATGTTTCTCCTGAGATTGTTTTACAACAAATGTACCATGAACTAATCTTAAAAAGCCCCACTGTGTAAGATTTTGGGCAAAAGACTTAAGACTTTTGAGTTAAGGCCTTAATTCTTTTAATAGTTGGATTCCAAACCTGGAAAAAAACATGCAAACGTTGCAAATTGATCTATCCATGGAGAATGTTCCTTTCCATTCCCATGATGTCAAGCAGGTGGTGCGCTCGCTACCAGGAATTTAACGTGGTGCTGCTTATTATACAAATACATTTTAATGTTTTCTATGTAGGTCCCTGCTTCTTTTTTTTATCAAATACAAATCTGTGCGCCTTAGAACTGTTTATTTATTTTCTCCATTAAAGGTGTGCCACCAGGTGAAGTCACAAGTTAGATCTGTGAAACAGAATGAGTGCAAGGTATAAACGAGTAATGTTATATTGTGAAACATTCCAGGCAAGCAATAGTATCACAAGCAGGGGGCAAACTCCCATCAGTAAAGTTACATAACATACCAAATATGCATCATAAAATTGAATAGCGCATTCAGGTTCCTGTGGAGTCCGGGAAGTGTCCTGTTGTGTGTGTTGTCCACAGACCAGTGGGCTCTGCAGGCGAATTGTAAAGGGACCTGTATAAACAGCCGTGATGGTTTTAAGATGGGGATGGAACCAGGCTCTTAAAAACAGTGGTTTATGACATGTACGCTTTGAAATATAGAACATGTAGTGACATTACTTTCAAAAAAGGAAAACAGCGGGGAACCTTCAAAATGGCAATTCTTTAGTAAAATGCCTCAAGAGACTTATTTTATTAATTCATACAGCTCACCATTTCCAGCAGCTGAATAATGCATCTGTCCCGGGAGCGCGGTGGCCTCAGAGATGGTCAGCCCGCAGTCTTGTCGAAGCACAAACATGTTGATTGGTCCAAACAGCGCCTGGCCCCATGTGGAGACGCAGAATACAGCGCCATGCATTATTCAGCAGCCGTGGAAATTAACCCTGAGTGGGGATACTCCATCAATCAAGTCAAGCTGCCATAACAGGCGTGCGGAGTGCGAGAGGAGGGCGGGGCCAGCGGGGGACCGGCAGACGCACTGTAATGGAGAGGCTCTTCCAAATCAGCGCTGGAATTAGCCACCCACCATTTCAACAGGTGCTGACCAGAGCATGTGTGGTATGAGCGGTCAGACGCACGCATCAGATTGAATGTGTTTACAATCCCAAAATAAGCCCCACTAACGATCTGTAGTAATAAATCTCCTCAACAACTGGGGTCATACATATTCAGATGGAAAAGAACATCAGAATATCATGTACATTTATTAACTGTTAATTAACAAAACATTAAAGACCTTGAAGCAATAGCCTTACTGCATTTCTGTCTTGACAGTATTGCAATTAGTTTGATTTGTGATTTTGTGTTTTCAAAATTCAGATTCCTTTTATAGTGCACTCCCAAACTCATTAATTGTAACCTTTGAGATTTGCTAATGGCCACTATTCAAATGCCAAATTGTGATCCAAATAGTTATCATTTGGGCCAGTTTTTCTGAAGCTGTTCTTGAACCTTTAACAGCACAAACAAATGGCTGGACTCTTTGTGAAGCTGAGACTCTGTAGTTTCTGGTGTCTGATTTACTGTAATTACAAGTGGAAACAAGCTCTGCAAAGAGGAAAACCAAAATTTAAAGTCTGCCCAAATTTTCTTTGTTAAATACATGAAGAAGTAAAGCTGGTGTTTGTAGGTTTTGCCTGATTGACACTACTTTTGGCATTTGTTGGGATCTGACAATTCCTCTTTCAAAGCTGAAGCTAATTTAACTAAAAATTAAGTTTTAGGGACATGTAATTAAGTTAAAAAAAAAAAAAGTCCAGGTGGAATCCATATAGAAATCCTATAATTTTTTTTCTGAATTTGTGTGTATTTTTTATATGTGCTTTTCGGGTATAAACTGACTTCTTCTTCTTTCATCTCACAGCCCTATAATTTTCAGTGCAAGTTTCAAAATCTGAAATATTGACCATTGAACTTTTATCCACTCTAATATTTTAATGTTAAGATCTTTACTTGATCATTATAAAATCTCAATTACTGAATCAATTTATATAATTACATTATACCTTATATTTAAAAAAGGTCTACATTTATTTTGTTTGAGAATAGGATATTTAGTAAATATAGTAAACCTGCACCAGAGCGAGAAGAGGTGGCCGGTCAACATACACAAAGTGAATACATATGTGGTGGCTTATTTTCACTTCACTTTTATCTTCTGTTTTATATGGAAATCCACTTGTTAAGAAACCTTTGAACTATCTGAACAGTAAAGTCCAGACTTGTTCCGCGTGGATGGCAGTTCTTTAACTATTTTGTCGCTCCCATTTCACATTGCTTCAGGAAGCCCAGCGAGTTTATACTCAGCTCAAGTTTTGTTCTACAACTTCCAGATTAGAAATTTTAAATCGTCAGAGCAAAGGTTAGACTATACAATATATCTGTTCTAGATTAAGTTGTGGTTGCACTGTGCCATGTCATGTTCATTGAAAGTGAATAATGAAGACATTGTAAGAGTTGGTCAAAAGTAGACTCCCGCACACTGGCTACTTGGAAAAAGGTGTAGTTTTATTTACAGGTGAGCAACGTTTCGGCAACTGGGCCTTCGTCAGGCAAATGGCCGTCTGAGGACCAAAAGCCGCCTTAAATAGGAGTGGCCATTAAAATTAATGCCAAAGTAAAAGACATAGTTACATATTGCATTTGTGGTACATAGGAAACATAATGCAATAAATATGATATGTAGAAAATTAACTATATAGAGAGAGACACGAAAAAATTTCAAACAGTTTGTTGACTCAATGGCATATATAGATTTGATGGACATAGCTGACAGGTAAAGAGGAAAACCCTGTAGGTCTATGTACACAAAATATAAGTATGCTGGGGCTCAATCAAAAGAAGAAGAAGAAATAAAGGCCAATTTACAGGAACATGTGTAAATTAAATTCATCATTTAGCCCCTTGGGAGCTAGAGTCTGGTGCTTTTAAATCAAGTATGATTCTCGTTGTTTCAAAAATAGGTCTTGGTACTCACCTCTGGGGGTCTCAGGTACATGTTCAATGCCACAAAAAAGTAGAGTGCACACATTATGGTGAGTGTCATTAAAATGGACCGCAACTGGGTATTCTCTGTCATTACGTCTGATGGAACTTTTGTGTTCACTGATCCTCTGTTTTAATTTCCTTTTCGTTTTCCCTACGTACGCCAGACCGCAGGGACATCGCAGAAGATAAATCACATGTGTAGATGCGCATGTGATGACGCCTTTGATGAAAATCTTTTTGCCAGTATGCGGATGTTGGAAGTGGTTAGCTTTAGCAGTATTGTTGCACTGCGCGCAGTTGCCGCATCGATAATTGCCATTTGGGACTGGGGCCAAGAGCGTCTGTCCAGATGTCGGCGCTGGTGCGGTGTTTGCGTGAACGAGGTGATCCCTCAAATTTTTGCCTCTCCTGTTGACAAAAGGGTGGATGTCTGAAGGTGGTGGAGTTCGGGGGGTCAGACTTGAGGATGTGCCAGTGTTTTTTAAAAATAGTCCTTATAGCAGCTGAATGCGTAGAGTATTGGGTGACGCAAGTGACAGAGAATTTTTTTCTTTTCTTAACAGTCTTTTCCAACAACTCAGGACGTGTTTTTTTAAAAGCCCTGTCACAGGCTTGGTTGATCCATGATAGTGGATAGCCTCTTTGTAGAAACCTGTTCTTCATGTCCTGCGCCTGTTCATTGAAGTCCTCATCAGAATGACAGATTCTTCGTAGTCTCAAGAACTGACTGATGGGTAAACTTTTTTGAGGGAGGTGGGGTGGAAACTGGGCGCCAACAATAGCGTGTTTCTATCTGTCTCTTTTCTATAGAGTGTGGTGATAATTGTCCCATTTGTTTTGATAGCCTGCATGTCCAAAAAATTAACTTTCTCGTTGCTGACTTGAGCCGTAAAAATCAGATTGGGCTCAAAACTATTGAGTAGGTTCATGAATGTTGTGACTTCGTTTTCACTGCCTTTGAAGATGCAGAAAATATCGTCAATATATCTGAACCATTTAATAATTTTGGACATGTGAGGGTTTTTGATTCGTTGAAAACGATATTCTTTTTCAAAATGTCCTACATACAGGTTGGCATAATTAGGTGCACATATGGTGCCCATGCTTGTGCCGGAAACTTGTAAATAAAAAGTCTTTTTAAAACTGAAATAGTTGTGTTTCATTATGAAACCAGTCAGGTCCAGGATAAATTGATTCGGGGTTTGATGTGTCCCTGCGTTCCTGGAGATAGGAACTGAGAGCCTCCAGACCGCCCGTATGGGAATATTGGTGTACAGGCTTGTAATGTCCATAGTCAGTAAGAGGGCATCGTCAGGTAAGTCCCTAATATTGGCACATTTGTCTATAAAATCTGTCAGTCTCTTATGTATGATGGGAGGGTCAGCACATAAAAAGGTTTTATAAAATAGTCAACATACGACGACAGAGGTGACCACAGTGAATTCGTTTGTGCGACAATGGACGTCCGGGGTTTTAGGGATTTGTGTATTTTTGGAAGAGTGTAAATGACAGGTCTGACTGGATGTTTGCAATAAAGAAATGCAAAATTATGGTCTGAAATCCATTTATTTTCTTTTGCTTCTTCAAGGAATTTAAGTAATTGTTCTTGGAAAGAAATAGTTGGATCTCTGTCCAGTTTTTTATAGAATCGAGTATCTGACAATTGTGACAAAATTTCTTCTTTATATTTGACGGAATCCTGGATGCAGATAGCCCCTCCCTTATCTGCAGGTTTTATGACGATTTCTTTATCAGACACAAGTTCTTTCAGAGCAATGTTTTCTTCCTTTGATAAATTCGAGGACTTGATTTGTGGCTGGTCTATGCGTTGGTAGATATCCTGTTCTACTAAGCGACAGAAAGTGTTGATGGAGGCGTTGGTGGTGTTTGGGCAAAACCTGCTTTTAGCTCTAAATGTCAGTGACGTCTCATTGGAGGGCTCAGATTTAGAAAAAAAGAGTTGAAATGCTGACTTAACCAATCTATCATGTGTTTCTATTTCAATGTGTTATGTTTTGGCTCTTCATCCTCTTCATCAATTTGTCCCAACTTTAACAACATTATTACTAAACCTAATAATAACCTTAACCTGATTGTGATACATATAGTGTCGCCACCAAAGCAAAGGAAAAAAAATGCTTGAACAAAATGTCAAACTTTTAGGGATTCCCCAACACATACATTTTAGGTAGTTCATTTAAAATCCAAATGTATGCTTTGGATCAACACAAAATACTGAAAACATTGGAAGAACCTATATCAAATCATTATTGGGCAAACTTCTCCCCTGCTCTTTTTAAATTACAACATTCAGACTCACTGCGTATCAATCAAACAAATGACATTTAAAATTGACTGACTAAAATTGACTAAAATTTCAATATAGTGGTGATGAATAGGATGTTTCAAATGCTGCCACCATAAAAGTTGTATAAATGCCTTTTTACATCTCACTCATTGATTCTCTGTGAATGCGGTGGAAATGTTTTATTGATTACACAATAGTCATGTGTAAACACTTCAGCGAGCTATTTTTACACAGAGGGACAACTCTTTTCAGCTACAAGGGCTTTTCTCTCCCCTCTGTTGTGGGAAAAGTGCAGTTTGGCTTCAAAGAAGGTCATTACGATGTTCGCTGATTACAAAAAAGTGCTTAATTTGAAAGTGAGAAGCCCATCTGTACAATTGTGATTCAAATGAAGTTCTTGTGAAGGATCATTACCCACACTCACGCCACGCACTTCTGTTCGGTGGACGAGCAACGACACTGATGACTGTCGATGCCTTTGTCTGCAAAAACGAATAGCTTGAGTTAAAGTTTTAAAACATTTCTGCCTCCTTTATGAGTATTTTTTAGAGTATGATTATATATTAAGTATGGGCTTTGCTTTTTAGAAAATAAAACATTAGACTATACTGTTTTATACTAGATTGATCAATTTTCAGTTCATTTCCAAAGGTTGGCAGTGTAATCCCTATGAACAACACATACTGCCATTGTCCCTGGGCAAGACACCTCGTCCACCATGTTTGAATGTGGTGAGTGAATGACTGGTGTCAGTCAGAGAGGCCATTGGCACAGGATGTCAGCCATGTCTTTGTCAGTAAACCCCGAGGAAAAAAAAGATCATCTTATACCAAACCAGACAAGGAAATACATTTGTCTATTCAAAATAATGTTATATCCTACACAATACTTTGGAAAACATTCAACATATCTGAGAGCAGGCCTTTCCTCTCGGTAACTTGGTGGAGGGTCTGCTGTCTCTGCTTGTCTCCATGGAGATAACATCTAATATCTATCTTCACCGAGAACGTTCCAACATGGCTTTGACTTTATGTCCTTGTCGAGTCTTGCTGTTAATGTGTCCACCACCATGTTCTGTTGTGCTGCTTTAACGTGCATTTGTTGTGCATTCTTGTGGCTTTAATAGTCTTTAAAACATGCTTTCACTTTGGCCACCTTGGAATTACTCTGAAGTATTTTACATTTTCTTATACTGTCTCAATTTGAAAAACACATTTTCAAAACTACACTGCCGTTTACAATGAGGTATTTAGGCACTGAAGCACCATCTGCTGTCAGCCATTGGAATGAACTTTGGAAAAATAAATAAATGATGCCCTTGGGTAATGTGAATGCTATGTTAGAGCCAGGAGACTGACGGCTTTTTACCTGTACGGCATGGAAAATTCAAATTGAGAAGACGTCGTGAACAGGAGTTATGAATGTCAATGTAGCATTTGCACAATGTGTGATCTACAATATAAATATAAATAAATACATGAGAAGATTCCCAACACCAGACACATTACAAACATTATTTTGTCAGTTAACCTATGCTTTATCAGCCTTGGAGTAAAGCGACAGGAACTCTCTGATGGCACTCTCCAGTGGCCTACATCTCCAGCCATCCCTCTCTCTGATGTGTCCCGCTTGTGTTTGGGCTGCAAAAGTAAAGAAGAAGACGGATTTCCTGAGAGCCTGAGAGATCATGGCTCATGGATTCTGAGAGGAGGCTATATCTTTCTCTGTGACTGGGGCATCATCGACAAGCGCTATCATCCTGCATCAATACCAATTCCTGCTTGTTGAGATAAAATTGGTATTCAAGCTGCGTCGTTCGATGGTTTCCTTTGTTTTTTGATTGATTTGGATCCAGCACGGAGCATGCAGCGCCGGAGCCCGTGTAACCTTCAGGTGCGCCTCTAGAGTTAGTGGAATAGGCTGTCACAAACACATGGTTAAAAGTACAATAGGTTTTAAACAAGGTCTTTGGGTGTAACAATGTAGTTGGAGAGCGTGTGCTGTGGGTTAAATTGAACGCTATCAAACACAACACAGAGGCACGGGAATATTTTCTTGATGCAGGTGGAGTAAGCAAGGCTTGCACTCTATAATATTTGTGTCATCATATTCATTTATTATATTGTATTGTATTTTGTGATGCTAAATGTCCATAAAACCCTCTCCATCATCCCCAAAATCTCATTCCTTCAATGGATCACTAAATATTTTAAGTTATTTTTTACATGCATTTCAAGTGGTGAACATCTCAACTTCAATCAGAATTGACCTGGTAAAAACTGATATATGGCGCAGCAGTTAGCGTTCTAAGAGAAATTAGGGTCTTGGTTCAACCCCCTGGTGCTCTATGGCCTTTCTGGGTGTATGGGAGTATGCATGTTCTCCTTATGTCTGTGCAAGTTTCCATCTGGTTTCCTCTTGTAGGACTTGTACGAGTCCCCTGAGTCTCTTGAATGTCCTGGTTAAATGAAGGTCAGTAAATAAATTAAGTCTGTTCATATATCGTAGAAAAGGTTTCAGGGGTTGTCATCCGGACACTGTTTGAAGATCGAGACGTTTCGACTTTTATCCAAAAGTCATTGTCAATCAGAGAGCTGGTCTGGGAACTCTTGCTTATATGCTACTCTAAGTAGTGAGAGTCCTGCCCACAGGGAGGAGTCACGGAACACTGTCTTTTGTTTGGTAAATTGTTTGTCTAGTGTCCCCTGAAATTTGATATTTGGCCTGCCTTTGTTAGGTTAATAGTTGGCCCTGCCCGGTTTCACCTGTGGCTAATCTGTGATTACAATCTTAGATCTATTGTTCTATTGATATCTGGCTGTTGCTCCCTCATCACTAAATCTTAAGCCCCCATTCCTGTTTAGAGAGGGATTCTCTCTTTTGACAAAAATAGCTTCCTTTACTCCTCTTTCAAACCAGTTCTTTTCTCTGCTCAATATCTTCACCTCACTGTCCTCAAACGAGTGGTTTGTAGCTTTTAGGTGCAGATGGACTGCACTTTGCAGTCCCGTAGAGGCAGATCTTCTGTGTTGGTACAGCCTTTTGTGAAGTGGCTGTCTGGTCTCTCCTATGTAACGTTCTTTACAACTGTCCTCACTGCACTCTATCGAATAAACTACATTGCTCTGTTTCTCTGTCGGCCTCTTGTCTTTCGGGTGGACCAGTTTCTGTTTAAGTGTGTTGCCTGGTTTGAAGTAAACAGGGATGTCGTGTTGTCTAAAAATCCTTTGAAACTTCTCAGACAGGCCCGAGACATAAGGGATGGAGAACCCTCTCCTGCTAGGATCTTTATCCTTTTTGTTCTGTTTCTTGGCTCTTCTGACTTTGTTAAAGGCCCAGTTGGGATAACCACAAGCTGAGAGGGCACGTTGGACGTGTTCTTCCTCCTTCTTTCTCCCCTCAGAGCTGGTGGGTACTTCATGGGCTCTGTGTTGTAGTGTCCTGATCACTCCCAATTTGTGCTGCAGTGGGTGGTTAGAACCGAACAATAAGCACTGATCTGTGTGTGTGGGTTTCCTGTATACTTCTGTCTGAAGGCTGCCTTCCTCCTCTCTGATTGTGGAGCAATCAAGAAACGCCAACCGGTTGTCCTTAGCGTCTTCTCGAGTGAACTTGATGTACACATCCAACCCATTGATAAGCTCGGAGAACGTTTCTAGCTCTTGTTTCTTGATTATCACAAAATCTAGGCGTTCAGTGACTCCTCCCTGTGGGCAGGACTCTCACTACTTAGAGTAGCATATAAGCAAGAGTTCCCAGACCAGCTCTCTGACTGACAATGACTTTTGGACAAAAGTCGAAACGTCTCGATCTTCAAACAGCGTCCGAATGACAACCCCTGAAACCTTTTCTACGATGAAGCACACCTGGACGAATGAGGGATTACATCGACGAATTCTGTTCATATATACAAATAAACACATTTTTAGTTTTTGCTTTCTTTAAATCCTCTTAAGAGGGTAAAGTGGTGGTCTTGTTCTTGCTCCAGTATTTGAAACTTCTCCATTGGTTAGTTGATCTCATTCAGAGCGTTCATCTCCTCCTTTTGAGCTGTGGACCCAGAGCAAATTATTTTCTAAAAGCACACATCTCCTCCATTAGATCCTTTCTGTTTTAATTTGCTCCTTCAGTGCCTCCAGATCGGCAACTTCATCTTTCATTGCTCTGATCTTTTGAACCTTCTGCTCTACCTGCTCTGGCTTGTTGCTGGAACAGTGAAGATGTGTCTCCTTGCTGCTTGCTATTTTTTTACCCTCTTTGTATGTTTTTTGAGTAAAGCGATCTCAGCTTTCGGCGCATCTCACTCATCCTCCTCTTACACAGTTGTTTTTCAGTTTTCTGCCGTTTTCTATGCTTCCTTCTATTTGAGTTTCTCTTCAAACTTTGTAACGCTCAGCTTGAGGTTCTAGATGTTCTCCTCCATGTCCTCCTTGGAGTTATCCATATCTCTGCTGGAGAAATTCATGGTGTTGGAATCCTGCTCTCCAGGGGATGAAACTCAGAGTACTTTTTGTCACTTTGGGTTCTTTTTGGTTGGTTTTCTTTACATGCTCTGTGCTTACCTTAACTATGGTGATCTGTTTCAAGTCTCTGTGATAAATGATAGTTTAAAAGAGCTGGAGTTGAGATTTCATGCTGGAAACACATCATGACATGTTAGATTCTTATAGACTATATGGTGTCTTTGCTGTATGTTTATTGCAATGCATGCAATGTTTTTTCTAAACTATAAATGGTGATATTAATAATAATAACATTAACAATATTATTGTTGATAAGACTGCCACTCATTTATTATTTATGTATTTTGTGGGCTAGATACTGTTTGATGTACTGTACAGTCTCACATTGCACACATGCCCTGTGAAGTGTGCCTGAATATTCATGGTGTTCAACAATCTTTTGGCATATTTTCGCATGGTGATGATTAATAAAGGAGGAAAAAAAAGACAGGACGGTCATTTCATAACAATAATTCATATACTCCATTCTCCACACATAAATTAAACATGAGCATGTTTCTCATTTAAGTGATGCAATACAATACAATACAAAATCCTTCTATAATGTTGCTTTTTCCGTCACTAATGCCATTTCATATTCATTATATCAAACTTTCATCGCTTTAATCAAGAATTCTGTTTGACAATTTACACACACATTTAGAAAAAAATCTTGATCCTAAAGTATTAAAATGGCATAGTTTTAACAAATGTTCAATCAGAGAATAGTCTGACATTAATGTTTATAGTGCCGCTGGTCCATCTCTGCAGCAGGTGTAGAGGCCTGGAGCACAAAACAAAAGCAGCACATGGAGAATAAAAAGCGGCGAGTCAGTCTGTTCTCACTCGGTCAGAGGCTTTGGAAATCTGGTTTCTCCCCGGGCTGTGATTATCAACTCTCTGATCTATACATTTGTCTTTAGGGAAAAAAAGAAAATATCATGCAAAAAAGCAACAAGCCAACTGCTTGAACAAGGGCCAAAATATGCTACAGATCATTTGCATTTTGATGGACACTGTTTTTTCAGCATTAACCGTCATTTATACTGTAACCTAGCACTAGTTTTCATTGCTTTTTTTTGTTTGCTTTTGGTCTCTTGTTTTTTCCATTTAAAGGCATTGTAAGCAATACTGAATACAATACTTTTACAATAATTAAAATAAGTAAAGATCTTTGCCAGTCATGAGAGCATATAAAGCTACTTTGCTTTTTATCGGGTTAAAATTTTATGTATTGTATTTTTTCAGGCATTCAGGAGTTTAATTGCTGCACTCTTGGTTATTCTGTTGTACTTAAGTTACATTTAAACCTTTAAAGGTGGAGTAGATGATGATGAAATTCTTTATTTGTGTGACAGTAGAAGTCTCCTCAGCTTGTCTTTATCTCTTGCATCTGTCCCGGTGCCCCAGAGCAGCCGGAGGAGCAGTAACTGTCACCACTGGCCGTGTTCCAGGAGCACGCTGCTCTTCAAACTGCGCCTTCAACCCCACTCATGTGCATCACCTCCCTCTCACCACAGCCTCAACCCCACACAGGAGCCCAGAGCTGCAGCCGTGCTTCTGGGTCATTATTATTTTAATCAGTATTGAAACAGCAGAGTAAACAAACACTCATCCATTTAGTGTTTAGACAGTGTGGCTCCGGCCTGAATTCAAATCCACAAATGCTAATAGCTTTCATAGTCCAGGCTTTGTCCTCCGAGGGAGTCCTAGAGAGATGGAGAGGAGGTGTGAATACAGACGCACAGTAAGAGGCAGGAGTCATACTGTAGAGCCAAGACCAAAAGCACCTGCTCCTCACAGTCCATGGACAAACACTCAATACACGGTTCAAACATAGACGTTAATGCTGTTTTCAGATAAATGTATCCTAACAATAACTAAGTGCTTTTTAAATGCTAATGACGTTTATATTGGTTTGAATCACAAGAAACATCCTGCAGTCTGTAATATCTGTATATTGATCTAGTCGGATTATAGCATGCATAATTGTACTCACATTTGTTGCGAGTCAGAAATGAGCAGGCTGGAGGAGTTTGTTCGTTATTATTGTTTGCCCTTCTCATTTACCCACTCGAAGTATTCACTCTAAAGAGTTATTCATACATGTTTCATAATCTTTATTCTTGCAATTAAGACAATGTTCTTTTGGTGCACCAATTCATTTTTTTTTTCTCTACATGGGATTCAGCAGCATTGTGAAGCCATTTTGGTGCAAAAAAAAACAACTTGCTTTCGTGATCTGCAGTTCTTCGGGGCACTTTGACATTTACGGTCTCCTGTCATTTTAGATCACAATTAAAAATGTCCAAAATATAGAATAATAATACATGGGGGTTATAGCCAATAAAAGCATAACATGTCTTCTTTAATTGATATCCTGACCACTGCCTGATCTGGTCACATTTTTCTGGATCAGTCCAAATACCAATCTTTTAACAGTATCAGAACATTTTTGTTTGAGTTTTTCTGTCTGACTGTGTATTCACAAAAACCTTAAGGTTGGTATTTGTTCTAAATTGAACTATTGTGCTGGTGTTGTTTGGAAACCTGTCTGAAGCTGTGTGTGAGCCTAACAGTCCCACCTGGGAATAACGCTTAATGGATTTGTCCAGGACTCTGACTGATGCTCTTTCCCTTCTCAGAAGAGTACACTAGAAGAGCCACTGTCCCTTTGTCCAGTCTGATGGAGTGCTCCTACCACATGATGGATTAGACACTTGTGACAGGACAGCACCTGTTTGGATGAACCCCCCGCAGAGGGCTTTCCTGTGCCCTGCTCACCGGCGCTCATCACTCATCTGCACTTTACTAACCTAAAACACTTTGATACAAGAAACTGCAAGTCGACTGTCTTAAGCGCTGGACAAAGCACAGGTCCGCCTTCTGTTCAGAAAAGCACAAGTTTATAGATTTCCTGTTAGAGCATCCGCTTGTCCTTGACCTGCTTATTCCCACAGAGATGTTTGTGCTTCGCTTGAATTGTTCAACAATATGGCAGTAAACTTATCTCAATGGAGACAATCAGGTGGCACCACCAGGCCAAGTTACAGGTCAGATCTGTGGATAGGTCTCACTTACAGTAGGAATGGTTATGAATGGGATGTGATCAACTGTAACTTTTCAATATACGTCCAAAACTGCATTTAAAAGGAATGCAAAAGACAATTGTAAACCTGTTAATCCTCACATTTTATATTATACAAAGTCAATCAATATATAATCCATAAAATATTAACTGTAATGAGTCATGATTTCATACATTTGTGTGCCACGTTTCTGGTATTTCTACTGTACCATTTAGTTTGTATTATTGATCATTCGTTCATTAGTTTCATTAGTTCGTTTGTTTGTATTGTTTTTGCCAGTGTATCTCTATGAACATTTAGGATCTGTTGCTGCAAATGCTTTTGATCCCCCAAGCTCTGTATAACTACAACTACAAGATCTGTGAGGTCATCACATAGCTACAGCTAGCAAATATTGTGTATTTATGCAATTTATTTGACATTAAACACATAAAAGTATTTATGTATTTCTATTCCAAAAAACAGCCGCTGTGTGGAGTCAACAGGCAGGGGTGGACAGGGACTAAAAAACAGCCCTGGACTCTGGTTGGTCCCAGCCCAATTCTTTTTTTTTTTAATTCTTTTTTTTTTTTTTACAAAACATATGGCTCAATTTGTATTTATTTTTATAGTAAAATGTGATGGGAAGATTTTGAGAAAACAGTTCAGAGTAAACAGAGTAAAATCCTGTGAGTTTTGTGAGTTTTAGATTTTTAAATTTTTTTTTTGTACATTCAGTTGGCCTGGGGCAGACCTGGACTAGGAGAAAAAATTGGCCCTGGAGTTTTTGGTCTGGACTGGCCCCCTTCGTGACCATGACCGTGGCTATGTGATGATTTAATAACAAAAAACGAACGGATCAGCTTACTTACTTACCAATTTATTGTTACACAGACGCAATTCCTTTAAGGCTATTTTTCTCTTTATCATATACGCCAATGTTATTACATATTTAAAACAAATAAGACTGTAATTATTTTAATTATGATTTTTAATTGATGCAAATCAAAATGATTTAATAATTTATGTTTAAAAATACATGTCTTTGTAAATATGGTTTCCATCAGGTCCCCCTGTTAGGTCCCTCAGAGTGTGCTTCTTATAAACGCCCCTGGATGTGGTGCAGCAAAGAACTGCTGCAAGTGGCCCTTAAACACTCCAGGCGTCTTTTCATCAGAACTCATGTTTTGTGTAACTTTTGAGGATAATGGTTTTTGCTCCTTTGCGGAGTTCATGTCAGTACAGTGAGCGTGTCTGCGGTGATTGTTTTGATTGCGCTGCGCGATCTATGTATTTTTTCAATTATCTTAAAATAACCAGAACTACGCACATATGACGTCTATCATGTGAACCAGGCATAGAAAGGCTCTGCCCGCTGCACCCTCTCTGGCCGGTTTTTGATTTTGAAAAAAATTCGGTCACCGTTCTGTGCTCCTTCATAATGCACCTGTGGCCAGTGTGCCACAGGGGAAGCTATAATGGGCACTAATTTTGTCTACAATTCAGCCGGTACATTGGCAGTGAAATAATACATTACTGAGCGTGAGCAGCTTTGTCCTTATGGATCTAAAGGCTAGTTCTCCATATTTTACAAATGAGAGTAGATCAGTTAGCCTCGGATACCTCATTATACTGTATATTACCATCACAACACTTGTGAATGATGATAAAAATCGAAATTGTAATTTTTTTTTTGTATATTTGTCACCTTCACTTGATGCATAGAGCGTTCCTATAAAATTGTCGAAACGTACTCTTAGCAGCAGTGCAGAGTGGGGCTCTGTAATCTACAAGGAGCATTTGCAATGCAGTGGCCCATCAGCAGTCTGTCGGACCCCTTTTTAAGAGCAGTTGTTACACATTTACAAAAGATATGAGTAGGGGGGTCTGAGGGTAATTTCCCCACGGGACAATTTGGAGAAAAATGGCATAAATTCCAGTATTCTACTGCATTTTCATAGCTGTTTTTTGGCAATAATAATGGGCCTTTAGTTGATGAAACCTCATGTGTCATACCAGATTGGCCAATGCTCAAAATCAAAACATCGCAGTGTAAAGACCTAGGGTTGTACATTTTTGGTTGTGCATCAATTGTGTTCATGTTTTTATTTCATTTTATGATGGGTTTAGGGACACCAAAAATCTATATTACATAGAATGCTAGAGACTTTTGGTTACTATTGGCTGAAGTATGATGAATGAGTCCATCATGTACAACGCACAACAAAACGCATGTTATATGCATAAACCAGCATCTCCAATACATTGGTCCATCTCTCACAACCACCTAAAACAGTAAGTCAGTGCAACAAACTTTAACTACAAAAGGAGAAGGCAATAATCAAAACAAGAACACACGGCACCGCAGCAGCACAGCTCCAACACGCGCACGGTGTGCAGAGTGAGGCGACACACTGGAAAGGCTGGCCGCCAAGAGCTCCTCACAGAGCCGCAGAGGCCAGTGTGTGCGGCCGTGGCTGCATGTCTTTCTCCTGCGGCCGCTCGTCTTACATCTCTCGTTTTGAAATCTCCCATGTCTCCTGATTGCCACTCCACCTGTACTTTGCAGTAAAGGATGCACATGAGGAACATCCATTGCACTTTGCACTGTTCTCACCTGTCCTTGCTTTGACCACAACACTGGAGTGAATTTGCACACAACCAAAAGGCCTTTAGTAAAACTCTCAAGTGTTACTGTCTCCATCTCACCTCCCCCGGTCCTCTCCTCGATCGCCCACAGAATAGCACCATGTTGCAGCTCAGTTGGACACGCTTTGGACTGGTCCTCGAGTGGGATGTTGTGATTCAATTATTTTTCCCCCGACGACTGCAGCTTTCAGACTCGGTGGGCAGTAGAATGTGGTACTCTTGTTGTGAAATGGCAAAGCATGAAACAAAGATGTTTAAAACAATGCCCTTAAATATAGTTTAACTATAGTTTGATATTGTGTAAACCAGAGTCCATTTAAATGAAATCCTAAACTCATCTTTCAAACAACCTTCCATCTGATCTATGTAATTTTGCTGAAGAACATGAGTAAAAAATTAAGTAATGAATCACGGTTCTATTTAAAGATGCCGTGCATAACTTTTCTGGTGCAGAGAACACCATTTGCTTGCCTTGATGAAGATGATATTTCTTTGCCTGGAATTCTACACGAGATGAGACACAAAATGGAGTCCCCAAGAACAAGACAAGACGATTTTGCCATAATTTATAAGTTGTGCGGTTAAGTTCACAATTTTGGACTCACATTTGTTCTTGTGAAATCGTATAATCCTTAATGTGTTCTTTGCCTTTTGTTCTCTTCATAATTTGTATTTTCTTATTTTCAGTTCCTCGGCTATCTCACTGCCACAACTCCAGTTTGTGATTCCTGCTCCTCCAGGCCTCCCAGCTCCATTACCTACCTGCTCCCCTGGACCTCAGCCTGAAACTTACCTCTTCCTCCGGATTCCCCAACCTGCTGCCTACCCGCCTGCTTCTTTATTCAAGCAAATAAACCTTGTTGAAACCCTTCCATTCTTGGGTTCTGCTTTTTGGTCCAAAGTTTGTCTTTGTAACAGATAATTTTTGCTTGTGTTTATTTATTCTGGTCCCACAATCACTGCTCTCCAGCTCCACTAACCCATGCAGACTCTGACACCGAGACAGTTGCATCACTCTAAGCCACACAGGGCCGTGGAGGTGAACAGTGGTCAGTGCCAGGGCTCGGAAAGCCGTGGACTCTCTCTGAACATATGGGCTCAATTAGTCTGAATTTGCTCCTGGACCAGCTTCAGCTCATCTACAATAGGGAGCGGCAGAATAGGTGGTCTCAGGCCATTTGGCAAGGCAATTGTGGGCAGCCTCCGAGTTAGCGACACCATAGTATCAGGTGTTAGCAGCAAATGATCCGCAGAAGGTGAGGCGGGGACAGCAGATTGGCTCGCTCTGTCCCCCAGTGTCCACAGTGAGGGAGGCTAACCAGGCGTGATGGACTGCAGAAAGAGGGGTCCATTCATTATTGTTAAAGGTGCACTATGTAACTTTTTTTGGTGGTGGTCTGCTGCCTGCTTGAGAGAAGTTGAGTCTCTACAGATCTGACTTGTAACTTAGCCTGGAGGTGTTATGTTCTTGTCTCCATGGGGATAGATCATTATATTGCCATACAGTGAAACATTCCTGGCAAATGTTTAGCTGTCGCTACAGTTTACCACCACAGAGTGTGGAGAGAATGAATAATGACTACAGTGTTGCACTTTGAGAGGCTTCGACAAGCTTTTAAAGCTCACAAGTGCATGGTATTATTATTATTTTCTTACACCTTTTGTTTTGTTCTGGCTAAAACCCTTTTATTCACATAAACCTTGTGATATTCTTACATCGTTGTGGTCAAATAAAGTTGTTTACACATATTTTCAGCAACCTAAGCATACTAGATTTGGAGCTTTTTGCAAGAAAGGACATGGACAGGTGATACTGGAAACCTTTCTGCTGACATGCATGTGCACACTACTGTAAGGTAATCTGAATATTTTGGCTTTCACGGAGCATTACATCATCCATAATTTAAATATAGTTTATGACTTCAACATAAGGTCCTCAGGCACACTATGCTGAGTCTAAGCGTTTACTGGCCAGCTAGAGCAAGATTGCAACCCAACAGACAACTTAAGGCATAAAGGTCCTGAATGCAAATCTTACTGGCATGTTTGGAAGTTGTTTCTTCATCAAATGTATGGATGCCTGGATTTGTCTTTTGTTTCATGCATGTTTGAGTAATCTTTCATAATTAGGCTGTGTCTCCCTTGAAAACGTCAGGTGGCCATCCAGAAAGATTTTAAGGTCTTAATTTGCACTTCTTATGCAGCCAACCAAATTCAGAGCTAGCAGTTATTATTGTTGGTCTCATTTAAACTTTACTCTTTGTCCTAATAATACCTAATATTGTATTTTGTTTGCAAATAGAAATTATACAATACAATACAGACACTAAGACACATTTTAAAACTTTTTTTAAGCCAGGAATAACAAGTCTTGATATTTTGAGTAAGCATAAGCTATTGGGAAAATGTTTTATTCACAACTGTGGCTGTAGTTTTTAATTTAGACGATGACTGACAGTAATTTAAAGCAGATACAGTAGCCACAGACATTTTTTTCTTCTTTTCACATAGCGGTTAGCTGCACTTAAAGTGGAAGCTTAGTGGAACCACATAATATCAAACACATGCACATCTGAAGGTGGTCAGCTGTTTTTACATTTGAGATATTTTCAAATAATCATAGTCTGGGATACCTCAGGAAAGAGTCTTTGTACCCACAGATGACATCAACTTCGAAAGCAACGTGCCTTAAATGTAAATATGCTACTTGAACATAGCATTGAATGTATGACACATACAATTTAGCATTTTCTATCTTTCAAATTACAATATTGATCTAAACAACTTAATAATGGTCTGCTGTTTTCTGCCTTCCCCTTTATGGTTGTGACAACCATCCACAACCAAAAACTAGTTAGCTACACATTACTAATAGCTTAAAAACATTTATTAGTTACATTGCTTAGTTACTCCCTCAAGAAAGTAACTAAGTAACATTATTTTGGGGTTACAAATATGCGCTTTTACTTTTTTTAGACATTTAAACAGAAAAATCAACAAATAAGTTGTTAATTGTCTCAAAAGATGTAACACCAACAACAGAAATGCGTAACAGGCTGCTACAAGCTGCTGATCTGACTCTGAGGTGCTTTAGAAGGTCTTCCTACACATTGTTGTTGGTGTTGAAAGTAACTAACTGAGTATTTAATTAGCAACTGTAATTTAAATATTACATGTATTTTCAAGTAATGCGTTACTTCACTAAATTACTGAAATTGTAATTTAATTACAGCAACTAAGTAACAGTAACTTAGTTACAACCAGCGCTGGTCACAACAAAGCACTGCACTGCAACAACATTGAAATTCTATAGATCCAGTTCACGGTCGAGAGCTGTGGACTACATGACGCTGTTGAACCCTACAAGTATCAACAACTAAAAAATAATTAAATCAAAGAACAAAATACAGAGCAGTGGCATGGATATTTTTTTGAGCAACGGTGCCTCAAATGCAAAACAATAGATTGTCCAAACATGCATTAATCACTTTAAGTACTGTTACGAGTGACTTAATGGTGAGCGGAAACTATAACTTGATTAATCTCTCTTTAAAGTTGGTTTTGAAAAACATTCCCCATTTAGGTACATAAATTAATTGAAATCCACATTTTGGAGTTCAAAGTCAAATCTACCCATCACCCAAATAAACGTGTTCTGAACTGTGCCGAGACGCCCCCGTTCTGCCGACTGAAGTCACAAGTTGTTTAAGGATTGTGTAAATTGGGGCGTCACAGAGGGAAATTGGCATGGAGTGCAAATGGAATGTCTTCTCAGTGGAATCAGCTCTGTCAAAACAGCAGAGAAAGAGAGACGTGTATACTGGCACCGTGGAGAATTGTACTGATGATGCGGTGTATAGACTTACCCTGTTTTTATTCAGGAACATCATTCAGCGCGGTGCATGCCTGAGTCGAAAGTATGCTAAAGGACAGAGTAATGCAGTGTGGCAGATTGTAAAAACTATGAATAAAAAAAAA
Organism: Rhinogobius similis; assembly: GCA_019453435.1. Lineage (NCBI taxonomy): Eukaryota > Metazoa > Chordata > Actinopteri > Gobiiformes > Gobiidae > Rhinogobius > Rhinogobius similis. Next base: position 28,866,618 of record CM033620.1, on the reverse strand, counting down.
AAAAAAGCAATGGAGGTAAAAGATATATAAATGGGAAATATCGCAATGGTTTTAGATAATGCATTATATGCCTATGTCAAGTATATCGGGTAATATCCAGAACATGTCTTGTATCAATTGTTTAATTTAATTTAATAAAATAAATCAGTTTTGCCCCAGCTCCATGTATATTGTAAAAGCATCTTTTTGGCGCTGCTTGTATGCTGTCTGCATCTAATTATAGACCGATTTTATCATCCACAAAGCAGGAAGTAACACTGGTGGGCTATTAGCACTATTCGAGCCTCTGAAAGTTGTGAAAAGCGATTAGAAACTAATTGTGGTGAATAATTAGGATGCTAGAATGCATCAGGACGGAGATAGATACTTTTATATATGAAAGTATATGTTAATTTTTGGTAATATCACCCACACCAACAAAGCAATTCATAAAAGTCCAAATTAAGTAAACAGCAAACCTCTTTTCTCTCTACGTAAACTGGCTTCAAAACTTTAAGACTTGGACAATGACTCTTTAAGGGTACACATAATTTAAAAATTGGCAGAGTGGAAAAGTGTTTGGCACTCTTGCCTCATTGCTGGAAAGTCTGCATGTTCTTTCTCAGCCTGAATGTGTCTTCAGGTGTGGACATTCAGATGCAAAACTCTCTATCTTTGCTTGTTGCTCAGACACTCTGCTAGCCGATGCTACCCAAACAAATTGAACGCTCCTTTACAAATAAATGGTGAAATAATTTACTTGATTGTGATATTTTTGTAATTTCTATGCTGTCCTTTACTAGTAACTTACAAAATATCATATTCAGTGGTCACTCGATGCTTACAAGATCAGAAATCTCATCTTAAAGTCAGTTTGCCTGACTCGTTAAACTATGACTTTAAATAAACCTTTGACCCCTCGCAAATGTGGTCGATGGGTTGCTACTAGCAGGCACTCTCTCATAACTTGTGTGTTTTGCTCATGCAACAGCTATAGGGAAATACATGAGACTGCCTCCAGACTCCTTAACATCATACCGGACTAGCCGCATTGCTTACTGCCCTTTAGTATGAACATTGATTGCCGTGACTTCAACTATCAACATGTACCGTAGGCTAATCCACCAGCTATGTTCTCTGGACCAGCAATATCTCTCAGAACTGAAGGACACATTGTTGAACACTGCTTCAGTCAGTCAGGTTTCTCCATGCAGTTGCGAGATCATTATGTGTAGCTCTAAATGCTTTGTGCTACATAATCAGTTTGTCATTTGCCAACATCCTTCAGGTCTTATTAACACACTGACATGAGCAGGTGGAAAGTCAGGGCCGTGATGTGTGTAAACGTTGCCTCCATTCAAGATTCACTTTGTGACAGCTGAGCACTTAGCCCACTGCAAAGATGGCATTTTTCAATAAGAACTCACAAGGTGCAGAAACTCCAGCTAAAGTTAAAATGGCCATTTTCCATGTGACAAAATTGCTTTCTGCTTATTTGGGCGCTGACATTTTCGTCCTCATGCATCATTTATGTGGCCCCCGGAACACCGTGGCTGGGGATGAGGAACACAGATGAAATTATAACATCCTGCGCTGTTTGGATTAAAGCTATTGTTTTTGTGTTGCCGATAGGTAACACTCCTGTCGCATCCCATCCATCTCTGACAGCGTGGCTTTTATGGGAAAATTTTCAGTTTCATTGAAGAATGTCACAAAAATGAATAAGCAAAGATGGGTCCTGTTCACAGGTTTTGGATCTTTTTACTACTGTCCAGATGCTAAAATGCTCACGGGCTTCAGTTTCTTAAGATTAGGACTTTTAGATGAGGACTTTTTACCAATCAAAAGGAAGACTATTGGTATACTCTTTTGTCTGAGTTGTTAATTGCAATGGAAAGTTTGCATTTTTCATCACTCTAAACTCATGAATGGAAGTTGCAAGTACCAGTATCCCCGCTAGACTCTGTCTTTGGGCAAGACACTTCCACAGGCACTCACGCCAATTAGCCCCAAGGCAACTTTTGGTTGAAAAGCTTGTAGAGCTTGTTTTTTGTCTTATTTTTATTAACTTTGATGTTGCAGTGTCTGTGTTCTCCTTTGCTTTTCATAAAAAACATACAATCAAATGACAATAGAGAAAAGAGGAGAGCATGGAAGTTTCTGAAAGCATCACTATGTATCTGAGAATCCATGTAATTTCAACACAGAGCATACAAGCGTTACAAAATCAAGCAGGTCTTTTCACCCCTCTACCACAGAGGGCGCTATGGTGAGGGAGATTATTCTATAGGTGTCCCTTAGCTCAACCACAACACAACCGCATGAGACAGCCTCTGTAAGTGGTTGTGTTTACATTTCAGTGGTAAAATATAAATGTAAACATCATATGAGTCTTGCTACATGTAACACATTTATTTAACTCCAAGGACAAGTAATTCTGTACCTGTGTATTTTCATTGCCCCAAATGTCCAAAGTCTGACCTGTTTTGGGCATTCCAGCAGTGCTCAAGTCCAGGGATAATTCTGCCTTTCAACTGCTTCCCATTTATTCTGTGGCCGTGGCACTGTCGACTCGGAGACTGGATGAAAAGCATGCTTGTGTAAAGAAATTGAAATGAAAGTCCTGGTGGACTCAGCAGGACAGGGTTGTGCTGGTCTGGGTGCGTATTATCTCGATCTCAATGGCACTTCCCCAGGATAAGATCTAATTCTGGGAGGAAAATGTCTTTATACGACCACCTGCTGGGTCAGCTTTGTCCCGGGATCACGGCTTGTTCTGGGTGAGCGCTCAGGGACTGGGAGACAGGAATGCACTCACTCCCCGCTGACATTTGGGCTCTCTATTTTCTCTTTCATTCAGGCCTGCGTTGCAAGAGATGGTAGGCGGACAGTCCAGGAGAGTTCATAGTGGGAGGGGTTAAAGACACTTCAGCATTGGAGATAAAATTGTTATCTTGATGGTCCAATTGCACATTTTCAGTTTCTAGAAATATTAGATTTCTGAAAACTCCTCACTTTGTAGGAAAGACTTTCAGTACACTTTCAGTACACTGAAGAACACACACACACACATATATATATATATATATATATATATATATATATATATATATATATATATATATATATATATATATATATATATATATATATATATATATATATATATATATATATATATATATATATATACATGCATGGAAGATTATTGTCATAAAAGAGGATTACATTTTACTAATACTAGGGGGAAAAAATCGGAGGGATCTTACTTTTTTGCTGTGAGGTTTAATAATATACTTCCATATCAAGTTTGTGAGCCTTTTTTATGTGCAGAATCTTCTACCTCAGTGATGTTTGATGGTGTCCTTGCTTTTTACACATGCAAACAGACCTTTAATCAGTTGTACAGGTGCATTATGTCACTTTTATGGTCATATTTACAGCCACAAGTCCGCTCACAATAATGTATTTTTCTGAGGTATTTTGGTAAAGAAAAAAGACCCCAAAAAATAAATTTAGATACATCTAATGCCACACTGAAACGTTCCAGGAAAATCAATGACCTTTCCTCTGAAACACTCTCTACCAGAAAAGTTACATAATGCACTTTTAAAACTGAAGACCTGGATGTTCCATTTGGACCCTGTTTCAAAATTTCATTTTTCACATTAAGAATCTACTAAATCTACTTAAGCAAAGCCTTGGCATATTTGAAATACATAATAAATTATTGCTTTCAAATATTGTACTTGTTTTGAGTCATAAATTGCTTTCTATTTTACTAAGTTTAGTACATCAGACAAAATACGCTTCTGCTGGTCTATTTAACAACAAAGCTTAAACATTTTACTCATGCAGTCTTTTCTATCTCCATTATAAAGCCCCCATTACTTCATTAGCTGTGGCTGGCCGGAGACAAAAGAGGACGCACAAGTGATGCTTTGTGTGAGTGAGCTTTGGCTGGTGCAGAGATCCACTTAAACCCCTCTCTCAAGTGTTTAAGGGGTGGCCCGCTGCCTCCTCCGGCCCTGCATTAAGACAATACAGCGTCTGAAAAAAGTCAACTTGTGCCAGGAGACAAATTTCACCTTTTGTTCCGCCCTGCCTGTGTGTTGTAGATAATGAATGCATGTCGTATGTTCCTGTCTCCTCGTGTGTTCACCATTTGTTATTCCCACGCATGTCATCTCGCGTCAACAGCGCACATTGTACATCTTGTTGAGTATAAAACGCGGATGTATATAGGAAGTAAATCGCTGTTGGCTGAAGCGCCATCTGATCATGGCCATAAAAAGACAAGGTTTTGTTTTTTGCAGAACTGTAATGGCAGGATCCATCTGCAGGATCCATCTTAGACCCAGGAGCAGGGGGAGTTAGAAACGCTGCTGCCTGAGGGCTTTTTACTCAGCTATGGTTAAAAACATGATTTTTCTACAAATAAAAGACCCAGTATTGAGACAGAGTTGTGCTTTCAGAGTTGGGTTTGATCAGAGTTATATAGAAATATTATGGAGGGAAAGTTATAGCGTTATAAAATAAAGATGTATTTTACCTGTTTCTGTCAGTTCAATAAAACAATTTGAGAATATATATAGCTGTTTTCTTTGCTGCCTCTAGCCTCTTATTGAAGTAGAATTATGCTGTTTTTGGTTGCTCAGTGACGCTTATTATTCATTCACTCCTCACTCACAACACAGGTGAACAACTTAGCAAAAGCTGCCCTCAGGCCGAATTACATCACGTGGCTGCCAATCTGTGCCTTACACACTGTATTCATGCATGGGGAGGACAAAATTATCAACATTCATCGGTGTACGTACAGACAAAACACAAACTTGCTCTATTAGAATCTCTCCTTTCGGGGCAGATTTTGTCTTCTGCCTCATCTCTGAAAGCCCCAACACGTGAAGTTCAGAGTGTTTGGATCTGAGGAGAAACAAGAATGCAGTTTTTTGAGCAGTAAAAACACCTGTCATTGGATAAATACATTTCTATCATGGTGATTGAGAATTCGATTGCTAACAGGAGTGCGTAATTTAAAAAAAATAACTGCACAGGTAGTTCCAGTTAATCACATAATGTACACATCACCATAGCAAGATTAAACTAAAATAAGATAACTGATGTCACAGACTGCAAACTGTTTTTTGTATTCACTAATTGACCTTTGCAGTTTGTGGGACCATGCAGCAGAATAAACAACGTTGTGGTGTTATAGACTCCGTGTCAGTGCATTAAAACGGTGTAATGCACGGCTCCTCGTGGTATAATCCATACTTATGCTGCGTTCCAGGCAACTGGGAAGTCACTTTTTTTCCCACTTGAAAGATATGAGTTCCGACTTTGGAGTGTTCCAGCTGAATGAACTTGTATGTAAACAATTTGACTAATGCTAACTGTAAATAACAGATTAACAAACGTTTACATGATTTATGTGGTGGTTAATCAGTCAGGTTTACTTCTTGTGATGATTATTATCACAGTTCAAAAGGTATCACATCACAATTGATCTTGTGTGTGAAGTGGGAGTCTCTCGATCAACTCCCAGTTCACAAGTAGGATTTCGTGTGGCGTTCCAGGACATTTTTTCAAGTCGGAGGTGGGAAATATACTAGTTACCTGGAACGCACCGTTAATATCATGAAGCAATAACATCTCCACGGAGAAAAACTCTCAAAGTTACATTGTACACATTTAAACAAAGTTACAAAGTCTTAAAAACATTTGCGTGTTCCTACAAACCACAACTTGCTTGACTCTTCCTGTGCTCCGCATGTTCCTTAAACTCATTTATTAGTGGGCGTGTCCGAGTTGCCAAGCCAATCAGAGACCATCTCTAATTATAAGCCGTATTAATTAATAATAACATCCCACAGACCGAGGGCATTAGTAAGATACTGTAGAGCTAACCTCAGCCCACCAGCCGGATCTGGGCACACTGGAGCACTAACCCTAATTTAAAGGTCTTCTGTGTTGTGGGGGGCTTGGTGATTTGGGTTGGGTGCAGTGTTGATGGTCCGCTTCCCTCCATAATCACTTGTGGATGCCTGGGACTCATCGGTCTTTTCTCTGAGCTCTCAAGATGGTGCTACTGTTTCGGATTACCTGGCTGCTTACAACAACACACTCCCAAGATTCTGTCAAGTCCCCTTCATTCCACATCAATAATATTCAAATCAGTTCTGGGGCAAAGCTTGGGAGAAGTTGTGAAAAGATGTATTAGATGTGGAATGGGGTCTGCAGCACTGCAGGCACACATTGTAATGGAATGGTGTGTCTTTGCAGGGCTGTGGGCACATTGGGGGAAGTGGCGCTGTGGCAGTGTTATGAGTGTTGCAAGGGAATCCGAATGTGATGTTGTGTGAATGAATGTCTCAGGTGACAAGAAGACGGCAACTTATTTCACTTTTATTGGGAATGATTCACAACTCAGATGCTGCATAAACCGACACATGCTAAAATGTGCCAGTATTGCAAGGTCAAAATGTATCAAAATCATATTGTTTGTAAGTATTAAGCTGGGAAAAGTGTCATAGATGTTTGGAATATTGATTTAATATAATGTTGACGTTCCTCAGAATGAAACATTGAGTGCTTGTGGCAGGTCATATGCCTTTGCCAGGTGCATATTGATGGTTGATAATCTTACATGGTACTCTAACAGGTAATTTGCTGTTTGTTAAATGTTTTACTTTTGTATTATGCCTGTGTTTTCTATTTGAGATTTTATATTGCTGCAACACCAGGGTCAGACATTTCAAAAGTCATTACCCAAAAATGTGAATACACGATTGCCAAAACACCAAACCAACATTGGACACCAAAATACAGTAAAACTATTTGGCACACCATATTATAGCTGCCCCCAAAGCAGCACAATTTAAGAATGCACATTTGAATAACCAACCCCAATTTACACTCAAATGTTCCAACAAAACCCGGCTGCTTGAATTGGAATGTACTCTCTCCTTTGGCTTCTAGTAAAAGAAAGAACTGATTTCAAAATACTACTTACAGCTTATAAACAATCTGTGGTGCAGCCCCCACTTACCTCAATCCATCCATCCATCGAAACCTCTGCGAACATCTGAACAGAACAGAACTGTCCCCAGGAAAATACCTTCAAATACCTTCAGCGTTGTGGAACAAAAAATATCGAACTCCCTCCCCGTTGAGCTGAGGACTGCACCCATATCACTAGTTTAAAATAATAATAATAATTGAAAACATATTCATTTTCACAGGTTTTTAATGCTTAATTTATAATATCATTGTCACTCTATTTTACTCCATGCATTATTTCTTCTTATTACTTATAATGCTGCAGAAGTTAAACTTTAAATACAAATATCACTTTTTCCATCCATATATTTTATTCATTAATTTTCTACCGCTTATTCCCGTTCCCGGGTCGCGGGTGACTGGAGCCTATCCCAGTGACTTTGGGCCTTAGGCGGGGTACACCCTGGACAGTGGCCAACTCGTCGCAGGGCCATGTATTTTATGTTAATAAAAAGTAAACAATTTTGATATTAAGATTATCTATTTCAAATATTATACATTAATATAACATTCAAGATTTAAAGGAAACAGACTTTTTCTTATTTTTTAATTGATTTAAATAATGGGAAAATGTGCTCCTTGCTAGCAGGCAGGGCCTCAAAAACAAGTATTTGGCCAAAGCAAATTTATAGTTACAAACACAGATTTTAATGGTGTCATATACATTTAAATAATACAGGAAAACAGCATTACTTTTTCTAGCAATTTGGTACGCCTGCGTGAGTGCTGAGATGAATGAGCTCCAGACTTCAGAGGAGTCAGAGGAGTCTTGCATGTATCAGTTTGCACAAAGCTTATGTTTAGGCCCCGCATGGACAAGAGAGGGCTACACTTCCTCTCTGTGACGTGTGGTGCCGCCTCACCTTTCGTGTAGCATAAATAACACTGTATAATGAGGCGGTGGGGAACGGTCCGGGGTCCTGATCCATGGCCCCAGTTGATTGGAAATGTTGGTCGTGTGAAAGGGTTTGGAGGGTACAGAGGATCCAATGACAGACAGGGCTGCTGAGGGTAAAGTGATCCCAACATGGACTCACATTCAAGCCCTTGATCAGCTTCAAATGGCCTGTGGAATCTGGAGTTGTGAGTATTACATTTTGAGTTCTGGACATCCAAACAAAATATATTCAATTTAAGAATTTAGGAAGAGCGATCAATTTCAACCCAAGGAGAAAAAGACCATTGACTGAAATGTGAAGAACAGGTTATTGAATGGATTAACTTTGGGGCATAACACTTTAGCCAGCAAGGTTATCTTTTCCTACTTATAATAAAAGGTGCACTATCTTCATGGAAATATTATTGCTTCTGTTCGTTCTTGGTAAAACATACATTCTTGTTGTGAGGTGTTACTCTCTGCAGATCTGTCACATAAAGACCAGAACGCACCAATCCACTCTCTGCCACCTATCAATGATCACTGTTGCAAGGGACGCACTGTTGCTCTGCGTCTCGTCCCACTGGAACCAAAATCCAAACAAGCCTAAGCATCCAAGCATGATCAAATGTGTGTCCAAGATTAAGTTCTGTGCACACAACACAGCACCTGAGGAAACCTCCACCAGGGAAACAAACCATTCACTTTATTGGGGAATATCTGCTCTATTCCACTGTTCAACTGCTACAAGAGCTATATTAATGGTAGTTTCAATATACATGACACTGCATAGTATAGTACTGCCTTCTGCTACAATACATTTACTTTTCTGAGGTAACGCCCTGTCAACAACATTAGTTAGACTCAACTGAGACTTGACTTTACTTAGTTGTGCTTGAAGTGCATAATCCACCAGGAAACATCTTAAAATAGGGGAAAAATTGCATTCACCATTGAATTATGTTTCCCTCCATTATCTCTTGTTCTCGTCATGTCGTTTGTTTCCCGGATTGAAACTCTGAAATCATAGTGCTCCTTTGACAAAGACGTCCGTTGCCGATTAAACGTTCAGAAAGAGACACACACTGTAGGCTTCCTTTGGGCGACGGGTGGATTTGTGTGCACGGGACTTAACTTGACATGCCCTGGTTGGTGTCACCTCCTTGTCTCCATGGAGAAAGAAAAGTTTATACTATGGAACATTACAGATTTTCATGGAGACAAGCAGCTGATACGCTCCTCCGTAGTGCACCTTTAAATTGTTGCATTTATTAATACAAATATTGCGTTAAAGTCCTTCACCTTGTTTGTATATATTGCACAACATTTGTGAATTATAACCGAGAAAGAGCATAACACAAAGAGAATTGGAAGCAGATTCAATTGCTTTTGTTGATAGCTGTATTCATTTCGCTGACAATGAATTAGCATCTTAATCAGGTGTTTTTTTAGAGCAACCTTTAAAGCGGGCTTGTGTTACGACTGACAAAACAGTTAGGAAGCGCGCATGTTTCAGTGGTAACTCACACCGGCGGAACGGTAATAACGTGACCCCAAAACACACCCATACATCACAGAGAAGAACATAACTTGTGCAGCACTGGGCCAAAACAACAACGCCTCTCAAAGTGTATTTTCACTGATCCAAACTTTATCCTCTGTAGTGTCCAAAGGAGTGCTGATCAAAGCCCTGTCCACAACATGAGACCCCCTACCCCACTCCCACCCTCAGGCCTGAATGTGGTGCACTAACTACACTTGAAGGTTCTTCCATCATGCAAGCCTTAGAACCTTCTCTCACGGCCCATCACCTCTGACAGCGGTGTGTGGCTGCTAGTAACCTTAACAAGTTTGATGTTTTCCAAGTTGTTTTTGCATATGGCTTGTATTTCACGGGTGCATTCACACTTGTCCTGTTTTGGTCCTGGTTGTAGCCCTGTCGGATACAGTCGGCAACGTATCATTTTTGGGGGTGTGGTGAAATTGTCAATAAATGAAAATGATAGATTTGATAATTCTATGAACCACATTAGTTTGTTTGGACAGCTTTAATGACAAATTACTGAACAAAATAAATGCATAATGTTTATGTCATTTATTATCATTATTGCTTTTAAGTAAGACTTTCAAATTTCTTCATCAAGCGTTATATCATCAAAAAGACAGTGAGATGAAGTCCAAGACACCATAATGTACACGTTGCAGCTCTACCACTGAGACACACAACATTACATAAAGTGCACATCTACACTCTCTTCTTCTATAGTATCTTCTGTTTGACTGTTTTGGAAAAGTATCTACACACTGGCCTCTGCTCTGAGGCTTTTGGTGAAGTGTCCCTTTAAGGTTTCCCTTTTATTCCACATCAAACAGCAGGTGTGAGAGTTGTCTGAGAGTTGTGTGAGAGTGAGAGTTCCCGGAGCCTGCAGGCGTCCTCTGCTGTGAGTTCAGTGTGCGACTATGACCGAAGCTGGGTGTGAAGGCAATGGCTAATGTCGCTAATGCTAAATCACTGTGCAACTTGAAGCAGATCTGGTTACTTTCTGCCACTGATGCTGCTCTAATGGGGCCCTTTGTTTGTCAGAATCTACATGTGCATGAGGAGCAGGCCGGGGGTCGGGGGGTTCAAAGGGGCCACAAGCTTTAATGTCAACAACGCAGCTGTGTTTACACAAATGCCCTCTGAAGTGAAGGGCTGCAGATAGAGGGGCCGCGATGAGGTCAGTCAAACCAGGACCCCGCCCCAATGACACAGAACCAGGACAAGGCGTCTGGGTCTACTGTGTGTTACAAACAGGAACATGGCACCAACACAGTACAACTGTTAGCGGAGAGGTCATAAAAGCAGTGAGTACAGGTTTTCTCTTTTTCCTCTCAAGCAATTCATTTATGTCAAAAACCTAATTGTTAATTGTTAGAGTTACTGAAACTAAAATAAGGGAACCACCATGACTTACCCAGGATTTACACCAGGAGCAGCAGCAGCATGTAATGTAGACAAAGCTGCATCAGACACATCAGAGCTGCCCCTGCAATGTGATTTAAACACTATATTTCTTATATTAAATGTTGGTCAGATAAAGTAAATGTAAAAACCTTACAAAAGTTAATCAGAAAGATTATGCTTTACAAAGAGCAATAATAAGCCGGGTTTGCATTGACTGACCAATTTACCTACAAAGTTTTCTTCATCCAAGTCCACCAGAAATCATTATCCGAGGTCCTGGACACGATCAGGATGTGATACTCATTGTTTTCGTGTCTCACGTTAGAGAACGTATTTTGACACTACACACCTCTTTCCTGTGTTTCTCCACTAAAAACCCTGGAAATGCAGCATTGATGCTGGAAATTTAGAACTCCAACCTAATTTGATCAGCGTGTTAGAAACAAACGTATGTTTAAATTCAGTCAGTCTTTAAAAAATGAAACCTCAATGCAAAGTTCCTTTTTATCTTATCTTATCTATTATTTATCGAACACTCATCGGATTTTGCTGTTATATCATATCAATCAATCAATAATTGTGAATAGTCGTAAATCATGATGTTTGTGAATCTAACTTTAGGCTTATATTTGCCATCACATTGTAATGCTCCACAACAGTATCAGTATCACTAAAATATTTTTTGTGTGTGCATAATGTTATAAATTAAAATTAATGTACAAGACAAAGTTGTTTTCACTAAAAGTAGAAGTCAAAAGGTCTATGGTCTGCAAAAAAACCTTGGCCTTGTTACGGTAGAATTTTGTCTTGTCTCATTGACACTAACATGCATTTTCCTGCTCCTTCTGTGTGCGTGTGTACCACTGGTGTGAGGCCATGCAGAGAGAGGACTACAACTCAAAGTGGCTCATCAAAAGCATCTGACAGTTATTCAATAAGGGGACAGCCAAGGCCCGTAAAGATTTTACTGAGAAGGCAGCCTTATAAATCTGGACAAACACGCTCTAGGATGTCCACATGACGCTCAGATCAATAAAGTCAAAGACAATGCCACGAAAGCACAAGTGCAAACAGAATGCCCCGGGGAGAGAAGGGCTGAAGAATGCGTGGGAATGAGGCACTGAGCTCGGAGAGGAGCCACAATCCCTCCAGCTCAGCCATCAAACACAACACACACAGCAATTGACCCCTGAACCGCGCTCAAAGACCAATCACTTGTTCTGCTAATGACCGCTTCCACATGGACACCGCGCTGGTCCACAGCCATCACAAGGACCTGGGAAGGGTTAGCTAGTGTCTCCACTACTGAATCTATTGTGTGTGTGTTTTGTCAACTTTATTGTTCTTTTACAGGAATTTGTCCTCTGCATTTGACACATCCTTGAACCAGTGCCTCTGATCATCTTCAAAGAAGTAGGGCAGCAGCGATCTCATAGTCAATCTTCGTTCCTTCTCTCACCTATACGCTTTGGGTAATAACCAAAAGGACAAGATCACAGATACAAGCAGTTGAAATGAGTTTCCGCTGTAGGGCAGCTCATTAGAGATAGGGTGAGGAGCTCAGTCACACAGGAGGAGCTCAGAGCAGAGCTGCTGCTGCTCCTCCACATTGAGGAGTGGCTCAGGCATCTGTTCTGGATCCCCCCTGAATGCCTCCCAGGGTGTTGCGGGCATCTCCCACCAGGAGGAGGCCCCATAGAAGTCCCAGGACACGCTGGAGGGTCTATGTCTCTCTGTGGCCTGGGAACACCTCAGGATCCTTCAGGAAGAGCTGTGGAGAAACTCTACGTGAAAAGAGAAGTCTGGGAGTCCATGCACAGTTTGCGGCCTCCATGATGTACGTGGTACGTGGTAGAAAAAGGAGTGATGGATGGTATACCAGCAGTGCACCACACACTCTGACCATGATCTTATGCCAGGGTCTGGAACAGATTTTCTTCCTTAAAAGCCTTTATGTTTGTTAGGTTAATGGGAAGAAAGGAACCAAACCAGGGACAATCTTGTTGTGAGGTACATTTGCATTTATTATAACATTCAGTGAAAAATGTCCTGGTTGAATGCTGTTTGATGATTCAAAGACAGCTGGTAGGGATGTGAGATTGATTCTATGTTTTGGTACTTTTGAAACCAATTGTTCTAATTTATGGTATTGATACGGCTCTAAAATTAACATTTCTTTAAAAATACAAATGGACTTTAGTCATGACGCTGCATCATAAAATTTACAAAGACACAGTCAATATTTGACAGAACAAACTATAGAAGTACTTGTATTATTCCTCATTAACACCCATACCATTACCAATCTATTCTTATGCTTATAGCTCTTACATTTAATACTTTTACACATTTCAGTTGTAAGGACATAAATGTTTATACAACTGTATGAAAAACTGTTGTGAATAATCATTACAGCCTTTTAATGTATACTGTGTATAATAAGAAATAATTGGCACTGTCAATCCCTGCTTTCAGCTTTAGAATCGTTTGAAATCTAATCCAAAGTGAAAAAACTGGTATCGCACATTCTCAACAACTGGACCTTGGCTGTCTGCTGTCCCATCTTATTATTGTCCTATTCTCAGTGCTGACACAAAATAGCAGCAGGCAGTCTCTCCATTTGAACCCAGTCCAGTGCTGCTGCCTGTTAAGTTGCTGAGAAGCACAACTTATTTGCATTCCAAACCTCCAAACCAGGCGGACTGGAGTGGTGCTTATGTCTGTGAGATAGAGATGCTTTTCCGGCTCTTCACCGAGCATCTGTGGGCCACCGCCTCCAAAATCCCTCCCCACTCCAAGGGGAACATGCTACAGCCCTGCAATTCTCACATTCAGAATGACATAATGTGCCATCAAACTGTGACTGGTATAGTAAGTATAAATTCTAGACACTAGTTTCATTTTTTTTTTTTTAAAGCATCAAAGAAGACAAAGGAGCTGATGTCAAGGCTGTCCTTTGTGCAAACAACAAAAGCCTCTGTTTTTGATGTGTGCACCTGTGTCTTCATTCACAACATCAGAGCTAGCCAAACGCTTCAGAGGGAAAGGAGCAAGTCTGACAGTGATGTTCTAGGGTTTTAGATGGATTGTGCAATATGAGGCTACTATAGATGTTATAGCTGATGAGCTTTATGTTATAGGACGCTGTGTGGGTTTTAAAACTGTTGCTAAGTTAAGGTGGATTTTATTGTCATTGCATAATTTGTATGATTTGTCAAAATTGTATCTATCCATCACTGTCACTGGAGAAACCTGTTATGAGCTATCGCTGACCTCAGGTACCCTTTTCCAGAGGAGAGTCTTGCTGGAGGTTAAGTGACATGTACTATTTAACTGGAGTAAATGTTTCCTTTTCGATGTTGAATTTGAATTTATTGCTGGCCCAAATGAAGAAGATATATATTTCTAAACCATTTTCTGCAAAGTGTCATGTTTCTTGTTGCCTGCGTGCCTTGTTTCTTGTAGAACTCCTCCACCATCACCCCTGCAGTGTGTGGGCCCTGCTCTCTCCTGACGGCCTCTATTAAATGCCTCTATGCCAGTAGACCTGGTGGATCTGAAAGCCCTGCTGCTGAAGGGCCTCTATCCATCTTAAACCTTATCATGGAGCATTCTTGTCCCTCTCCCAGCCACAGTCAAGAGTATTTTTAAAACACCAAAAATAGAAATAGCTGGAGAAGATGACATCTCTAAAGAGAGGACTGGCTGCAAAAGTGTTTGTCTCTTATAGTGTGGACCGGTCTGCAGAACCCTGACATGGAGCCAGTCACAGCAGATAAAGACAGAATCCATCACAAAGCCATAATTCTACGTCGGGTAAAAGCCTATGAATTTTAAACTATTGGAAAAAGTATATATGGCTTTGCTAGAGAAAGTCATTATTTATAGGCGAGAGGTGAAATGGGATTTCTGTGTAGTGTAAATACATACATGCATGCTGCCATTTGGAGAAACTGGACTTCTCAGCTCTGAGGACAAGCTAATGCCTCTGGAACAGGCTCCGTCATTTTCCAAAAGGGGTCGGATATCTTTTTACCTCTCTTTTTTATCCACTGCAGCACAGTATACGGAAAACAAAACAGAACATTTTCTCAAATTTCTCTGGGAAAATTTAAATCATTAAGATATTCAATTCAAAGTTTGTCCAGCATAAAATAAATCTGGTGGAATAAAATGTTGCATCTCCTTATTCCACAACTTTGTCTTGACTTAATAAGCAGTCTGAATTTCATCATGTTGTTGTAAATCTTTTCCTCATCACTCAATGCTGAAAATCTTGTGCAGATTCTTCCATTTGTGCAGGACTTGAATGCGTTTCAGTGGTCGACACTTCCACTTCTCTGACAAAGACATCAGCAGCTGACAGTTTCACAAAAAGACGCCAAGAGAAAAGAATATATCAGCCAACGCAAACATTGACCCAACACTGCAATTGCAAATTAGTCACAAAAATCACAGATAGATTGACAGACTCTAATCTCCTCATTTCACTAACCCCACATTAAACTCTCGGAGCAGTGAGAGAAATCCTTGGACGCGCACATCTGCTGAGAGTAATGGCTTTTCATTGCTGTGATTGAGCAGTCAATAGCCCAGCCTCCTGGAGAATGCTAAAGCTGCCTCTGTGTCACTTACATCTGATCCTCTATGCTGATATGCCCCAAGGAGAAAGAGTTACAATGTTGAGGTTCGAGTTCAATGGAACTAACTAAAATCACAGCCTTCATTTTTGATCTACATGTCCTACCTAAAACCTTTATAATTTATGTTTTCTAAAGGGGCACCAAAATGCATTTGTTCAATTAACTCTGTTTTAACTGTGCAAAAACACCATGAAAAACATGGATTACAGAGCAGTTACAAAACCTTTGACTTATAATCTTTGATGTTTATGACTGTAAAAGCAAACTGACACAAACTGACAATGTATTCTCCAGATTGTCAATAATTATATATAAAATGTACCTTTCAATGCCACCTTGGTACTTGAATTGAATGAAAGCTTCTGGAAATATACTTATTATATTATTTTTAGGTTGTAGTTTTATAGAGTCGATGAGATTTGACATTTTCGCAGAGCTCCCCCTGCAGGTCTCTTCTGAAAATACACTGCTGGTAAAAAGCTGCAAAAGATTTTTTACTTGGTTCTGCTTATGACAGCAGACATACATACTGTGCAATGGTTCACAATCAGTTGTGGCTACATCCAAAGTTTGTTGGAAGTGAATATCAGGCTCTATGTTGGTCTCTGTAGTTATGCCATTAGCTGTGACTAGCGCTACATGCTAGCAGTGTTTTTACGTATTTAAAAGGCAATACAAGAGATTAGGCTCTTCTACTGTTACTTTGACAGAATGCTTGTGTTTACAGTTCACATGTTTGACAGAGATGGATCATAAACTCAGCGGAGGAGGGCTCACTCTGCAACCAAGATTCCAAAATATCAGAGACGCTTGATATCAGTCGCAGCTCTTTTTTCAGCATTTTTGAGACATGACTCAAGATTTCAGTAATCACTCATTACAGACGGCCAAAATCATGCAGTGGACACTTGTCTTAACCATATTCAGTGTAGTTGAAGTATTGATTAAACAATGGAGAACTGGGTTAATTATTCCATAGTTAGTGAGAATTAAGTTTTAAGTTCATTTTGTATAATGCAAGTAGTCCAGCAACAGCTAAATCACAGAACTAAACCAACCCTGCAGGGATCATCATAGTAAATGTAAACAAATGCTCAACTGCTGTGAGTCTAGGTACAGTGTTGAATAGCGGTACAGAGCTTCATGTAAAACAGAAATAACTATTATCTCGGACATTTACAGACTGCAGACAGGCTGATTCACAATTGTACTAATTCAGTTTGTAGCCGTGGTAGAAAACAAGAATCTACTTTAATCGCACTTCACGGAGATTCCACATTATGCTGGGGGAAAAAAATAACCCCTTCTTATGGATTATCTGTAATGCCACTACTATTCAAAGGTGTCCTAAAGAACTAAATCTGAACAAAAACACACATTCGGCTGATGGTTGATAGCCCCAAAATAATGTGCGCAACGTAACACAACGTAAGCCCCCTGTTTGCAAGGAAATGTTATTACTTTTGGAGAATGTCCCACAGTATGGTATTAAACTTCTCTCCATGGTAACGCGCAGGTGCCTTCCACCAGAAAAGTGCATATCTTAACATTCCATCTCATGCTGTATGTCTCTGCTGGTGCACAAATGTATGTGGAGCCAGAGGAATGTGTTCTCCGTGAGACGAGTGTCCAGACCCTCTCTCTCCAGGGGTGCCTCCAAGAATACACTGAAGAGCCCGGTAGGATTTCACTGAGGAGCGCCTGAAAGCGAAGACAGGGTCAGAGGTCACCCCAGGCTGAATAATCAATTAAAGCAGAATTACAATTGCTACACTTATTTGTGATTTGGCTGATGATTGGGAGAGGAGGGGGAGAAAGCAATGACTGAATCTGTTTGCGTCACAGGTTGTATTCTTCGCCCAAAGACGTATTTTTATCCGCACTTTCAATAGCTGTCTCCTTTATTTTACAGTTCTGAATTGCCTCTATTGTCATGTGTCCCCCTTTGCTCAGAGCGCTCCGATCATGTTAAATATTAATTGCGTTCCTTGGGGGATCGTCTATCAGGCTGAAATCAAATACAGCACAGAGCCCGGCGGTGACAACACTAAACTGTGCCTTTTCTCTGCCACTATTGTTTTGTTACGGGCACTTAACAGAGTTGATGTGAACGCCACCACATAATAGTGCTGGGCAGAAACCGAGCCAAAGAAATTCTGAAACTCTCTTTAGTCTTGGACTGGAGGACATTCTGCTGGTGCGGAATAGAGAGGGTAACTTACTCACCGCAAACTCCAAACAAGTTCAAGAAAAAAAAACATAGAGAAAGTAAAACAAAACATGACTAAATCTTTCAGTAACATTTCAGTGAATCAAAAGTCTCTCTAATTTGAGATCAGTAAAATGCAGTTGAATTTGTTTTGATTTTCTGGGTGAAGCTAAGGATTCCTGTTCCACAACACTGGGAAAATGAAACCATGGTTGGACAAGATCTAATCCTGCTTTGGCATTTGTACTTTTGCCACTTTTTGAAAACGAGCTTTACTTTGAGAGGGTACAAGATTGGAGGGTCACAGGGGTCGAGCTGGTGATCACAAAGAAATGAGCTGAGAAGTTCCATTGCACAGACACCAGAACCTTCTCTACTTACTAGGATTACAAACATCTCACAACACATTCATCACTGGGTTGCGGGAACTCTTTTTCCCACCATTTCTTTGCATTGAAATGTCAGTATCTGCTGTACGTTTATTGTATACATAGAATATATATATATATATATATTTTTTTTTTACAGCAAATTGTCAGACAGCAGAGGGACCGTAAAGAGCAACTAAAGGTAAAATATCACAAGCAAAATCATATTTTAGCTGTTGGATGTTCACCAAACACTGGGCACAGCCATGTTGGACTGTTGAACTCGGGTTCTGAAGTTTTTTCTTCATTTCCAAGTAGGAATTCCAAGTTGGAAGGCTGTTCCAGGAAAATGTACAAATGTAGATCTGAGGACAACTGGACAACATTATTCTTGCAATCACTTATTTGATAAAGTTCGAACTATAAATCACCATGAATAGTTGACTTCAAAAACATTTTAGTGCATCTGAAAAAATGTGGACAATCATTAATGCCAATGAGATGCAAAATGAGAAGAAAACGGATGATAACAGCGTTTAGTGTGATCCCACCTCAATGCATTCACACGTGCCATTGAACACCTGCACTTTGATTTAAAACATTCAGTGTACTTTTGCAAATTGAGAACGTGTAATTTACACAGTTGCTTGCTTAACTGTGTTGTTTCAGAGGAAATCTGATGTTTCATGGTAAATTGGGTTGCAGTGTGTTCAAAGCTCAGTGAGGTATGGAACCATCAGAAATATAAAAATATTGTACTTCCCTCTTTTGTTAGCGCTTCTACTTTTATGGTGTGTTTTATCACCTCACACTGTGCTGACAGACAAGCACGAAGAGATGCCACTGCCGTTCACAAGTGCAGCACATTTGACACAAATTCCCCCACAGCAGAGTGTCCTTGAAGGCCCCACCCTCTCCTCTGACCCCTGGAGCCCACAGGGAGGGCCTTGCATTAGCACTACACACGGCCGAACCTGCCCCGGCCTGCTCTCTGTAAGCTGGGTAAACCTGAGCTGTTCTGACCTTGTGCCAGTAACACTCAGACTGCTGACAGAAGAACAGCCCCTTCACAGTCGTCAACACTTCACTCACCTACAAGTATGACGGACAAGGAGGTATGTTTCTTCCTTTGTGACAACTTGTTCTACAATGCCTCTGTTCTCAAACCTTGTTCTGACTTATATTTGCGAATCGAAGTTAATGATTCAAAATACATAAACTTTTTGGTCTTACTTTACCTTTAGCCTAAACAAATCACAGACAACAATGAAGGATTCTTTTCATTGAAGGTGTATTTTTGTAAGGTGTAATTTTCTGGTAGCTTTTGAGAGATTGTGTTTCCTTGACTTTTCCACAGTTGGTCATTAAACTTAGATAGACAGATTAATGCAAGAAAAGTACGTTTAAAAAAAATATTGAGTAACATTCCAGGCAGAGTAACACCAGAAAAAGCACACCTTTAAAGTGCATATAACTGAAATTAAGTGAACATGATTATATTTAAAATTTCAATTATTTGCCCAGTTCAAGAAATTAATCTAACTTTATTTTTAAAGTGCTTTTCATATTAAAAATTTGTAACAAAGTGGTTTAGAAAGTAGGTTTACATGCAGTTTTCCCTAGTTTCTCAACTTGGTGAAGTTTAGTTGTTCCTCCTGGTTTGACATGAGCAGCAGATGTGACATATGGAGGTAATTCCATAATTGTAACCTGGCAACCTATAAACAAGGGCTTGTATTGTGTTACATTTCCGTTTGAGTCGCCAGAAAAATGTGCTCCTTGGGCAAATGTTTTTGTTTTGTTTTTTTTTATATCTTTTTTACCTTTTCTTTGCTACACTATTTGTGTAAAACAATGATTACCAGAGACCAAAAATATAAAAACCTATCATATTGGGGTGAGGGTGGCTCTGGACCAGTAATTGACAGCAGCCTTCCAGAATCAAACGTGGCGTGATGGAATAACAACAGCCAGAGCTTGCTTAGAACTGGAGCGGATATTTGCATTTGGATTATGCCTTTTCCGTCTTCTTTTCACAGAGGGACATTGCAATCCAGTGGCTCTGACCTGAGCCTGTATGGGTCGCAAACGCTGTGAGTCTAAGGCAAGAAAACCACAAAATTATCTGTTGTAAAATGTATGATAAACACATTCTCTTTCTCTAGCCCTGGTGCTCTCTTCAATTGAGCTATGCACATTTGGTCAAAGAGCAATATACTTTTTTAGAAGTCCCTCATGAATTGTATGACAACGAGGACAATTATGTCGCCCGGAGTGGCATCCACACGAGGCCCAGCCCAAAGGAGCGACGTGGGGCCGTCCTTCCGTAGATCCACACCTGCAGAAGGATCCATAAGGGGTCAGTGTTCTACTGGGGGACTTCAACGCCCACATTGGCAGTGACAGTGACACCTGGAGAGAGGTAATCGGGAGGAACGTCTCCCCCCATCTGAACCCGAGCGGTGTTCTATTGTTGGACTTCTGTGCTAGTCACAGTTTGTCCATAACGAACACCATGTTCAAGCACAAGGGTGTCCATCAGTGCACGTGACTCCAGGACACCCTGAGCCGGAGGTCGATGATCAAATTTTTTAGCCGTGTTTGTCGGTCACATAAGAGGGACCTTTTTGTACTCACCGGAGAAGTGCAAAAAGCATGTGTTTTCAGCTGCAGCGCAGTTCAACAAGTTCCAATTGCCGGTGTGTGCATGCTCATAGTAAAAAATGGAGGCGTGCAAAGCATCCTGATATGCGTTGGCCTAATAAAGTTAATCATTGTTGTAAGTTGATCTTCATTTCTTTCTTTTTTCTTTTGTTTTCTTTAATGTTAATAGGGTTACAATGTTATGCAGAGATGTGCATAACAATTTTATAGAGTGGGGGAGCGCGAAATGTTTTCTTCTTCCTAGGGGGGGCGCAACAGAGAATAATTGAGAAGCACCGCATTGGAGTAAGAATTGGAATGACCCGTGACTGATGATCCACAGACAACTACTGAGGCTTCCCCTTCTGATCAGACAAAGTCATTAGAAGTGTGCTGTGTGCAGTCACGGCCCGCGCCCCGCTCCTGACGCCCCATTTCACCACTCGTCCGCCTTTGTTTATTCAGCGGAAGGAGGCTGGAGGCGGCCTGTCAGAAAGTGAGTCTGTCTGCCATCCGGGGACAAACTCGGCATTCCAAACACACCTCCAAACCTGAGCTCGCTGGAGGATTGAGACAAGTCTGCGCTGTCTGTCACGCTCCACAGCCCCAGCGTGTGTGCGAGCTGGGGAAGAGGAGGAGCGAGGTGGAGCGGGCATGTTCGGGCCTCGGGAAACACCAGGATATCGGGCAGCAGAGAGACCAAGTCGTGTTTTCTACCTGATACTGTTGAAGTGCAGAGCATTCCTCCGTCTATCACTGTGTCCCCTCTTCACTCACTTAAGCTCCATGCAGTTCGGATGCACAGCCCCCATTTAGGAAGCAGAGTTTTACATCCCTTATGCAGGCCCTCAGCTCAGATATGTTTTACATGCTGCAGAAATGTGCAGAAGCTCAAGGGGGCACAGGAAGTATAGATTTGATATGTCTGTATTTTTCTTCCTCTTCAAATACAGTCAAAAACTTTGCAAATATATAACACAAGAGTTTGCTTGTGCACATTTCTGTGCAATGTTTTTGGTAGAATGTAAATAATCAAGTTTTTTAGTTTGTAATGAAGTTCAACACTGAACACTTGATTCCGGAAGAAAGTTTCCCAGTGATTTCCTTTTAGACCTTCCAAAATAATAATAATAACAATAATGATAAATTAAAGCCGCGAAGCGGCGATGGTGGCCCTCGCCCCGCACGCGACCGCCTCCCCACGCGGCCTCGGCCGGTCCCAAACCGCCCCGGGGCACCGTCCTTTGCCTCTGAGCATCACCCAGGCCCCCGTGACCCCCCCTCCCCCCACTCACACCGGGAGGCGTCCCTATAGAAGTGCATTGGCGGGCGCTGCTCTCCAGAAGTGGCGAAACCGTCCAAAACACGGCTTCGATGTAATTGACTTTTTCAATCGAAATGCTCTAAATAATGCGTCTGCCGAGTTTCACTGACTTTGCTCCAAATAATTTTGGCCTCTCCATAGACTTATGACATGTCTCATAGGAAATGAACAGGGGATATGCGGGCCCCCCCAGGCCAAACGATCCAAAATAGGACATCGGTGTAATTTACTTTTTTGCAGCTTTTGCCGCTTAAAATCAGTTTGCAAGATTTCGTGGAAATCAGGAAATGTTGGTACTTTAACATGACCAGCAGGGGGCGCTATAGTGAAAACTGCTTATGTGCTCCTGAGTCTGTTCCATTTAATATTTTATTCTGCATCTGTGACTACAGTTTGGGCTCTGTAGGGCAGTACCTGTGACTGGGAGAATTATTCATATAAACAGGAAATTAAGGCGTTTGTTGACAGGAAATCACGATGAAACCGTGCAAGAAAGGCCAAAAAAATTGGCAGATTATTAAATTTAAATCTGTCTTGATTAGGCACGTGTACGTTAGACCGATGTCGGTACAAAACCCTAGGACAAGTTCTCAATGGAAAACAAAAACTTAAAGTGGCGTTTAAAATTAAAATCAATATGGCCGCCTCGTCGTTTGTCTGATGACTGAGCACCAATTATGTTTTAGGGTGCTTTTTATGTGTACTAGCACTCTGCCGAATTTTATGGGCCTCCTCCAAAGTAAATGTGTCTCCCTCTCCATAGGCCTCACCCAAAAGGTGGCGCTGTAGAGGCTGTTTTTTCGTTTCAGGGAAAATATGGTTATGACCCATTAATGTCCCTTAAAAGGAGTCACTGTATTGAGTTTGGTGGCTGTCCTGCAGGTTTTAGTTGTTTTTTATTGCAGCCTTGTGTAAAGAGAGTCAGACTTCCATAGACAATGAATGGGAGCTCTGGAGGGCTCTAGAGGCAAAATTATGAAGAATAGGGCATGGGTCCCATTGACTTTTTTGCATCTTATGAAATGACGAATCTTATCCCCAAGCTTGTCCGATTGACACCAAGTTCTCAATGGAAAACAAAAACTTAAAGTGGCGTTTAAAATGAAAATCAATATGGCCGCCATGTCGTTGGTCTGACGACTGAGCACCAATTATGTTTTAGGGTGCTTTTTATGTGTACTATCACTGTGCCAAATTTTATGGGCCTCCTCCAAAGTAAATGTGTCTCCCTTTCCATAGGCCTCACCCAAAAGGTGGTGCTGTAGAGGCTGTTTATTACTTTCAGGAAAAATACAGTTATGACCCATTAATGTCCCTTAAAAGGAGTCACTGTATTGAGTTTGGTGGCTGTCCTGCAGGTTTTAGTTATTTTTTATTGCAGCTTTGTGTGAAGACAGTCTGACTCCCATAGACAATGAATGGGAGCTCTGGAGGGCTCTAGAGGCAAAAGTGTGAAAAATAGGCCATGGGTCTCATTGGCTTTTCTGACCAGGAGGCTGTCTAGGAATTGTGTGCAAATTTTCACAAATAAAAGTCAAAGTAATTGTTTTTCTCCCCATTGTAATTTAGTGCGCTCCTACAGGTGGCGCCGTAAGGTTGATTGTTATTGTGCGCACATAAATGGATTCAGCTGCTTGACGTTTACGTGTGTTTCAAATTTCATGTCGATCGGAGTATGCATGTGCGCGCAGGAACTATTTAAATGATTTAGTGAGTACTCTTTGCGCCCCTGGTGGCCAACGGTGATAAATGCACCATGTCACTAATTAAGTTTTTTTCATGGCGCCCTGCACTGGACATATTCCCCAAATTTCGTCCAAATCGGACAATGTCGATGTTTGACTTAATAGGTAGGGGGCGCTAGCGAGTACTTTTTAATTATTTTTTTTAATGTATTACATTCAGATCATAATTACGCACTCGTGACTGAAATTACAGCTCTGTCAGTCCAAGCGTGTAGCCGTGACATGCGATCGTAAAAACAGGAAACGAAGGCGTTCGTCGATGGCGAGCCACGGCGAGACCATTCGAGATATCCGAATAAAAGTGGCAGATTATTAAATTTCAATGTGTCCCGATCGCATAAATGTGTGCCAGACCCACGTGTGGCAAAAGCCCTAGGACATGTTCTCCGTCAAAAAAAAAAAGTCAAACTGGCGTGGCGACTTCGGTCCAATATGGCCGCCGTGCGCTTGGTCCGAGGGCCGCGCTCCAATGTCATGTTTTGCTCGGTTCACTGTTCTCTATCACTGCTCCGAGTTTCGTGCGCGTCGGGCAAAATTTGCTCGTCCCATTTCCCATAGGGTTCCGATTCGGGCCGGTGCTGTTCGTTCGGGCCGGGTCGGACGCTCTCGAGACGCGCGAAATACGAATTTTTTTTCCGGGCCGATCGCGACTATACCCCCATTGAAGACTTTTCGTGCATGTTTACTGGGTCAAAAAGGGCCGCGAAGAGTAAGAAAACGGTGGTAATAATAAGCAAGAAACCAGCAAAGAACAATGTCCCTCGCCAGTTTACTGGCTCGGGCCAAAAATAAATAAAGTTTGATAGCTTTTTTGATGCTAATTTGTTTTGAAACTTCGAAACTTGAGCCACTCCTCTTGGGAAGGAGGCTACGGTCCATCCGGACCAGAACCTCCCGCCACAAGAACAGTCCTTCTGCTATTGGACTCATGAACACTTTATAACACCTGCCACTTCAACAATAACATTATAAAGCAGATATCTATTTGCACTGCCATTTTGCACTGTCCAACTGTACATTTCTGTAAATAGTCAAAGTCTATTCTATTTTATTTTATTCTTAATTTTTTGCATGCCCCTTTTTATATATTTTTAAATATTGTATTCAGTGTTATATGCTGCACCTTACGCCAAAGCAAGTTCCTATGTTTGTGAATTTGATCACTGACAATGGCAATAAACCAATTCTGAATTCTGTTTCTGGTTAGTGCACATGTGCCGGCAGGCCCCAGTATTTTGAGTTTGAATCCGGCTCCGATAATTTTCTGCACGTCCTTCCCTCTCATCATTCTTTACCATACCATACTGCTGGTTAGCCTCTGTCATGCCTTTAAACTCTTAATATTGGTAAGACAGACACATTTAATGTCACGCTGTGGAACATTCTGAGCATTCTGAGCAACTATATCTACATCATCAGAAAAGTTACACAGTGCACATTTAAAGTTTAATAGTTAGCTAAGCGCAATATGGGTGCTTTAATATATTCCAGTCTATAAGACTGGCTGTTGGTTCATGATCACAGCTCTCTCTGAAACAGATGCTCGCTCCATACGTCTTTGGTTTGTGTTTGTCTTGTCTCTGCGTTGAGCTGTGTGAGCTCTGGATGCCGTGGGCGCTGCAGAGGTGACCTGCTGCCAGGCTGAAGAGTGCTGTGCAACGTGCTGCTGCCTCACACACATCAGCCTGGTACTGACACAGGACAGGAGCCAGGGACAGTGAGAGACAGTGAGGGACAGAAGCGAGGGACAGGAGCCAGGGACAGTGAGGGAGAGGAGCGAGGGATAGTGAACGGCAGTGAGATAGAAGCAAGGAACAGTGAGGGACAGAGGCGAGGGACAGTGAGGGACAGAGGTGAGGGACAGGAGCAAGGGACAGTGAGGGACAGAAGCAAGGGATAGTGAGGGACAGGAGCCAGGGACAGTGAGGGACCGGAGGCAGGGACAGGAGCCAGGGACAGTGAGGGACAGAAGCGAGGGACAGTGAGGGGCAGAAGCGAGAGATAGTGAGGGACCGGAGGCAGGGACAGTGAGGGACAGGAGCCAGGGACAGTTAGGGACCGGAGGCAGGGACAGTGAGGGACAGGAGCCAGGGACAGTGAGGGACCGGAGGCAGGGACAGTGAGGGACAGGAGCCAGGGACAGTGAGGGACCGGAGTGAGGGACAGTGAGGGACAGAAGCGAGGGATAGTGAGGGGCAGGAGCGAGGGACAGTGAGGGGCAGGAGCCAGGGACAGTGAGGGACAGAAGCGAGGGACAACACAACACATTTGTTTTAAAATAGTTGTGGACCAAAGAGCAGTGGCATTACTCTTACAATAAATGCCTTTTCAATGTAGTGCCAGGAATATCAAATTGTAAACACTGACATTTTGGATTTAAGTCTATTGAATTCATGTTTGTTTGTTTTATTATTGAATTGTCAGAGTTCTTGTCTTATCATATCGTCCATGTAATCTTTGTTGTTCTATTTGGCTTTAAAAACTATGTGTGACATTCCAAACAATTCTCCCACCACTCCACAAAATCACAGCTTTTTGTTTTGTTTTTTAACAAGGCAGCAAATGTTGAAGCTAAGTTAAAGATGCACAATGTAACTTTTCTGGTATGGGGTCCGCCGCGGGAGAAAGTTCCACAGTGCTCCAGAATGAGAACTTTATGTCTTTCTAATGATTGTAGCAATTGAGCCACAAACAAATTGTGTTCACACATGCTTGAGAATAAGTGCTCACAGGTATGCGATTCAGGCCTTGTTATGTGTGTAAGGAAGCTTCATAAATTAGGTCCCCAAAAGTGATAACATCTCCTTGGAGAATATCAGGTGACGGACCCTCCACCAGAGAAATACACGGAATCACAGCACTGTTCTCATTATGGGTCAACACAAATGTGTGTCAGTCTCCATGTGGTTTATCCAAGGACAACATGCTGTTTGGAGATGCTCACTGGCTTTCCCCGGCACACTGCCCCCTCAGGAGTATTTGTTCTGATAATTAAAGGGATAATCTAAAATTTAAACCAAGGTCTTAACCCGTATATCCACTTGAAACAGTATAAATGCAAATATGCACAACATGGATGCCAACAGAGAAGCTGGAATCTGCCTCATTATTGCCATTCTTCGGGTTCGGCCAGAGTTCACACATCGCCTTGGGTTTCGGAATAAGAGGCAAACACATTTAATTAATCTATCATGAATTTTTAAAAATTACACCCTTTAAAGTGGGATTATTATTATTATTTAGAATCTCGGGATATGGATAAATTATGGTGCGAAACCGGCACAGCTTGCATGCATTTTAATTAATCTCCAACTGCAGGGGGAGGAAAATGACTTCTTATCTTCTGCCAAGTGTGGACCACCTACAGCCGGAGAACAGCAGACAGCTCTGAGTGTTTGGCCGACGCCGCGGCCTGAGCAACCACATGTTCCACTCAAACAAGCTGGAGCTCCATCACCTCAGACACTGGTAAAGATGGTCATGCATTTTCATAAAGAATATAACTTAGTACAGATGGTGCAACTTGAGATCTTTTGAATCTGTTTTACTAAAGCTTTTGAAAGTCTCTCTATTTGCAAGGCATTGCATTATGTTTGAAGTGACTTGCTGTTTGTTAAGTCTGGACAGAAATCATGTAGAAACAGACAATAGGGGCAACAAGCTCTTTACTAGATGTATTCAAATGGAGTAAAAGAAGGAGGATTCAAGGCAACAAATGAAGAATGGGAACATAATAATGGAGGAGCGCAAAACCTTATGTTTGGAAAGAATTTTGTTGGAAAAATGCCATATCATACCATATCAAAGTGCACATTATTCACAGGGACATGCTTCTTGCTGGAGAAATTGTGGCTGCCAGGTAGACGATCATTTTTATATGTGGAGGTTTGAGATTGGTCTGAGATTGGTGTGGGACTTTCCACAGTTGACTTTAAATGTATCTGGAACATAGAACACCAGCAATGGAAACAATCGATGGGTACATATGGAACCTACTTTTGGCACCCAACATCACTAAAAATGGATGACGCCAACTGACACGAATATAAAGAATTGGACTGAAATAAATGTGTTTAACTCTCTAACAACTTTTTTATGAAAATAAAAGAACATTTAAAAAGTACATAAAAGCTCTTGAAAGTCGATTTTTCCCCTTTAAGATTGTAATGGTGTCATTAACCTTAGGTTATTTACCTCCCAAATGCATAAGTGCTCAGTGTTTGTACCACATGCAGTGTCTTGGAGAAAGCTGCAGCTTGTGCATTATGGATTAGTGGTCAGCTCATATTTAAATGATGGAGATCAGGAGGTCAGCAGGTTCAGACGTGCGTGTGGTTAAACAAGGTTAAATCTGTGAAAACCTTCAGGGACCAGAGCGCTCTATTGCAGAACCTCAGCACACATCTGGACCCACGCTGCACGCATACTACACATTACATGTTATATTGTCCTGTTTTATGGCACCCATTACCATGACTTATACATTCATTTCCTGGAGACAAATCCTATAACCATAACCATAATTACATGCCTAACCTTAACCAAAACCTTGACCTTAAGATAAAATAGCCAGTATCTAAAGTTTAAGCCATATAATTTATCTAATATTAGCTTTACCTCCTATTTTTGATTGGGTGATTAATACCCAAAAGCAAAAGATCTCCATAATGTTATTGTGTATACACATTTCTGTCCCCACAATAATGAATACACACCCACACGCTCTCTGATTTGGACATAATCAAGAACCATTTTCAGTAAACAGGACTGAGCATGCTATTCACCTTTGAAACACACATTTGATAGAATATTACATTGTGAAGACTTGCTTTTTTTCTTCTTAAAGTTGGCCAGAAACATGATCTAAGGGTGAAAAAACTTTCATTATTGCCCATGATAGCTCTCACAATCCTCGTGTCACTCTCAGTCTGTGTTCCATTTGTATTTTGTTGTTTGTAATGTCCTCAAAACAGTTCTGTCAAAAAAGATATGTCAGACTGATCTCATCACCTGTACTTTACTTACTACTTCCAGGGTTTGGGGAATACATCATGTACCCATTTAATAAACACATTTATATGACTTTCAGTATAGTTCTGGTTCGTGGGTGCTTACATAAGACTGTATTTTGCACGTCTTACTCATGGCAATAGTGTGGGCAGTCAAGCTCTTGGCATATTCTGAACACCAGAGATAGTTGACTAGTTTATAGAGAATAGATTTGTGAAATAAGTCCTAGGAATATTTATATTTTTTCCAGTCACAGTTGCTGCTTATTAGTAAACTAAAAGTATTTGACCCAACACGCTCAGTTCATGTTGTTTTCTGCCATTTTTTGCAAATAAAAAACAAAACATGCTTAACTCCCCGACCCTTGCCCTGGACGTGCAGAACACCAGCTCTTTGTTTGAGCGAGACACACAGGGCAGTGCAGTCTGAGGGGGATGTTGTGGGCGATGTTTCAGAGAGCAGAAAGATCAAGTTTGTCACATTACTTAGAATGAAACTGTTATATACGTGCAAGTAACGACCGCAATATAATCCAAAGCCATGTTTTTGTCGACTGATAGCGGTCATTTTTTTGTATGCTAATCAATACAATAATTTGAATAGATATTATTGTGTAAATCACATAGACAGCAATGGGGCTGCAACTAATGAGTATTTTGGTAATTGATTAGTCTGGCGATTATTCTTTCGATTAATCGATTACTTATTTTAGATTACAAAAGGTCAGTGAATATGAGATTTTTGCAATATGTAACCAAGAGGAAGCTAAATCCTTTTCACAGAGGATACTTACAAATAGGTTTTTCGATAAAAACACTTAACTGTTTCTTAAAGGTTTCTCTGGTCATATCATGGGAATTAAACCAAGCAAGTAAGATAAACAGTTTAATAAGTTAACAAGTTTAACTGTTAATAGTTAAAAAAAAAATAATAATAATAATAACTCCAGAAGAGTCACACATCCTATGACAATTCTGGAACTATTTCAAGAAGAACTATTTCATTCACACACTCCTTTAAAATGAACCAAAAGCAACATGCTCAAGCAAAAGGGGTCAGCTTGGTGTCATATAGCTTTCTCCCAGGTACCATCTGCGGGCCAACAGTTCAAATTGCATTGTTCTAATCTGTCTAAATGAGAGAAAAAGCTTCTTGGAACACATTAATGCTGGGGGCAAACACTCTCCCCCTCTCCATCCCTCCAGTCCATCCTTTCTCCTGTCTCACTTTCCCTCTTTTAGCTGTCAGCATTCCCACACGGCTGCATTACAACATGACAAACTAATCAAATGCCATGGGAACGAAGCGGTGTGTGTGGGAGCCATCTGCGAGAAAACCAGCCCGTACAATTCAATCCTACTACTGGGTTCCTACTAATAAGTTGTCAAGTGGCGCGGTGGAGGCTCCTGAGCCCTTAAGCTCTTGCTCAAACATGATCGGGGCCGTGCGGGTGATTTGCAGGACAATTGGCCCACTAGGGAGGTCAGGAGGTCAGCCGGAGGTGCTTGTCCGGGCCCCTGCGTTCAAGCTGATACACAAGCAGCGATAATCTCCCAGACGGTGAAGTAGCGCCGGTGAATATGGGAACCAGGAGCAGACTTAATCGAACGCTGAAAAGCACGGGTGAATTTCATTTGTGTCAAACTGTGATTGAGATGTTTCTTGAAACCAGATAGTATAGCTGGGTCTCTGATCTGAGTTTGTGGTGCATTGGATATACTACATTACATAACCATGATAAAAAAAATATAAAAACATGTTGGGTTTGTTATTACATGTAGACCAACTGCAATTATTTGTCTCCGATCAACTGTTCTGGACCCTGGAAGAAAGTAACAATGGGAACATTTACCCCATTTTTGTTTTTTCTGTTGTCAGTACCTGCACAGGTGTGAACAGTCAGAAAGAAATCAGATTACTCACATCAGATCTAACTATTTGACATTTCAATAATCTGATAAATCCAGAAATCATCTAACTATTTGTGTGCATGTAAACATATAGTCGCCACATAAATCTTAATTACATATTAACTAGCACCTTAAGTAATTGATCTTTCATTGGTTGATTTTGTGTTTAGATATTTCTTATGAAAAGCCAGCATATTAGTGATACAGAAGAACTGATTTTTGTCCCCAGCTGAGAGTGGGACCAGTGCAGCAACAGAGCTGCAGTAGGAAGGAGTATTTGACCAATCTAGTGAAATAACTCCTGAAACACAATGGCGACATTTTTTTTTGACCGCCAGTTGAATGTCAAGCTGCATGAAATGGAATTTTGTAAACCCATCTGTGCCTGCTTATACACTACTTGTTCCTGAAAACTATTTCTATGGTTTCCCACAACACAGCATTAAATCAATATTCTGCAACCGTGTGATTCACTACAGATAAAAGATAGATAGAGGTCTGTTATTATCTTCGACTAACCTGCATTTACAACAAAACACATCGTTAGAAGACAAAGATCCTATAATCGTGACAAAATAACCCACTCAAGAATTTATTCCCTTATTGTGTGGCCATTGGACTGAAAGAATGCTCTCTAGCTCTTTGTCCATTTAGGCTGCTGGTTCCTGTCAGAGCAGCACAAGTCGAGAGCTGTTTCTCAGAATACAAATGCACCAGATTACGGGTAATTTGATTCGATTATACACCGGAGTTTGTCTCTCATAAGAGCGCACTGCCCCGAGCCAGGAAACAAATGATATTCAGTTTGATATCATACACTGTAAATGTTTCCTGTGAAGTGAATTCACCACTCGGGCGCTCATATCAAGTGTAAGTACATTATCGTATACATCACAGCGAATGGGCCAAAAACAACTGTTGAAGACTCTTTTCAGTTTTATGCTTGTGTGTTAAACAGCTGACTATCTGAAAGCAATCTGTGTAGTACCGCTATTAACACCATTAGATTCTTCTTAGGCTGGAGGACATTTCTGCAAAGATCAATGCTTCACTATTGAAACTCCTTCACTGAAGGACACACCTGTGTTTATAGAGGTCTTTTTGTCTCGATGCTAATGCTAACTTTCATTTTGAAACATGAAACATTAAAACAATGTCCTAAATAATATACATATATTAAAACAATCGGGAAGTCTTTACTTTAAACCTTTAGGTGTCATTTATTTACATTTTAATATAAGTTTGCATTGCTTTGAGACACGTCAAGCATAACCAAGTGAATGGAAGTAATTTCTTGAGGGCAAGGTTTTCAAACTGATCCTCAAGTCTGGAAATTACAGAGAACTGGAGGAGAAAAGCAAGCATCTTGGAGGAGATGGGTGTAGGACAATTGGGGATCTGTGCTTCCAAAGCATGGTATTCTTGAGACGTACTCCTTGCACGGTAACTTTCTGCACTTCTTTGTAAAAATACATCTGCCTTGACCGCTGTTACGCGTTTTAAAAGCTTGAGTGGCAATCGAGACAAACTCTGGCAGATTCCACTTCCCACTCACTTTGGGACACAAATCGCTGTAATAAACTGCAACATTCAATAAAAATATGGCTATTAAGAGGCAGAATGTGCTAAGTCTCCTCTCCAGGCAGATGAGCTTGTGTGAAAGATGGCAGCGTTCAGGGCTGTTTGCAGGTGATGCTGTGTGAAGCGCGCAAAGTAAACACGACTCTGATTTTTATTCCTCTGATGCTCTGCTCAGAGGAGGAGGCCATTTCGCCGTATGTTTTATGGAGAGCCATAACTCTGACAGATACATCCACAGCAGCCATCCTCCATCACTCTAGAGCTGCATACTGTTGTATATGAGATGCTCTGGTGGACAGAGTTCTCAAATGATTGAACAGTAAAAAGAATTTTCATTTTGTAGTGGACTGGAATCTCTGCTGGAGTTAGAGTCTTGACACATTAAAAGCGACATTTGAAGACTTTTGACTGGCGCTGATTCAGACTGTAGGGTCATACACAGTTGAACTGATTACTTTCTCTCTTTAACAAAAGCTAGTTAGTCTGTGTTGAGGAAATTAATTGTTGTGGGTTATGAGAGGGTGTTCTTTATCTCCCCCTGTTGTTAGCTAATAAGGGAAACAACTTTACACGGCAAAATGGAAACTAAAAGTAATTTTGAGAGTCAAAGACTTGATGCACAAGAGGCAAAGATTTACCAGTAACACTTTAGAATAACTCCCATTATTCCTGCCTTAGTAATGAATAAAGACTTAATTAATAGTGAACAAAGAGTTAATTAAGAATGATTCAGGCTTATTAACTACTTAACTAATACTCTAACTCAAATTCCTAGCTCTAACCTTAACCCTAACCTTAATTAAGTAGTTACTAATCCTGAATCATGCTTCATAAACTATTTGTTCAGTATGAAATACGTCTTTGTTCATGCTTTACTAAGGCAGGAATAAGGGGAGTTATTCTAAAGTCTTACAGATTTACCTTATCAGTTCCTGACATCAAATGGAGAATATGAGCTGACCACCATCCTTTACATAAAGGATAGGATAAGGAAAGGATCAGTAACATTCAATGTATTGTCAAAGTTCTGGAATTTCACAAATGTATTATGTTAAGCATCAAACCAATTATAGAGCCTGGGATTGTACGTCAAAAGCTTTGAGACGAAAGACATACAAATCAAACAAAAGAGCTGGAGAATACACTGTATAAACTGACTAAGTGAATGGACACTAAGTTTATTATTTAACATCTTAAAATTTCCATTGAATTAACATTAAATTCTATGTGGTCTGACAGTAATCCTAACACAAACCAACAACAACAATTCCATTGTACCGTTTGACCAGGACTTTTTCTAGAAGCCATTTTCGGGACATTGGACCATACAAAAGATAGAATATTTTGTTTTTAATTGCCATGGCAACTGCTCTAATATTTCTGAAACCCTTTGACAGTTCTATTATTCCATTAGTGTTTTAATTGTGAGTTCAACACTACATGTGTCAGAACCTCAAGCAACATGGCGATGTTCTAAAAATATACCAAGATGTGTTTTTCATCAAGTTGCATCATCTCAAAATCATAAATATCATAAATATGGTTCCATGAGCATGATAAATATGCTCTAATAACTCGTAGCTAAATCTGACAGATTGGTCTCCACCACATTTCATATGCTATATTGATTTCCAGTAATCTCTAAGATATATTCCTGTTTTTATTCATCTGAATTTCTTAAACTTTGACCCCGAAATTGTCTTGCTTCATAAACTCAGCCCTACAAAGTGATCCGACACTTTTAATGCACTCAGTCTATTATAGCAAGGGGAAGTGTGGTTGATTTTCCATAATTGTTCCTCGCTGGTTCATTTCCTGATTATCATTTCTTGCTTATTTCAGTGTGGTGCAGCTCATTTAACTTGATGTGCATTATGGGACCACGACAGCGGAACAATCACGAACAACTGGAGCCGAACACTGCAGTCTGTCTCCACTTCTCACCAACTGTTTGTGCTTTACAAGAGAGTCCGCACAGAAAGTCTAATGGATGTTAAAATGATAATGTATTATGTGTCACAAGGCTGGCTGCACTTGAAAACCTGTGGATGAGATTTCTAGAAGTACATAAAATCCCTAAAAACAAACAAATAAACAAAACAAAAAACAGATGTGTTCTTCCATTAAATTCTAAAGTAAAGTATCAACAACAAACCTTTTAATGTTCCTTCCTGTTCTGTTGACGTCTAATTCGTTCATTTTGTTCACATTGATCGTCATATCTGTCCAATTATTTGTCTGACAGAAAAAGAAAAAAAAAAGAAGAAGAAGAAAGCTACACAACTAACCAAATTAACCAAATCGTATACAATATATATTGTTGAAAATTCTTCCATCCAACATCCCAAGCAAAGAAGTAACACCGTACCACTTTATAATAACTAACACCTTAATTAGCCTTTACAAAGCAAGAACAAAGACTTAATTCACAATAGACATGTAGTTTATTAAGCATGATTCAGGCTTTGTAACTACTTAATTAGGGTTACAAATTAGTATTAGTATTAGGTACGTATCTTAATTCATGCTTAATTAAGGTAGGAATAAGTGCAGTTAGTATAAAGTGTTACCATAATATCTAATGATGATAGAATGATGTAGTTGGCGCATCCTCCTACAGAAAAGCTATATAGTGCACCTTTAATTTGGTACGACAATGAAATTTTGATTCTTATATCCAATGTGAAAGAGGAACCAGTTTGTTTCTGCAACCAAAGTCCCTCCCACTTGAAATGAGTGACAGTCACAGAAGAGGTACCAGACAGAATTTCTTGGTGTAAGTCCAGTAGGAAAGGACAGGATTGGATATTAACACTTTTTCAGTGTATCCCCCACCTCTACTGGCCTGTGTTAATTGGAGGCCTCTCTAAGTGTAGACCTCTTCAGATGATGAAGATGATGACTCTGTCTCCGCTCCATCGCCTGTCTGCACCTGCCTACCTGAGACTGCAGTGGCTCTGGTGCATACACCATCCTTATGCATACTGTGCATGCTAAAGCGTTTGCTGCATCCAGGAGCCCTCTGTATGACAGCGAGTGCCCCGCAGTGTCGGCCCCGTGCCCCGCTCTGACAGGCTGGTCTGCGGGGACACGTTGACCCCGCTGCCCTGTCTGTGTTTGTTTACCTTCAGCCGCACCTGCCTCCCATCTCGGGCTGAGACGAAGAGCTCCGAGTGGACAGGCTCTCAACGGCTGCCACGAGCCAACCGGAGCCTGACCGCGACGCTGACCATAGACGCCAAGCCAAGCGGACTACACTGGACATAAGACACATTAATCAATGGGTCATTTAAAAGTAAACACAGGGATTATGGTTAGGAAAACATTGTGAAAAGTGCTGTAACAGTTCCGGGCCAGAGACACAGCAAGGGATTATATAACTTCCATAGTCATAAAAATACTGGCGGGTAATTGGCTGCAGAGTGGTGAGTAGAGATGGCAGGTCTACATTTACTTATTAACAGATTGACTGCACACTATCTGCTGGAAATTCTAAGTACAGTTTTTTGGATAGAACATTAATCTAGCATTGTAATGTTAATTAAAAAAAAGGGATCACTCTTTTTTTTATACCCAAAAAAAATACAAAAAATACAATACTAATCATTTTAATGACTGTATGAGAAGCATAACCCCTATTATTTATTTTGAAACATTTAAATACTTCTTCTTTTGGCACTTTCCACTTTTTGGCAAACATGGCATTCAGATGAGAATCAGCTTGTACAATGGACTTTGAATGTATTTGGCCTTTCATTTCAGAGGTTAAAACAAGCAGACCACAATTACTCCAAATATGAATCTCGGTGACTCTCCGTGCTCTCAGCTCATTCTCCGCAGAGTAATTATGGAGAATTATTCAAAAGCAGCTGACTGTTTGCAAAGGCAGACATTTCCACACATCATAACTATTGTTTTGCAAATGGAGTTGATGGCTGTGTTATCTGTCTGTGGCTGAGAATGGCCAGCACCTGTTCGGAACAATGCACACTTTATTACGCAGGTCTAAGGCAATCAACACTTCAGTCTCTATCTGGCCTAAGAGTTCCAGTGTTATTCAAATATTAAATTAACTAAATTGCACATATTGAAAATAAGTTAATGGATGCATTCAGCTTTTTGTATGTGCCACCATAATGAATAGCTTCCAGTCAGTCTCTTGCCAATGATTAAAATCCATCTTCAAACAGGACTTAACATTTGGTATCAGACTAAACTGTTCTATGTTTAGTCTTCTTAAATTATCAAAATATATCAGTGCCACAGCAGAGAAATAGATGGAGAGAATATGGATTTTTTGGACGTTAGGAGTCTTATTTTCCCAGACACCGTAGCTGTCTGGAGCAGTTTTCAGGTAATTAAACTAGTGTTATTGTGTGAACCAACATAAACCTCCACCACGTTGGTCAAATACACACCACAGTGCACCATAGTTGGTGTGCCAGTCAATCTGAAAGCATCCCACTCAGAGTATGTGCCAAACCGGCTGTATTGAGTGCAAAAGAGGCGTTACACATCCCCTATGTAACAGTTGTCAAAGGGACAAAGCCTTAGGCACATGCTATGCACTTCTATTGACAATAACAGACTTGTATTTGTGCAGCGACAGAAGAAACTCAAAACACCCCAAATAAATGGTACTCAAATGTCGGAGCAATAAATCTGAACAGAACTGTGGAGCAGATTGTGGCCTGTTCTAAGAAAGCATTTGTGCCCTGGTGTCTGAACACTAACTGAATGAGAGCAAAGGTGAGAAAATAGAGCCATGCTTCCATTTGATTCTTAGCTGCGAGTGTGGTGTAAGTAACACAGTGTCAACCCCTCTCTGCCAATATATTCCCCCTGGGGTCGGAGTCAATACGCCATTACATGGATTAAAAGAGGCTCTTCTGTCCACTGCTGCCTGATACAGCACAGCAAATAGCTTCTGATTTTTATTCATGGCTTTCTATCACAAAGAAATAGTTGGTAAAGAATGTGTCAAAGCAATTTACCCCTTAACATTTACCCACAAGGAGAAAACCTGTGCCGCTGGACTTCTTGGATCTCTGAAATGGGATCTTGAGTGCACTAACTAGAGAAACCTCAATAAAGAGAGTGTTGAAATGCAAAAAACATAAAGTTTCCATGAGTTAATATTGGATCATTGCGTCATAATAAAACTGATGTTCAAGGTAGACTCTAATCTCTAACCAACTGTTAAGCCCACTGTATTTAGTTTCCTTCAACTCTACACGACATACAAACCTAAACTTCTGCCTGCTTCTGCTTAATAATGTTGTTAATAGCTCCACCGGCAGACAATTATCTGTTGATGATCCAGGCCCAAAACCGAGCCAGAAGTTCAACATGGACTTGAAAACACAAATCAAGGCAAGTTCTAACAAAACAACACAACAACAACACTTCACAATCTAATTTCCTGATTATTCTAGTGTCCAGCCCAAAGACGTGGCCAAAGCGCTGATTTATGTGGCCAATTAAAGTAGTGGATAATACTGTGTGAAGGGATTTGTCCAGTATGCAGAGGTTAATGATAATCCTCTTCCAGATAAGTGCACTGGAACCAATGGGACTTGAGTCTGCACTTTGTAGTCCACATTAGTGTATGGAGAGTTTAAACATCACATAGAAAAAAATCTCTGAGATAATGTAACTCTCTTGAGAATGTCTTGGTTTGTTTCATCTGACTAATACCTGCAACATTTACAACAAAGCATTAAAAACATTAAAGCTTGGTCTCTGCAGGCATTGACAGTGGATAAGAGTGGTCTGTACTCAGTCAATATCATGTAAATTAGAGATGACGTTTCTGTTCTAGATCCTCTTTGAATGACCTAACCATTTGGCCACATGTCCTAGTGGTGACCTGCCTGTGGATCTGTCCAAAGTGGCCGTAACTAAGAAAGAAGACTGATGTTTGGGTTGCAAACATAATCCATGGGTAAAATAGGGATCGCTGGGAGAAAGGATTGGGGACCACTGGTCTATGGGACAATTACACATGGACTCACCTGTTTATGGGATTGGATTTCCACATGGGGTCAGCTGTGTAGTCACCTGTCAATGGGGTCACCTATCCATGGGGTCACCTATCCATGGGGTCACCTACAATGGGGTCACCTACAATGGGGTCACCTATCCATGGTGTATGTGGTAACTGTATGATCACTGCACATAGGGCTAGATGTTCATGACAACTGTCCAGTAGGTCAACTGGTTATGAGATCTCCTGCCCAAAGGGTCTACTCTGTTGGGTCAACTGTCCATATGGCCACGAGATCACCTGTCAATGGGACCATCTGCCCGTGGAGTCACCTGTACATCACCTCACACATCCATTGGGCCAACTCTCTGTAGATTGTGTTCTCGTTCCAGAATTTGATGATGACATAATCTCAAATGGTGGAGATTCACTTTTTTTTTTTTTTTTTTTTAATATCCAAAATAGAAATCCTCAAACATTGAACCCAATTATTAGTTATTTAGGATTAGCTCCATAAACCTGCAATATTAATCTCAAATCCTTTCAAATGACATCTCAGTAGCGTTGAGTAGTGGCATCACTTTCTGAGGCTATTGTCAAAATATGATTGATCTTTTGTTCATTTGTGAAGACAGAGAAGACATGGAACTTTGTGACAGTTTTTGTGTCATGTGGTTAAGGCGACAGAGATATGAACCATAATCCAGGTCAACAAATCTACAATCTGACAGTTAAACAGCACATTACAATTCTGACCTGCTCCAGCTCAATTTTGATAATATTGGAGTCACCTGTGTTTGTGTTTGCAAGTCAGTTGAATAATTTGTTTGTATTGTTCGAAACCCATTAGTTCAGAAATGTACAGTGTAATGTAACAGTGAAGTGATATAAACCTGAGCTCAAACAATTTGATTTATATAATGGAAAACTAAATTACATAATGATTTTAATGATGATGTTCTTCCAAAGTCCATCGATTTAACACAAGACACAGTAATGGAAGTAATGAAAGATATCTTAACAGCTGGCAGGGTTTAAAACGTTTCCCTGTTAAGATTAGAAGTTGTCAATAGCTACAATAGATGTTTGCATGATTAAGAAGCGCGATACTGACTGTTCAGAGACGCAGCGGTTATGAATAATGGAAAGGACAGCTCACGCTAACAGGGGCTGAGGGGAGGGCCGGGCTGAGAAAGTCTTCAATTAAACAGTAAACTGCAGGAGATGTTATCTGTCACGGAGCATGTCAGAACGGGCGCAGAGCTGTGTGGGTGAGCGTGCCTTGTCACGGCTGTGCACCTCTGGATCTGCTCACAACACTGAGTCACCACTGTTACACACCGGCACACTGCACAGCGCCGCTGCCAAAAGTCATCACAGCAGAATATACAAAGTCATGGAAGAAGTGACCAGGTTCAAGAGGTTGTAAATAACTGGAAAAGTGTTGGGAAACAGTGCAGATGTCATGCACCAGGAGTTATGGAAAGACTGTGCACTCATAGTTGACCACCTACTGCTGCAGTTACCTAGCGTCATGAAAAGACAGTGTATGCTCATGATTTGTGTTTTTTTTCACACACACAGTCACAGATTCCTAAACCCCTAGACTTCAGTACAGGCTTAATATACTATGAAACTGGTAGAGGATGGACAGAAGCAAAGTGGATCACACACTTCACAACTTTTTAGATTGATAAACATTTGACACGGAGCAACATAATTTAATGATTTGTTTATGACACTATAAGTCTTTGATAAGTGTACAGTTCTTATTGTACATTTATTAAAGTCTCAGCTGCTTAGGTTTGATAACACAATATGAAATAAATTTCACAACAGCAATATGTGAAATCCATAATGGCCAAATCCACTTTCACAATCAGTAATTGTGAAACTTATCTGTCATACAACAGTCACATTTTGGTATTGTGAAATATATCATAGCAATTAGTAATTTATCAGGATTTTCTATAGGAACATTTACTGTAAGATTTGCTTAGTTTTAACAGCATCTAAATACCTTGATAACGGTCAAAATATTATCTAAAAGAATGCCGAATGAATCAGCAGCTCAACTTTCAGATAAAAACAATTAATTGGATTTCACCCTGTCCTCAGATATCCATAGCGCTGATTTTGAAATGTTTAACACAAAAAAAATGATCGAAGTTGGTTTTCAAAAACAGTGCGAGCAGAGAATTGATAAAACCCCATATTTATAATTATAATGGTACAGGGAGCTCCGATGTACGCCCCATTCCTCTGAGTTATGAGCTTTTTCATTTTGAGCAAGGCTTATTCATTCTCATCACATCCGCAAAATTAGCTGAATGTGAGTGAAATTATGATTTGTGCCAGCTGCCAGCAATAAAGAGAATACAATTATTGCTTGTGATTCATAATTATCTGACTAGAAAGTGCGCTCTGTATTAAAATAATGGTATAATATGACGGTCTATTATTGTAGGCAGTGATGTGTTATTGCTGATATGACAGTGAGAAATCTCCCTTGTGTTTCTAATGATGTGCTTTCTGAAGAACTGATACGGTCTCTGCTGCACCATCTGCGACTCCCACACACCACAGGCTCATCACACTGATATACAATATTTAAAAATAAACCAGACATAACCACATTTATTTATTGACCTTAAGAGGAGTCATGTCTCTCTCGGAGTTTTGCAAATGATGGTAGACAGCTCACAATGAGAAAGAAACCATTGTGTTGTGCACTCACCTGGTCCAGTCACTCCCGGTCTGCTCCTGGATGTGTCATGTGGGTTGGTTTGATACTCAGATACACTCCTAAACAAGTTGCGAAAGGAAAGGTTTAGAAAGAATTAGCAACCAGTCATTGTCCTGTTGTGTTTTGTGGCAGCTCACACCCAAACATGAAAGGATTCTCGTCACTCAAAGTATAAAACAGGAATCTATTAAATGCAGACATCAGAAAGCTTTTTAAAAAGAAAACCCCACAAAATAGACAAATATTAATACAATATTGCAAATAAGGCAAAAAAAAATAAGATCCCTGATAAATTCCGTTCTACCCAATTTTTAAGGAAACCAAGAGGTCATTGCCTAAATCGTTATGTTGTAGGGTTTATAAAACAGTAGGATTTACTTGATTTTCAATCAGAATGCTGGGGAACACTGGTATTACTAGGTGTGCCTGTAAAAAAAATCTTTTTGGATTCACAAATGGATTTCATTAACCAATTTACCATTTTGGAGAATTCTGAACTTCTCTAGCAAAAAAGAAAATCCTGTGACTCACAACAGTCCTGTAATGTCAGTTTATTCAGAGAATCATCTGAAAATCTCCTAATGTAATATTTACACTGAATTTACATTGAAATCTCCTAATGTAATATTTACACTGAATTTACATTGAAATCTCCTAATGTAATATTTACACTGAATTTACATTGAAATCTCCTAATGTAATATTTACACTGAATTTACATTGAAATCTCCTAATGTAATATTACACTGAACCTGTGTAGGCCATGTTTATTCCTGACTGTTGATCTTGTTCAAACTGCTGAGGCTACCAGTCTCGCCTGTTCGATTTCCAAAACTGTTGGTGCCCCTATGTGGAGGTGGCAAGTAAGGGTATTCAACCAGGGTTTTCTGACCAAAATTCCTGGAAGTAGGTCCCCAAACACAAACATTTCGATCGTCCAAAGCTCCTGAGAGGTTGCCCAGCTGTAGAGGTCAAATTTTCTTTCAGGGAACCACAAAACACAAATTAAAAGTATCACAACAAAGTCCAAATGTGATACTGACATCGCACCGACTGGGCTCAGTTCCTGTAGTGTTTGCTGCCATATGTTTATGTCCTGTTCTTCTAGGTCAGGGGGCGGGTGTGGGTCCTCCTCGCTGTCAGACCTTTCACCAGCCCCGCCTCGTCCCAAACCTGTTGTGATTCCTGTAGTTTCTTTCACTGCCTGATGACTATCTCCGCTGCATTCTTTCTTTTCAGA
Source organism: Rhinogobius similis (assembly GCA_019453435.1). Lineage (NCBI taxonomy): Eukaryota > Metazoa > Chordata > Actinopteri > Gobiiformes > Gobiidae > Rhinogobius > Rhinogobius similis. Next base: position 28,824,348 of record CM033620.1, on the reverse strand, counting down.
GGCTGTCACTGAGGCGAGGGCTCCCTGTGTGTCCCGGGCCCGTTCATGTTCATTTGTTTGGAACAGAGCAGAACTCATGCTGACGCCTGTCACACACAATCGCAGTCTGCCCAAAGAGAAACAGGACTGAGCAGTGTGGACGTGTCATCACTGCTCTGTCAAAGCATTATCTACCTATCCATCTCACAAGGTGTCACAACAGAAGACAGCTGTTTTACCTTGTACAGTTCAATAAGGCCTGTTTTTATCATGTTTCAATTGTCAATAAAAAACCGGCCTAAAGCATGACTAGACTGGTTCGAACTGAGCAGGCAAGGCATGAGTTAATCCCAAAACACACTCTCTACAGTATTTCAGAATATAGTCTCCAAAATAACCATGCTCATCATCTGGGACCCTCAAAAGTAATTGCAATTTAAAGTCATCTCAACAGTGTAAACAGCTGAAACCAGTGGGATATTTATATGTATCGTTCTATGCCATTTTGAACAAATGACAGTAAAGATGTAGCAATATCCTATCATCAATAAGCCTATAATATAGTCTCACATTAATATAGTGGGTTGTCACAATATATGAAATTATTCCTTTGCTTTTTTGACGCAGAAAAAGCTAAAGGAACTACACGTGGGAACTACATAGACCAAGATCTCCAACAACATTAATTTTGTCTTCTTTTAATATATTCACAAATTTAGGTTCTTTTTGAAGACAATAAACTGGGAGATGTCAAAACAAGTCAACCAGGTAACTACATCTCCTAGTTTACTGTCTTTAAAATGAACTTAAAAGTGTGGACCAACCTCCTTTGCTCCTTAACTGTTATTAAATAAGTACTTAAAAATATCTTTGGAATAAGATTTGAATTATTTGCATGAAAGGCTTTTTAAGAAATTTGAAAAGAAAACAATATACTATCTACAATTATGTTTTCAGAATATTGCAATGAAATATTATTGCAATCAAATATTATTATCAACGTCATAATATCGTATTGAGAAATTTGCATATTGTTACATCACAAAAACTTTGGTCATTAGTTTGGATAATGGCTTTTTAAACAAAGTGAGGGTCAGGGTTAGTCTTCAGGTCAAGGACACACAAAAACATTAGCTAAACTATCTACATTTAATATCAAAGTCATAATAGGTCTCATCTGAGTGTAAGAAACCCAACAGGAATGACAATGTTAGGAGTTTAAATGCATTCCCCTCTCACCCCTCCAAGTCCTCTTTTATTATAATGTCACACAAATGAACTCTCCAACCTCCAACTCTCATGCCCCTTTATCATTTCTTTTGCAAACTTTGAAAGTACAAAGTGTCGAATAAAAATATCTTGCAGCCGTGCTTTAAAAGGCCCCTGCGCTGGGATGAGTTAGCGGCCGCCGGGACAGTTCTTCAGAGCAGGCAGATTGGTGTGAAACCTAATCATGCTTTTAACGGTCCCTCGGGGGCCGCGCTAATGATGGCCCCGACCTCTGACCCCTCTGCACTGGTTCTACTATCATTTACTATCACTCAGAGCGCTCTGTGTGGGAGCTGCTGGTCCCAGGCTGCTGCTTGGAGGTTTAACTCCAGAAAAGTAACTGTACGGTGGTGATAGAAGAGTTTACAACATGACACAGTGGGCAAACTATAAATTGTGATATGCAGTCATGGAAAGAGTAGTGGAAATTTGTACTGAAGTAAAAGTACGGTTACATGGTGTGTCCCCAATTACGAGTTCAAGAACTACTGCTAAAGTGAAACACATGGAGCAGACGTTGGAGAATGGAGATTAGTTTTAGTTCAGAACCTAATTTATAAAACTCTTTAAAGCTAAATAAGACACACAATCTGCATATTCTCTAAGCTCTGGCCAGTCAGAGCAGACAATGCAGTGTTGTTATGTGTGTTTGTCGGTAAACAAAAGAGACGGAGGTGAGGCAACCGCAATGTGGGATGACTGGGACTTTAAATGTAACTAATTACAATTTCATGCCAAGCTTATGCACAACTAAAAATATACAAGAATTTAATGAAGTCATAATTTCAGATGGAGGGAAGGGATATGGAACTGGGCATATGGAATATTCACTGTTTTTGAAAGAAATATTCAAATGTATGAGCCACATCGTTTGGACCTTATTTTTAACCAGTATTTTTTTTTAGCTCCACAAACCATGCCATATTAATCTTGCCATAATCTTGAGCTGAATAACTGCACAACTTTCTGAAGCTGTTGTAAAAGCTCCAGCCCAGTTTAAAACTATGGTCTATGGTCTAGAATGTGGCTAATTCTTTCGACTTGGATGTGATTGTGAATTAAAAATATTTGCAAACAAGGACTGTATGAAATTAATAAATGTGAAATGAGATGAAATGAGAACTCCCTCAAATAACATAAACAAGCCATCAGCATATGATTTAAAAGTGACATATAAAGAACAGTCGTTTAAGACAACTTCTCCTTGGCATTATTGTTTTGGTGTGACGTTGCTGTGTGGAGCACATGGATGTGAGCTGCATACAGACACTAAATGTATGCTTAGGTTCCACACAGCATGCCTGTGCAGGAGGGGACACAGGAGCCTTGTTTTCTAGCCTCAGGTCTCAGATAGAGCCATCTCCAGGCCTGCCCCAGTCTCTGCTGCTGTGCCCATCACTCTCTCAACAGTCAGTCTAATGTTATTATCCTGAAAATGTGCTAATGTGGCTCTGACACTGATGACTGGCCCGAGGGTGTAAAAAACAATCAATGTGCAAAAGCACTGCAGGGAACAAACAGTGTATTTCTGCTCTGCTTTTCATGCCAGCGTGTGGAAATGCGTTTTAATATTTGTCACTCAGCGTCATTTGTGTCAGGCCTCTGTTGACATAATCATTTCACAGCGCTCCCATGTGCACAACATTAGAGAATTGTAAATGATGGGAATTAAAAGGGAAAAACTCATTAAAGAAACACTTTAAGAACAAATGTTAATGGTAAAAGATCCATGTTTCACAACCTGGTTTGAGTAAAGGGGACTGGCTAAAACAACTGCAGCTGCACAATCTACACCGGCCCAGCATGTTTGTTCTGCTGTTTCCTTGACCAGCAAATCACATGAGTGATCTTACCAGGAACAGGCTCACTCTAGGAATGTTTTGTACTTTTAAACATCTTTTCCTTGTCTGTTAAAATGAGAAAGCGTGACATCCTCCAAACCTGCAGAGCGGCACTGGCCTGTGGTCACAGTAAAACTCCTGAGCTGTTGGAATGACTGATGATAATTTCAGAAGCCCTATCTATTATGTCAGTGGACAGGATTTCAATTTTACGGCAAATATAACTTTACAATGTGGTGCCTCATAAAGTGTGTTTTCACACTCCCTTTGTTATATGGCAGCTGTTAGCGAAGCCGCCTCTGAAATGTGTAATAAGTGCTGCTTAGGTTGTGTAAAGCTCTTATGTTGTGGACATAAAGCCAGGTCACAGATCACAGCTTTTCTATTGAACCAGCTCGAGCTAGTATGGAACCATGATTGTTTTGAGATTTAATTATCTGATAAGATTGAATGAAGTATGTTCCTGTGATGAGTGTAAATTTAGATGTGTCCTGTCTTGTGGATATGGACTCTGATCAAAGCTCAGGGAGAATCTCATAGATCATAAAGCCTGGCTGACAGTACACAGCGTCAGGCACTAATCACTCTGTCACGTAATACTTCATCTGTGAGTGGTTTGATTGTGCCGCTTCAGTGCCTCAGGTCAGCCCCGACACGCTCTTCATGTCTGTGCGAGGCTCTTTACTGAACCAGCATAGCATTTCTGCTGTTCTGGAGCTTTGCCAATGTGATGTATAGTAAATGTGCATTAAAAGGCACACGGAAACATTATTATTTCTATTTCTCATAATTTGCTTATATCAACTTTTTTTTTTACATTATCATGACACATTTTTTGCTTTCTTCATTTGTGCTGATGAAGAAGACGTCAAGCTTTATGTCAGTTTTGTTTCATTGGTTAGACCCTGTAACAACATACCATTAACCATAAACCAAGTCACACAACATTTGTCCATTTTGGACTCTGTAATCACATTGCTACTTTGTGATTGAGTTTGTTTGAGGAGGCAGATGGTTGTGCTGCTGCATCTGGACTCCCTGGGAACCTATGCCAGGCTCCTGTTTGTGGACTTCAGCTCTGCACTGAACACCATCCTCCCTGCTCTGCTCCAGGACAAACTCTCTCAGCTCAACGTGCCTGACTCCATCTGCAGGTGGATCACTGACTTCCCGATGGACCGGAGGCAGTGCGTGCGGCTGGGGAAGAATGTCTCAGAGACTCGGACTATCAGCACATGAACTCCACAGGGCTGTGTACTTTCTCCTCTGCTCTTCTCCCTGTGACACCAACTGCTGCACCTCCAGCCACGACTCTGTAAAACTGATCAAGTTTGTGGATGACACCGGCTGGTGTCCTGGTGCAGCGACAACAACCTGGAGCTCAATGCCCAGAAGACAGAGGAGATGATCGTGGACCCTTTCCGCTTCCTCGGCACCACCATCACTCAGGACCTCAAGTGGGAGCCAAGAAGCCATCAAGAAGGCCCAGCAGAGGATGTATTTCCTACGGAGGCTGAGGAAAGCCAAGCTGCCGGCGCAGATGATGGTGCAGTTCTACACATCCTCACCTCCTCCATCACCGTGTGGTACAGGAGCCACAGCCAGGGACAAACAGAGACTACAGTGCATTGTACGCACTGCTGAGAAGGTCATTGGCTGCAGCCTTCCGTCTGTCCAGGACCTGTACGTCTCCAGGACTCGGGGACGAGCAGGTCGGATCACAGCTGACCCTTCTCACCCTGGACACGGACTATTTGAGCCACTCCCCTCAGGCAGGAGGCTACGGTCCATCCGGACCAGAACCTCCCGCCACAAGAACAGTTTCTATCCCTCTGCCGTTGGACTCATGAACACTTTATAACACCTGCCACTTTAACAATATATTATATAAGAACTATCTATTTGTACTGCTACATTTGCACATCTGCCAACTGTACATTTCTGTATATAGTCTTAGTCTTATATTACCTTATGTCTATTTTATTTTATTCTTAATCTTATGCATGCCTCTTTTATATATTTTATTATATTTTATTCATTGTTTTATGTTGCACCTCACGCCGAAGCAAGTTCCTATGTTTGTGAATTTTGATCACTGACAATGGCAATAAACCGTTTTCTGATTCTGATTCTGATTTTGAACAGACAAGGGTTTGGTGAGGAAAGAGGAAGAAAGTGTGCATTATACGAATGGCTTGAGGAGTGATTGGTTACTTTCCCCACTGTGACAAGAGCTTTACGTTGACAATTTTTAAAATGTGAACATTTGTGTTTCATGCACTGCAGATATCATTTATGGATATCATTTTTTCCTAAATTTTGTGATTCTTGGGCATTATTAAATGGTCTCTCTGTCAAATTAACATTGTAAATCAGATGTTTCGTTTGGACAGAGACATTTACTCTTAAAAATACTCTTTCTTGATAAGTTTGTTGGCCTGATACTTCTATTAACATACTACAATTTGAGTATTATTATATATTATATATTATATATTATATATTATATGAAGTGACAAAACTCTTACTTGTAGGCTACAATTTTTGGCAACTACCTCTGATTGGCTGAGAAGCAAAGGTAGTAGCTTGTGATTGGCTGACAGGGACAGACTTGACGCTAGAAGAAGAATCAAGATTGAAATACTGACTTCTTCAGCCTGTTTGAAATTTGCACCTCCCTGATCCAACCTTTGGTCATTCGAAATACAAATGAAATCGGGGCTGCTGTTAACTATGTGGACACTGAAGGACACAATTTCTGTTTCCAGCGACAGAAACTCACTCACTTACTTTGGATAACCTTTTATGTATTTAGTTTTTTAACCTTTTGCCTAACCGGGCATATCCTTATTCAGTCCACACACTTGTACGTACAACATCAGAGAACAGCCTCAAAGCCTTTCTTGCTTGTGACGGTGATAAACCCCCAAAGTCAGAGCAGATTTCCCAATGCTAATGCCGCCACTTTGAGAAGTAGCCACGCAGCATTGACCCCAGTGAGACTCCATACGCAGTTAGCATATTAATTCATGGTAAACATACTCCGGGCTACATTACATCCACTACGTCTGAATCTAAATGCGACGGTGTCACCATGCATGCGATGTTAAAGCTGAGCAGTCTCCCAATCCCAAAGGTCAATGTGGTCAAGCCAAGCTATAATTGCAAACTACGCTTAAGGGCAATCCGCGCTCATCTGTCAGGAATGTTTGCAAGTGGTATGATTAATGCTAACTGTATAGAATGTAAATTACTACAAGGGGTTTGTTGTAGATTTGTTACATCTCACAATATCTTCACTGTTGAACACAGAAAATGGCAACAGTAGCTTCACGAGTATTGAAATAAAGGTGTTAGAGCAGGCAGACATCCAGGCCCAACTCTGGGCATTTGGTGGTCCTGAACAAGATTTTGGTTGTGGCCCAACATTTGACAACACTGTTAAATAATCAAAGGCAAACTGGAGAGAAAAAGTGACTCACGATTGCTAGAGAAGCGGGCTATTTATTCATCAGTATTACCATTTTTGTTTTTGCAATTATAAATACTCATGTGTAAAGGGGGGTTTTAGGGTTATCCCCCAGGAACATTTGAATAAATAATTTGCCCTTTTTGGTATTCTGGTGCATTTGAATTGGCTACACACATTATTATTGTCTAATTATTTGTTCAGCCAGGTTTTATGCTATTTAAAGATAAAGTGAAATTTTAGAGAGGACCATACTTGTACACGCTTTAGTTTTCTGTTGAGAACTTTGACTTAATGTGGTTTGTATCAGTTGTTGAGGCAGATTTGCTCTCTGTCTCTGGTCCAGACACAGCCCACCCAAGCATGTGGCCCACCGCATGGTTGTGGCCCTAAACAATCCCTTAGTTTGTGTATGCCATGGGCCAGCCCTGCAGACATCTATAAGAATGCAGCAATACTGTTTACGTTTCTGACCAGAGAAATACTGGATTGAGTGGTCAGGATAACGGTTGTGATGCTCACAACAACTGGTGTATTGACAATTTGCAAGGGCTCTTGACTCTAAACATAGCATGTTTGAATTTTAATTGACAAAAAATATATATACACAATCCAAAAATATCTGGATCTCCTGTTCATTTAGTAATTCTATAAAAACAAGTATCGGGTAAAATGGGCCTCATTGGTGTTAACATACAGACAGAAAAAGTTGGATTGGTGTATGTATATAAATAATAGACTATTAACATTATTTAATACTTTAAACACTTGTAATCTATCTTTTCTGGGCTTTCCTCCTTATGCAAACAGATGATTTGTATGAATTCCACCTGAAATACAGTGTTTGAATAAATATGTCTCTCTTTGCATGTCTGGATGTATCTCTTTGCATGTTAGCCTTGTAATGGTTACCACTGTCCAAAGTGTGCCTTACCTATTCTTGTAATGACTCCATGACATGCATGGATCCCTCAACAAGAATAAATAAAGAATTTTAGCCATACGTTATTCTATTCTAGAGAGACTCTATAGAGACCTATCCAGTTTTTCAGATCCAATACGGATCTCGATACATGGGTTTTAATTTTCTGCCGATATCAATTGATACCTCTGCAGAGACTGAAAATTGAATTAATTTTCTTAAAACAAGAATAACATTTGCCAAAATTTATTCAAATGGGTTGTGTAACTGTTCATTATCCTTCAACTAACAACAGAACAGCTCTATATAAATAAAACCTCAAATATCATGAGATGTTCTGGACCAACAAGGGCCTATAAATAGTCTTATTAAATTAATTTAAAGGCCCAACTATGATATTGGCTGCTTTGGACAGGCTTTCCATCCTGGTCAAATGACTAAACCAAAACTGCAAAAGTAAACTGGCAAAATTCCAAAAGATTTTAACTTGTGTCTACACTTATCCCACTTGGACTCATGAGCTAATTAGCCCAGTGTCCCCTATCAGACTCTTTGCTGTCTGAATGCCCAAAGCCTGTAGCTTGTGTCTCAATCTGCAGATAAAAGGAGCAGAGGGTCAGGGAGACTTGGACCGATCCCTCCAATCTGACATAATCCCTGTGTTTCCCTCGAGGCCGGGGTGGATCGAGAGGGCTGTTTTAAAGACGATCCGGTTGAAGAGTTTGAGTGGACTGCTTTTGTTAACATATACAGGGAACTCTGGATTGGCCTGAGCAGTGTGCGAGGAGAGTTGATGACGAAGGCCTTTCCGAGCAGACCATTGATGTTCTAATGATAGCAGCTCCTCCGCCTCACTGCAAGAGAACTGCACAGCCTACTCGGATGAAAGCACGACTCACTGAGACGCCTCTGCATGATGAAGACATTTTCCACTTCCAACTTCTGACAGAAATGCTGTATACTTCATGTTCAGGGCACCGAAACCTGACTTATCCCACAAAGTCACACCTTGTTCGTGGGATGAATAAACACTGAAATAGTACCACTAAATCGATTTTTGAAAGGTTTTGGAAAATATTTAATGGGGATTTTATTATGTTTTTTTTTTACAAGCACTGGGGTTGCAGTTAGATTTGTAATTTTATGTTTTAAAATAAGGATTCCATTCCAAGTACACATTTTAACACATCCAGGAACATTAGCATTTTAGAAAAGACTGAAATACAAACTTCAAAGCTACAATGTCAATAACAAGTATAACATTTGTACTTTTGTAACTCTACCACATAAAAATGGGATTAAACCTATAACTAATCCTGAACTATAAATGGACAAGCATTACAAGAACTTGCCCCTGGAGACACTATATAGTAAAAAATTAGCCCCGCTTTACTGTACTGCTTGTTCTGTAATCTGGGGGTGCCCGGCTCACTTTAGGGATATAGATTTTCATGTCCCTGCCATCTGGTCTGACAAATGGTGCCATGTCAAAAGCGCTCTGCCGTTAATTGTCGGCTGGAGCAGATCTGGGCCGATTATCACCGTTGGCTCTGATCTGACGCTGACAGAGCTGTCTATATTTGACAGCTTAGGAGGGCCTGAGGGGGATCAGATATGGCTCTTCACACCCTCATCAAGCCATCTCCAGTGACTCCTGAAGCCTGCGAATGACCTCTTCACTGGATGTAAACATGTAGCCTGCAGCGATAGAGCGTCATTTTCCTGCTTGTGGTTGCTCATTTTGTAACCAGTGTGCAAACAATCAGAGCGACTGTATGTTTAACAAAAAAGAAGACAAGTCACATGCAGAGGGCTTGTATATTGTAGCCTGTATATTTAGAAATGGAAAGTGGCCCCTGCGAGGTTCTAGCCTCCAAAGCAGCCTGCCTGTCTTTGCCTCCTTGTACGCACAGGGAGATGACTGGACAAGAGAGATCTGATCTGGTCCTGTGAAAAACCACAATTTTTTTTCCAGTGATTGTAACTTGAGCCAACAGACAGACAAAAGCCAGCACACATTAACACCAGCTGCTTCCTGTTTATTGATGCACATTTCCAGTTCATGATACATCTACTTTCAGCAAAACCCCTCTGCATTGCATAAAGTGAGGCACAGAAAAGTGATATAATACTGGAAAGATAAACCAGTATTCTTATTTATTTTAGCCCTTTCTTACAGCGCCACAAACTTGAAATTAAACATTCTTTTGAGAATTTGTACTGATGTTTGTCAGAAACCATATTTATTCCAGACGTTGATGTGATTGTGGATTTCACTTAGTTGTCACAAATGAGGTGCTCAAAACATCCCTATGCATAGGGCCCAAAAAGATAGAGCAGACCCTGCATCAAAACAAGGAAAACACATAAGCCATAAAATAGTCATACTGAATCCTTTCTTTCTTCATTACTGTGTGTTTAACCGCTTTCTTTCTTGTGAACGCGTTTGTTAGCAGTTGTGTTGATAAAGTGGATTTAGGGCAAGTGCTCTGCTCCCACTCGTACCTGAATCTGTGTGTGTAATAGCCGAGTATTGTCACAGCGCTGATTGTACAACTAGTGGAAATGAGGTCAAATCAAGCTGAGTGCACAAAGAGGGGGTTTGGTGGGATTTAACAATAAGAAACTAGAATATTACCCTTACATCCTTTAATGTAACCACTTTTTATGCTTTATCTGTGGAATTATGCCTAGATTAGCTTCTGCATGTGCACCATGGAGAAAAGCAACTGGACCGATCACTTTCCTCTTACAGTGAGGGAAACATTATAAAATAATTAAAAAGCAAACTTTTTAAGCTATTTCTGTCTTAAAAAGAAGAATAAATGTATTTCTATCTTATTTATAAATATAGTTTTCTGAACACAAACAGTAGAAGAATATTCAGTTTATGACCTTTACAACTTTGGTGCTTTCAGTCCGCAATGTTGTGGCATAAACAGGTCCAGGTAACAGACCTTTGCATTGTGCTCCGGGCTGGGAGGCAGGGACGCAGGGAGGCAGAGGCCTCAGTAAAGTGATTGTAGATATGGTGGTAAAACCAAATTTGAAACAGCAGAAGAAAAATGGTGTACAGGCTTGGGTTTGCTACAAGGGCACTTTCCTTTATACTGTTAGCTCCAATAATTTATGTGCCTCACTGCAATAGAGTTATTTGAAAGTAACCTTTGCCCGTTGGATGTTGTCACAGAGTAGACAAATAGGCTTAAATGAACTTATTCTCTCTGGTGGCACACATGAGCTGGATATCCAAACACCGAATTTCATTTTCCCTCACCTGCTACCCCGGCTGCATGTTAAAATGTGCAGCCATTGTGCGAGCAGCTGATTAAAAAGCCATTGTGAAAAGAGGACATCTATTTCTCAGGGGCCATGGGGCAGCGCAGGCTCCTGAGCTGAGGGCCGTGGGTCCAAGGACAGCCGCTGGAGCACTGCCAGCAAACACTGTATGCACTAATAAACTAATACAGAGAGGCCGTCCAATGCAAACAGGGCACAGTGTCTTGTCTTGTTAAAGTCTCATTTCAACAGTAAATACAGTATGAACAAATAAGATCTTAATCACCCACAGCATACTTCATTTGTTTATAAAAAAATCAACAATATAATATATTTTTTTTATGATTTGATGAGCCAGATGTTATTTAATCTGCACTCTTACATTTCAAAGTGAAAATAGCTGATTTTGTTCATTAACTTTTATAAATCCCTCCTGAGGGAAATTAATTATCTGCATTTGACCCATCCTTCAACGCTCCAACCTGTTAAAGCAGCAGGGAACAGAAAGCAGCAGCTGCTGCACACTGCTCCGAGACCCATCTTGAGCTCGGCTCGGTCAGGACCTTAGCTGGAGGAATTTACCTAAACCTGCGTGTTTTGTTTTGGGCAAATGGGGAAAACCACTGTGCCAGGAGGAAACCCACCCACACATGTGGAGAAACATGCAAACCAAATCAACCACAAAATAGAATGAGAACAATCTGTGTCTCAGGTACATTTGTGATCTGTGTGGCAATTGATTTGTTTCTATGTTAAGGTTAAAGTTTTTTTAAAAGTTGTAGTTTAATTAGTTTACCTGTGGAATTAAAAGAGGGTGTAACTATAAAGCAATTAAAAAATAAATAAATAAATACAGAAAGAGCTATGAGAACTGTAAATATGAAATAATGCAAGAAGGGTAATAATATTGCACTAATGATGTATTAAACTGACTCTGAGAGTTTCAGTCATGAATAATGTGGAAATATATTTATGGTTGTGTAAATATTTTCAGCAAATGATAAGGAAACAGAATGAATAAAAATCTGATTTAATGAACTATTTTTCAAATAATGTATTTATTTATTTATTTATTATTTTTTTATTTATTTTCTTTAGGTGTCAAATGTGTGTGGAAAAAACTTGGGTTTTGACGTTTTACCTATGTTTATGCACGCTCTGCGATTTTCTTTATGCCAGATGCCTTTTTGTAACAAAAAATTACGAATCACTGTTACTATGGTGGGAAATGTGAAAAAACTGATAGAACAACAGTTTTAACCGGCCACCTTCTGGTTCACATGCACATGCATAAACATCTTGTCATCATGTCATTCGAGATCTGCTAATATTATTCAACATATTCAAACACTTTGCATGACACACTGACGATGAATTTGTGAAAATGGCACTTCCCTTGTTTCAGGCCCACACTTCATCTAAAAATAAGAATAGTATTTTATCAGTACAAATGCAGTCTGTGATTAGAATTGTATCACTGTTGTATTCAGAGGTACCAGGTGTGTGTGTGTATATATATATATATGAAATGACGCTTACTGTGAGTACATCCAGCCAGTAAGATGGCACCTAGCGCTCACACAGTCTAGCGAAGTTAGCACTGAACAGACCCTATGACGTGAGTTTGCAGGAACAGTAAACATGTTTAGAGGCAGAAGTGCTCAGAATGAGTTGATTATTTAAGGACTTAAAACAGCAGAAGGTTTTTGGATAAGTGACGTATGAAATCTGAAACTATGTCCCAGAGCCAGGAGGTTCAGCAGGAAGTGATTTTGATGGTTGAAGGGTGGAGGATTTTCTAATGAACATTCCTCAAAACAGCGTGAATGCAGCTGAAAGCCACTCCAGGTATGTTTTTGATGACGGAACATTGTTATAACATGATTAAAAGCTCAAAAAAGTCACTAGCAGAATGTGTGTCTTTTAAGTTTATGTCTTCAAGAAGAAGGGAAGAGTCTGAAATTGTAAATTGAACAGATTGAAAAATTCACTAACCCTTCTACCATTAGCATTAATCTGTGAAACTGAGAGCTCGGGTAAAAGATGAAATAATTGACAATGCAGGCATCTCTTAAACATAATAGGGAATGTGCACTTAAAGATCAAGATGGGCAAATAATAGTGAACTCAAGCCTGTAAAATACCTGTCTGTATACAATAACTTAAAGATCCACTTATGATTTATTACTTTTGGTTGAATTTGGTCGGTTATTTATCTTTAATGGTGGATAATGAATCTGCCCAAAATATTTTTACACTAACTTAATTTCCTGTGCCCCTACTTTGAACTTCTTGAGCTATTTTATTTTGAGTACAAATTTTTGGCCACTCTACTCACCTCGGATTGTCAAAGAACTGGCAAGATTTTATTTCATTTTTTTCGTGGAAGCCACCGTCAAATCTCTTTTACAGACAAATCCCAACTTAGGCTTTGGCACATCTTGTCAAGTCAGTGCCAGAGCAGCACGGTGTATGTATTGCTGATAATATACTACAAAATGAACACTGCAAGCCGTTGTGACAGGTTATATGCAGGGAGTCCATCTCCCTAACAGCCCCTGTCCCGGCCTCTGCACGCGCTCAGTTCTGTCGTTTGTCCCTTGTCTCTTTGTGTCTCTGCTATCTTATTGTGGCTGACATATTTGCATTATGGGCCAGGACTTCCCCTCTCCACAGCTCGAGTTTCGCCTTCGCCCGTGAGCTTCTGAAGGCTGTAAACAAACAGAGTGACAGTGCTGCAAGGGCCCGGGCGCGCTTGGTCGACGCAGAGGGGGAGTGGACGGGCGGGGGCACATGTTTCTCATCATTTGTCAACACTGATTTGAGCGATCCGGCAGACATCTTGAACAGGCCAGGAAGAGGTTGTCAAATCAGCGCTTTGAAATGAACTGACATGAGCCGAGGAAAAGGGACTATTGTGGACAGCAGATGTACTTCTCCTCATAATGTGAAGTCAATCTGGATACAAATGCTGGATCATGTAAAAGAGAGATAAAGACAGAGTTTAGCTGATTATGGAACAGTAACTGTGTAGTCATTCCTTTCTTAACACACTTATAATTTTATTTTTTATTTTTTTTGAATGATAATACCGTTGAGACTTGATGAAAATGTTTCCTTCACATTCTATGGAAACTGGCAATATGTGCCTCCGTTTTGGATCAAGATCATCATGATGTTTTGGTGCTGTTTGGACTATGATGAAAAAATGATATCAAATAACAGATCAAGGGGAAATGAGGAAATGCTACCCACACTACCATTGTGTCCATGGGCAAGACATTATGGAAGCATAATATTATGTAGTTGGGGTAATCTAAAGTGCTTTAGATGCAGAGTTAAGGATTATGAGTTAATTTGACATCATTTGATAAAAGCGTTTTGGTTTGGAGCACATAACTCTAATTAGTGTTGTACTTCATATTCATGTGCAGCAACATCAGACTGGGACTGTAGTGTTTGGTGTAACCTCTTCAGTGACTACATTGAGCACAGAGCTGAGAGCGTGTGGTCTTCTGTTTGGAGTCTACAGCTTCCCCTCCAGGAATCACCACAGAAACACTTATTTTCTCTGAGCAGCGGAAAAAAGCTGTTAGGTTTAGTGCTGTAGTCTGTGAAGCTGTTTATCAAAGATGTAGAAACTGTGATGCAACAAAACAAACTGATGCATCACAGGATTTTAAATGGAGTTGAATCTTTTATCCTGAATTGCATTAGGGTTAGGGTTTAGAATTTATATTGAAGTTTCTTTTGTTCTTTTGTTATAAACATGATTCAGGGCTTGTTTGTCTTATTGGTGGCGGCAATCTGCAATAGCAAAAAGATACCATGTGGTGGTGCTTTTCGTGTGAAGTTTGCATGTTCTTTCTGTGTCTGGCTGGGTTTAAACAAATACAAACAATATACCAATGACACTGGGCACCGTGGACTCACCACTGATGTAGACTTGTCCTTCGCGTCCAGGTAAATCCATGTTATGATTCATACTGTGTCCAAAATTCACTCTAAATCACGACTCCTTTTAGTGCGGCTGCATGGCCCCGAGCCCGTGCCGTGTTGCGCCGCTCTGTTCCACTGAGTGTCTTGAGTGTCGTCTACGCAGACTGGTAAAAAGTGTGCGTTCATATTTCTCACTTAATTCAGAGACTGGTCGCTAATGGCACACTTGGTGATAGACCTGGTGCTTGCTGGCGGTGTGCTTAAGGCCGCGCTGGCCCTACATCAGTGTGGTCTACGTCAGTGCTTCTCAAACTTTTCGGCCCTGAGGCACCCCTACACGCACCTTTTCTGTTTTCTGTTTATGGTTTATGTCATATTTTATGTCATATTTCATTCTAAATAAACCTCCTGTGATAAAATACATACTATAAAGCAAGCAAGGTTATTTTGAGTTCAGCACTTTGGTCACCTTGAGTGTTGCAAATGGCTTTATAGTTAATGGTTGATGGATTTAAATTAAGTTAAATCTTGTGTTAGTTTTAAATCATGCACAGAATTGAATTGAGACAACTGCTGTTTTGTATCATTATTTTTTTTTTAATTTGGCTATTATTTGGAAATACAATGGTAATACCAAACACTATTGAAGCCTTAATAACTTAAGAACATTATCTGTGTGCCTAAATGCTGATAAAAGTGCAAAGCTGCTCCTGTGACTCTGTCCTGTGTCTGTCCTGTTCTCACTCTTTCAGTGGCAGACAATCATTTGTGAGAAGAAGGCTATGTGCCTTTTTCTATTCATATCTCAGGGCAAATATCACAGACGTATGTTTAAAACCGCGTGCGTTGCCGCTGATCGATCGATTATCTGCGCCGCGCATGCGTATTAATTAAGACTTGCTCTTGGATTAAAACTACAGCGGGACGTTTCTGTGATTCCTGGGCCGTTTTACATGAAATAAAAAGTGTCGAAAACCTTTTAGTCTCCTCTGGCGTGAGTTCTTGCTCCCCCTTCGCCCTCGCACATCACTCTGGAGAGAGAGAGAAAGAAAGAACGCGACTCCACAGCTGTCCACTGCGTGCATAACGCCACGCCCCCTCTGTAAAATTGCATGGATTGCAAATTTGTCAAAAAACACATAAATAGCATTCTACCGAAGGTCTTTGCAGCGATTATTTCCTGAATCAGTAGTTGCCTATATTAATTTGTCTTCATTCAAAAAATCCATTGAACTTTCGCGGCACCCCTGCCCTCACGCCACGGCACCACCCCATTTGAGAAAGCCTGGTCTATGTCTCTGGTCCTGTTTGCAGGTAGCAGCTGCTTAACGCGGCCTACTCACTGGCCGTAAAAGCCCTGGACTGTGCACCGTTGTGTCCTCCGTGGCGGTACGTGATCCTCATTGGTTAACAAAACTACCCCTCACTTTAGAGAACTTCTAACTAGGTGGTCTCTGGTGGTTCTGTCGCTCCTGCAGTGGATCAGTGGCATGACAGATCTACCTCTGCTGCTTTGCTTTGTTTTATGTTCGACTCTGGCTCTTTTACTGCGTCAAGCCTGTACGCGCTGCCACTAACACCCTGGGTTTTGGTCTGGCAGGCAACACGTGTTGTATTATTGTAACTGTATGAATGTACACTAAAGCACAGAGAGCCTGGGGGATCTCTGTGCTGGATGGACTGTCCAGAGGAACCATCTGTCTAGAGGAATTCTCCCACATTAGATCAGCCACCTTCCTCTCCAGTGGTTCTGGTCCACGTGGATGTGCCGGTCCTGGACCATCTGCAGCCTGTCCGTCCATGGGAGTAGGATCTCTCCTTCACTGTGGTTCCCCCTGTGCTTTCTACTTTTTCCCACAGGGTTTTTTGTAGTTTTCCTGCCAAGAAGGAGGGTCAAGGACATGCTCCAGGACATCTATCCACTTGCTAAATTCCATTGAACATTGTTTAATTGAACTGCTTTCTACCTGTGGCCCATCGATGCAACTGTGGTTGTGATTTTGGGTACTACAAAAATAAATTGAATTGAATTAATATTAGTTCATTATTGTCACTGCAAATGAAATGTTCTAAGAAAAAAATAAAATACTTACTTAGTGATAATTGGCAAGGCAAGTTTATTTGTAGAGCACAATTCATACACAAGGCAATTCAAAGTGCTTTACATAACAGGAAAAGTTGCATTCAAATCACAAAACACAAACACACAGAATAATTTTAAAATAAAGCGCTTTAAAAGAGAAGAGTGCAGATAGATCTTTCAGTCGTATGCACATCATCGTCAAAGTTCAGGTGTGAGTCCATTATAACCCCCAGATTTCTAACTTGATTTGTCGGTTTTAGAGCGAGAGACTGGAGGTGATTGCTGACACTTTCTCTCTGTTTCTGCGGCCCAAAGACGATGATTTCAGTCTTGTCTGAGTTTAGCTGAAGAAAATTGTTTTGCATCCACACACTGATCTGTTGGATGCAATGACAGAGTGAATCCACTGGTCCATATTCACCTGCCGTCAGTGAGACATAGATCTGAGTGTCGTCTGCGTAGTTGTGATAAGACACATTAGTGCTGCGTATTAACTGACCTAAGATTCATGGTACAAGGGTCTTATTTATAAAACTTTATATGGAATTCTTGCTTAAAGTGCTCAACAGACATAATACAAATGTCCTTAAAGGGGCGTCACCTAATTTTTACTGTTTTGAAACAACAACAAAAAAGAACTAGTTAATTTTAAAGTCTTCACATCAGTCATATGTCACTCACTTTACTATCGCCGTCCCAGCATGTTCTCCCCCATGAGTATAAGCGCTTTTCACAAGTCTCTTAGGCCAGAGCACGTCACAGTAAACATTTTCACCCAATTAGATGCTTTTACAATATATCTATACAGGGGCAACACAGATTTTACATTATTACATGCAAAAAATTGGGTACATGAACTAGTTCTGTTTTTCCTATTTCAGAGCAGTGAAAAAATCAGGTACAGCCCCTTTGAACTTTCTTTCTTCTCTTTTCTCCGAGCACAGATGGCCTGAAAACGAGGCCCAACATTGTTTGATGTTCAGAATCATAATAATAATAATCATTTTTTAAATATCATATTACTTAAACCAAACATATGCCCATACGTATGTAAAACCTTCTGATAGTCAAGCCAATACAGTGCTTCAGTGTTACAAGTTAACTCATGAATTCTCTTCTTTAAAACCCGTGCTTCTTTCACAGAGAAATGTAGCCTTCCACTGTATTCCACTCTCTACTGTACAGTCCCGAGTGTAGCCCAAGGCCACTGTGATTTTAAGCACAGGGGAAATCCAGGTGCAATGATTACTCCTTCTCTGCTGCTTTGCATTTTGGAACTTCATGCAGACAGTCTCCATCAGGAATGTGATTATATCAACAAAACGGTGTCAGGTGCAAATAGCTGTGAGCTGCCCCACAACAATACCGGCCCAATTTTCCACACTGGAGATTTCCTCGGGGAGCGGCCGGCCACATTAACGGCTATAAAAAGAAGCAAATTGCCTCTGTAGCCGCAGCGCCATGGACCGGGTCTGGGCGGGCACTCAGGACCACAGATGTAGTAAAGGGGTGCGAGAGAGTTTGCTGTTGGTTTCTCTTTATCAAGTGAAGAGCATTGAAGGGCTGGATTTGGTTTTACGCAAAGATGGCCCGAAATCCCTTCAATAAACACAGTTTGTGTGGATACTTATTTAAAGGTGCTGTGCTTGATTTTTACAGTGTTGAAAACGAAATAAACAACTCATTTTAGTGGTCCAAAAAGTTTTCAATTCAGTTCAATTCAATTTATTTTTGTAGCGCCCAAAATCACAACAGCAGTTGCCTTGATGAGCCACAGGTAGAAAGCAGTTTAAATAAACAATGTTCAAGAGAATTTAACAAATGGATAACTGTCCCGGAGCATCCCCTGTCCTTGATCCTCCTTCACAGCAAGGAAAAACTACAAAAACTCTGTGGGAAAAAGTAGCATCGTCAGAAGCACAGTGAAGGAGAGATCCTACTCCCACGGACGGACAGGCTGCAGATGGTCCAGGACTGACACATCCATTTGGACTGAACAAGAACTACTCTGGAGGAAGGAAGGCGGCTCATCGAGTGTAGAGGGAGTTCCTCCAGGCAGCGTTACTTCCTGGTTCACAGACAATACAATATAGTTAGGCTGAGACATTTTGACCGAGCTGCTCTTAAAATACATTTGTACAGGTGCAAGACAAGTTTCACTATGTTACATGGAAAAAAGCAGGTACATCCTCTCTAATTTCAATCTGTTTATGATGCAGCACATGTTTAAGTATTCTTAATTCTCCTGAATTAAACACACCAATGCTCTAACAATCCCCATTTTCACTGATCCCCCCGATACACACTCACTGTTCTTTACTTTATTCTTCGATTTCTTAAACGGTGATAGATATGGGTTCAGCAGTGTCTTGTAGCCAGGTACAAACGAAAAAGAGAAAAAAAAATCAAGTGTTCACTCATGATCTGCAGTTCACCAAAGGCGGTGCCATCAGCAATGTCTAAGAGTGTGCCACTTTGTTGAGATGACGTTCACACAGTTTTCAATCAGGAAGTCAGTGGACTTTCTTTTAGTTTCTTTTATTAAATTATTTTAGATCCATAAGGCAATTAAACATATAAAAAAAATTTAAATAATGAGCCACACGTATCACAGATAAAATAGCAGATAAAACATGTCTTCTTAAATATCTCCTGTGATTTTTTTTAGGCCTGTGTTGTGATTAAAATGAATTATTTATTTATTTATTGTGCATCCCTCATAGTGATTCTCATTGTGATTTGTTTTTCTACTGACCTTATTTAGAATTCATCTTGGATCTTGTATATAATCCTGTTTATTCTTCTTAGTTCTTAGAGTTAGTTCTTATTTCATTTTGGTATTTGTCCATGTTTGGCCACAGTTGCACATGTGCAATTGCCTGTACCCTGGTTAATACCCATTCCATTTGTGGTTGAAAGCTAATCGAGAACAATCAGCTCCTCTGTCTGATCTGTCACCGAAACAACAGAACATGAGTGACAATCAATCGGAGAAGTGACATTCTGCCTAAAGCCTGCTCATTTATGTGAACCAAAAAATAAAATCACTGTCAGTCACATAAGAGGTTGGTTGATCAAGCTGCTTTAATGAACCAAAAATTATACTGTATTCGGTCCAGCCTCTTGAACTCGTTGCCTTTCAGAACTCACAAGTGTTGAAATAAACACACTCTCTCTCCCCTCCATGTACTTGCCATAGTCAGTTCCATCTCCTCTTCACCATCACTTTCCTTCGCTCTCTTGTGTTATTTTCCATACCTGCGGGAATCTGTAGCTCAAACTGTTCCAAGCATCTCACTCATTTGTCGGTTTGAATTTAGTTTGAAATGATCACAATCTCTTTCTCCTACCAGAAAATGTGTCATCATTCCACAATCTTCAAACTTAATTATGAACTAAAAGCAACGAGGGCTAAATCTGTTTTAATATTCAGACAGTGGACAACTCGAGGGATGTTTCCTGCTCCCTTGGCTTCTCCGAGCTCCGTGTGTGGGACATGTAATCTGAGCCCAGAGGAGGAGCGGAGACGCAGGGACGAGCACGGACGATAGCGCCGGAATACTAAACAACCTCCACATAGCTGCAAATCTTACCCATCTGCTTTTTGAGTTATTGTTGCATATAGAGACTAAAAGGCATCACATTCCTCCATACACTGGCTTCGTATGTGTCGTGTACGTATCACGGGGTCATAAACTCTCACACAGCTGTTCTCCTCGGAATACAAGACAAATTGTGCGTCAGGCTCTGGGGAAGTCTAATTACGGCCAGTCACCAGAAGGAAATGTCGCCGCTGCATGTTTGAGGCAGCCACAAGGATGTTTCTGAACCCAAAATATGGTTTGAATCATGGGCCCGAGTGTCTAATTAGGCACTGACATCACTTAGTCTGAGAGAGAGAGGAGAAATGCCAGGGCGGAGGGTGCGCTGACAAGAACACAATGATAAAATGGCGACTTCAGAAGAGCAAGAAGTAAAATATATATTACACGTGTTGAATGGATTTTATAGAATATGTACCAAGAGGTTACAACGGGAATGCAGTGACTTCCAAGTAATTTGAATTGTGTTACTTCCATTGTCGTGCAGTTTTTTGTAACTGACTTTTAACTGTGTGTTATTGTTAGTAGCTGAACAATTTTGAAGAAATAAAAGTGCCTGTGTGATTTTTCTAGTATTAGAGATGTGATTTATGTTTGAAAAGTAGGATTCTGTTCAGAGTACATATTTTAAACCTGTCCTGGAGCATTAACATTTGATGTGAACTGTTTGAACTATTACGAGATTTCTGTACACTTCAGCACTTCAACATAGAGTTCTTGCACAAGAGTTAACAAAAATTACATTTGTTTGGACATCAATATAATTAAAACAAGAAAGTATAATAGTAATAACTGACAATATAGCAGTAAATTGTGGGGTACTTGGAGTAGAGCTGCAACAAGCTAATTGATTAAACCCAACTAATCATTTGTATAAGTAGTCATTTAGAACTTGAATGGTTAACTGATGTAGTATACACAGACTCCAAAACATGCCATGAGCTGAGAGAAGAGGTTTTATGACTCAGACAGAGCAGGAAGCACACAAAAATGATGCGTAAAATGTGTGAATTTATCTATGAATATTCTCCATCAGGAGAATGGAGCCTCAAAAGCCTTTATCTTGGAAAATTGAGTAAAAATCTCATATTCATGGGCATTTTGCGTTCTAAAGAACTAATTGATTAATCAAAAGAATACTAGCTAGTGTAATCAATCAACCAAATAAGCATTGCAGCCCTAACTCGGGGTGTGAGACAAAGCTTTGGAGCTACTTTTGTCAAAAAAGACTGGGAACCACTGACCTAAATTATTGTATTCTTGGAGATTTGATACTTCGGTACAAATCTTGATTTTAACTGGACTGTTGTTGCCCAATGATCATATTCTTCCTCTTTAAATGAGAAGACAAGGTTAAAAATGTGTTGGATGCCCTGAAATTGCAGTATCATGGCCATTAAAAAAATAAAACAAAAAAATTATGCTGCAGTGCATTGCATCTATTTCTTCAAGTTCATGAAAATATTCATTAACTTGACTTTTATGTTTTTTTGACAGAACAGAACATTACATTCACAGCTCGGTCAACATGTCTCTGCCACTTACCCAACTCTAAACTCTTCTAGCGGTGAACTTCACTCATGGAAAATGTATGCAATTTGTTGCTGTGTAAACATGCTCAATTTACAGTTTAGTTTCATTACAAACATAAATGTGCTGAAATAAACCTATAATCCTCTTTCTTCCACTGTGCCTTCCAGCAATACAATTGAATTGAACTGTCCTCTCACATACGGGCCCACATGTGGGCAGTGTCTTTTTGTTTCTAGTCAGACAGGCTCCATCAGTGGTCTCCAGCCCTTTCCAGTATGAGGTGTAATTGTGCAGCTTGTTTCAAATTGAAAACACTGGGTAGAGATGTTATTTTGTGGTGTGGATGGTGAGCCTGCTTGTCATCGCGCTCCTTCTATTATCTGCAGCGGAGAGCCCAGATGAGGAGTTCATTTAGAGGAGGAATCAGAGAACGCACAGACACGGCACGCAGCAAACTTATGCTCGGGAAACGGCTGCTCTCCGCTCCTCCATTGTCTCACAGAAAGGCCTCAGAAAGTGTGTATTTGATCATAGCACTGACAGAAGCACTTTCACATTCGGGAAAAAAAGAGATTTAACAAGCCTTTTCTCTGAGCGCTACGGTTAGGTATCTTTATCAGGATGTATTTCCAGCGGCTTCTTGAGCTGAGTGTAGGTGTTTCTGTTGTTGCATGACTTCAGTTTAGTTTGAATAGGTCAAGCTTTTGATTCCAACTGGGCTAACCTTGAGGACCACTGGAGGTAAGACCAAAGCCTGGATTTTGTCAGTTGGTTTCAAATTTTAGAGCTGAGCTCCATAAAACTGACTCAAACTCAGAAAGATATAACAAAACAAAACCAAAAAAAACCTATTACAAGCAAACTTAAAATGAAGTCTGTTGTAAAAAAAAAACCCAGAAGTAAGCATTATACGTACATTTTTTAATTTATTTTTTGACTGTGGAGGTGTATTTCTAAATTGTCAACAGAGAGGAGCAGCCAGTACATTGCAATTGATTCATCTCAAAGTGCCATTATTCCACATCACAGTTTGTAACAGAAAAGGCTATTGATTGTTTCCACTATAATTATTTGTATTGACTTTTTTAAATGTACTTTCTTTTAAATAATTTCCCTGTAATCTTCATGCAGTTTAGTGTTTTTTGTTTTGTTTTTTTGCTTCAGCTTACATTGTGCTGTGCAGTAGGCGCAGATACATCATGGTAGTGTGTGATTATCATATTTCACAGTTTAATAAAAATACAATTCAAATCCTTTTTACAGACAGCAGTATTTTTAAATCAAAATGTAATTTTTAAAAACTTTTTTTATTTTTGTCAATTATATGATTTATTCTCTCGTATTCTCTCTCTAGAAACCTTCAGTCAGCACATTTCAACCTCTATTTGGTTGACATGGTAGAAATCATCATTTGACCAGTTGACTAATTACTAAAAGTAATCTAATCTCGGAGTAGGCAGCTGTGCCCCTGCACTAACTTTAAGATCCTTGATGAGTAGTGGACCCCACTTTGGGAACCAGTGCTGACATGATGTGAAGTGGCTGGTCTTGTTGATACAGGTTGACGTGCAGCATCATGTCAGACAGGATGCAGATGCCTCAGACTGTTACAGTGTGTCCACGACTTCAGTGTGACCCAGTGACATGTAACAGTCTCCTCCTCCGATAGTGACTCCTCTGGGCACAAGCCGGCGAGACCCTGGCAGCTTCATTACTGTCAGACATAATACCGCTAATGCTGAGTGTCAGTCGCACGAGGATAACAAGAAAGCTTTAATTAGCCGCGTCCATGGCAACAATGAGCATGTTTAGGTTGGCCTCAAAGACTATGAACAGACAGCTTCCAGTTCAGAACCAAACTTCTCATTAAGTGTCGCTTTGGAGACGTTTATTAAGCCGACAGTCACTGTTAAGATGTTTGATGGGATTCTTATACAAAAGAACTTCAGACATGACTGAGAACAAACACCATGCTTAAGATGATTTAAAAACCGTTTGTGAGTGCTTTCTGAAGGAGATATATGGTTGTAGCTGTAGCTGTAAGCCCCTCCTCCTAATACATGATCCCGGTCCAAAATTGACACCCCCACAAATATATCACATGATCACAATGATTACCTCAAATCAACATTTATTTCAGACAAATAATGGGGCAATGTTTGTTCTTAGTGCTTTTCAAATGATTTACTTTTGATGAGAAGATGAAGAATTTCTGTTAGTGTCTGACAA
This sequence comes from Rhinogobius similis, assembly GCA_019453435.1. Lineage (NCBI taxonomy): Eukaryota > Metazoa > Chordata > Actinopteri > Gobiiformes > Gobiidae > Rhinogobius > Rhinogobius similis. The sequence continues at coordinate 28,800,203 of CM033620.1, read as the reverse complement.
TAGTCATGCTTATTGTGATGATTGTTGTAAACAGAAGACTTTACTCACCTCGACCAAGCATTCCTCATGAAAAGTTAAAAAAAAAAATTCATATACATTATTTGTTATGTTAGAACAAACAATAACAATACATTAATGTTAGGTTTAAGAGCCTTTAAAACATAGTCTGGAGTCCTGGACTAAGGGCTTTAGTGCAGTCTCATCATGTCTTTTGAGTTGCTCCAGCGTTGTGGACCCAGGCGGACACTGGATATTGATTTGAGTGAAAAGTGTAATTTCCCGCTGCTACAGGTTGGTGGCCTCTGAGCTCCTGCTGGCTCACTTCACTCAGTGGAATTTCAAATGGAAAAGTGTTCCTCAGGATTTTATCAAGGAGCAATTGACACAGTGTACAAGAGAAAGCTTTTTTTTTTCACAGTCTGAAGAAGTTGTTGAAAATAATTGAATACAACTTTGTTCAATGAAATACAAAGATAAATTGGCATTCAGCCTTGTTTTCTGAGAATACAAAATGATACAGTTACCAGTAGAGGGCATACTTTTGAACTGAGGAGTGAAGCAGCTTGACAAGCTTTAACTTTCAGCAGCAGGCAATTTAAGTGCAAAGACCACAATAATTCTGTTGAAGTTAATCAAAACAGCTCTACACATATTTTCAGTTTTATTGACCCTTGTGCATGTCTGTCCTTATTGTTTTTTTCTTTTTAACTAAGGGAAAATGATAGGGCACATGATCTCAGAGTAATGTGGGTCAATGATGAGTTAAAAGTAGATATAGGACTGTGGCATCCATCCACAGCATCCAGACCAGCCAGTGACACAGTGTGCACCAAGGGCACCGTGGATTAGCCCCAATCTGCATAATAAACAGGCTACAAACAAACACAGCACACCGGAGAGAGAGACAGACGAAGGGACAGAGAGAGACAGAGAGAGAGAGAGAGATGTGAGCAACAGTATGTCCACACTGAAGTCATGGAACATTTGAAGGCCAGAAATACAACTGCTGTGTCTGAGAAATGGAGACAGGACTTGTGTCCACGTGAAGAAGAAGGCTGTTTGACGACTGATGAGGTTTATTTGTCTGGACATATGGACTACATATTTCTACATTCCAATGCATTTTGTTAAGAAAATCCTACTTTGTGTACAATTTGTCACTGGGGATGAAGCGGATGTTGCAGCAGATTTCAGTCAATTCATCAATTACCTGCATGTCCTTGGTTTTGGATGGTGCAAAGAAGTAGCAGTACCAACTGAAATGCAAATAATTTCCTCAGAATGTGGGGCTTTCAGTGTGAAAATGACTGGGTTACCCCTCAAATTGCCTTTTTTCGGGGTTAAGTGCATCTCTGTCTCTGTTCCGATGTTGTCAGACCTAGAAAAAAAACAAGAAACAAAACAAAATAAAACAAAAACGGGTACATAGGGCATCTGGATTTTTGGCCACTTTAATAAAGGCTTATATTTGGCATGGAACTTTTAGGCTCTGCTCTTGAAATGTCCTCTTGGTCAGAACTCAAACACGTTTATTTAGTACTCTTTGTTAAAACTTTGCTTCAGTTATAAATAAAGTGACACTGAGTTGAAGATTGTGGTTGTTTCCTGCAAACATCTATGAGAGGTGCGTGTTTATTCAAATTCTACCCGAACATCCTTTTCACTTCTCCTAAACATGCCAGAAATCTCTGCTCCAACTTGAGCAAAAACGCTTCCCCGCTGCCCCAAAATCCCCATCCACCTTGCCCTCCATCTATTGGCCCTAAGCATCCGTGACGTTCCCCTCTCCCTTCAGTGATTGGCCGCGCATTGCGCCCCTCCGTTTGACTGACATGGGACTGCTGGAAGTGCCCTCCTCTGAGCTCAGTCTCTATTAGAGTGGAGCAGCGGTGTGTTGTACAGAGAGCTGCTGTACTGTCGTCAATGGGAAGCACACGAGACGGTGGAAACGCGACGCACGTTCTACAATAAAACACCTCGAACACCACGATGCTGTCTGCGTCCAAGCCGTGTCTGTGGATTATTACAGCATGCCTTTACGCATCTTGTCACGTCCAAAGCGGGGAAGCACAGAACCCGAAAGAAGGTAAGTTCCGAAAGTTTGAACTGCGAGGTGTCCGAGTCCGACGAGCTGTCACTGGTCTGGATTATTGTCCCTCTGAGGCGCACCATGACATGAGGACTGTCTGTTTTACTTCAAATTTAACTCCGGATTATGCCCATGGTTTTGCACGGATTACGCACCGGGCTCCTCGTTTTTTCTCTCCATGTCTCTCCGCGTAACTAGCCTGCTTATGTATAGATTAACAATCCATCATCGGATCGATAAAGAGGCAGCGACGGCAGCGGCTCCCTGAGTTGTCTGGAGCCCGGTGTGTGAGCGCACCGCCGGGTTCGCTGCCTTGGGGTGTCCCGGGATCGAACGCGCACTGCCCGTCGGTCAAACAGAAGCGAGGATTCAAAGCGTTACTCTGCTGTAGATGACAATACTGTGGCACTGTTCATTTATTTGTTTAAACAACATTCTCTCCCTTTTACCGTCGTTATTCACCTCACTTATGGTAAAGCCACCGTGCGCACAGGGTTTATTTATTACAGTGCTACGACAGCGGGTTATTTGGAGATATTTTGTATTATATGCACAGTCTTTAGCCCACTCAATGTATGTAATGTACACATTGAGGATTTATGTTTGTGATCTCTGCACCACAAAGTCCTCGTCTCCCCGTGAGAAATCGGACTGCTGACACAAAACAACTTCATTTCAGACGCTGTACTGCGCTTCTGTCTGCAACAACCTGCTACGTTGTCTCAACAAACCCCACAGTCAGGAGACCTCGTCTTTTGGCTCATTTTTGAACCGATATCCGCTTTGACCTTAGCAGTGCCGTGCGTCCTCAGTTACGAGTTGAATCAATGGCAAATAAAAGAGAGCGCGATGCGTAAACGTCAGTCAAAGTTGCCCCGTGCTGCAGTGCATTACTTATTGCGTGTTTGCTGCCACTGAAACGAGGTCACGGGTATATATACTATACCCATGTGGCTACCACTTTACAACAAGGCTATAACTGCTTTAAAGCGATTATTCAGGCGTGTTGTACATTTATGTTAGGTGTAAATAAAAAAAGTACCATAAATAATGCCAAATGCTTTTAAGATAAACATGTCTGAATGGCACTGTTTTTAACTTTGGAAATTGTCAAATTGAGCTAGAGCAAAACCTCTACAACCTTTGTCTTTCTTCCACGTCGTACATCCAGCTCAAGGATTTAAAGTCATACACAAGCTTGATTTTATTCCAAGTTCTGAAATTCACAATGTTTAAGAAACGTATTCAGTGATGAAAGTTGAAAGATATATTTTGAGTAATTATACTTTCCTGATAAACTATTCTTCTTTGTCATATGGTGCCTGTAAGTCAAAGTCAGGGAAATGAGCAAAATAAATAAAACTAACTTTTGATAAATGATTTTAAAAGCTGTGTTGGTTAGAGAAGTGGAATCTTTGATAACCTGATTGCAAATTCTCCTCCTAAAAACAGCCTCATTCTAAAACTGTACCTAAATGTGTCAGTGTCCCTGTGAGATTTAACCACCTGCCTCTCTCTGTTCCCCCTCGCTTTCCTGTCACCAGTGATTTTGTTGGACTCCAAGGCCCAGCAGACAGAACTGGAGTGGATCTCCTATCCTCCCAATGGGGTAAGTCTCATCTCTGCCGCTCCTGGCCCACATCTCCAACCATCACTGGAGGAGCATCCTTTAATAAGACGCATTCGGATGTTTCAACATTCAAAAGCAGGCCCGAAGCGAACCACCGGCTCCGCTCTGATTAAAAGCAGTACGAGAGAGGTTTTTTTAAATAAATAATGGGAGCAGGAGACGATAAAGCCGCTACAATCATCCTTAAAGATGTTTGTGCGCGATAGTAGGGTCTAATCTCCATCCATTCACCGCTGCTCAGTACTGTGTTATTACAGCTCTCTGTCTGCAATGGCTGCACTTCATATTTTCATTAGAGCTCTCAGGCTGCTTCCAGTGCGCTGATTGGGTGCCTTGTGTTGATCTAGTGTTCACTTCAGACTCAAAAGTGCAATGTCAAAGATTAAAAATATATATATTTACAATCTGCAATCATATTTTTGCAATCTATCAGCAATCTGCTAAAATGTGCCTGTTAATGTCTTGGTTGAAGTTCAAGGACAAAAAGTGAATTGACTTTAAAATGTAACACAGGGCAGAAAGTCACTTTATATTCTCCTGCTTTTTAATCATCTTGTTTTGAAGCCTTTTGACTGCTTTCTTAAAAAAATGATTTCATATTCTAATTTAACTTCACAACAATTTTACTGTAATCTCTTTAACAATATATTGCTCACTTGTAAATTCCTCCAAACGTTTACGGAGAAACAAAATCACTTTTTAAATAAATTATTATGATTACGGTATGTCATTTTGCATTTGTTAAATATTTAAAAATGCACATTAAAACAAAACAAAAATTTAAAAACAACTACTATACAAACTATATATAAAATAATAAACTCCCGGCAAATAGAATAGTAAGAATGTTGTTTAACTCTTGCCAAAAATGTCAAACTTCCTCACAAAGTTCTAACTTGCATGATATATTATTTAGGCTGTTGGGCAATCCATTTCCATTGTATTCGAAGTCTGCAGTTAGACCTTCAAACCTGAGGATTGACAGCATAGATAAAGTACTCCTGCTGACTTTTCCCAAAACTTGAACATTGCCTGAAGTGTGTGTGTTGTTGCAGTGGGAAGAGATCAGCGGCCTGGACGAGAACTACACTCCCATCCGCACGTACCAAGTGTGCCAAGTCATGGAGCCCAATCAGAACAACTGGCTGCGGACTAACTGGATAGAGAAAGGCGATGCTCAGAGAATATTTGTGGAGTTGAAGTTTACTTTGAGGGATTGTAACAGCCTGCCCGGAGTGGTGGGGTCCTGTAAGGAGACTTTCAACTTGTATTACCAGGAAACAGATTCGGAAGTAGGACGTAGTTTACGGGAGACGCAGTATGTCAAAATAGACACCATCGCGGCCGACGAAAGCTTTACTCAGGGCGACTTGGGTGAGAGAAAGATGAAGTTGAACACGGAGGTGCGCATCATTGGCCCCCTGTCCCGACGAGGATTCTACTTGGCCTTCCAGGACGTGGGCGCATGTATCGCTTTGGTTTCCGTTAAGGTCTACTACAAAAAATGCTGGTCCATCATCGAGAACTTGGCCACGTTTCCGGACACGGTAACAGGGTCGGAGTTCAGTTCGCTGGTGGAGGTGGAAGGGATGTGCGTAAATGATGCTGAAGAGGAGGCCGACAATTCTCCCAAGATGCACTGCAGCGCTGAGGGGGAGTGGCTGGTGCCTATTGGGAAATGTATTTGCAAAGCTGGATTTCATCAGAAGGGCGACGCGTGTGAACGTGAGTGTATCCTGTTTCTCTGCTCTTTCTGTCAAACTTTCCTTGCCTTTGAGTGCACCTGCTGCGGCTGACAATGGCAACCCCCTTTGATCAGGCGTTACAAAAGAGAAATGTGATAATAGGGCGTTTGACTACTTCAAAAAGTACTCTGAAAGCAGCTTGATCAAGTAGTTGAGTTGTGTCATTAGTAGCAAAAATTATAATCTGAAATACGCTGGACAATCTAACTTTGCTTTTGGGGTTGCCAGTGTAACAGTTACAAGTAAGGCTAGGTAAAATGGCTTTTTTGTTCTCATATTGAACAATGACAACATTTAAACAAGGGTTATGCTTCATCACAGCGTCCTGAAGAATAGCAATACAGAGATGATTTAATTTAACACAAAAAGAGAAATTTTGTTTTAATAATTTCAGTAATTGCACGGTCCTAGTTTATATTGGATGTAATTCCTGCTAAAACAGTCACATACATGACTAATTGATATATTTGCACATTCTGGACCACTGACCCTGAGCAAACACTCGACTCACCGTTTTCATTACTTTGGTTCATAATAATGTCCAAAAGCCCGCTCAAAATTAAGCAATTGCACACCAAGAAAACAAAAATACTTTTATTGACATGCAGAAAATTCTTCCATTAATTCTTACAAAGCAAGTTATCCATGACCTAAAGAAGCCAGTTGTCAGTGCTTGAGTCTAAGGGTTGTCATTGGAATTTGATTATGCAAAACGCAACGAGACGTCAGTGGTTTGGTTGGTACGTGGGATTAAAGCTGATGATCTGACGGCACAAAGATGGCTGATGTACGGCGTTGTGGTTTTACTCAGCGCCGTAATTAAAATCCCTGTTAATTGATTGCTGGACTCTTCATTTCCAGCCCTGATACTGTTGACACTGCGATTAAATAGTAACTGGAGTTTAGCCTCTCATCGTGAGCTGGCTGCGTGCCAAGAGAATTATCCGTAGAATACATCGGGTTTGTGGATTGTGGAAGTGGTCCGGTACGAGATGTGTTCAGGGTCTGTGCGTTCCAAACACACTGGTGCGGAGTCCGTCTGGTTCATCGTGCTGCCTTCAGTGTCTCTGACGGAGCAGGAAAAACTAACAGCGTGGCATTTGGCCTCAGGAAATTCAAGCAGGAGCCCAGCGGAAGGGCTTGACCAATAGAGCAGTTTTGATCCTTTGTTGTAGTTATTTCGCTGCTACACTGAACAATAAAAAGTTAATATCGAAAGAACACATGCCAGTAGACACTGACAATATTTGGAATGGTTGTAAATATGGACATTTTTGAAGATAGGAGTCGGTGTGACGTCTTTTATTTGAAGATAAGTAAAATTAGGATCTCGAGTACATTGTCATAAAGAGAAAAAAAAGGAAAAGGAGTGGATGGGGATATTTGCATTTTTGTTTGTTTTTTTTTATTTTACACACTATTCACTATTGTGCACTACTACAGTATGCATTATCATAGTTTTAATGGCCTGTAAAAAGATTAAATTATCGTTACTGTCAGTGTCACCCACTCCTACATGCATTTTCTTATTTCCAAAGGGTCAGATTTGCCTTCTATAATTTGTGTTTTGTTGCTGTGATTAGTAGAGCTGCAAGATTAATCAAAATTGATATGAATGGATGCAATTAATAAATAGGGAAGGCGGCAGTTTTTGGCTTATTCTGCATTGAAAAGTACTAACCCTGTAGTTTAGAGCTGTACAAACATGTTCTCAGTTTGTCAGTTTACATTTCAGTCTTTTTGTTCATTCTCTTAGACAAAATTTGATAATTAAAATACAAATCAAATCGCAATCCTTTTTTTTTTTTTCCAAAATCGTTCAGCTCTAGTGACTAGCTCTGTGTCTATATTACTGAATTGATAAACCATTTGCCCGTAAAATGTAACACAATAGCACAGGAGCGGCCTTTATCATTTGTACTTGTACTACAGTAAGGTTGAATGCAGTGTTCATTTTAAGCGCAAATATTGCCTCATTGTTTAGAAAGTGGGTCAGACAAAAGCAGCTCTGGAACCAAAAAGATTTAAACTGTGAGAGAAAATGTAAATGCTTGCAGAAATGTTCAAGTTACCTCCACCTCTGCTGCTTTGATAGAATTCTCGGGGGGGTTTCTACTGCACGTGTTGATACAATATTTATGGCGATCCTCCATGTTATGTCTGTGATGACATGATATTTTTAGCTGCTGTCACTCTTATTTACTGCCCTGTCATCGGTTCCAGTTAAACCTAGGTCTAACGCTCGTGGGATTATTTTCGGTGGCCACCTGACTTGAAAGCTACAACCCTCTGTGGATTAAAACAAGGATCATGGAGGTCATGCAACTTAAGTGGCCGCCCTTGTCATCCCAGCTTTTTTTTTTTCCTTCCTTATTGGCAAAGTGGGCAATCTCAATCTAAGCAGCTTACGAACAGCAGCAGTCAGTAATAATTGAGCGGAATGCATCCAAGAACAAGCATCGGTAGGTCTTTTATGGCACCATGTCTTCCATTAGGGACACCGCTGAGGGAGGTGTGCTAATGAAATAAATTAGGCCATGTAATTTACAGCAACGCCGCCCGCCTCGAGTCTCGCTAATGTTAGCACCGATCATTCATTCAAACCCGCGGAGTTACTTTTATTGTTGTTTTAATATGCACACATGCCCTGAGGTAGAAGACAGACGCAGTGTTTATTTCCACAGGGAGGGCCAGGCAGGAGAAAACAGCAGCTACAATTTCTTTTTAAAACTAATGCCTCCATCCATTTCTTATTGTCGGAAGCCAACACTGTTGAATTAATTAATATGGAAGGTTCACATGACTTAATATTCTGGTTGTAAGTTGAATTTAAGGTGGTGGACAGGTTGAATTCAATGGTGGAATATGCCTTTATACTGTTTTCGTGGATGTGTAAATCTGGTTTAAAAAAATGAAGTTATATTCCTTGACTTGGCCGCATGAAACAAAAACGGTCAGTTCTGTTTTTTCTGTCGGCAAAATTGAAGGTGACATTTTTTTCATTGTATTGAGACTAGTATCTAGCACTGTAGTCGATTAAAGACATTCTTGATCAACTAAAGACAATTCCTGTGTTGCAATTCAAGGTATAAATGAACTAAGTTGGTTCTTTCCAGCATGAATTTAGAAGACCAAGTGTTACTAAATATGTAACCTTTATTTTGTGTGGAAACGAGTTATTTTAATCTTCATCGTATTGAAATCGTTATCAAGCGTTATTTGAGTATTACAGTACACTACATAGTATTAACAAGTGGTTGCATTATTCAAACACACAGGCACAAATGTTGTCGGTTGAAAGGACATGTTATACCTGGATAACATTTCCGCGCACCAACCCACATCTACATCATCGTTTTGACAAGCTGCCGTTATGAGCATGAATCCAGCGAGGCTTTTGTATTAAGGGGTAGTTAATCTAAATAAAATGAGAACACGCTGCACCATCAGCACTTCCTCCAGCCGCTCCACTGACGTTAAATTGTCCATTCAGGAGTTTTACCCAAGAACGGTCCACCAGAGCTGTTCACAGTCTTTCGATCACGCTCCAAGTGGATGTGACTGCTAATAAAAAGTGAATCTACCCTCGCGATCGAGTCGAGCTGGTCAGAACATAATCTGTGGGCTATGGGCTGCTTGTTGTAAAAGGAAGTTTAGTGGTAGTAAAGGCAGGGGAGTCCCAAAAAGACCTGTTCTGACGAAAGCTAACATCACACTACAGGTACTGACTTTTAAGCTGTGGAATTCTGTCACTATTTTTATACTGGATAAAAGCCATGATTGAAAGATATATTCCCTAGTTTGACAATATGGCTTTCTTAACTTTTTAACTTAAATTTGTATTATGCATTTATAACTGTGTTCTACAGAGTTATAATTATATACATTAAAACTGAAATTATCAAGAAATTTAACTTGCATTCACTTTTACATTCACCGTTGTTTCCTAAAATATTCAATTTATTATTTTTTTGCTTTTTTCTATACGAGGTAACGTCGCAGTTAAACACAATGGGAAGTTTACTGAAATGTAATGGAAGTGCGCTTGTTCAGTAGTCACACAGGGGACACAAAATTGACATCATTTTAATATCTTGAATTTTGCGTGTTGTTTGTGCTGAGTTGTTTTTGGATTATATGTTCAAATGCCGTCACGATTTTCTTGGAGCCAGATCACTGTTGATGTACTTAGTATATTCATATTGCTTTGAATATGCAATTAAAGTAAATAAAGTTTGATCTTTCTTACAAAAGTTCACATTTCGCTGTAATTAGTTAAATGAACCTTTCACTCACTAAGTACATGACAGAGAATGATTAATAGAAGGAGTGTATGTGGAAATGAGTCTGCATTAAACAGTACCTTTGTGAATCACTATATGATGATTTCACGGAAAAACAGATTGTCACAGGGATCAGATCACAATTTGATTTTTCACCCAGCCCTACATAAAACGACTGACTTTCCACCACTTTTTCTTTCATATTTCAGTACATAGCGTCACCTCACCCAACCACCGTGTCCTCTGCTGGTTCATGTGTTTGGGCCGGTGCAGGTGGAGTGGTGGAGTTTGCCCAGGGGCTGTCCGTCCTGTCACCCGAGCATTGCTTTCCTTGTGCGGACGACAAACTGTGTTGTGATGGCCTCATTCATCACAGTCAGCGATCAGGGAGCCCATGTCTTTCAGCCCCGCTTCCCTCGTGCTTTAACCCTTTGTGTCTCCTCCATCTGCGCCGCTAAATGTCACTCAACGTAATGGGTGCTGAAAAAAAGGCAGTGCTGGAGTGTTCCCGCTGCGGACCGAACGAGCAGGCATCATTTTGGGAAGAAGTGTGGGGAAAATACTGACCATTCATTCTGCGAGGCTGTTTAGCGCTGGTCACTGGAGCCGCAGAGTCGTTTAGCCGGAGAGAGAGAGCTTTGTAGGGGACAGGGCTGGCTTTGTCCCACCAGTAGACCACAAATGCATGTTGTCCTGTTGTGATCACATAACTTTGGGAGTCAGGAACCAGTTAGTTTCAATGATCAATACTAATGGAATTGCAATTTAAATAGTCTGCTAAGTCTGCAATTATTTAGGTATGTTTTGTCCTCAAATGTCCTGTCTCCAAGGAGTTTTATTGTATTAAAATTGATAATCCTGTCATTTAGACTAAGGCCACAAGATTAACCACAATTGAATCAGAATTGCAATTTCAAAAGTTGCAATTAGCAAATCACATTAGCAAACATTTAGTTTAATGTCCTCTGCAAAGAAAAAAATATCCTGTGTCTATGAGGTTTTATTATTTAACTGTCTAACCCTGGATTCAAGGCTTGTGTTGTAACGATACAAACATTTTAAATTTGATTCCATTACTAAGGAATATACCAATTTCGATATCGCCATAGAAGAGACAATTATTTATGATTTATTTATTTTAGACAATAAAGTGACATTTTTAATACAGAATAATAGTCTGATTTTTGTTAGTTTGGACAACCCTATTTAAGACCTCTACAAACTAGGGCTGTTGGCTTTTAGTTTAGTCACTTAAACGGTCAATGGTGTTAAACGGTCAGTGGTGCTTTTGTTGACCACACTTTGACTTTTATTTGACTATTATTTTACAGATGATAAGGACTATGCAGGAGAACAAGGCTGAATTAGCTGAAAATTTGGGAGCAGTCATGGGGTTAATTTATATAAATACACAGTACCTTGTGTAAATGAATGTTTGTGTAAATTCCTGTGCGTTTGTCGTATTGTTATTGTGGTGCAGTTTTGGTCAGACAAAGTTTTGAACTTTTGCCAGTTTCGATCCACCTCTTCTTCTTTAGTCCATTGACATGACTTGTCTTTAGTCGACAAATAATTTCTTTGGTCAACTAAAGCTTTACAAACATCTTCTAAAACACAATTTATGTCAAAATAAATACGTCCTCTTCCTCAGTCTGGGAAATGATTGACTGTTGACCCTCACCCGCGGGGGCTCTATGTATAGGCGATAAACCCGGACAGCATTTAGGCGCTATCAGCTCACGCTAACAAGAGAATTAATGAGGATACAGGATCTTGTAAACACTAGCACCATCCATCTTAGCTGTCAGGCGGTTGAACACAAGTTTGTTGGAGACTGATTGATGGTGGAGCCCCCGGGAGAGGGGGCATGGCAGCTTAGATCTGACCACTACCTCCACTTTTAGGCCACCAGGCGGTCCACTTCAGCCTGCTCCGGCGTGGACTTAGCATTTCAAATAAAGCCAGGAAGCTGAGGTGTCAGCGGGTTGTCATGCGATCTGACGGGGGCGTGATTGATAAGGTGTGGATTTAATGTTCCAAATGGCAGGTTTTTACAGCAGCCCCATGGAATCAGTATGCAAATGACAGGTGTGCTCATAGATACACGCTGGGCCCGTGCCGCTAAATGACTGCGAGTGAGCTGAATTGGTGATGGATGGAGCAGGACCAGTAAATAGCAGCAATCTGCCCCAGATCAAGGCTCTTCAGCGGTGGGGTTGGCCCGGCAGGTAGCAGTGTGTCGGCACAGCAGGCGACTGTCAGAGCTACTGATGCTGCAGAGAGGACACCAGGGCGTTGTGGGGGCTTTGAAGATATCATTTAAAAGTGGGAAAGGTTTAATGGATTAAATTTGTGTGTGAAGAAATGTCAACCGCATTCAAATTAAAACAACATTTCTCTCTAGGCATGTCACGGTAACAAATATAGATGTTGGATATATTACTACAGAGAAATATCACGATAAATGATATTATTGAAACTACGTTATGCCCAGTAGCTCTAACAGAAACCCCAATAAACCCTTTAAATAGTTTGAGCTGAAATAAATATATAAATTGCAGAGTTACATTACATATTACACTTTTGTAATAAGTTAGTATTTATAATTAGTCATAAAAGTCTCTTATTTGACCCTTTACAACATAAATCTTAAACAAAAGAAGAACAAAACATTTCTCTTTAGTGCAAGGAAAATGTACACTCGATAAATAGTGAGCCCTAAAATATTGTTCCAGCTATTATTTATTGAAAGTTGATAATTATTACAATCATAATTATCATGATAGATCTATTTTGAAATCTTTCTTAATTTAAATGATATTCTGAAATTAAGTTCTGTGATGTGCATTGTGTATATTTCAGTTAAAGGTGCACAATGAAACTTTTCCACGGTATGGGATCAAACTTGACTATCTCCACTGAGACAAGCAGATGTGCAGCTATGCAATGAAAACACCTGTAACTGAATAAATGTGATATAAATGTGATATTGTTTTGCCAGTTGAGAGCGATGGCATCCTTCAGTTAGACAAGTTCAGATAAACAGAATTTAATGCAGAAAAACAATGTCATCTTTTTTACAAAATATGGTGAACCTTGATGTTTAGTTGTATAGGTTTAGTGAATGAAGTCATGTGGAGCAGTTTCCGCGAATATAACAACAGTAATTTGAGTGCTGAGTGCAGAGTCCCGTTTCCCTGTCAACACTTCAGATTAAATACGCATGGCCCGGTGCACACACAGAGGTGCCACTGATCGTAAATATTTGATTCAGGGCGTTTTAATTGAACAAAAAGGGAAAGTAGAGAAAGTGCAGGTCCTCATGGATGCAGGTGTTTTTGCATGTCGGAGAAGGCACTCTGAGCAAACACGGTTGATTTGGGAAGGCCGCACTGCCAGTGTCTCGTCTGGATAATAGGTTTGTCTTTCACCTCTCAGATAATACAGCGCTGACTCATGCATACATGAATAACAAGCAGCACCAGCAATGTTAGGCTTCTCTGCTGTTCAACAACTTCATTTTACACACATTTTCATCTATGTACATATATAGCGCCACTGATCTTAGGCTTATTTGGTGTTGTGTGCATTTTTACGGTGAGCTTGAGGTGGCTGATGGCCATATATTGTATTTCATAAAGACCATTAGTAGATATGTGATACTTAGTGAGCACAATGTAACAAACTGTGTGACAAGCTGTTATTGCATGTTTAAAAGGCCCTTGTTACGTGTTATTACAGGTTGTTACACTGTAATAACTATATTATGTTTGTGGTTACAAGTTACATAGAGAGTTACATTTTGATAGATTTGATTGTACATATAGAGCTTAAGAATTAAAATGACGTGTCTTTCTAAGTAGAGAGAGTTACATTTGGTTTGCATGTTATACAATTGTTATATGTAGAGTTACATTTGGTTTACATGATATTACAAGTAACACAGAGAGTTATGTTTGGTTATTTTAGGTTACACAACAAGTTTTTCCAAATATTGTATATAATAAGCCAATCGATGTATCAACATTTAGCTGTTGATTAAGCTTTTATCAAGTTAAATATTGGACAGCTGCATCCCGTGAGTTGCTGACCATCAGGACATTCAAGCTTTAAACGCATCAGAAAGAGCTGCTATTGATGCCAGTGCTAATGCTCACTTAGGTCAAAAGGGACAAAATGAAGTGATGACTTATCAGTTTCCAAGTTTGGGGAATCTGACCTGCCAGGCTGAATTTGAGCCCTGACGCTGCACCCAGTCAATGCTCCCAGTCCGAGTAAACATTCTTTTTCTCATGCAAACAAAGGCATATGGTCCGCTCCATCTTAGAGACACTTTGTTGTGCCTGTGAAACCCCTCCGCGTCACATAACGTTATTTCCAAGGTGACGGCGACTCCGGGTTGCAGGTCACTCAATATTAACTTCATTTACACATGGCTGCAACGCGGAGCAGAGTCACAATGGAGGCCTGCCTGGTGTGTTTAGGAACATGAGCTGCCCGCCTGACAAGACACTGTCAACATGGAAGATGGATGATCGCAGCAGTTGACCTCTGACCCGTGCTGAGTCACCTCTCCGGCCCCCGCTCCCACATGACAAAGGGCCCCCTCCCCGCAGTGTGTTGGCCCTCACAGTCACTTGCACTAACAGGTTCAGACGGCCCCTTCTATATGTGCTACTGGGGCTAACCCTATTCTAATCTACTGAGTCGGTTTTAGACGTCCAAACGGTGGCACAAATGTTTTTTGTGATTGTCCAGTTGGTCAGCAGAGATGTGATGAGACAGGCTAAATCTGATGCTCTTTGATTCCTGATTGTGTGGGGTGTTGTGGAAAAAGTGAGCTGTTAAAGTTGAAGCTGTGTGTCCAGATTAAATAAACAAAAGAATATCATTTGAAGGCAAATACAATTTTACTGAGTGATTACGTTAGAGTTAGAGACAGTGATTGATAGGGGCATGTTAACTTTGCGTCATAAGGATTTCTATTACTCTGAGATCGGTTTTACATTATGAATAATTTTTCTTCTTCGTGTAAGACCATTATTATTAACAGAATGAATATAAAATGTGTTAACATTGTTATTTATTTAGATGTAGATTTAGATTTAGATTAGCTGTGCACTTAATGCTATATATGATTGTGATTTCAATTATAACTCTATTCAGTCTATACAAAAATGTTCAAAAATCAAAAATACAATTAATTGATTGATTGCAGATTTACAAGTGTACTCCGTTTGCCACTCAAAACCTGGAGCAAAGGCACTTTTCTTAAACATTACTAACTGCTGAGTTTCAGATGACGTCACAGCATTCTACCAGCCAATACAAATGGGAGGCATCTAAAATAAAATGCTGCTTTTTCTTGTAAAACAAAGTTTTTGGGTCTAGTCACAAATGGAAATTATCAGGTTCAAATTTTGTGAATTTGCATTGTGAAAATTTCTTGCCAAAGTTCAATATAATCAATGAGAAAAAATGTCTCTTGGCCTCTATCTGGGAGTATGAAATCATCATCATCTCTCTAGAATCTGAAAGCCTCCAATAAAATACATCTGGTCTATACTCTCTCTACAGAATAATTTTGACAATAAAGACGTTTGAAAATTAGGATTTCAATTATGCGCCAATTAATTGGTAATTAATAATTAATTGTAATTTTTTACATAATCTAGCAGCCCTAATTTGCTGTATTTTTAGTTAGTAAATTCCATCCAGCTCTGCAAATTTTTATGTTTGACAAATGAACCTCAGTTTTTGTTGTTTACAGAGTAATTGTCTGCATGCATATACTTGAGCTTTATTTTTGGCTGACGATGTTACACAGGAACCTTAAGTGTGTCTTTGGTGTGACAGGTGCCTCTCTACCATTAGTTGTGCACATTGTAGCGTACAGTACGTGACAAATTGTTGTCTAGCGTTGTACATTTGTATATTAGAAGGAATATTAGAGACCTTTTGAAAAAAAATTATTACAAAAAGCTAAACAACTAGGCCTAATTTAAAACAGGTCTTGCCAAGTTCAGAATAATCAACTCAAAAGTTAATCTACAATCAAAATGTGTAACGTGGACTGGAATAGATTAGATTTATTAAAGAATGTTAGCAAGGCGCACACGCTTTTTCATTAGTTCTAATTAACATTCTGAAGTTAATATTGGAGGCTAATTATATTTTGTTTTTACAGCGTGTATAAACTCACCATCTGGCCGATGTATTAGCCTCTGCCAAATGTAAAGTGAGAAACAACCCACAATCAACAAATATAGACAATGCTTAATATTTTTGTCTTGAAATTCTTCTTATGTAAAAATAAAACTGCATCACCTACATCCAAATGAGTCAACAATGAAACATGATTTATTTTCCATCTTAAAAATTCCCATTGAAATGAAAGGTTTTAGGCCAGCAGCTGCTTGCAGATACACAAGTCATGACAAAATGGAGGATGGTGCAATCTCCAGACCTGTTCCCTTCTGTGGGATCCTTCTGGAGAGCCAGGCTGTTCCTGTGCCAGAACACGGCTCATCTGCTGAAAATGTTCCACTGATTCACACCTTTTACATGACGCCGATAACAAGCACAGTCTCATTATAAATGCCACCCAAGTGCTCTCTTGAAATCAGGAGTCCATGATTTAGTTTAGAAATGTCCAGAAATGTTGTCTAGCATTTCTTTGAAAAAACCTCATCAAGTTTGTCCTGGTTTGGTCTTGTTTTGAGCCCAGTTTAGCCCTGATGTTGACTTGGTTCAGTGCTGTTCTATTCCAGGTTCAGTTCTGGGTTTAGTTCCAGTATGTTTTCAATTTTGATGTGGTGTGCAATCTAAATGACCTACATTGAGTATTCAATTTGAGAAAAGAGGATGCTTCCTGTTCTCAAGTGCCCTTTTGGTAGGATTGTTTACGCACAATAAATGTCAATGTTAACTCAAAGTTTATTGTGCCTGTTAGGGTGCAACATTAGTTGCAGCCAAATTCTGCAGAAAGCTAAATATGTGTCTCCTAGATCTGTAGACATTTACAAACATGTTCTGAAATGCAAGAGATTCTTTATTAGTTATAATATTTTATGAGTGCTCTCTTAATACTCCTGGGTGTTTAGAATGTGCTCTGTGAACCTAATTGTAATTTTAAAGAGAAATAGTTAATCCAATCAAACAAATAACTGTAATAAAATAATTGAGCATCATTAAGAAACACACCTAGACACAGGGAGAACATGTGAACCAAACCTGTGACATTCTACCTGTGGCAACACAATATCCCTCAATGAGTCATTCTTGCACTATAGTTGGCTCTACACTACTATCTACACTACTATCATAATATAAAGTGCGTATAACTTCACCCGACCCTGCTTTGATCTGCGCGGCGCTGTGGTACAAGGCAGCTCTTCCTCTGGGCTCCTCCTGGCTCCCGGGGCAGAGCCGTGCCCTCCAACACTCGGGGAGGGGATGCTAATCTTCTCTTTGTTTCTGTTGGAAAGCTACTTATCTCCCGCTAAGCACAGGTACCTCGCATGAATGGGCCGCTTGTCCGTGTGTGCCGAGCGCAGCGCTGTAGCCAGACACAGCCATTCCAAATATGTGTGGGGTGGGCCAGGCCGATCAGGGCTTCAAGCGGTCCAGTTGGTGTGAGCTGGCATCGCTGACGGCCTTGAGGTTTATGAAGAATGGGGTGGGGATAATTGTTGTGTAATGTAAATCATGCCAACAAGGAATACAAAATATGGATGTAAAATGTATTTGTAAGACATTTTTACATCCCTGTTTTCCCCGACCCCCCATACACGGCCACTGCGCTGTACTTATTTCCTTCTATCTTTTTCTGTGATCATCATCATTTAGGAATCAGCAGCATCGCGTAGCATTCTGGCAGCATTCATAAAAAATATCCTTTGATTGCTGTTGTGAATTGCAGTTGTCCATAGGTGTAGCTGTCAGTGGTGTTCTGTTGTGATGGTGTTTACGGTGAGACAGTGGCAAGTGGGGCAGCTGGAAATCAGCGTTGCAGTTTTCAAATCAGCAGACTTGTACAAAGGGACCCACATGTATCTATATCGATTATAACTATATAGCAGACTTGTTTGAATGTACACAAATACAGATGCAATGTGACAGTTACTTGTATTGAACTATTATTTATAAAGTGCTGTTAGAGACTGAAATACAGTCACATAATTGGATCAGTGGGGATCTGATGAGATGTTGTAATGGTTCTGCACTGGTATCTTTTATCTAATTGTTACTTAAAATGTTCTTCTTGTTGCAGATTTAAGTCAGTAGGAGAACACAGTAAATCCCCAGCCATGCAGTTACAAAACAGGATCAGGGTCTGGCGTACCCACGAGTGCAGATTTCATCCTTCATTTCTTTTGTTACTCTTGAGATCCTTGGTCTAAAAAGGCATACAACAATATAATCCACACAATAAGGACGACTTTATGTGTTGAAAAATGATGCAACTCTGGCAACAAAGTCTTCAAGCCCACTGCAGCAGCTTCATAAATAACCCAGGCCGGCCTCTTCCTTCAGGTGCACTTGATTTGTCTGAACCTGCGCTGCTACAACAGTCCACATTGAGCCGTGAGATGAGATCAATTGAGCTGTCCTTTGGCTTTGAAAAATACACTCCGCTCCACTTTTTCTCACTGTTCCGAAATCATCCTCACTGTGTACTGCCAGAAAAGCACCCCCGGCTCTGACCACATCCGCCTGGAAATAAGGTTGCTCCACAAGTCAAAGATAGTGGTAATTTTCAGCAGGATGTACTGTTTTTATGACAAATATTGCACGTGTGCCCTGGCAGTCCATTGCACAGTGAACATGGTAGTGTGTTGCTCTCTAGGCTCAGTACACGCAGATACACACACATACACACAGAGGCCCTTAAGTTGTTAGGGTCTCCAACCGTGTGATTCCCAGCCCTATTAAATCATTTTTTGACCAATGTACTTCTTGGTCGACTAGAGCTGCACGATCTGGGAAAATAATCTGATTGTGATTGCGACAAGTTTGCATTTAATGTTTTAACAATAGGATTCTGTTCACATTTTTAAAACAACCAAGAAAATTTGCAAAAAGACTGAAATTGAAATTGACAAAATAAAAATAAAAAGGTATTTCAATTTGCACACATCTTAACTACGGTGTTGAAGGTGTTTATGCAGAATAAAACAGGATATTTTGTATTTTTAGGAAATGATGGTGCTTTAAAGGACACATATTCTGCTACAGTGACTTTTCAGCTTTTAACCATGTTCTAACAATGTTCCATCATCAAAAACATACCTGAAGTTGCATTCAGCTGCATTCATGCTGTTTTGAGGAATGTTCATCAGAAAATCCTTTTCCCCTCCAAGAGTCAAAAACACTTCCTGCTAACTGTGTTCATCTTGCGATTTCGATTTGATTAATCTTACAACCTTACTAACACATACATAGTCGACTAAAAAGAAGACTCTCAAAACGTTTAGGTATTTCTTTGTATCTGACCCAAACTGTACTCACAAAACAACAGAAGGAAGTTCATGCAAAAACAACTGTTTATGCAGAATTATTCATTTGTAAAAAAGGCACAATTAAACCCATTATTCTCTCTAAAATCTTTAGATAACTTACTCATTGCCTTCACCTTGTTGTCCCATTAAAATCCTTATAACTAATACACATTTTGGTTGACTAAGATAGACACCATTGACTGATTAATCCGCTAAATGACCTACAGCCTTACAATGTAAACTATTAGTGTACCCCTGTCTCCCTGCTGTTTTGGATTAATATAGGATAGGACAGATACAGCACATCAGATATGCATCATAAATTAGTTTTATTTCTTTATTAGTATTGTAGTTGCTTGTGATATAGGGGAAGTTGAATTCTCTGAATTTCAGCAAAGCAAGAGCTCCTTAAAAAGCATCTTGTCTTTAAAAAAAGCAGGCATGTGTTGTAAATGTCAATGTTTACTACAGTACAGTGTATGTTAAGCAATGACAACACTGATTTATCATTCACAATTTTGCAGAAAACAATGACTTTCACATTTGATTCTTCTAGTCTACGAGAACAACACACGAGTTCAGCACTTCAAAGCTCGATGGATGTCTGCACTCGGGCATAGAACACAAGTCACATCTAATCATCGGCCCTGGGCACAATAATGCACTCGAAATAGGCCGTGCTTTTGCTATTGACAATCTCCTTTATAGACATAATAACACAGCGTCATGGTCCGCACCGCACGCCCCCGTCCCAAAGTGAAGCCCGACAAATAGAAAGCAGGAGTGGGGTCTTTAAATACAATTTCATGGCTGTCGAAACATCCGAGGCGCGCTTCTTTTATACAATGCCTGGTGCAGAATGCTTGTGCCCATATTAGTAGTCAGTGTGGGTGTGGAGGGTTATAGAGAGACGTGTCTTTTTCCTCTTATCTGATTGTTCTGTTGACATGACCAAACGCTCTTAAGGATGTATGTGCTTTTTCACTGTCAGTTGGCGTAGTGTCAGAAAAACTGCAGCATTACGAGAAGATTTTACGGTTGGGTAACATTTACGTTTGCTCTTTGTATAGCTTTGTGTATTGGTGCTAAGCTGTAGGACTGTAATGGCTATTTGGAAAGGTGAAATTATTTACAGTACGGTAAAAATCTGGCGTAGAGTCGCAAAAGTGTTTATTTTAAAATGTATGTGATTCTTGTATCAGCTTTATTAATGCTTTATTTATCAGTTTTCTCTGAAATAAGGGTCCTGGAAGTGTTTCAAATGTGCATTGTGAACTGATTCAAAAACAAATTATACTTTATTTGTCAGTTTCAAATGCATGTTGTTCTTGTGTGATGGATATTTTTCAATCTTCTCCCAAATATTAAACCCTGCGTATGTTAATAAACGTCCATTGTGAGTTGAATTCTGAATTTAAAGGTTTGCAATTTTAGTATCTGTCTTAAAAATGTATATTGCAGTAACAGTTTTCTGGACAGTGCTGAGATCATACTTGGACATCCAGGACTGGAGCAGCTCCACAGAACACAATGAAACATAATAACTCACCTCAGCCACTCTGCTGTGGTCGGGCCCCTCCCTCACTGTCTTTATCAGTCTAATGGGGTGCTATCTGCAGTCTGCCCTCCTCGCTGCACGCTCAGCTCCACCGGCCTGCATTCTTTCCACCTCCAGCAGCAGCAGTGGGGCGGCCTCCACACCTAATCAGAGCGGACATGTGGGCAGGGGGAGACGGGGAGACACGGAGGGAGGGACGGAGAGCGTGAGCAGTTCACGTGGTATTTCCTGCACTCAACACAGGGTTTTTTCTTTGTACTTTTGTTATCACTTTTGAATGAATAAGACCAGTTGTCATCCAAGAGAGATTGTTAATGTGCATCATATGAAATAAAAGAAACAAACCATTTATATTTATTGCACAACTATAAATTTTGTATTAGAATCATATATTCTTTTTTGGTTGAGATTTAGTTGACCATACACATGGGAGTAATAATTGAATGATTAAAATCTTCATTGCTTGAATATGTGAATAATGGTCAAGAAACAGGATTTGTATATTTCATATTTAGAGAAGAATCATGGGATGGAGTTGGAATATTTGGTTCTTTGCAGCGGATATTATATTACACTGCCTGTCCAAAAAAAAAGAAGTCACCACAGAAAATAAAGGTCACATTCTAATATTTTGTTGGAGCGCCTTTAGCTCTGATTACAGCACACATTTGCTGTACCATTGTTTCTGCAATGTCAAGAGATTAATTTCATTCCAGTGTTGCATTCATTTTTCACCGAGATCTTAATTCTCAAATAGGTCAAGATCTGTAGTAGAGTAGTTTGTACAATCTCAAGATATTTTCTCTGCTTGATGCCAATGATGTGACTCTTCTCAAACAAATGACCACGGGATTTGTCTTTCCACATTTATTACAGAAATGAGAAGCCGCTTACTGCATCCAAATAGAGGGTTATATCTATTCTATTGTTTTGGTCAGACAATTGTGTATTAGAATGTAATATATGTTTTTGGTTAAGATTTAGGATGAGGGGTTTATAACACACTTGAATATGTCAATGGATTTCAGATTTTTTTCTCAACTGCAGCATTTGTAGATTTTATATTTGGAGAAGAATCATGCAATGGAGTTGGGATATTTTGTTCTCTGAAAAGGATATTATATTATAGTACCGATGTTGGGATTTGATTCCATTTCAATTATTCATTCAGCACCGATTGATGGCATAACAGAGATGTACTGTGCTGACAACTGTGAACCTTTTCTCTTGCAAAGTTGTAACTTTATTGCATTGGGACTTCAAAAGCTTCCCAAGGGAACAATAGTACAGTTGATTCAGGGCCTTGATGCAGAGATACAGAATTTTCCAGGACCAGGTCTGTGTCTTAAATGCTTCTAATGAGGACAGTGGCCTTGAGTCAATTTGAGGCTAGGTGTTAGCGAAGCGTATATTTGCTGTAGGTTCCTTTAACCTTCAAAACTGCCTTTTTTGGTCGGGCTGTTGGTCTTTAGCCTTGTTACAACAACCGTGTTCATCAAAAACAGAAACCCAGTTATCCCATTTAATGAAGTAATATACAAATTATACCATGAAGTTCTTCACCTTTTAAGCTTCCATTTACTAACAAGAAATTCTTTGTGTTTTAGTGTTTAAAGATTACCTTTATATTTTCAGCACCATGATGGTAGGCATCTCTTCACTTCTTATTCTTACCAACAGTGGGCATCAGACGTCCGATTCAAGCTTTGAAACTGACAATTAAAACCAAATTACTGTATGAAAATGCCAGATTAAGCCAACATTATGTCCACTTTAAGAATTTTGCATGTTTTCAATCTCTGTGAAAGAACCCAGTCCCCATTTGCTTTGCTGTGTTTGGCATTTTAACATCATTAGTCAGTGATAATGAAACAACAATATATCATCTCCCATAGAAGGAGCAGATTACACAGAAACGGGAAAGGTCAAATTCAGAATCCCGTCCGTCAGCAGAAACGACAAGATTAGCCGAAAGAGAAAGAGCGCTAAAACCCAGACAAAGAATATAATTATTGACCAACAGGGGATTTGTCATTTGTCAAAGCAAAAAGTCTGTATATACTGTTTTCTTGCTCGAGTCGGGAGGAGCTGGATGGCATTCAGGAACCCTTAACCCAGTGGAAAAAATAGTAGAAAATCTTGTAAAAATTAGGAAGTTGTGTTGCTTTTTGTGTGTGAGAGAGATAAGGAGCAGAATTAGACACAAGAGGCTTTCTGGCTTGTTTATTTTCTGGTTCAGTTTTTGTAACGTTCCGGTATTGAATTCCAGAACTTTGTATGTATAGTTTCTTTAGCTTTTGTGATGGATTTACAAAGAAACCCTAGTGAAAGTTCAAAATATGGCCATTTGAATTATGCACATGTAATTAATAACATAAGTTTGCCACCCATATTACAATCTCATCAAATATTTCCTTAAAATAATTAGGGCTGCAGAGATAATTTTGCTAATCGAGTCATCTATTCTTCATTCTTTCAATGAATCTATTTGTTTTCGTTTGTTTAATTAGTCACGCAATGAAGAGTTTTTACTACATTTGACCTAGATGAAGCCAAAGTGAAACAAATACACAGAATGTACTGATTTTCCATGTCTTTTTCATGCAATTGCTGCTCAATTTGCATCATAAAACTTACTTTTTCAGCTCAGTTTTGGATCCTATGTATGGACCAATTAACAATTATTAGATTACTAAATTAGTTGCAGATTATTTCAATAATCAGTTAGTTGCGATGAACCAATTAACCCAAACAAAACAGTGCAAATAACTGAAATATGTTTTGCGCAGAAATCAGTAAGATTGTGTTTTTGTAGTTTTTAGCATGCTGCTGCAGTAACTCAATGTAGTGTAAAAGTCCACTGTGAGACTTTTGATGCGTCTGTATCATTAGATAAAATGTATTATATGTTAGCTCCAAAAATGCCTGCAGTTACAGCATAGAGCACCTGCACAATCGGTAACTCTATAGCCATAAAGAGCTGTTCTGTAGAATGTCATATTTCGTCCCTCTGTCTGAGCTCCGTCTGATTCTCCAGCCTTGTAAATAAACCTGTCTTTGTGCGCTCATTCTGCAGCGGCTCTATTTCACACCAGGACAAAATGCGTATGCGAGCCTGGGAAGCGCGGGATCACTTCTCATGTGACTACAGTACACTGCTGTGAGGGGTCCTGTCAGATCTGAGCCGGGAATGTTTTACAGCGCTGTCTGGACTTGCTCAGTGTCAGCTGCTTGTGTGGATTTGAGCACAATAAATGTTCAGGGTTTGTGCCGTGAGCTAAATGTTTCAGGTAATCACAGTTCACCGCTGTCATATCTGAGTGACTTCGATGAATTCTAAAATGTTTGTCGGATTTTTGTTTTTAAAAGTGTGTTACGCGCTGAGTAGGAGTTTTAAAAAGTCAAGGACAGTTTAGTCTGAAGATTTCTATTTTTGCTTTCTCTCTGTTTGCAATCAAATTTTTGTGTTTTTTGAGGCTTTTTTTTTTGACCATTTTATTATAAACATTTTCATTTAATTTTAAACTGTTCTATGTAACTTATTTTTTCTGGATCCATATAATGTTAGTTCTATGCCTGGAATGTTATAGAGTATATTAACGGTATCTATCTATTGAGATAAACCAACCATGTTACGAATCTGATCTATGCACGTTTTTTCTTAGCAATAAAAACACCCGTAATTGAACAAATGGAACCTAGACACGTTTAATGCCATATTGTGGAACACCGCAGTCAAAACAATTACATCTCCATGGTGACAAACAAGAGGAAATTTGTGCACTTTTCAACAAAACCATGAAAACATCAGATCTTGGGCAACAAAACCTCTATGTTAGTTTCCAGCTGTTATTATTCACTAATTTGACCTTATCCACTGTTTATTGATCATGTCTTTAATTTACTTTACTTTAAAAATATTGACAAGTTGTTCCATTATGTTTTTCTATTACAGTTTATTACAAAAAAATGAAGATGTCTGGGACGTGTGGTCACAGGATTTGCCTGTTGCCTATAACTGCTGCACTCGAAGTGCACAGGATGGAGAATTGAAGGAGTCCATTGCTTATTGACATATTTGACTCTGTGTGTCAGGGTTAGTCACAATAGGTGACAATTAAGCTGCTTCGTCAGACTACTTTCACTCTTTAGGCTGCTTAACTGTCCTTGTCCCTAAACACGTGAAAGCACATATGGATTCAATGGCATCTTGATTTATCATAGTAAACCAAGTGAAGCAACAAGTAACATTTGACCTGTGAATCAGTGTTAACTAAAAAGCGATTGGCCTGTGGTAGAATTTGAAATGGTAAAATACAAGTCTTAAAGATCAAGAAAATACTGTGAACTTTGACATGGAGTTTGCATGTTCTCCCCAGTCCTGATGTTCTTTTTTATGGTAGTTTTTGTCCAGGTTCCCCTCTGAGACCAGCAGTTGCATAATTCTGAATTTCTGTTGCAGTTTATTGGTTTAAAATTATTAAGTAAATAATTCAATAAAGTCATTACAGTGTGCTAAAATAAGCCTGAATTTAATAAGCGACATAACCTCACACAAAAAAGGAAAAAAAATAAATTAAAAACTCCAGAACTAGATTAGGCGTTTTAACATTCTGCAGGATTAGCCATTACCAATTATCTTGTTCAACAGATGAAACATATTACAGGGACTTTTTCTTGTTTTAATTTCTGCTGTTGGACTTTGTGGTCAATGTGTTAGAGGGCTATAGACGCAGCAGTGATTCGATGTGGTTTCAATTCATTAAGTACATTAGGCTCCATGTGGGTCCAGTGAAGTCTGAGGCAGTAAATCAAAAAGCGCACCTGCCGCCTTGTAAACATATTGACTGTGGACCAGGGGGTGTTTGTGGAGGAGTGGAGGGGGGCGGCTGCAGGTGATGGGGGCAGTGTTTGACAGGGCATTTTGGGCTTTCCGGTCAAGTAGTGTATTCAATCAGAGCATTCTAGTTTGTTTAGATATGTTGTGATGATAGATGATGAATTCAGCAGATATTACACAAAAAAGTTTACCTGGCAGCAAAAGCAATAGCCTGTTTTTCCTCATCTTTTTAACCGTGTTGAACTGCTGAAGCAAAACAACAGTTGGCTTGTAGGAGTAAAGTGTCACTGGATGAATGTAAACGGCTGGCTTTGGAAATGTTTTGGGAGGCTGAGATCATTTTAAAATAAAAAGCACGATAGAACATTTCTGGAATAAATTTGTTTTAATATTACTTGTTCTAAAAAAAAAAATTGCGTACTGTAACTTCTCTTGCTGTGTGATGCCATTAGGGGAGCTGCTCTTTTGTATCCGGAACCCGCAGATTTGAGGCAGCGTGTGTAAGACTCCCTGTTGTCTCTGTAAACAGCCAAAGTGCACCGACAAACATGCGCCTGTCGCTAGAAGCTGAGGGCAGAGGAAGCGTTCTGCTGTTGAACTTATAATTGTAGAAAAGCTATTAAATACATGAATACATTAATACATAACCTACATACATATATACATGCATTTTTATTATTGTGAAAACTGAAGTAAAATTCTGTTTTGTTTGGGGGCAGTCAGAGGGGCACTGTCTGCTCACAATAATTTTAGTTTGGGTGATCTGTCAAAGTTTTTGTTTTTATTTTATTTTTTTCATCTTTGCAACTTCTTGCAGTTGATGTACACAGGTTTTGGTTCTATTCTCTTGCCTAAAACAGCAGGTAAGACGCGTCACTCTAACATCGCGTGACACTTCTTTGTAAAGATCATTCCAAAACATGTCCAGGGATGAGAAAGCATTGCACCGGTTTGTTTGTTTGGTTGTAATCTTTGGAGGACAAAATTAACTTGTTAGAAGAAAAACTTAAAACTTTTCTGACTGTGCCTCTATGGAAACTGACTGTCCAGTATTTTACAAATTACAATTAACAGTACGGAACATAAAGCCCTTCTGCGGGATGAAGAGGAAGTGATACATCAACAACATGATACATGAAGTGGTATCATGTATCATGTACCAGAAAAGTTACACAGGTGCACTGTGTAACCTTTCTGGTGTTGGATGTGCCACATGCTTGTCCCATGGATGTTTATTGCTTTGCCTGGAATTTCCCCCTGTAGGGCATTCAACTTATACCTTGCATTTATTCAATTAACTTTTTATGGCTATGAGCATGGCACAAGAGCATTCCAGGCAAAGCAATAACATGACATAGTTCACCTTAAATTAAGTGGCAAACATGGGGTCTGCATTCTAAAATATCCAAATGCAACGTCTTCATGTTTGGTAGCAAGGTACTTTGTTTGCTCTTGTATGTAAGTGACGGGAGATAAAGTGACCAACACAGAATGTCCCAATACAAACACTGTCAGGCTTATCAGAATGTGTAACCAGACATGGAGCTGGCGCGCTTTAAACAAGGACATGCAATCTTCAACTGACCAGGACTGGGGGAGAGTACATTTGCTTTGAGATACTATAGTTTGACTAATGTTATCAGCGCTAGCCTTTCTGTGTATACTTGCGAGTCGAGGAGACTGGATAAGGCTGGCGTGTCCACTGGCCTCTCTGTGCAATGTTCAGTGACCATCTGGAAAAAGTAAAATGCAGTGGTTGCAGTGTGTAGTGATAAAAATCCTTTCCGTTGTGAGAAATGGTTCTAGTAGCTGGAGTCCCGGTTCGCTGTGTGATGAATGGAACATGGCAGAGCTTTGAAGTGGCAGAAACAGGGGAAGCCCACACCTCGTCGTAATACAGGGATTCCTCCAGATGGAAAAGGCATCTGTGGAGATTCAATTAACGCAACATGCACAGGCCGGGTTGTCGGCACTTTAATGGAAATAAAACATATATGGACAGTTCAAAAATTATTTATTTACTTACTATCATTTTTTTTGTTTTTTTACAATTATATCTAAATCATAAATTATATACCAATAATATGTCCTTTTTTTCCCACAGTGCAGCTCTGCCGAGACCTGGTTAGCTTAGCTGCCCCAACCCTAACCCCAACCCTAAACCAAATGATCTGCTCCTGCACCTAACCCTAATGCTAACCCTAACCTTATTTTGTATTTTTGTCTAATTTGATTAAATCGTGGGGAAAACATTTTTATTTTTTTTTTTGGAACCTCTATCAGAATAAATTTAATTCTGATGCAGTGTGCGATTGTTCAACGGCAATTTAATTAAACTTGAGTTCTATTTTTTACTAAAAAGCTATTGCTTGAATACAGAACTAGATACTTTTATTGTTTTGCTTAAAATTGTTTTAGAGAGTACAATCCGGTTTGACATGTTTGTCTCTTTATGCCAGTGCAAGAAAAACATCTCGACCTATTGTTTGACAGAATCTATGTATATTTCTGCTGCCAAATGCCCATCCCTTCCTATGTCTCATGAAAAATGTATTTTGGTTACAATTTGACACTTTTCTCAGATTGTTATCAAAATGGCTTCCTAGATTGCAGCTTTTCACAGGCTTAGTCTTGGTTCACACACACAACCGGTCATTATGGATTAGTCGACTTGAATCTAAAGAAAAGACGTTTACTATTGCTCTTTAAACTTTCACTTCACTCTTAGGACTCTGTTTGCTGTCACATTCTACACCACACAGGAAGAGATAAGTCCTTTTTGATTAAATACGGGGAGGCTTTGTTTAGCTGCTGATCACAGATAGTCAACATGAGATATATATACGCTTATCTATGGATAGTCTGTGAGCATATTTCTTTTAAGATTTTGCTTTCTGTGTGGTTTGGACCTGTTGATAGGGCCCGAGGAGGTTCATTTTGTTGGAAGGCACCGCGGCGGCTTCATAGATGAGAGTTTGTTGAGTCTTGCCCTCTGCGTGATGGGAATCCAGGTGCAGAGTGAGAGGTCCTGTTTGCACAATGCCGAAGGTGCTAACGATTGCTGCAGCTCATCCGTTTGTGTATGAACTTGGCCAAATCAACACCACAAAAGACAGAGAGCAGGGTGTTTGAGGAAATTTGGAGAAAGATAGAAGGCACTGCTCCTCCTGTTATTTTTGGTTTGCAATTTTTATGTTTTGTGACTTCAGTTTGGATAAGGGTGACTTAGTTTAGCAGGGTGCATTGAATTTCTATGATGAATGTTAGAGGCTATTGGGGAAGGAGTTGGTCAGCGAAATTGTGTTCTGCTTACTGGGAGCACAGGTTAGATTAAACTAGGATTGCTTGTATTTTTGGGGTTATTTGTTGTGCGTGAAGGGGACAGGAGTGCAAGTGCAAAAAAACCAAACAAACACAAAAAACATATTTTGTACCTCTTGCTCAATGGTGGCTTGAACTAGTAATATTCAAAATCAACTATAATTTTGTGTTATTATATTGTCTGCAAAAAAGTATTAGTTATCATTGTGGTAATTTGGTTTTAGTACCAAACTTTGTCTGTTTCCTCCTGAAGATGAGAAAAGTGTAACAATACAAACATTTTCCAAACAATTTTAATATTAAAGGGGCTGTACCTGATTTTTACTGTGAAAAACATAGTTCATTATAAAGTCTTTAAAGCAGTCACATGTTTGCCACTTATACAGTCCCAGCATCTTAAATATTCACCTCCATGAGTTTAAAAGCACTTTCTCTGAGCTCAGATCAAGTTTTGCCGTAAAACTAACAAACATTAGCATGCTAAGGCACACTGATTCTCGTAGGATAAAACGCTCTATAAATAAATCCAGAGAAAGTGCTGTGGTCTTATTGTTACCCGATCTAGTGTGGCTAAGCAGATTTTATTTTATTTCATGCACAAATTGGGAACATGAACTAGTTCTGTTTTTCGTGTTTCAAAACAATAAAAATCAGGTACAGCCCGTGTAATATTAAAATTGTGTGGAAAATGTTTGTATTGTTACATTTTTCTCATCTTCAGAAGGATTAGCGTATTGCGCATGTTTTAGGTTGATGAAAGGGAATCCGGAGAACGCACAATAATTATAAAAAAAAAAAAAGGCACAGGAAGACCATGTATTCCCCTCAAAAAAACAAAACACTTTTTGTCACTTGTTGTAGCGTTAACATGAATACAACCCTGTGAAATCCAAATTTCTATTACAATGCATTGGTTTTGACCGTGAGCTTTGTGTCCCTCTTATTTGCAGCATGTGGACGTGGATTCTACAAATCTTCATCCCAGGACCTGCAGTGTTCCCGCTGTCCCGCCCACAGCTTCAACGACCGCGAGGGCTCCTGGAGGTGTGATTGTGAGGATGGATACTACCGCGCGTTGTCCGACCCGCCTTCTGTGGCCTGCACCAGTAAGTCCCTGTCCACCCATTCAACCGGTTCAACTGCTTTGTACAAGAACCAAGTGGCAAGGTTTTGGAGATCCTGAAACACTTCTATGCCAATTTATGTTAAACTGAGAAACATAAAATATAACATTGTATTAATGACAGTGCTTCTCAAACTGAACTACTCTATAGTTCCAATATATGCAAAATTTAGTGTCACTTTTATCAGAATCAGAATACTTTACTAATCCTCAAAGGAAATTATTCAGTTGCTGCATCTCCAATAAATATCAACATAATAAAAACACAAAATGATCATATAAAAAACATAATAAAACTGCTACTGGGACCATGAATAGAAATACATTTTCTACAGCAACTCACAATAGTGCCTGCAGTGTCTTAAAAGTCGATCTTCCTTGAGTAACTACGGTACCAATTTTAAACCTGGTTTAGCCCCAGTTTAGACCTGGAAGTGTCCTATAATAGAATCAGTTTAGATCTGGAAAGCCACATCTTTTCTTAGGTGGTACTTGGTGTGAAAAGTACCACTCCTATATGGCATAAAAAGTAATTTGCATTGATTTTTGAATCGATTTCTGACAAAACTCACTAAATGAACTTCAGTGGACAACTCTTGCTTCACGTTTTATTATATATAATTTGTTGCCATATTTTGTAAATATAAACAGTGTCAATACCATTTCTGTCGAGATCTGCAGATACAAGCCGGGCTCTGCATGCGCTTCCCGGAGGGCGTGCCTCTCCTACTCGCACAGTAGCTAAAGACACGACGTGCACCTTAAAATAAACATGTTGGAGCCACACCCTGCACCCGATGCCTCTGGCCCCAGTAAATGAGCCGTCAGCGGTTGTGACATGCAGTAAGCGTTACACTGACCAGTGCAGGGGAGGCTCCGGGCAATAGGACTGGATTTTAGGTTGTGAGATGGAAAAGGCAAATTGTTTCTCTCATCAGTGAAACAGCCAAGACAGAAAACAGACATACAGGCCGCAAATGCAATTAGAACGTAGGGGCAAAAGGTCAGCGGAGGATCTGGGGGGCTAAAGGAGGACTAGTCTGGAGTCTGACCTGTTAGGACATAAGTGTTATTGAATATAGTGCAAATGATGACAATAATGTCCCCAATATGTTCCAGAATTCCACAAACATATGAAATGCACTCTAATTGGATCAGATCAGATCAGCCCAGAGGTTGGCGGTGTGATTCCATTGTTCCCTCCTGTGAATAATGCCATTGTGTCTTTGGGCAAAATATTTAACCAGCCTCGCCCCCAGTGTCTGTGTACACTGTGAATCGGGGTTCCTTGATCTAAAGCACGTTCAATACCTTGAAGGTAGAAAAATGTGACTATTCATAATTTTTCATAACTGTTTAACGGTTTTGCTCACTGATATATGATCAGTAATTGCTTCTACAATTCTAAACTTAAATACGTGATTGAAAGTATTTGAAGGAATCTGACAACTGTTGTTAAACTGTTGTTGTCTTTTCACTGTGATTTTTGGGAAAACAGCACCCCGTCATTTTTGCAGACGCTAAATTGGCATTGTCCCTGAATCTTTGCCTGAAATACACATCTGTCAACAAAGATATACAAAAGTATAAATAAATAAATGGACAAATTCTGACTGGTGCTGGAGACATTTTTAAAGTCTTTCTTCGAGCTCAGCGTGTAGTGCTGCAGGACCAGGCTGTTTCCCAGACAGATCTATTAAACTGCACGGATCATTTAACATCCCATTTTGCCATTTTTCATTTAGCTCCATTTGCATTAGTTTAAATCATCACCCACACACAGTACACCCAACCCGCCTATCTGAGCCTGTTGCAGTGTTACCGTTCCTTCCCCGTATGCACAAACTAGGCCAAGTCAGAATCCCTAATGTGCCTGTGTGTGAAGAAAGTGATAGTATTCAAATAATGGAATTTCCAGCTCTGCTCCGGCTTGTCTCTGTATTAAATCTGTAAATCATCTTAGACCTTTGATTGGCGTTTGAGTTTATTGCTGCATGTATCAGATGAGATAATGTTCTTTTGTCATTTATGAGGCTGCAAACATCGCCGTGTCTATACCTGTCCTAAACTTTATTATTATATTTTTTGTTTTTTTCCTACCAATGTGCTGTTTTACCTGTGTGGGTGTGTTCTCTGCTGCCACCAGCTGTACTCATGAATAATTTGGGAGCATTCAAGAAAGTTTGCTTCAGCCCGCCGCACATAACTCTCTCCGTATTGATAGTGATGGAATGTTATTTTACGGAAACGTTTCTCATAATTTATTGAAACCCTTGCATTGCTTTCTGTGCACATTTTTTGTACAAGGAGTAAGGTAAGGCAAGGTTGAATTTGTAGTCAGCACATAGATACTGTATTTTTGACACGATTTGACCTATCTTTTGTCTGGAGCAGGGGTTCGCAGTGGTCGCACGAGGAGAACATGCAGACAGACAGGCCCTACCCGATCTGGCAGTAAAACATGGAACTTTCTTGCTGCGAGGCAACCATCCATTCCAATATTGAGTGAAACACTGCAAATTCAAAGATTATTAGTGGAGTGGAGTTCGGCACAGAGCCATCAGCTGAACGAGGTGCAATTTCCAGTTATTTTTATCTAAGTGTAGATAAATGCAGCTGACAGTACGGTCGCAGACTTGCCGTTCTTGTGCCCGTGTTTAGCCTGTCAAAGCATTACTGTGGCGGATAATATATAGTGAAAGACTAAGACTAAGTGTGGCCCATTCATCAGAGAAAAGGCTTGGATTAATTACCAACAAGCCGCTCCTGCTAAGTTCTGAACTCCTCGGCTTTTCTTGTACCCACATTAATTCTGCGTGTTTGTTCCGGGAAGAATTTAAGAGCGAAGCTAAAGTGAGACCACACCAAGACTGAATCAGGGCATGATGTATGGGGACAGATCTCTGCGAACAAATCACAAATTAAAGGCAGAGGAAAACTTAAGTCAGTTGAAAACAAAAGAAGTTTAAAGTGAGTCATAAGGACTAATTACAGTAAGTTAACCTACTAAACCACATCCTGGAAAAGAATTATATTTTAAGATTTTACGCTGACACTGAAGATTTGATGTGTCCAGCATACTTTTCAAAGTTTCCTGATTGGTGGAACTGAACATTACAGTAATAGCTATGCACTTGGGCATTATAACCCATGAAATTTTGATTGACCAAATGCCCCTTGACTAAATTCAATAACTGACTGGTGCAAAAGAGTGCTTTAAGGTAGTTTCTTAAATTAGCTTTTTTACAGTGTTGGGGAGTAACCGAATACTTACTTACACACCGAAAATACACATTCAGAATACTAAATGTGAGTAACTGTATTCTGGTACAGTTAGTCTCTCATTTGGTGCTATTCAGATTACAGTTTTACTTTCCTAAAATCATATTATTATTATTTGACCCTTAAATGCGGCTGGGGCAGCATGTTGGGAGCAGTGGGCAGTGAGGCACTTGAGAACATTTCTCCAGATCTATGATATGTATTATATATTATATGTTATGTTTTAGGTTGAACCCAGTGAACATAAACCCACCCATACACAGAGAGGCCCCATGCAGTCCGAGAATCCAACCCACAACCTTCTTACATACACAATTAAAATCAAGATGAGTAGTATCGTAAACATTGACTTTACCTCAAGAATTTCCTGCCAGCTCGTTCTTCTCTGTCGTCTTGTCTAACAGCACTGACAGAACTAAGCAAAAGTGAGCACAGCCAGTGACCACAAACCAGAGAGCGCGCGGTTCAGCTCGGCACAGGCAGCCGTTCAGATCCTGTTCCTCCGACAGCCCCATCACTCACTGCTCTAACCAGCCAGAGCGCACCCACCTCCAGGATCCAAGCCCATATCCACACTCCCTCAGCCGCGCTCCTCACGTCCTCTGGCTGCTCTCTCAACATCACCTTGGCCAAAGTTGTGGAGTAATTACCAAACTTGCCCAATCCGCACTTTTCCATTATTCCTTCTCATTAACTGGAGGTCTCTACTTGATGACCCCTATATGGTAATATGTAAATATGTATTTTTAACTTGTATGAATAGCTTCCACCTCCTCAATCAGCTCAATTTGTGCACGGCTTCTCTGTACGTGCATCCGCTCATTCAGCCCTGGATTAAGTCCGTGTGACCAATAGCGACTGTGATTTTCCTTTTCGAGTCATATGCAGAGCAGGAGTGAATGTAATTGAAAATGAATTTGCCATCGCTGAATAAATAGCTTGATTGACACTTTTTTCAATGGGGTTTTTAAGCGCCCATATTGTAGGCTTTAGCAAAACACTGAGATGGATCTCTGGCACGTCGAGATTAAGAGTGTGCTGGAGAGGATTTGAGAGAAGAAAAAACAGAAACTAAAAAGAAGTTGCAAGTCACAGATTATGTTTTTTTTGGTTTGTTTTTTTCATTTTTCACTTCCCCAATCTTAGATATTTTTTGGACCTAAAAAATGTCTTATTTCATTCATTGGACAACAATCTATGGGTTAGCTGGAGACTACTGTTTTTCTAGTTGTTAGAAATAGCCACAGACACTGAAGGAATGATCTGGCGTAAAATGTATTTCAGTAAACATGTAGTTCCTTCCCCCTGTCACTTAGAAGAGTGAGCTCTTCTGGTAATGTAAAAGACACTCTTGTTTTTGTTTGTCCAGGCTGGACTTATGCAAAGTTTGGAGCGAGATGAAATATAGATTCAGAGCCCAGTAGACTCAGGAGGCCTGGCAGAAAGCAGAGCCGCTGACAGCTCGGGAACTGGCCATCAATCACACAACAGCTGTGAGCTGCTGCAGTGCAGGAGGGGCTCAGCTCCGGCCCCCCTGACCCCAGCAAAAATGTGCCACCTCAACAAGTCCTGCTGTCAGAGGGACTGCACTGAGGCTCACAGGGACTGGAGAAGGCTGTCACTACAGGCTACAGTATACTACATGTGAGGGAGGGCTTGGATCAGACCAGACTTGTAAGACTAGGAAAGAGGATTGACATGTACAAGTTCAAATGTATTGTACATTGGGATCCATTTGTACATCTGAATGTTTTTCAGATTCTTTTAGAAATAGATACAGAAACATAACAGAAACAGAAACTGAGCCGACACTATGCAATTGTGTACAATTTGAAGTCTTTCCAAAGTATTCCCAAACTCACAGTGCGATATGAGGAGCTTTTGAGCTCACGATGGAGGTGTACGCACTGTGTGGAGCAATGGACAGATGTATGACCTACTCTCACTGAGTGACATGAAACAGAGGAGCTGTGTGTGGAGTGCTGCTGCTGACATGTTTTTTATCCCACTATCTTCTCACATGTTTAAACTCCCAAAGCATCATAGAATTACATTTGCAAACTGTTGCTGATGCAAACTTAAGCCTTGCATTGTTGATTTGTTCAGAAGACAAACCATAGAGGCTCACTTCTTGCTCCAGTTCACCCCGTGCTTTGAGCCCCATAGTGCTGTGTTTACTGCAGCCTGCAGTTGTATTTTACTATAGATGCACAGCTTTCATCCACTTTAACAGCACTCGGACCCTGCAACTCATGACAGATCTCAAACATTTCTGAAATCTCTGCGACCGTATGATCAGCAGTCATTCACTCATCCTGAGCACGTAATCGCTGCTTGTAGCCCCCTGTACACTGCACGACACCGACACACGGAGGTGCCCAAAGTTTGCCTGAGTATTACAATCAGACGTTTGTTTATTTGGCCAGGCCAGTGCATGTTAATGAACACACAACACCGGAATTAGCCATGAGCTAGATTTCATCTGTTGTTCTGCATTCATTATCACAAACACACTCTCATTCACACACCTTACCTATTGTACATGTTTTTAGTGGTGGGGGAAACCGGAGCATCCGGAGGAAACCTACGGAGACATGGGGAGAACATGCAAACTCCATACAGAAAGACCCAGCGCGGCCCAGTGATCAGGACCTTCTTGCTGTGAACGAGAGCGCTAACCGCTGCACTACCGATTGGCTCCAAAATCGAACAGTGCAAGGTCAACATAGAGATGAACAGAGCAACTGAAAACTTCACTTTTATAGTTTCCCTCTGGCCATAATGGATATATGTTAACAGCTCTACTCAAATGATTTAGGAAAACGTGCCATGAATTATCTAAAACTGTCATTGTTGCACCTCCGGATGTTTGCCAGATATGAGTGTCTCCATAAGTCCTTTGGGATTATGCAAAACAGTCCTCTCTTTGTGTATATTTTCTGCATAAATCTGGAAGTGAAGCATTAGCAGCTGCGTAGAAAACGCTGTATTATATTGTCCTTATGCTGCCTTGGCGCTTCTCCTCTGCAATGTTTTATTCCTGTCCACTTGCCTCCTCACTCTCTCCAGAGATGCGACTCAAGTGGATTTTTAGCTTGCAGCACACATTTTCTGCAAGTAGCAAATCCAATATTGAATTCAGTGTACTATTGAAGTGGTATTGAAAATTTGGTTATTGCTACAGCAGCGGCAGCCAAGAGCCATAAAAAAGGAATATCGACATTAGTTAAAGGGACATGATTTGGAATATGAATCTTGATTTGAGTAATTTTGACGAGTTTAATATAATTTTTGACCTGGGTAATTTGACCGGGTTCAAGCTGTTTCTGACTGGTTTCAATGGGATTTTTTTTTCTTGATTTTGATTGCATGGTCATAGCGCTTGTAGCGCTTTTCTACCTCCAGTGGACACCACTTTACTTAAAGGAAATATCCCATTCATACATTCGTAGTCATGAGTTTCAGCTTCCATTTATATGCAACATTTTGAGGACTTTTCACCATAAAAAAGATTGGATATTTGGTTTTAAATCGTTGATTGCTTTGGCAACAGTCCTCGTTTTTCATGATTCTGAAACCTATGGACAAGCAGCCCAGGACACAAGAGCAATACGCACAGGTTGACACAAACCTTGAGGTTAGAAGCAGATGAACAGTTTAGCTAGTGCTTTTTCAGTTGTCTTGTTTAGCTGTCTGATAGGGGTTCTTGTCTCCTCTATTCATCAGATGCGATTCTATGTATTCGTGCAGTTCTCTCAGTTGGGGATTGTCTGATTAAACCTGGGTTGCATCTTGTTAAATTATGATATTGACCCAGTTCCTGCTTAATTTAGTCCTGGTTTAGACCTAGTTTAGTCTGGACTTTGTCTTGGTCTTGCTCGGGTTGCATTTTTTTTTCAAGACGTTACAAACTAGTAATTAAATCCAAACTTCTAAAACTGCTAAAATCAAGAATAGTTAAAGGCTGTGCAATATTTTTTTCCCTCACATTAATTGATCACACATCTTTATTTTATTTTTTCTTATTGAAACAAATTCTTTTAATTTATATTTAACACAAAAAGTTGGAACTCTTGAATTCCAAAACCACTTGACCTTCTGAAAGGATGAAAAAAAAGACATGTCTGAATCTTCATCTTGATTAAGATTTGATTAATTGCACAACCTTGTTACTGCAATAGCCTAAACTTATTTCAATTTATAAATATATTCCTTTATTCCGTTGAACCATAAACCACAAACCACCTCTCTTCTTTTCCCATTGGCTCTCGCGGGTCTCGCCGTAGCCACATAATTAGAGGCAGGGTCAGCGGGTCACTCCACACATTTGTAGAGTGCGGATTACCTCATACAAACCATTTGAATAGCACAAGGCCCCGATGCCCCTCTCCCCACTGCTTCTCCAATTAGAGTGCAACAGCTAATAGGCAGCCAGGGCCCGGACGCCTGGAGCTCCTCTCAGCCCGATAAGCAGAGGATTCTTCTCTCTAAGCTCGGATTTACCCAGGTCTCACAACTCCACGCCGGCTTGAGACGGGGCTTTGAAACACGACCTAAAATTATCAAACCCCTAGACTGTCCGTGATTGGAGATTATTGTATGTATTGTGTTCACACCTTTTCCACAATTCTGCAATATTTCTGTAAAAAACACTGAAAAGACACTAAGGTAGGGCCAAGAATGCTGTTGTGTCCAGATGGCGAGGTCAGAATGCCATGATGTAACTGTAACTGACAGTTTGAAAGGCTGATGTGGAAGGGTATCTGAGGTAAAATCTGAAAACAGATGAAAGTTGTGCTGTGTTTGTTTACTGCTTGCCTTTATCTTTCAAAACTTGTGTAGATAGATGTTATGGCTCACAGCACTTGCATGTGGGTTGGTTTAGTATTATCATAAAGTATCATTTGGACACACTTACAGCATAATGTAGCCTAAAGCAGCTTCACCAGCATTACTTTTAATATACAGGTATGGATGGAAAAATAAATATTAGCTAATCATAATTTAAAAAAAGCAAAAATCATAGGTGGTACATTTTGTATAATCATGATTACAGCATCCGATTGTGCAGAGGTGCAAGGTGGAGATAGGGGGTAGGTGAAAGCAGAAAGTTTTGGAGCACTCAAGCCTCAAATGCAAACGCATTTTTAATAATTATTGTGATACTATTGTTAATTGCAATTATTTCAATATTGCTCTTTGTCAACAACAGATGAAACAATGCAACTCTACGATATTGCAAAAACAAAACTTTTACAAATCTGCTTATCAACTTGTGAGCTCCTGAGAATGAAATTAATCTTTTGTTTCAGTGGCTGCTGTACTACAAAAGGCAACCACAAAGACCATGATCCTTTGCTCAATATCGGATATTGCTGTTATTTAACACTTTTTAAAGCTGGCATATTGAAAACACAGAGGTTTCATCCAAGCATTTGTAGAGTAGCATTTCCAACAATATTGTTAGCGTCTCCACAACTTTTGCAATAAATATTCTACTATGAGGGCAATATCGACCAAGCTCAAAACATTTCTAAACTTGCAGCATCAACAAAGACATTATTGTGAAGATGAGATGGAAAAGCCCTGTTACATGACTGGAATGATAATGCTTCGGTTTAGCCCATGAAATTACAACTAGTGTCGGAGTCATGTAAAGAGGCGCCCTTACATAAGCATAAACAGTATTTCATCAGGAAACAAAGTGTGCATGCATATATTGAATATTTATCCTCAGTCGAATTCCCTCACAGAGTCGGGAGTGATTGAGACGTTTGAGGCTGTGGGGCTCGGGCCAGACTAATCCGTGAAATGAAACTGGGAGGAGGGGTGGAGGAGAGGGAGATAAGACTGACTATGGGGCTGTGTGTGTGTGTGTAAAGGGGTGGTGGGTGAAGGGATGGAGAGATGGCAGAAAAGTGTACTAGAGGAAGAGAGAGACAAGTGCTGAGCTGCAGGGATGAGCAGGCAGAAGACGGGCAGACAGGACCAGGCAAAGGGGACTGGGGTTCAGACTGAAGCTACTACAACTGCCGTGGAACAACAGGCTTTACAGTATGGGTATGACACTGTTGGTAATACAGCATGAGAGTCACAGGTTTCATAAACAATACACTGATGGTAAAATCCTGGAATAAAGACACTGTTTTGATTCAACATTCATTGCCAAAGCATGAGTAACTATATCGACCATAACCCTTTCAAATTTTCAAAGCAGTCAACAGGAAGAAGAGCTCTTGTTTTTGTGTTTGGTGTGTTTTCTGTAGTGTTTATTGTGAGAGAAAACATTATTATTATTATTATTCTCAATTGTTGGTACTATGACAAAACAGCAGTCAACAACAATCGTACAAGTCTATTGGCTCACCATACTTATGGCATCAAACTCTCAAAATTCAAAAGCACTGATATTGTCACGTAAACAGCCAGATACAAAAGGACACATATTTTTACTGTTCTGTTGTATAAGTTGTTGCTCGTTGTTTCTCATTGTTGCTGCCTATGATTCTAACAATTATATATTTATAAATTCTGTAGATTTTATTGTGACCTGAATAATCAAAATCGATTAACCGAATAATCTTGACATCCCTAGTTACATCCATAGTCAGCAAAACATTTAAAACATACGTAACATAAAATATGAACATGGCCTATGCTCCATCTGCATAACTGTGTGACCCACTTTTCGATAGAATTTTCCAAATGATTTAACCACGTTTATGCCACATGTCTGTTTTCCCTATTCAATTCTCCCATTAAACAGTCAACATATGAAGTCTATCTAACCTCCCCATGACCTCTGCCAGGGAAAAGTTTGTAATGTAAGACTCTGAACAAAGGTACACTATTGTCTGCTTTTCTTCATGGAACTGAATTTGCTTTGCCTGAAATGTTCCACATTATATAACATATTTGTATACATGTTTAATGCCTTACTGTGAAAAGGTTCATAGTGCACCTTTAAAAGCAGGACATTTGTTGAACACTTCGCAACTTCGTGGAAACACAGTCACGACTCCTGCATAGTTCTTATAGTGTCCACTGGATTGTCCTCTTGGATCACATCCTCTTGTCCGATGCCAAGCCGTGCTGCTATAGAATTTCGA
Organism: Rhinogobius similis; assembly: GCA_019453435.1. NCBI lineage: Eukaryota > Metazoa > Chordata > Actinopteri > Gobiiformes > Gobiidae > Rhinogobius > Rhinogobius similis. The sequence goes on along the minus strand of CM033620.1, from coordinate 28,759,723 downwards.
TATAACATTAATAGCAATCTAGCAGATGATGCATTAGCGCTGTTTGGAGATAGACAAGCGACGCTGCATTGACAGGGCTCGGGTCAGACAAGGAGGTGGCTCTAATCTCATTTCCCTACACCTTCACTGCCAAGAGGAGGCCACTTTGATCTGCGGCACCTGGGATCAGCCAAAGTGGCACAGGCAAATGAGATATTAGCACCACTCACAAATACAAGGACCCAGCTCTCAAGGGGACTGGATGTCTGAGGACAGTTTTAGTGTTATTTGTTCTTATACAAGAATTATCCTTCTATGGTCTTATTGAAATAGCAGAGGTTGTCCAAGTGTTTTTATATTAATTATGCTGTTTTATTGTCTTACCTTGATATGCAAAAAGGAGTTGAGAGTATGCATTGTACACATTTTTTCATAGAAAGGAAAATCTCTTTGTAATTGTAGCTAATTACTATTACAATTAATTAATCTAATTGTAAAATTAGATAATCGTGCGCAAATTACAGTGTTTCATTTGCCGCGAAGCAGGAAATGTGCTGTTAACCATGACAACAAAGCTCTCTCTGGCGTCAGAGAGTTCTGATGTATGGATGCTCGTAATGCATTAGACAAGCGAGTAATACATGTGGACTGCTGAAAAGAGTTTAAAATGACTAGAACAGTTTTTTCAGATTTGTATCAAAGTAAAAATCAGCAACAGCACCATTGATTGAATAGGTCAACCTTTGTGCTTAGACTTCAACAGAGACTTTTGTAAGGAAAAAGAGTAAAGTTTGTTGTTGTTGTTGTTGTTGTTAAGGAAGATATCTGAAGAGGTGATGACGAAGCTAATAGATACTGGTGATTTAGTTGAATGTTTGGCTATCAATAGTATGCTTTATGGAGTGGTGAAAAATAGAAGATGAAGAGGTTTCCCCAGAAAGACGGTTGATGTCTCTGCTGCTGCGGTGCAGATGGAGAGTATTGAAAGATATATCATACAACATACAATTCTTACAATGACGCACAGATTTAATTATTTAGTGATGATTAGGGCTGCGCAAAAGATCAAATCAGAACCGCACTTGGAGTTGAAGTTGGCCAAAATTTGAGATAGGAATGCATGGGATTCTTGTCTTAGTTTATCAGTTCATATTTTAGTTTTCTGTCAAATGTTAATAGTCCTGGTGTTTTGTACTCTGAGCATAATCCTACTTTTTAAACATATATTGCAAATCTATCACAACAAATCACGCAGCTCTAGTTCTGATTTGCTTTCATAATGTTTTTTTTATAAATGTTGTCTTGTTCGGAACTTGACACTAATGTTAATGCCAAATGTGTGTGGGGGTTTTATTTGTAACTTTTATAGTGTTACGCTTTATTCTTTGTACTTGATATTCATGTTAGTTGTTCATTACGTCCCTCCTGTGTCCGTGTTCTCTCTTTGGCCTGAGCTGAGCAATCTGTTTGGATGTGGCAGCTTCTCCTCCTCCAGCAGGTTGTAGCCTGTTGGTCAGAGTCTTGTGCTGATCCTCAGATAGTTGTGTCCACTTGAGCAGTTCACAGGTGCCGCTTTCATCTCGCCGCTCCTCTCTCAACCCACACTCATGAATATGGATGCCCGCACTGCGCCTGCCAAAAAGTGCTCCTAATGAACCCGCACAAAATGACAGGCGCTTGCAGATGCATATGAAAGACCTGCTATGTTTGACAAATTTAAACAATGTGGCAACAACTACAGGGGAGTTTGTTAAAAATGTTTGCACCCTAAACAGTTTTCATTTTGTTTAATTTTCGTGTTTAAGTAATCAAAAGTTTAAGGTCTTCTGCGTCTGATTAAACATAAAAGCTTGAATTGAATTTTCTACATACGCAACTGAAACCAGGAAATTGTTTCTCTTTCTGTTATCAATTTTAGCTCCATGTTGACAGTAAGTATGATTTTTCATCTCTCACATTTGATAAGAGTTTACAGTGAAAACAAAAGCACAGTTTCATTGTGTGAAAAGTGAATTGCTAATCCAAAAAGGCAACATAAAGCATAATATGTCCCCGTTATAGATATCCGTCAATCCCCCACCGGTTTTGCGCAAGTAACTTTTAAAACATTCATAAACAAAAGAATACAAGTCATATAATTTTCATTGCATTCGAGGGAGTTTATTTATGTCAACAGCTGGCTCATAAAAGCCAACAGTCTGAGGTTTGAAAGATTACTGCAGCCATTTGTTCGTCCTTCTTTTATGAGGTGTGCTAATCTGTTTGCCATTACGCGTGGGTCTAAAGGGGAAACTGCCTGTGGTCCCTCGAACACTGGAAACCCGAAACTAGTTTGTCAAACGAGATTGTATATAGCAGTTACAGCGCGGCGATAATCCAGTCTTAAATCTCGCTCGTAAATCGTGAGTGGGCGTTTTTAGCCGGCATTAACTTTAACATCCTCCCTTCTCTATGATATACGTCCACAAAGACAGGACCAAAGCTGCCGGCTCCACCCCAGGACAGTGCATTATTTTGGGAGGAGGACGGTGAGAATGTGAGCCCCATGTCGCGGTTGTATCCGTCACAGCTGCACTTTCACACTCGCACCCGCGCCATGTAAACAGAGGCTGAGTCAGAGCCCATGAATCACTGGCTATATTTGCTCGGCCTGCATGCACTGTAAAACATTAGCTCGTAAAAATAAGTGGACCACGCAGCCACAAGGACCGGTAAAGTTCAACAGTGTTACATTTACGCAGTTCAAGTACGAGCAGGGAAATCACTTTGGTAAAGGTCTTAAACTACTTTTGGAAACGTTAGAGGTGTTTTCTAATTATGACTTGGTTTGGTGGGATAGCACCTGTGGTAAATATTTAGCATAGTTTTACATCTGTGAAGTTGCAATTTGTGATTTTTGTGTTGTAGTTAAATCTTAAATATAATCATGTTTACTATGTTTGAGTGAAATGTGTAATTTAACCTCTCATGCATTTTAAATGAGATCAGAAAATAGCTGCTATGAAGTATGAAGCTATGAGCGGAGCTATTCTGGTGAAGGTGTATGGAGGAGACTTTCTCGATTGCCACCCGATGACATCATGAAGTGGAGCCAAGCATTTGATGGAAACGTGAAAATGTTTAAATTTGGTCTCTTGAATTTGGTCTCTCTCTAACATGAGTGAATAAACGACAACGAAATACAACACGATATATGTATTTTATGAATTAATAATCAATTTATATCAATTTGTTGTTTTTTTTATTACATTTAACCTTTAAAAGTGAGCTGCTGTTAGATTTGACAGTGTTGTTTCTGTTAAAGCAACTTTTATAGTATAGTTTACTCATGATATCTACATAGATATTTCTAAATTGCTTATGAACTCTCTGGCTTCCAGCCTTAGTGGTGTGTAAAGTGTCCACAATCAGTCCGTGGATAAGAGACAGTCCCTGTGCTGACCTGAGTTGTCATTAATCAGATATTGTGTCTGACTCTGTGTGACCAGCAGCGGCACTTGTGGCTTAACGCTGGAGCCTCTGGTAAATACTGGCACCAGGACTGAAGGCTTTTAGCTGTACACAGTCTGAATCACAACATGGTCTGCTGTAGTGCTCAGAGATGTTTTGAACACATTGTTTGGTAGCTGTAACTAACAATTTACATTATGCTGTACATTCAGTTACTGTGTTGTTTTTGCTTAAAAATAGAACATCTTTGTATGACGTGCATTTTTACCATGAGCTGCTTGTCTTCATGAAGATAGGTAATGCCATGTTGTGGAACATTACAGGCAAAGCAGTAACATCTCCTTGAAGACAAGCAGAACTCAAGCAGAACAGAACAGAGTTAAATAGTGCACCTGCTCTACTCTTTACTGTAGCATAATGATTAATTGTGTTAGTATTGTTTTTTTTTTACACATACATTCTCATAATGATGATTAATCACACTCTAGTCGACCATACTGTGTGTTAATGACTTATATTTAATCTATAGGATTCAAAATGGCACACTGTTTTAGTTTTCTCTATTGGTAGAGCAGGCCAGAGACACACTTTTTTGATTAGCCTATTTGATTATTTACTGTTGTAAGTATTTTGGAATAAAACTGTGATTGAAGTATCAAGTATCTGTGTATAGACTGTATACGTTCTAAACAACCTAACAGCAGTATAATAAATAACATTACTCATTTGTGGAGCATAGCATATGGTACACGCTATTGTAAGTGAATTATAATGAATTAAAAGAGCAGTTTAGCAATATTTTACAGAAAAAAGACAAATAAAGGTTTATTATTATACAATTTTAATGAATTATTCTGTATTTGTTCTCCCCAAGGCCAGACTGACAGCAGCCGTACCTGAGCCTGTACAGTGGTGTAGGTAGAATCTCATTACCAGTAGAAGTAATGTGTGTGATTGGAGGCGCACTGAGGTGCAGCCCGTGCTTTAATGAGAGCCTGTAAACCTGTGTTCTGCGCTGACACGGTCCCTTTGAAAAGCTGCCCATTCTCCCGTCTCTGCTTCTGCCTCTGACCTTGCTACCTGCCAGAACTGGCTTCCCCTTTTCCATGTAGCGGCTTTTTTCCGCGGACCTGAATCTTATTATAATTGAGTGTCAGTGTTTGGCTCCAGGCTGGAGCTGGCTTGTCCCATAGTGTTCCTTTTTTCCTGGAGAACAGTGAAAGCGCAGATCCAGTCAATGCACACTCTTGGCTGTCACTTTCCCTGGCACTGCTTATGTAATTCCCGCTTCCTCTGTGTCCACCTCTGACAGGACCTCCCTCAGCGCCACAGAACTTGGTCTACAACATCAACCAGACCACGGTGAGCCTGGAGTGGGGCCCTCCGGCCGACACCGGGGGCAGGAATGACGTCACATACCGGGTCATCTGTCGCCGCTGCAGCTGGGAGCCGGAGGAGTGCGTGCCCTGTGGACCCAATGTGGGGTACTCCCCGGCTCAGTCCGGCCTGGTGGACACGTACGTCAGCATCACTGATCTGCTAGCACATGCTAACTACACTCTAGAGGTGGAGGCGGTCAACGGAGTGTCCGACCTGAGCCGCACGCAGAGGCTGTTTGCAGCGGTCAGCATCGCCACCGGGCAAGCAGGTAGGAACATCGGTTAAGATATATATTGTGTGCTTTCAAAATCATACATGCAGGCAGGAAGACAAGTCAGCCTAACTTACATTATATGACTATTATATAATGAGACTATAAATATTATTATATAGGGCACAATTAAAATAATTTCTACCGGTGCTACTTTTAATATGTTGTAATGCACACATTGACAATGTCATGTGCAACGTGTTCTTGTGTTGTTTTCTTGTTTGTGAGTAGTTTAAATTAGTGGTCAAAACAGCTTAAAAGCAAAGAGGCTGAGTTATGGTTGTGAAGAACAGTGTTGCCATCATAATAGAGGGTCTTAGGGTTCTATCTCAGCAGCCAGTGCAGTCTGTTTTTGTGTCCTTGTGCAAGACACTTCACTCACTTTGCTATGAAGTGTAAGTTAGTAATTGGCTGGTGGTAGCTGAAGGGGCGCATCAAGCAGATAGGCAGCCACACACCTTCTACCCCAGGGCAACTGTGGCTACAAAAGTTGGTTATATCACTGAGTATACACTGAGTGAATGAACAATGCATGAAAGTGCAAAGTGAATTTGAACGTCCGGAAGAGTGCTAGACTCTTGCATTATAATTCTTGTTTAGTATTTTTTCTTTGTATTTTCCCATTGTCAGTTGTGAGAGTGACGTCTTGAATATCTCTGTGGTTGTCATCTGCATTGTCAGATGTACCTCACGTCTATCGGCTGCAAAGTGGCGAACACCATAATCTCAGCTGTGACGTAGGCTCCCAGAGGAATCCTAAGTGCTTCTGGAGTATTTGCATCTAGGTCGAAAGCAAATCCGCTGTAATTAAAATGCCGTAATGTGCAATGACAATCCCTGCTGCCTTTTATTCATTATTTGTATAGATCCATCTAACACGATTGCTCTTTCACGCTCGAGCATCCACAAAACGCTCTGTTCTGCATGCATGGATTCAGTGACCCCAGATGCAAAGCTAATTGGTATTGTACAAACATGGCACATTCCAGGTCTTAGGGAAGATGATTCTCTATGGATTGTAAATTCCCACACTAATACTTCCAATAGGTTTATGCCATTGGCATAATTTAAAAATGAGGAGGAGGGCAGAATTTGTTAGTTTAAAATGCAAATGCTTGGTATTGTTTTATGGTTAATATCTCTTCAATTACATCTACATGAGGTAAAAACTAACACAGAGTTTAATATATTTGCTAAAACATTTTTCACTATTTATATTGTCATGTCATTATTGTTTAGACATCCTAGCTTGTTGTTTAAAAAGTAGTTTATTTTTGACCTTTGCCATCAATTGAACATGTTGGCATACAAATTCAGTGAACTATTGGTCAAATATTGCTTTCACCTTGAAACATCACAACTCGATTTTAGATGTTACTAATAGATGCATTTGTCAAATTAAGAATGGAAAAAAGTATCTTCCTGAAGAGAAAATTGAGACTTACCCACTAAAATCTATAGTTTTCGAAGAAGCAGTCACTTTCTATATAGTTTTAAAACAATCTTTCCAGAGTTAGAAAAGTCCCAGAGTAGCTTTCTCTGTTTTTTCTGCTTAGTGCAGCACAAAACCTCCTGTGTGCTCTGAACTGCAGTAGAAGACAGTGTGTCAGCCTGAGCGCACGGCGCAGAATGATATACAGAGACGCCAGGGCCCTGACAGAGAAGAGCGCAGGAATCTGTCCACTACTTTTGACCAAGGACAGAAATAAATAGAGGAATCTAAAATAAGCTATTAACCATGCATGTTTATATTAGGGCTGTCCGTATTTGACATTTACAATCAGTAGTAGCTTGGATGGTTAGCAATTAGTTGTAGACACTGAAATCGCTAGCCAAGAAAGTGTCATGATTTTCTTGGAGATATTCAGAGGATGAGTTTTGAAGAAGATAAGATAAGAACTATATTGGTCTCACAGTGGATAAATTCACTTGCCATGGCAGTTCTTAGGACAGAAAAAGTGCAAACAGCAATAAACGTGTGCATAAAATAAAATGGAAAACAAGATAAGAATAGCAATTTAGAAGATATTTTCAAGGAATTATCTTTCAAACAAGATATAAGAATGCAGAATCATACTTTAATGGCTGTTGTTAGTTTATAGTTTGCGCATGTTTATCACTCTACAGCCTGATCAGAGCACTGTTCTGAGGCCGTGGTGTGAATGTAATGAAATGCCACAGGGGTTAGTGGCGCTTTACGGCAGTGCGACCCGCTCCATCTGTTCAGAGTCATGCAAACGCACTCAGACTGCAGCAGAATATGAATTCAGATCACTTACAAACACAAGCAAAAAGTTATAATGTTATAATATTGTTGAATACATTTAAACTGTTTCCTTATTGCATCTATTTATAAAATATATGTTTTAGCACTAACATTTTTATATAGCTATGTATATTTATATATATTTGAGGAGTTGGCACTAGCTTCTACAAATGTTATTATTTAAAATAAAGTTAAATTTACTGGATCAAGGAGGGAGTTTTTTTTTAAAAAGATATATTTGACTTTAAAAAAAAAAGCTATGGAAAAAAACTAAATTGAAAGCTTTTTTTAAGGTTAAAGGTAAGGTTAAAGTTTCAGCACTTGTTTGTGCCATATTTTCTTTAATTCTCACATCCCAAAATGTCACAGTGGTAAAATAAAACTTCTGTGAATATCAACTTTTTTATATTGTCTGCACACTGATTTTAGGATGAATGTGCATGTTTCTTACCACTTTACTCATTTGTTTTTGCAAATGATGCTCCTCATAGTCTCATAGTCTCCTTGCTGTGCTTGTTTTATTTGATTCCACCGCTTTTCCCTGTGCATTCCTAAACACTGGGCTGTGGTCTTGTATCTAAGTCTCGCCTGAAGAACTCATGCTCCCCACTGCAGTCTGTACTTAGACTCATTTAAGACATAGCTGAGAGGTAATTAGATTTCCTGGAACAATAAGCGCTGGGCACCTTGCAGCTCCCGCCTCATACAGACAGTTCCTTTGGTGTAATTAGTGGAGGTGTGAATTCCTCATCACACGGATCACCATCTGCATTCACAGGCTGCTCCGCCGCTCCCAGAACCCCTCACACTCGCTCATTACCCTGCTCCGGAGGCAGGAGGGGCGGGGATGGAGAGGCTGCCGCTGCTGCTTTTTAAGGTTCTCCGAGTGCTTTGGGGCTCCGATGGTTTGCCACCAAAAGGTTAATCAATTCTGAATGATGAGCCATAAAAGCTTTAATAATGCAGGCCCTCTCTAATGAGCGGCCGGAGCTGAAATTGTTTTAGGAAGGTCCAATTACAAAGCGCTGAAGCGTTCCGTTGCGTCCTGCCGAGCCCAGAGGACAGAGTCATCCAGTCCAGCGGCTAACGGCCAATCAGAGGCAGCACGGAGCTGCCACTGGACACGCCATGATGTCAGGGAGAAGGGAGGGAAGCAGACAGGATCCACACGCAGAATGAAGATGTGATGGATATCCATATGTGGAAAAAAGAAGTAAAAGGAGGGAAGTTTGTCAAATGGAAGACAGTTTCAGAATTTTCACAGTTACATGCACACTCAAACTATGTTAAACGATTATATGTACAGCATTTTCTGTCTGCTCATGATTCCTTTCACGACTCACTGTAGATGTATTTAAATAATCTTAAAGGTCCAGAAATCAGATAATCAGATTTTCGTGTGCATGTAAATGTAACCTGCTCTTTTGTACTGAATGTCTTTGATTTTAGTTTCACCACAGACTTGCAATAGTAGGTGCTGACCTCAAGCTAGGATCAACACTGATGATGTGTTATTTTATAGTGGCAGAAGTTCTTTTAAAATTTTGACTACTTTATGAATTATTTCTGTGTTTTTGTCTGACAAAACGCACCAGAGAATGTCCTGTCCACAAGCGGCAAAAACAAGAAAACATAACATTGTAGATCCCTGTGAAACTTGACAAGATGCTGGACACGTCTATTTCAAAATGTAATATCTTTGTGTGATAGAGGTGTTGATTATTTTGAGCATATTTACACCGCAGAATTGTTGAGCCTGTACCCAAACCCCAGAACTTTTTGCTTGGTTATAAACAAGCCCTGAGAAGTTGTTGGAAGACTATCTCATCTTTATTCTAGTATGAGGCACACAGTCTGCATAGTTGAGAGGGCACAAAAGAGACAGGTGAAGTTCACTTTGGATCGCCTGGATTGGATTTTATTGTCCACAGTTTGGAAATGGCAAAAGCTACAAATTATTAAAGTATAATTTCAGAATGAATTCTCAAAATAAAATATCCATTGTGAATAAAACATGCTGGCCCTGTAGTTTAGACTTTTGTAAACGTGTTCTGAATTACATGTGATCCTTGCATTTGACTTGCAGTTCAAATTTGAGGGTGTTTTCTCAAATATTACTTCTTTTGGACATGTTGTGGACAAATGCGTGCAAAGAACAGAATGGTTCAATTCACTTAATGCAATTATCCTGTTTTTTCAGAGGTCTTTCCCAAAATTGATCTGCCCTACTTCAAATGCGTGAAGGCTTTGATGCTGGTTAAAATGTTGCGTGTGTTAACAGCAGCACAGTCTTTCTTTCTAGTACAGTAGGAGCTGAGGACACAGTGGAGAGCCAGGTCGGGAACAGGACCATGACAGCGGCGGAGCATTATTTATTTACACTGTGGTGAGGTGGATGATGAGCGGGAGGAATGCTCGGAATGTCCGAACAAGCCAACAAAAACATTTGATACAGACATTCTTTTACTTATTGAATAGTCGGCTCAATAATGCTAGTCCAAACAGAAGCATGTGGATGTGTGGCACTCCCAGCTGAGATGTTATTGTCACAAAAACACTTCAGTAACACACTATGATACAAATACTAATGATAAATGTGCATGTATGGTTTATAAAATTCAATATATGGTTCAATGTGCAGTAGTAGGTCACCCCCTCGACTAATAATGCCATGGTGTGCTTGGGCAAGACACTACACCCGCCTTGTCTCCAGTGTCGGCAGAGATAAAAGTGTGAGTGCATTTGACTGAAACTGAAAAAACAGGTTTGAGTATCCAATATAGAATAGAATCCAATATAGAAAGTTGCTGAATAAATTGGAATTCTTCTGTTATTATTTGGGGGTTACTGTGCCCAAATGCTATCCCTTGTGGATGCATAAAGTTTTTGAAATCCAAATTAACTTCAGATTACTCAGTTGTGTTAAATGTCCCTGTCAGAGAAATGCTCCGTTACTAAACCCACTTGGATAATACGACACGACTTCATCGCCAGTTCACATATTGTATTGAACATTCAACAAATTGACACATACTCCTCCATAAGCCTTGTTAACGATGCAAAGGATTTTTCATGTTGACAATATGAGCTGCCTCTTCACGGATTTGGATGGAACCCGCTGCGTTTTGTGACATAAGCCTTAAATACCAGCGATTCCTGCAAATGGCGTCCCCTGGGTGTGTGGGCGCGACTCCCGATCAGACACAATGAGATGTCACACTTTGTCAGGCGCTGGTTTCACTGTTTTACATCACTTCCATAGACTCACTCTAGAGATGATGCAGGAAATAATGATGACAAGCAGAGGACGCCACCAGGCCAAATAACAGGTCAGATCTGTGGATCGGCGGTCATGTAACAATGCCTCTTTTTCATGGTATATTATGGCCATGCAAACACAACAGTTGAATGAATACAGCATTGATAAGTTTAACGCCATGCTGTGGAACATTCCAGGTGAAACAATAACATTTCCGTGGAGTTACATTGTCCACCTACTAAAAACAGTAAATACATCAAAAAGAATAAATTAAATCATGGACATAATTAACTTTGAAACAAGAAAGAAATCCATATTGTGATCAATGAAAAGAAATGAAAAATAATCTCCGTCCACAAAAGTTCAACCTATGACTCAAATCAGACTTTATTTTCTGAATCCAGGAAAATCTTGCTCAGCTGATTTTACAGTGCTCACATAGGTTCTGACTTTATTTTTAGCCGTTGTGGTTTGTCTTTCTGCGCCGTGAAGCTGGGATGATGTTATGGTCGCCCTGGAGTCCAAACCTACTTAAAGATTCAAAGCGAACAACAGGCTTCTCCCTTTTGTGTGCAGAAAGCATGCAGGCAGTCAGGAATGTGAGCTAAGCAGTGACTTTGAAGTGAAAGCCTCTGCCCTTGCGTTTGCGTGAGAGGCAAATATTGGTGTTTTTGTTGGAGTCGAGAGAGACGTGGTGTCCTGGAGCCAAACGTCTGGAATCGCACTGACAACCACAGCGCTGACTAGTGTTTATCGCTCCATGTCCACTGTCTGACTCCGGACACACAAAATAATAAAATAACAATAATAATACTGCTTATTGTAATGTAAGGCATCTTCTTTGTAAATCTTTTGTTGGGTTTTGAGTTGTGGCATAAAAGTACGATGGCCCTGAAGTGCAGAACAACTTTATATCCATGTCCAAACATTTTACAAAGAAATCTGAACCAATCCACAAGAAGGTCAAAACATTTTTACAAAAGCTTGAAAACATTTTTACAATTGCACGGAACAAAACAGAAAGGGCTGGTGTTTGGCCATAAGTTAAAAAAAGATTGGTCAACTGGAATTTTGCAAAACCTATAACTAGTTCACTTTAGACTCTTTACAGCAGCCCTCATGTAGTGCTCATTTACCTAATGCAGTCCCAGCATCCTAAATATTCCCCACGATTAATTTAAAGGCACTTTTCATGAGTCTCTGAGCCATCCCGACTAACAAACATAAGCATGCTAATGGCACACTTCTGCTTCTTGTAGGATAAAACACTATAAATAGATGCAGAGAAAGCACTGTGGTCTCATTTTCATCCGAATAGATGGTTTTACAATACATCTACACTGGGACAAAACTAATTTTACTGATTACATGAAAAAAATGTGTACGTAATTTTGAGGTTTTTCATGTCTCGAAACAGTAAAAATCAGGTGCAGGACATTTAAGCTGTGTTACATTTTTTTAGTATTGTTAATTATTGCTTCAAAACGCCCACAGACAGCCCACCCAAGTTTTTGCCCTTTTTCAGAACTCTAAACCCGCTTACTCTGAAGAACCAGCTCAAACCCTTCTGCATCTATAAATATGCACTGAGCCCTGGGTGCCACTACTGCTGCTGAAGTTGAAAGTCCGGCCCATGTGTGCGCTAATCCATAAAGACGCTTTATTGACACGTTGTCTTTGCTAAACGGATACTGTGCTTTTGTGAAACCAACACTGCGTTCCACTCCGCCTTGGTGGCCTCGGACAGAAAGGAGCGATTGATTCGTCCGCAGCTCAGCAATCCCAGTGTCGTTTTCCTGTTAAGCGGATCCCCCTTTGTAGCTGGTTTAGCGTTACCTGGCTCCCCCTGTACCCCCCTGAACTGCCCCGCCTGCCCCTGACGACAACTGGGCAGCGCTGGAACATCCAACAGCATTGAATAAAGCGCTCTCAGAGCACTTAACCTGTAGCTTTCTGTAACTGCCTCCTGATTTGTCTGTCACCCAATCCATCAGCAATGAATAATTTTCATGGAAGGTGCACTTTAATTACTTTCCCATTTAAATGGCATTATCGTGGCCTATCGAGGTAATTAATCTCACCAAGTATCCTGTTTCAGCCTTTTATTGCTGGCAGATGAGCTCCTAAATCCCCCTGAATGGCTGTGCTTGAGCGGATCCCTCCTCTTGGAGAACAGGAGCTGGCTGTTTCTCCTTCACTTGGTCCCAATGGCAGTGCGGGGCCGGTCTGGAGCGCAGTCTGTCGGAGCAGTGGTGTGTTTCGGAGCCTTTGGAAAACAGAGATTGGCTGTGCAGAACTCGTATGAGGAGTCTTCAAAGCACAATGCCAGGATAAGCATCAATACACAGCAGTTATTTTGACTCCACTTATCGATCAGGAGCTTTCTGATCCAAATCTCTGAGAAAAGTAAGCTACAGTGCTAGTGAGACAACTGAAAGGTGATTGCTATTCTTAACACATTTTCAGCTGGTGTAATAGAAATGTTTTGTTTGGTATAGATAAGAAAGATAGAGTTAACAAGGAAAGCTTATCAGTAGCTTATCGAGGGACACTGCAGCCGGCTTTTCCACTGGAGTGATGCAGCTAGGGTTAGTGCATATGCATATTACGGTTCAGAGACTCATAAAGAAGTGAGTGTTTCATCAGGAATCAGAACAGGTAACTAATTTGGATCAAGTTCAATAAAGTATAGCCATGTATTGATGCTTGATAATGGAAAAGAAGCTTACAATTTATTGGTGATAATGTGTTTTTTAATGGCAAATGTAGATTAGGTTTGGTTTTGCTTTAGGTCTTGAGGGACAGAACGATTATGATTAGGAAAATGTCTGTAATTGATTGGTAACTTTAATTAGGACCGCATAATATATTGTAGAAGTATTGATATATATTGACACAATAATCAATATTGCAACATATCGCAATAGCACCAATCTCCTCCATCTGTCAGAAATGTACTGTTCTAAAAAAGAAAACATTGAAAAAGGCAGATTTTAATTCAAGATTTTTCTTTTTCAAATTAGTCTTGATTTAGTCTCAGTTTTGTCTCTGTTAAGTTTTAGTTTGATTGAGTTGACTTGAGTTTAATGAGTTAATACATTAAGACATGGATATATTAGCTTTAATATAACAGATTTTTGTTTCAAAAAGTTTATTCAGATATTGCAATAAAATCAATATTGCATTACTTAAATTGAAAATTGCAATAATATCCAATACTGTGCAGCCCTAATTTGAATACATGTAATTAGCTTCACAGCCTTAATTTTAAACATTCTTCACTGACATGAAATTACTCTAATATGCAATTGTACACAAACATTTCTCAAGATCAAGTTTGCCACATTCACTGTTTAAGTCAGCGCAGAGTATACTTTATAACTGCAACATTTCATCTCGCTATTTAGCACTATGAACTACTCGCAGTCATTTGAATCCATCTATTGCTCTGTGCGGGTGAAAGTCTGCAGCAGAAGCAGCTGTTATCATTTGTCCTTTCTGTACGAGACAACAAACAAAGAGTCCGCGGTGGCCCTGTTTGCTCCCGTCGTATTAATCTGGAACACATTAGCTCATTGTGCTCGGAAGCCATAGGAGAAGTTTGATGCATTGAAGCTGCTGCATGTATAGAATTGAAAGGGGAAAAAAAGTTGAAAAAGTAAGCTTTGTAGAGATTGCGATGGTCCTGTTGTAGCTGGACTTTAATTATTCACAGCTCTGCAGAAAGAGATTGAGGCCAGATTCTTTTGGCAGTCAGTCAGGCGCTGTTTACCTCCACCACGGACCATTCACGAATCACATCATGCGCCGCGCACGTCAGCAGAGCTCATTTATCAGCACCTGCATTTGACAACTCATTTTCACAGAATTTGGCCCCAAAAACAGTGTTTCCTCAAGCGCTGCTCGTGCTCTTATCAACATGTTCTGGGATATTAATAGGTAGCGCTATCCGTAAATAAAGATAGGCAAATAAGAAAGATGTCAGGGAGAATGTGGGGCAAGTTGGAAGGGTTTTTGGTTGTTGACAAAAAAATAATAATAATGCTATAATGCAGGGCTCACTGTGGAAGTCCAAGGGGTTTGAATAGAGGCCAATATTGCTAAGGAGATGAGCTCTGAATAGTCATTAAGGATGTAATGTGGATTTATGCCAAAATAATGCTTTTAGTGAATTAACTGAAGACACAAGCGTGCTGTATCTATGGGAACTGAATCTAAAGTTCTAATTAATAAATGAAGTAAACAGTTAATTAAAATATCCTATTCTGGACATGTTTACACCTCAAAGTTGTCCCTGATCTTGTATGGTGTAGAAAACTTAAAAGTAAAAGGTGCTTCAGAAATTGGTTTTCTACATGGAAGCCTTTTGTGTGCATACGACACTGAAGTCAGGCTGTGTTAAATCTATAAGCTTTATGCAATAACTGTCTTGACTCTTGTACCTAACCTCTGGCACATTTGACCTGTCACTTTATGCTTTTAGCAGTTAAACAGACTTGTAACCTTCACTTTGCTCCCATCTCATTTCTGTGGGTCGGGGATCATGAGTGTCTCGACCAGTTTCTTCCACAGACTCTGTTGCTTTGCCCAGGAGATGTTTTCAGTCCAGTCTCTGATCATGTACTCCATCGTCTCATTTGTCTCCCTCTCGTCCTCTAGAATATGAGTGCAGAGATTTTGGGCCCTGATCATACTGCCAAAGTAGTTTCCTTTTCTCCACAGTGATAATTGAAGACTTTGTGACTCTACATCTATTGACGTCTTTAACTTGTCACTCTGGTGCAATACAGGGGATCTACTCTACTAATAATTGCCATGAGTTTGGATAAGTTTTGAATTTGTGATAAGATGTTGTCAGTACCTATATAGATTTAAATTACAAACGTGCATATTAAACAAAAGCATATGTCTGTCATTTCAATTGATCCAGCAAAGCTAACTGCGTTGTCTCTGTTTAGACTATGAAAGAACATATACAAATTCGGCATTGTTTAGCTTTGTTCTTTACAAAAGGAGTGGACGCAGGAACGAAAGAAAATGTCCAGATTTAGCAGAACACACTGTTCTCACACATGCCCCAGATTACTCCTAATCTGTCTTTAAAAGCTGCTGCCGCTACTGCCTTTTGTGTGGAGCAAGACCCATTTTTAACCAGTTCTAAAAAAAATGACCGAGCGCAGTTAGACATATTAAGAGCATCGAGAGAAAAGAGAATTGGAGAGGAGCTGGTTTGACTTTTTGACCTATGAAGGAAAACTGGGGCTTTTATATTGAGGGGAAAAACATATTTCTAAATCTGCATTGCTCCAAATACATGAACAGAGGATAATGCTAAGATAAGTGCTCATGATAAAAAGATACAGTTCTTCTTCTTCCATATAGGGATCATGTCACAAAATATCATATGTTAGTGTTGTGATTATTGTAAGAGAAAAAAACAAAACAGTTAATGATTGTTCATGACTACTAAGACCTTAAACAAACAGTGAAATCTTAATTTTCTTTTATTCCCAAACATGTTTTCATTCCTCAAGTTTGTGACCAGCATTATGAAATCAAACTTTCTGAATGATAAATTTAAAAAAAACAGCCAGATAAAAAAGACATAAAGACTTAAAAAGACTTAATTTAGCTTCTAAAATGATCATGATTATTATGTTTTAGTTCCTACGATTATATTGTGACCTGAATCGTCTTGATTATCGATTAACCAATAACCCTGATATCCCTACTTCCATATTGCTGAATGGATTCTAATATTTGTGGTTCTATATTGTAACTTATCTATGTAATGCTTTTTTATCTAATTATGGAGTGTTCGTAGCACATGTTTTGAGTGTTTATCCACTTAATTAGGGTGTCCAAAACTGTAGTATCCATCAGCAAGACACTTCACTCACACAGCCCAACTCTAATCAGATATAAAGATATAGGTATAGAGATGGTTGTCACAATAATAAAATCTTGTGTTCACTGTAGTAACCTCCAATAGAAAATGGAAGAAGTTTTATAATTACCAACATATGTTAATGACTTGTATTTATAGTGATTTCAGTAATAAAGTATTTGTTCGCTGTTCGGCTGGCTTCCTCTTTCCCAGCGCACACTTGTGTTCCTGCCTGTGTTGTTTGGGTAGTAATCAGCTGCAGCTTTGACAGGCAGAACACGCTGAGAACCGGCTATAAATCAGCCTGACACGCTGTAATTAATCCAACAGTTAATGTGCAGAAAATGTGTCACTAATTCGGGAAGTGTAGCAGTTATTTATCATAAATGCAATCGGAGGCGGTGTGCAGATCGCGTTAGAACAGGTGCGGAGTGTGGGTTACGGTTTGAATAATTTTGTATTCAAAGGAGAAGCCTTGTTTGAATCTATAAAACTGCAATTAATTACAAGTCAAACACAGAGTCTTACTTTTAATCATGAATGGCTGAGGTAGAATTTAACATAATCAATAATTTTGTGCATTGTCTGTCAATGAACATCACCAGAGTAAGAAAGTATGACTTGACGAAGTACACTTTTTCTTGTGTTGATGTTGAATGTTCATCTTTTTCTGTAACACATTATTTTACACTGTCCTTAAAGTTGGGGTAGCTGACTTTTTTAATGTGAATTAGTACATTTTGTCGTTTTCCCCAAAAGCGTCTATTGTAAAAGGACTTTGCGACTAAAATGAGACCACTGCACGCTGTCTGTTTTGGTCAGTGTTTTATTACTGGTCAAGCCGGAAATAAGCAGCGCTCTGATTGGCTGTGCTTGGCCAGTTCACCCCAGTTTCTTTTCACTGTCTGAAAAAAGCTCTTGTAAAGCTGAGCACACGCCTAAAATGAAATGGATATTAGTGATGTGCCAAATGTTGTGAGAGTTAAGAGTTCAGTTGTGACAGTTAAAATTCCTTCATCGTTCTTCCGCGGTGTGAAAATCAGATACCGCAACTTTAATATCATGATGTACAACATAACAACACGTTGGCTCATAACTCTTTATAACATATAACACGTGTCTGTGTAATGTGTGCTTGATCACATGTAGGCGCCAAGTGGTTATGGCTGGTTTTCAACATTATTAATATTTAATATTTGAAATAAACATGCATGAATCATTTGATCATTTGGTTGGCTCACCCATCCCTTATACATTTGCAACTTCAGTCAACCCAACTGCATACTTCTGTTATTTTCCCCCTGTTTGCCTCCATAGGTGAATGATTGTGTGTCTATGCCGGTGTGAACGGTGAATCACTCATTTGTATGCCTCAACAATAACCACAACTCATCTGCAAGACTTAAAACCTACAAACTTTTAACTCACCTAACTTCTCGCTTTAAATGTACCTCATGTATTTTGAAGCACCGTCCACTCAAACATCGAATTGCAGTCTGCTGGTTTAGTACCGCTGGGTGATCGTATGGCCTCCGTAAACACCAAAACACTTTCTCCTTTGCACTCATAACTACCCAGAGTGCACCTGTGCCCCCGCACCCCTCTTTATGCCCAACACATGCTTGCGGTGTCACGGCCCGGCTGCAAATGGCTAGCCCAGTGTTTCATTTCCTGCTCAAGGAGTTAAATGGACTTCCAAGGGTAATAAAAAAGCAGAGCCGTGCATGCCTTAGCTAGCTGCCCAATAGCATTCGAATTCCCCCCGCCGGACAAATGCACCATTCCCCAGTCAATATCACAAGTTTGATTGCCGCTTCCTGAAGGCGCTAGCTGGTATTTTGTTTAGGGGGGCTGCCAGAATTGTTGGGAGTCCGCGGAGTATTAGCATGCTAGGAGCAGAGGGCACATTTCATCTTTAACACTCTGGGGAGCAGCTAGCACAGTCCCAGCCTGCACCAAATGCTATAAACAGAAAAAGTACAGATGGCTATAAAATACTTGGTCCGCTGGGGGAACGGAGGTGCAAAGAGAAATGTTTCAGTCAGCATAATTGCGACTACTTTCTCAAAACTGTGAATGTGGTACGGGATAGCTACGTTATGCATATGTTTTAAGGCAGTGGCTAATGTGTGCGTCAAGAGGATGTTGAATATGCTTTTCAGATTTGTTGTTGTTATTCTTCCATGGTGTTATTTTTGACAGACCTTGAAATCAAATGCGGTGAAGGTTTTAGACAGTTTTAGGAAGGAATAGTTTGTTGCCTTGTATCGCTTTTTTATTATCTTAACGTTTAAAGGCATATTTTGTGGGTAGCATTTTGACCCTGAGTTTTAAAAGTGCACTATGTAAATCTGCCTACTTGTCACCATGGAGATGTTATTGCCAGGGCACTTGTTTCTGACTTTTTTGTCCTGAGGGTTGTTGCTCTCCTCCTGACTTTACCTAACGAGTCCTTTGTTATTCTATTATTATTGCATTTTAACTGCTCAATGTGTTGCCCTTTGGGGATAAATAAAGTTAGATTGATTGATCCAGAGTATGCATTAAACATATACTTCTTGCATTCATTCAATTATAGGTGTTTTTATTGCTTAAAGTCCCTCAAACAACATTAATTATTCTGAGCGTTGCCGCCTCTCAACCGATCTGACCTGTCACATGCTTGTTTCCATGGAGATAGATACGTTTAATGATATATTATGGAACATTCCAGGCAAAGTGTCTCCATGAAGTCAAGCAGGTTGCAGACCCTCCTCCAGAAAAGTTACATAATGCACCTTCAAGTCTTAAAAGGTTTAATATTGATAGGTAATCCTTGGCTGTTTTGTTATTGTTGTCTTGTAAATACTTATTCTTATTTTACCACTAAAAGACCACAAACATTTAAAGCTTTATGCTGCATAACTGGATTTACTGAAGTAAAATTAAATTATTATCCTTTGCCAAGAAAATGTAAGCTCTCAGTGATCTGTTATCTGTTTTTCAAGGTAGTTATGTGCTCTTTAATGTAGCAGCAGTTCTTTGTAACACTGAGCAGATATTCAGGATCAAACCTGACCTGGATTGTGTTAGCGCTAAGCCTACTGTTCCGCGCTCAGGTGGAGAGCGATGCCGGAGAGATGGTGGATTGGCAGAGGCTGGCGATGCGTTCGGGTGCTGCCGGCTGCGTGGGGATTTCAACGATTCCCTGTAGCAGCATTACGCACTGGAGCTGTGAGAGATAAAAGAACAACGTTAAGATTGACAGCCGGGCTCTTTGTCTCATCACCACACTGACTCCTGCAGTGAGGCAAACTAATTATGTCTTCAGCCCCCCGCCCCTCGCCCCCTTCCCTTCTTAACATCATCACACTGGGAAATCAGAATGGCTTCGCAGCAGACCAGTAGGTTGTGTTCAAGATTCAATTTACTGTAATATCATACTGAGATGGAAGACATGGGTTTATACAACTCTATAGACAAATCACTGCTTTTTAACCAAAAAGGAAAATCCACAAATGTTGAACTTAATCGCTTTTGTTTGGGTCTATAAATGTGTCGTAACACTCTAGTTCTAGCTGACAACAGTGACACTTCTACAGTTGGTTCATTTGTTCTGTCCGACATGACATTGAACTTTTTAGTGGAGCTTCTGCCACCCGCTTGTCTTCAGGCAGGTGACAGATACAGTTTCCACCGTATGGCGTTAAACTTCAATCTTCGAGACGCGCAAGTAACAACAGCACCAGGCCAAGTTACATGTTAGATCATGTTAGAGGCAAGCCCATTCATTAAGAATACATGTTTTTCAATGGATTTTTAATTATTATTTTTAGATAGTTTATATAGATACACCGCCCTCCATAAAGTTACATAGAGCACCTTTAATGCCAGCTTTGTTGACTCTGATTAGGCCTAGAATTGTCCTTCACCTCCATTTTAAAGGTAGGCTCTTTTGAATGCTGTGATGTTATGTGAATCCAACCTTCTAAAGTTGGAAGGAAAAATAAGTCCACTTTCTCAAACAGCCAGTGGAAATTACAGCTGAACTCTGGCCCTTGAAATCTGTTGTTTTGAATCCAAAGTGAGGAGTTTATCACCACACCTGCCATACTTGTTTTCAGACCAGCGTTTGTTACTGTTCAAAGGAGGAGTAGTGTACAGATGCAGTATAGCCATCTGGAGGCGACTTTAATGTTTGGGTCTAAAGCAGAAGTGAAGACTGGGGACTGGGACGTGAGCGCCGCTGCACCAGATGGGCGCTTCACAAGGGACAGGGGTGATGAGGCCGCTGGGCTGTGACATCGGAATGTGTGGTTTGAATGGATTCTGTGGGTTAATAAGAGTAATGAACGTGCAATCATGTGCAACAAAGGCATTGCTTGAGCATGCAGATGATTCAAAAAGTTCAAATGAATTCAGAATATAGAAGATATGTCACTTTTATTTCTCTGTCAGGTTGAAGTGCAAATTTCTTACTGCATTGTCAGACAATTTACAAAACAAAATCAATGGAATGTTAGCCCTATTTTTTGTCTGGGAAATCTGTGCTTTTTTTTTATCCCTAAAACTTGAATCTGAATCTGAAACTCTGCAATCTGATTTATATAAAAAGATTGGTGACTGAAATGGATTCTGCAATTGTTATGAATTTATTACATTTTCCTTTTCCACATATTCTTCATTATAATAAAAACTACAAGTGGAATTACATAGTTTCCATTAGTATTAGTCAGATATAAGGTCAGCAAGAGTCTCGTATACCGATAATGCAAAAACCATTATCATCTATAAGTCCCCATAAAACAGTGAAGCCAGTTATAATTGAAGCATGTTTTTGTGGATATAGCTTTCATAAAACGGCCTCTTATGTGGTTTCCAGACTAGCCAAGCTTCAGACACTGTAGGACAAACACGTCACCGCACGTCGAGCCAAAAGTATTCTCTGAAGTCAAATTACACAGAAATGAAAGTTGGAAGAGCTAAGATCCTTGGAGACCTGTTAATTAAATTTGTAGATTCTTCCCAAAACGTGTCCATTTCTCAAAGTATGCTGCGACGTGCTAAAATCATGTGCTTAGGAGAAACTGGTTCTTCTCAGCCGCTTTTCATCCAAGTCAAAACAGCCTCCAGTTTGAGGAGAGGAGATAATCACTTATTAATGTCATGACGTGATTTGATTTGCTCAGAAAATTAAATTACATCTTGCTTTGAGTTCTGTGGGGCGGCTGGATGTATTTCAGTGCTATGTTAATCTGACGTCTTCCTGATAAGATCCTTTGGCTCAAATGAAATAGAGGCTGATAAGACCAGAGGGATTCAGAGAAGTCCAGGGAAAGGAGACAGTGACAGCCACACAAAGAGCCTCCTGAAATGAAACCACAGACGACTGACTTGATTTGAATAATGTATTTTTATCATACATTCAGGTTTTTACAGAGACTTTATGTTAGAGTAACCTGGCCTGGAATTCTTGTGATATTTGTAGTTGACAAACTCTTGAGAATCCTCCAGTTCCCAATGTGTCTGAATGACAGATAATGGATGAAGCGCCCACAAAAACAGATGGAAGAAGGAAAAAAAAACATGACGATGCCTACATTTTTATCCTGTGTAATCAGGTGAAAGTTATTATTTTTTGTCCCCACATGAAAGTGATATGCAAGGTTAAGCAACGTCAGAATTATTTACATAATTTTTAAATTGAATTAATAAAAAAATTATACTCATGGACGAGAAGAAAAAAATAATAAAGCTATTGGGAATTTTGAACATAGCAATCTATTGGACAGTGACAAAGGCAAACAGTTGTCATTAATTCTTTACATTATACAATTGTTTATTATCACAATTTTCATGAGACTGACGTATTTCCGCCCAAAAAAATGTTCGCAAACCACATATTGCAAGTTTACAATGTTATACTATTTCCCTGCACACGCTCGACTAGCATAAGTGCATATCCAAATGCTAATCAAAACCACCAAAACCAAAAAGTTTGACATTGTCACCACCAATTCTTGAAACTTTTCTCTGAACCATTCAAATGACTTCTTCACTCACTCCAACCCCTAAAACTTGTCAAACTTTTCATTAAAAACTGTCACAAGTCACTGGAAGTCACTAGCGGATATGTAAAGCTAACGAATGTGTGTTAGAAAACAGTTGTCAAATTGGTCCAAAGAAGCTTAATCTAAAACCCCCGACAAATATAGAGATGAGAGCTGACATCCTGATTACCACCAGCACGGGGCCCATCATCGGCTGCAGTGACCGGGTTTGCCATTACAGTAATTGGTAATTTGTGAGTGAGGAGTCTTTGCAAGTGCAGCTGGACACGACTTGAGAGCGCTCCTTGCAAATCTGGTTCCAATTACGTCGGGGAACAATGACACGGAGGCAGGGGTGGCTTCTGTCCCACGTCGCCGCGTTTACGTGGTGTATCTCCGTCCGTTTTGTCAGGAGTTAATTGGAGAGCGTTGACGTATTGTGATGCTAATGCCAGACGCGCGGTTAAAGCAGCGTATACCTGGAGGACCCTCAGACGGAGCACAAACACTAGAACTGTCACGGGTGAAAAGTCTTTTTGTCTCAACAGTAGTCTGCCTGTGTGGGCTGACCTCGCTGGATGTCTCGTCTCAGAATAGAGTCGGAGCAGGCTGCAGTGTTTGCAAACCGACACAACTTTATTTTATGTCACAAATGTATGTCGTTGGTTAAGCCTTATGCAGCAGATGGTTTTTCATGTAATGTCAGAGGTCGGTGCTGTTGTGTCCTCGGGCGAAACACTCCATCCACCTTGTCTGTGTTTCATGTGGAACTCAGGATTGTGTCATCATCTTAATGTTAAACCAATGGAAATTTTACAATGCTAAATACTAAATAGCGTTCATTCAGAAGACACTACTGCATGATAAGTGTATAAGTATACGATTTCTGTACTCAGACCAAGATTTTAGTGTCGTATCTTGACATGTTTTGGCTGCGCTTCATGCCTTCCTTTTTTTTTTTTTTTAGAAGTACAGGTCGGACTATAAGAATCCTAAACTTATTTAATGAGCATTATCAGAACCTAAACAGAACCTAATCCAAACCTGATCTCAACATAACTGGAACCTAATCTTTTGTTTACCTTTTTATGCTGTTTTGATTACTGCAAAAATCAAATCAAAACAACAAAAATGGCACATTTGTCAGCAATGGTAGTTTTTTACCGTTCAATCCTGCGCTGTATTGCTGGTGAGCGTGCTATTGGTGCAGACAGACAGCCATGAGTCATTTAGCCCCAAGGTTTCTGTGGTTTTAGTTTTACCACAACAGAAAAGCTCCTACAAAGCAATATTAATCTGAGACAGTACTATTATTGCTCCCAATTCAGCTTACTATTTTTTATTCTATTTTGATTTATTTGATTTTTAATTAGTTATTCAGATTCAGAATTTCTAAAGATAATATGTTGTTTACCTGTTGAAAATTAATAGTCCTCGAAATGATCCATCATATCTGCGAGACCAAGGAAGTCTGTGGCTAATTAAAGTCCCACACTTATTCAGTCCGACCAGGAAACCGCTGGCTTCACATCGGGTTGTATTGTGTTGTTGGTTTAGGACGAGCATTACAACACTCCCACAATTTAGAAAAAAAGTGTCTTTGCCCTGTCCTTTGTGAAAGTGTGAGAATTGCCTAATCCTTCGCTATTAAACAGCAGAGTCCATTCTTCGGTACGGACTGAAGTATAGTGTGGTTCAGAGCTCAGGAGCAGCGGGGGGCAGCTCTGGAGGTGACCATGGGGGGCAGGGCTGGTTGTGGGGGGCACGGCTGGTTGTAGGGGGGCAGGGGTATGATGGAGGTTTGTGATGCAGATTCCCTGGCAGAAACCGGACCACCAGCCGAGAACAACCCGACACACAAATACAGCCGTGCCAGTGAATCGTACATCAGCTTGTACTGTACGCTGCCCCCTGCTGATCGGACCAGGAGGTGGGGGCTTTACGGCGGGAGATGTCAGAATTCTTTGTTGCATTAAAACATCGGTGCAAGGACTTAATCTCCTCCAATGTCAATCTGACATTGGGTTAGGACTGTGCTAAAATATCGAATAAATCTAATATCTAAATATCGATACATCAAGATTTGGATATTTTTTGTATATTTTACTAAATGATTCTGTCCCAGCGCTACAGTTTTGCTGCTTGTTCACAGAAAGGAAACTTGTCTATGCAATTCAGTTTCAATTTCATATTAAGTTTGTTCAGGTAGTGGTGTAACAAAGAAATCCTGTTGTTAAAATGTATTTGGTTCTAACAGAATATCATACACAATGAAGCAATTTTTACATGTTTCGCAAAATTGTGATAATGTGGTATTGTGAGTCATGTGTAGTGCATCGTAATGAATCGTGCGGGTTAAAATGTTGAATTGAAGAAAAACAGGACAGAAATAAAGTGCTTTAAACTAAATCCCACTGTACTGTTGGACCAAATGCAAAAAAATCGTAATCTGAACCACAATAAAAACATATACACCAATCTAGAATAAGAGGAAGAGTATTATGTATGTCATGTTGACTGCAAAAGTTTGAAAGTTTACACACCCTTAGACACGGTTTGGAGCTGTTTGGATATATTTTAATACCAACTTTTGTTTTTCACAGTTAGAAAATGTATTGTTTTTTCATTGATGGTGACTATGAATAATGTTATTGCTGATCAAAGCTTCGGGCTGTCAGTTGCATATAGCTCCCAGCTCTCAAAAACATACACAAATATTCCTTTGTAGCAATTGTTTCTTGAATTTGAAGATGTCATAATGTCAGATGGAGGGGAGGTGCTTGTACCTCCCTGGGAGATTTGCTGTTTCTGAATGAAATATCAAAACCTTATCATTATTTGATAGAGATCAGGTTCACAAACTGCCCTTATTAATCTTATGTCTTCAAGTCCTTTCAACTGACAACAATCCCATCTTTGTGGTTGAATAATGGCACCATTTTCTGAGGCTATTGTGAACAAATAGTTTAACTTTTTGTTATTTATGTTGACAGAGACATTGAACTTTGTGCCAGGTTTTGTTTTGTGTGGATAGATCCAGTAATTACAGAGTTATTAAGCATAAATTAAGTCAACATTCTACAGTTTAACAGCATATTCCACCCCAGAAAACCTGTCTCAATTATAAACTATGGAGATTGTTGTGAGGTGACGTGAACGCGACCTCTTTGGCCCAAAGTGAGCAGGGTAAAATACTAGTTTGTTTTACTTTATAATCCCTCTGAAGGTTTCAATAATAGTCCACAGTCCACTCTGCCGCTCTCAGTGCACTTTTATTGGACCTTGGTCGTCTTTAAACCCCTGTTATTCACTCCCACACACACCGTAAACATCCAGCGTTACGGGCCAGTTCTGTTATTATGTTTCCATGTCCTTCTCAATATCACCACCGTTTCTCCGCTTGGTTCAGCTGATGCTCTTTGGCACCTCATTACGGCGTTTCTTATCCGTATTACCCGCTCCGAGCTCGCGATCACGCTGGATATTGTCAAGCAAATTCCTGTAACTAGCCCAAGAAGAAAAAGAGTCATTATCACGTCCAATATATAGTGCGAAAAAACACACACACTTTGCTCTGTGGAGAGACTCTGAGATTGTTTCCCTAGATATATTTTCAAGGCTAATTATCTCAAAATAATGACATCGTTCTAACGACAGGGCCAGGGCGAGAGCTGCGTTTACAACCGCCCTTCTCGTGTTTCACATCCAAGTGTTCAGTTCGACAGGCTGAGTGGCTTTGTTCAACTAAAATAAACACATTTTAGTGGAGATTCGGCCAAGTTTCCAACGCTGGAACACCTGCGAGTTTAGTAAGAGCTCAGAAATGTAACTGGCCTATTTTAATGTAATCTTCCATACATAACATGATACTATAACAAGGAGTCAGAAAAATAGTACATTTTTCGATTTTATCAGCTATTAAAAGTGTAGATGGAAAAGGACTAAACGCTGTTTTGACAGTTTTGACATATTTCAGTTTTCTCTCATATCTTTTTCTTGTTCTTAATGGATGTGATTAAGGCAAGACACTGCAAGTGAAGGGGAAACAATCTTAAATTTAGAGGTATCAGTCTGAAACTTCTTGTGTGGTGTATGTCGTTTTTCATTATAAAATGTCTTCATAAATAAATAGGATATATAATATGTAAAAAGGACCAATATGTCATATTTAGAACTAGATTTTACTGAAAATTTGCATAAAAATTCACATTTTAGGCATTTAAACTTGAATAAGTCAGGCTTAGAGTCAGTCTATCAACAAATCCTTCTGTATGGTTTGTCAAAATCTTAAGTATAAGACTGTGAAGTTGTGGTGTGTGGGTGCTACTGTAAGGGCTGATCTTTATGTCGCCTTGGGAATAACAGGCATTTTGAAATAATGGCTCATATAATGTCCTGTATAAATATATGGATTTAGGTACAGATTGTACAATGTTTGTCCAGGTGAAAGATTATAGTGAGAGAACAAACTGACCGAAAACAAGCAAATGACAAAAAGGAGATACAGTGTCTCACCGACATGATTTGTTGTGATTTTAAAAATGCACTTCAAGTCACAATGCATATGTCTAATAAGAATATGTATTTGCATGTGTCGATGTGTCAATAGTGGCATGTTTTCACTCTAGGTGTGTAGATCTCATGTCATATGGCTGTTCTTGTATCATCAGTGAGAGGAGCATGGCGTATGGATGCTATAGGTGCAGCCACCTTCACCCAGCGTTCTGACAGGTCACAGTGGGGTGCAGGGAGCTGTCAGGGGCAGGTGAAGACAGCAGCAGAGAGGGGGCGCTGGGGGTGGGATAGAGGAGCGGGGCATGATCCAAGCTCCTTCAGCCTCCTGCAGCTCTACTCTGACAGGTGTCTCTCTCTGTGTAGTAGGCCTACTCCTATTCAATGTAATGATTAGAAATTGTGTAATGTAAATTGGAGGCTTTTGAAGTGAAAGTCTCTTCTGGAAGTGTTTTAAGCACTGAACTGGTCGTGGGTTACTTGACACCTGCCCTGTTCACTCTCCACAGTGATATTTCAGGCCCAATTAACATGCAGTGTGGGAAAAAAAGCCTTTTCAAATCCTTTGTTGAAAGACTTATTTGCCCCTCTGAGGAAATTGTAGTTGTAATAGATGGGGCTCGAGCCATTAGATGGCTTTAATATTTTTAATTCAGTAGTGTATTTTCTGTATGTTGTGTATTGTGTGCTAAATTTTAATATAGAGTATATCATTTATAATAACAAATGCTTTTTAAAGGGCTAATTAAAAATAGAATGAAAAAGATATGTTGTAAACTTTCAAACAAGGCTATAAGGTTATATTTCTGCTCTTTGATTCATTTTACAGATATTTCACATTTGTTTGACTCAACAGCTACATTTAAAGACATGTTTTAACACATTTCTGTGTCTAATACCGCCTGACTCGTTATGGGGATGTTCATTTTTGTCAATATCGCCAGCCCCTTTCTGCTACATCTACTTTTCCAAACCTCAAATCGATCAACTTCCTTCAAGTTCTGAGTGAATGGCAGGTGGATTCAACCAATCACAGTGAACACTCTGAAGAAGCAGATCATTTTCACTTAAATTATATTTGCCCACTCATAATTAAAATATTGCTATTGAGTTAACTGGTGTTTGTTTATTTAATGTTGAGATTGAACAGAAATCTCATGTAGACATTTGATATTCAAACTTCTTAATGTGCACAGACAGCATTTGATCACACAATAAGCAAAGCCAAGCGGCCTCAAAAGCACTAACAGTTTTCTTTGAGAAGTCCTTGAGAGCTCTTTAGATCGAGTCGCTGCCTGTCTGCCCGTGTCTGCCCGTGTCTGCGCCCCCATTCATCTCCATCATTTATCCGTCTGACTGAGTTAACCAAACAAAGCGCTCGGAGGTGGCTGTGAGAGCTCCGTATAGTCAAACATTTCCCCACACGGCGCAGCGGCACGCCCAGAGAAGAGGAGCTGGTCTGCCCCGCTCCACACCGTGTTCACATGAGGCAGATGAGGGATGGCCCCGGTGACAGATTGAAAGAATTTACCCAGACGATGGAGCTACTATAGACACTTAAAGGATTTAGTGTCCCGTTTGAACCGTTACACCAGAGAGTTTTTACTGTGACTTCATTTCCCTGACTTGATATCACAGCGTTTTGGTCCTTTTTGACCTGCACCTAGACCGGGTCAGTAGTAGGAGGTGGTGATATTGACTGTAGAAGTTTTTTTCCCCCTGTTTTTTTTTATCTTTTATTTTTTTGTATTGTATAGATAACAAGATTCAGACGATACGAATGGTAAGAATGCATGCATCTGGTAAAACATGTCTATAAATGTCTTGGTAGATGTTCAAGTCTTGCACAAAATGTGAATAGACTGAACAATTAAAGAGCAGAAATATCACTTCACAACCTTGTTTTTGAAGATTACATTGTTAATGTTCTGTTTCTGTTCATTTTATTTTTAATCGGCTCTTTTTGTTATAATTAAATGCTCGATATTCTAATTTTGCATATCTCCAGAAAATTGCATATTATAGATTTTTCAAATACATCTTCGTTCTCTAGACAAGAGTGGTCTGACAAGTTCTCTGGAGAAATCAGTCTATCATCAGACTGTTTATGAATGTGTTGGTGACTGGGCATTTTTCACACCACAGACGTCATAGAAATCCTGCCCTCTTTTAAGCCTGCCACACTTCCAGAATTGAATTTTACACTTTTTGAACATTTAGCATATTAGTTTAAAGGTTTAATAGTACTATGGAGTCCAACCAGCTACAGTATGTGCTAACCAATGCCCTAACGTGGGTGTTTTCAATCCAAAAAACGTTGGCAAAAGGTTTTAATAATTTAGCAATTTATTCAGAAACAGATTTTTTATAATATGATTGATCTTGTGGTGTGTTTAGTAACCACATCCGTCATACTTTCAAACTTTTTTTATGGTAACTTGTTTTATGGGGAAAACGAGAATTTTCTTCTGGAATCAAGTTGTGAGCGGCTCATGTTGAGATTAATATAATTTGTGGGAGAAATCAATTATAGCAGAAACTATATATATTTTAAACATCTCTGTTGAACTTTGTGAGGCCTCCGTGTTCTGTTGTCCAAACTGGTGCTGTATGTGTCCGTTGCGCTCAGCTCGGGATGGTCCTGTCCAGTGTGTGATTAAAGATGAGCTCGGATGGTTCTAATGCTCTGCTGATGACACACATTTTCTTCATAAGTGAGTGCGCAGGAGCCAGCTGGGCCCAACAGCCCATCACTCTCAAACATATGAGCTGCTCACCATTAATATTTAGATTAATAAATGAAATGCTGTAACGTGAAACGCTTCCTCTCATTAAACATATGCAGTACCAGGAAAGTGATAAATTCTGTCCTCGTGGTTGTTCTTGTGGATTTGGACAACTCAGAAATTCAATATTTATTAGTGAACTGTGGGTTAACACTGCTTGGAAAATTATGTAAAATCTATGGCAGTTCATCAGTAGCATTATAAACAATGCACCTTTTTGTTTTATGTTTCTGAATCAAGCCGAAGTGCCGTTGAACACATTTTTATAGAATCTTTGAGATGCAATTTTACAACATGGTGGTTAAGAAATACAAATGACACATTCCCTTCAGTGATAATAAAATGAGAGTTTTTTCTGTGCTACGTTTTGGGAAAGATTATCCAGTTCATCCTGTAATTCCTGAGCAAATTCATCACTGTTATGTCTTCATCACTGCAGATATCGCTAGATTTCAGGTGAACTTAAAGAAACGGCGAGCGCTCTTGGAGGTTTCATGAAGACAGATGTGAACACTGTAGAGCCGTTGTTTTGGTGCTTAGCTCGACTGCAGATCTGAACAGACATGTCTCAGGCTGCTGCTCACAGAAAGGTCAGAGGCGGTGCATAAGCAAATCCAAGCGTTCTAACGAGTTTCAGCTCCCGTCTTCATCTGAGTGTGTGCCTCCTGTTAGTCTCACTGCTGAGTCCCTGTGACAGCCCAGTAATAAGGCCATTACGCCCCACTCAGCAGCAGCAGCTTTTGGACAAGTGCAGTCTATTCTAATGGCGTGAACGGCAATCAAATGTGCACGAGTGTGGAAGTTCTGCTGGTAACATCTGTATGCACAGTATGAGATTAGATATGAGACGTTTGAACATTGTAAAGGAGAAAATGTATGATATTAGAGCGTATATAGAACAACATGTGATAATTAGTGTCTAAAATACTTGTTGTTAAACTCATCTGTCTTGTTTTATATTTAATTTAAGGAGTTTTGTTGTTAAAATAATGTGAAAAAATGTGAGCGGACTGGCCTCTCCACAGATGTGACCTGTAAGGTGGTAAAATCTGCTGTCACAATGGGGATAGTTTAACGCCATTTTAAGGAATATTCCAGTTATTACACCTCCATAAAGACAAGAAGATGTTTTACTATTACTGTATACTTTAAACTAAATACATCAGAAATTGTGCAGGAGATATAACAGTGCATTTTGACTTCTGTGAGGTCTTCATCAGGATAAACAGGCTGTACAGACGGCACAGATGTGTTAATAAATAAATAAAACTGCCTGTGGTTTGTAATGCCCTGAACACGTCTACGGATAAAGATTACTCAATAAAGCTTTTGAAAGACATCTGAAACACTCGTCATCTGACTACTTTGTTTCTCAATGAGGGAGGAGAAAATCACACCCCATCTGGATTAATACAAATCTTCAATTAATGCCATCATAATATTTTCCGTCGCTATTAATAAGTTGTGTCAGTGACCGGTGTTGATCAACTCTTAGCATCACACATTTGAAAAATACTTTTTTGCCTTTAGTATATATGTTCAGAGTTATAGTTCCAGATTTAAGGTGCTATGAATCCAACAATAACTGATACAGTTTCCACAGTTGCCATTTGAGACAGAGGGTCAGCGGTGTGCTTATAACTGCCACAGTAACACAGGAGGAGCCTCTCCAGAAGTGGAACCTACTGTTAGAACAATTATGTACCAGTGCTGACCCGTGATTTGTGCTTTGTCTGTTCAGCTGAATGGCATTTTGACTTTCTGTTCAAAACTGAAAGTGACATTTCACTGTAAAAAACTGCAGATTTTCATTAACTAAGTGAGATTTTAGTGTCTCTTGGAGTCTTAGTTTTTCAAATAATCACAATTAAGTTCAGGGAACACGGCGAGGGTAGGGGGTATGTGATAACATTTGCAAGACAATACAGGATCACTCAAACAGGCAGAATCAATCCAAATACAACTTTGAGTAAACTAATGATGAGGAAACACTGTTGCAACAAGGTTAAACGCTCATTATAGTTGATTGTGCACAGTATGTCTCCTTTAAATTAGACATGCTGAATTACAATGTTGAGAAAATAGTGTGACGTAAAAATTTGAGAAATCTGATCAGATCCGACTTAAAATAAAAATAAAACAAACATGCGGTGTAATATTCCAACACTGGTATAAAGCAACACACTTTCCTCAAATAAGATACAGAAAAGCACATGATTTATACTCACTTTAGTCAGTATCGCCTCCACCTTTGTTCAGTAGTGATTGACATCTAAATTATTATATGACATTCTTTTTTTACTACAAAAGTGTTTAAATAAACCTAGAACTTTATACATTAAATTTAATCACAAATAGCTTTCTGAACCATAAAAATGTATCCAGATGTAAAATACTTTTCTCAAATGCTTAAACCCAGACAGTATTTTTTTCAGCTGAAGCTAATTGTAAGTCTCACATTGAAACACCATCTCCAGTGACTGAATCTTAATTTGCACACTGATATGACAAAGAAAAAAAAATCTCTCTCTCTGCTCCTTGAAAAAATGTGCTTTCTTCTTTTCCTGCCTGAACCCTCTGACCACTACAGTACCCATCCACTGGACCCTGAAATAAATATTAATATTGAATTGTCCTTTACTACACTGTCCATATTAGCCCCTGGTCCTACATCATTAAATCGGGGTGGCAGGAGAAGTTTTGACACCTCTCCATTGATCCACATAGGTCACACGGAGTATGAACCGGGAATAATGAGGAGGTCCTAGAAAGACTGGAACTGTCATCTGTCAAATACGTATTAATAATAATTCCATCCTCAGTCTATACCTCATACAATACCCTGCCGTTCTCTTTAACTCGGAGCCAGCTAATTGCTTTGAATTGCGTGCCCTTTGACCTCTCCACATGGTCACTAAGACTACGAGGGCGGACATTGTTATTCCGTCAGCGGCCCGTCCTCTGCCACGCACTTCTAAAAGTCTATTTTCAAACGCGATAGGTTCAAGGGTATTCCATGCACCTCGGCGTTACCGGCGCTGTTGGCACTGAATAGGAATTGTAGCGCGTTTCCAAAATGTTGCGGGAATGACGGCTTTGATGGAGGACAGGCAGAAGGTTCAACCACAATGTCAGAGTGAGTCACGCTGCTTGGAGGAGAGAGAGGAGAGGAATTAGAGCTGGATTAGAGAGGACACAGGGAGAGAACGCCTATAACAGAAATATGTAATTTATCTGCGTTTGACTGTGACTTAGGGCCCCATCTTCAGATCTTGGTGCACGAGTAGCTGGAGGATTAGTCTATTGTGTGCGCAGGTTTTGGGTTTATGATGGAATCTAGAACACCCAAATAATGGAAGCTCCACACTGAAAGATCCAACAGTGGAGCTGTCACAATAACAAATGATCAAGTGCGATATATTGCTACAGAGAAAAATCATGATAACGATAATATTGAAGCTTCTTTAAGCCAAATAATTCAAGTAAACCCTAATTCTAAATGCATAATATAACCAAAAAACATGAGATCCAAAAAAATAAACATTAGAATGAAACGTTTCTACTTATTTAGTGGCTATAATGAGTCAAAGAAGTTAATTAATTGATCTTCTACAGCAAAAAAAAATGTTGTACATGTTCTACAAGAAAATAACCACAAATTCCAGACAAAAAATTAACCCACGATAAATATTGAGCACCCAAAATATTGTTCCAGCTTGCATTTATTAAACAATAAGTCAATCAAGTAATTATCATGACAGGCCTGCAATACATCCCAAAGATCTATTCAAATGAATGCATTTGAACATTTAAAATGGATTAGCTGCCTGCCTAAAAACCTCCTAAAAGTTGCTACAGCAAATCTTCTGCATCTTATTAGCCTGGAATTTATGCTAATATTTTGCGTGATTGATTGAACATGCGTCTTGCAATTGATTGATCTATTCTCGTTACCTCACAATAACTAGTATCGTACATTTAAATAATATTTATATGAAATGTTGACCATAACTTCTAAATCTAACCATAACCGTAGATTAAATGGAATGAGATGAGATAATGTATATTTAGTCAGGAACAAGTGTGATTCCTTAGTCGTCCAATCAATCAATCAATCAAAATAGTTGTTTGGACAATGTTATTTAGTGTGGGTCAACCATTCTTCTTTTTGTAAGAGTACTGACAAGATTTAAGACTGACAAGATGAGAACATCTATGGTTTTAAATGATTCGAGTTCAGAAATTACATCTTGATTGGAGTACATTTGAATTCAAACTTACATCGTCATTCCTTTTCACAGTGCAGCTGATTTGAAAAACACCCGTTCTCCCTGTACAACCAGACACGGTGTAAAACAGTGTGTTAAAATCTTCAAGTGACCCAGATGGAACGTCGCCTGACCCACCTCCCCGTCGTGGGCTTGTGTTTTCGGGTGCGCGTCTCCACTGACCCCTTATGTCTCCAGGTCTGAGTGCTGCACGCCCCGCTGAAGCCTTTATGTCGGCCGAGTATGGAGAGTGCATTAGTGAGAGGAGCTGACACGTGGACTCAGAGGTGTGGAGCTGTTCTCTGCCCTTCACCGCGGAACAAACATGTCACAGTGTCTGAAGTGAAGTCTGTTAAAACTGCACGGGCCAAACTTAAATGTATACCTGAGATTGACCTGCAGGTGACGATGGCTGACAGTAGTTGTTGTAGTTGTTGGAAGGAAAGATTGCGCATGGACTTTGTTTATGCTTTGCTATACTCAGCCTGAACCACAATAGTCTTTTACCTTCTGTGACAGTTCAATTGGACGTTCATAATGAATGCCCATGTTTATTGTACTTTTATGCATGCAGTTGTGTGGGCAAGTTTTGGGTAATACTTAATAATAAGGTACGACCATAAAGCCTTTTCAAGCACCAATTAGCCTTGGCACGCTAATTGCAATGGTAATTATAAAGCAGACATGAAAAAAAACCTTTAAACCATTTGTAAACTAAGATGTTAGCGTTGTAACAATACTAAAATGTTGATGCTCAGTTTAATCATCTATCAATCTATCTATCTATACATCTAAACATCGTTACATCTTAACACAGCAATTAATGGATTGTTTTCCAAAATAAAAATAAAAATTCCCACTGGCTATCAACTGCTAGCACCTGGATCAGTTACATTCACTTCAGTAACTTTTTCAACAAATGTACTTTTCAGATTAGTTTTCTGAACCATACTTTTACCTCTACTTGAGTAATAATTAAGTTGAAGTAACAGTACTCTTACTTGAGTAAACGTTGAGTGACTGTGAGTAATTCAAAAGCTTTATGTGAACAACAATAACTGATTCAAACATTTGCCTTTCTTACGCAAAGCTACAGTTTTTACTTTGTGACTATTCTTTGGAAATACCAGAATCTGATGATTATTTAATGGTTTATTTTAATTTAAATACATTTTCTATTTCTCAACACTCAAGTAGTAGTTTCTTAAAATACTTTTTTACTTTAACATAAGTAATTATTTGAGCCACTACTTTTTATCTCTCCTTAATGATATAATTTTAAAATGTCTTACTTCCTAGTACACATTCTGTCCACTCCACGACCTCTTACCTAGATGCACATAGTCCAGATTTAGAAGATATAGTCCAGATCTAGAAAACTGCAGCAGGTGTGTGACTGTCTGAGGGAGCAGAAAGGCAGAGGAAGACATAAATATATACCACCGTGTGCCTTCCCCAGGCCTGATCAGATGAGTGAGGGAGGATATTAAAGCAGGGTCTAATGCATTCTGGAGCTGTGGAGGCCAGAGTTGTGCTGGAGAGAGTCAGCTGGTGTTACAGGAGGAGTTGGCACAGGTCAACACTGTTTATCTACAAGAGCCGTTTTAATAAGAGCAGCAAGAAGAAGATACGGAGAGCTGTTGCAAAATGAAGAAAGGACAATTATGTGCCACTGCTGCTATTTACAGTTGAGAAAGCTTTTTTTTCTTATGTCTTTTATAACTTGCTATTCAGGAAAAGTTGTTGTATAGAAGAGTTGAAATGACAGAATTGATTCGAGTTTAATATGTTTCAACACATTATTTTCTGAATTTCTTGAGGTAAAACATTCAGAAAGATGTGTTTGGGTGATTTTCCCATGATAATAAAGTCAAGTGGTCAACGATTAACCAACTAATTGTGACTAGTTGACTATATTAAAAAATGGTAATCATAGACCAATAATTTGGACAATACAGACTCTAAAACATACCACATACAAGATTACTTTTTATAACACGGACAGTGGCATTATCAAATCAAAACGTCAAAACATAACAAACTATTTCTGATTTTCGTCAATAATTATTATTGTAAATAATCTCTATGTATAAGCCTTCAGTTTCCATTATGTCAGCCTTTGTTTGGTTGATTATACATTTAAAAAGCTCAATAGAAATAGAAACTAATTGTATGTTGTCATGTATAAAACTATACATCGTAAAATTGGGCAACCCTGTAATGTCCCAGCCAGAGTCCATTGTGTGGGAAGGAGCTCTTCACTTGGACTCCAACTAGCGCCAGGAAATAGTCTGAGCCACTTCAAACAGATGTGTGATAAGTCTGAAGCAACAAGTGGAGAGTGTTTCGTCTGTAAGTGTGTGTGAGAGGCAGAGGAAGAGTACATTTACTGCAGTGTAGCACTTTGATGTTGATAGATTCTGAAAGGGATGGCAGTTATCTTCTGTGCTGGACCGATCTTCACAGGGACTGGGTGTGGGAAAGACACTCGCACGCTGCTCTTTTCTTCAGCAGTGTTGATGTGGCGACATGCACAACTATACAACTGGTGATTTACACGTCATCATAATTGTCAGTTGTCTAATCTTAAAACAATGGAGATTTTAAGATGCTAAGTACTAAACTTAGCTTCAGAAGTATTCTGACCATTTAATCTGAAAAATCTATTAACAAGTGGTGACCCAACAGCTTCTTAGTTTGTTCCACTTCTCTTTTGTTTACTCTTGTCTTTTATTTACATTTAAATGTTGTTTTGGCCAGTGCACCACTATGGACGTTTGGCACATCTGCCAAAAAATAATTTTTGGGATGTTGATGCTGAGCTCTATACGAATTTCGACCTGTGTTCTTCACAATACAATGGAAATGTATCACAATACCTCACTCTGTAGGCATTGTTATAAAAAAAAAAAAAGAAAAAAAAAACTGGGCTGGCTGGGCGATATGGAAAAAATAAGAATCATATCGATCGATCTCAAGCAAGTTTAGCCATATTGTCTAATATTTTATTATTCTTTTGTCCAATCAGCTGTCTAAAGGATATGCATAAAGCTGAACACTACTGTGGGCACTTCAAAAAATATGACTACATGTCTCAAATTCTAGTTCTAATTCTAGTTTGTAATTTCATAATTTGTTGCAATTAGTCTAAATCAACCCTACATATCAGCTCAAAAATATTGACAGAGATTATAGTCCATCAATTGCTCTGTATTGTAAACAATCAGCATTGACCATAAAAAAATAAATAAACATATCGGTCACTTTCTAATTGCAATAGATTAATAGATTAATGCTAAATAGAACCATACCCCAGTGCCCTGCCTATCTCACCAGAGATGCCGTCTCTCTGTGTATCAGTTAGAGATGGACATCTGCAGGCTATGAAAGGACATAAATGGAGCTGAGCAGACAAGAACAGACAAGAAGCATCATTTAGCCATCACAAACACCAACCAAAAGACTTCACAGGAAACAAGGCCTCAGTATATCAGTCTGCTGTCTGTCTGGGGCGCGGAGAGCAGCCAAATTGGATGAAGTTAAGCTGCACTAACTGCTTGTTGTGACTCTGGGGAGCAAACTCAATCGTTCTTTCAGCGGCCAACTGCGACGGAGAAAGCCCTACATTGTTGCGTGTTTGTGGTGGATTATGAGGGCAATGTCACAACAGTGGTTCTGTGACGGGCTCCGGGATGGCGCTGTCGTGAGCAGAACTCGGGGGAATGCCGATGGCGCCTAATGAGCTCCAAATCCTGCCCCCCGATCGAGAGCGGGTCAGCGGGAACAATGGAGGGTCAGGGTCAGTGTGGGCCGGGTCAGTGAGCACGCACTTCACCGGCCTGTGCCAAGACTGGATTCTGAAGGGAAAATGTTGAAACAATTATATAATTTGTACAGTCATTAACAGCTGTAAAGTATGAGGCTTAATAGTTGTTTTGATCTCGTTGGTCTGTTTAATGCTGATAATTAGGTGTGGACTTGCAAGTCGGGACTTGGACTCGAGTCAGACTTGAGTCACTATTTTGATGATTTGAGACTTGACTTGATAAAATGTACTTAGACTTTGGACTTGACTTGGACTTGAAAGCCAATATCTCGGGACTCGACTTGGACTTGGAGCCCTGTTACTTAAAACTATTTGATTCTTCTCCACAAAAAAATTAATTTGTTTTGAAAACTTTTTACAGGAACTGACTGGAACCTGTCTCGCCACTTTTCTATTTGTGACCAGAACCTTTTTAACACTAGGACTACCAGAGTTCTGAACCTACTAGGACTCCCAGAGAAACCAATTTAAAAATTACATTGAAATGAATGGGACAGTCAAAATTACTGCTCTGGGAGTTATAGGTAGAACTCTTCTCAAACCTCACAAACAAAAAACATATAAATTGAAAAAATATGACCTGACATAAAGACTTGAAAAGACTTAAAACTCAAAGCAGTGGACTTGGATTTGATTTGGACTTGTAGGCCACAGATTTGAGACTTACAAAACAATGACTTGGCCCCATCTCTGCTGATAATAGAAGCGAAAAGGGGTGATCCATATGTCTGCCAATATGTGTGTTTGCTGATGGACAGGGCGCCATCTTGTCTCCATTGGAATGTACAATTAAACACCTGCATTGAATAAATTAAATTAAAATAAGAATTGGCCTCTCCATAGATCAGAGGTCTCATTTATAAAACGTAAGTGGACTTCTTAAAAAAAATACGTAAAGACTAAACACAAACTTTTAAAAACACTCTCTAAAGTGCTCATGTCTCTCTCTTACCATTTTCTGCCTTGTCTCAAAAAGCCCCATCACACAAAGTTCAGAGTTTTTGGACAGAACCGCTCATTTCCTCGTCAAGTTGTCTTTTTATAGACCACAAACTTAATGTTGAAAGTCACATATGCAACATCTCCTCACCTGATGTTTATGGAGAAAGTTAAATGCCGTACTGGGGAACATTCCAGGCAGAGCAATAACATTTCCATGGAGACAAGCAGGTGGCGTGCCCTTCCCAGAACATCTGAAAGGATTGTCGTCATTGCAAACTACCATTGTGTCCTCGGGCTAGACACTTCACCCCACTTGTTTGTGTGAATAATATGATCGTGTGAGTAATAATGGTTTGAGATTCTTTCGCCACTAAAAGGCCCAGTCCGCCCCAGGGCAGCTATGACTACAAACCCTTGCCATCACCAAATGTAACCAAGGAGTAAAGGCTTTTCAACTAAGCCCATTATAGACATGTTACTTTCCCCAATCTCCAAAATATTATTTCACCATTATATTTAAACTTCCCTGGAATTCGTTGCTGAGTTTAGAAAAGCCGGTGGCGATTGCTGTTACCTCAGATCTGAATCCATTCCCAGGACGGCCGTGTAAACCTGCTGCAGCGTGTTAATGAATGTTGTGCTCCCACGGCGTGTGACTCATCAGTTCTCCGCATGTTTACAGGTGGTTGAGGAGGCTCCGGGCCGGGCTCAGGGCTCAGGGCTCAGGGCTCAGGGCTCAGGGCTGGGGTAAGCAGGTTTGGACTGCCTGGTGTGGGCCCTGGGCGAGGCACTGTCTGGTTTGAGGCTTTAGGAGAAATCTGTAATGATGGTGATTATGTGATGATGATCTTAAGTAAGCAGAAATAAAGTACAGGTATTAGCGGGAAAACACTGGAGTCAACCCAGGGATCGTGCAGTTGGGATTTTAGAGACACATCACTCACATGCACTTTTATTTGGATGACAAGTCCTCTGCATTCCTCGTTCCAATTTAAGTCTATTTGTATCACATTTAAAGCTGAACATGACTTTTTCATCTTTCGCGTAATCCCTTTATTAAGACGGAGTTGCCACAACAAACAGTAATTTGGCAGTCAGACGCTTCTCCTGTTGCAACCGGTCTAATATATTGTGAATGAAGTAGAGCTTAAAAATGTGTGACACTGTTTTGCTCAAGGACACAACAACAATATGCATGTGAAAATTATTATTATTAGCAGCAGTAGTATTACCTTATACATCACATTATTATTTTCTATCATTCTTTTGTGCATGGACTCATTATTGTATGAGAAGTGACAAATCAAATCTCAAATTGTCAAACCCCAATGAAACTTGAGAATTCATTAGGCTGGCTTGTCTTCACTTTTCAACCTCTTCCACTGTTTGACTGTAATTGGAATTTTGAACGTGCGGTGTAAACACTCCGGAGGCGTTCCTGTGAATATTCATCAGGGCTGCTCAGACGGGTGGGGATAGCGGTGGTTGGGCTTGCGCTTGTACATGACCCGTGCTTATTGACATGTTCTTGTCCAAACAGCGCCGTCCCAGGTCAGCGAGGTGGTCAAGGAGAAGATCCAGCAGCGCAGTGTGCAGCTGTCCTGGCAGGAACCGCATCACCCCAACGGAGTCATCAAGGAGTACGAGATCAAGTATTATGAAAAGGTCAGCAAACGCTTGGGCATTATTCATGTTTATTATTTATGTTTATGCCATGGACTGTAACACACAATTTTACACTATTTTAAAAACCAATTAAAGATTCAATTACGAATGTTTTTATTACTTAAAAAATTGCTTGAAAACACCTTACCCCACCTTGGACTCCATTGGTATATCAATGTTATGTATTAGAAACACCGCAATCAAAACTGATTCTGCCAGTAATAGTGTATGCACTCCAATTCATACCTTAAAACAACTAAAGAATAAATAAACACTATTTGTTTGGGTTGGATGTGAATAGCCCTAACAGACAAATCAATTAACTCATTAATGATTATGTATTTAAAATAAGAGGAACAGCCAAATGTTGTCCATCTGCAGATAGTGACCAATCTGTTATTTTTGGCACTTTTTATGACTGGAAATGAATAGAGCTGCAATAGGAAAGGAATCTGATGAAAAAGCCATACCATTTACAACAACATTCTAATCATGGCACCCCCAACTATCAAAATATACACACACATATATATATATAAATTAAGTTATCTGAACATATTTCTCAAAATGTACATCTTGGTCACAAGCTGTAGTCAAGGTCGTACCTCATAATGCATATCTGTTTGTGAATTTCTTTGCTCTTCTGGCCATAAGTTGCATACACTTTATTCTGAATGATCCAGCCTCAATCGTTGGCTACTTTGCATAGCCTGAAGTCTGAGTGGCATTTGTGGCTGGACTTTGCTGATTCCAACATTTGGGTCTGTTTTTCTCTCTATTTTCTCAAAACCACATTTTTTTTCTTTTTCAAGACGCCAATTCTTCTTCATTTGCTATTCTGAGTGCACGCTGCAAAGTGGAATCCATGCAATCTTGCAAGTACCTACTTTGTCTCATAATTGCAATAATGAATGAGAGGCTCATAAGATTTTAATCAGTTCTTCCCTACCACCCCCACACATGTTGGCGTACACGCCAGGCTCCGCCGCAACAAGCATGTTAGCACACCACTATCTTCTGTGTTTCCCGCCACATCAGCGCTTTACAGGGGCCTTTAAATGGACGAGAGGCAGCCAGCGGATCAGAGCCACAGAGCCGTGATGCCAGCTCAGCCTCCGGGGCAGCTCGCCACATCAGCTCCTCTGTCACGTACTGTGGCTCGGCTCTGGCCAGCTGTAAAAGTGGAAAATTGGAAACAACGATGACTTCACTAACAATCTCTGGCATTCCATTTGGCCTCGGCTGGCCGTAGTGCTCATGTCTACAACTAAGTACACAATGTATATATTCAGGCCGAGCTGTGTAATCACATGCTGTGGTTTGAAAATGTGAATGGAGAGAAGGCTGACTAAATATGAAATACAAGCAGTGCTTCTTATGTTTTATCATCATATTTCAACCTGTTCAGGGACTAGAGTTGTCAAACAAAATAATGGACATGGCATTACTTATTACTATAATCTAATAAACAAAAATAAAATAATACCCAGATACTAACTGATGCAAAAAGTAGCATCAAAACAAGATGATATCAATGCTGGGGGGTTGTGTGAAAATTACATAAATTAATAAAAGTATCAACAATTTGTCCTTAGTAAAAAAATTAAGTTTAAAATTGTGGACTGTTGGTGGAAACTTTTTCCTTTTTTTGGCAGGTCATGTTTACTTGCATTGTCACTGATAAATAATTTACATTAAAAAACATTTTCTCAGAGCAAGTAAAATGTTTTCATTCTTTACACTTGCCTCTGGGTGAACAGAAAATGGCCTTACCTATCACCACTTAATGCTTCACATTAAGGTAAAATACGGTAAAATAAGTGTCTGTATTTTCATGACCACTGTTTGAAAGACTATAATACATGGCATAAATATTAAAATTGTGCTTGAATACAGTTTTATCGGCCGTCTTTGTGTGCGCTTTGCTGTAAAGTGGTTAAATCCATTCAGTGGTTTCACAAAGTGCAGGTAATTACGCCCTGTGAAGTCTATCTGCAGTATTTTAGCAGCCGAGCCATTAAGATAACCGCACTTCAATGGGACTCAATTATGAGCTGGATTCTCACATTACTGCACCAGCTCCTGTTCTAAGCTTGTGCTGGAAATCCTGTCTCATCTCCCCCAGGACCACAAGGACAAGGTCTCCACAGTGCGATCCCGCTCCACCACGGCTACAGTCAACAACCTGAAGCCCAGCACCGCCTACGTCTTCCAGATCCGAGCGTTCACCGATGCAGGGTTTGGAACCTACGGGCCCCGAGTGGAGATCACCACCAAAGAGGAGAACGCAGGTAGGACTAGTCTGATGACGTCACAGTGCAAAAGTGAGGGGGTTGACAACAGGAGTTTGAATACATTTATTTTACTTTAAATAAGGCCTTCTCGATGGAACAATTATATGAACGATCATTTGAATGAATTACTATATTTATTTAACCTGTAGAGGCAGTACAGATAGATATATTTAGTCAGAAAAGAATTGTATTAATCGTATTTTTTATTAAACCATTTTTATGCACAATATAGTAAGTAGTTATCGTTCTAATCTTTTTCTTTATTGATTAATTGATTCTTAACATAATAATTATGTTAGAAAAATGTAAAGCTTTAGACAATTAAATCTAACTCTAAGTAAATAGTAGGGCAGTAATCGACTAAAGACAAAAAGTATGCAGAATTTCAAGGAAATGTATGAAAAAAGCAACTCACTTCATGTCGTTTATTTTGGTCCATAATAATATTTTATACCAATGAAATAATGAATCGAATAAAAATCGTGGTCAGCTTAGATTCCATCGACCAATTAACAACTCCAACTACAGCCCTAAATAATGTTTTTTTTTTCTTCTCACATCTTAATCCATCATTAAAACACCTCTCGAACTGAAACCATGTAGAGGAATTTCCAAACATAATTTAGAAGACTGATTCCAATTGTCCAACTTTAATTACTTTCTTTTCGTCACGTTCATCATCATAATCTTCATATTAAAATCAGAGTGGAGATGTAATCTGAGTAATGACTCTACAGGAGCAGGAGGAGGTGTGTATGCTTTGACCAACTTTGTATCAGCAGC
Organism: Rhinogobius similis; assembly: GCA_019453435.1. Taxonomy (NCBI): domain Eukaryota; kingdom Metazoa; phylum Chordata; class Actinopteri; order Gobiiformes; family Gobiidae; genus Rhinogobius; species Rhinogobius similis. Next base: position 28,716,126 of record CM033620.1, on the reverse strand, counting down.
ATCATGTTTAGTCCACATTTGGATATACACCTGCTTAATGTTCTCTGCAATAGCCGAGGGAAACGATGGCTGTGGAGGAAATGCTTTAGTTTACTCTGACAGAAGAGCAGAGGAAGCAGGCCGTGTCATGCAGATGTCGTGAAACGAATGTTGTGTCATTAAGAGAAATAAGATTATAACTGACTGTGGACATAGAAGCTTCACCGTGGATAGTGGCTTCTTCAATATTTATACTAAAAATAAGTCAGGCTTATTCTTTCTTTTCTTTCTTATTCGTTCTTTTATGTATCTTCAGAATTTCCAGGGTTTTTAATTTAATTATAATGTAAAGGTTACATAGTTGACAGAACATTTCATTAGTCTCTGCAGTTCACACATTGTACATTCCATTACTGATACACCAAATGTTACTTCTGCAGTCATAACCGTAAGCATTTTATTATGAATTTAATAAGACAAAAGATTTGAAGCTGACTTGTTTGACAATTTGAACATTTATCTTTCATCAGAGAGGGAGGGAGTATATATTTATTTATTTTACAAATATTAGGACATACAAGAATTATAATATAAAAGACTAACTGAGATACGGTGGCCATTGTCTATATTCAAAGGCACACTCAGACTTGATACGTGTCTTGCCCAAGGACACAACATCAGTATTCCACCTTGTTCAGCTAAAGTTTACTGCTGTATTAGGGATGGGCAATGTTGACAAAAAATATTAATTTGATCTTTTTTATTATTATTTGGATAAGTTGAGTTTTAAAATGTAAAAAAAAAATACCCACAAAGTCCAGAAATATCGTGATTTTGAGGGATTACAACCATTTTTTTGTTGGTTGGTTTGTTGGTTTGTTTTTTTAGCTGTCTTTGTTGCATTTTGAAATGTATTGTCACAAAAAAACCAACATGCCTGATATTCAAATTGTACATATTTTCAGAAGAGAATTCACAATATTTTGGATATATTGCCCGTCTCTACATCCAGTTAGTTTCCCCCCTTCATTTCACACAGACGCAGGGGAGTGGACACAGAGGGGGACAAAGGGGTCAATTGTCCTGGGCCCAGAATTGGACCCTCTTCCTATTAACTTGTATTAGAGAGGGGCCCATGCCAGGCTTCTTGCCCCGGGCCACAAAATCTCTGTTGACGTCCCTTCACATACACACACTGCCTTCTCTCTGCTCCTGTATTTGCTGGAGCTTTTGTCAGCATTTCGCTCGTGTCATAAGGACGGGGAGAGCGCGCCTTCCCAGTCCAACCTGAATGTGTCTTTGTTGAGATGAAGGGCAGCGCGGCGCCGTCTGGGACTATTAAGCCCACTTTCTGAGAGCGAGCGGCTGTGAGGACAACGCAAAAATAGCACCTTCTCCCCCCCACCGCTGAGGAGGAGCTGGTGATCAATCTGAACAGGCTCATTAGGCCCACTTTAGCTCAAATGAAAAGTCTGTAGGTTAAAAAAAGACACCAGGAATTTGTATATTTGCAACAGTCTGCATATAAGAATAACTTGTATAAAATGTAAATTAGGGCTGCAGCTAACAGTTTTTTTTTTGTTTTTTTTTAGGCTAGGTTTTATTTATTTATTTTTTTGATTAGTTGACTTGTCAAATTATTATGCCCATTGTAAATTCAGGTTAAAATGTCTTTTTGGCGTGTGTTTTAGCTCTAAAACACAGTGTGCAGTGTACAATTAAAATCGTCATGAATATTATTAGTCAATTACTTACGATTACTCTGGGTAATTGCAGCACCCCAAATGTAAAACTAAAATGTGTAACGCTAAATTAATTCCAAGCACATTTGTTGTGGTATTAGAATTGATTGATTAAAAATAAACACAAAAAATAAATACAAATAAATAAAGATAATTCCAAACAGCTTCAGAGTATCATTGTAACAACCTCTTTAACTAAAATTTCATATAAAAATTATCTTGGCTGAGGTGCATAGATCCTGGATCAGTTTTATAAATTGTCATACATTAATTTATCAGTGAGAAAATGTCTTATCCCTCTATATTTTTTCAGACACATTACATAAGCACCAAAAAATTAACAATGATTAGTTGCAAGTTCATTTTTACTTATACAGGCACAATACTACAAAAAAAAAACCTACTATTACTACTCCTATGATTTTTTTGTCTTTTTTGGAAAATTTACAATAGTATTTTTTGTCATCTCTGTCAGACACTATTGTAGATTTTTGTGAAATTTGCTCAAGCATAAAATAAATAAAAAGTGTATTCTGTACCGACCATAGAATGTGCTGTGATGCTCAGTGCGACTGTTGTGTGTGCTCTCAGCCACAGTGGTGTCCAGCGAGCAGAACCCCGTCATCATCATCGCCGTGGTGGCCGTGGCGGGGACCATCATCCTGGTCTTCATGGTGTTCGGCTTCATCATCGGGAGAAGGTACGCTCTCGCCGGCCCCATAGACTCGCCGCTCCTGTGAGTCTGCGCTTCAGATTTCAGCTTTCTGTCACTGGACTCGTGCACTCGAACGCACCATCGTCTGTCTGTGCATGTGCTGACATCATCGAACCTCATCCATACGTGCACCGAGGCCAATGTGGGATATGTTCACCAATCACAAATGATGTTCCGCTCTTCTGTAAAGTGATCATTTTCATCATGTCACTACTGCATTACTTCATCTGTACTCGTCATTGTACATGGTTTGGGCTATGTGTGTCAGATAGAGAAGAACCATTACAATAATTAGGGATCTCAAGACCTTCAGTATAAGTTCATTTTGGATTAATTTTTTCCAATGGATTTAAAGGGATGCTACAAAATGGCAGATCGCAATACAATCAAAATAGCAATGTTTATGGTCACATTTAAACATTAATAAAGACTGCAATTACATAACAAATTATTACATTTTCCTATTATGTAGAAAAAAAAATGCAGCTACATAATACTTCAACTTCATAGTTCTGTCTTCTCCGTCCCTTGATATGCTTAAAATAGGAACTTTAAACGTAATGTACTATTAAAATATAAATTGCAACTCTTAATTGCAATGCTTATCTGAAAAATTGCAATTAAATTTGTTTCCCTAAAGCTTGAAAATGTTTATTGTGAAAGAGGTTCATGACTGATATAGATATGCATTATTATTGGAAATTCAGTTAAGCCAGGCTCTTACTTTTTTATTATAGAATGATTTTGTTAAGCAGTAGATAAGGCAATACAAATATATTACAAATAACTTTTTTAAGGTTTGGTTCAAACAACCAAACACTCTCCTCCTGTGATCTCAGAATAAAAAAAACACAAAAGTAATTTATCTGAAGCAGTTTAATGAGGGACTTAAATGTGCCGACTGTTTTATGGGTTATCACACTGAGTCGTCCTTGTAAGGGTTTTCAGAGGGATCATCGAGACCAGTCGAAATCCATGTCAGTAAATGCATGTCCATCATCTGTGGATTACGAAAGGCTCCGTGTAATCACTCCCTCAGCCCAAATCCCCCTCACCTGCTCCGGACAACCTTCAACACATCAACATTAAACTATGGCTGTCCCCGCCGTACCCTGCATGTATTCTTTGATATGCAAAAGTGTGCGCTGTGTTCCCAGGCGGCTCACAGGGTTTATATTTGTCATGTGAACATTTGAGTGGCATTCAAAGTGTTGTGTGGGGACTTATTGCAGTGATCTGATGGTTGCGTGTGACTCTTTTTGTGCAGACACTGTGGATACAGTAAGGCCGACCAGGAGGGAGACGAGGAGCTCTACTTCCAGTGTAAGTCTCTCTGCCCCTGGGCTCCGTGGGCTCATTCTAATTCTGAACTTAGAAACATAGAAACATGTTTTACTGATGGTAACAATGTGCATAGTATCTGTACATGTTAACAAAACACACATTCATTCAATTTTAAATGAATATTGTGAGAGGATCTCAACATGCTTATTTAATTTAAAACATTTGCATAATTTGTTTGTTAGAGAATGTTTTGGACCACCCATGAAAGTTTCATAGCATTGAAATAAAAACTAAACTACAAATCTAGATGGGGTCAAATGGACCCGAAGATAGTGGGAGGGCTAATGTTAATTTTCCATCTTCCATCAAGATGGATTGAGGATTATTTTTTGTTATTTCAATGCAAGTTTTAGAACATTAACATGTGACAAATATCGGTCTATCTATCTGGATAACTAATTATTTATCTTATTTTATCTTAGCAGCAATCAGAACCAGAGAAAGGTTTCTAACAAAATTCACGAACTACAAACTTGCTTCGGCGGTAAGGTGCAACATCAAACAATGAATAATAATAGTAGTGAAAATATAAACTATGTATAAACTACTAAGTATCGATTCAGAAATGTCAAACTATGTGGGGAAAAGCTTTATTACATTTGGCAATAATTACATAGCTTGAGTATGCATGTCTACTATTCAACTTGAATAATTAAACAAACTCAAACTATCATGACATTTTATGTACATGTTTGTCATATTTTAAAAGATGTAATATTTTTGTATATGATTAAACTGAACTCTGATAAGTTTGTGCTTTCTAGTCTTAAAACTTATGACTTGTACTTCACTGCGGTGGAACATGTCATCATTATTCAAACTAGGTATAATTTTAGTGTCTAAATCCTCTTCTGATTGGCTGTAGCTTTCCCAGATGAAGAAATCATAACACCACAAACACTGATATTTGACAGTTGTCTGAAACTCACCTCGACTCGACCCAGAAGCACAAATCTCTTTCTCAAACCTGCACTGAGCAGACTCTCACAGAGTGGCGTAGTTTGTGGAGCAGTTCCTAATGATGCCCCTTGAGACGTGGCCGCCGCCACCAGCTTTACCCCAGAGCCGCGTAACCATCAGCGCTGTAGGCAAACTGCTGCTCCGCACGCACAGGTCACAGGTGGAGCGGGTTCTGCCGCTGCTAAGTGTCTGTCAGATCCATCGGATACAGGCAAATAAGAAGCAATGTGGAAACAAGAGGCAATACATAAACAGTCCTGTACTTTTCTTAAAATAAGATAAAAAGTATCAAAATATAAATAATAATAAATAATATAAAAGTAGAGAAGACAGTAACAATATACTTTCTGAGCTGATCCCGACGAGCAGCTGACGGACCTCCCACCAGAAAAGTACAAAGTGCTCCTTGAAAAGCTAAAATGATCAGAACCAAAACCAAAATATACGCATACACATTGTGTGAAGAAAGAGTAGATAGAGATAGAGAGTAGTTTTCTGACATTTTACTTTTACCTGAATAGTTGTTTTTTGGTTTTTTTTGGATGCACCAGTACTTTTGCCTGAAAAGTTTTGGTTACTCTTCCCACCGTCAGTAATTCTATGAAGACTAACGTGTTACACAGTACTCAAGAATTAGTTTCTCTCCAATTTAGGACACTTCTTTTTACTTCTACTAGAGTCATATTATCATGAAGTAACGTTACTCTTACTTATGTACATTTTTGGTTACTCTACCACCTCTGACTATACATGTCCTCAGCTAATGTGAATGACACTTCTTCAGGTATATTTTCATAAGGTAACAGCATTCAACCAGGAGCACAGCAGATAGGACAAATGCATTGATGCTACACGGACAAGGCAATTACAGAGAGTGGAGGAGAAGCAGCGAAACACTATATATTCACCCAGCTCAATGCATTATGGATAAAAGCCACATTATGTAACTGCTCTTTACAACACACTACAACAGAACCTGTGCAAAGTGAAAACATTGGTTCATGTTTGAATGCTCTCACCAGCATATTAGAATATTCTCCATATTCATACACATTTCAGAGCTCATTTTGATGAAATGATGAAAAAATTATAATAAAAATGTATAATAAGGACATTACTATTACTAATGGAACAAGAAAATAGAAATAGAAAAGAAGTTTATATTATAATATTTAAATGTCATCAAATATAGAGACAGATGTCCTGTACCATCTGTGGAGTTAGAAGGATGATCAATCAACTTGTCTAAAGAGAAGTTTTATACAATTATTTTCAAACCTGGAGCATTATAAATTATAATAGTTATAGTAATAGTACTATGATGTACAGTATGGGTATAATGAAACTATAGATACTCATTTTATTGATACTGGGATAAAAACGCACATAAATACAGTAGGTTCTTGATCTATGTCAGAACTATCACATGGTTATATTAAATAAACTAATAGTGTGTTGAAAATTACATCATTTTGTCTAAACATTTTTTATCATCATTCAGGTATCAAAATTGGTATCAAATGTTTGAATAGCTTTACTGCAAACTGCTGAATAATACTGAGCTTGAAACTGTACTATTGTGACAACAGTAGTCGCAGTTTAGTCCTAAGTTTAATGTGGTGAAAGTGTAAACACAGCCTGATGTCTTTGTGCAAACTGCAGTTGTGTTTGCATCCCCCTGGTCGTCGGTTGCAGTGGCCCCGGTCCCTTTAAGCACTTTATGAAGTGTGTGCGCTCATTAAACTTTAACGCTGACAGCTTATATTGTTATCAGTGGGGTTTAAAATTCATCGTGTTACAGCCCCACAAGTGCTCTGTTCACTTAATCGCACATAATGCCGTAAATTGCTGTTAATTTGAGGCTGTGCTTGGAGTGTGGCCCCCTACCCCTGTCCTGGCCCCTGGGTGACCCCGTTTGTTTTGGTTATTTCCCCTTTAATGTCTGGTCCGTACCTCGTGGATGTTCATAAACTGCTATCATTGTTATTTGAAATAGCACAGTGGTTTAAAAAAAAAACAGCAGTTTGCCTAAAGCTATTCAAACACAGCTTTCGAATCAAGTCCCATTTATGGACAGGCGGCATGATGTTTTCACCAGCGGACAGAAAGTACAGGCTAATCTCACATAGATATAATAATTACACATTGTCAGCTGCAGACCAATTATAGACGTGCACGTGGCATACTGAGTTACATTGTGGTGTTTGTCCGCCCAGAGCCACACAATTACCTGCAACACTTTCCGCGATAATCTTCAAATAAACATATTCCAACAGAAAAACATTGCTGCATTTTCCAGCTTGACAAGTTAATGTGTGAAATGGCTATTTTAAAAACCCATAAATATGCATGTACTTAGCTGAATACCAGCCCAGTTCCTTTGAAGAGTTTGGTTCAATTTGCCAAATTTCTGGCATGTAACAAATTCATTTTCAAAGTCATCTTTCAATGTGTTTTTGAAGTCTGTTTTGAAGTAAAAGGCAAATGTGTTCATTTGCATTTTCAGTCTTCCTTAAATAACATTGTACAACACAATTAACAACATAAGATTGGATTAAGATTGGATGTGTTATGAACAGCTAGTGAACTGGTCACAAACAAGACAAGTGAAATAAATACATGTCATACATTCTTAAATGTGAACCACATTTACTTATGTGTAACATGTATATTTTTGGAAGAGGGCAGATATTTGGACATGGACAGAGCATTGTACGAGCAACAATAGTGACTTTGGCTCTTTAGCACTGCTGTTAGCAGCATTATGCTAACAGATGACATCTAAAACGAAAAAAGCTATGGCCTTACAATTCCTGATCAGAAATGGCTAGAGTACGCAAACATCTGCGAAGAGTACTGTTACTTCAAAATAATATTGCTCAATTAAAAGTAAAAAGTAGTGGTCCAAAATTACCCTAAAAGAATAAAAAATGTTCGGAGACTACTACTAAAGTAAGAGGAACTGTAACATCTTATATTTATAATTTAAGTTCATGCAATTGGAAAAAAAAATGCAGAAAATCTGTGTTTTCAAAGATGGACCACAAAAACGAGAAACTAAATCATATTAGAAAGAGGAGTGCAGGTAACACATATCTTCAAATCATTTAATGTCAAACTTTTACTCAAGTAAGAGTATTGTGACACTGTCAAATATACTACTCAATGAGGAGTAAAAGTATGGCGTCTGAAAGGAGAACTACAATTTCTTTAAAAGGTTTCTAAATGTAACTAAGTTAATGTAGCTGACTACTGCTCACTTCTCTTTCCTTTGAGAAGACATATTCAGAAATGTATTAGAATATTGGATTACTTATAGTTGCATAAATGAAATACAATACTACACTAAAAATGATTTTGCAATAAAGTGAAACTATAACCATAATCATTGACATATTATACCCTTGAATTAATTCTCTGAAATTCTCTGTCTTTTACATAGTCAAATTTCCGGGCACAAAGACCTACATTGACCCTGAAACCTATGAAGACCCCAACAGAGCAGTCCACCAGTTTGCCAAAGAGCTGGACGCGTCGTGCATAAAAATCGAGCGTGTGATTGGAGCAGGTAAGCCCATCCTCTGGCTCCCATATATCACAGTGACACCCATATTTACACCTTGAGTAGGGACACAGCTCTACGCGGGGGATATTGATAGCACAATTGCAAAAAAATGTTCATTGCAATTAATGTGTGGTCCTGTGGAGGGCTTCTGCTGGTGAAAAATGGCCGTCACATGGGTTTTCCAAAGGCGGTCAATGACAGTATCTATGCATCTCCAGCACGTCTTATTATAGGTCCTACTTCTACTCCCCTGAGGATAACAGGATGTCGCGCTCCAATTTGTATTCCAGCTGCTTTGTCTCTCGGATAAATTTGTCATTGTGAGGAGGCTGATTCTGACGCGCTTCATTCTTCACAGGGGAGTTCGGGGAGGTGTGCAGCGGGCGACTCAAGCTGCCCGGGAAGAGGGACGTGTCGGTGGCCATTAAGACCCTGAAAGTGGGCTACACCGAGAAGCAGAGGCGGGACTTCCTGTGTGAGGCCAGCATCATGGGGCAGTTTGATCACCCCAATGTGGTGCACCTGGAGGGGGTGGTCACTAGAGGTACTGAATACACACATTTTAAGGTTCAATTTGTAGTCTATAGCAAATATACATAATTCAAATGTACATTTTTCACATTCAGTACAATTTGGGAGTGAATGTGGCTCAGGAACACATTAGAGCAGTAAAAGTATGTAGAAGTAAATAATCCATCCATCTGCCCGGTCTATGGACACCCATTTGACTAAAAGGCTTAAAATTCCTTAGCTAGGTCATAGTGATATTTACTGCAGTAAATATTTCGGTAGCTTACTGTATATTTTCAACAAATGTTACCCAAGAAAGAATTGTCTAAATATTTCCAACTTTGGTCCAAGACGAAAAACTATTATGTGTAAAAGGAATGTCATTATCTGTTATTAGATTAGCCACACTGCCTGTTTCACTCCGTCTCATTTAGACAGTGTAATAAAAGAGCAGATGGTAACTTTTAATTAAAAGCCAATGAAACAGCAGCTAAAAATACCTGTAAAGCGGGATCAGCATTTATGGAGGCGCATTGTAAGCAAACACCGTTTAGGAATCAATTAATCACACTGTGTCTTGTCTCAGGTAAACCGGTGATGATCGTCATCGAGTACATGGAGAACGGCTCATTAGACGCTTTCCTCAGGGTGAGCACAACTTCTGCAACTCCTTCAAAACTTTATCTTCCATTCTGCCAAGACTATCACTTTAGAGTAGACTGTGTTTTTGTCAACAGTGATTTGTTGATGAGGTTGTGTGAATGTATAGTCGGCATTAACTGAAATATTTTTATTACGTGACATTTATTGTAATGCTATGGTAAAGGTTTCAACTCTAATTTGACAATGAAAGCAAACATTCAGTTAAATCTGGAAATGTCTATTGTTAGTTGCAGGTTTGAGTTCACAGTAGGACAGTCGTGCTTACACAGCTGTGACTCTTATCAGAGAAGTGTGGCCCATCATCTCTGATCCTGCTTTAACGCAGTCTAATGAGGCCACAGTAGTTGCATGAAGCCTCCCTCTGCAGTGCTCCACATTCTCCTGGTCAGTGATATGACCTGCTCCTGTTCCTCCACAGAAGCACGATGGCCAGTTCACAGTCATCCAGCTGGTGGGGATGCTGCGGGGCATCGCAGCAGGAATGAGATACCTCTCCGAAATGGGATATGTCCATCGAGATCTGGCTGCTCGCAACATCCTTGTCAACAGCAATCTCGTATGTAAAGTGTCGGACTTCGGGCTGTCCCGCGTGATGGACGACGACCCCGAGGCTGTCTACACAACAACTGTGAGTCAATTAAAGCGCTGTCTCAGACCAGTGTCTGCATTCTCTCTCGAATTAGACCTGCTCCGTCTGAGCACTTTTATATGAGAGAGCCATCCATCACACAGTGTTTACAGCCCGGCTATGGAAACAGGATACAGTGAGATGACTGTTATCCACAGACATGATATGGAACAGGCTATAACTACATGAAGGGCTATTTTTGTAAATATGTATTACGCAGAACACATAAAACCCATTTTAGTTTGTCCTTTTTTAAATGGTCCCAGAAACTAATAATATCTCAGTTTTAGCCTGTACTGAGCACTGCTTTTATGTCCTTTAACAGCATGTTATATAACAATGACACGTTTGAGTCTGTTTTTATGTCCTGAGCACTTGTGTATGTGTTGTCCTTGTGTTTGTCACTAAATGTCTGCTCTCTCTGCTGTTTTAGGGGAAGAAGCAGGATGTGTTGAATTTGCTGTTTGCTCCTGCCACTGACCTGCGTTTTGCTGAACAGGGAGGGAAGATCCCAGTGCGATGGACCGCTCCAGAGGCCATCCAGTACCGAAAGTTCACCTCTGCCAGTGACGTGTGGAGCTACGGCATCGTCATGTGGGAGGTCATGTCCTACGGGGAGCGGCCCTACTGGGACATGTCCAACCAGGACGTAAGTCTCACTCACTTGTTAAACCTGGCAGCCACACTCTTAAACAGAGCCGAGCAATCAGGTTTGTTTATTTTAACGGCACATGGGAAATGAACAAGTTCACTGGTCATCTATCATTTAGAACAAAATCAAACTTTTTTCACTTAATGATTAACAACGTTTAAATTAAAATGCTTCACTAATTGATTCTACTGAAATCCACAATGTTTTCTAACCATCTGTGTTATTATACATGTTCTTTTTAACTTGTAAACTGCCATGTTTGTTTTGACACAAATCAACCATGTGGTTAATCAGCCTGTCAATCACAACCATTGAAATTCAGACCAGGGCCTAGACTTGTCTTAGTATAGTATGGCTAAAGCGTGTAGTCTGGGCTGGCCGTGCTCATGTATGGTCCCTCTCCATACATTACATACAACGAAAATTTACAATGGGAATGAAAAGTTCGAAATAAATGATGTGCAACTTTTACAATACCTGATATTGAATAAGACCTTGAAGGAGCCAATAAAGACTGAGAATGAGTGTTTATTAGAGTCAACCAAAAGTCAAATTTCCTGAACAAACTTCTGAAAGACAGTGGTTTTGCTTGTCAAACTGCCCCAGAAGGAAAAGTGTCACAACCTTGGACTTAATGAATTCTATTGAAGTTCCAATCATCAGCCGAGTCTGAAGGAGACATGGCACAGATGAATAAATCCAGGATTATTTTGGGCAGAAACATAAATAACACAAACAGAAAGAGTCGTCACGCGCAGTCGTCCTTTAAACTTTCTAATGATTTATGGAAATGATTGGAAGGCAATGTTCGGGTTCCAGCTACAGTGGAGGAACTTTTAGACTTTTGATACAGAATTAAGAATGCAAACATATGCCTCTGCCCATGTAAGGATTGAGTTTACATTGTTGAAAACAGCACACCAAAAAGCTATTCAAAATAAAAAGATAAACTAGTCGCAAACATCCAAAATAAGCCTTTTTTGTGTGATGCAATGCAATGTCTGAATCTATTGTTACTAGTATTTCTGGTTCAAATCATTATCATCAGTCCATTATTTCAGTTCGAGGGCCATGAACTATTGCCGTGACTTCCCACTGAACAAAGCTCTGAAACAACCTTAAAATTATGTTTTTTATCTGTCTCCGTTCTCCCTGCAAAATTGGACGTCATAATTCACTGCTTTCCTTCAATCTAAACTCAAAGACACTAAATCTGACACCCCCAGCTCTTTATGATGCCTATGGTCAACAATACCAGATAATCTTTCCTTATTCACTCTCAGATCCTTTTCACAAATGTCACCAGTTGGTATACAGACTGAATCTCCAGCAGAGTAGCGAGTTCAGGGCCAAATCTTGAGTGGCCCCTGCTGAGAGGGCCGCACTGAGCCCCGGTTGCTCCTCTCTCTTCCTCTTTCCTTCTGCCTTGACTCCTGACACATGTTGATGGATGCTGCAGTCAGATTCCTGTACTAGCAATGCACGGTAGCGCCACATCAGCACAAACAATATTAAGATTCTGGACTGGCCCCTGTGTTGAGGCCCCTGCACAGTCTGAAATGCTGAAACGTGGGCCCCGAGTGATGCTGGAGCAATGTGGACGGTGCTTGACAGACATCACTGTCAGAATGTGTGTCAGAGCGTCAGCACAGATCCTCCGAGGGGGGAGCAGGAGCGACGCCATTTGCATTTCTCCCTCAGTCTCGGAGTGTTTTGACACCTTTCCTCCATGACTCATTTGGGGAGAGGCCCTGACAGCAGCGATGATGAATATGTGCAGGAAATACATCTTATTCTCACCAGAAAACAGAGTGGAAATAAGGCTGACCTGTGCTCAACCTGATTCCACTACACTTTAATGACTAATATTTGTGTTCATGAAAAGCAATTTTTTTATCAAGCTGCAAGTTTTAGTTAAATTTAGTATTTGTATCCTTAAGAATACAGAAAATAAAGCAGTGTCATTCTCTAATTAATCTCTAATCTAAGTTTCAAAAATAGCTTCTTCACCATCTGATGTCAAGAAAACAAATTAAAATATTACTTAAAGATGAGGTACCTAATTTTCACACGACAAAACCGGAAGTAGGTATTTGGCACTAGTTCCTAGCTCTCACAAACCCTTTGGCAAAATGAAGCTTTTGACACTGCCTCAAGCACAGCCAATCAGAGCACTGCTTTCAGCTCTTCCTTCCGGATTGCTTTTAAAAAAGACATTTTAGGAGAAAACACAAAATTGACTAAATTATAACCAAAAAAAAGGTGGGTACCTGAGCTTTAAATTTTAACGATGCAACCCCAGCCACCTATGCTGCTGGACTACTCCTGTTTTAATTCCATCTTTAATTATACATGTTGAGGATAGAGTAATTAATCCCAGATCTATACAAATCACCGCGGCTGTCAGCAGAGGGCACAAGGACTTGCCTTCTGAAGACGCACTGTCTATTGAACTGGTTTCATGAGACTAACAAAGAAAAGCCTCTTGCTTTGATGCTGAATTAATCTGTTGACAGAATATTACTTTACATTCATGGAGAGGCGGCACATCCTGAATTACCACCTAATGTTGTCACAAAGTGGAGTGTTTCATGCTCTGGAGAGGAATATAGCATTTACTATAACTATTACTCAAACTAGTGTGAAAGGCTACTCTACTCTAAGTCACTTTTCCAAAATAGTCGCGCTGTTGTCCCAAAGCTTTACCTGGACTCGCCTTCAAACCCCAGTGAACAGTGCGTCTATGAGGACCTGAGAGGAGAATGGAGTGGAATCTGAGATGTGAGCGGAGTTAAAAGCCTGGCTCAGTGTTAAGCAGCTCTTTATTTGAGCTTCACAAAGGAGGCTTTCATAAACCTCTGCAGTATGGAACTCACACAAAACACCGGCATTGGTTTGACGTTTCAACAGCAGCAAATATATCCAGCTCCGGCAACTTAACACAGGGAATCGGAATAATGGATTACACTGCACCATTTTGAAATACTGGTGAAACTTGCTTTGAGTTAAGATATTTGGGAACAATGACACACCGTCTTAATGCATTTTAAATGTGCACTATGTACCTTTAGGTGCGCCTTTAAGTTAACCTCTTCAGCACAATTTCTAGAAACGTCAAGTTTACTATGTTCATGATTCTGTAGATTTAACTTGCAGTCATTTAAATCCTGATACATACTGTTTTTTTTGCAGGTGATAAAGGCCATCGAGGAGGGCTATCGGCTGCCTGCGCCCATGGACTGTCCCCCCGGTCTACATCAGCTCATGTTGGACTGCTGGCAGAAGGACCGAGCGGAGCGGCCTAAATTTGACCAGATTGTGGGAGTGCTGGATAAGATGATCCGTAACCCCAACACTCTGAAAACACCAGTGGGAACGTGCACAAGGTGAGTGTTCCCGGTAAATAATAAATAGGTATTTAATATCTATTTTATGGTTTAAAGTCCTTTCAACTGACAACATGTCATGTTTTTTTCACTTTATTCCAGTTTATTGTGGATAAGGCCAGTAATTACTGAGATATTAAACATAAACCAGGTCAACAAATCTGCAATCTGCATCTCAGAATGTTACAGAATGAGATATTAATTAGCAGCCATAACAAGACATTGGCATTTTTGACAAATAAATATCCCATCATTGAAATGTCTTTGAATTTTTTGGCTGTTGTGAAATGAAATTGATATTTAGCACATAAGAAAAGTTAGATAATGCACCTTTAAGTGCACTCTAAGACTTTTCATTTACCGCAGCAGGTACAACCCCTCTGAGTACTGCTCTATCTTTACACCTGGTCCGACACTATGGGGACTTTGGTGTGGCGCTTGAACACATTAGCCGCTGATCCCGAGTCCGGCCGATGATTTAGACGCTGTCGTTCACAGATGAAAGATAAATCCTCTGAGATCGACCCCATAGAGCTGCCTTTGTGGCTTTATGGTCAATAGCAGCCTTTTAAATCAATCTCTGTAATGAGTTCCTGGTACTCCGAAGTGCAGAGGGAACAGCGGGCCTCACTGCCGACGTTTGTCAAATGAATTCTATTTGCACTCGCACCATAGTTTCTGAGCGGAGACTGATGCTCGGAGGCCGCGTTTGGTTAAAGAGCAGCTTAATAGTTGCAGAGTTTTCAGAAATCCATACAGGGGAAGAGTTATCGAGTGGTTTATTTCTCACAAGGCTGCATCCTTCATCTGTTGCTCAACTTTGTATCGATTCGTCACACAGCGTTTTTTACATTTTTGAGTTGCAGCTGAGTGTCTTTGGTTTCTCTATTGTTAAATTGTTTCATTTTTTGTTGAACTTCTATGACAAGAAAATACGTGTTTGAAGATGCAAGTTATGAGGATCAAAAATTGCATATATATCAACAACAGTTGTTTAAAATAATACCTTGATACTCACCAATACTAAAATTAGGATTGAAACTAGATGTTCCTTTGAAATCTGTGTATTCTGACACTAATATGAACCACATATTTTGCTGTTTGTGGGGACCTCACAATGGTCCTCTGCTGGGCCTGCTGCCGCTCTCCTGTGCCTCAGTCTGTCCTCTCCTTGTTAGATCTAAACATGTTGTGTACTCGTCCACAGACCAATTAGCCCGCTGTTGGATCAGAACACCCCAGACTTCACGGCGTTCCGCACGGTGGGAGAGTGGCTGGAAGCCATCAAGATGGAGCGATACCGAGACAACTTCACAGCAGCAGGCTACAGCTCCCTGGAGTCTGTGGCCAGGATGTCAATCGAGTGAGTACTTACCAGATACTAAACACCCATTACTGATATATACATAGTATGTGTTAGATCTCCTCTATGCAGAGTTGGAGTCATAATTCATGTTTTATTATTTAAATTAATACTTATACTAAATTTACTCATCTAAAAATTAAAAAACGTGATTTTCAATATAAAAAAAGAAATTGCCTCTGAAATGTAACACTTTTTGTAAAATGTTAATCTGTTTCATTGTATTTTTTTTCATTGTCGTGATTGTGATTTATCATTGGTCACATTTTATATTTCACCAATCTGTTAGTTTGAGACCCCTCTAAATCTAACTGAAAGGACGCCAATAAGTGAGAATGAGCCCACGCCATTGTTTGCCCTTGAAAACGACCACGTAAAATCACTTAAAATGTCAGCACCATGATCCATGTCCCCCCACAAGAACATCCAAGAACACGTCCAGAATCAATCTCCTTAAAAGTCCACATTTCTATCGCTTACAAACAAGTCTGCAGCCTTTGACTAACTTCTTACTCCCGGTAATGAAACGCAATAAATCTAAAACCAGTCGTGATAAATGTTTGCCTTTTCTTTTCTTTTTTTTACTTTTTTTCTTTAGGGACGTGATGAGTTTGGGGATCACATTGGTGGGTCATCAGAAGAAGATCATGAGCAGCATACAGACTACTCGCGCCCAAATGCTTCACCTCCACGGCACGGGGGTCCAAGTCTGACGCTCCCTGGCCGTTTGGGCGGGACTCTAGTAACGTACTTCCGGAGCAGTGCCCGGGACCTCTTCCGGGCTGTGGACTTTTTTCCGGAATTTTCAGGTGCGGAGCGAACCATTCCTCCGGGAAGGATCGCCAAAATCCGACTCCACTGAGGGCGCTGGCAACAAAGGACAAGGGCAAAACCTCCAACAGCAAAGAAACTACCTGGATGACTATTTCATTTTTTGTTTTTTACCGAAGCGCTTACGAACTCTTCCACATATCAACAGCGCTTTTGGATTTTGATTTTATCTTTTGGAGAACATTAAAATGAATTTAATGAACTTGACACAGGGTAAACTTTCTTGTCCAAAATGGAGAATCAATGTCACGTGATTGCGAAAAGGATCGGGAGGAGGAATTTCTGAAGATTGCACCTGTCAAACCCTTTGAATCACCACTTTTTTGTATTTGAGTAGCAATATCTATTAGTGTTCACTGCAGGTGTACTTTTAGACAGGAATGATCTGATTGTAATGGACGCACCACAAACTGGCTTGTCTTTTCTTACCTGAAATGTTTCGAGGGAAAGTCCTGATACTGCCTTAAATGTATTTGAAGTAATGACACTGTCTTAGGTTGGGGAATGGCAATGTCTTTGAGTCGAATTCTTGAAATACTAGCATGGTCTGTTGGTGGAATCAGTCAAGCTAAGTGCATGGACACAGCGTAACGGTTGGTAGATCGACTAAACAGAGCAATAATTACAAGTTGAACATGATCTATTACGGTGCTAGGGTTGGCGGTGGGACTGACACTTTGTAAAGCAGATAGGAGCCTGTGATCAAGCCTCAGTCACCAAATGAAATACTCATGATGTATTTTCACTGCAATGACACGCTCGGTATTTGATGAGAATCTGAGGCGGCGTTTCAGAGCAGCGCAGATGTGAGGGGCTGGAGAGGGCTGTTAGGCACGCTGACATCATCCTCTAACACGCACGCACACAATCAAAGAGCGGCTCCAGACCGGCTCCAAAAGGCAAGCTGCTGGTTCATGTGGCGCATGGCTCGTTCCTCAAAGACGCAGAGACATGTACTGGGAGTGTATCCGACTGCTGAATATGTGCGAAAAGCTAAATGGAGCTATTTGGTGCCATCTGCCTCTCCTTCCAAGCAGGCAATACAAGGTTTTGATCAGTGTGTGTGGTTTTTTTTAAATAGAACATGGGGGTAAAAGTAAAGCGGCGTATATTTTGAACAAACCTGATTAAGCGGCTGTAACACAATACTCATCCAAGTCCATTAAACACAAAATCACACACTTTTGGATTTCTATCGTACTTAGATGTTTCCCAAAGCACAGCACAGATTTACACTTTACAGAAGGATGAATGTCACCTTTGAGGTTGTATACATACACACATTTGTATACATTTACAATTTTGGCCTTGTGGAAAATTAGCAATTGTTTTAGCATTGTCGTGATGCTAAAATTTCAAACTCAATTTTGACACTGAAGAAAATGCTCAACAGCAGTTTAGATGCCACATTTTGTCAATAACACTATCATAGAAGTTTCTTTTATGTGATCTTCTGATCATTCTGATATTGCTCAAGATCATTTTAAAATCATACAGGAAAGATATAATTTTGTCCTCTCTGAGTACTGTATATTGCACATGTATCAGTATTGATGCTTTCTCAAATAAGGACCTAGTTTTAGTTTTAATCAGGAACTGGGAACCTATTTTTTGACAACTGTTAGTTGTGCACTCAAACAATATACATTCATTTCCACTTTTTGACTTTTGAGACATGAAGTCACCATGTCGAGTGGTGCGTTGCTCAGTGTCTGTTGTGGCGCAGAAGGGGCTAGCGTTAGCACAGGGCCGTTTTCACAGTTGGCCTCCCCTTACTGAACGCTGTGAGCAGTGAGCACTCTGAGCCTGACACACAGCCTCTTTATCCATCCAGCGCGCTCAGCAGTTGGGCCGCAGCCAGACCTTTGAATTGAATACTGACCTAAAGTCATTTGCTCAGCACAAAACACACGCCCCCCTCTCCTCTCTGCTTCCATCGGAGCGGGTCGGCCCCTGGAGGCCCCCCACGGACCCCGAGCTGAAATACCTCTGCCCCTGTCCCGCTGCGCAGGAGAGGCGGCGGGTCCAGCCAAATTGAGATTAAGGCCAGGATACAATCGATAGAGTGTCCCGATCCCACACAACCTTCACCAATGACAGCCACTTGTTTCTCGGCGTGTTTGAGCTGAACAGCAGGCTGGGCTCTGCAGTGGATCTGTCAGGACAACACTACAGGAAAATGCAAAAAACACAATGGAGGAAATGGACTTTTGAATGAAATCAGGACCGCGTTGTTTAGTCCCATTTCCACTAAGAGGAACATTTAGTTGTTGCTATGAGTATTGTGCAAGATCAAATTCCAAATGGATCATGTGCATAGAGCTCTGGATTCTGTCGCCTAATATTAAACCAATGGAGATTTTAAGATACTAAATACTAAACAGAAGTATTCTGACAGTAGAGTGTGTTAAATGTTTTTGCCGGTAGTGACCCAGCAGTTTATGGGTTGTTCCACCACACTTCTGTATACTTTTTTATTGCTTTGGCTAATGCATCTCTATAGACGTTTTGCACACCGGTACATGAACATGCAACTGTTAGACATTCTATCCCAAGTTCTGTTTACATTTTTTAAAGTTAATCTTTTAAACATTTCAAGTAAATCTAAAAGAATATATGTTCCACTCTCTTAATCTCTGTTTGCAATTCTTCAAAGCCAGCATAAGGTTTACCATGAATTTGTTTGTTTTTATCTAATCATGGCTTTTGTAATTTTTTGTAATTTACAAACACAGTTTCACATTCACTTGGTATTAAATCAAAAACAAATTATTATGAGCAAAAATAGATCCAAAATAGTAATTTAAGTCGTGGCAAATTTTGAACACAAAAACATGTAATCCTGCTTCAGAACTGTAGAGTTTAATTATCCTCTTCGTAAAAATAACAACAGCAAACCGCTTTGTACCTCTTGGTGGAAATGTCCGTTTTGTCGACCGATCAGAATGAGGTGTTGACGCATGTTTCCAAAGAGCAGCACCACTGATTGTCTGGAGCGAGGGAAACTTTGTAGGCGTTCTAATTGTAAAACTTGTACATTTTATTTATATGGTTTTTTACACCTATTACTCAGTAGAGCTCTGAATACTTTGAAATGCACTATATTTTTCTATGTCCAGAGGAATTATTGTCACACCGACTTTAGTTGTACATACTTTATCATTTAGGACCAAAGACGACGGTTTAGGAGTCCTGTGGTTTTTCTTTGGCCTTTTTTGTTGACTGTACAGTAATGCAAAGTGTTGATTTTATTATTTATTTTACTGTGATGAAAGTTGAGCAGATTCACTGGTCATGGTACAGTTTTCCCTCCCGACATTGAGTTAGACTTGTTACATAGACAATTCTTTTGCTTTGTAACCTTTGTACTAGACTGTACATATATTTTTGGAAATATATTACAATCTCTACAGATGCACTGTGTCTGTCTCATTTATTATGTAAATCAGCTTACTTTTAGAGTAACAATAGCTGAATAATGGTAGCATGTTTAGTATTTTAATACTTTGTAAAATATGTTTTTTTATCACTTTTATGAAATGTCTATGTATGACTCCTTTTGTTGGTGCAAAATAAAGCAATTGGATTGAATTAAGCCAAAGCTGATAGGCCATAACAGAAATTACTATAAACTAAACTAAATCCAAATGAACAAGGTGCCAGTGGAGGTGAGCGTTTGTAGAGCTGAAAAGAAAGACAAAATATGTAACGACTCCAGTGAAATGAAAGAGAAAAAAAAAACTGTAATTGAAAACAAGTCAATGTAATCCATTTGAACCAGGAGTTTTGAAACCATGATAGAAAATGTTTCAAAGGTAGTCATCCCAGAAATCAATCAGTGAAATGTGAACAAAGTACTTGAGAGCTGTGAGGTAGAGAATGCCAGATGTCAATAGGCCTTATTGACCCAAGCTGTAAGAGTGAAACTAGCAGACGTGTAAACAAGGGGCAGGTTCAGGTGGAACTCGCTCCCTTTGGGCAGGATTCATTTGAGCTCAGGAGAGTATAAATTCGAGAATAAAAATTACTTGGAAGTTGAAACGTCTTGATTTCTCAAACAGTGTTCAGGGATCTCATTTATTAAGCCTCCATTGGTACTAAAATGTTACGTATGTGACTTTGTACATTAGGTCAAAGACAACTTAACTTGAAAACATGCAGTGCCTAAACTTTGCATTTGTGGGCTTTCAGTTATGACCCATCTGAGCTCAAAGAGGAAAGATTCTCACTTAGGTCAGCAAGTAAGAGGAGTTTATGTTCTGTCCATACGTACACGTTTAATCTGAATCCTATTTTATCCTTTTTCAGGCAATGGGCTATAACAAAGTCGCGTTCATCATGTAAGTCAAGTGTAACGCTAGTATTATATTTACACTATCATTATGTATTTAGATTTTTGTAATACAGATATTGTGTCAGCTGAAGATGCATTTCACAATACAATATGCCGCCCCAGGGAAGAGCATAATCAATCAGGTGAATCATGCTCACTTTATTATATTGGCTGGCTTCTCTTTTTACTGCTTCTATCTTGTATCTCACACACATTTGCAGTGATTGTGCTCCTGGATTACGCTTCTGTGTTCACGAGGCTGAGTGGACATATTGTGAGTCGCTCGGAGACAGAACAGTCCCCATCAGTGTCTTCAGCTGAAATCCTCCTAAAGTCCAGCACACGGCTCCGGCTGCCTGGGCTTTACTCAGATCTGCTGTGGATTCATCTAAGTCCGGTGCAGCTGACCGTTCTGTCGCTGACTGCTCGTACGCTGCGGAGTGACGGGAATCGCTGTAAATCCGCTCTTTGATTTGCTGGAGAAGAATGAATGGTCTTTTATATTTCACTATCAAACCAAAACATCTCAGACATTGCATGGGGAGCAATGACGGCTTGGTTTAAGTAAGTAAAATCTGCTTAATTTTTCAGATTTACCCGTATTCCTATTTATATACTTTACTATTTGTGTTTTGATTTCAAGCACTCAGTAAATGGGCAGCAAATAAAACAACAATTGCATATGTGCAGTTTATATATCTGCAGTGCTGGGACGAATACTGTGTTTAGTTACAGTATACTGAATAACCGGACATTCAAATTTTGTACCGTATACCGTTTCATGATCCAATCAGAGTCCATAACAACTTACTACAACTTACTACTTACTACTACTTTCACAGGATAAAAACAACTGTGTTTATTGTATCATTTGCTATGAATTTGTGTATAATTATTTAGAGAAGGAAAAATCACACATCCACGCAACACAAGATAAATGTTTTCTATTTTTCTATCAATGGCGTGTAGTTTGAAACCTAACTTCAATGATCAAATACTGCACTGAATTTCTTGGATGTGAGGAAAGTAACTGTCTTCTGAATACCACCAAATAAAAAAGTAACTACACCAGAACACAATCACTCAAAATGAGAATTCTGAGACTGTAGTTACTTCCCAACACTGTATATCTGTATCTGTAAATGAAACTACATTTGAGAGGGACGCAGCATAATGCCATTGTGTGTGGAAAGTAAAGTGTTGAAGTTGGAGAAGCTGTTGACAAGGTCTATTTTGAAATGACTTGTTATTGATTAATACATAAATAGTTATCGCTAATGCTTTATAAACAGAAAAATTACATCTCACTAGACGAACATTCTGCCGTACAATATGTGAACTCAAAATGTATTTAGTCTCTTTCCTTGTTTGAATGTTGATTAAAAGAAGATTTTAAATTAAATGTATCTATTAAAAATGGCATAAAACATGTCATCACACCCAATACCCACTCCACTCAAAGTATGTCCCCTTGCAACAAGAAAGGCATCCAGCTTAATACAATTGAGTATTGATTTTTACGTTTGCCATTTGAAAAATATCTCTTCTTCTCTGAAATGAACAGTTCACAGAAAAGCACTAAGACATGGCCGACAGCCAGAAAAGGAGAAAAGATTTGCGTTTGTTGATTCTGCAATAATCCACAGCTGCGTTATTACACTATTCGACATTTTGCATCTAATATAGAAGTCAAACCTGGATATGGAGATGAATGGTATGCAAGTGTGTAAATTGATTAGTGCAGCGCGGGCCTGACTAATGCCTAAAAATGCATCCGACACACAGGCAGTTCAGGTAGTAAGGTGGAATTTCTAGAAAGTACTGTAAAATGATTTGTATTTCTCTCTATTTTTGTAGCCTAGTTTCTATTTTTATTTAGTGAAAGTGTCGTCAACTGTTTGCCATCCAACATTTCTTTTCAAATAACAGTTGAAACGTAAATCAAAAGGTATAATTTTCTATTTTTCTATCTTTAAAGAGTACATTTTCATAACATCCACAAAAGCTTCCAACAATTCAGATGAAATGAAATCGTCTAACAAATCAAGCGTTAGGTAGAGCTCATAAAAGAGACCAGTTACCAGGGCGACACAGCAGGATGCTCCATAAGAAGAAGGGGTGGGTGTTGAATTTTCAGATCAATTTCGGATCAAGCTCCTGTCTCATAAATATAATACTAAACCTTTAAAACAGCAGTTCAAGTGATCACCACACACACTACACTGAATTAGTGACGTCTTTAGTCAGATCGAGTGAAGCCACCATCAAATCTGCAACTGCAAGACTAATCGACTAATCATATAAGACCAGTTTTTAGGATGTAGTCGACTATAAAAGAATCAGAGTCAAGGCAAGAATACTCTCATTTCATTAAGTATTCTCAATTTCATAATCTTCAGTCACCAGATTTCAACCTTTACTGGGTGGTAACTGTCCCCAAGGTATTTTTTGGTGACGTCACTGAAATGTCACAGATACACCTCACAGGCACCAACCATGAGCCCTGAAGACGCCCCCTGGTTTGTAGCAAGACGCCTGTATGTCTCAAAAGCTTCATCATTGAATTCTGACTTTCCATTCTCAATGAGATCCTCTAATGCATTTCCTGTCTCCATCACCTCACCTCTTTATCCTGGCGTGAGTATATATGAGATTGTGTCTGATTGAGCAGGGGCTGTAGATCCAAGCAGAGCTCTTCTGAGCACGGCCCGTGGCACCTCCTGCATTAAGTATTTAAGGAGCTGCGAAAATATGGCCGCCCTCTCCCCCCTCTGCAGCAGATCTGTTTCCCGGCCTGAACATTCCTTGTGATCCATCCTCACCTCCGGCACTGCACGCTGTCGTTTACTCACCTTTGCTGTATGGAAGTGTGATTGCCTTGGTTTAAGAAATAGCACTCTGCCACGAGTATGACTGAGGAAGGAAAGATTTAAGGTTAAGCAGCGGAATTGAGAGTATGAGGAAACAATGTGTATGACCAAACTGCCAGCACTATTTTTTCGTTGTCTAAATTAAAATGTTTCACAGTTAGATTTTTTTCTATGGAACATTGGATTACTCTGTCTCTAGCACTGTTAATACTGTTTGCAAATATGTTTTCGCCAATGTAATATTTTTGCTGTCAAAAAGCAAAACAAAAATGTAATCAGTGACTAGTCTAAAGTCTAAAAATGATTCAAAAATGAAAAGAAAGAACAAGCGGAAACTCAAAGCTCCTATAAAAGAGGACACTTAATGCAGTGTAGACCAAATTTGGATGAAGTTTTGTCAACTAAAACTTTTGCAGTGGAAATTTGATTAGATATTGACCAAAACTAAAGTTAATTTTAGTCAAAAGATTGGAGACTAAAACTGTAAATCTGTCTAAGTCAGCATTGGTCTCCAGAGGCGTGGACTTGCTAGTCATGGATTTGGACTCATGTCAGACTTGAGTCACTATTTTGATGATGACTTGAGACTTGATTTGAACTTGAAGGCCAGTGACTTGGGATTTGAGTTGTAGCCCTGTGTCTTGAGACAACTTGATCCTCAAAAAAAATTAACTAATGAAAAAAAGTTTTTTGTTTTAAAAATATTTTTTTCTTTTTACTTAGACGTGACTAGGACTTCTTAAGAAGATCGGTCAGAAAATCCCCCAAAATTGAAAAATCATATGTAATTGCCAAAAAATATTATCAGTTTTCTGTAATTTGTTACACAAGGACATGAAATGCAAAGCAGAGACTTGGACCTGGACTTTGAAAGGCTTGAGACTTGCGAAACAAGGACTTGGTCTGACCACTGCTGGACCTTACCCCTTACACAAAAACACTCCTGCCAGTCCACCTCAGCAGCAGAACCATCAGCCGCCACAACACATCAAATTCACTTATCAACCACCTGTGTCTAGGCCCCATCCTTCTCTACCTTGTTCACATCACCAGCCTCTCTAGCTGCTGAGGTTGAACTGCCAAAGTTGATCTACTCTATAAACTATTCACTCATTTGTCTTTAGTAGAAGTTTTCTTGACTGTAGCTCACAGTTGGAGTGATTGACTGAGTAGCTGGTGTTAATAAAGAAGTCAGCGTGTATTTTTGTATGCTATGCAGCCTGTATTGCTCTGTGTGGGACGAGCAGGTTGCAGAGCAGAAGCCCTTGTTGATGCCTGACTTTTGTAATAACACTGGGAGATTGAGAGAGGTTCACCAGATCCATCAAGATGCATTGACATTTGGAGAAGGCGTCAGGCTGATGGGGTTATAATGAGAGAGGCTGTGCTCTGATACATACAACTGAGGCCAAAAGGGTTCTTTTCAATTGTAATGTCTCGTGGATTAATGTTTGTCCAGTATAAATGTATAGGGAATTCTAATTTGGAGAATTGTTTTTGTTTTGAGCAAAACATTTAACTAAAAAATGATCTTAACATGTTTTATTGGTTCAAGAATAAGGTGCCAAACATTGTTATTTGTGGCTGCCTCAAAACGAATGGAGGAAAATCTGCCAAATTATTTTTGAACGCAACACCAAATTAACACTTGCACATGTTGAAAGATTTTGCTTTGTTAATTATTGCATCTATATCATTATTTGCTAGAATTTTATAAACACATTAGGCCAAAACAAACCAATTAGAATTCAAGTATCAAACAGAATAAACAGAACTACTGTAATCTGAATTCAAAATGAGAAACACTTGTCTGAGCAAGAAGTTCCACCTTGCTAGACTTGAACAAAATAGTTATTTTCCACTTGACATCTTAACAATACAATAAAAATGTCAAAAATAACCTCTTTACACAGTTGTTATGTCCACTGCATTGCCCGAGCGCGTGTTCTTGGCCGATGTCTGGTTGCTGTAGCTGCTGTGGTCCTCTGTAGTCAGGCTGGTCTCATTATGTGCTCCTGAGGGCTGCGGTGTCAGAGTGTAGTCCCCACAGCGCAGTCCACTCCACTGTCGCTCACACACTCGTTATCGTGGCACTCTCTCCACTCTCTCAGACCACACAAATAAATACTGCTGACTGAATAAGTAGACAGTACTGCATTTTAACCGCTTTCAGTTAACATACACAACATAAAATTAGTTTCAATATGCTTTAGCTTTCTACAAAACTTGAGACTACTTCCAATTTGATGCTTGGATTTAAAGGGTTATACTGAAAGTAATATTTCCATTCGGTGCCCTCTGTTGGCCAGAATGGGGAGTGAATTTTGAAATGAGAAATTAGCAGCGAAGCTTGTCAACATAAATGTGAGCTTTTCCATTTCAGTTACTAAAATGTGATGAGTTGAAACCTAATTCTATTGAAAGGGGAGATTCGTCACTGAACAGGATTCTTAAAGGTGCACTAACTCTTCTTGTCTCCATGGATGACATTGTGCTGATATTGTACTATAGTTTCTAATGTTTTTTATGGCACAATGCACCTGAGCCATAGAACAGCTTAAGGCTGCAGTCTCAGACATCTCATGGATTAGAGCAATGCTGCGGTCATGAGCACAGAGAGCAACAAATAAGATTAGGGAGGCCAAAGAGATCCAGAGACACGCCTGCTGTAGAGACGAGGGGGCACACCAACTCTCTCACACATGGGATAGGATTCATACAAGATGAAGCAAGAAGACGGCTGAAGAGTGCAGCTGAGACTGTCAAGGCATGATAAAAACAGAGGAGATGTAGTACAGTTATATACTGTGTACAATTTCGATCTAATGAACCTGATCAGAATATGGAGATGATTTAGACTTATCTATTTTGCATTTATTCAATTACCTGTGGTTTAATTGCTCAAAAAAATATCTTTAACCACATACATTCTCACTGATGGGGAAATTGCTCTATTGTAGAAAGGACACCTCCAGCTCAGTCCTTGTTATCAGGACGACGTCATCAGAGGTTAATACTCCTACAATGGAAGAATGGTCAGACTTAAATAGACAATACTAACACAATGTTTTGAGTGTTCATATCTTCGGGACTCTCTCTTTCCAACTATCGAGCTACTTAAATCATTTCTGCAGCACTTACTGTGAGCAGGGTCACCTCCTCACAGATCTGAACTTGGAGATGGATACGTTTAATGCCATGCCATGGAACATTCAGGACAATACTAATGTAATGTAATAACATAATTATTATAATGGACCCTCCATCCGTTAGTGCACTTTTAAACATGTCTAAATGAAACAGCAAAATTTAAAAGATGAATTAGCAAAACCCATTCTATTGTTTAGTTGTAAACTAGTTTGAATGTTTTTTGTCTTGTGTTGTTTTTGTGGTTCTTTTCCCAACAGTGTTCCTCAACAGTCTCTCAGAATAATTCCTCCTGATTTCACTCTTCTTCATTTTGCTGATTTTAGTCACGATCGACTTCCTTTTATTCCTCCACTCTCCATAAACTCCGCCATTATTGATCGTTACATTAGCTGTGAGTGCTGTTCATTAAGGTTAGATCCTATTCTTTATAAAGATGGCTGCATTAGCTCTCTGCCTCACACCTGCAGCGACTCCCTGCTCTCCTCGGATCACAATGAACTTAAACCATTTCAGTTCTAATTCTCTCTAAGTGCATTGTGCTGCAGGAGAATTTACCTATTTGTAGAGGGATCTGACAAGATGCTGGCTCACGGTCTGTTTCTCTGTCCTGAATGAATGGGACCATGCACTGACTTATGGTGATGGGACAAGACACAATCTCCATAAAGAAAGACACAACTTAATGTCCACAAGAATGAGACAACATTATGACATCATTTATTATATATTTGTTTATTTATTTATATTTATTTATGTTTTACGTTTGTTATTTCTTTGTCCATAGCCTTTATTGGACGGGAAATTGTCAGCGCTGGTATCAAGCTCGTGACACTGTAGCCGGCTGCACATGGAGCCTGCAATCCACTCAGCCACTGAACAGCAATTGCATTATTTTACTTAATATTTAGCTGTCATTGCTTTTTCAGAGATTGGCTGTGCTTGGGTGGACCACCACAGGTTCACTTTCCTTCTTTAAAAAACAGCTGTTCTACTGTAAAGCCATGCATGTGCCTCAAAATGAATGGATATGAATATTAACGATGCACCAAAGGGTTTGTGAGAGCTAGACTAGTTAGAAAATACCTACTTCGGGTTTTGCGGTGTGAAAATCAGGCACCCCAGCTTTAATGGTTGAGGGTATAAGACCTGTCTGTCTCCATGGAAATGTTTGGCTGTGTAACTGAGGGAGAATAATAATAATAATAATAATGAGTGGACAATTGTGTATATATTGTTTACTTACATATTTAAATGTTTTATCTGGTCTCAAGAAGTGGCCTAAAAGTTAGTAAAATATTTTTTTAAAAGCAATGAAACAAGAAACATATGCCATCTCTCCTTACTCTTGCCTCAAAAGGTTCCCATTGCCTGCGCAGGTGTCTGAATAAAATAGAAGTCACTTGTCAGATTAGTGTTAATTCCATGGCACCGCTGCCAAATAACCTCTGTATAACAAATCACTCAACAGCGTCTACAGGACAGGGTTTGTTCCACTCAGGGCAGCGCAGCCGAGTATGAAGCCGAAAGTTTCTCTTGCCAAAATGTAATCAGTTTGGAATTTATTTAATCCTGGATTCATGGGGCGAATAGTAATACAGCTTTTCTTAATCATTGTGTCTCCAGCAGAGTTCAGTAGCATTCCAGGTCTGGGCCCACATCCCTCCGACAACACAGAGAAACACAGCCAATGTGGAAGTGTGGACATAATCCGGCCCAGATCCTCCTAATACTGTTAAAACAAGACTAGAGCGGCTGCGTCTGACGGACCCATCTGCAGCTTAACGGCCACCTTTCACTCTGAGATGGAATAAATTCTCGTGATTATCTGTGGCTGTATTATGGTGCTGGATATTATTATGTTTTGTACTGCTGAATGTATACAGGGACATTTTCCAAAAGCTGTGCCAACTGTGGTGTTTGAATGGATACTTTTGGACCTGTCTGTAAAACACAGCTTGTGTTTTATGAATGGGAATAACACACACAGATGCTAGAAATGATGACAGTGGTGGATGAAGCGAGTTGATCTTAACCCAGCCATCAAGATGAATTAAATGCCTAAATCAACCAAAACAAACGTGGCGAAACGGATGGATGTGCTTCTAGTTTAAAGAACTTTTTTTGTTAGTTTTGAGAATACTGTAAATGCTGCGGGATATGTGAGAGCAAAGAATGAGGAAGACAGATTTAAACATCAACAAATTTAGATGTACTTTAAATTCAAAAGTGAAATTATAAAGTGCATTATAAATTAGCCATGAATCTGGATTTATGTTTTCAATCGTCTCAAGTAAAAATAGTCGTCCTCTTGTCCTGTTCTGTCTCCTCCCCTTGTCTTCTCCTACATCAGCACCCAGAGATCCCCCTCACGAGAGCAGAGAGGAGGAGAAGTCCTTGTTGTACACAGTCAGACTCGCCATTTATCTGTGTGCCCTGAAACTCACAGCCCTCTCCTCCTCCCCCACTGCCCCTCTCAGCCCTCCCTGCACCGAAATCTGGATTATGTCTCCTCAGGGGCAGCCGAGTCTCTAAACCCCAATTACTGTGCGACCAGTTGATTTATGGGTTTATTTTTAATGACACATTAAAATGCAATTAGCATCTGTATCCAGAACAAACTGTGTGCATTCACTGAAGGACTTTGAGGGGAAAAAATGACGCAGGCCTCAGCTCTCTTAGACCGGCCCGCTACTGCTGCAGGACTGAGTTTAGACGAGCAGTGCTTCTCCTAATGAGACTCTATTAAAGCTACATATATTGACTTTTCTTAATGGCACAGAAGACTGGCCATCTCCACGGCAGTTTGCTTTGGGTTGTGCTTTATATGAGTGAATAGGGAATATCCAGTAGCGCATATTCTGTCCCATTAAAGGTGCACTCACTATATAACTTTGCCTTTTCAAACCTGAGTGTTGGCACTTTTTTTTCTATTACTGTTTTTCCATATCCACTGGGCACTCTGCAGCGTGGAGCTTCTCTCGGTGATTCCTGCTCACTGCACTGCATGTAGATGAAGACACTCTTGTATTCTCATGTAAAATTGATAACTTTACATTCTACAAACGACAAACAGCACACCAATGACAATATATTATTATCAAGGTAAAAGGGGAGAGTAGGTTTTGAATATTGATGCTTTCTGTAAAGTACATAAAACATTTAAATTGGTTTCATCCACATTATAGTGCAATTCTTTTGTTGAGATGAGAGCAGGAACAACCAAAAGGACTTAAACAGTTCATCCACTGAACATAAACCGACATACTTATAGTTAAAATAGTCCAATCCTCCTGTTATAGGTGCACTATGCAACCTTTTTGGTGAAACTGGTAAGTCCACCACCTGCTTGTCTCCAGGGCGATGTTATTGCTTTGCCTTGAATGTTCCACCGTATGGGACTTAAACTATCTTGCATTCATTCAATTTCATGTGTTCTTATTGTAAAACATGCCTTCTTACTGTGGGCATGCCCCCATCTCCACAGATCTGACGTGTAACTTGGCTTTGTGGCGTCACTTGCTTGTCACTGGAATGTTTAATGCCATACTGTGGAACATTCCAGGTAAAGCAAAAGCACCGTCATGGAGTGTGAAGTTACATTGTGCACCTTTGAACTATGTCCCCAAGATCAGGACAGGAGTCTTTGCTCTGACGTCGCAGTGATACTGAAGAACGGGTCAAACGCAAACAGATTTTTCAGGGACAGTGTTCATTGATCTTACGCATAAGCTAAAAAAGATCATTTCAAATAGAGAGAAAGAGCTCACCTAATTTTTATTGCAGTGCAAACAAAAGTTCACTTTTTGATGCATGAGAAAATGACTCATCTCACACTCTTCAAACTTCTCTCTCGTGCTCTCATATGTATCACAAAAAAGCTCAGACTTGTCCTAAGCTGTTTCCCAATTCCCGGTTTCTATTCTTTATGATAAATCTGGCTTTGTGCCGTCTTAAAATCTCCCTGTCGACTGCATGCAGCAAAGAAACACTGACAGCTTAACCTGCACTTGACCCAGGTGAGCGCATTTTGACTGACAACAGTGCGGCCCCTCCAAGACAACCTCCTCACAAGCACTGGATCAAAGCCAGTGTTACAAAGCATCTGGAGTCCGAGTTCAGTTCTGCAGAGCGGCCAATCAGAATGCAGATCAGGTCCGCGTGTGGGAGGAGAGAGGAGGGGGACTCAAAGGGCACTGTAAGATAAATTACATTTGTACAAGTTTGTCAATACTCTCTTCTTGGCAGTAAATAGGAAATGCTGTGTGTGATAACATGTGTTGTCCGAGGTTAAAAAAAAGCAGGCTTATTTTATTTTTACGTGGCATCAAATAATTTACAACATTTATGTTTCTATTATGATCCATGTTGGATTAAAAGATAAATCCATTAAATGTATAATAAAACTGATTTTTGTATGCACTTTATAATATAACCTATAAAGCATGGACAGGGACGGCAAGAATGATTCTGGCTTTATAATTTCTGAACTAATCAACTAATTAACTCATGATTATGATTATGATTATTATTATTTTGCAGAAACAAGACACAGACAGAGAGCAAACAAACAATTTACATTTCCTAAGAGATATTTAATTTCAATGGGAAATAAGGGACAAATAAATACAAAAAACATAGTCTTCTATATCTTCTTGTCCATTCAAACTTAAATCCTTTATTTATTTATTTTTCTATTTTTTGAATGTTGGTAGAAGATAAGATAAATTCCAGTGTTTCGACACACGGTTAAAGAATAGCAGGAGAATATAAACAAGCAATAAAAAACAAGATAGATAACTTTAAAAACAGACTGTAACATACTGTACAGGCAGAACAAAAATGTTGGTAGTAATTCCAGTCCAGTCCTTGATTGTTGGTGCAGGAGTTTTGAGGCCCAAATTGTTCGAAAGTCAAGTAGGAATGCCTGTACTGAAAAAAATCTGCAGTGCTTTATCAGTCTCCTGAATAATTGTTTTTGTTTATGAATTAAGTCTTTCTTCATGCTTTCTTGTGATACCCAAATTTCAGAAATCCATTGCCTCCTTGATATTACTGCAGTAGAATAGTAATACTTGCTTATTCTGCACTCTCAGGATTCAGTGCAACTTTCTGTACCAAGTTGCAAAGTGGCATTTCAATATTCTGCTCTCTCAACATGGAATAATTTACAGAAGGTCTGGAAATTAAAAGAACTCATTTCAGTAGGTCAGTTTAAATCTATGCTGAAAGGTTTGGAAATGAGATCTATCTATTGTAACTGTTTTTTCGGAATATTTTTTAATGAAAATGTCTAAATGTGTGTTAATGTGTAATGACAGAAGTGTGCCGCCTTCTTGGCCAGGACTCCCTTGAAAAAGAGATTAGTATTCTCAATGGGGCATTCCTGGTTACATAAAGGTTAAAAAAAAAAAGCATCTCCATGGAGACAAGTATGTGCTGGACCGGACTGAAAAGTAACACAAAAAATGAAATAGTGCGCCTTAAAGATTAAAACAAATGTACATGAGTTGGATTTCATTTTTCTTTTTTATGTAATTCGTTCACATTTATTTTTGTAAATATTTAATATTAGTTGGTATATTCTTTATAAACCAGCTCCTATGTGAAAATAAAAGGCACCCACACGCTGCATATTCATAGTGCACTCCACCATAGCATCCTGTTAGCTGCTCTGTTGTTTACTCTGTCAGCAGAATGTCAATGTCACCACGACTCCTATCTCCCATCTGACAAATATTAAAAATGAGCCTAATATTTGGAGAAGTCCTCGGTCACAGCCTCCTTCTATCAATCACACAGATTACCCCTCACCTTGCAATATTTATGATAATGCACCCAAAGGCGACGCTGTTAATTGCACCCATCCCTCAGCCCCGCGAAGGTGCGACGTTCAAAGGTGGGGAAAAAAGCTTGGTAATGTCCATCCATCAGCCCCGGCCTGTGTGAAGCCTCTGATGAATGCTCCATTTAAGGACCATTATTTCTGTTGTTTTTACCGGCACGCCGCTGACTCCGCTGACACACTTCACCATACATTCGGGCTTGTTGAACTATAACTAATTATTGAACATGTTCGCTGTAATGAATTATTCTGATCCCTTTCAAGTTTCAAATGATTGACGTTGGTAAATGCTCATCAGCTGATTGCAAAGGTGGGCAGAACAGAGACTCAAGTATGTTTTAATAAAATATGAGTGGTTTTCAGACACAATAATTTTACTTCTACTTACTTAATATATTTTTCATAATCTTGAGTTAAATTTTTAGTAAGTGTTCTAATCAAATCAAATCCACTTGTTCCAGATTAAATCAGTTCCAAAGTGCTGCACAGAAAATCATTGGGAAAAAAGCAAATGATCAATCGCTATTGTAGGTCAACAGGTGACAAAAGCACACGAGACACAAGATGATTTGAACACTTTCCTTCAAATACGATTTCATTTTTCAAATTTTTGTGATTCATCCTTTAAAAATACAAGATTTTATACAGTATTTAATGTTCTGTACTTCAAATTATAAATCAGTCACTTCAGTAGTATAGTTTGAGAAATCGTTTTGTAATTTCTTGGACCTTGAATACTTTGTACTTCTACTATATTTCATTAATAAGAAGTAA
Source organism: Rhinogobius similis (assembly GCA_019453435.1). Taxonomy (NCBI): domain Eukaryota; kingdom Metazoa; phylum Chordata; class Actinopteri; order Gobiiformes; family Gobiidae; genus Rhinogobius; species Rhinogobius similis. The sequence continues at coordinate 28,682,819 of CM033620.1, read as the reverse complement.
AACATTATTTGAATTAACTACAGTTTGAACAATTGTAACTCACACGTATTTTAAATGTAGAAGAATCACCAGAGGTAAACTTCATCACACACTGGAGGGATCTGTGGCACAAATCCAAGCTCTTTGAAAAGTTTGCAGTGGAGGCACACAATATTGTGGTGGGGTCTGTTCGGTGGAGGCTGCAGCTCCCTCTGCTGCAGATGTACTCCCAGCTGACAGCTGCAGACTCAAATAGAAGCCGCCATCGCAAACATCATTCTCCCACAATTACATCTGAATATGGAGCTGAAGGTTAATTTGGTAATCAGTGAATGTGATCATGTGAGCTGCAGTAATCTGGGACATCCACACACATTCATCATGGGCTCATAAAGTGTCTCAAACAAGTTGAAAAATAACATCAACTGCTGTTATTATGTCAAACATGACTTTGGATCTCAAAGCAAGTGCTGGGGCCAAATAATACAAAATTGTTTCTGCATAGTGGAAGGATTTCCAGAGGATACAATTTACTGAATCTATGGCTCTTATTTAAAAGCTTGACAAGCTCCTTTACGCTTGGAACACCAACATCACATCCATAGGTAGGTGAGGTGTCTTGCATAATAACATTGGTGAGGATGGACTCCCGACCCTCTGATTTCAGTGTACAGCCGCGCCACATTCATAGGGGTATATATTACTTCATTCAACAGAGCTAATGCCTCAGTCTTCCAGCAGAACAGGGCCGTGCCTTGAGTGTTTGTGTGGCCTGTGACTGGCAGTGACCTTATAGAACAACAGCATTAGCGCTCCTGCATCTCTCTGAGCCCGTTTACATTCTGTTGCCTACACCAGGGTCATTGTGGGACATGTAGTCTATACATCACAGGCGGCTGTAGGCACACTCCAGAGCAGGGACACACTGAAGGGCGGCCTCCTCCTCTGTGTATATTATGTACTCTCCTCCAGCGACGTCTCTATCCAAACAAACATCCTCACGCTGCTGTCTGGATCTGAAGGGCAAAGCAAAGTGAGACGGCAGCTGCCTGATGTGATCCACAGTCAGCCAGGACTTTTCTCCTCTCGCCGGTCCACCAGGGCCCCAGGGTGAGAGAGGCCCAGATCGGATCGATGCGGCCCCATTAGGGACCCCCTCCATGGGCCTGGCTCCTCAGCATTGAGCGGCCTCCCCCTGGAGCCCACAAGCCAGAGGAGAAAGCAGCTGGTATTTTGACTGCTAGCCCTACCACCGGCACCACATACCCTTCAAATGTGTTCGTTTTGTTGCTCTTTTCAGTTTGGAGAGGCTTAGGGGATTTTTAGTTCAGATAAATACCATTACATATTAAATGCAAGACCTTGAGTTGTACACATATGTTGGTCAAAATAATTGACAGATGTACATTATTAATGAAATATCCATATTTATTTAGAACATAGATAGATGCTAGCAATATTGCAATTTAGTTCTTTTTTTTATATACCATATAAACACCTAATTAAGCCAAATTCTCAAACTGCAGAAGGCACCTTGTACCACCAAAGACATCTAACCATCATTGGAGAAACACTGAAATAGAGAATTACCAGCTGTGTTGACTGGATGCTGTTTCTAGAGCGCGGCCTGTGCAGCAGCTGCCTGCAGAATGAAACACATGCAGATGAAGTCTAGAGACTTGTGGCTGATTCAGACGTAAACTTTTCCCGCATTATCAGTAAATGATTCTGTGAGACAAAAAAGAGGGAGGACACAGATGTTCCCAATCGCTGTTTGTTTTATGAAAATGTGAGCAGTCTGATGCATCCTGGAGGGACATGAGATGTGTGTGAGGATGAGGAGGCCGCTGGGAGCCTTCATCTGTTCAGTGGTGTCAATCAGTGATGTGGAGACACACACTATATGCCTACTGTTCAGGGCCCCAAGCACCACAGCTTATAGATGTATGTGGCATGATCAGGGCTAGTTTTAATGATTCAAATTAGCTTTAAAATAATATAAAATAAACCAGAAATGCCAAGAAAATGAAATAAACAGTAAGGTGCACAGATTCGTGATGGATATTCACCTTATTCCGGAAGTTGCCGTACGCGCCGCCGTCTTGTTTCCATTGTATTAGTTTACATGGAACAGACGAGCTCAACAGAAAATAAGTTCTACTCGACTAAAAAGCCGTTTTCAGGCCTCAGGAAATCGGTGCGTTGTTGACTTATTGTTGCTCGTGTTCATTAAACATTTTACACAAATCAACCTACTTTATGTAACATTTTAGCGGCGAGACATTTTCCTCATTCGTCATTAGCTTTAACAGAGTTCTCGTCAAACGGGAGTGCGTTTACAACAAAAGTGCAAAAAACGGCAAAAGTGGGCGGGGGAGAATAAGGTCAATTATGAGGCAGGGTCAACAATAGAAAATATATAAAACATTTATTTGGTACAATATGTTAGTTTTATATGTTACGTTATAGTCCATTGGTTCTGTCAATTACATGAAGTACAATTTCTTTAAATGGAAAATGTGTTTAGGTCATCCGCCAAATAAGTTGGCGCAGCACAGGGCCACACCACAACCATGGGGCTAAACCACATAAACACCAATCACGAGAGAGCTTCAAATAATCTCCGTAATACAACAATAAACATGGTACATGGGGAAGGGTAGGATGCACGTGCATAAGGCCAGAAGCAGAAGAAGAGTTTCCAACTTCCTTTTATAGCTAGACCTACCTGGTGGCACGCATCACTAACTGTGACCAGCTTCACCTTATCACGAGTAGTTGCATATTTCTAGATGCATGTAATGTTGCGTCCGAATTGACTCTTGCATATAAGCCATATTACAATCAAAAATGTTTTAAGAATTTGTACTTGATAACTGAATTTTCTCTGTTTCATAATTCCCTCATACATTCAATGAAGGACTTCATTCACACTTTAGTTATTTACTGTCTACGCAACACAATTGTAAAAACACTGGCTGTTGCACTTGCCTTGGTCAAAGAGGGCAGTTTGTCCCTGTGGCTGGCCCCGTTTGTGCTTCACTGTGGGGAATATTTTTGGGACGGTGCTACAGCAGAGGCAGGTGCTTTAAATTCTGGAGTTTTGTCGTGAGCCCAGAGCCATGTGTCACTGTCACATGCTTTATCTGTCAGCAGTTCTGTGCACAGACAGCCAGGGGCCCCGGGGGACGCTTTCGTCTGGGGCCCCTGATGTCAGCCTGTGGCAGCTGTGGACGCATCACATCTCTGTTAGCTGCTCTGTGCCACAAGCCTAAACATTAACCTGCTGCTCATTGAGCTGTTAACCTCTGTACCAGACTAAACCTCAACCATAGACCCCTGACAATCCTGCACCCAGCCAGACACTACAGCACCCACCTGGGATCTCTTGCACCCTCCTAGACCCATCTGCACCCCCTTTGGAAGACTGGACCACAAAAGAAACTTGTTTTGGCATGTTTTAATCATGTGCATTGCCCAATTAGTGTGACTACCCTGGAACTTTAGAGATGTTGCCTCCAAATGCATTTATGTCATGGAAGTACAGACAAGAACAGACAAATTACTGGTGAAAAGAACAGGTACATTCATGTAAAGTGTAAACTGTGTGTTGGTGAAGGCAAAATTCTGTCAGCTGCAAAGAGTTCAACATTGAACCTTAAGAAACACCTTCAACCTAAACATAGCAACACAACACTGGTGGTGAAGGTTAAAGGTCCCATATTCTGCTATTTTGCCCTTTACACAGTCTATTCTAAGGGCTTTGTTGATAAAATTTTTTGCTTTGTGCAATATCCATAACAGAACAGTTTCCAAAAAAACACCCATTTCTTGGACTGGCCCCCCTCCTTGCAAAAGCAAACGGCTCACTCTGAGATCCGACCCCCCCGAACAGAGAGCAGGCTGCCTCCCCCGCCCAACCCGCGAGCCTCCCCCGCCCAACCCGAGCGCCTCCCCCTCCCAACCCGTGACGAAGCCTAGAGCGGAGATGTTGCGCATGCGCCATGTGCTCCGGTAAACAGCGATACACAAACACGGGAATAAACATTTTATCCGTCCTGACGGTGCGTCGTGCTGAGTCCTACGTCCTGGATCTGACCTGGAGTTTGACGTGCTCCAGTACCTCGATGACGCACGTTGCCGTTTGGTAAATAACAAGCTAAATCTTCGATCTGTTGTGTAATTACTGTGTAGCATTAGCATTAGCTGTTTTTATTATTGCGTCTGCGTACTTCCCGTAGGTGTGGCTTAAACACCGCGTCATCCTTGTGAAGCGCGTCATCCTTGTGAGGAGCCCCCGTCTGCCTGCTCAGCCGAGGGGGACGGAAAAGACAGTTCTCTAGCGAAAGCATGCGGAAATCAATCAAAAAAACACTTTGAGCACTCATACGAGGCCCAAATAGCACTGTAGGAAGGTTAAAACCTCTGAAAAGTCGATTTTGCATGTTATGGGACCTTTAAAGAAGATCAGAGCCCTCCCAAACAACAAGGCTTAGCTTAGCTAGTTCCTTCAACTGTAATCAACAAACTAAAGCTGGTTATGTGGTGGAAGAAATGCTTCCTATGGCCTATTGACTGTAGAGTCACCGTCCTTCCAGAAAATAGTACATACAATCCCAATTTCTCAGAACACAAGGATTTCTACCCGATAGATAGAAACCTTCTGCTTACCTCGACAAAGCCTATATGGACATGGAAATGAAACTGAAAAGAAATTTTCGAGCATTCTATGGATCTGCCACTGCCAAATGTTCTGCTTCATGGACTAAAGCCAGTAGGTCAAGTATTGCCTGAGAGACTGTATAACAGTTTAACAGAGAAAACTTTTGGTACCGAATGCAAACCGATGGAATTCTTTCTGTGACGCATTATGAAGCGTAAATTATGAATCTAAGTTACGCTTCTGGATTTCAACAAATTTTGCACTCAGATACATTTCAATTACTTGAATTCATGATATTAATCTTCATTTCAACAACTTTGAACTGTTAAGACGTATTTTCTTCATGGACCTAGATAATTTTACTTGTGTTTTTGACTTGTTTCAGGTAATTTCTTCTCATTTCAAGCCAAATTGTTTGCCAGTGAGGTGAGAATTTTTCTTTACTTACGTCATTGGCAAATTTTAGTTGTTATTTTAAGCTAAATTTTCTTATAACCAGTCAGAAAGGTCTTGAAATCAGTGAAACTGTCATACATCACTACATCACATCAACAATCAAATCTCTTCTGGTCAAAACTACTCAAAATAAGATTACTATTCTGAATTCAGATTGTTTTAAGCAATGCTAGATATTGAATTTTTCCAGTGTGCATTTGTCTCCAGTAGGTTAGGCTACTGTAACGGCCTGATCACTGGCCTCTCCAAACGAGCTGTAAAACAGCTGCAGTACATCCAGAAAGCTGCTGCTCTGGTTCTGACTAGATTCCAGGGAGTACGATCACATTAGTCTGTGCTCAGGTTTCTGCACTGGCTTCAGGCTCAGAGAATAGACTTTAAAGGAGCTCTGCTTGTGTTCAAGTCTCTTCACAGCCAAGCACCAAAGTACATCTCTGACATGTTAGAGCCATATGAACCATCTCACATTCTGAGGACCTCAGGGACCGGCCTCCTGCTGGTGCCAGAGTGAGGACTAAACATGGACGGGCCTCCGACTGGTGTCCAGTGTTAGGACTAAACATGGGGAAGCAGCGTTTCCAGCTAAACATTGGAACAATCTTTCTCAAGATGTGAGGCAGGCCCCATCTCTGACAATGTACAAATCCAGGCTAAAAACACCTCTGTTTAGATGTGCATATGACTGAAAGATTTATCTGCACTCTTCTCATTTGAAATATTTTTATAATGATTTTGTGGGTCTTAAGCTGTTGTGATTTTAATGCAGTTTTATTCTGTTGTGTAGAGCACTTTGAATAGCCTTGTGTACGAATTGTGCTCTACAAATAAACTTGCCTTGCCTTGCCTTACTTCAAAGGGAACCTGCTCTAACGACTCTTCTGCCTGTGGTTATGACCACGGGACTATGAACCGGGACAAGGGGCCTTTTTATTCTACCATGTTCAAAGGAAGTCGAACTGCATGAAAAAAACATCAACTATGGTCTGAAAAAATATTATTTTAGAATGTGTAATACCGCTATGAGCTAAACTAACCAACATATTTTTGAAGGTAGGAAAATTTTGAGTACACTTTGGGAGAATTTGCGAGAGCTTGCCAAACAAAATTAATACAGTGCTAAGAATCAAACCTGGGATCTTCTTGCTTTGATGCAAGTCTTTCATTCTGCAGCCTTTTTGTTTTCCTTGGCCTTATACTAGAAAGCTGAGCACCTTACAAATGCAGCATAAGAGCTTGTACTTACATCCACCATTACACCATTACAAGCTTTTGCCAATTACACCATAGTTGCCCAAGTCTACACTATTGTGCAGTTCACAATGATTTGCTTAGAAATGAACAAAAATTACCAAGAACAGGAGAACAATTGAAATTTGTTCAAAACACATACGGTAAATGGCTCTTATTCCTCGGTTGGGGATGCAGTTAGCAGTTAGCCGTTAGCGGTGAAATTCATACTCCTGCCCAGATCACCTCTAAACCGCTACACGCTGAGCTGACTGTAATTCAGGCTGTAAAAAGTGTCCGCAGTTGTTCATTTAGCAGCAGCGTGAAGACAAGCAGCACTAAAAGGCGCGTTATTGAAGCTACATTAGCGCGCTCCCACTCCATTCCACGGCCGTTCAGCAAGTGCATTACCTCGCACACTTTTCAATTAGCCGGGAGAATTTGTGTCCACCTCTTTGAGATTAGATTCTAAATGAGGAGCATGTTGTATCATTAATTATCACTGCTCTTGTTTTGTTGGCGAAGCTCTTTAAATGAAAAGAATAAGCTCACAAAGCAAGAGAAAAGGGAATGGTAATGTGTCGGGATCTAAGGGGACCGCTGGGACTGCACACAGGCCCAGTCATTAGCTGATTCACGAGAGAATTATGACGGTTAAACACCACTGTCCATCACGTCCATAGCTCTACATCAAAGCAATTTGATTTGGCTCAAAGGTTGTTTGAAGTAACTTATTCAACAAATGGAGCGACGGTGTTACAGCAGGTGAAGTGTTTGTCCACGTATCGAACAGCAATCGGCTCAGATCTTGTTGTGTTCTTGATGAGGCACCCACAAAGTACAATTCAGTCACATACTAGGTTGACTTGGCATAATAAAATTAACTATTATGGGGGGGTCAATCCCAAGTCAGTCCTGATCTGGTTTGGCTTTGATTATAGTTCATTCCGAATGTTGATGTGGTGTGTGCATTAGAGATACAACTGTTAATTGGAATAATTGTGTTTTGTATTTTAAAAATCGCTACAGACTATAACACATGTCAATCCCAAGCAAAACAGGTTTAATAATAAAGATAGCGCCATTCATACTAAACCAAACTGAGACAGAAAATAACAATGTAAAGTAATAGTCCATATAATCCCTCATTTATCCAGGAGTTGTCTTTAGTAGAAAAGGTTTCAAACAGACATCTGGATTTTGAAATTGAGATGTTTCTACTGTCACTTTTCTAAAATAAAAATTCTCTTAATTTGTAAGTACTCTATATAAATATGCCTCAATTTGACATATATTTTTTTAACTCTTGGTTTGCATTTATTAGAAAAAAAAGAATTAATTAGTTTTAATAGTTTTACCAGACAACTAACCAAAAAAATAATAATCAATGACTAATGGAATACTAAAATAGTGTGTAAAAGTGTGAATAATATTGTTTTTCACCATTGTCACTTCAAAACAGAACAGCCTAACAGAACAGCTACCATCCCTGAAGCCTGTTGTCATTTAGCTTTCCAGGGCTCACACATTAGCTCCATTATTATCCAATAAACCACATACCAGGGTTCACATCACTACGCCACACATTTTCATTAAACCCATGTTTGGTCGCTTTGGTAATCCAGTGTCCAATCAAACGGCCCCATTCTGGTAATCACGGACCATAATTGAGTTTGTGAAGTGACTGCGCTTGTATGGGGTGACACTGGAGGGACCGCGTTTGTTCAGCTCATTTCAGCAGAATGACAGTGATCCAAAACCACAAAGACAACAACACTGCACCAACCTAAATGTTTGGACAAATTAAATGAAAAGTGACACGCAGGGGAAAGGGGGGCGGGCCTGGTAATCTCAGAGGGGAGGGAGGGGTGACTATGGGGGGGCAAAGATAATTAATGTACTACAGAGTCTGTGGCAGTTTATGAGAGAAGAGAGTTGCAGCAGCCTGTTGGGTTCAGCCGTCAAGTGTCAGACTGTTGAGATACTTTGTGTCTTCTGGAAAGTTATTAAAAGTACATTTGCAATTCTATTTTTCCAAAAAGTAGTAAGAGCACTTGATGTTCAAATGGTGTGAAAAATTACAAAATGTCACACTTGCAATTCAACAGCATGACACTAACTTGGCTTTGCTTTTCAGCACCACGGACAGCGCTGTCTCCAACACAAAAACAGAGAGGAAAGAACGAAAAGGGGTGTTGTGAATGTCACCAAATCTTTTCTTAAAAGTTTGAGGAAAAACTTGCTGAAACTAGACTACTACTAATACTACTACTACTACTGCTACTACTTCTAGTACTACTACTACTACATATATAAAATTATACATACATACATGTGTGTATATATATATATATATATATATATATATATATATATATTCCTTTCAGAATCTTAATTTTATTCAAAGTTATCTTAAAGTTATCTCAAAGTCATCTTAAAATCCAAATTAAATGGTTAGATTAAAACATATATTTTCAAAAAGTTATTTTTTACATTTATTTTTCTATGCTGTTTTTGTATTTTGCCCTGCAACATTGACATTTTCCCACTGTAGAACAAATAAAAAGTCCTCTCATCTTTAAATATAACCAATTATAAACAAGTTACCTCAATTACAGTTTTCTTCAGTGGTCAAACAGAGGGACAAAAGAGTCTGATAATTCCTCCTCACTTGACCATATATTTTTGTTGCTGTTACTGTATATTTAGTAAATGTGGAAAATATTTTAGTCAATGTATAGAACAAAGTATAAAATGAGCACTTCTTGAGAAAATGCTGCTGGGTGCATCCTGGTGGGGGGTGGGTGCACAGGGAGGGTGGGTGCTGTTGTAGATGACCGCGCTACTCTGTGATCCGTCAGAATCGGCTTCTCCCTTGGGTGCTGGTATTTGTGTCAGTGCTTCCTCTGCGTGTATTAATCCTCATTAGGCCGGGAGAGAGGCGCTCATCGACTGCTCCCAGATCTTTGAACCTGCACAAGCTCCGGGCCCCGGCAATGGCCCAGATCTGTCCCAGGACAGCCGCCCGCAGGATGACAGCAAACGTCTCTCTTCCTATACAAGGAAGTTTATCACTAACATATGCTTTAATCTATAAGTACTGGGAAACAAAAGCCTAGATCAAGAATAATGTTAATACACAGTTAGATGTCAAGATTATTTAGTTAATTAATAATTATGTCACAAAATAATAGTGAGAAGTAGAAAATAAGAGGATTTGAGAAGCAATTAAGTCTTTGAATATCTAGTCTAAAAAGGTCGAAATGTACAGTGCTTTTTTATCTCTGTTTATGTCATGCTAGAGGAATGGCACACATGGACAACAAGAATGGAAGTGTATTTCATTGTTGTTTGGTTGAGAGGGGATTTTTGTGAATTATCATTAAATCATGATGTTTCTTCAACAAGAATCGTAAAATTAAAATTTGATATTGTGACATCCCTATACACAGGACTAATTATGCATTTAACAGTTTATGCACCTAGCCCTCAAGCCAGAAAACCTTTTTGTTCTGGTTCTAAGCTGAGATAGATAACCCTAACCCGTCTTGCGGATTCTTTGCATAGACTTTCACCTCCCCTGGACCTGCACCCGCAGTGCTCTGAGGTCTCTGTGGCAGCCAGCATTGATTTAATGACTGGAAATCTCAAACCTCACCCGGTTCATATTTGGTATAAACCCAGAGTATAGAGCAGATAAAGTAATATTATGTGTATGGTCAAAATCAGTTTTCACAAAATATGAGACAGGCCTCTACTGCCAATGTTTAAATCTTTGCTCGAAACAGTTTTGTTTAGGTATGCATGTGATATGATATATGATCCCTTTAAAATTACTGTTTAAATCTTTAGTGCTCATATTGTAATTCTGTATTGTGCTGTGATTTTAACAGAAAAATATTATGCATTTTTCATTTTGTCATTAGCCTTTAAACCTGTTCTTGAGTATCTTCAGTTTGACATTTCATGTTTTAGAACTAAAAATAAATTGCTTTTACAAAGAAAAATGTTACTTAATCTCTACGTTGGGAGCTGCCATTGTGACTTAGCTGTGGCTCCATCTACTGGCTGTGGAGGAAATTACACACATGTAAATATATACCCACAATGCATTTCAGTAGTGGATCTGACAAAGTTGTAGCTATCGTGATTAAATGGAAGAAGTGTTCAGAGCGAGTCTGGCCATGATTTAAGGACTTGAAAAAGCAAAAGATTCTCGGATAAATGATGTCAGAGATTATCTATGCCACACGTCGAAGGAGTTCACACATCGAAGGCGCATTGGAGAGGATTCATCAAACAAACATGAATCAACCTTAATGCTATACTCCAGGTATGTTTTTTTTAATGATCGAACAATGTTAGAACATGGCAAAAAGCAAAAAAGTTATTGCATTATATTTGTCCTTTAATGCATAAACAAACAATAAAGCTGAAATATTTTGTTCTGGAAAATTAAAAATATATCCATCACAATCATTTTCAGTCTAAATGAAACCTTCATTGCGGACTTGTTATATTCTTGGACATCATCCCCTATCACTGAGAGAAATGTCTAAACAGGGCCAAACATCCATAAAACGCCTGACCAGTCGACCACCTGCCCGGCCTCATCAGAGTGCTGAGAGCTGACCTGTGATATGGAGCGCGCGCTAAATGAAAGGTGACACTGGCCTGTAATGAGCCGGCCGCGATGCCTCATAAATACATGTCCATTTGCCAAACAGGCTTCAACCGGTGCATTACAAAGACGGTGTTTCAAACTGCCTGGTGACTGATATGCATGGCTTACCTTTGTAATTGTCTTGGTGCGCTGGACCCACACTCACGGACCGTCGTAACAGCGTGCTAATGTAGAATGTGCTAGGATGGATCCAGAAGTGAATTATCAGCGCAATTCGTGGTATCGAGGTTTTCCGGTCCCACGGGGGTTCATATCATTTCAGCTCCCAAGCTTCACAGCGCAATGGAGGCTAGTTTTGTGTGCGTGTGCATGTGTTTGTGTGTGTGTACTGGATTGGGGAATGCGTTGGCCTGACTGTTCCGGCTCTGGAAGGTCAACGCGACCTCCTGGGGAAATGGGCACAGGTACTAGGTCTCAGAGGGAGCCAATGAACAAATCCTAATTATAAAGTGTAAAGGCATTGAAGGACCTCCAAACTTTCACACGGCTGTCATCACTAACAGTAGGGCACTAAATACTACCTCTGCAACCTCCAGGATCCAACAGCAAAGACATGTCAGGGGTCAGTGCTTCTGCTGTCTGATTTCACACACACTCTGGTTGTGTGATTTGAGTGTAATTGGGAGAGCGGCATGCAAAGAGTATTATTATCATTTATTAAGATTTCTTTGGTAGGCAGAACTATAAGATGCATGAAATAGATGAAATTGGGGTGAAGAGTGTTGAAAGACATTCAGCAAATTGATTTCATTTAATTACATTTTTATACAGGAAAAATAATATATTAATAAAACCTAAGTTCTTGTTCTGAAGTAAAAGATGGAACGCACAAAAGTCTAGTTTTCAGCCAAAGATGGGCATCAGAGTTATGGAGGAAAGGTGTTCCAAAAGCCGGGCAGAGTCTACTATTCAGCCGTGTGGCACTGATGAAATTAAAGCTGACTGCCTTATGTTGTTTTATCTGAACGTAAAACCTGATGGACATGCTCTTTATGTAGTTTTCAAAAGTCAGTGGGAATCGATCTGACAGGGCTGGCACAGAGCCAGTGTTGTGGCAGTTGAACAAGAAGAAAAATAAGTTGTTGGGGGGGGGGTACGCGTGTTTTTTTGCCTCAGTACAGAAAACAACGCTGATGGTCTTATAGTCTGCATTTAATAATAATGTTTCGATGTCTTACATAGTTGTAGATGGAGATAAAAACTAAAACAATGGACCCTGACACTTAATATTTTCAGGTTGAACAATTGTGAATTCATATTTGTGTTAATGGTGATCCAGGAAATGTTCGGTGTAATCAGACAAATATGAATTATGAACACGATTTTCTTTCTAAGAGCACCCTGTCTGCATACAAAATTAGTTCAAGTTAGTCTAGTAATCAAGTAATTGAATTATGTAACTGGGATGATCTCCTTTTAAATAAGAGATTTTCTTAAGTTTGAATATTTATGTTAAGTTCCTGACACAGGAACTCTAATTGGATGGCAGCGTTTTATTCCACCATGTCACATTTCACAAAGTTTTAGTGACCTCTGGACAGACACGCAGCTGTTCTCTCCTGGTGAGCACAGAGCTGGTTTATCATCAGCTAATCCCTTTATTTATGAAGCCAGTGAATTTTTGAACTTTTAATAGCTACTTATTGGTTTCATGGATTAGCATTGAACAGAAGCTAATAGGATTTATCTGCACACTCCCAGTCCAGGCCTGTGAATGCCGGGCTGGTGCTGGGAAGCGGCCATTACAGCTTAATTGAGTCATATTTGAATTTAAGTGTTCTCTCGGAGGGCGGGTCAGTCGTGGTGAGCTGCCAGAGAGATGAGCGTGAAGGATTGGACTGTCTCTGTAGGATCAGGACCAGACTGATCACAACAAACTGCAGCAGCTTATGTCACATTCATGTCTGCATTACATATACATAAGCATTATCCTGCTCAGGCCATCTTTGATTACTTGTCATTTGTTTGTAAAGGCCTGATTTTTATTTTTAGAAACAAACTACCTATATGATCTGAATGCTTTGAATGTTATAAGTCTTTCCATTTTCAGTGACGAAAGAGTTGCAGCAGATTAATGCAAATTCTAAATCAATTATGTAGTATTGCCGAAGCTCGAAGGTTATTTATATATGTGTGTGTTATTTCCTCGTTACACAGCGCCCTTTTCATTCATACAAAACAAAATATTAATGTAAAATAAAACAAACATGACTACTCAACGTTTACGATTATCTCATGCTCACCAATAATAGGATCCTTGTTGGGCTCTACATACAAGGAATAATAGAAAGCAGGTTGTACTGGATGTGCAAAGATGAACATGTCTGGACTTTTAAGTGGGCAGATCATGCTTTTTTTTTAACATGATGTTGGCATCTGCTTTAGAACTTTTAAAAATGCTTGTGTTTGTTAAATACAATAAAATAAATCAAAGAAGAGGTCTTTTGATTCCAAGATTTGGATTAGAGCTCCCTCTGCTGTTTGCAGTAGGAATGAACCATGAAAAAAGGCCTTTTAGTAGCCATTTAGCATGGGCTGTTATGTAAATACAACCATGTGTTCATAGTGATCAAAGAACGACTGTGCATGATACTTCTGGGTTTTAATAACAATCTGAGGGAATAGAAAAATCTGAAAAAACTATGAACACTGATGAACAAAGTTAAAACATGATTAAAAGCCAACATGTCACCTTTAAAGTAAGAGTGTGTGTACAAATGATGAATATTCTTTGTACAATGTGCTTCCACTTCTGCTAAATGGCTCTGCTGTGCCCCTCAGAGTTCAAACAGACAAACGTGGCAGCTTTAGCCTGTGATACTTCGGCTGATGGCTCTGTGGCTCTCCTGCTCGATCTGCCACACACTGACAATTACAGACAATTAGCGCGCGCTGGTCTAATTAAGCTGTCAAAGTCACAGTGCTCATCAACGGCATTCGTCATCGGCACGGCAACAGGGCTTCCGCTGGATTGACACGGCAACCTCCTGGTAACCCGGCGCTCATCAAATTATATGTTCACTCTCAGCTGGAGTCCTACAGGCCATTAGTGTCATCCTCCCACCACTGCACCACGGCACGCCTGACCACAGCGGCAGAGAGCAGGGGCTTCAATCACATTAAACACACACTATTCTGTGGATGTCAATAAAAGTCACACCAGACATTTTCAGTCTGAAGCGGTCTCAATAAAAACATGCAATCAAAAAGAAAATATTATTACATTATTAAAGGTTATTATGTATTTATTATTTTCAGCAAATGGTTGAGTGCAGTATTTGTCTGATTTTTTTTTTAAATGAAAATATATATTGGTGTTTTTTTATTGATCTAGCAGGAAATGTATAGAAAAAATACAATTATTATTATTACTAAGTGGAAGGTTTAAATGATCTCTTTCAAATGCCAAATCTATGGCAAAAAATACTCACCGCTTATTTATTTTAACATTTTCTGGGACAAAAGGCTTTATAAAACAGGATGGCTAGCATGAACTCCTTAAACCATTACACCCTCAACAGAGTTTAGCTGTACTTTATGGACATTTTACGGATTAAAAACAGACCAGTTTCTAGTTTCTGATAGTCTTTTGTTCTATTTAAAATAATACAAGAAACATCTTTTCTATGAACCCATTTCAAGGACGGCGGGTCCTGGGGGTAAACACCAGCAGCACTACCATTCTATATTCTGTTTCAAATAGATAAATGAACAGAGAAGTATTGAATATTAATTATTCATTTCACAGTGCAAGCAGATACAAGCGGCCTGTTTCAGACGTGTTTAAATGAGCTGGAATGACGTGTTGAGTGAAGGTGGGCCGCCGCAAGCTGCATGCTAACTGCCCAGTCCAGGAGGTACTTTTCTGCTCATTTTTGCAATTGTTATAATTTCAGAGGTGGAGCAATGTTCAGGCCTGAATAGGCCCTGCAATATAAAGTTTGTATTCTATGGAATAATATTTTCAATATTGCACAGACCATCTGTCTCTTTCTATTGATGGGTATCAATGCTGAGAGGTGTTAAAGTGACAATTAGCTGCATGCTATTGGCAACAAGACACTAGCAGATGTACTTGTAGTAAATCACTTTAAGTTCTGACATGACCTCAAATCAAGTGTATTTACAGAAAACATTTAACAGATAGTTAAATCGAATAGTCAGAATTATGAAAAGAACATTTCTCCAGCTGCGTTTTGAGACACAAGCAACATAATAAAATGATTAAAACAAAACATGAAAACATCCCGTGTTCCAAAGGTTACATGCTCATCAGTTTGAGAGCTTGCATTTGTGACTCCTGTGTCCACTGCACCTTAAGGATTACGACTACATGCAACTCTGATTCTGTCAGCACTGCGCACCCTGAGCTCCAGTCTCTCCATGACCTCCAGGTGACCTTTCACACCTCCCACTCTCCCCTGGCACTGCCTCTCCATCTGCAGCACCCAGACACCCAAACGATTCAGGAAAGAGAGGATTTGCTGCCAAACGCTCGTCTTGAGTTCTGTGGGCGGTGCAGACACGGACAGGAGGCTGGCAACACGAGCACTTAGAGGATTTAGCTGGATCAGACTTGACAGGGGCACGCTGCATTTAAGAGCAGTTTGGGAAGGATGCAGACAGGGAGGACGTGACAGACTACAAGGCAACATTTAGTTTTTGCCATTATTGATTACAGTGTGCAAACAGTACATTTTCTTATCATCATCCAATTCCAGCGTATTGTATTTGGAGAGTGTTCCAACCCCTATGCGCTGACGTCATTGTGGAAATAGATAAGAGAGCGCTTAGGACTTTAGAGAACTTTGCCAAAGGTACTTGGAACAATTAATATACAGTATTTTGTTACACACCATAAGTAGGAGGAGGGAAGAGTAGTCAAAAATGTAAGAGTAGTAAGTTATTTGAAAATAATATCACTCAAGTCAAGTGGAAGTACAAAGCAGTGGTCCAAGATATTTCTTAAGAAGAGTAAAAAAAAAAAGGTATTCACTCGCATATATATGAGTAATTGCAATAGTAAAATGTCTGAACATAAAATCTGATTTTCAATAAAGTAAATGTAATGGAAGGTTAAAGCATCAAATAATTCCCCTTTTTTCTCACTCAAAGAACTGATCACAAAAATGGGAATCATTAAAGGGACCACTTTATAATAACTACACCTTTGTTTGCCTTAACACAGCATGATCAAAGACCTAATTCATAATGAACATATAGTTTATTAAGCATGCCTCAGGATCAGTAAGGTTAGGGTTAGGTTTGGGAATCATCATTCTTGATAAACTATATGTTCACTATTCACATTTTTTTCATACTTTGAATAACTGTAGAGTGAATGAATGAATAACTGTAGAGTGTAGATAGATAGATAGATAGATAGATAGATAGATAGATAGATAGATAGATAGATAGATAGATAGATAGATAGATAGATAGATAGATAGATAGATAGATAGATAGATAGATAGATAGATAGATAGATAGATAGATAGATAGATAGATAGATAGATAGATAGATAGATAGATAGATAGATAGATAGATAGATAGATAGATAGATAGATAGATAGATAGATAGATAGATAGATAGATAGATAGATAGATAGATGACCACAGGCACAGAACAACATGAGTACCATTAATATATTTTGAAAGCATAAAGTAAATAGATATATGCCATAATGAATGATGAATAATGAACACTATCCTCTGGTTCTTCCTACTTTACCTATCAACAATATTTAATATTACTTCAACTGTAGTCTGTTCATTGCTGTTCACATGTTTCTCTTTCTCTCCACTTCCCCCGGGGAGTGGAGACTGTTTCAGGCACTGCGGCGGCTGCTCCAGTGACGACCCCCCCACCCCCATCTGTCTGGAGGATCGATCTCTACACTGGACGATCTATGCGCCACCCGCCTGGACAGCTGGATTAGCCACACCTCGTCTGCCTGGACGAACTCCTTCTACTTTAGATGAACTGTTCCTCATCTCCTGCTGGAGGATCTCTCTACACTGGTGGACTGCTCCTCGTCCTCCTGGAGGAACTCTTTAAAGCCACCTCCCTCTTGAGTGGTTCTGGCTCCACAGTCCAAGTGGATGCGTCAGTCCTAGTTCATCTGCAGCCTGTCCATCCGTGGGAGTAGGATCTCTCCTTCACTGTGGTTCTCCCCGAGGTTTCTACTTTTTCCCGTGGGGTTTTTTGTAGTTTTTCCTCGCCGCGAAGGAGGGTCAAAGGACAGGGGCATTCTGGGACAGTTATCTGAACTGCTTTTACCTGTGGCCCATCGAGGCAACTGTTGTTGTGATTTTGGGCATTATAAAAATAAATTGATTTGATTTGATTTGATAATTTTTCCTCATTCATAAATTTTATTCACCAGTGTTTTATTAGTTTTTTTTAGATAAAACATAAATCTAATTTTCTTCTGAAAGCTCTAAGCTGTGTGTATCAGTTTTTGAACCCGCAATGACAGCTCATGTTTTCACCTGTCTATCGTTCGAACAAATGAACAACAAATGAACCCCCACCACCACCACCACCACCACCACCCCACCCTGAAGCTCCAGTATAGGCTCCGGGTGCTGTTGTTTGTCTGTGGGGGGTGTGCGCGTCTAAGTGAGCCGTTAAAACCATGCGCTGTCAGAGGCAACTGTCAGAGGAGTGACACGAGCGCGCAGCGTAGAGCGCTCTGACTGATGTAACATGCAGTAATGGCTCCTATACCACACATACACTCCATTAGGGCCTCTATAAGCGGGAGTGAGCTGTCAAGGTGTCCGCATGTATACAGGGCACCTTCAACTGTCGGGAAAAGGAAATATAATGTATAGTAATAACAATCAAGAAGAAGGAATCTGGAGCTACGTCTCTGAAAAAAAGAATATCTATGTTATGTGTAAAGCAATCAAAAATGTTTAACTTGTTGTGACTTGTTTCAATTTATTTTTGTACTACATGTGGAGCAAGACTAAAACCTTCATATTTACCTTAACATAGGCTTAATTCATAATGAACAAGTTTACTAAGACTTAATACCCTAGTTCCTCAGCCTGAATCATTTGGTCTTTTTGTACTGAGGCTATTTAAAGTGTAGTTGTTACATGTTATCAGCAAATGCGATCAGTCAAGTCAACCAGAAAATGCACTCAGGGAAATACGTTGAAATACATTGAAACAAGTAAAATAAGCTGTATAAGAACATTGTGATCGCTACTGGTCTGAACAAATGTTAAAAAAAAAAAATCTGCCACTAATTGTCTGTTGTTTTGGCATTTCTGGTTGAGCAAGACTTTTTTTTATTATGAGTTAAGTCTTGTTCATACTTAAGGCAGGGATAAGTCATCGTAAAGTATTACCAAAATGTGCTGTTTCTCTGTGTGGCTTGAAAACTGCTTTTTGTGGAGGGCGGGACACAGTTAAGAGTGGTGTCCATGCAACTTCCAGACATGACTGCTTCCCATTTGAAGAGGATATTTGTGCATGTATGGATCATATGTGGTCATTAATTATGTCATGTACAATAAAACAAAAGAGGCAGATGAGGAGCAGTAAAATGTCTTCTTACATATTTGCACATATTTACCTGCCTGCTGCTGTGTTTACTGCCATAAACGGAGCAGATGTTTGGTCAAACATGAGAAGAATCAATACGGACTCTTTGTTTGGAGGAGCTCGCCGCGTCCCCCTGCGCACAAATGAGACGGCACAATGTTTGACGTGCTAATATTGTTTTGAGTGATCATCATTTCCCAATAGGAGCACATAAGTGGGTAAACAAATATGAATTATGTGTGTCATCTGTGCTGTTTGGAAAGCCTCAGGAGGTTCTGACACTTAATGCACAGGCACGATGTACAGTTGGAGCAGCGTTCACTTCTTTGGGCTTCTGGCTTACAATAACTTTGCACTGGTACAGGTTTTAAAAAGTAGTGTCAAAGAATTGCACTTATTATTTGTAATATTATTTGATTATAGGTGTAAATCTCTCAATGTCTGTCGAGTCAATGCTGATTATTTAGTTACTGTTTCATTTGACAGTACAGTTTTATTATCTTTTTTATGAGAGAGTTTAATGATCACTTTGTTCCAAACAGTCACTGCAACAGAGTTCTCGATTGCGCCATCGCACCTCAATCAATTAAATGTTCAACAAATGATAACTATGCTAATTACTTGAGTTATCGTTGCCCCCAAAAGTATTCCTGATGATAAATAACGGATTTATCAGCAGTTAATGGGGTGGTTTCACGCCTCTCTTGTATACTTTTTTATATTCTTTTTGGCTAATGTTTTTCTATGGACATTTTTTACACTTTCAAACAAGATGGTGGATTTTGCCACTAACATTTAATTAATAATGTCCCCATCCCAACTGCTATGATCCTTCCATTCCTTCCTTGTGTCCCTGGTTAAAACATTAACCCCATGATGCCGTAATATGGACACTCAAGGTAGTGAACATACCAAACTATTGATATTTCAAAACAGTCATACTTTTTAACACATTTATAAAAAAAAAAAAAAAGAAGTAAAATATGTTATTTATATTTTCTTTCTTTGCAATGGTGATATCAATCAAAGCTGGGTTGGAGTGCAAACAGAATGTTGAAAATAAATTGCAGAGGAGCTTAAAAAAAAACAACGGTATTGATTGATATAAAAACAACAGCTTTTATACCTGGTCAGATAAAAACAACCTCACTGAATGTAATAAAATAAGTAATTTATGCAATACAGGTGGATATAATATTTTAGAGTACCACTTTATACTAACTACACAGTCGTGTGTTGCAAAAATGCTGCTCCTCCTTATGTTCACCACAGTTACTCTTCAACAGTTTGTTGAATTATAACCATAATTAGTGACAGCACTTGGCTATCTTTACTCACCAGTTGGATTTTTGCGTACATGTTTTTTTTCCTTGTGTCAGGATTCAGTCTGCCTGCCAACCTGCTTACCTGCCTGCAACAACTTGTAACCAAAATACTTACAAGCATCTTCCAACTCTACTCTGATATTATTTAATTGTTCAATTAATTTTATCAATGGTCTTCTGCTCTTGCGTCCAATTTAGAACCATGATTTCTCTGCATTTTTTGTGTTTACCTAATTTTGAGTCTCTCTTATCCATATGTTCCTCTTCTTTTGGGCTGGTCCCTAGTTAGATCCACTGTAACCATGGTGACGTCTTAAGTCTTTGTTCATGTTTCATGACGGCTATTAAAAGTCTTTAAGTTAAAACAAAACAAAAATTGATTTAGCTGTATAAGTCTACTTTAACCGTGCTATTGTGAACAGGAACATATCTGCATGCTTTGTCCCTCTATTAGCAGCTGTCATCTTATCACTTACCCTGCTGGCAGATGCTCTCGCTCTTTAAGATGGAGTTCTCCGTGGAGCGTCAGGAAAGAGAGAGGAGGGGTGTAATCAGAGAACTGCAGCTCCATCTGATGAACACACGTCTGCTGCCGTGGCCCCGGCTCCATAAATCATCCTCAAAGCAAACAACGCTCAGCTCAACATGTGAAGACCTGAAGGCCGGGGTCCACATCGGGTCCAGGAGAAGATCTTGTCCAATCACACCACTCTCCGACGTCTCCTGTGGACAAAACATCACTGCTAACCGCAACATCACTGACTTTCGGTTGCTTCACTGGTATTTTGGTGGATGAAATTGTTTTAGATAAATATATACAATTAAAAGATGTATAGAGGATATAAACTATGTATGCATTAACCTTTGACATTATTATTCAAATTCTACACAAGCTCACACCAAGAACATCATGTGTGGCCACTTGTGACGTGAAGGAAACTGCCACATCATCACAGAACAGATTCACGGGCGTATATTAAAATACAAGCTAAATAAAATCTAAGATTTGACTGAGCGGCTTTTTAAATTCCTAGACACGCTCACATCATGAGAGGATAATCTGATCTAACTGGGGACAAGGATACAATTAATACATATCTTATTTAATTAAAAGCTCCTCTCGAACAAAATGAAGTGGCTGATGTTTCTTATAAAAAATAAGGCACCACATCATTAAAAAAAACAACTTTGTAGATTTATTTTGTGGCCATGGATGTAAATGCAAACAAAACCACAAGAGAAATGGAAACAAAATGGCCTTCTAAGGCACTTTAGCCAACATTGTGCAATAATGTTTTTTTCCATTATGAGAGTTTTATTCTATCTGACAGCACTGTTTGTATTGTGCACTCTTGGCCCGTAGAGAACTAGTTAAACGTTCATCATTAGTTAAGCTTCTGCCTGGGGCTCAAAACAGGTCAATATATCACAGCTATATTTCTGCACATGTGGTCAACGTGGGAGCTGAAATATTGAACCACAAATACGTATATTCTTATTTACTAATCTAACCACGTCCAGAGTCCACAGATGCACACAGAGCAGCCACTACAGACAGCATTTACAAGAGAAGCCATTGGTTTTAAAGGGGCTATATTAGGTCATTTAATGAGCTTTTAACCATGTCATAACAGCGTTCCCTCAACATTGTTTACTCATAGTTGTTTGTCAATTGATTCAAGCATGTTTGAGTAATCCCGTGTTTTTCTGCATTCAAGGCTTGAGGCTTGAGCGTGCAGGAAAAGTCTATTGTTTATCTCCGCCCACAACAACCATATTCACAATTTTTCAACAATAAAAACATGTAAATGACAATCTGCTGCTTGAAATGCTACCATGACCAAATGGGGCCAAGTCAATGGAACCTTTTCTATTATTAATCTGTTTCAGATCAATTCTATGGTTTGCAAAGAAAAAAAGGTTAAATCATGATCTAGGTATTTTACAGTTAAAAACCTCTCAAGCCTACGACACTGCGCCTGCTGCCAGACACTGCGGCGGCTGCTCCAGGGACGACCCGGATGTCCTCATCTGCCTGGAGGAACTCTCTCGCTACAGTGGTTCTAGATCCACAGTCCAAATGGGTGTGTCAGTCCTGGACCATCTGTAGCCTGTCCGTCCATGGGAGTAGGATCTCTCCTTCTCTGTGGTTCTTCCTGAGGTTTCTACTTTTTCCCACAGGGATTTTGTAGTTTTTCCTTACCAAAAAGGAGGATCAAGGACAGGGGATTTGCTAAATTACTTTGAACATTGTTAATTTAAACTGCTTTCTACCTGTGGCTCATTGAGGCAACTGCTGTTGTGATTTTGAATTGAAATTGAAATTGAATTATTTTTCCTCAAACGTTTGACTAAAATGAGCCCCAGTTCACACTAAAGCTGGACTCTCTGTGAAGCAGAGTCTCTGTAGTTATGACCTCTTGTGTCTGGTTTAAGTGGGAACAACTCTACACAGAGGAATAGCGGATTTTAAATCCTTCCTAGAAAAGCTGCTGTCTATATGGTTGGTTGGTTGACAATTCCTCTTTCAAAGATGAAGCTAATTTAATCAGGGGCAAAAAGGGACATGTAATAAAGTTTTTTTTTAAAAGTCCAGTCGGAATCCATATAAATTCATTTCTAAATTGTAGGGTATTTTGGACCTGATCAAGTATCAGTTTAACAGAAGTATATAGTAATTATTGCAAAATAGATCTAACCATCTTGCACCTCTTTATAGTGTTGTTTCACTGAAGAAAGCAAGAGATTGTTATTTGTAGTGTTGATATTTTTGAAAAATAGCTAAACAGCAATGGAGTATAAGTGCAGGTCTGTGGTGAGGATGAGGGGTCAGTAAAACAGACATTTCTGAGCACTCACTGAACACTCAGGATAATACAGGATTACTCAAACATGACGTAATCAATCAAAAATGCAACTCAGATTAAGCTAATGATAAGGGAACACACATTATTACAGAATAAAAAGCTCATAATTATGCATAATATGTCCACTTAAACCTTATAAACAAGTGATTGGAAAGCGAATTAAAGATATTATTTGAAGTCAAATGGAAATGGTATCGGCAAGAACAAAATGCTGACATGAAATATTATGTTTTGGTTACTGAGTTCACAGAATCTTGCAGAATCTCCAAGGTTGTTTTAGGAACACAACTCTAAAGGGGATGAAAAGGCATTGTAAATATTTTGATATTGCTTCAAGAAAAGTCTTACTTTAAAAAAAACTTTTAAAAAACAATATGGTAAGCTCCTGGGACCAAAATGCTTTGTGTTGTCAAAGCAGCACGGTAAACAAGTAGAGGGAACTATAAGATTTAGTTTTTGAGGTTAATCTTTTGAAAAGGGCTTTGTGCAGCTTTTGCACAATGTTACAATAAATATCAACATTTACTGGAAATATCCTGCTTAGTTTAAATGTTTTATCAATATATATTTACTTGGCATCAAGCTGATAATAAGTTCACTGCTTCTGACTTTCTACCAACACAGTCTCCCCAAACACTTTCAATAGTGTGTTCTTGTATCTTGTCTTCTCTTGTTGTCCAGTATCAGTGTAATATCTCTGAAAACATCATGTCTGCTTATCAGTGGAAGCAGAGTGCGGCTGTTTTTGAGGCAAACATCTCCCTCTCTATTCATTTTTCACTCTTACAAACCCATAGCCCCGAGCACACATCTCGACACCGCACTGGAAACTCAGCAATGCCACCAGGCATCATTTCAAATTCAGCATCAACATGACAATACATTTGATTATGGTGACAGTGATTAAAGGTTGATTTCCTGAGTTGGCAGAATGCAGAAGTGCACTTTCAGCAGTGTGGTGATACAAAGCTGATGAATACACCTCAGCGAAACACGCTTTGTCAATCTATACAAGTTGTTTTAAAAAGAAAAAAAAAACTTGGTTTCAGGTAACTGGATTAAAACTGCATGGATTTTTGCCAATATGAATTTGGGATCTTGTAGTATCGCTGGACAATTGGTGGTCAATGTTTGTTGCATTATTGAACAGGCTGGACAATACGGCCAACAGCCAGTCAACAGGGGCCGCAATATGATTGTCAGCGTAGTAAAGAGCATGCACATTTATTGGTTATTGTAGCTTTAAATGTCATTTTAAAAAAGAGTATTGCTGATAGGGCCAGTATAGAGGTATATAGAGACATTCTCCTCAACATTCAGACTTGAGTGGCACTGAGAATTAGCACAACTGACAAAATGTGTTTCTTTGCTTTTCTTAAGACTAATTTTTGTCCATGGAGCTTTTGTTTTGCTCAAATCAACAAACAGCACAATGTCAACAGAAAGTAGTTTCTTTGTTGTTGCTCCACCTGTGCAGGTCTTAGGTGGCTTGTTTGCTAATGGAAGTTGGAGATAAAGGACACTTCAGTTGTGGCACAGGAAGTAATTTCCTCAGATTTGCTCATTTAGTTTACTTGGACGTGCCTGATACCAAACTCCGGTTTACTGCAGTCCGTCTTTGATGAAGGCCACGCAGTTTCACGTGGTTTCGCGCAAGAGCATTTCAAATGACCTGAAAACCACACCAGATCATGCGGCATCTGGCAACAATAGACTACTCACAGATTCTTTCTTTTTCTGGGTCCCGAACTGGACCCAGACTGGAGAAAGGTAATCAGTTCAACCGTGCATGATCCCAAAGTGTGTATCAGTGATAAATGTGAGTGTAAACTGCAGTATTCCTGTTGTTTATCTGGTTTTGTACAACTGTTTACTTGATTTTCTTGTTTTAGATATCAGGTATAATCGTAAGTAGAGTTGTAGACTTAAGCAACTTTTTCACATTCTAGTTGTGGTTTGAGCTTTTACAGGAGAAAATGTCATCACTCATCATTGACATCATTGATTCTCATGCATTTTTGCCATTCACTGCGAAAATGTTGAATTTCTATGTGTAGCTTCAGATGAATTAATTAAAAGAAAGCATTTCAGTAAAAAAAGAAACTTGGACGGAGAGGCCTATAATAATCCATTCAGTACATTTTCCATAGGTCCAGAGAACTTGCAGAGAGGTCAAAGGCCTCCGCAGCGACTGAAGTGATACTGATTGTCGGACCCTCTCTGCTGACATTGATACATTACAGACGCCATTGTGAGTCATGGCACTTTATCAGTGTATGCAGATGCAGATTCATCATAATCATGTCTCCAAGAATTCTGTTGCTTTCACAATTTCAAATTTGCCATGAAGTACATTTTCTTATTTTGTTTTTCAAATGGGTCATCATGAATTTGCCGAAGTGGAAAAACAAACAAACAAACAAACAAAACAGATGGAGTCAATAGACTTCTTTGGTTTCAAAAATGGTAGCAAAATAATTATCTTGGTAACAAATTCTCCTCCCTGGTGGGTCCTGGGAGAACTTAGAATTACTCTGCAGAGTCACAACAAATTACTGTTGTTTTTCTTGAGGTAAATACGATGAATGAAGTATAACAGTGACTGCACAATGTTCCAGTATTAAATGTTCCATAAATTTTTCTCATAGGGATACTGGAGGACAAAAAAAATAAATGAAAGAAAGCTTGCTCTGGGCTTCTGTGGTACGTAAAAAAACAAAAACTATAATTTTATTTTAGATCTATTTCTCAAACTTTTTAAACCACTAAGTTATTCAAATATTTCTTTCTAAAATCACATGTCAAAAATAAATGAGAAATTGACTTCCGGAGCTAAGACGAACTTTGAAGTTGAGCTCCATACGTGAACAAAAACGCTTCATTCCATTCCGTACCAGTACCAAAAACGGTTATTGTCCAAATGCTGGTGCAAAAATATTTAAAGATACACAGCCCCGAATACAAACTATAAACTGACATTCGAAGCCTGCAGCTGAACATGTTAAAAAATGTATCTTCTGTGACAGGATCATCCCTCCTTCCTCCTCCACAGTCAAACCAACATGTCTGAGCCAGCACAACCCTGACACTGACATATGGCAAAGGAACAGGACTAGAGCTGAACCCCTACCCCATGTCTGTCTGCTGTCTGCTCCATCATCATCTCCGGTGGACACACTGACAACCTGCTCCTCCCACCTCTCAGCACGCCATAGTTAGGTCCAGAAGACATCTTTCACTGCTTTGACGGATCGTACCAGTAAGTTCAACATCAGTGTAAAAGCAACAAGGAAAATGTTAAAGTATGTTAAGTGTTAAATTATTTACATCTATTATTTATGTGCATTTCAAAAAGAAATAAACCTAACAAGATAGCCTAGCATTCGGCTCTTGTAAAGGTAGATTGAGCTCGTTTCGTGAGTTAAAAGAAAGAAAGGTTCAAATCAGTGTGTAGAAAGAGCTTGGACATCTGATACAGGCTCTCGCCGAAAGCCATCGGGAAAAGGCGTAACGTCATAACGAACATTCGAACTGATTGGTCGCTGCGTTGCAAAATCGGAACAAGCCGAGAAATAAATAAATCCAGTTGAGAGAAAAACACAGACTTCTTCATCGTCCTCAAATGCACAAAGCACTTCTATGTGCATGTTTTCAAAAGCAAAAAGTCCATAAATGTGTTGAAACAGGCCAAAGTACATCCGCCGGCGTCGCCATGTTTGTTTAGGTTCGTCTATTTGACTTCCACGCACAACGCAGCGCTGATTGGTGTGGCACACAACGGCCAGTGCAGCCCGAACAGCGGCACATCGTCCAGATGGATTGTGGTTGTGGAAGGTTGTGAAAGAGTCTTTTTCTTTCAATTTATAAGACATTAAGTCAGACGTGCCATGCTAACATGTTTTCAAGATGTGCGACCTTCAGCCTGACTTCAGAAATTTGTAGTATTGACGTAATAGCTGTTTATTATTTCCTTAAAAAATCATTGCTTTCACTTTTACGTTTAATTTGTTTTATTTTAATAACTAACAGGGATAAATGAAAGGTTAATCGAAGCTGAACTATGCCTACCTTTCTCTTGTCAGAACATGCAACATCAAAAGTAGTTCATTCATTCATGTATACAATGTATATGTATACTCCGTACAAAAAACAAAAAAAAAAACAAGAGAAATGCAAACCCTACAGAAAACAGAAAGTAAATGAGGCTGGGACAAAAACTGAACTGATGAACTGGTACAAGACAAAGGGAAGGAGGGGCGTAAATACTCTGGGGGAGTGGAAACAATGGGTGTGTCTGGATGTACATAGAGCACTAAATAGTGGTCATGCCATTTTTAGTGCTGTCCAAATGTCCAGCAGGTGAAAAAGTAGTGCTCACACAATGCATCTTGAAAAGTAGTGTCCAGTGCTGGCGACTAGACCAGTCAATATTGACCACAATGCATTAAGAGAGTCGGAAAAACAACAGCGGACAATGACAGGTCTTTAACTGGACACAACAGACTGAATGAAAGCACATAGAGGAGCTGTTTAAATGAACTGTTGCGCCGTGATTATAGACAAAACACTTTAAACACACCTTACACTGCAGAGTTGTATTAGCTGCTTACCTGTAGTTTGAGCTGTGAATAGATCACAAATCTTTGGTAAAAAGTTGAACAATCCAGTCTGTTTGATGTTTGATGATGAATAAAACTTATTATTAGTCCATACATATGTGTATGTCAGGCGGATTTGACTCATATCAATCATTACAGAAACACATTTTTGAGTTTTGCTGACTTTTTTGTCCCTTACACCAGAGTCCCATGACCCACAGCGAGGAGAAAGGAGACTCGCTTTGAGTGCAGGACAAGTGGTTAGGTTACTTTTTTGTGATCAGTCTGCCACATACTTGTCGATATGAATATGTTAATGCTTTTCCTGGAGTATTCTGTGGTATGGAATTAACCTTATAGATCTCTATCAAGACAAGATGGCACCACCAGGTAAAGTAACAAGTCAGATCTGTGGAGAGGCAAGCCCGCTCACAGTAAGAATGCAAGTTTTTCAAAGTATACTTGCAGGAAACACGCCTGCTGTTGAACCTCCAACAAGTCCTCCAAATCAAAACGACGATTTTGGACCAAACAAGGCATGTGGATGTATGCTAAAACAGCGCCCCCTGCAGGTCATGTCCAAATTACACTCATTATAAGTCAATAAGATGTGAAAACAGGACTTACCATGAGTTTTGGAGATTCCAGGCTTACTGTGTTCAATTTTAGCACAGATCCAGAGAAAAATGTCTTTTCTGATGATGACATCTACTTATTCTGGTCATTATTCTGGTCTGGTATTTTGCTTTTGTGTCTTTTAATATTCCATGTGTATTACTGCAGAACCATTTGTATTAATAGTGTTATTATTTAAGTTAATATTTACATATAAAAAAGGGTTAGGGTATAAAAGGGTTCATGTCAAATTCCTTGATTATGGCAAATAAAAGACAATAATAATTAAAAAAAAGATACATTTTAAAAAATCACAGATTTCCTGCAGAGGCTCCGTGATGTAACTTCACAGAAGTTTAGCGCTAGCTCCTTGATTGTGGATTTCACTGTTTCTGACCAGAATGAGTGGATGTCATCATCAGAAAAGAGGTTTTTCTCTGGATCTGTACTAAAAGTGAAAATGGAGCACGCCTGGAATCTCCAAAACTCATGGTAAGTCCTGTTTTACGTCTTATTGGCTTATAATGAGTGTAATTTAGACATGACCTGCAGGGGCGCTGTTTTAGCATACGTTCAGATGCCATGTTTGGTCGTTTTTTTTGGAATCTAAACAAACAACCATATAGTCTCTATTGAAGTAATGCAAATAAGTTTAATGTCATACTGTGAGTAAGGCAATAACATCTCTATAAGATGGCGGACCATCCAAAAAGTGACCTGGTGCACCTTTAACATTGTGTGCTTGTGTTTGTGCAGCCATCATGGCCTCTATCATGAACATCTGAAACAATAAACTTTAATGAGTAGTCCAGCAGAGATAACAACTACATATTTAATGCACCTTGTCACCATTGAGCCATGCCTTCTCCAGAGACACCGATTAACGGGAGATGGAGTGACAGATGACACCCACGGGGAGAGTCCACTACAGCCATCAATATGTCATTAAAAGCAGACTGCACCGCGGGCCTGATGAAGTGTTCTGGTTGTGATTCCGGTGTTTAGGAGAGGCAGCCTCTCGGTAAATGGTTCTAAACAGGTCTCGGGAAAAATCTCAATCAGTTGTCACATCTCAATGAACCGAGACAAAGGTTTAAGGTAATGAGATTAAAGGAATAAAAACAGGATGTATCAATCATGAGTTTTAAAGGTGGAATAGTAACTTTTCTGGTTAAAGCTTGTCTTGTGGAGGTAATGTATCTCTGGTATTGCTTTCCTATATATCGCAAGGTATTTTTAAGAAATAAAAACACACAAACACAATAAATGCAAGGTGGGTAAGTTTAATGCCATACAGTTGACAATTTCGGGCAAAGCAATCAGTACTCTCAGGACAGGAAATACACCTTCATATGTTTGTCTGAAAACTTAGAGGAACCAAACTTAGGACCATACTACTGTAAGGCTGAACCTCACTGAAAAATTACATAGTGTACCTTTAATAACAGTCACATTTATAAGGCACTTTTTGACTTTGGGAATTTAAAGACGGGATCATTCACAAATACAAACCACTGGAGACGAGGCAATGTAAGTGCCCAAGAACACAACAACAGTATGAACTGGTCAAACCACTGACTCCTGGATCAACTGAGCTGAGCAAAAACTGCCTTCTGTTCGCTTTTCAAGGTACTCAAAGTCCTTTACATTGCAGTATATTTATTATTTGAAAAGTCATCACAGCCACAGCTGCCCTGGCCGACTGTTGGAAACATGGCTACCAATATGCACCAACGGCCTCTCTGACTACCAACAACACCATCAAAATTAAACATTCAAACATGCGAGATGGATGAAGTGCCTTTGCCCTAGGACAACAACAGTAGGATAATGCAAGAGTGTTCTTTTTCTTCAATAATGCATGTTTGAATCATCCAGTATTCTGATGTTCTGCCCTTCTCAAGAGCTGAAAACAGTTGCCTTCAGGGCTGTCTTTGGTGGTTGTGTCAAAACAAATAATCATTTGAAACGCTCAGATCAGAAGTGAAATAGTTGCAATAAAATATTTATTTCTGGACGAGTGTAATGTCAGAGCCTTCACCTATTGAAAATAAACAGCTAGATTGTGCAGGACACTGAGCCAGGATGTGGAGGTCTCGCAGGGGGCAGCATGAACAATGGACCATGATCGGTGCAGCTGCAAACCTCTGGAGATAAAGTTGTAGCAGATTAGTTTGTGTTGCTGGCCGGACACTGGTGTGGGCGGCCGGGAGAATGGAGAAGCCAAACAAAAGCAGAAGCAGAAGGTGTTCCTCTGTAGATAAGGCCTTTCTGAACCGGGCTGTTGGATCTGTGACTGATGTGCGCTGGTGCGGCAAACTTGGAGTCTGATAAAGGAAGAATCAGGGCGCAGTGTAATGCTCAAGAGCGGCAGTTACTACCTGTCCTTTTTTGGTTGTTCTGCATCGCCATTCAGGCCCCTGTCTCTCGTCCTACTTATTTAGAGAGTGTCCCACCTTTTCAGTGTTGTCAAGAGAAAAAAAATATACACTTTTTGAGTGCACTGGCTTTAAGGATTAGAATATGTTGGCAGACACTTGCGATTATTACCAAAGACCTTAAATTTCTCTAGTCACAATAATTTTGAGTGATTACTAAGTAAGTGAAATATCTTGCATCTCCATAATTGTATTATAGAGCTGTAAATAGTGATGTGAGTCTTGATTTCTATAGATTAGAACCGTGTTTTGGGTTCCCCTGGGGGAATGACCCAAGAGAGCAATGCGGAAAAGAAGAACTTGCCATCGGGCCTTTATACAATTTTAGATTATTTAGTAGTCTAAATATTTCAAATGTAATATATAGTTATAGAAATGTAACTTGGACTGGTGGAGTTTGCTGTAGAACAATCCAGTATTCCCCAATAGAGAAGTAGAAAAGTTTCAAGGAGCAACATTAAATTATCCACTTTACTTTTGCAGTCTATTCACTGTGTGGGATATTTTAAAAAGTTATATCATTGTACTCAGTCTGACGTTAAATACAGTGGCCCCCCTCTTCCAATCATGGCCCTAAATAAACAGGAGTGTATGACTTATTAGAGCTGCTGTCCATTCAGTGCTTCTCACAGACACACAGACAATTTTACTGCTCTTTAACAAGCCCACGTGAATCAGAATGATCTCTCATAAACACAGGCTGCTGCTTTATGGACTTGTACAGCGTGCTTATAAAATATCAAGTATGGCATTAAAACTGCCTCGCAGTGACAGCTCCATTTGTTTGTTAATTATTATGCCTTAATATAAATAATACAGCAGGCTTTACACCCATTCTGCTCAGCAAACATCCAACTGTTTGATGCTCTGTTTGTTTTTCCCATTTATTGTCATAGTGTTTATGGAAATGGCATAATAGGGGGTGTGTTATGAAAGAAACTGCAGCTATTATTACAGAGAGTATATTTCGGTTTAAATTTTTTTGTAAAATTTGTGGTGGGTGGGGCCTTTCTTGTTGGACTTCACATGTTCTCCCCTTGTCTGGGTTTGCTTTGGGTACAAACAATTTGCTAATCCTCCTTGAGATCTGTAAATGGCTCCCCAAGTGCACTCGGTTGCCCACTGCACCTGACAGGTTGCACGAATGGGGTGAATGAGTCAGAGGGATCTATTGGGACAGGCGCTCATATGGGACAGAAAAGGTCCAGTTGTCAGGCCCAGTGATGCACATTAAAGCCAGGTGAGCAAGCTCTGCAGTAGCCATATGGACGCTGTTAGCTGGGGGCAGTACACGATGCAGGATGAAACTGCGTTTGCATTCGGCTGTCGACTCTGGAGAAGAACTCTGAACTCTGCTTCTCAAAATTCCACACTATGCGTTCACTTGACTTGAAGTGCAAATAATGCAAATGTTGAGTTTTATTCATAGTTACTCTTTGGGAGGTTGGTCCCGTTTTGATTTAGGATGAAAGGTTTGGGTTAGCAATTAATAGACCTACAAATTTTTGAAGTATCCACCTTCATAAACATCCTTCCACATCTGTCTGTTAGCTCCATGTATTACTTGATCTGCCAAGATGAGGTTTGTTTACCTGCCCCAAAGCTCTAAACTTAACCAAATCATCTGATCCTTACCCTAACCTGACCCTAATCGTGAAAAAATGTAGCTACCAATGTGTCCAGTAAAGCGTAATAAAAACTATTATTACCATAAAATATGACATAACAATGCTTTTATAATAAATAAACTGTCATAAGATATCATAAAATCATTAGAAAACATTAACATCATTCCTCTTTTTGAGCTTCGCCAGCTGCCCCTTGCTTTGTGTAACTTTTCTGTCTGTCCATGTATCATCTATTGGCTGCCCTTTATGAGCTAAACTCCAGTGGCGGCCGAAGTTTGGGAGGTCAAATGTGAAGTGAGTAAGTTCAGATGATGAAGTCGGTGCTTAGTGTGAAATGAAGCGTCTCTGATTCCACAGCACTACATCAGCGGCCACATGCGCTCCATCACCGCACTGAGGAAAAGGCTGACAGTGTAATTATCCACTTCCCTTCAGCTCCATAAATAAATAAGCATAACTCGTGTTTGTGTCTGGGTGTACATGAGAGGCCCAAAGAAAACAAAACAGCCTCTGATCGGACTGGAGCTGTAAGTCCCCTGCATGCTTTTGCTAAGTCATCAAGCATCTCTGTCCAGACAAAACATCTCCACTATGTCCTGTTAGAACTCAGTAGGTGGACAAAATGTAACGGTTCAGAAGCAGGAGTTAACATACATACTAGAGTTAGGGCAACATGGTGTAAAATGACAAAAAAATATAATAACAGACCAAGAAGAACCTTTTTCATGTAGAGGAAAGTTATTTTTGCCCCATACTGCATATTATAAAAGCAGTAACACGTGGTGTCAGTTAATATAAGGCTATTTAACCTACCGAGAGTCATAACAAAGGAATTGTTTATTTACACAGTGGAGGTGTGCCTTCATTTTGCTTTGCCATCTCTTGAGCATATGTTTAAAAAATACACATTCACTTATGTAAAGGTCTTGTGAGAAAAACAGCTCAATGTTTCCTCTCCCTCATCACGATCGGAAGAGGAGAGTTGATTAATGATGATTAATGATTGACTGAAGGTGGTTTTGGTAGTGAATATTCCGCATGGATGTATTAAAAGAACTGGATAAGGCATGCCCCTCTGTGTCCCAGATGGATTACTGGCCATGCAAGGTATTGCAGCCCCTTGGGCCCAGCCTATTTCTATAATTGCATAATAATTATAATTATAATTTCTATAATTGGTATTTAAATAAAATGTTAAATGAAATGTTCTTTTTATGCATTTCTAAAATCACAGAAATTACAGTTTTTAAATTAAGTGACGTCACAGTAAACATGTGCGAGCCGTGTGAACGAGCACGTCGGACGATACAAACAGAAGCACGTGGACATGGTTAGACTAGCAATACTTATAAGTTGTATTTTATTTCATTTCAGACTCTTTCACTTGTGATCAAATATGAAAAATACAATCACACAAGCTAACGTTAAAACAAAAATTTGCAAGCTGCGTGATCGCTCCCGTCGCTCAAAGCATGATGGGGGATTGTCGTCACACGGTGCCCCTAAAGCGAAGATGGCAGCCCCCATATCAGGAAGTAATGCAGAAGTAAAAAACTTGTTTTGACGTCATGCGCCAATGAGCACACGCCATAGAGATGAATAGGGAGCCATTTTGAGTTAATCTTCCAGTATTAATTATAGTTCTATGGTATTCAGATCAGAGGGTTTTTTTGTGTTAAGTGTTTTTAGTCATAGGATCTGGCAACCTCAAGTGTAAGGTTCTTCTACTTTCTGATAGGAAAATCCTCAGAGGATCCAGCATAGGAAAAATAAACTTTTCCTGTAGCAATAAGTTCCTTCTGAATGGTCCGTAGTGTCCTGCCTGAGTAATAGTTGGAGTGACTCAGTCTACAACATTTCCATCATGTTCAATGTTTTTGTAATTAAGAATAAGCAACATTTCATTTGAACCTATAAGTCTACACAGAAAACCACAAAACACTCACAGATGTATATTCTAGAATATGCATTTTGAAAAAGTAGACACAAGAGCAGTGTGAGAAACACAAATGTTCAAAAAATAATTTAATATTGTCAACATACAACTTGAATCACTTAATCGCAATGAGAAGAGTTACCAACACATTTATAGGTAAGAGATACATTACTTTAATACAAGTATTACTCAAGTCGAAGTAAAAGTATGGTGCTGGAAAAAAGTGCAAGTTCTTTGAAAAGTTACTCTATCCATTTATGAAACAAAGAAAGAAACAAACATGTGAACAAACCATGTCTTGACAAATGAAGAAATCACACACAACTGCGTATTGTGTCTCAACTGTTACTGGCTTTGCTCATCCATTTTGTTCACTGGCCTGTGTCTCTCTCTCACTTTGAGCTAATGAACTATTTACAAGCTCAACTTTAAACGACTGAACTTTAGTGAAGTTGAAAGTATCTTGTGTACCGCTCCATCTCCATCTTCAGAACACTGCCGCTCTTATTCCAGCGTTGTTTTGACCAGTCCTCATCAACCGCTGCATTCATCCCCTCGTGTCCTTGACAAATAGCTCTGATCACACTGCGAAAGGTCTCATTTGGCTCGAGAGCGTGTGCATGATTGATTATGATGATAGCGAAATTGCTAAGCTAAAGTTGACTCGTTGCGATCCTCTATGTGCCGTGAATGAGTTTTGATGCAACCTTTGTGCCAAATCTATCTTCCTTAGACACTGCCCAGGGGAGATGAGACACTGTGGAGTTAGCGGAAGGAGAATGCATGGGTGGTTCTTCCATTAGCATCTATAAAAAGATGTTTGGAGAACTCTGCACAGGTCAGTGGACTGGAAGGCATTGTTCTAAACTCGAACCTGAGCATTGTTGACTGCATTCATTTTTTATGAGTCAAATGGAGCTCTCCTTTCTTTGCAATATTACTTTTATTTATAGTAGCGGTGCACCTTTTGTCTTGTGAGAGAAGCACGCAAACACAAAACAGCAACAAAATATCTATTGCTTGGATATTTCTCAAGCTTCTATGCGGCAAATCTGACGGCAGTGCCAGTCCCGTCATGGCCGCCATATGTAAAATTAACTTACAACACAGGGCTTTCGCATAAAGCTAAAACAGACACTTTCTTTAGTTCAAGAGTTCATTTTGCCGCAACTCATCTGAGCCACATGTTGTACTTTGGGTAAAAAAAAATGTATCGGAAATTGTGCATTTTATGCTGTAGTGATCGTGATTCAAGATTTATTATTAGAACCAAGTAATGTCATGGGAAGTGTTGCAATATTGATTCAATACAGATATCATTGAGTTTTGCACTGAAATTCTGAAATGTTACCTTGTTTTTTCACTCTGCCCCAGCTTCATATATAATTATTATCAATTAATAATAATTTGATTTTTTTAACTGCAATTTTAAGTATCATCATTTTGTTTGCTTGAGAATCATGTCGATCCGTCCTTCACTATTGCGGCAGCAAATGACTCAATGAGAATTAAACTCATTTTGGAAAAATAATGTAAGAAATTAATAATTCACTTCACAATTCTCCAGATGCGCTGTCTCCAGTAGCCTAATGTCTCCCACATCATTCACACAGTTTATTTTCTTGAATGATGATTCTTATCTGCTTCACTTACAAGCCCTGAGCTCCTTGATTGATTAATGATGACTTTCCATTTTTAGACATAATGCACAAATGTAATTCCACAAAGAGTAGAGACCTTATATCATTAACGGTATATTCTAAGCTAGAGCCTAACACAGTATTAACCGAGGTGAGCATGTAAATAAAGTCTCCATTGACTTGTGTGCAGCACTGTGCAGCATTATGAACATGTCATAGACATAACAACCGTCTCGCAGAACTAAATACAGTCATTCCCTTTTCCTGTTTCCTTTAGACCAGCCTCTCTGTGCTTCCTGCATTCTCAGGTCCCATTCTGGTTTTTATCTGTAGCATCTGCTCCAGCCTCTGTTTTTGGGCCTTGCTCCTCACTTTCATCCCAGATTCTGGGTGCGTTCATGCTGCCCTTCTGTCCCTGCCTCCTTTAACCCCATGAGCTGAGGTTCAGTGGCTCTGAAGGAGGCGCTCTCCCAATCGATCAGGATCACACAGGACTCAGCAGTGTGGTGTTTAAAGCTGTTTGTGTTTGCGAGAAGGTCGGGAGGACCATTCGCTAAAGCAGCCAAGATGTCTTCACTGTGGCAGGTTATTCAGGGGAACGTGATTACAGACTGTGCTACAATCTATAATGTGATGGGATAGAATAAAGCAGTACAAGTTCAGTTTACCAAGCTTTGAACTATGTTTCTGTATTTAGGATGTAGAAGTGTGGAGACTAAAATCTATATCAATATCAATAATTGTGTCTTACATATTGTTGTGCAAAACCGGTCAAATTAGTTTTTAGTGTGTTATTAATAATAACAACAATAATGCATTTGTTTTATCTTTGCTTTTGTTGCTTTACAATTTCAAACCTGATTCAGTTTCTCCACACTCAGTGCTGGTAAGATCCAGCCACGGCTGTCCTGGGGCAGACTGATGGAAATGGCCAATCGGCCTCTCCTAGCACCACCAATCACTAACCACATTCATACTATTGGAAAAGTGTCTTACACCTAACTACAGTATGCACTAGAGCCACTGCTGCTCCACTGTGGTACCTTGTATTCAGAGTTCTCCCATCCCAGCAGGACGCTTGGATTGTGTGAATTTAGTTGAATCACTCCAACTAAATTCATTCTCCGGCTTCCTCCCACTGTACAAAAACATGCAGGTCAATTGGTAACTCTAAATTGGCCCGAGTGAATGAATGTGAGAGTGAAGGGTTGTTTGTCCATGTGAGTCCATCTGTTAACCCTTCAACGAAATAGCCACTGTCCAGACTGTACTCCACCTATGGCCCAAACTTACTGGGATAGGCTCCAGTCACCTGCAACCCCCAATGGGAACAAGCGGTACAAAATGAATGAATAAATGTTTTCTCTCCTTCTCTGTGGTTTGAGGTTTTTACTTTTTCCCACAGGGTTTTTGTGGTTTTCCCTTACTGAGAAGGAGGGTCAATGACAGGGGATGCTCTAGGACAGTTATACATTTGCTAAATTCTCTTGAGCATTATTTAAACTGCTTTCTACCTGTGGCTCATTGAGGCAACTGTTTTGGGCACTGATTTTGGGCACTACAAAAATAAACTGAATTGAAATTAACCCTTGGGGAGGTATTTTGTTAGTCTCTTGTAACGTTAAAAGCTCTTTATACTCTGGGAACAAAGGCCTGGATAGAGAGGTTTTGTAGGCATGGTATTGTTAAGTTAATTAAAAGATAGAAGTTAGGCAGACGACATTGACATTTCTGTATATAGTCTTAGTCTATTTTATTTTATCTTAATCTTATGCATGCCGCTTTTATATATTTTATTATATTTTATTCATTGTTTTATGTTGCACCTTACGCCGAAGCAAGATCCTATGTTTGTGAATTTTCACTGACAATGGCAATAAACCGATTCTGATTCTGAGTCTGATTGACGTGCATCCTGACAGGTGCATTACAATGCTACTGTTCACTTACTAAAACATGAAAACCAGAGCTAGTTCATCTCATAAAGTGTTTGCAGTGCTCCAACGTTATTGCTCACTCACCTATTTCAGTCTAACCATCCAAATTATTCACTCCGATGAGTTTGTAAGTGCTTTACACAACTTTCACAGCAGAGTTTACCGTTACAGTAAAGCTAAAAACAACTAACATGCTAACAGCGCACTTCTGATTTTTTCAGACAATACACATAGCAGCCTGACAGAGATGCTTTTACAATATACTGGGACAATACAGATTTTACTTTATTACATGAAAAAAACATTTACAAGCTGACAGATGTAAAGGACCCGTAAGCGAGAAAATATGCTGTATGAGACATCGTCACTTAACAATCCCATAATCCCATAGACTTGGGGATGTATATCCTGTTATATGAAGGAACACAAGTCTACATATTTACTGCAGGTGAAACCGCGGCCTTTCTTATATTTGGACAAATCAGAAAATCACCTCATGTTAACTGGCTGAGGCTCACTGTAGAACAAACTCTGAAGGACCAGTTCATACAGAAGGGGCACAGGGAGTGCCAAAGTATGACTTCTTGTGACGTATTCATGAAATTCAAAGCACTCTTTAGGTTTGAAAAATATCTGTTGTGTGACAATAAAACATGCATACAATCTATTTGTAATTTAGGAACTGGAAATATCAAACTCTCAAAGATTGTGGGTCATTATAAGGGCATCAACAGACGTTTATGTTTCTGTAACCTTTGCACATTCACTTTGTGCTCCATACCATAAATATGGTCATAAGCAATAATAAAGACTAAGAACTTTAAAAAGGTGCACGTACAGTCCTGCTCCTGCCCATGTCTCTGAATCGCTGAGTTGCTAAACTTGTAGAACAGTAAAACTCTTCCAGGCTTTGATCAGCGGCTCTCCTCAAACTACGGTGCGCTGCTCTTTGTAGATATGAACAGAATATACAGTATAAATAATGAAGGCTTTTCTCTGGACCATGATTGATTCCACTAAAGTGTGTTGACTATTGTTCTGCGTGTGTTATTTTTGCACACCAGGCTTTTGAAAATGCCTTTTCCCTTTTTCAGTTTGGTGCCATCCTCTTTGAGCACGTCTTCATCCCCTTAAGAGCACATCAGAGTGTTTACATGGTAATCTGTGCTGTTTATTCAGCCTTGACAGTATTCTTACACCACAAACAACATCTCCAGTCATTATTGAAATCAGATGTGCCTGGTGGGGCCTGCTGCACAATGGGTTGAGAAAACTAAGGTTAGCTTGGTGTTCTGTATTTGCATAATTTCACTGGCTCTGAGTTGGACACAAACGACTATTCAATTCAGGTTTTTATCTGTCCTGAGAAATGGGTGAATGAGTGAATAACACACACATTTGAGGTGTATTAGATTTATCAAATTGTATATAATATCTAAAATATTTCATTATTTCCAAGAGGGAAAAATTGCCTCTTTGGGTCCCCGTACCCCTGGTTGGGAAACACTGACCTAAGCCACTGCTGGCATAAACATTATTTATAATTTGTGGGTCATAGACATAAAGGTCTACTGAGTACCTTTTCTGGTGGCGTATCCACCACCTAGTCACCTATTTAGCCCCGCCCACTTGTGCCTCTTTTTGCGACAGATCCATGCTTCCAACTTAAAAGCACTTCCGGTTTGGTAGGAACTCTGTTCACGTAAGAGGTGAACGAGGAAAAAGTCTCACCACTAAAATTGTACATAAAGTAGATGGAGTTGTATAAAATATCTAACGTACACGTGCAACAAGTCAGTAACGCACTGATTTCCTGGGAGGCCTGAAAACAGCTTTGTTGTCCATGTAGAACTTATTTGGTGTTGAGCTTGCCTGCCCCGTGTAAACTAATACTATCGGAAAAAAAGATGGCAAACATGGCAACTTCTCAAATAAGGTGAATATGGCATTAAACTTTTGTGTCTCCATGGAAACAAGCAGGTGGCACCATCAAGCCAAGGTACAAAAGGACTTGTGGAAATGCATACTCACCATAAGCATGCATCTAGCATATTTGAGATGTAAAAACATCCGTAATGAAATAAAAGCAATAATATGTTCATGTGAACATGCAGGTGGTGTACCCATCACCAGAGAAAAAGTATGCAATGCACCTTTAATAACAGTATTGCATGGTTGGTATGGTTGAAGACAGACATTGTTCCCATAAACATGTTGTTGTCACATTTAATTTGTAACACACTGCGTTACACTCAAAAGGATTAAAATCTCCTCACATTCAAGTTAGAAATGTCTCTGTTTTATCTGTCATCATTTTTACAAAACCTCAATTTACCAATCAACCGACAGCAGTCACTGCTCATACGTACAAAGCCACTGAGGTTGTCCCACAGACAGCTCCATCATGGCGCCTGGTCGGAGGACATGCCAGTGGGCTCTTCCTGTAACATGTACTAAATCACAGGCGTGGACATGACGGACTCCTCCCCAGGTGAAGGACATCCTGATTCACTGCGGCCCTGCTTTGTGAGCGCAGGGCCGTGAGTGATGGAGCTGTCCCGTCGGAATGAGGGGAGCCCGCCCCCCTGTCACTGCGGGACAGACGGATGAGTCGTCACGGAAACGTGGGCGGATTAGACCAGACTCTGCAGGGCATAATGAGAGAGGTCCCAGGAAGACATCATTTAACAAGTATTTAAAGAGCGCCCGGTGAGAGGGGCCGACCTGTGAGCTCTCTATCTGCCTCCTGACAGGTGCACGTCACAGCCGGGCCAAACTGCAGCGGTGACCAGTGTTTGAATGATAATCGGGATTCTCTAAAAATAGTTTCTCCCCCATAGTCAATCCCTCCTCCACCTGACAACAAATACAGCATGGAAGAACTTTCATGATTTGGCATTGAATTTGTTGCATTTATTTATTTGTTTGAAAAGGACTCAGAGTGTCTCTTTCTTTGGTTCTACGGGTAATGTTTGTGCCTGTACAGTGAATATCTGTGCTCGCTGGTGCTGCAGCACATGTGGTTGTTACAGTTCCAGCTCTGACTAGCCAAGCCAACTAGACAAGCCAATAGGTGTTTTGTTTTTTTGTTTTTTTGTTTTTTTGTTTTAATCAACCCTTTTTGTATACAGGTTAGTTTCTTGAAAGTAAATGTTTGTTTTGTTCATTTGTACTGACAAGGCAGAAATTCTTTGTCCTGGGTTGTGTTTCTTATCTGTGTCCACCGCAAGTTTGTTGGATGGTATTCCCTATCCATGTGTGTTTGAATTCATTTTGTCATATTCTTCTAAGTTGTTGCATTGAAAATGAATGCAATCCATGCCAATCTTGGAGCTTTCCCTACTCATTGGTTGGTGGTTCCTCATCTGTCAGGAGGAACTCTCTCCCACTAGATGAGCCGCCTTGAATTTAATTAAATCATCCTAAAGTAAAGTGCTTTATCTGTCATTGTACATCCAGGACGAATAACAAAATTTGCATAGATCAGATGATTGTTTTGTCCTGAGGATCTACTGAATTTATAGTTTTTTCAGAATTTGTCTAAATGACAGTAATATAAAGTCAAAGGGTGCATGAGGGATAACAACTGAAACCCCTCCCTTGCTTATTATAGTATTGCCCTGGGTCTTTGACTCTGACGTGGCTCCAGTCTTGCACAAGCGATGATCTCCTGCAGCCTTGTGGCATTTTCATATAAATATCCAGTTTATCAGATGGACCCTCAGAGCGCAGAGTCCCACCGAGAGGCTTACCTTCCCCCAGTCCTGATCCCAATCTGGGACCGTCCCAGCACTGACCTTTAGAGCCGCACTGCATAATTGACCTGAGCACAGGAGGCCACTTCACGTCACAAACTGAAGCCGACACTATCAAATGAAATGGGTGCATAGATTTACCAGCAGGAGAGAAAGAGAGAAAGAGGTTTAAACTTCTGCCTGTACTTGACTGATTCTCTAAATGGATGTTCTTGCTTTTGCTTGTCAAGGAAATTGGAGCCGTTTGGAGAAAACCTACAAGGGGAGAACATGCAACACAGAGAAAGATTTTGTTTTAGGTCATTATTTCACAGCGAGAATTGAGAAGTTTTGTAACATTGAGGCACTTGAAGCAGAGTAATTGCATCCAAAATGGCCACTCTTCCTCCAGTGGAAAGTATTAGCTCCACAATGAAACATTAATACTCCTGTGATCGCAGACAACAAAGAGCCGTGCACAGGGAGGAGGCTGCGGTCCGGCGCGCTTGCCAAATGGACGGAGATGGACACGTTTAGTGCCGGGTCCTGACAGGTGGGATCCAGGGCTGAACTCAGGCCCGTAAATGTACAAGCTCCGGCCCACTGAGGGATTTGTGGCGTGATGGAGTGGTGCGGCGGCGCAGGGCATACTGATCAGAGCCCCTTAGACAATACTCTGGGCTCAAACACACTCCTCTGCAGATCGAGCTTGATAAAAATAGACCCATTCATTCCAACAGAGGGCTTTTCTCCAACAACAAGGCCATTTTCAGCCTGAGAATAATGCATTTCCTCTAGGTATTACTGTGGAGTGGCTAAATGGACACGGATGACTTTCAACAAAGCACATTCTGGTTTTAAACTTTAAATCGTCCATTCACTGGCCCACTCCAAAGCTGCAGATTTAATAGCGGACTATTCTGGTGATGGAGACTGAGAGAGGAATATAAATTGCTTTATTTTTGTCACTCAATATTCAGCATTCACTGTCTATAATGGAAAAAAGTAGCACCATGCTTTTGGACAAACACCCAATACAATTCATTCAACAAAATGAAATTGATGTATGTACAACAAAATAGAGTTTCATCAAATACTGAACAATGGCGAGGTTGGCTTATCTTGCACAGATGCTGGATTTGGTTTGATTTGGTTCTCACTTATGTCAAATTTACAGTTCAGCTGTGGCCCAGCTTCAGTTCAGGCTGATTCTTATAATTCATTTCTGAGAGCCGTCTTATAGATTCTTCTGATGGACATTTTGTCACTGGTTTAGCAACAACTCAGAGAACAGTGCAAGTTCATTGAATATCCTTTGGATTAATACAATCTGTCTATCTAATCTATGTCTACCTTCATGGGCTTCTGATACGAAGGTCAGCGGTTCGAATCCCGCTCCTGACATAAACATCCTCGGTTGAGCGTTCAGATCCATTGACCCACAGGTTGGTGGTGCAATTGCTCCCACAGGTGAATACTGCTGTTGTGTCCTTGGGCAAGACACTTAACCCGCCTTGCCCCCAGTGTCTGCGTACTCTGGTGTGTGAATGTGTGAGTGAATGGTTCCTTGATGTAAAGCGCTTTGAGTGCCTATGAAGGTGAAAAAGCGCTATATAAATATGTGACCATTTACCATTTATCTATCTGTCTATCCATTTATCACAAATTATTAAAACATGTTTTGATTCCATTTGTCACTTTGGCTTTGGTTGACTAAAGACATGTTGTGCATCAATTAGTCAATTAAAAGATGGGGTTATGCTGGCAAAAGCTTTCAAACCTATGAAGTATCTATCTATGATTTGATAATCTGTGCTCAAAGTGCACTGACAAGAAGGCAAAATTACAGAAAATCATTTACATTAATTACAAATACGGTATGTGTAGAAAAAAACACTTACATATGTATGTATTTATCTGAAAAATAGCAGACATTTTCTTCCAAATCTCAAGATAACTCAATACATCTCCTTTCTGCTGTTGTCCTCCCAAAAATAATTAGTCGATTAATAAACAGTTAAATATTAACTTTAAAGAGTTCTTTCAACGCTTTGTTAGGTATTTCTTCATGACGTGAAATCATGTCAGACTGCCTCTTCTTCCTAACCAATGGACCAGCCTAAAAATGTCACACCCTGGTTATATTTAATTTATTTTATTAATGCATATTATATATATTCTTATTGGGTCTATATTGAAAAACATTTTATCCAAAAGTTCAAGTTCTAAACCTGGCTCTAGCACACCTGAATGAGAACAGTAAGTATGGTGTCCCGGCTGAGGCCAGTGACAGGTGTAATGTGCTGCTGTAACCTGCTCCAGTGAACACCTCCTCATCATCTTCCTCATAAACTCGTCCTATCAGAGCCAGCAGGTCCAGAACGAGCTCTTTATTGAACTGTCTGGAGAAGGAGCACCACACACAGCCACGCCTCGCCACCTCCTCTGCCTCCTGCGTGGAGAAAATCACCGCGTCCTTGTATTCACACCACGGCTGACCTCCATACGTCTGGGTTAAGGGAGGGATGAAGACTAGTCGTCCTATCTGCAGTTGCACCTTAGGTATTTTTTCTCACCCAGTGTCATTGTCCCTGGAATGCCCATGAGTATCTTTGAAGACAGTACTTTTTTTGCCACCTTACAGGTCGTGGAAAATGTTATGAAGTGTCAATTTGGTTGAACTATATTATATAAATGTATCTGTAAGGAAAATCAGCTGTTTTCTGCCTCTATCACACAGTGGTGCAAGGACATACTCCCTCTGCTGGCGTCCTGAGGAGTCAAGCACTTTCCATGGTATAAAATATGTTGCAAGTGTCAAAGTAATGCTCTTTTAAAAGGTCATCGCAGAGCTGAAATTATATTACAATGTAGGACTGGGCAATGTGAAAAATAGATATATCACATTTGTTTCCTTCTGATTAAACACAGTTTTAAATTTTGTTTTGTCAAATTGCTTTCTATATCAAGGTGAGACACTAC
Organism: Rhinogobius similis; assembly: GCA_019453435.1. Taxonomy (NCBI): domain Eukaryota; kingdom Metazoa; phylum Chordata; class Actinopteri; order Gobiiformes; family Gobiidae; genus Rhinogobius; species Rhinogobius similis. The sequence continues at coordinate 28,638,551 of CM033620.1, read as the reverse complement.
AGGTGAATAGGAATGAAATCTTTGATTTTTAGATATCAGTTTGAAACTTCTCCGATAGTTAACTTCTGTAAATGTGAGGAAAAATGGATTACAAGTTTTTGTTTTTTTTAATATATATGTATATATGTTTCTGTTTTCATACACAAATAAGGCGGATGTAAATAACCAAATTTGCACATATTTGGGACATTTAAATCAGAAAAATTGATAGAACCAGGTTTACAATTTCTTAGTCCAATTTGTACACATATTAGTTACAACATCTGGAAAATTTGGATAGCTTATTTTGTTGTTTAGTAGCTGACTGAAAATTGGCCTAAAAAAATTTTTTTTTTTTTTTTTTTTTTAGACTTAACGCTTTAATAATAATATATATTAAATCAGGCTTGGAATTACATATCAGTAAATCCTTGTATGTTCTGTCAAAATTATATTAAGTAATATTAAGAGTAAAGTTTGGTGTAGTGTTAATTGAAGTGGTGATCTCTATGTCTCTGAGGGAGAAAAATACATTTTAAGAAAACGGCATTTGAAGTTACAAAGTCACATAGAAATCTGTGGATGAAGTGGATTAACTAAAATATTGAATAAATATCATTATGAGCAGAATGGACATGTTGTTTCCACATGAAAGCCTATGTTGACAGCGCAAACTGACTAAAAATAATCATAATTTAAAACATCATATTTGCGTTCATTTCCCTTAAAGTAAACAATAGAAATTTTTAATCGTTGCCATTTAACAGAAAAAGTCAAGTTCAATTAAGATGATCAATTGCAGAGCTTTCTGAGTTTTATGAACTTTAAAAACACAAAAGAGAACTTTTCTTGATATATTCTGACACTTGAAAGTTTTTCATGGAACATTTTTTTCAGCTCTGAAAATGTAGACCGACTATAGAATTACTAAAAAAAACGAAAAAATGAATGAAACAAAACAATCTGCGGTTAAATGAAGAATCCTTACAACATGGTTAAAAACTCAGCCAGTTTTCTACTTTAGAAATACATTTTACTACATTTCATTTCACTGTAGCCAAAGAAATATGTACCAGCCTTGCGTTCCGACCCCCCAGAGTTGACCCCATCGTTAGTGCATGTGCCTCAGGGCTGTTTCACCAGCCCCTGCTCCACACTCCATCTTGTCCTTTCACCGCGGAGGCCGGACACTCTGAGCACACACCTGGACACTGAAGGATGACTCTATAGGCTTCCTGTTCAAACACGCTCACAGCTCTGGTGGGATATGTGTGCGGGTGAAAGGGGTGGGGATGTCTGCCATTTTGGGTGACTTCACTGCCCTTTCATTTTCAAGACATAATGGCACCAAGATAAGACGTCGATGGTGTTGAGTGTTGATGTGATGTGTAGAAAAGGTATAGCCTTGTCATGACATGTTCTCTCTCCATTGCCGTTTTTGTTGCAATGTCGTAAAGCCACAGACAGCTGTCAGCTGATAAATCATTTGACAATCTATAACTCCAACTTGCAAACTGATAAAGAACTATCCATGGTATGTTCTTCTTAAAGACAAATTGAATAGGAGATGTATTTTACCTTGTCGACATGTTTCGGCTGCTTAACTGCGAGCCATCTTCAGCCATATCCGACCACGGCAAAAGAGAAAACCACGTTATGGACTGGGATGGGGCTCGAGTCATTGGATCAGAGAACAACAAGTTCAAACGCTGGATCAAGGAAGCCATTGAAATCAGAAAGCGAGGCACTGACAGCATCAACCGTGACAACAGAGCCTTCCTTCTACTACTCCAGAGACCACCGTGCAACAGGAGATGTGGTCAGTCTGAGCGACCTGCCAGGTCCATCAGGCGCACCACGCCTCAGGAAGTAACATCTGCTGATAAGTGACAAATCACGGTGACAGTTCTGAAGATGGCTCGCAGTTAAGCAGCTGAAACATGTCAACAAGGTAAAATACGTCTCCTATTCAATTTGTTTTTAAGAAGAACATACTGTGGATATAACAAAAGAAGACATAATGAAAACTGTTGGAATGATAAAGAACTAGATAGAGAGCTTGTCCTTGACTTTTGTTTCTTCTTTATGGAAAAAACAAAACATTGCCAAGACATTTAAGGAAGCAACTGCCAAGGAGAACCCATTTTAATCCAATGAGAGATGTTTTTGGATACAGACCCTTAGGAAAAACTGAATGTGACTATCCCAGACCATTACATTTCTATCATATGAGTGAGAAAAGGGACTAAATGGTCCCTTCAGTTTAGCCTGAAACATGTTCTTCACTCGCAAATCAAAAATTGGGGACAGGCCCTCTAATTGTTCCACCAACATTTTTTTTCTTCATCAAAGAATGGCATCATTTGGTGAATGCTATAAGAAGATTTTCCTCATTGTTCGATGTCATTCTAACAGTGACCTTAGAAGCATCCTAAACGTGTGTCATTAAATAAGCCGTTAGATCAAAGGTTCCCAAACTAAATTTTTTTGCCTGGCCTAAACGTTTTAAATATAATGTACATACTCATTACTATTAATTTGATATATAGCATCAATAGGACATTCCTTCAAGTGTGTTGGAGTACAATGGATCATCAAACGATTTGGGACGGCGAAAAACGATTTGTAAAAAATACTATTTTGCTATAGCATTATCATTTATTTTGTTGCTGCATGTGTGTTTATCCAATTGTGTGTTGTTTTTTGCTTTGTGTTACCTTTTCACAACCCTTGCCTTGATCATTTATATTACATTCATGAGTAAAAAATATGCTCCAGTAGTATACACTTGTAAATTTTCTTTGTGCAAACACAAAATTACCAGGACCACTTTGGTGTTATGAGTGCTAAAAATCAGCATATGTAAGAGACAACACGGCAGGGGTTGTTCTAAAAATCCGTTGGATTATTTGTGCCGGGTCAAGTTTCAGTCTATAAACAAACATGCATGAACAGAGCACCTTCAGCCACCCTTCACCAGGTTAAGTAGTTCTGAACCTGCCTGTTTTTCCCCTCACCTCTCTCCGAGTGAGTTGTATTGATTGGCAGTGCAGCTCAGCGTAGCACATTTGGAAAAGCTTTTCTATCGCTGTGCAGACACAGAAAAACAGATAATCCTGAAGCAGCCGCACACAAGCTGCACTCAACACATCCTCCTCAGAGCTGCAGGAGTGAACCCCTTTAGTTCCGGTGGCAGCTCGGTGAGAATGGGACCTCGAGATGACAGCTCTTCACTATCGGACACGCTTAAGGACACTCACCGCTGCCAACAAGGTTATCAGCGCCTTCTGCACACGGCCACCCGCTCTGGGGCTCTGTCAAAGGGTCTTTTACACCAGGGGACAGTAAATGGGTGCAACACTGAGATTTAGTCTGACTGGGTCTGACTAATGCACACTGGAAAGAGAGGGACAACACTTCTGTTTAGTTTTGATTCTATTTGAAAGCAGTCCACTTAACAGCAAGTCAATATTCCACCAGAACTGTTCACGGTCATTCATCCACATGATTTAAATGTGGAAAAAAGTCTCTCAGATAATCCTATCAGCCTTATAAGTTCTTGTCCCTCTCCTCTTTTGTTAACTTCACTCACCTCTGCCTGGTGTGTCTTTGATTGGTTAATTCACTTATCAATCCCGACCACAGGGAAAGTGACAGAAAAAATGTATTCTTGTGGGAAAGTTAATGAGCCTGTCTTGGCTAGTGGTGAGTAAACAACCAACATTTGTTTGCCATGGTTTTAGATACAGTATGTTCAGTTACAATGGAAAAATACCTTCTGTATTGTTGTAATTGTCAAGGCTCCACTGCTGATTTCTCTTTGAGCTTCCCTGAACGACCGATCATCTTCTGTTTCGCCCCTATTTTACAAAATAATTAAACTATTGCTAAGAAAAAATGTTGACAAGAATTTACTAAACAGAGGCAAGTTTTATTACTTCATGGTTCTATATTTGAGTTTTGAAAAATCTCCCATACAGTGAGTGTTGCCCCAGCAGTGGGCAGTGTGGAGGTCTTCAGTGATCAGGAGGAAAAGGCCGGTCACAGCCGTCTGCTCTGATCCATCAGGACGGCTGCTCAATTACTGGCCCACTCCACACCTCCACTGCAACGGAACATAATTAAGAGCCTGAAATGAGTTTTTCACATGGGATGGTTTCAGAGGGTGAGCACTATTGTACTTGGCAGATTGATATGCAAGAGTACTTTAATTTGAAAAAGACAGTGAATCAAGGTGCATTTGGAAACACACACTGAGTACATTCTTTTGTTTGTAAGTCAGATGTTATTTTTAAAGAAGGACTATGGAACTCTTCAGTGGGAGGGTCTTCATGGAGATGTTATTGCTTTGCCTGGAATTTTCCTCAATATGACATTTACCTGATTCAACATCCAATATCCATGGAGACAAGCAGGTGACACCACCAGGCCAAAGCACAAGTCAGATCTGTGAAAAGACCAGTCTGCTCACTGTAAGTAAATCATGTTTTTCAAGTTTGTATTTGAATAAATGCAAAATAATTTTAATGCCATGCTGTGGAACATTTTTGGCCTACAAAATGTATGGAATCTATCACTGAAATTGTTGATCACGGTCATAGAAACGAAGAGGTTGACTGCTCATGTACCTGCTGGCACACTGAGTAGTTTTTAAAGGGTTTTTTAATAGCGCAGTTTTTTACATTATATTTTATACAACTAAGAAATGTGGCTTGTGCAGTTCTGCAGGACAGATTTCAAGGATTATTGAGTTAAATTAAGTATGTTCAACTGGGGGCCTGGGTTTTTTTTGTATCCATGGAGAATGTGCAAGGTGTTAGCGATGGACCATTGCAATGCTATAGATGTTTTACATCAAATACAGCAGAAGACCTTCAAGAAGAAATACTTGGAGGGAATGGCTTGTCTCATCAGCAACTGAAACACTCCGAGAGATACTTGCTATGAGACCCAGGCTGCTGGACAGTGAGGAGTCCTTTGTCCTGAGGGTTATTACTCTCCTCAAACTGCCTAAAACAAATTCTTGATACCGAAATTACAGATAATATTTGTTGCTTGTTCTAATTATAAATAATTTTACAAATGGGAGGATTTTAGTGGGGTAGTGTATTTTACATTTGTTTGTGCTGCCAGTGTACTGCTTGTTACAGAATTCCTGGACACAGTTGGTTTGTCAACTTCTATCATCATTTCCCCGGCCTCTCTGCCTCTCAGACATAAATAATACTTCTCTGCAGATAATGCTGTCTCCACAACGGTTAGTGGCGAAGAATGCATGTCTTTATCTGAGCCAAATCCGCACCACATGTGTTTACACGGCGGAGGCGGGTCTGCTTTACCTCAGCCATGAGCCAGGAAACTGCACCTCAGCAGCTCAGACAGCCACGCAGTGTTCCCAATCTGCAGAGGTCCAGCCCTGCCCCCTTCATCCGCGCCCCCACTCCGGACGTAATGCAGCGGGGTGAGAGGTCAAACAAAGCTCCTATCTGCTGTCCACACACACCTTAACCTGTGTTGACTCCACTCTGCTGCCCATCTGAAAGCTAACACAGGGCTGCCCCTAGAAAATGTTCTCTGGGTTACATGGAATTCATAACATTCATGACGACAATTACATTATGACAATTACATTATGACAATTACAATTTATACTGATTTACTCTAAGTTTCTTTGGTAAGAAAAGTTTAGTTGGCTCAATTAAATTGAGCTGGTTATTGAGCTGGTTTCCATCGTATCTTTTTTTTTTGCTCTATATGTGCACTGTGTGTAAGATTTAAGTTTATCTTTAACGTTATTTGTGTTGTTTTTTTCTGATTGCATGTTCTATTCGTGCTGTTCTTGATTTGTTTATTGCAACACTGGAATTTCCTCATTGTGGGACAAATAAAGCTTCACTTATCTCTCATTTAATCTCGTTATTGATGTGCTAATCTGTGATTTCTGGCTATTAAACTACACTTGTTGATCAGTAATAATTTCTTAAAATGGAACGGGCCCATTCAGATTTATTCTTTTTTTGTCAGGCATAAAGGAAACTATGGACAGAAAACTGTAATTCTGTTAGTTTCAGGCTAATCAGTCATTCAGGCAGAATCAGGATCGGTTTGTACCCACAAAGATTGTTTTAGTAGGCCTTATATAGGCATTTTGCCTGGGCTTTTTTTTTTACTTAATTATAACTCCCTAATTCTCTGCATCAGCATCCAACAATGCCCAATCTTATGTCTGTCCTACCTCCAACAGCAGCTTTATTCCTGTTTATATATAGCCGAAGAATAGGTGGAATTTGAAATCTGATGTTCTTCTGTGCATAGGTTGCTACCACTTACAATTAGAGTAAATCAGACAACAGAGGCCAAAACTACAAAGTGCCAGCTCCACAAAGAGCCAAATTTGTTTATACTCCAAAGAAACAGGAGCAGCTTCAGCTTGAATTGGGGGTGATTTTAGTCAGGCGTTCCAGGAGAAATCAGACCCCCAGCATATAATTTAAGGTTGACAGGGGGTAAATATGTTTTTCATGTCCCAAACCTGTGTGAAAAGGAACCTGAGCAAAACACAATGGTGTGCAATAATCTACCACCACAAGAAACTCATAAAGAATGGCACATAAATAGTAATATCAGCTTGGGAAAGACTGTGCTGATTCTGGGTGGTCACACGTCAAACCCTTTTTGTTGAATGGAACAATGAGCTAGCTCCATTGACAGTGCCTTCAGATGTAACAAACACTATCTTCAGCACAGTTGTCTTCACATTTGCCTTTTTAACTGCTGTGCATGTTTAGCAGAGTAACAACAGAACATGAGCCACATCCTGTCCCTGTTTAGCAGTGGATGCCTCTTGGCTTGCCTCTTATTAATGTGTCTAACTGTACTTGATGGATCCATTACATAATGTAATTGAAAGTAAACCACAGGGGAGCGCTGACCTGCAGCGGATGCACTGTCCCAGCGCACATCAGGCCTCATTTGCATCAGTTTAATTGAAAACACACCATTGGCTTTTCTCCTTCAGTGGAACGCAGGTCGAGGAGAGAGCATGTGTTCTCGGGTTAGTGTCTTGCCCAAGGGACGTGTGGCGGTTCCACTGCTGTCACAACAGAGCTGCACTTGGAACAGCACTCCAGAAGGAATTGCTTTGACACTAGAGCTTTATGCCAGAGTATTTACTCAGAGGAAATTGAATTGAAAAGCAAAGCAAACCAGAGCAGGTCATGTGTGTTTCCAGTCGGGCTCAGAGCACTCTGTGAGGTCTGACTCTGACAGTGGTGTATGCAATTACAAGTTTATGAGTAAATATACATTCATAACACACTCCACATTTATAAATACTGAATGAAGGAGCATTACTTTAATTCAGAATTCAAAAGCCCATGACTCCATTTCAATCTTGAATGTGATTAAGGGTAAGACTGTACTTTCACTGGAGACAGATTTAATGGTTTGGAACATCGCAGATACCTTCTAGTTACAGGTGATGGTAAAAATGGCAAAAATCCAAACATATCTGGCAATGTTCCTTCACCATAACCCATGAGAGGAGTTTGACTGCAGTCCAGAACACCATTAGCCATAACGTCTACAAGTGCCAAAACGCTCAACCGGGCTCAGTGATTCACGTTTTCTTCCTAAAGCAAGAAGGTCTCAGGTCTCTCAGTTCTCAACAAAGGCCTTACTCTGTGGAGTTTGCATGTTCTTCACACCATGTATGATTCTCACATAGGTTAGTTTCCTCTGGGTACTCTCTTCTTCCTCCAAAAACAAGCGTACTCTTGTTTTCTGATTTAAAAAAAAAAAATAGCACTTTACCTTTTCAGGTTTCACGATTAATCCCGTAATACTGACTTAAAATTCAAGGTGGGGCTGTATTGACTATTTACCCATTGGAATCATGAGCAATCCAGACATTTTTTGTTATTATTACAAATTACAAATTATTCTGTGACACACCACCTACTAAAACATTACCAAATCACACCATTTTGGGAAAAAGTTTCATTTACGCTGCCAATAATGTTCATGCCATTGTGTCTGGGTTAGGGTTATTGTGTAGACTTTAAAATGGTAAATCTAATTATATTCATTCATTCATATTCGTTTATATCCAACTTTTTTATGGAACACCTGGCAAAACCTCAAGGCACACTAGTATTCTACAGCACACTGGTTGAAAATCAAGGATCTATATAAAACTGCACAAAAGATGGAGAGATTTGGCTCGAACAGATCACATTTTAAATATCATAACCCCCCAAAACTGGTTCAATACCCACATAGTACCACCCTAACTCTTTTTGTTTTTTGTCTTCCTCTGTGTTATACAAAAAATTAACCTTCGACTGACCTCTAAACCATGTTTGCCCCAAAGCTTTTTGTACTTTTTGCATTGTTTACAGATACGACTTGAGCGCATTCTGACAAAACCACTAAACAATTCTTTCCTTGCTTCTCTGTGGGCTCAACATCTCAGTGATTTGGTTACAATCCGATGATCAGTAGCATTTCTCCTCTGATGTGCTGTGGATTCCCCTGGTCCGGGCGCAGCTGTCCATCAAACCCATGCTTTAAAGACTCCTTTAACGCTGTTTGAGGCTCCATCCCTGCTGCATTTCAAAGTAAGCTCCCATCCATTGCTCCCTCCATCACATACCTGTTTCTCCTCACATCTTCATACTGCGGCCAATAGAATTCTCCACGTGTGATCTCGCAGCCAATAGCTAAGCCTTTGTTGTTACTGGAGACGTTCTTCCAGAGCAGTTAGCGGCTGTTTTGTTAGCATTTTGATATGTTTATTTACCAGAGGAGGTCTTTGATCGATGCTGGGGCTGAGTGTGCTGTTTGTGTATGGAAGAGGGGAGGGGAGGTGGAGACGAGTGTGCTGGGACTCTCAGGGGAAAGACCAGGAGCCTTTTGAATGGAAAATAAAGAACTTCAGCTGGAATTGGACAAGATTGGAGAGATGAGGAGCCATTATCGGGGAGCAGTTGCACAGACTTTAGCCTATTCATTTTAGAACTTTAAACAATAAAATTATAATAAAATATGAATTGAACAAGATGGAGACATTGTTAAGCAATGTGGCACTATTTTTCAAAATCTGTATTTTATTTCTTTTGTTAGAATTAAATGTTTTTTGTTTGTTTGTTTGTAACATTATGTTCCTTGGGTTCCTGTAACATGTTCAGGGTAAGATGAATCCTTGACACCACAAAAATATGTTTGTTCATAAAAATGTGTCTGTGACCATTTTAAAAAATCTACAAGTACATCGAAACACGGTGGAAAATGGTCGCAGCAAGAAAATCAAAGGTGAACTGTTTGCTTCTCTGTGTGTTTAAGTGGGTTTCCTTCATCTGCTCCTGACTCAAGACTGGTAGAAGCCAGTATTCCTGCTCCTGTCCGTGTCTGATGGGGATTGAACCCTTGACCTGTCCGACCAGAGACAGTGTGAACAAATGACTATCTAATAGCAATCCCTGTCTTGCAAACATGTACGGTGTGGATAGATGAATATTTGATTGGCTGTTAATCCGTGAGTGCGTGGAAGTGCTGAGACAAGCTGCAGTGGTGTCAGTGGCACTCCGCGCACACACCAGGCTTGTGTTGACCCGAGAGGAACATGACAAACATCGACCGCGGGTCCGAGCCACAGTAATTACTATTGATTGTGGACATACAACACTGTGCGGTCTTTCTGCCGTCGCCAATTACCGCTCAGGCTCCTCTGCTGGCATGCTGTGATCAGGTGTAGGACCGTCAAACAAACTCCCTCTGTAGGTGGACACAAATATCACTTCTGGACAAGGTTACGGTCAACCTGGTGGATGCGTTTATTCCTAGTGTTGGATTTTGTTGTTGTGTTGTAGAGCAAAAGAATCATCAGACATTGATGAGCATGTGATTTTGTGTTGGCAAAGATATTTCCATTCCTTTTTGCTGACATCTCTAACTGTCACCTTTGTAGTGCAACCTGATATAAAATGTTTTGAAGTGTGAAATTAACAGACACATTTCCATATGGGAACAATGGAGAACAACACTTTGGTTTAAGATATTCATTTCATAACAATATTTTCTGAAACGTCCTGACAAAAAAAAAAAAAAAAGCCAAATTTTATATCGATGTGAAATATGTTTTTGGATTAAAAATAATCATGGACATAAGATATCACTTTATCCATTTAAATAATTAATAATGAAATAATGAAAAAATGAATGGGAAAGTACTTTTGGAACAACAGCGGGCTTCATTGTGGGCAGTAAGTTCAGTGAGTTCAGTTTAATCTTATAGTACCTTTTTATTTTATGATGTTCTTGGGAAAGCTTCGTGGTGTGAGATTGAGACACACAGGCTAAGGAGAACATCTATAGCTGCAGCTGCAGCGAAGCAGTCGCATTATTCATCATCCACACACTTTGATCTGGAGTCCAGCCTGAATCTTCGCTCTCCATCCCTCATAGACATCAGCTGTCTCATACCATTACAGCATCGAGCAGGAGAGCTTCTTTAGTCATAATTCTTTAATGAAGATATGTTTTTTGTTTCTTCTTTTTCGTCTAATATTTAGTAAGAATGTATCAGATCATTATTTGACAAACCACAACACTGATTTAAAACAACTTGATAATAGGTCTGTTGACTTTCTGTTCTAAAAACTGCCGTTGGTCTGCCTTCATTTTATGACACATCTTTTTTTTTTTTTTTTTTTTTGCTGCTTTTTAATCTAATGCTAAAAGTCAATGCTACACCGTTGACCAAAGAATTCATTGTTTATAGCTCAAAATGTTTTTTTCATAGTAAAGACATAGGAATACTTGGAGGATTGTATTGTGTATTATGTTTATGTGAGATTCTTCAACGAACACATCAAATAACTGTTATTTATCCCAGATTAAAAAAAAAAAAAAATTCTCATGGGATATACATCTATGTGCACATTTGATATTGAAATTGTCAAAACATAATTCGAACAAGCAGTCTAAATCAAAAGGCATCACTCAGGGATCAGATCTATATTCAAGCCTCATGCACACAACTGAGGAACACAGAGAGAGGCTGCTGGAGGTTGGGAAGCACGTTCATTACTGACATACAAGATCAAAAGACCAAAGATGCATGGTATGAGGGGTCAGAAAAAGGGTAACTATGGAAAAATACTGCGTGTCCGTTGATCTGGAAGGGTCCTCCTGAATGTCAGAAAACTGCACCTCAGCATTTGTTGATAGCACTATAGACCAAGCAGAAGAGTTCCAGGTGTTTAATCCAGGATTATTTTTGGGTCTCTCTGTGTGGAGTATTTTGTATGTTTTTCCTGTGTCTTGGTTAATTTTCTTTGTGCTCTACAGTGTTCCCCATGCATTTGGCGGCTGGTTCAAAATCTTAAAGAGGATTCTTGTTGGCAGTATGAGGTATAGAGCTGAGGGCAATTTGACCAAACTTCTTGAATACAATAAGATTTAAATGCCTTAGAGGCCCTGTACACAAGTTTGAACTAGGAGTGTTGCATATAAAGTATGTTCTTTCACTCTGATGTTGCACCATGACAGAGAAACAACTGAGTTTGTTATAGTTCCAGTAATCTGCTTCCACATGGCTCTCACTTGCCTAATTGGACAAATTGGTTATTAGGTTATGTTTGCCATAGAATAAAATGTATTTCAATCATTAGCTGTCTTTGCAACACTGGTGCAAAGGGGTTTTCCTGAAGTTGATCAAATTAAAGTTCAGTACATGACCTTTAATCTTAAAGTCTATACGACAGGTAAAACGTAGTGAACATGATTATATTTAAGATTTGACTAAACATTTTGCCTGTTTGTCCCAGGTTTGACAGTTTTCGTAATGTTTATAATTGTACTTCCTGGTTGGACATGAGCAAGAGATGTGACATAGATTGAGGTAATTCTACAACTGTTACCTCGCAACCATTTTTGAAAACAAGGGCCAAAATCCATATAAATTACACAATAGTTAAGTTTTGGCAAATAATAATATCTGACAACACCTTTCTTGAAGAACTGTTTAAACTGTCAAAATAAATACTGTTGAGTTGAATATTAACTGTTTCTTTATTTTCAACTGTACGTCACATTTTGACTCCTGTCATTTTAAACTTTTTTCAAAATGTCTTCACAAACTGCAACTTCACAGATGTAAAACTATGATAATTATTTGACACAGGTGTCCTCCCACCAAACTAAGTCAGAATTAGAAAACAATGAGAACCTGTCATATAGACTTTAACTCCTCCATCCACTGTTCAAAATGCATGACTTAAGCTGTTCATTTTTCAAAAGCACAAACTGTTAAGTGTCAAACCACATGCCCCTACAGAGCTGTCATGAAAAGGCATAGGTTCTGATGTTTATTTTTACAGTTAAATGCTGTTAAGATCCTATTTGAAAAGCAAATCACCAAACAATGGATCACCAACTTTAACTCGGAGCCTCATAACCGACAAGAATCCGGCCGCTTATCCCAATCACGCATCCTCTGACATTTACGCTACAATTTAGTGTATTGTGGTTATGCATTTATTCATGGTTGACTGGTTTAGCAGCTCATGCATACAGATGTGGTGGTGGTCCTGTCCCTCATGCATATACATCACTTTGAAGAAAGCCAGGAAATGCACACGGCTTTGTCACAGCTTAATATTCACATTACAGTGCATTGTGGGTATATGGCAGTTTAGGATATTGATGTTCTAATTATTCTCATATTCTTATTAATTACTCTTGCAACAGCTAGCATATGCATGTGTTGAAATGATGAGAGAATGGTGTCAAATCTTGTGGTAATGAGCAAATTGCACTTGGTTCTGGAAAGAAGTTGGTAATTGTAATCATAATTATATCAATATGACTCTTATGTCTTCTCTAATGCATGTAGAACCCATTTTTTTCTGTGCATTTCCATAAACACTTTGCATTTTAATTATGGTTCTGCATATTCTAAAATTTGAATTGTAGATTTTTCTCATTTTTCTTCAAAGTAGCTAAGAGGAAGCACTGGGTTTGGAGAAGGTTAAATGAGCCTGGATTGGATTTATAAAGCACCTTTCGCACTCTCAAAGCATCATACCTTTTGTTATTTATTCATCAATCGTCCCCTCTAACCAACTCCAACCTCTCGTGCACATGTATTTACACTAGACAAGGTGGGTGAAGTGTATTGCCCGTGGACAGCTTTCAAGGTTAGACGAGATCGGACACTGACAAGGAGGTACAGCTTGTCAATGCCCGACTGTCAATGGTTTGTCACAGTGGGTATCGGGCGAGTTTACATCAGTCTTCATCTGACTGTAGAGAATACTAAATCAGATATCTGTCGGTCTGAACCCAGTCAGAGTGCAAACTGTCCCTGGGAAAACACTTTTAACTCCCAATGTCCAGTCCATTCACAGGATGGTGCCAACAGGAAGGACATCAGGCATAACATTCTTAAAAGACATGTGGGTATTAAAGTGAAACTATACTGTATGTAGATCATTATTTTACTTACAGTGTACATTGAAAACCGTAATACTGATCTAAAATGACATTGTAATACACATTTACATCTCATTCTAAAATTAATCAATTTCATTTACTTATTTTTGTTGTTGAAAAACCTTTATGAACCCGAAGTGCATGATCAGGAGTCCGATTTTTTTTGTAATAATTGTAAGTATAGAGATAAGGGGGAGGTGAAAACACGAATATTCCTTTTTTTTGCAGGATTACTCTATGCATGAACCAATCATTATACAACTTTGAGAAAGCTGATTATGTGGACATGGTCAAAAGCTCACAGATTTTGGATAATAGATCCCATTAAAGCCTCTGGTTCATTGTGGCTGTGACTGTGGGTGTAAAAGGCTGCAGCTGAGTAACAAAAAAGTGGCAAATAAAATACAAATAATTAATGAATGTGGCGAAGAGTAGTGATGGTAATTAAAGTCAGGGTAATGAATGGTAAACAATTAGTCAATCAGCATCCAGCCGCACCACTGACCTCTCTCTCTCTCTGTATCTCTCTCTTACACCTCTTGTCTTGTTTATTCCTTGCTCAGTCTGAAAATAAGCAAGTATTGTGGAGCTGAGTGGCACTTCCAGCTCAGTGGAGAAACATGTTTGGGAGGTGAAGGTTTGAGGAAACTCATTTCATGCTTATTGTTTATTTAATCACATTCCTAATTACTATATAGAGTATAATTAGCACGCAAGGCAATAGTCCGCTGTACCTCTATGTCAAACTGTTTGTACATGTCTGCTGTATTTAGAGCATGACAAAACTGATGCTGTCACTATCGATCAGTGTAAATGACCAAATAAACACAAGACCACAACAGTAATAGTACTTAGTAAAGTTTAGTAAACACTGCAGCTCGTGACCCAAGAATCTGCTTTATCAGACAATGCATCGGATATCTGCATGCCTGAAGTTGTCATGAGAAGAAGACATGGGCCATCTGGAGAGTGTCATGGAGATGGATGTGATACTGAACATTGTGGAAGAAGGGCTTAAGCTGAACAAAGAAAGCAGCAACTTCTTTATCTGGTTAGTAACTCTACTCAGATGAGCACAAGTAGGTAGCAGTGAGTTTGAGTTATTGTTTGAACTATTTCTCCCACTGAAAGTGACAAAAGATTTATGTTGAAAGAATGAATTAAATGTTGACTTTCTTGCACCTGCACCATCTGATATGATTGGTAAATGTTCATGGTTTTGTTACTTTTATATTTCTGCATTATTTAAAGTTGTGTCTGTCATTACATTACATTGAGCACCTAAATAGTAATAACTTTTAATAACTTTTGCAGCTTTTTAATCCTTTTTACAATGTCCTTAATGTTTCAAATGTTTTTGTTATAGAAAAGAATAATCTTTTATATGCCCATTAACTTTGCAACATCACATCAGCTACAGATAAAGTTAAAAGGTCTCATTCATTACATTATTTCATAGTTGTGTATTTCTGTGATTGTGCATAAGCGTTTTATTTGCACTGAATTCAAGAGATTCAGAGATTTAAAATGAGCTATTAGTGAAGTTGGTAAAAATGTGTTTCTCTCCCTAATACATGGTTGACATGAGAATTGGATCAGTATTGGGAAATCTGGAGCCAATACATGATGTGATAAATAGATTTTCCCAACATCGGGAAAAAAAATATTATATATTATTTTCATTTAAAGGTACCTATACTTGAGTACTACTCTATCCACCTCTGAATATAAATGGAGACTGCTATAACTCTCCGATTCATCTGAACTATATAGGTTTACAATACTACACTGCAATAACACTACAGTGCGATGTAGCGATGTACAAGAATTATACAACGTGGTGCCACCTGTGGACATGAGATGCATAACCAGCAGAAAAAATAAGAACATAAAATAATAAATAAGAACAACTGAGTCTGAACTTGCCATTAAAAGTCACAAGTTCCTTTTGAATTCGACACAAAGACAAATTACCCCACAGTGCTTTGCTGACATTTATGTTCTGCTTTCTCCACAGCAGGTGCAGTAAGACAGGGATGGTCACTACCCCTGCACACCTGACCTCTCTGACCCACAGACACCCCAGGAGAACAGCACTCCCAGCAGGTACATGTGCAAGACTCTGCTTCAGACCACCTTTGCCTACAAATCACAGCTCTCCAACCACACTAGCCTGAACATATCATGCCCCCCTCTCCACTGAGGACACCAGGAGAACCAGTCTTTATTAATATTGCATTCAAATAAGTGCTGACATTGTGTGACTTTAAATTCAACTCTGAATGCCTAGAGGAAGGGCAATGTTCTGCACAGTCAGGGCTGCAGTTAAGAAATGGTATAAATACTGATTGAATAGTAAAGTATGCAAAGTGACGTGATTCATGGGTAGCAAAGGAAGGCTTCGGGCAAGTTTTTGTTTTCAGCTTGTGATAAGGCAAACTTTAAGTGCCAGCTATTTGCTCCTGGGCTGTTTACTCACTTCCCATTTGAAGGCCGTCCCTTATTGTTGGGAGACAAATGTCACCTCCTCCTCCTCGAGTCTATGTGCTGGCGAGGAGCTGACAGATGCCTGCGTTCATGAATATTCCACACAGCACCAGCCTCCATGCAGCTTTGATCTGTATTTCAAAAGAAACTTGTGTTGGTGGCACCGGCAGCGGCGTTGTGCCACTCAGAGCACATTTGCCAGCAGATCCTGTTTGTCTGAGGACAGTAATAGAGCAGTGATGGCTCTGACAGTGCCGAGGCCTGTCCAAAGACCAGACCAAACCACTCGTCCATGATAATGCTCCGCTGATCAGACACACACTGAATCAGGACTGGCAGCAGTTTGACCGAGCGCTTTGGCCAAGTCACACAAGCAATGTCTGAGATTATTAAGTTGCGTTAGCTACTCTGGGCTCATTATCCCATGTGTATTTGATGAAAGGTGTTTGAGGGGACTTTCTTCCAGCTACATTGCACCACATTGCAGGTGGAACATATGGCACATGCAGGATTTTCCCGACGGCTTCTCATATACAGTAATCCAACAAACAAAAAAACCCATTCTTTCCTCTGCAGTATAGTCTTGCTGAAACAAAGAGACACCACCATCTGCAGACTGGCACTGACGTCCAGCTCCACCCCCCGCTGGACCCCCTTCCCCCTCTGACCCCAGTGAAACCCAGCAGGCTCCTCACACAGACTGCCCTTTCACAGCCATGCCCTTGTAGTGCCAGCCATCATATAGGGTTCTCTCAGCACAGCCTTTGAGCGGGAGGGGGGCGGTCCCGGGGCTCTTTTGTTCCGGACCTGGGTGGAGGTATCTCGTTCCCAGCCTGTGTGAGTGCACCAAAGCCCCGGCGGAGCTCAGCCTTCCAGTTATAGACCACTCACTCCAGAGGCAGGCTCGCTGGGCTTGCTCTTTGCAGCACACAATTAATCTTCTCATTATTTGACACCACACCTAAAGAAGGACTTGGCCTAAAAACGGGGTGCTCTGGCTAACTGTGGAACACGGCCATGGAAAGATTATGGACGACTTAATTAGCTACATTGTTTGGGTGTTGTAAGGCAAAATAGCTTTATTGTTAATAACGTTAATGACCACCAGTGGATAACTGTGGAGGTCGCAAGGACACCATCTACTGGTGCTCTGCAGAATGAAGCAAATATATGCTTTTGAGCAAGCAACACGGTTACATCGAGGTTAACAGGAAGACAAAACGCATTTTGTTCTTGAAAGTATGAAAACTACTGTGTTTAAGGTCGAATGTGATAAGTGACATGGTGATATTGAGAAAGTTGTTAATCCTCGGCTCTTCACTCAAAGTCCGGCTCCCGTCCCTCTCATTTGTGAGATGAAAACATTGCACATATTTCCTTGACCTGAGGAAAACTGAGGGATCACTGAAAAGATTTATAGCTGCTGATGTGCACACACAGGATTAAGCCGAGTTAATATGAAGCTGGACCGGAGCCATTTGTGGGCTTTCAACACAAAGATCTGGGCCAAACCCCGCCCCTCGTAGCGGACAAGGAGAACCAATGTCAGCTAATACAGGTCAGCTCTCAGGAAAACAACACCACCTTCATCACTTCAAAACATGTTTCATCTCACTTGGACCCAGCAAGATAGAATATGGAGAATATATGTCCAAAAATATAAGTATATTTCAATTCAACTGGTTAATGTAATTAAATAGTTTTGTGCAAATGTTTTTCTGCAACTGTTGGAAATGTATATTTCACAAACGAACACACAATCAGATCTTTACAAGCTTCATGACTTAATTAATCAGAACTTGCATTAATATGTGAAGGCTCCAAGGTGGATTAACAGCAGAATATTAATGTACAACAGGGATTTAACTGATTGTAATTAGCAGTCGAGGGGTTCCACAGGGGACAATTCTTGGTCTGTTATTCTTCAGCATATTTCTGTCCAGCAGCACTAGACCCTTAGATTAAAAAAAACTAACTGGAAGGATAACAGATGACCAAATCATTGACCTGTTCATTCCTTTCCAATACAAACATTTATTGCAGCGGGAAGAGTTCACACCGGGTGATTTTTGGATGATTGTTGATGTTTGGGTGTTTCTGCTCACTTTACGCTCTCCACTGCAAAGTCAAATCAATATTACTTTCGCTGTCTTCTGGAGCAGTCTAAACTCCTTCACCACAACCTTGAAACATGCTGCGCTCTGTCAGCATCCCTCTTCACTCCAGCTCTCTCAGCTCTGGAATACAAAAATATAGCACTTACTTTGTTCAACATAGTGTTTTTACTCTCAGTCTCATTCGTTTAGATCTGCCGGGTGATTTTAAATTTAAATTTAGATTTAAAAAAGAAACAAATTCAAAAACAAGTAATTTTAGCAACAATAGGTTTCCAATTGTTAAAAAATGTATATTGCTGTTTTGTGATTTGAATGCTTCAGGTAAAGTGACAAGTCAAAATCTTCAATCCATTATTTGGCAACTATGTTTTGAAATCCAGAAGTATATTTCTGATGTAGTTAAACAATGTAATAACACATTTTCTATTATTTAGACTTACAGTTTATGAAATATTGCATACATTGATTGTCACTAATTACTCTGTACTTCATCATCAGAAAAGCAAAACACAGGGTCTAAAAGGATAAGACGCTGGTCATTAATGTCAAATCAGAAACCTAATGGTCAGTTATAAAAGGTTTGAGCAAAATATTATTGTCTAGACGTGATCATATAGTCTGAGAATGACTGACGGTTAAGTCACCCAGCCGACAGATTCAAGAGTGTTTCTAAATCATGAGCAATTTTCCAAAAGAACACTTAAAGCTGTTATGTAACTGCCATCCGCAAGCTGTCTGTAGAAGCAGGGGCCATTTGCAATCAGCACTATACACTTCCAAATGAAACCATAAAAAGCTAATGCATCTATATGATTTCATTAAAATATAAGTACGATTAACCCGACACATGGACAATTTTTGCAAATGCTTTTTACATTAGTTTAATGGTGGAATAATTCCTATGGGGCAGAGAGCAGAAAACTTGACATTAAACCGATGTAATGGCATTTGGCAGAGACAGTCAGCCATCCAAGTCGAGGGTGCTAACAATGGACTGGCACAACTGTTGATTTTGACCACTGTCTGTAAAGAGCAAGACGTGTTGTGAGAAAGTGTCTTTTTATTTTGTTTTTCTAACAATGTGTCAAAGGGTTTGTCAGAGCAAGGAAAGATAGATGGACCTATACTTCCCCCTCTGCCCGTGTGCATAGTACACTGTATGTTTGAATCTAGTGTATATAGTGTTTTCTCATACAGGCACGTTCTATTCCTACATATATTCCGACAGAGGCAGTGGCGTGTGATGTATGCTCCCTGTGCGTCTGAGCGGGGTCTCCTGGTGTACGGCTCTGTTTGAAGAGGCACACTTTACATATCACAAGAACACATTTGGCTCTTTGAATGCACTGTCCACTTCTCCTTCTGAAGCTTGTTCCAGAAATCCACAGGTCCTCCACACAAAGACCTTTTATACAGCAAGTTCCTGCAGCCACGGCTTTGCGGTGGTCAACACAATGTAAAGGTTATAGTTTCATAAACCGAGGACATGAATTTTGAAGCGTGTGTTAACATAATGATAGAAACCAGTGCTTCTCTTGTGGTTCTGGCAGAAGGGCTGGAGCTCAGGGCTGTTTGTGCCCTGCCTTTGAAACACTAATGAAGACCTCCTGACAGAGACTGATGCATGAAGGATCTGCCACACAGCCCTGCAAAGAATTAAAGGGAATAAATAATCACTACATGCAGGGGACATAGATCACATAGATAATACTTGCAGATAATTTATTATAATAAATATGTCATAGATATACAATTAATAATAAAATGTCTGCATATCAGTATTTGCTTTTTTAGACTTCAGTGATTGTAAAAACCACCTTCCTCTGCTGCCCGTTTGCTCATTAATCCAACAAGGAGTGAATCCAATCGATGTTGTGGCTGTTGTGGAAGAGCAGAGAGACACACAGTTACCCGTGCGTTGTGATTGACAGCAGCACAGCCATCAATATCACGGCTAATCAGGGTGATGGGTGCTAATGAAGATGTTTAGGGCGGGCCTCTGCTTAATGCACTGCAGCAGGACTCTCTTCAAATAGAATATGTTAGCATCGCAGCACATTCTCTTCATGTTCCTGGATAAACACTCACTCATGTCAAGCCAAATCCTTCATCTCCAAATCACATCAGTCACACTCTGAATTGTCTATTTGCTGCGTCTATTATTAAGTCTTTCTCGGGATTCACATTTGCATGCTATTATATGTGTAATATCTTCTTTGTTTTCTATCTGACAAATATAATGCTTTAATGTTTAAGTGGTATTATGCTGTAGTGTTCATTTAATGACAATGAGCAGTTACTAGAACCAAAGTTCTCATTCCTGTTGTAATCTGTGTGAATCTACAGACCTGTGAATAGCTGTCTATAAATTATAGTCTTCCGTAGACAAGGAATCACAACTGGGTAAGGTATGTTGCATATGTACTCCAACTCTAACCAATGGGCCACATAACAGTGCAACTGCTTCCTCGTCAAGCAAAAGCATACCCCAAAGACTGTACTTCTTCATTAAGCTATATTTAAAGGACGACTCAAATTAGAATAAGGACAGCAGACAATCAATATCTACCTATACAGTATGTAAATAATACAATAAAACATAACAAAACACATGAAATAGTACTTTTACTTTCACAAGTTAGACTGCCTAAATTTGTGGTCTCGATTCCGAGTTCAACCACAGGTCAGAACTCGAGTGCGCTCCTGATGTGTGAAGTACCTCTACCTTCACGCTGGTTTACCGGGTGAAGCATTTCGTGTCTCCGCTCATGCGCTCTGATATAACATTTTTCCGGCAGCAAGTTTCCGGTTCGAGTCCGGGATGGGAGGTGTGATCCGGCAGCATTCCCCCCTCCCTCCCACAGCTTCCCGAGTGCCTTAATAACATCCCAGAGGCACAGATGAAACAGGCTTTCTATTGCTGTTTGTGGAGCGTCTTGTTTGAAGTTCAGCTTGAGATGTCTTCATTTCTGCTCCCAAGGAATGTTCCAAGGCCAGAAAATGTGATGCTGATCCAAGCGAAGGGGGAAGGGCAGACAGAAGGCTATGCTCCCCCCTCCTTCCCCACTCAAATCCCAGACAGGAAATCACTACTGGACATATCAAACACTTTAATATTTTGGCCGTGTGCTGTCTTCTCATTCTGAACCGTGTTGAACCAAGGCTTAAAAACCCTTCACATTCGGAAAGGCCTGCTGTTGGGACCAGCGGGGACATTATTTATTCATGTGATTCAGGCTGCATCCTCAGAACGGGCTTTTTAAGTCTCACAGTATGGAGGAGGAGCTGAAACGCCCAGTGCATTTCTGCTAATACTTTTTCATGATTAGAACAAGCAAGAGTGGTGACACATGTGTTGTTAAAAAGGGACAAAT
This sequence comes from Rhinogobius similis, assembly GCA_019453435.1. Taxonomy (NCBI): domain Eukaryota; kingdom Metazoa; phylum Chordata; class Actinopteri; order Gobiiformes; family Gobiidae; genus Rhinogobius; species Rhinogobius similis. The sequence continues at coordinate 28,617,100 of CM033620.1, read as the reverse complement.
AAGGATATATTGAGATGTGAGGGAATTAAGAGGGTCCAGAGCGCAACCAACGAGACATTATGCTAAATTGACTTTTTAGAGCTTTTAACCATCTTAAAAATGTTTTCTCTTCTCATTTAACCAAGTTGTTTTAGAGTTATTCTGCTCACTGCTCTGTGCTTACTTTGTTGTCAGATTTATTTATTTATTATCAGTGACACAGCCAGCATAGTATAGCCAACTCCACAGCTCGCTCTCATGATCTGCCGCCTTGATGTGTACTTCAACACATGGAGGCAGATATCAGCGGAAGTCAAGTAATTTTAGATGCATTGCAAATTAACATGTCCAAAATATAGAATAATAATCTACAGGTGTCAGATTTGAAATATATAGCACACAAACACATGTCCGGTGGGCGTAAACACACGGGGCTTCACTTCCTGCTCCTAGCCGAATTCTGCTTATTAGCCTAAATAAATCAATAATCAATTAACACAGAGCGGAGAGTGATTAACAGCTGGATTATCACTGGCAGCATGTTAAATCCTACATGTGCGCTACAAATATTTCACAGGGGGGAAACCTATGTTTCCTATGCCTGTTTCTGCCTCAAAGGTAATGCTAACTCAAATTTGATTTAATCAATTATGTTTGTATGTACAGCAGTTGAAGGACACTCTTCTTTTGAGAATGCATAGACAAAAATTTTGCCTTTCATTTTTCTTAAAGTTACTGTAAATCTATGTGTTGTCGTCCATCTTCCATCCTCAGTTATCTTTTCATTAGTCCTTTAGTACTTTAAAACTTATGAAAATGTTTGTGAATTCTCTGCTCCTCTATCAAAGCTGAGTCAGCCTTGTATCAATACTGGTCACTACTCCCACTGCTACAGATGGTCAGTTTGCCTCCGGCCCTGACTAATTCCTGCTGTGTCCACTTGAAAGGACACAGATGTATACACAGGAGGGGAACTGTGCTCCAGAACTCCTATCTAGTTACTGTAGTTCCAAACACAAACAGATGAATGCTTCAGTCTCATTTTTGAGGTTTTAAGTCATGATAAACAGCAATGTTCATGAATAATGTTAGATTTTCTAAACAAACTGTATCCAGAATTTTGCGTCTTTGATTAATCCCACAAATTTCACCTGTTTGCTTCCCCAGATCTCAAAATCCAGGTGCTCTTCTGTGTTTTTAAACTTCAAATAACTTGCCACCTGCTTGTCTTCATGGAAATATTATTGGTTTGCCTGGAATATTTAATTGCATGGCATTAAACTACATCTGCGTACACGAGCAGAAGACGCCACCTGGCCAAGTTACAGGTCAGATCTGTGGAGAGGCGACCCGACACTTTGAATGTCAATCAATGTGTTGTTTAGCAATAAAAACACTTGAATGCAAGATAGATAATGTGAAATATTTCAAGTAAAGCTATAAACTCTCATTGGAGACACGTGACATATTAATGTGTCTCCAATGAGACACCTTTAATTTAATCGGTGTGTACTTTTCCTTCATGATGCTTTAGCTGCTTTAGAGGATGAGTTCTTGCACCCTCCACATTTCTAAGATTACAGTAGAAAATGACAGTGGTGTCAGAGCATCCTCATGTTTTCACTCAAATGAGCACTAATTAAGATGGTCGTCAGAGCAACAAGCAGGGCTCTGTTGTGATATCTCACACATTCATACTGATCAGCATTGTGTAGCAGAGAACGGAGCCCGTGTTGGGTTTTGTTTGTCACGTGCTGCTAACAAGCTCGACGTGACGGCGAAGTGCATGTTGTGTTTTTAGAGCTCAGGAGGAGGTAGGGTCAGTGACAGCAGTGCCCCCTGGAATGCTCCCTGTGGCTTTGACAAGATCTGGAGCTGATTACAGAGCAGAGGAGACGAGGTGAGAACTGAAGAGGAGGGCCTTGTCACTGGGACATACATCAGTCCTCATGACAGCTTGTCTGGGTGTGTAACAGGAAAGTCCACTTGTTCCACAGGACTGGTTTGAGTCATTCTCAATGCTGAGGCCGACGACCTTTTCTTCAACTCTACATACACCAGTCCTTTTTTGTCTTGGGTTTTTTTTTTGTAGTATGTGTATTAATTGATGGAATGATATGGATCAACTGCATATAATTATAACTGCAATAGTTCAGCAAATTTGTACATTTTTGGGTGTTTTGATGTGCAATACTTTTGTTGTGCCGTACGTTTTGTTCAGTATGAGGACTGGGTGAAATTCTAGTGCTCTAGACTGGAAACTATTGATGAATTTGTATTGGGAAATTGGATTGGATTGGATTTGTCAAGTTTGCACGGTTACTACTGGGTTAATGTTTGTACTTGAATATGTAGTGATTGGACTGGCTGTTGTCTTTTTAGTGTGTCTTTGTGTCCATTTCTTGTCCAACATGAAAAAAATAGATTATTTTGTGCAATATATTTCAACATAAATGATATATCTATATATAGCCTATATATATATAAATTCAATACTTTGGGTGGGACTGCAGCAGATACAGTCGGCATTTGAGAGAATGGACAACCATGGGGGAAAACAATCCATTTTAATGTGTCAGTGCTGCACTTTCACCCACTGTCCAAATCAACAACTACAAATGCCGAATTTAAGAGTTATATTGCATCAAATAAAGACATGTAGAAGAATAAAATGACAGAATGGCCCAAATTCATCAAATTGTCCAGGAAGGCTAACGGTACGACATAATTCGCTTAGTTGCTTATCCTATCAAATCAACGTGTGAGTGTTGACTTGACCAGACACAACACATATTTGGACCATCAAGACAAGAGTGTCGTTTTAGTTATTTGTCTTTTTTGTAGTTTTTCCCCAAATTTTAATACTTTCCTCCATATCTGATGTGTGAGTTGGAGCAAACGGCTCTCACACAGAGGTCGAAGGTCAGGGAGAGGACACAGCGTAATACTTCTCATTAGGCAATAACAGCAGCTGATGGAATATAATTGAAGTCATAAATTACAATTACCACCACATATTAATTTTAGACTCTCGCTGAGACTAACGACAATGATCCAGCAATCAATCAGAGAAACACGGCAACGAGAAACTGCTATTTATTTCATTAGCTCTAGCAATCATATGTCCATTATGTTACTTGGTTCATTTTCCAGTCTTAAATCCAGCTCTGCATTCCCCTTTCACTGAGTGCAGTGTCACACAGATGTGGCCTATTACTGTGACGCACAAATGGGCACTTATTCCTATCCGCACATCTTCATTTCTCATGCAGACCGAGTTGAGGCCGGACTTTTCAAAGTGCCCTCGTCACCGGATCCATTTTCTTCTGAGGCTCAGTGTGACTCGATGGTGGATTTGTTTTGTTCTCACACTCGTCCCTGGGTGCGTACAGAGGAGAATGGCAGCTTTTGAGTCGCAGCGCTCAGAGATGATGGGGTGATTGATGGATGCAGGTCTGTGCCGAGAATACCAATGGTGGGTTTTGATTCCCGCTCCCCGTGGGACGGAAGGAGAGCGCGGCTTTCATGACAGAGGACTTCCACAGCACAGGGACGCAGCGCTCAGAACACAGAACTGTCCACACTAAAGACACGTCGACCGAAGGAGAGCGGGGAAACTTCATGTACGTATGTGGGGATTGGGAGTTTACATAAAGGACGCGTTTGAATATTTTGGTGGCAAGGATATTTCAGGATTTGGAAGTGGACACACATTGTTTTATAAGACTTAAATAACAGATAAATATAAGTGCTGGCTGATTCAGATACTGTAAATATATATCAAATCAAATCAATTTATTTTTACAATGCCCAAAATCACAACAACAGTTGCCTCGATGGGCCACAACATATATGACTTATGAGAAGAACCTTTCCAACATTTCCTTATTAGCTTGGGAACTGGCAAATATTAGCTAGAAACACTTTTAAAAAGAAGGAATGTGAAAAAAAAGTATATTTTTTTTAATAGGACATTTTATAAACAAAGTGCTGCACTGTAATTCACATTCTCTATTTAGTTCCTCCATTTGTTATTAAGATGATAAAAACCAGTAGAACCAAATCAGAACCAAAATTATATGTAATAATTACAACAATAAATAGAGTGAAATAGAATGTAAAACAATAAGATTAGAAAATACAATAAAATAAAGACAAAGTAAAACAAATCAAATCATATTTACAGGTCACACAATTCAAGTTGTCCAGAGTCTACAGTGCACAAATGTGACATTTAAAAGATGTTTGTTGGACTGTTTGCTGAGGTTTGTGGTGTATATGTTTACACAATTGAGCACATAATGGACACCAATTCAGTCCAAATTGTCATGAAATACAATTATGAATAGGGAGGGGTTGGGAAGAATACTTTGAAAATGTATTACAGAATACTGAGTACCTGCATTAAAATGTAATTTATAACGTATTCTGTTACATGGTCCAATAAGAGTATTGTATTCTGAATACTTACAACACTTACTTTGAGTTGCATAATATTATAGTGTAAAAAAGCAACATATGTTTCAAGGCACTGTTTCTGACTTTTACTGTTTTGAAACAGGGCGACAGGGTGAAAAACTGTTTATTTTAAAGCCTTTACATCAGTCACATGTTTCGTTCACTTTCCTAATGCAGTCGCAGGATAAATATTCAACACCATTTTTAGTTGAATAAAAATTTTAGTTTTTATAAGCACTTTTCACAAGTCTCTTAACCCTAGAGTGAGTTTTGTCATCATGGGTAAAGCTAACAAACATTAGCATGCTAATGACGCACTTCCCGCTTTTCGTAGAATAAAACGCTCTGTAAACAGATGCAGAGAATGCACTCTGGTCTCATTTTCACTCCAACAGATGCTTTTACAATATATCTGTACAGGAGCAAAAACGATTTTTCACTAAATGAAAGAGTAACTACCAGGCAAATGTTAGTGTTCTGAATAGGTATTTTGGTAAACTATGAATATATGTTTATAATCTTGTAAATACCTTTTCCATCATACTCCCTGGTAACAGGAGTAAATCAGAGCTCAGTCGAGTCCACTCCCCCTGTCCAGAGCACACACACACGTAGTGAACATAGATGTAGTGTGTAAAGGCTCCATTTAGCAGTGACGTGCCTGAGAGACGGGGCCTCCGGAGTGGGCACTGTAGAGAGGCTGGGGGGGTAGTTCCTCACACTGACAGAGATGGATGGGTTCCAGCCAAGGACAAAGGGACACCCAGCCTCTGAGCCGTGTGTGGCTGGCCTGGGGAGCAGCTCTGGAGGGGGTGTGTTGGGGGTAGATGAGATGATATTGAGAAGTATCGCGGGGCGGATGGGGGGAAATAGTGCAGGACGCGTACGAGGCATTCTGCTGATGAAGTCCTGTCTGCTGCTCTGACACTGCATGTGATTTGTGTTGGACAGATTGAATCATTCATCGGCTGCTGGGTGCTGAGACGAGCGGAGAGCTGTCTCTTCTGCTCCTCACCAGAGGGAGGCGTGAGCTCTTTCTAGAGCACTGAAGATAAGCCTCAACACTGACGCTCAGAAAACACAATCAAGACTAGTTCAGGGCTAAATGCTCAATATGGTGCAATACATTGAAAGCAAATCCTTAACTGTTTGGAAGGCACAGAAAAAAAAGGCAAGGATGATATTGGTTAGTTCCCCCAGAGGTTCCCCATGTCAGCTGTATCTGAAAGTCATGGTTAAGGTTGAACCCCATGGGGAAATTAATCCTCTGCTTCTGACCCATCCTTCAATGTCGCTGGGGGAAAGTGTCAGGACCTTAGCTGGAGGATTTCATCTATTGTACATGTTTTGGGTTGGTGGGGGAAACCAGACAGCCCAGAAATGATAGTGAGGATGGACTATATTGTTATTGCTAATCATTATAAACTAGTTAAATGGGTGAGTGAACAGGCCCAGTGAACAGACGAGAAAAATAATAATGATTAAAATGCCACATCCAGCTGAAATTCTCTTAAAGTCATTAGAAAATGTCTTAATAAAATGACAATAAATAAAGAACAATTTTCTAGCCCCTTAAATAACGGTTCCTGGGAGCTGATCCAGAAGAACAAAATCTTTCAAAAGAGTGGGGCTGCCCATCACTGCAGGCTATGAGAGGGATATAAAATAGTTAGACGTACATTTTGTAGGAGTGAAGGGTGAAGCTGTCTTGTCTTACATTGTGGCTATAATTGACTTTTGACAACATTGTTCCTTCAAATAGACGAACTCAGTAAAGTTGTCGTTTTCTCGCATCAACTTCTCAGCACTGAGCCATGTTGAAGTGTGGGCTGGCTGCAGTGTCACCTCCCACTAAAGCAGTGGCACATTTCAATGTCCCCGCACTAAACAAGAAAGTCTTGTAAAAGGCAATAAACAACACGTTTTCTCACAGTTTCCTACCCACGTTAGCGTAGCATAAATGTCATCAGATTTTAGTCAATATGAACCTTTGCCAAAACCTTTAAAACTAGCACAATGGAAAGCAGTGTGGCTCTTAAATTGCCAAAACATACAGTCAGTGATGTAATATGCAGCTTTAATAAAGATATTTGAACACGTTATGAATAATGAATAGCTCTTTGCTTTTGTTTCATCATTATTTAAATTTCAGCGCTGTATAATGAGTGCATTTTAATTATTATTCTGCACCACACTACAGTCTTGATAATTGGGCTCATTTCTTCAAAGTATTTGCACACATTGTAACAGGGTGCAAGAGGTCGCGGCGTGTTGATTTTCATAGAACTCCACGGCTTTCTAAACATCCAAGGTTAAAGTGATGCACGGCATATTGGTTTGTGCCAGGCCCGCGTTTAATGTCTTTTTAAAGAGATTTTTAAGTGCTTAACCTGGCTCTGAGCCTATGTTTCAGTGCAATAACACACACGTCTGAGGAAGGCCTTGAAAGTGCCGCCTTTACAATGAACCCTGTTTATTCAGCATTTTAAAAACATGTTGTTTAAGAATATACTTTTTCTTTTTGCTTAAAATCGACAGTGTTCAATTTTTCCTGAGTTTGTCAAGACTATTACCCAGGTGGAGTAACAAAAGTTGTACTCAAGTAAAATAATACCTTTACTTTAAAATTAAATTCCTCAAGGAAAAAGTGGTGGTTGAATAAATTACTCAATTAAGTATATATAAAATAAGTATTTAAGGGAACATTGTACTATATTAAGAAGTTAAGGCTGGAAGGATAATACATTAATTAATTCCCCCAAAAATGTAAATGTTCAAATCATTAAAATAATTTCAACCCAAAGTCTTGGTCACTTTGTTTAAATATATTCTAAAAGTAGGTGTCTGCAAACGACATCAGAAGTACAATTATATTAAAACGTTACTAAAATAAACATACTGCAGCATACTGTGCCTCTGCTCTTTGGCAATGCTGATACGGACAATGAATACTTTGAGACTTCCAGCAAAAGTGAAGAAATGCACATGACACATTACTCTCTGTTTTATAGCTGCACATTCCAGAATTGTGAAGAAGGCCGTGCATGTCTCGCAATCCAGTTTACAAGCAGAGTTTCTGTTCTTTTTAATAGCCATTTCGCTCCTGGCACGGACAGATTTATTAGGAGGCGCTTATTGGAAAATATGAGCCCTATTAGCATTTAATTGAGACAGCAGATACGTAGGGCTGCTTCAGTTTGACTTCTTCAAAGGTGAACACTGTAAATCAAACGCTGTAGTTAAAATGGCCCCTCTCTCTTTGTCTTTCTCCAAATGAAGGCTCCGCGGTTGGCAGAGCCTGGTCGGTATTTTCCAAACCCCGGTGGATAATTAGGATGTCCGCTGATGAGGCAGATCTGAGAATGTGTCTCTGCTGATTACCATTATTTTTCATAACGCTAGGTCTCAAGGTGACACTGCCTTAAAATAACAGTCCATCTAAGCCCAGGTCTCAGCGAAGCAGAGTTTGTAAATGAAGAGAAGACTGGAACACTGTGGGCACCTGGTGGAGCACTTGAGAGTGATTGAAACTGAGTCTGTGAATTTAAACGTGAACAAGGAATACGGTTTATTAAAAATATACATGATTCACAAAGTTTTTGAAAGTTCCTCAATGTTTCACAAGATGCAGGTCTTATGATTATACACGATTACACGAGTATTCACAATTACTGACATGGCCAAACAAATACTTTTTTAACTCACGTTATTCCTCCAGTATGTGAAAGTAAATGTGACATGAACTAAACAGCATTTACATTTAAGTTTAACTCTAACCTAGACCTGAAATATTATTATTATTTTCACTTTTTTTTTAATTAATCACAATTATAATAATTTGGTTTTTACTCTTATATTATTATATACAATAGTAGCGGTTATATTGGAATTTTAGCTGATATTTTGTTTTTTAGCTTCTTTTTTTCCCCTTTTTTTTTTCAGTCCAGATTTGTCTTTTTTAAAAAACTGGTAAGTGAAAACGGAAGCAAGTAAAACCAAAAATGTGGCTGCATGTGTGAACAATCATGTAACAAATATGTTTTTATATCTTGTTGTTATTATGTAATTTTATTTATTTATTGTTTTTACAGTGAGAGTAAAGTTCATTTGTGAAAATTACTATATATCTTAACATTCATTTGTGGGTTGCCTTGCTATTGATTTTAAAATGTTGAGAAATATCAGTTATCGGCCACAACAGCAAGACAAATAATGGGTAATGATAAAAGCTGAGCCATCTAGTTTAGTGCTACTTTAATCCCCTTTGCAAATCTTATGGCTGAAGCTCTATCCACCAATTCAGATCATTTTATTGACAAATCAAACATGAAGCAACCAATATGCAAATCAGTCCACGATCCAACAAAAATAAATGCACGACACATGTTCAGATCTGGGTCGACACGGCTTTGTTTTGTGCAATTCTCCGTCTGTGCACTTTGAGCCTGCCAATCTGCAAATAGCACCCAATGTTTGGCTGATAGCGCCTTATGAGCGACATCACACAAAGATTTCATATGCATATTGATTTAATGTTTCCGACGGCAGCAGGCACAATGCCTTATGGCGCGGCACACTGGCTGTCTGTGGGCGTTCACTGCGGGAAATAAAGAACTGCTACAGGAATAAAGGTTAGCAAGATGAACAGCCAATATATGGGCGGTCAATAAATGTAAAAGCGCTAAGGATGCCAGAAGCCGGACTGAGCTGTGCCAGATCGCATGCATCCTTTTATGAGCGGAGCAGAATGGTCCAGTAGAGGGGAAAAGGCTGTTTCTAGTAATAGAGTGGCATGATTGCAGATTGGTGTACACAAAACTGATCCAAATGATTATTCTGGACGCTGTGAGAATGCATGAATTGATTTTCTTGTATGCCAGTCAGAGTTTTAGATTTTCCACTCACAGCTGCTCTTGGTGGTGACACAACAAATAACCCAAAGCAGAGGCAATCATTTTTTTAATGGTGGCGTTAATAACCTTTTTACAGCTGTTGGCCTGAGGACATTTTATTATACAGTATTATAACACAAATGTTGAGTGAAAAACCTGATTGCACAAAATAATTGTGCTTAAAAGGCAACATCAGTCCCAGGACACAACAAAGGGAATCCACATTTAAAGGTGCACTATGTAACTTTCTTGGTGGGGGGTCTGCTTGTCTTGTTAATTCTTTGCCTTTTATATTCCACAGTATGGTATTTTATCTACCTTGTTTTTATTTAATTATTCCGGTGGTTTTATTGATAAAAAATACAAAACCTACTCTTTCTGTGAGCATGGTCGCCTTTATACAGATGAGGGGTTTTATTCCTAAAACATGACTTGCAATTATTGTCTAAAAGTGGGACAAAACACAAACTTCGATAAACTTGTTAAATTACCATCTGTCTGAGCACAAATTGTCTTCTGCCTCATTTCTGAACACTCCTTCACAAGGTTTTACCCAGACCGCCCATTTTTAAATCAAGTTGTCTAATTATAGATCAAATTTAACTAGTAAAGACATAATTTTTGTAGATACACACACTTTATTAAGGTTTAGTCTCTTGCTTGTCTCCACTGAGATATAAAAAATCAATGCTATGTTGTGGAACATTCTTGGCAGAGCAATAACATCCACATGCAGACAAGCAGATGGTGGACTCTCCACTAAGTTACATTGTACACCTTTAACTAAAGATCCAAGTACTGCACTGAGGCCATGGGATTTGGTCGTAGCAGAATGTCGCTCCCCATTCTACACCCCCTTTTGCACCTACTGTGCTTACACACATCCTGAGCAAAAAGCAGCTTTAAAAAATCAACTCCAAAGTCACAAGTGTGACCTATGCTTGTGCAGTAGGGCTGAGATTTTGCAAAGTATAACTGGCATGTCTGTTTGTATGAGCAAGATTGTCCTGATACTTATAATAACACTGAAGCCAGACAAACACAGAAATTCGCAGGTGAAAAGTTTGAGCTGAAATCTTGTTCATGTTGTTGTGGGCTGATGCCTGGCTCTGCTCACAGCGGAAGGGAAGGGTGCTGGGCTACTTTCCTTTTAAAGCCCAGGATGAGCAGCATAGAGAACACCCCCAGGATTGCAGCGGGTCAGTTTGATTTGTTCCCAGCTTCTTCAAACGCAGCACCTCATATGTTCATGCCTCCCCAGAGCTACATCTGTGTGTGGGAGGCTCCATCCGCCTGCATTGTTTCACTAAAAACAGAAACAGCCATCTCCGGGCGCTACACAGCCGTATCCTTAGTAACAATGCAAAGCTATTGGATTCTCTCCAGCCTCAGACAGATGGGGCCAGTTTGGATTTGTTGCTGGTGTCCAAAGTGCACACAACAACAAAAATCAATATTCTCCTTGGCAGCGTGTTGTAGAGCCAGCCTTGTTTGCCCGCTGGCTCACTGGTCATCGGGTCAACTCTTTGAGCATCCATCATGGGGCTTGTACATCTAGCCACGAGCCAAACCCAGCCCAGACGAGCTCCAGGCGCTGGGGCCTGAGAGGGTCCACATGGGATGGGCGTGGAGGTAAATGAGACCACTGGAGAGACGGGCGGTTGTGTGAATAATCGCTCTAAGACTTCTTAGCAAATCAGGAAGGAGAATTACCATTAGATTGTGTTTTTAGTGATCAATAACAAAATATCAAGTTAGAGGTGTGCTGTGTAACTTTACTGGTGGAGAGTCTGCCATCTGTTTGTCTCCATGGGGATGTTAGTGCTTTGCCTGGAATGTTCCACAGTATTGCATGTATCTTGCATTTATTCAGCTACAGGTGTTTTCATTGCATAAAAAATAAACAAGAAAAACATGTTGTGGGCAAGGTCGCATCGCCACAGATCTGACTTGCGGCCTGGTGGTATCATCTCCACAGAGAAACGGTGGAACATTCCAGACAAAGCAAAGTGAACTTAGTGAACTTTTAAAGGAAAAATATTATGCATTTGTATTGTTTTTAGCTTTTAAACCTTAAAGTGTCTTCAGTTTGACATCTCTTGTTTTAGTACTAAAAATAAATTGCTTTTATGACTGAATTGAACTGAATTGGGAGATGCCATCGTGACTTAGCTGTGGCTCCATCTACTGGTTATAGAGGTAATTACGCACATGTAAATATATACCCACAATGCATTGCAGTAAAGAGTGGCTCTGATGATGTTGTAGTTATTGTGTTTAGACGGAAAAAATGTTCAGAGCAAGTTTGGCGATGATTTAAGGACTTAAAACAGCAAAAGATTCTGAGATAAGTGATTCATTTGTTCTGTCAAAACCCGTGGTTTTCCTGTTATAGGTGCCACGAGATTGTGGACCATCCAAAATATGTAATATTTTGTTTTTAATTTTTAACTGCCAATACAGTGGTCCAGAATTTTCTTTCTTTTTTCTTTTGTTTCAGGCTTTATTAGACGGGACAGTTGTTGCGTAAAATGGGGAGAGAGTAGAGTACAGGCAACAATTACACATGAGGAGTCAATACAATAACAGTATATTGACATCAATTGGCTTGTGAGATATGGGCAGACTTGTTAATTTAAAGAATTTTACCTCTATTGTTTACTTTGTTCCTGTTTTAAGTCATATATTTGGGATATTTCACAAAAAATAGGAAAAACCAATTGATAACTAAATGCTGGCTCCCTGAACATATTAAAGAAACTGAACACAACCTATTCTACGTGACATTTTTAGTTTTATTATCAGCAGATAGACCTTTGAGCACTTCATAACCCTGACTTGACCACTGGTGAATCCTGGTGCTCTGTCCTGTATATGTGTGTGTGTTTTTGTAATGGAAATCTGTGTTTACTGCCGCAAACGTCTCCCGCTTGTACATAAATAATTTTCCCTGTTGTTTGCAGTGCTTGTTCAAACAGCTCATTACCATTGTGGCTGTGGCGCTCCTGATGCCTCTGCCCCCTGCTCGGGCCTCCTGTCTGAGGCGACTAATTGCTTGTCCCAAACACACACTTTTTTTGTTGTCCGCAGATAAAACCTACTGCAAAACATGCCTTTAATTAGTACCTCCTTTAATAAATATAATTGTCATGTCCGCACAAAGCTTCAGACATAGTTAGATAATGAATTGTGTAACGATTCATTAATGCAGGGAGGCTAAGCACTTGTAATTTCATTAGCACTTTAGCAAACAGTGTGTGAAAGCATCCCCCAAATTGGTTTCATTATGTACAGCTAATTGTACTTTTCTGCCAAACAGAGCAACATCAGAGCGAGCAGCGGTGTCTCCTGAACTACTTTGTTAATTAGAATGTCAAGAGAGTGTGTCTTCTCCTGTGCCGTCGCCACAAAACAAAAGGAATTTAGTTCAGCAGGACAAAAATAGACAATGTTTTTACAGAGTTGGGGTTGAATTCTCAGCTAACAGAAGACATTTTCAATGCCCAAACATTGAAAGGACAGTTTGAAGGGAGTGATGTTGCCATAAACCAACAAAGAATAGCTTTTGAAAACTTAAACTGTAGAACTGTAGAAGTTCAACATGGTGATCTATAAAAATTGATAAACTTTTGTAGTTCTTTGACAGATTTACTTTTTTGTGCTTTAAATTGTGTTAGAAAGTGGTATTTTCAGGAAGTGTTTAGTGTCAGTTGGACTTGATGTTTTGGATGAGATGTAGTTTTGTATGTCTCTGACCCTGTTCTGAGACACCGCTGGACAATTGTTAGGTACATTTTAGCTACTCATCCAAGCAGTTTACACATTACATTTATTGTCAATCGCACCTCACTTGTGGTGGTTACAAGTGCATACTTCATGTTAGCATCTTTCCAAATGTACTCACACCATTTTCTTGATTAAGTAAAATTGTTCACACAGGAAGTAATCATTCAGCTGAGAAGATCGAGCGCTCCTCAAACAAAACAGTGTGTTCTGAGTGATTCCTGACATATCTGCAGAGAGGAGCTGCTCCGCTCCAGCATGTAAATGAGGGCTGATTGCGCCTGTAAAGCACCATAGGGACCCACGCTACAAGAGCATATGATTGGAATCAAAGTGCTCACTCAGATTTGTTGGAAACTGGCAGGAATTAAAGTTGCACCATATGAAGCTATTTTAATTACTTTATCCAAACATGGGGCTAAGGGACACCCGCCTGGACTCTAAATGGAATGGCGGGGTGGAGAGCACATCAAATTAATGACAATTATGAAGGATCCGGTGGTCAGAGCGTCCACATCACATCATGGTCCAGAGGCGCAGACCCCAGTGAGCCAGAAACAGGAGGACAATTCCTTTAAGAGTCGGCTAATTAGACCCAGCACGATACTCCGGCTCTCACCGTCCTGCTGTCTAAGCAGGGCTGTCTCAGGCATTCATCAAACTAGTTCACAAGTTATTACAACATACACAAGTCCATGTGGAAAAGGCTCTTGCCTACATGTTCAATGAAAATTTTGAATACTTTTTCAACAACAACAAAAAATCCATCCTGATAACAGTACATGTTATTTTTGTGATCTTTAATCAGCTCTTCTTGCAGCATTTTATTCGATCTTGATATTCTCAATTTGCATTATTTCAAAATGTCAATACATCATTGATATTAACTGGATTGGATTAATGCAGTGCTACAGAGTGGCATTTAAAGACAATACAAAGAGTACATTAAGTATTAGCATATTTTTCTCAATCTACCTTAATGAGGCAGATTGAGAATCTTAACCTTAATGTGTTTATAGTTAAATTAACTATATTTTTATTAGCAGCATATCTTTTGGCTGCTGTCTTTGACGTTCAACACGATACATCAGCATCCGTCTCATCACCTTTCCATCATGTTTTTTATTCATAAACCCACCTTTGGTTGCCCAACTGTTTATAAAATGAGCTGCCACCAGTGTACTTGGTGAAGTATTTGGTTTGCGTGGTGCTTTTGCTGAGAGCGCTGTGCAGAGAGCAGAGATAAGTGGAGAGAGTGTGGAGGGCCTGTGCCCCAGGGCGTCTCTGTACCGGCCCGCTGTGTGCTCCGCAGGGCTTTACTCCGCCTAAAATAAGATGTCAGGGGATTTTCTCTGCTCCTGTCAGCATCCCTGCCCGCTCGCCAGACTCCTCATTCCTCTCCTCTAAGGATTAGAAGAAGAAGCTATCATCTATTTACACCGACAGCCCACTCCAAACGAGCTGAAATCCTACGGTAGAATGGAACACTTAAACACAAGAGTTAAAGTAGGGAGAATATTGTGTCAGACAACTAATAATTATGACAACCTGTGTAATATTGTGATGTTTTTTTTCCTATGAATTCACAACATTTAAAGCTTTTTGTAGGTTATGACCAGGCTGCATCACCTATCACTGGATCCTCGCTGATCTTTTCTTGGACCACATTTGCAACAGGTTCTGACCCTTACAGACACAAACTTCACAAAGCCTATGGACTTCTGGCATTCTTTTACTATTACTTGTTAATTGCTCTTATAACACCAAAACTTTTAATGTATAATGTGAGCTGTTTACAAGTAAAATGTGCTATTTAAACTCTTGATCCCGGTTTTTGGTGTCAGTACAGAAGCTAAAGCGTATATCTAAATTTCTCTTTTCACCGCCTTTGTGACAGAGACGCTGTAGCACAAAGACTGTTTCAGCCGGGCTCTCCTCTGACGGCTTTTCTCTGCTGTCGGGAGATAATGTGATAAAGCTTTCAAAATGGATATTCAGAAATCTTGTCAGTGGGGCAGCCACACTAAGATCTAAATCTAAGGCTTTCCTTCAGTGTGGGTGAGGTGTTCACAAAGATACTAAGAAATAATACTAATTTTTGAAAACTGCTAAGGTGAAAACCATAATGACTATCTAAAACAAATGTTTGTTTTTCTTATGCTCCATATCTTTAAAAAACAGTAACAGAGATAATCACTCCAATTCCTGATACACACAACAAATGAAGAGAACAACATTTCCTTATTTCTTAACTTTAAACCAGTCGTGGTGGAGTGATATGCTCATATTATTGTGTGCTCGGCTGAAATTTTCACCCAGCCTCCCTCTAATTGGTGGGCAAACACTTGCACCACTGTCAATCCATACACATTACGTACAGTTCCTGTGCACTCTGATTGCCTATAAACTGTGGTGAAAGACATTTTGGAGATTATAACCAAACATGTGCAGTGTTTCAGCTCGCTTAGTTAGAATTCTTCTCTTGACCCTCTTCCTTCAGATTTATCCAGCCCAGCGTAAATGGCTGCTTAGGGTTAGTCAATAGCATAGCTGTGTAAAATTGATCATTGTGTTCCCTGCTCCACTGAAGAGCAGGTGAAATAGTGAAGATGCCCTGCACCTCAGATGGCTCAATAATGGGTGGAACCGGAGAAGAGAGGACGTATAAAGTGCTGACAACAGAACTCGGCACCAAATATCATGTCAGTACACTGCGGCAGAGGGCATGAAAAGTGCCTATAGGAACGATCTGGATATATTTTCCTGTGAGCTCTTGGTTCCTCCTCAGCTCCGTGTCTGGGCGCTCATCTGCTGTGTGTAGAAGGAAACATTCTAATGGGACTGATTAGATCTGAATTGCCTGGCGCTCATCTGATAACACGCTGCTATGATTATCACACACATCTGCAGTCAGCACAGGGTCACCTTCACTGTCAGCATTCACTAGCCATCCACCAGACATCGGCAATCAGGTGGAATGAACACAGCCTCTATCATACACAGCCTGTAAACAAGCTGGTAAAGTAATGTCAATTCATGTTAAAGTTTTGAGTCCACACACAGCTCAAGTTTGGACCATGGGTGGCAGTAATGCCAGTGCTGTTGACATGTTAGAGATGGTCAGACCTGGCAGTATGTTGTATTCATTCTGTTGCTTGTACTGGATGAATGGAGTGATTTCAGAAAATGATTTAATCTATAGGTAAATTATCTTTACGATCTCTGAAGCCAGGCAATTTCTGTTTTTCTCATGGTACTGCTGTGATCAAAACAGTGACAGACTATGAATGTGACTTCACAAAGTGTCCTCTGATGGAGGACATCCAAAGATGAATATGTCAGCTGTCAGCCTGATGACATTTATTCATCTTTTAATTAAAAAAATTAACAACTTCTTTTAACTGGGCCACATGGCCATTCAAATGACTTTTCAATTGACTGTGTGTCTGTATCTGGTTCCAGCCATTTGTTTAACAAATTAAAACTCTTTAATCCCTTAAGCCATTGGCAACAGACGGACCTTATTTAGAATTATGTATATTCATCTGAGAGTTTCTCAACTTGAGAGCTGCTCAGCAAACTCATTCTCTGTGCATTCACCTGAAACGAGGGGCGTTAACAAAGTTGTCAGCTTGCATGTCTTTCTCTCCTCTTCAGCCCGAGGTGAACCTCTTGCAATAAAATCACAGTAGCAGAAGTACGTTGCTGCCTTTGAAGTCCAACGCAGCCAGAATGTAAATGCTCTGTGGCTGATTCCTGTACCACAGGCCCCATGGAGCTGTGGCCCCTCAGCACCAAATGACAAGGACAGTTTCATCTCAAAATACCACTCCTGTTCACTGTTATTATTTTAGTGCAGTGGACAATTTGCCCAAAGAGAAAATTATTCTTACCTTAATATAACAATAAATCATATCTTTAAAGTGCATTTCTGTCCATTGCTGTTCACGGGATTAATTCTTCTCACACCTCCAGTGCAGTCGCACATCTCTTGAGATTGCTGGAATAGGTACGTCCTCAGGGTAATAATATTCAATACTTTATCTTGTTTTATAATCCAACAATGGCTTGATTAATGGCCCTAACTTACACATACATAGCCCGCAGATCTTTTCTCTTGTATTCTACACACTCCTGTGTTTAGCTCCATAAGCACTGTGTTACTTTTCCTCTGGGGACTACGTTTACCGTTGTGTTTGTAGTCCTGCCGACCTCAGAAGGCAGGCTGCAATCCGGACAATTAGAGCCATTTTCATAATGATTCCTCAGCGCTCCGGGGGGAGAGCTTAACGCAGCGGTCCCTTGGCTTGAGCAATCATTTGTCCATAAAGCCAGGTATTGGTTATTTATAGTAGTCTCAATGTCTACGGTCCAAGTCAGTTCAGAGGGAATGTTCTGACACTTAAAAGTCCATCCTATCCTCTGGTGTCATCACTGAGCCAAGGCTTTAAAGGACTAGGTTTAATAGGGCCTTGGGGGATTATATTCTCACATAAAATGGGTTTCAGTTTCCAGATTAGCTACATTAGTCTGGCCATAGACAAATGTTTAGTTATAAAAAGTCTGGTGCCACTTGAGTTTGATGTCTGTGGGAGGAGCTATGACAAGAGGGCTAAAGTTATGTGCTCTTAACCAGAGCTGCTAAAAATTTTTTCATCATCATCTAACAATGACATATTAGCGGACCAAACATGATAATGTTTTGCTTGTAAATGTATCATTTGTAAATAGATTTATAATAATTCTATTAAGAAGGACAGGTATCCCTTCCAAGAATAGACAGTGTTAAGAGTGCACATTTCAATCAATGCAAAAAACCCTTAGACGTCTCAGCACCCCATTTAGGGCCCAGTGAAATAATAATAATAATAATTTGTCAGAATATAGACCTTGATTAGTCACTCAGTACAGCTATAAATCAACTTTCTTCATAACATCTGATTGAATGATTTTTTTTTCCTACTTTAGAACTAGCATTGTGGACAAAAGTTTAACGCAAATTCATATTTAGAATTCATCAAAATCATTTCAACTAATATGGACCATATTGGCAGTCTGATATGATAAGACAGCTCTTATGTGATGGTGTGAGCATGACAGTAAAGCTCTAAACTGTTGCTGTACAGTGCAGTGTGAGCGTCTCCACACAGCCCGGTCTCTGAGCCCCGGAGGTCATTATGTCAGTGTCTGCCTCAGCAGCTGCTCAGAGCGGGGCTGGGGACAGAACACAGGTCGCCCCACACCACGCTGCTAAAAACCTGCACCAAGAAGAAGTCATTTCACAGAGGTCCAGATCTGTCCCTACGACTCTATAAGACACCGGTTATATATATATGACACATACCTTACTATGTTGTGGTGTTTCCTTTGGAATATGAATCATACAAATATTTGGTTGCAAAACAGTGTGCAACAGACACAAATCCCAATGTCCCTCAACATCAAATTCTGACACAAAAATTTGAGTTTTTTTCACAAATTGCAGCTTTTATAAATAGTATCGGCCGTGGTATAATCAAACTAAACAAATGTTTAGGGCCACAACCAATCAGTGAAAATGTAAAATTATTATATGTGCAATGCTGATCATGTTTAAGACCAGTTGAATAAATGTCAAAAGTCACATTTTGCAACAAGAAATGGAAGTGAGACCAAAAAAAAGTCTGAGAAAACATTTTATTGAAAACAACAATTTTATATATAATTAATTTATCAAATGTTTTGTTCTTGCTGTGTCTTTCTCTGACAATTTTTTAAAATCTTTTCTGTGTGTTTATACTGTTTTTTGCTGTGTGTCTATAAATAAACATGCATTATTATTATTCTTACAAAACAAAGGAGATGCATTCAGTATGTAGGAATATGAGGAGACTCGGGTGGTGGAGTGCATGTAATGCTTTGCGATTGACAGCAAATTAGACACAACTGTTCATGCCGTTTTGAGCACATCTTTCTTTTGACATGCATTACTACATGAGCAAACAAGCATGAGCTATGACCATTTCAACACATGATCAATGTACAGTGGTCCGTCCATCAGTTCATACGACAAGCAACTGACTTAACATGGAGAATGTCTAGTCTCCTTTCCAGCAAGCTCCAAACAACAGCCCCGTAATGACTTGTTCCCATGTGAGCGAGAGCACATGAAGGGAGGACACACCAGAGGAGCTGATTCTATGCTAAGTAGGCTCTTAAAAGTCTGAAGAATTGTGTATGAGGAGTATGTGTGTTTACAGCTTGAGATTCACAAATGTTAAATGTGACAGCTGTTCCTGGTCAATTTGATTCATTTAAAAACGTTGAAGGGTCACTTACCATATTAAAAAAAACAAACGCTATTTTTTACTTTATCCCGAGTGTCCTTTCCTGTCTCAATCAGCTTCATGAAAGCTACAGGTGTGTTTAATGCAGGAGAAAGGCTTTGCCCATTGACACAACAATGCACTAGGTATGCCATTGTCACAACCAAGAACCCAGCCCCAATACTGATACAATAATCCTTTTAACTTCATATAAACCCAACACCTGGATTAAGTTAGTTGAGAGTGAGATGGTTCTGTTTTCATGGATGCATTTCACTACAGCCTTTTACAACAGAATGAGGCGTTAATTTGAGTGCGAGATGTTGGTGTGCCTGATGAAGAGGTGTGACCCGCTACTCGTTTAATCGTCATGTCACCTTCCAATCAGCACAGCACACTTGTATGGATGCTTGGAAATGTGTTTGAAAATATTTTCTTGTCGGTAATATCATTTACAAGATGTACAATGCATATCTGAGCCAAGGTCCAAAGTTTAAAGTATTAAATAAAAAGAACAAATCAAAGGTAAGCTGTATTATGTAAGTGTCAGATTACATTGATTCGCCAGTTAAATCTCCCTCTTTATGAAACGATCTCATACGGGTACAATCTTGCAATAAAAGATATAGTGAGGACAAAAGGTCTTGTAATGGCTTATTGCAACTGCTCAGAAAATGAAAAAGAAAAGAAACCATTCTAATTCCAATTATTTAAAATATACCGCATTGCCATACTTGTATGTATAGTGGTAAAAATAGAGCATTACTGAAATAGATGACTTGATAGCAGATTGCTTCAATTCATCTTGTTTTAATTAATGACAATTGTTTTTTTTAAACTAAATTTAATGGACACCTAAACTAAAACTGACTTTTTGAGCCTTTACCCATGTTTATGGCCTTCTGATAAAAAAATATATACCTGGAGTACACTCCATTTTTGAATCCTGTTTGTGAGTTTGTCTTCTCTGAGCGCTCAGAAAAGACTCCCTGGATTGTTGCATCACAAGCAAAAGAGCTCTCCTGCACTGCTTTTAACTCCATGAACCATCACGGACTCGTTCTGTTGTCTAATTGGGTTCACAATGGACATTCTACATAGCATAGATTTCATGTTGCCTAAGGTCTTATTCTATTAATTGTGCGGTGTAGTTTTAATTTTGTTTTTCAAATGTAGACATAGTTTTAAAACATGTAAAAAATACTTATCCCAATGTGTTTAAAAGCATCTTTCAAAAGCAATTAAAGTCACTTGAAAGTATATGCTAAAAAACTAAATGGACCAGAGTAGTACCTGGTCAATGACACAATTTTTCGTACTATGTGTAGGAGACAGAATATGGTTTCACTGTGTGTTTGTGGTGTGTCTCTGTTGGTCTGGTGGTGCTGAGGGCAAGCGTAATTTTTGTTGAACCCCTGTCACAATTTACATCCCTCACCATAGTGCGCCTCATGTCCATCCTCTTCCTCCTGCACTTTTGATAGCTGCCTGTGTGCTAATAAATCTACAAAACGCATGTTGGATCACAGCGTATTTGTTCACAATAGTTTGCACAGCGCGTCACAAACTACAAACCCAGGACCCCACTCTGATCCTCACCGTGGTATCAAGGTTTGTTGAAGAAGCCGCAACACTATGCATTACAGGCCAGTTATCTAAGTTTTTGTTTTTCCTTGCAGTTGCTTCATAAGTTTTATAATCCCTGTCACCCCTTTTCACTCTTACCCTCCATCAGCCCATTTTCACACATTTACAAATTATTTTGCAAATATTTTCCAGTAGGCGTAGTTGTTTTTTGGAAGTAGAATTGATTGCTGATTAGTGCCCTGCTTCGCGGTGGAGTTTGCCTGCGACACTGCGCTCCTCTGTTTACACGAGCGTGGAGGCGGAAGGAAGAGCGGCACAGATGGAGCTTTATGCCGGATGATTCCTCAACAGACGTTATTTGAATGCTTATTCAATGTTAAATGTGATAAGTGCTGAAGGGGAGGGACGGAGTTTGTTACTGCGGCGTGTGCTGTGAATATTTATCAGCAGTGGAGCTCAGAAGAGAATCACAGCCCACCCCCACCTGGCCCCCTCCCCATACACACAGATGGGACATGCATGATCCTAATGAAACACTGGGCCGCGCTGATCCCGTTAGAGGCTGTTTTGCTCCATAAACGTGGTACAGGACCCACTCTGGCTGAGTAGGCAGCTCCGATTAGCTTTATTAAACCCTCCATTTCCCATGAGAAGCCCATGATTACATTGTATACACACATATAGGCTCCGATACACTGGGCACAATGAGGAGCTGCAGTAGTCGATCAACAGAACCTGTACAACCGTACTATGGACTTGTGGGCAGTGTGTGGGAACTCTGCCACAGCTGTTAAGTACAGAGGGATTATAAACAGAGCCCCGGAGCTTTTCTAAATAGTGTTAAGTTTTACTGGAAGTTGATGAGGTCATTTACACCATTGGTTCTCAGTGGTAGAGAGAGTCTCCTGATGATATGGACACTGCGGCGGCTGCTCCAGTGACGTGGCTTATCAAGGAACTCTTCAAGCCTAATAAAATTTACTAAAAACCTTTATCAGGAAAGTCCCACTAAGGTTTAGAGTCCTGGCCCCAGAGGGGAGGAGCCTATTTAGTGTCTCTAACAAATGTACTATCTAAAAATTATTTCCATTAAACATATTAATAACAAGCTACTTCATTTTTGTGTAGGTCCTATGATGTTTTCTTGTGTTCTGGGTTGCAAATTGTTAAGAAAAGCTCCAACATTTCTTCACAAAACCAAGGTTATGTTTAAACATACTTATTGTCTTTGCCACTGATTTGCACTGTAGCAACATGGAGATTCTCACTATGTGTATTATTTATTGAGTGGTGTATCAAAAGTGCAGAAACACAAGTCAGTTCATTATTCTCTTTGCGTGAGCTTTTAGAGGTTAGATTAAATGTGCTTGTAGTGTTGACTCCACCATGTGCTGAGCTGATGGAGCTACTGTGCATCTCAACAACTTGTAATCCTAAAGGCAAATGGTTCTCAAACTCCTCACATCAAGAATAACATGTTTTTCATCAGATCTGCGTTACCAGGTACTGGAACTAGACCTGAACCTTCTCCTACAAAGACAAAAAATGTGAAGATCATGAGCCAGTAGAAGCCCATTTACGCAGATTGTACTACATTTTGCAAACCACTGGTTGCATATGGGTGCAAAAGGAGCCAGTTATAAGCTTTCAGACATGAGGAGATTTAAAAAGAGATTAGGATGATGTGTAGTATTTCACATAACTCATCTTTCATGGAGCTTTGTATTAAAGCAATATTAGTGTCTTGAACATCTCACGATCAGTTGTCAGATTGTCCACAGGTTCATTTCTCCACTAAAAGGCCATTGGGAACCAGTTTGTCACACTAACACATGTAGTTAACATAAGTCTTATGGCCTATGTGATGATCTATCCTCGAAATCAAAGTGACAAAAAGGAAATTCATGGTGGGATTTTGTACAGCAACACATCCGCTCACAGATGTTGGAGCACCAGAAAGCATTCGGATCGCAACAGGGGCCGCTAGCATGACCATATTTGTCACTCAAGCACTCGTCTTCTGTGGATTCCATGGTGTGTAGACACTGGATGCCTCTCAAGTGTCGACGAAAGTGACATATTGGTAGTATTTTTGTTTTCAGATGCGCGGCAGGACCAGAGAAATGACTTCCTCCTGATAGCTCACTGCTGTTCATGTGTCGCTTTGAAGAGGGCGGCCAAATGGATAATAAATGGATGCAATCAAAATGAAATGCATGGCTGTACACAAAATTGCTTCAAAAAGAGTGAAGTGATGTCTCAGAAGTCTCCAAAGGCATGAGATTAAATGTAGCATCGACTGTGATGAAAAGGTAGACTGCAAGGCTCATGAGCAGCAGAGAAACACATTCCCGAGGGAATATACTGCATTATGAGCAATAATTACATGTTCTCTGCTCACACGGTTTAATTCCAAAAGAACTAATTGATTTGAGGCTAAAAAGAAAAACATCTGATAGACTTTTTAATCTTGACCTTTTCATGAAGATAGAAACATATATTTATCACTATTTTTTAAGGATTACCCTTGGCAGAGTTGGGTGAATGTCAACAGAAAGATGGAACATTTCTTTGCTAAAGTACCTAAGTGTGTCTGATAGTGCTGCGGTCATCCACCTGAGTTTGAAGGTTGATAGTTTGATGCCCCAGTTTGTGGTGTCCTTGGTCATGATACATTTTTCCTTTCTTAGTTTTTGTACATGAATTGAAAGCTGAGTGTATACAGCCAGGGAGTGTTGGCTCCTTCATCAGATGAATGCAAATGTGGACTCTTCATGTAGAAAAAGTGCTCCCTCCGTTTTGTGTCGATTTTTCATATCTTTTTGTTCATGGGGTAATTTCTGGCCTGAGGGCATTCACATTAAACATGCATCTGTGGTACAGACTGGAGGGAGACACTGTCCTGTCAGGGAATGTCCATTACTCATTCACTTTGACACTAGTCCATGGAGCACGGGAACTGGTGCCACAGCAACATGTGTAAAATATGCAAAAACAAAGTTTTTAGGCTTGTTCATGCACAAGTAGGGTTACATTTGTCCACGATAAGACTACCTTATCGTCCGGCATCCTAAAGCCAGTGACATGCCCAGTGTTGACACTACTTTGAATTTTCCGTTGGACTTCAGCAGCAAGTTGTGCTGTGAAAGAGCAGCGGCTCTACTCGAAGCTCTTCCTGGTTCACTGGGCTCTTTTATGCTGTTTCTTGTATTTGTTCAGGGAATATTACCCATAGTAGTTAAACTGTACACATATTAGAATAAAATAGAGTTCTTTATTTTGAGCAATGGTATGTAGTTTGGAAATATCCTTAACATGTTTGAAACTTCATCTCTCAATTTAGGCTAGAAAATAAGGTTAATAAATCAAGGAAATACATAAATGATTTGAAGGCATCCTTAGAGGGAGTCTGCACTCTACAATTTGAGAGGCACTGTTACAGCACTATGATGATGGGTGTTATCAGTCAAATGCTGTTCAGATCCTTCTGTGTGACACTACAAAGAAAAGCATCATCCATCTGTATACTGTCCCATTGTGTAGTGTGAGTGAACTGGAAGACAAATCACCCAGACTACTATCAGGCATATCGTTGTTGTGGATGGAGCAGCTCTGACAGATGAGTACCAGGTTGCTCTTAAATCACGCCATGACAATGGCACTCGTCTCAACCCAAATCTGATCCTGGCCTGACTCTGGACTTTACACAGTCTGGAATCAAGACGAAACAATTCACTTACACAGTTACATATCATATTTTTTTGTAACTTCTTACGAAATACAGCATCATGTATGCCTTGGCAAACAATTTGTTTTTAAACCAGAATGTAGCGGTTTGAGCCCAGCAACAACCACAGTAAATTAATAAAGATGTACATTTTGGCGAGCTTCAATTTCAGTAGAATTTGAGGAGACGGGTGAGTGGGTGAGTTCCACCTCAGAGTGAGCGGGCTTTATTGACTCTCTGTGTGTATGTGCAGGGACGGGAGGGCGCCGTTTGTGTGTGTGTCACCTTGACACAAGGAGGAGTCTCAACAAGGCCCAATTGGGCGTGCCCACCGTCCTATTTCATGTGTCGATGTTAAAATCACAGACCACTTCCACAAATCCACTGTCTGTTCACTCATGTCATTGACGATAGCCAAATAAATCACAAATTAACTCTGGGCAATCTTTTGATTAATTGCAATTTTAAAGATGAATTGCTTGACAACACAAGACACAACAGGAAGTTATTGATTGGTGGTTAGAGAGGCCGTTAAAGTAGCCACATCAGCCATTCCAGGTCCGCTGTAGTTATAAAAGCGAAAAGTCTTTTCTGAAAATGGGGGTGGTCTTATGCAGCACTGAGAAGCTGGTCATGTTTCTTCTACATTTAAATATTTTTTATTATTACATGCAGTAACCTTGACCAACCAATCACGACAGCAGAACCACCAGCCTCCTCAGTCTCGAGTTTATCCATTCAATAAACTGTAACTGCACCTCACTCAGTTGATTGTCTGTTTATGTCTCTCCAGGTTCACTTGTCATCCTTTTGTCAAGTAGCATAAAAATCAGAACTCAACTAAAATAAGCCACATCAGTCAAAGTAATGGTGCAATAAAACAGCACATTGCAGCTCTTGACAGTGAAGAGAAAAGCACATGAAGCAGAGACAGGGTTTTCACTCGACCACAGCTATAAACCGTGCGCA
Organism: Rhinogobius similis; assembly: GCA_019453435.1. NCBI lineage: Eukaryota > Metazoa > Chordata > Actinopteri > Gobiiformes > Gobiidae > Rhinogobius > Rhinogobius similis. The sequence continues at coordinate 28,591,400 of CM033620.1, read as the reverse complement.
CAGCTCAGTGGCACTTTTATTGCGCACTGGTGCATGCATTAGATCCACAGAGAAGGAAGAGGAAGTCCAGGGGGACCCGTTTGGAGCACAGACTGCAGGTAGCACAATCGCACACACATGTTCACAAATGAAACAAGCCACAGCCCAGCCATTGTGTCCCAGGTGGAAACCTCGCTCCCCAAAGCTCTATTACTCCTGAAAGGGCTTCTCTGGAAGACTCTGGGGCAGGGAGGGGGTGGAGAGTGTGAGAATGTTAGTGAAGGAAATCCAAGAGTGAGCAGTTATACTCAGAGTTCACCTTCAGTCTGAATTGTTATTTTAATAATAGCTACAAATTAATACTCAACTTAAAACAAATATATACAACCTGTAAAATATGACATTTTGTTGCTGTTTCAACTTAACTGTTTTATTTTGTCTAAGGAGATTTTGCTTTGCCTGAAATGTTCAAAAGTATGACATTATTGAACTTACCTATCTAACATTTTTAAATACCTTGAAAAACATGCTTTATGTTGTGATTGGGATCACCTCTGCAAATCTGACCTAGAACTTGGCCTGGTGGTATCCTTTGCTTGTCTCCACAAGATTATTCCAATGGGATACTGTGGAACATTCCAGGCAAAGCATGGATATCTCCATCAAGGCAAGCAGGTCCTGGACCCTGCACAGTTATGCAGTGCACCTTTAACCCCTGGGTCAAACTGCAGGTGGAGCAACTGCAGTGTGGGGGCTGCAAGAGTTCCAAAGCATCAAAAGAAGATAATATAGTTGAGACTGCCCTCAAGGCCTCGGAGGAGGCTGCAGAAGTGTCGCAGAGCAACAGATCAATTCCATTGGGAGTATATTTTCACTGGACGCTGCAGCCCCCGCAAGATTTTTTTCCCTACATTAGTTCTGCAAAGTCACATAGTCCTGCGAGTGCGGCTTTCAGAGCCTGTGACCACAAGAGCAGTGTTCTGCCCTCCTTATGAGTTATACTCGACTACAATACTGTTCCTAAACAGCTCCGTGTGCAGTCTTAGCGAGGAGTTAGCAACACTGACTCAGACCTTTCATTTCTTTTCAACAATGAGATACAGGCTATTACCTTCTCCATTTTTATACTATTTTTATACAACTATTTATATGCATAACGTTGTAAGATTGTATTTTCATATAAATAATGTATTTGTCAGTGAGTACATTTACATAGTCAGTAAAATCAGATAACTAGAATATTGTATACATTTTCTAAAGCTATACCATGTGACGTTATAAATTCTAAATTACATTCTCAAATCATGCCCAAAAAGTTTGGAATGACAATAATCACATTTTGGGGATAATCTGACCAAAAAGTCAACTGTTATTTAACATTTATTTATTTTTTCTTCTTCCCGGAATCCCTTTAATACAACATAATAGCCTCTCTCTGGAATTAAATGATCCCTTGAACATGTTGAGAACCTCAAAGGAGCCTGAGGTGGGCTGCTGAACAACGATTCAAAAGTCATAACAGACAGGTCAAATCAATAGGTGCTTTTTCACTTTGCCTTACAACTGATGTGTCAGGAATGCTCACTCAAGGCAGCAACAAACTGCCGTGTGAAAATATCAACAGGCAAGACGAGCATCCTGGGAGTAATCGAGAGAAGTGGCAGTGGAAGTGAGGAGAAGATTATGTGATTAACACAGTGTACAGTTTATGTATTTCCATATGTTTCCAGTGCTGCATGTCAAGGGGCTTTTGGGGGTTTGTGAGAGCTATTTAGATGCTGTAAATATTAAAATAGCCCTTAAGCTGTTTGTTGGTGTAACTTTTGTGCTGAAGGGATTGCACAGTAGTAGAGTTGTCAGCATTCGTGCCTCACTGCAAATGTCCTGTTCACATCCCAGGATTTCTGTGTGGAGTTTATTGGTATGGCTTTTGTCTTTTGTCATGCACAATATGGTAATCCTCCTGACCCACACTTTGGTGTGCTTCAGGTGCCAGTGCTCATGGCATCATCGATCTGGTTCATGTTCACATTTGAGTTCTTCAGAGAAAGAGCAACACACACCAATAAAGTGTTTGAGGTGCAGATGCACTAGCAGATACGTTTAAAAAAAGTGTTTGTAATGTAATTTTTTTTCTTTGATGAATCACATTTGAGTTCTGTCAAACAAATTGATCTGACAGAGCATGCAGTACCATCACTTACCAGTAGGGGGTAGTGCATCCTGAAGGTAGCAGTGTGTCAGTGTGTTGCATGGATAGAAAAATAAATATTTAGTGAAATTAGCAGTTTGGAGCAGCTTCTTTGACTGAATATAAAGAATAACAACAAACTGATTAAATTCAATTTGGTGGTAATTCGTTTGAAATGTTCCGCCTCACATAACTGTTAAATGCATTTTTCTAAACTGTTTACTCGTCACATGCTCATGTTGGGTGCACGCTTATTAGTGTTTTTATGCCCTTTCCTGGAAGTGTTTAGTTTGGTCTTTGTGTGCTCTGATGCGCTCCTGTAGAGCTGCGAGGCTGGAAGTGTACTGCACTGACACCTCTGATTTCAAATGGACCAGATGTGCACTGGTTTGATATGCGTTCACATCTGAAGTGTTCTTAGCCGGAGGTGCACCGCTTCATAGAGATTAAGTGTGAACATGCCCCATGAGAAAGGTCTTCACTGTAGCTTTGTGATGTTGTTGACAGGTTGCCCCAGTGGGTTTGGGGTTGGGTCAAATGCAGAGAATTCATTTTTAGTAAGTTTTCCCTCAGATCAGATTAAACTCTTTCTGTTTTTTACTGTACATGCATTTCTGTAATTAAAGTCCCCATATTACCCTGTGCATCTTACACCAACATCGTGCTGTGAGCATGACCCAGTAAACATTCAGTAACAAGCGGGTGTTACACTCTCTGCTCCTGTTGTCTCTGAGGACTGTATATTCACTGTATCATGGCAAGATGCTCAGGGCAATAGAGTATGAATTATGAGTTTGTGAGTGCTGAGCAGATCAGCTAGAGGAGGGCTTCCGTGCTGCACCCCCTTTAAACATTTACGCCACAGAACACTCAACTACAATGAAAGTAATTGTTCACTAGCAGTACCTATAATATTGTAAATAAAATAGATGTTTTCTGCATATGAATAGACCTGTCTATCATGTCAAAATTTCAGATGGAGGGCAGGAGATAATTCTATGAGCGATTCACAGTTTTTGAAAGAAATTACCGCTTATTAACGTTTGAAATTGATTTTTTCTTCTTCTACGAAAACTGACAAGAATTACATATTTGTGTTCGAATAATGGCACAGCATTTTGAAGTTAATGTAAAAAAAATATGCATTCTGCTGATTTGTGATGACAAGACATATCATTGTGCCAGTCACTCTTCCATGTGGATAGTCTAAGCAATAACAGAGATAGTAACCACAAAACAGGACAAAACATGCATTTTGAACGCCCTTCAACTACTGTAAATGTTAAAGTGTGGGCAGTTTAGAAGTCAGTGAACGCAGCTTAAAACATTTGGCCCACCGCTCTCGTTCTAGCAGAGGCAGCTGTCATGGGCTCTTTGTTGGAGCAGGGCACGTCTCAGGTATGCTCAGGGCTGCTTTCTACTTCCTCCTTTTACATCACCTCTCCTCCCCCTCCATGCTTCCTTCTCTTCTTCTGACTGCATAGGTTGGGTACAGAATTTGGACAAGTTGAGAGCTTTTTCTGTGGTTAGTTTTGTCCCTGTTCTTAACTTGGGTCTAAGATGAACTTTACTGTTTGCTGTTGCTTTTTGTCTTGTATTTGAGTATTGTCATTTATGCTTTTTTGTACAGGGCTTTGTTTGAACGTGTTGAAATCTCTAACTCCAGAAGTGCTCTATTACTAAATTTTGATATTGACATTGAAACTGGCTGCAAGATTGAAATTAAGTTGCTTTAAGTTAAGTTTCTTGAAGTTGCTCCTAACTGGAGGAAATAACAGAAGTGGAACACTTGAGATGCAGAAGTTAGAGGCTGTTGGACAATGAAGTTGGAGTCTGAGGCTGAAGATAGAGGCTGCACACTTTGGTCCGGTCGATGTTCGGAGAGTTTGGAGAAAATCTCATATCAGATGTTGGATCAAGGTTGGAGGTAGAGGTTGGAGAAAGGTGGTGAACATAGAGATTGATGGTCAAGATTGGATACAGTGTTTTGTTTTTTTAATGAAGACACACATATATGTTGATGAAAGAGGTTGGCCAGAGAGGAAGACAAGTTGGACATGTGGAAAGTTAGGAAAGAATGGAGGTTGGGCAAAGAGGTAGGACACGAAGGTTGAATGCAAAGACTGGATCGCAAGGTTTGAGAAATTTGAAGCACATCTTTGGGTTAAGTGACAAAGACTCAGAGGAGAGATATAAGGTGGACAGAGGGTACCGTTTTTTTAAATGCTTTTAGACAGATGATTTAAGAGACTGGACACTGCTCCAAGGAAATGCAACCTGTAGCCATTCTTTTTTCCCCTTGTTCTTGTCTTCTGAGCAGTGAGCTTTTGAAACCTCTTTACACCAGGTCCGCAGAGACAAGCCCTCGTCTCACTGATCTCCTCTTTCACTTCATTTGACTCTCAGAATGCATTCTCTGCCTGTAATTGTTGTGAGGCTGCTTCATAATGGCATCACTTAGAGGCAGAAGACAGTAGTAATTGAATGTACCTAGGCCGGTGTCTGTGGCGAGCAGACAGCGAGGTATAGTCTTTCGTCTCTCACAGATCTTCCAGCGTCTCTGAGCCTCAGATCGATTGGATGTGTGTGCGATCACCACTGCAGGCAGTCTGTCAGGTCCTGAGTTTGTGGTGTCTGTTCAGAGATGCTGGGGGTTCTTTGTAAACAACAGTATTGTGCTAAGTCTATAAAACTCTCTTTGAAAACTATAAGAATGAAGTAAAGAAAAAAAATGTTGTTCAAACAATCAATTTTGTCCACCATCTGACAAAAGGGAACTATCAAGCTCCTACGCTGGTAAAATATTTTTAAAAGCTATAACCCATTTATTTTCTGCCAAATCCACCATTTTTGAATGAATCAGGATCAATTTGTATACCAAACAAAACAAAAAAAACAGTAAAATTTGGACTATTGAGCGCACTTGAGTATAAGCTACACCGGCCATATTTAAAAAGAAAAACAACTTTGTACATATATAAGCCTCACCGGTCTATAAGCCGCAGGTGTCCACGTTGTAACATGAGACATTTACACAGAAGGATGGAACACGCAAAATTTTAATTTAACACATGCCTTTTTCCAAACAGTCCCTGTAACACGGCAGTGCATTTAATCAGTTTTTCACTCGGCCGCCTTCGACGTCTCACCATCGATTAATTTATGACAAACTCACGTGCAACAACTCTATTTCCTTCTTTGGCTCCACATCAATTGCTTTTAACTTAAAAGCTGCATAATATGCATTTCTTTGTGTGTTTTCCGTGATGATAGTGTGCGCGTGATGCAAAATGCAAAATGTTTAAAACACAATCAAACTAGCGTGTTCCTCTCTTTCAGCGGTCTGTCAAACTCTTGCGCTCCCTGCGAGAGCGCCCCTAGGGGCCATTCCCGTAAAAATACATAAATTAGCCGCATCACTGTATAAGCCGTAGGGTTGAATTCATGAGAAAAAAGTAGCGGCTTATAGTCCGAATTTTATGGTAAAATAAATAAGCCTATAATTCAAAAATATATGCATCTAACCCTTTAATAGTCAACTCCCCAAATTTTATTTTTTATGGTACTGGCTTCAGCTCTGCAAAGGAATCCAACAAACATGAACACCTATTCTACTGTCTGTACTGTACTTTCATGATAAGAGATGAATATACATACAAAAGTGGAACCTGACAATTTCTTGATAATGTGACTATAATTAAACTAGGATGATACTCATCACCTGTCCAGGGACTACAGACAAAAAAGGGCCTCCTAGCTAACACAGAAGAAATATGATATTAATTAGCTCTTTCCAAACATTTGAGATTAGGTTGCTTTGGGGATGATAGAAGAAATGTTTGCTTAAAAGAGCACTTTGTCTTGTTATGTAAAAGAGTGAATGCAGAGGAGGAAAACTAGTAAGTGGACAATGTTTACTCCATTTAAAACTTTGGTACTTTACTATACTATTACTATTTAAAATACATTGCTGTTGTCAAATTAGAACTTTTTGGGTTTTTTATTCAAAGATACGCCTTTAGCTTCAGAGCCTCATATATTTTTATGTCAGTACTCATAGTTCCAACTTTGTTGCATTCCATCTGCATACATTTCTGTATTGTTTCCAGAAACAGCGAGGCACCATCCCAAAGCAGCAGAAATTTCTGTTGTTTTTGAAGCCGACTAAATGATCTTTAATATTAGCAAACAGCAGTGCAATCATTTCACATGAAAGAGCCTGTGCCTGTGTGGAGAGCTGCAGCGCGGTGCGCATCCTACGCTCATGTCCTACAGCAACAAGATGCTATCAACCGCTCTGACTTTTTCAACTTTCCGGCAGCTTCAGATACATTTGCATTAATTAGATAGGCCGCAAGTGGTGAGAACACACTGCAGGAGGAATACGTCGGAGCTACTTGCAGACATGCTCTAAATACTAAAGTGCCACTAAAGAGTGTTTTTGTGCACTTTGAGAGCAGATGAGAGGGACATTGAAGTGCTCCTCTCTTTGTTTACAGAAATGGGCTCTCAGATGAAATGGTGCTTAGCAGAGGTGCAGTAGCAGCGCTGTTCTCTCTGGGCGCAGGTCCCTGGAGCATTGGAGGGTTTAAATGATTCATGCGCCTCGGAGCTCAGCACACTTCCCTTCAGCCAAGTGGTCAACAATCAGCTGCAGCAGTATTAGCACAACATAGCTCTGCGGTTATGGCTTCACAGTGGAGAATAGAGAGCCAGGCCGCTTCGGGCACTGGAGCTGACCTGTGTGTGACCTGCTCTGTGGCGAAAGGTACAGATGAAGGTTCCTCATCAACAACAAACTGCACTTTGTTATTTTTTTATAGTTTTTTGCTAAACGGGGATAAACTCTTCTTTTGTGACCACTAACGCAGAGTCACATTTATGGATTTGTTTTTTGTTTTGTTTTTATTGACCAACACATAAATCCTATAAAGGTACATTACCTACCTATGTTGTACCTATTAAGGTACAAGTAATTAATTATAGATTATAGACCACTATATCATCCAAAATTGTAATAGTATATTTTTAACATCACCAAACATTATAGCAGGTTGTTAGACACATTTTATTGATCCATGAGGGAAATTGTCATTGTGATTTATAGCATATACTTTAGCAATGTGACATTTTTTGCTTCCCCAATTCCTCAGTTGCAGATAACACTGCATAGTCTTCACATAATGGCTCTAACAGACTCATTATACAACCTTTAGACAAGCCCCCCACATGGGTGGCTGATCTTAGCTATTTTACAGCTCCTGGTTTTGTTAATAGATTGTGGAATAAACCTCCAGCCCTTTTTGCGACCTTGGTGCTCAACAGAGGCTCAGGCACCAGTCCTGTCGCCACAACCTGCTGTAACATATTATTGATGTTCCAAATTAAAACATAGGGAAATCAACAGGGGGAATCAATCACAGGATAGGACGTTTAAAAAGATGAAAACTTAATCCACTCCACTCCACTTGTTAGAAAATGTGAGGAGTTGTGTATACGGTACAACAGAGGTGGTCTTGGTCTCCCTGGTGCCAAAGAGAAACATGAGGCACGCACCACTTATTCTGTGTTTAATTTTATACAGTACCCAGAGACAGTGCTGCGTCTATATCATAATTAATATTTCCACAGTCATGACTCACTCACATGCGATGTTTGTCCTAGATTTCTAAACTGGGCACATCACTGAAACTACCTCCAGAGCCTATAGAGAAGGCAAGTGCTAAAATGAAGACCTCAGATTATGAAGCTGTGAATTCAGTAAGTGCTTCTTTCCCTCAGGCGGTTAAAAAAAAAATCTGATTTACGCTGACATAATTATAACTGCACAAACGGGGAAGGTGTGGAGTAAATCTTAGCCCACAGGCCACATACCTCAGATCTCCTGTATCACTAATAGCATGATCTATCTGCTCGTTTCAGGTTGTTTACAGGGCTGAAACACAAATCACACACATTTATCGGAACATTATCTTTAGTGTTTCCCATAAAGCCTTCTTAGCAGGGATGCATGAATAGGGCAGAGTTGCTACTCCTGAACGTAAATAATAGCTTGGACGTACTTGAAAAGAATCAAAACATTTAATGCAAATTATGCCCCAAAAACAGCCTTACTCAATTAAAATGCACTTTCTATCATTGTTTCACTTTCTGGCACATTCTGTCCTATTTCCACCACAGTAGCAACAGACTCTTCCTGAGATCCTGGTCAGGTAGCTTGCGGAAGTACAAGCCTATTGCAATTGTGCCTGTTTTATGGCCCACACAAATAGCTTAGGGAAGAGCGTACACCCCTGCCAAGTGCCTGCGCTGTTCACATGAGGGCAGTGTGCAAACGAATGCCTTTACCACCTGCAACAAAACGCTCTGCATATGGAACTTTGAGGATGTTTTATAAAGCTATAGTGAGTGTCTGTGTCATTGCGCTCCTGCACAGATCTTAGACAGCACATAGTACTGTACCTGTAGATCCATGGCTTAATATTTCTCTGATTGCTTTTATTTGGGGAGATAGGGCTGAGAACAGCACTTTTGGCTGCAAGCACTTTGCCACCTTCTGAAGCGCTCCCATCCATTTCCAGCCTTGTACTTGGGGACAAAGCGGCTCCACTCTGGTATTTATATCCACCTGAGAGAAGTGATGGATGAATTTCAGATGTGCGTCCCAGGAGTCCAGGGGATGTTTCCATCTGCAGAGAGGGGAAAACGGTCCCTGGCCCGGCGGAGAAAAATCTGTTTGGTGCCCATGCTTCCAAGCGATTACTTCACCTCCAACTCCTCACGTTCTGTGTGATACAGAGTAAATGCATTAACACTATTCATAAAATATAGCAGGCACACAGAGGGAAAAGCTGATTAAACAAACGCGTCCAGAGGAGTGACTGCCTTGGCACATTTATAAAGTCTGCAAACCACTTTATGCAACTATTTGAATTAATCAAAAGTCCTACGTTAAGGAATGCCAGTGACTTGAAACTACTCTGAATGTACCATGCAAGATAAGTGCATTCGTGCAAAATGTGCATTTTGTTGTTATGTGTTTGTTCTTAGCTTGTTTTTGTTTTTTGTTTTTCAACTTCATCAACTACTGTATGTTCATGATAAACTACCAAATATATACAATGTACAACATATAATATCAGCTATACTTTCCATCAATAAATGAGTAATTTGAGTTTGTGTTGTGTTGTGAGTCAAATAGAAATACTGTAATTACTACATACTACACTACAAATTTATGAAATAAATAATCCTATAAATGCTCCCAACACAGTGGGAGTGTCAGTCCATATGTTTACAGCTGCACATATTTCTTACCATTCAAACCAATTGTGGTGCATGAAGTTTCTATGCGTCTGACTAGAAAAACAGTATAAGTCTATTCAACTTCAGTATTCAGTATTTTTCAGCTTGTGTTGTAGTGGCGGTGTTTGTTTATATAATATGTTATTATTAAATGTGAATGTTAAATTGTGAAACATTTTATTTACCTATAGCATATGCTTGTAAACACATGTACCGAGCAAGCAGCACCTGTAGACGAGTTAAAAATAAACTAATTGCAACAAGAGACCAAGCCTACTGAGCTAATTAGCTGTGACCTTAATTTTGCACATGGTCTGATAATGTTTGATGCGAGTGCAGTGGTGCTAAGCAAAAATCTAATTGTTCCATGTGCTCATTTGTTTCCCCTAATGTAACAATATAACCCACCACTCCCCCAACCCTCTACACTACGTACACTACATACACTACATACACACACACATGCATTAAGTACAAAATTATATTCATATCTCAAATAAAGGGGTGTGACCGCAAACATTTACAACATATTTATAAATAATCATGTGCTGTGTTTGTATGTAGGTCACCACTTTTGTGCATTGTTCTTTTTATGCATGTGCAACTTCCTGCATTCCCTGGATTTGCCTCACTTCTAAATTTGTGCCAATAAAATAGCTTAACTTTAATTAAGTGATTGGGTAAATGCTTTACCACAAAATCCCTTAGAGAAATTGTATTTAGTCCAAAAAGTTTTGTTTAACAAATATTATGCAAAATATACTTTTATGAGCTTTTAACAATGTTAGAAGGTTGTTCCCTCATCAAAAATGTTTTATTTTTCTTTAGTCACTCTTTTTCATTAATCCAGCCTGTTTATGATGTCGTCTTGCTCCTCAGAAATCACTCAGTTCCAAATCTCCAGCATTTCTGTTCAATTTCTGTCAAATTGTGTCCATTACAGCTCCTTGCTTCTGATAGCATGTCAGCTGAGTTTCATACATGGCTTCGCTTTTGTTTTGTTTTTCATGGTTCATTCCCATTGCTGCCAGTAGATGGCAGAGTAGATGGCCTCTGTAAAGTAATGCCTGTTTTTATACACATTAATTATTTTAAAGGAAAAACATTATGCATTTTTTAAAATATTGTTGTTGGCCTTTAAACATGCTCTTAAGTACCTTAAGTTTGGCATCTCAAGTTTTAGAACTAAAACAAGTATTGTTTTTAAAACCAAAATGAACATAAACACTCTGAGCACATTGAGTTTAGGCACCAGTTTAGGCTGCATAGCGGCTTACAAAAGCAGAAATGCTAAGTCTGCCGAGGATTTAAGGACTTAAAACAGTCAAAGATTCTTTGATAAGTGACGGGATTGGAAAAACATCATTGATCATGTTCAGCAGATAGTGTTTTTGACGGTCGGAGGTGAGAGGATTTTCTAACCAGCATTCCTCAAACGGGTGTGAATGAAGCTAAATGCAACTCCAGTCATGTTTTTGATGACGAAACATTGTTATAGCATGATTAAAAGCTCACTATAGCATAATATGTTCCCTTTAAGTTTTCAAACATGAAATCTTAAAGCAAAAATTCTCAATAGCATGTAAAGTCCAACATCAATAGAAACAATACATAATCTATTCTGGATGAGCCACTCACTATCCCTCTGTCTTGAGTTCTACAGAACTCTGTCTGCTAATGGTGCGCGTCGGTCCTGATCACATCTGTCCGTCCATGAACGTTAAAGTCTCCTTCATATAGTCCTCCTCAACTTTTTTTTTTTTTCCCCACTGGGTTTTTGTCATTTTTCCTTGCCGAGAAGAAGAGTCTAAAGATTCACCTTAAAAAGTGCCTCTGACAACACTAGCCCGAACTTCCAGTGACCTGTTCTCAACAAGGTCCTCTCCCACCCCTCAGTGGGTGCCCCGCCCTGTGACACGCACACACATCATCAGGACCAGTCAGCACTAATAGGCCTCTGCTTGGACACGCTCCACATGAGAACAGTTCACTATGTTGACAGCAGGCACAACTGTCAAGTGTCAGGAAACAAATTCAATTTATGCAATATGGAGGGCTCATTATGCATGCAGCGCGGGATAGGAGCTTAGGCAGCGCTGAGACCAATGAGAGCCTGGAGACGGGCTCCTCCACAGCAGCTGCATGACAACGACGTTCCTCCAGGCCACAGTCTTGTGCTAATGTGTCTTTGTGAAGCACTGTTCCACTGATGCAAAATACTTTTACGATGACTCCCAAGTGGGGATGCATTCAATGAGTGACGAACAGAAAAATATTAAGAAGATTTAACATTTTTCTGTTCATCTCCCACTAAAGAGAATGGTTTTCCCAGGTATGTTCCATTTTCAATTCAATGTTTGTTATTAGGCCCGAGCGCCACAAGCTGGCGAGAGGCCTATTAGTTTCGCAGTGCCGCATGGGCACGGCTGCGAAAAGAATGCAGCGCACGGCGCGACGAGCGAAATCGAGCCTTAAGCGCTCGCCGCTTCCAAACACTCACTAACGCATTCCCCTCATGCACGCCCGTGCATACCAATTAGTAGTGGGAAATTGAACATTATCGCTGTAAACGGGCGGAAGCCGCGTGCGAAAAGGCGCGACGAAGTGCGAAGGCGACTGCGTGGGGATGACGGCCGCTGCCGGTCGCCATCCCCACGTAAAGCGCCGCGTGCGCTGAGTCGGCCACTAATGCGTTCCCAACTCATGCATCGCCTGCATATAACAATGTAATGTAAAAATGGAACATTACTATTGTAAATAGGGCCAAAAACAGAAAGTGGGCGGAGCCCACTAAAAAATCTCGAAAGTGTCCGCCAGTGACCAGGGACCCATACCAAAACGTAGGAAAGCGCGTGCGCTTTCCGAAAATGTATAGTTTGTGAACTAAAAAGGGGAAACATTGTTTTCAGATCGGAATATTATTCTTCTTCTTCTTCTTTCTTCTTCTAGGGACCAACCCCCCTATTTTTCACCCAGTGAACATTGACGAAGTCTCAGGAAAATTTGCACACCTCTAAAAATCGTGCCTCTCTACATTCTGGCTATTTCCGATTTCATAAATTCAAAAATATGGCGCGTCAGCGCCCTCAAATGTACAAAAAATGCATTAAGGGATAGGAAAGTGCCCAATTTTTTTTTTTATCGTAGAATCATAAAATTTGGAAGAGAGGTAGATAGTGACAAGAGAAGCAAAATATTATTATTGCTACGCCGCCCGCCCAACCAGTTGTCGGCCATATTGGATCAAAATTCGCTAAACCTGATTCAGCGTTTTTTAAACTCGCATTTTTACGAACTCCTCCTAGGGCGTTTGCCCGAACGAGCTGAAATTTGGTGAAAATGAAGTTGAGGAGTGTGGCATTAAAAGTTATCCAAATCAGGAACCTACGTTTTACGGTCTCTGTGCGGCAAAGCCGCAAAATTTGCCCACAATTCCTGAAATTTTCAAATTTTTAATTTTGCTCCCATTTCCACATAGAAAGTCCCAATTGCATCAAATTTGAATCAGTTGTTAAACTCCCTGCCTGAAACCTACTAGAAGTGAAATAATTAAATTCCGCGCGTATTCCCTACAGATTAAAGCAAACTTTTATATGGGGGAGCAAAAATTTAGTTTTTTAGAATTTTTTGAAATTTTGCACAAAATTCCATTTTGGCCTACCGATCAAAAAAGCCAATCAGACTCATGTCATATTTTGTACGGCAAAGCCGTATCAATGACCAAAACATCCCATGTTATTCCTATGGGAAAATCAAAATTTGCATATTTTTTTACTACGCATTTTAACGAACTCCTCTCGAGCAAATAAACCAACCTGAAATTTGGTGGACATCTTCCTGAGGAGTGGGGCACCAAAAGTTATCCAAATTATCAGGATAGGTATTATGGTCTCCGTGTGGCAAGTCAAAGACATTTTGCAAACATTTTAGAAAAGCCGAAAAACCCCATGTTATTCCTATGGGAAAATCGCAAAATCTCTCAAATTTCACTTTGTACTTTAACGAACTCGTCCTCGGCGTAAGCCTGATCAATCAGAAACTTGGTGACAATCATCCTGAGGAGTGGGGCACCAAAAGTTATCCAAATTATTAAGATAGGTATTATGGTCTCCGTATGGCGAGCTAAGTCGCAAACTTTGCCAACATTTTACAAAAGACAGAAAAACCCCATGTTATTCCTATGGCAAAAACTCAAAGTCTTTCAATTTAAACTTTGTACTTTAACGCACTCCTCCTCGGGCGTAAGCCCGATCAACCTGAAATTTGGTGAAAATGATCTTGAGGAGTGGGCCATCTAAAGTTATCCAGGATTTTAGCACAAGTATTACAGTCTTTCTGCGGCACAGCCGCAAACTTTGACCAATTTTTACACATTTTCAATGAAATATGAGCAGTAGGAGGTGGTAGCGCCACGGATTCGCAGCAGGTATTTTATGAGGAGGGAAATTGGGCGCCAGAAGCGCTGGCGTTGCTATGGGCGGCGTGGCGTGGCGAGGGTTCGATCATTGCCGCTTGCGGCTATATTTTGTTTTATTGTTGTTAGTTGTTGGTGTTCTCTTCATATTTATTAATGGAAGTGTTTTCAGTTCTTTGAGTGTTGTTATTGGGTTCACATACAGACAGCTCTTTTCAAATGTTATCTACCTTTCCACTATGTAGAGTCAGGGCATTAAAGAGCTCCTCTAAACACGTGTCATGTTTTGTTGGGTGGCGCTCCCAGGCCTCAGACTGTTGCAAATACATATGACATTTCAAGAGTAATAAAAGTGTGTGAGGATGAAGAGAGCTGCTGACATTTATGGTAATAAAAAGAATAGTCTATGTGTTTGACCCCATCTCCCAAAGGTTGTTGACTATGCATTGGCTTTTGAAGTGGCCAGGTAAATGAAAGACAGTCCTGTGGAATAATGTGGCGGGGGGCAGGTGTCTGTGGTTCAGGGGGGCACACGGTGACATTCAGCCAGGCAGCACATGTGCAGTCCAGGCTGGCCAGAGAGATGAAGAGAGGCATGCATGACCTGTTCAGAGGTCAACGTTCTGCAGGACTTCAAAACACAACCCACAACTCTGCATCAGAGCACCACAGATAGATCCAAAGAGAGCACCTCAGAGCCACCATCAGAAAGTAAGGACAAAAACCGATTTTTAAAGTATCATGTGTTTAACTTAAATGTGATCTCGTAGGTCTGTATATGAAGTATAAAGCATTTACGTACCTAACAGTACCAAGAATTAAGTCCATATAATACCCATAACCTACACAGTAACAATGGTTGAAAGTGTGTCTAACACGCTTTAAAACAGAACATTTAAATATTATATTAAGTTAATTCATCCTACTCCTTTTGAGCACTGTAAACCATGGACATAAAACAGTGAATCACAGAAAGCTAACAAATAAAACACAATCATTTAAAATTATTCACAACTTTAGTTACTACTTACTTATTACTTTGTAATTAATTTAACTGATATTGTGTCCAAGTTATTTCTTTTGACAGAAAGTCAGAAAATGACTCAGGGAAGTGGAATAAAAAAAATAAATTAAAAAAAACTGGGTTAGGGTTACTGTATAGAGCTGTACACTGGGGAGGAGTTCATAGTTCTTGGGTGAATTGGTACCGCTCCCTATTGATTTGTTTGTGAACAGTTCATGGATAGGAATGTTCAAAGTTGTTCTGAAATAATGGTACAGTCTGATTTGACTGCACACGAGAACTAAACAAAGTATATTACTCCAACTATGACATGATCATTTTTGACAGTCACATGTACTACTTATCTCCTGAATGTCCTAAATAATGGACCCAAATCAGCACACCAGACCTACGAGCCAGACCAGCCACTGACCACATTCTTTACATCACACACCAGGCACACAAGGTCCTCAGACTCACTCCAGAAGGCTGTAGACCAGATAGGCTGAGACAAGACTGGTGTGGAACAGCCTGAGTCAGTCCTGCAGTGTCCAGACTGTCACTTTGTGTAATCAGAGGCTGTCACACCGCACTGAGGAGCCCACTCTTTTGGAACATTACACATTCAAGCTCCATTAGCTCGTAGCAGCGGCGGTGCGATTGTCTGATATAACATGTCCTTGAAAGAATCATCTGCACAGCCCTGGACCCACATTGACACTTTTTACAGACTAAAAAAATGAGATTGAAAAATGGAGATTTGTGTTTTGAAGTAACCAGCTTTTGTAGAGTTGGAAAGTGTTGATGGCGTGGTTTCTTGCCTGGCATGTTCCTTCAAAAGGTTGTTTTTAATTCCTATGTGCTCTTTGCCAGTGTCAATTTCAGACACCTTTATCCCAACGCCAAGCTAAATTTCTTCTCATTGTTTCTAAAATTGGTCAGAAGACAAGGGGAGGTATTTAGCAGGCTGTGCTGTACTGGTAACCGGGGGGCGTGCCAATCATCAGCCCTCAAAAACCTCAATCGGCTGATAATGTTAAGCGGAAATAAAAATATTTAGTAAACAAAACAGGATTGCCATTTTTGTTTAAATAGAAAGTCAGATAAACTGTTTTTCTCTTTTTTGGATTTGGATTCAAAATGGGAAAACCAAAGAGTGGATCGTACACAAATTAAAAATAGACTCCTTGAGTTTTTTTGCCATAGATTGCAGTGGTGTAAACATGGCACATTTAGTACAATCTATTGTTACGATAGACACACAAGTACTGAACTGGAAACGTGACATAGTTGGTGTAAATGAGGCGTATGTGTTTTTGAAGGTAAGTTTTGATGGGTCCAAAGCATTAATGTGCCCAAGACTGACAAGGCATGCGTTTGAATTTTCTGAACGCTACCATTCTCCATTTCATGCTAGCCGTGTTCAATAGCTCTGCACTGCCACAGCCGCAGCACATGGGCATAACGGGTCTAAAATTCTGCTCAAACTTTCTGGGCATGTGAAGCTCCAGCCCCATAGAGTGAAAGATAACTCTGCTGTTGGTTTGTGGTTCTGGTGGTGTCCCTAGAGTGAGGAAGCTGTGTTTAAGGGTGAACTGCACTGTGTAAGTTGTGATTTTCTGAGTTTTCAGAGCAGCTTTGTGCAGGTCCCCAGAGAAGGGGCTTTTTATGGCATGCACCTCTCCATACTAACAGTGCGTTGCCAGATCCATGGTTTTCCTGCAGAATTTTGTGGCTTTGCTAAGAGCTTCCGTGTGTGAAAAATATTGTTCGCTGATAGGTCCAGTGCTATTTCACTTGTAAAATGTGTTAATTTTAGAATAAACCTCGCACAAATCCTGAATTTCAGTGACAATTTATCATATTCAAAGCAATGTACGAGCTTTTATTTATACGTGATAGTGAGGACGGGGGTCTGTGTCATTGGAAGAGCACTACTTTTACAAACACAGTGGAAAATGCAACTGTACCTTGTGTTCCACAGGTTTTAGACGACACTCCGGACACTCCTGCGCAGGTTTGGTCACTGAACCCTGCCAACCCTGCATTTATGTCTACACTAGGCCGAAACATATTTTTTTCTACTACATGGACAAAAATCAGGTATAAAAACTTTGAAGGGGATACAATGATATGATTTGTCAGAATAAATAGTTCTGCTTGATTGCAATAACATGTTCTGTAGCCTGTCTTCTTTTATGGAAGTAGATGTTATTGAAATGTAGAGGCGTTGGAACCAGGAGGGTTAGAAATCATTAAATCCAAGTGTCTGCTGGAGACAGGGACATGGAAGTGGATGTGATCAGGTGTGTGGCAGTGACAGCAGAGTGAGAGCTCACCATGCTGGATCTTCATTAGTGACAGTCTGATTTACAGCCTTGTCCTGTGAGCACTGACCTTCCCCTCCAACACAAAGCCCACACCCGAGATTCTCCATCAGCAAGAGCAATGACGGCCATGGAAGTACGCCGCCACCCAACTCATCACTGTGGAAACATCGCTGTAAAATTGCCATAGTTTACTGAAAATATGAGCACGCCAATTCAAACGATGACGGCTGTAACTACGTATTTGGGTAGGTTATATATGTTCAGATGAGGAATACAGATGAGGCACTGAAGTGTATATACGCCACACTATAATGATACAATGTTGTCTAGTCAATCTCCTTCAAAACAAATACACTACTACTCCTGCGAGACAAATTCCAGGAAGTGTCTCGGATAAACAGGCCAAATGAGGCAGGAAGGAGCATATGAGTGGATCTTAAAGGCCATCAAAGAGTGAAGGCTTACGGAAAACCTCTCAGAGCCGGAGAAAATGAAGGCACTCCAGCGCATATAGGGTCAGCATGTGGCAGAGACCTAGTGCACAATTACCTGGGGTGCAGCAGTGACGTGTGCAAAATAAAGGCTCTCACGTGGAAACAGAGGATGAGCTGAGCAGAGGTGACAGTAGGACATACGCACAGCTCAACTTTACACAAACTATAGGCTCCTGCAATACAATTTCACTATTAATGACATTAAAAAAATACCAATTTACAACTGTATTTATTTAATATGTTTGGTATGATGAGCATATTTTTATGACGAAAAAAAAGGTTTACTTTACGTTAGTTTTTTATTTTTTATTTTACTTGCATAACTTAAAGTTAACATATATGCTGAGCTTGTAACCATGTTCTAACATTGTTCTGTCATCAAAGTTGGAGTTGAAGTTGCATTTAGCTTCATTCACACGAGTTTGATGAGTCCTTGTTAGAAAATCCTCACCATTTCGACCATCAAAATCACTCCCTGCTGAATTCCCTCGATGAATGAGGTTTTTCAGACAACTGACGCCACTTATCTGAGAATCTTTGTCCTTAATTCATCCATAGACTTGTTCTGAGCATTTCTGTCATCTAAACACCATCACTGCAACTGCTAAAATATTCGATTCTGCCGTCCCTTAAGTAATAACACATTTTAATGAACTTGTGTAAGCACTATGCAGTCAGTAGATGGCGCCTAAACTTCATAAGTGCTATGGGAAGATGCTGAGAGACAGATGTTCATTTAGTTTTTTATTTTGAAAAAATTTTAGTTCTAAAATATGAGATGCCAAACTTAAGGTGCTCAAGAGCATGTTTAAAGGTCAATAACAATATTAAAAATGCATAATGTTTTTCCTTTAAATGTGCTCTTTTAGCGCTGAATGCTTAGTCGTTTTTCCCTCCACAAATAGTTTTTGTGAAATGAATAGGATAGTTTTGCCCGCTAACCTCACCGTTACAATGCACAGCATGAACCTTTGCTGCTTATTTAAGTCATTTGGAGACTTAAAGGCCCTGTGCATGACTTCTATTTCATTCAGTTCAGGAATACGGTATTTACAATATTCGTATTTGATGCTGTCCTCAAATTATAATGTGGATTTAAATTGTGTAATAGTGATGCTCCATTTCGGCCATCCATTCATTACTAAACTATAAATACATAAATCAATACTGACTACAGTATTTAAAAGTATTTATTCTTATGCAAAAGTATCAATACTTTTTCAATTTCAACAATTTCTCAAAAAAGTGTTTGTAGTTGATGTAATTTTTTGTTTTGTTTTTTTATACTTATGCTAAACGTAAAATGTGGCGTTTCTTCCAACGTTTTCAACCCATTGAGACATTCCTTGACATGACCCTCCAATCACTGCAGAAGTAAACTGCCAAGTGACAACTAAAGACCAATGGCCGACTAAGGGAGCCCCACAGTGAGACCAGAGGGTTTGGGAGATAAGGGGTGAGGCGGAGTCAAAAACTTTCCTCCATAACCGAGGAGCAGCGGCACACTTCTTTACGCATCAGTGCTAAGCCAGATTTGCACATAGCGTCATGCTGCAAATGTGCCAGTCTGAAACCTTATCCTCTGCAATCTGTGTCAGTCAAGTCCGTTTGACGAGTGCCATCGCAGACACTGGGCTTATTTCTGCGTTCTGCACCACCACAAAAATTGTCTGAAAAACAAAGAACAGTTGAGGAAGGGAAACATTGTGACCTGCAAAGTCTTTATCAAATTCTAGTCAAAATGTTTCCAAGTTCAAATTAGTTCCTTCATGCTTTTGGTCCAGTGTGTTATGTTTGAGCACGAGTGAGAAGCTGAACAACTTAATTTTACTGTGTGATTGTTTACTCTATTACATAAAGATATTAGTTGTATATGTCAAATGTATTAAATTTTCACCCTTATTGTGTTATTTGCATCATTTTTCTTTCAATCAGTGCCAAGAAAAAATGTAACTCCTCTTCTTGATTCAGTTCTCAACATGTAATTGAAAAACACATTTTGATAGTATATACAATGCCAGCCGTGGGGACCAAACCACAAACCTACAGACATAAATATATTTTGTTTTATCAGATGACTCAGTGATCAGAATGAGACAGAGAGAATGAAGAGTGGTCCATGGTAAACCCTTCCTCAGGGAATATGTGCTCTGCTGTGAGACTCCATCTTGTGCTTTAGGCTTTAGAGACACAGAAAGTGACCAGTGACCCCACAAGAACTTACTTTAGAGTAATTAAGAGTCAACTGAACTACTCCTCAGGGATGACACTTTAATTAAATTTAATTTAATTTTCCACACCTTATCTCAAGGCGGAATCTCAAATGAGTAACTACACTAAAAGTGAAATCAGTGAAGCAACGTTCAATCACTGGGCAGATATTGCAGAGGATGGCATTATGTGTGAGGACCTTCTCCTGTCCTCTTATTCATGCAATTTAAGTAACAGTAACACGACAGGCCTTTAGTTGTGTGATTACACCTAAAACGCAACAACAAAAACTGCACTTTCCTCCAGTCCAGGTCTATCTGAAGTCGAAGAATTCAGCCTGGAGCGTTTCCTCCTTCCCACCTCTGCCCTTGCCTTTCAGCCATTACATATCAAACCAAAGCAGCAGAAACCTGCTCAGTTGGTAATTAACCTAACCACCCTTAGTTATTTACTGAAAAAATCAAATGCATTTAATATCTCTACCTCCCGCAGTCTAGACATCAAAGTTCATCCATTCTACTAAATATTTATCATACCTGTTTAAGTCACCTATCAAGCCACTCTTTTCCCATCTCAGCTGCAGCAGAACAACTAGGCCTGACACAATAACAAATTTTGATGTGTTTGAGAAAACATCACTATAAACGGTAACATTGAAACCACCTAATGCCACTCCACAATAACTAAAAAATCCCCATTAAACAACAAAATCATGAGCTGTAAAGAATAAAAAACAGAATTAAACACTTAGCAAGTATAATTTAGTGTTTGTGTTAATGTTTCAACCCTATACAGCTGAAATTTGAATATATTTCCAAAAATTATTATTAACAATAATAATGCATCATACTTATATAGAGCTTTTCTAGACACTTTTCTAGACACACTTCACATTACATTATTCATTCACTCCACTCTC
This sequence comes from Rhinogobius similis, assembly GCA_019453435.1. Taxonomy (NCBI): domain Eukaryota; kingdom Metazoa; phylum Chordata; class Actinopteri; order Gobiiformes; family Gobiidae; genus Rhinogobius; species Rhinogobius similis. Next base: position 28,570,554 of record CM033620.1, on the reverse strand, counting down.
GATGGTGGTAAGCTACTACTGTAGCCAGAGCTGCCCTGGAGCAGACTGACGGAAGCGAGGCTTCCAATCTGTGCCATCTGCCCCTCCAAACACCACCAATCATTTATGCATGCTCCACTTTCATACTAGGCAATGTGGGTGAAGTGTCTTGCCTAAGGACACAACGGCATTTCCTCCTCCAGCGCCCCCCTGTGGCACCTGGTGTTCCAGCGGTCTCCCATCCAAGTACTGACCAGGCCTCGACCAGCATAGCTTCCAAGATCTGACAGGATTGGGCACTGAAAAGTATGACCACAAAAATTGTTGGAGTTAGTACAAAGACAACCTACACAAGAAAAATATTGAGCCCCAAAAACATTTTAGATTTTTTTAACGATAAATCAAGATAGTAATTAACATGACAGGCCTAAGAACAACAGTCAACCTCCTCCACTTACCGATCCTTTCAAATCTATTGCATCTCTACCTGGTGGAGTCTGAACATTAAAGTTAATCCATTCATCACTCCTCTTCCATTTGCCTGTGTCGGTTTTAGTCTCTTCTGGATGGATAGAGCAGAGAAACTTTTCCGGTGTGCTTCTTTCACCATCTCAGGAAAACAATTGCACCGTGGTTTTAGATTGTGCGAGTGACAGAGGTGATTTAGTGTGGGCTGCGCATGAATGTGCATGTGCCATGAGCCGCCACCTGCTGTGGGGCCTTAGTTTCACAGTCTAATCACCCTGCATACTCCGGCTCACATAAGCTCATCCTGCCTGCGCGGTCTTCATAAAGCCCAGATCTGTTCAAGGTTATGGCTGCTTATGGAGAACGCCGTCTGACTCCGAGACAAAGTCAGAGTAAATTGTTGAGGGACACAAGAATGACGTTTTCTTTTCTTTTTTCTTTTTTTTTCATTACATGACTAGAGCCAGCTGTGATCAGATGTGAGCTGACTAATGCACTGCACTCACATAACCCGGCCAACAATGCTCATTAGAAAGAAGTCATTCAATTTTGGCAGGTTTTAACAGTGTTGATTACGCTTTTAAAAGGTTTTATGAAATAATTTTTGAGCAATTATATCTAAGCTGTATAAGTCACAATTTTCTGAATACATGGAAACGTCTTTTTGACTTTACTCAGAACACTTGGTTATACTTGAGTATAAGGAGAAAGTGGATATTAGTAACACTCATATTAGACACGCAACTATCAGACGTGTGCCATTTAAGAGTTGATAGGATTTTTTAAATGCATGGGAAACATATTTTTCACTTTTATGAAGATACTTGGATTTGGAAAGGAGTGTGATAAAAGTTTTTAAATGTGCTAAATAAATAATATTGTCCTTAACAAATCTTGATGTTACTTGTATGCTAGTTTTTCTTAACAATTCACCAAACTAACTTTTTCTAGAGAGTGGTCTGCAACTTTCGTGTCTCCATGGATATGTTAATATTTTACCTGGAATGTTCCACCATATAGCATTAAACTTATTAGTCTTTGTTTAGTTTAGTTTTTTATTGGTGAAAAATACCTGAATGATGAATGTTCAAGAAATACCTGGTGATGCTTGTCTCCCTGGAGATAGGTAGATTCAATGTACTGTGGAGCATTTCCGGCAAAGGGGTTTCTTGGTTTATTGCTTGATTTTTGCTTGACAGAAACAAATCATTTTCTGCGGTTTTATTTAAATTACGATTTATTTTCTTACATGTCTCTTAATTGTGTGAATGTTTTTTTTATGATTTGTGTGCTGTTATATTTTTTACTTTGCCCCAGATCACTCTCAAATAAGAGGTCCGATCACAATGGCTTCTGGTTAAATATAGGTAAATGGAAAAAAAAAAGAATGGGTATAATACAGCAATAATATCGTCTTGAGACAAACAGGTAGCAGATCCCTCACAAGGAAAGTTACATGAAGCCATGACGCACCCTTAACGAATGCACAGAACCCCTTCTTTAACATTTATTGCTGCCGGGCATATGTTACAACAGGGGACCGTAAAAATGTTCGGGACCTTGGTTTCAGCGTACCCAGACTCTGCCAAACCCCCCAAGCAGCCTCCAACTATAGCACATCCTCACAACATAATCAATTTTGAAAGTTTGTTTTTAGAGAAAATGTGCTGTGTCATCAGTGCAACACCCGGGACACCAGCCCCGTATCCACAAGGCCTTCATGCATTTTTAACCAGTGTTCCACAAACAAGACGCAGCCCAAACATGCACAGACATATGATATTTACCTTACTTAAATGAGTGGCTGGCTTGCTGAGTGTGGTACTTTTCTGACTAATTCAAAGACCAAGTGAGCTCCCATGAGGCAACTGTTGACTGGATAGTAGTTTCATTATTGCTTGTTTCGTCCCCACAAGTTGCAGTGCTGTATCAGTTTCATGACCTGTGCCAATGCTGAGGTGGAATATGTGTGAGGAGAGCGACAAGAGTCATCACCGTAAAGAACACTGTCCCCTGGGTCCACTGTGAAGAGTAATGAAGATATGTGTTCTGCTGCTCAGACCCCACACCGCAGACTTATGCCAAAGTGTAAAACAGAAGACTGCAAGGTTTATTCCACATACAGGCTAAAACTTGTGCACTTGAAGGATATTCAACTGTGTTTATATTCTTGTCATGTGTGTTATCAGAGTTATATATATTAAAAAAAAAAAAAGTCACTCAAATAAATCTAATTCTGTACTGAGAAGTAGACCACTCAAGCAAATCAACTTAGATGCAGAAAGAACAAGATCACTTTCATTTTATTTGGGACACCTTTGCCTAACTCCCTTCCCAATGTTTTGGATCTGGTCAGTTTTGCATTTTTGCTTCCCCTGTTACAAACTGCTTTGGAGCATGGCATTGCATTGAACCCTACTCAGTAACAGTACTTTAAACGCTCCTCTGGAACCATGTGAGTGGAAACTCAAGATCTGTTGAATTCATTTTATCCATAACTTACAAGTCACGCTAAGAAGACTTTGTTTAATTAGACTTCCTCAACCTCAGACTCAAGTGAAATACCACTTCTATACATCTGTAATGTTATTCACAGACCAGGCTTATATATGACATGCTTGACTCATTACAGCCACTAAAATAAATAGTTATATCCTTAGTTTCCCATGTAGGACAATGTGTAAAAATTGCAGGTGCTGTTTAATAAGTGGAGTTTTTAAGCCTCCAAGGAAACATTACCTATGTCGTCCTGACGACAGGCAGCATGGGACACATGAAGGCCACTAAACTGAGTCCTTGTTACCTTAGTTGAAGGTGCAGTAATCCACAGATATTTCATTCACTTTGCGCAGACAAGATTAGCCTTGATAAAAACTAATATGGAAGATGAAGGAAGGGTTTAGAGCCTGCAGCAGTGAGTGAGGCATACATATTCATGGGTCACATGGCTGTGGTGAGAGTGTGATGGAGAGCGGGACAGAGGAATGACCTCCACAGGACACGTCCACCATTTTGATGCCAGATATAAGATATTATTGTCCACAGAGAACAGCAGTGATGGTCACGATAAAACATATTAAGTATGTATACAAATCTGAATCTTGGTCAAGACATTTGTGGACAGCACTAAACTGATTACATATCGGCTTTTTCATAATTTAAAGAGGTTAACTAAAACCTGATGTTGGCCTTAATGCACCCAGAACAGGTTCTACTTCTAGAAGTGTTCAGATGATATTTCCCTTTTCACCATCATTACTCAATGAACCACTGTTTCTTTGAATACTCTGGCGTCCTCCAACCTTTCTGAATATGTGATAGGAGAAATGATTACCCTAAATAACCCCTTGCTGTGAGTGAATGATTGCCTGTGTCAGCCACCCAACTCATTTCAGGGGTCTTGGAACTACAACTTTTTTCTTGCTTTGTATGTATTCAGAATCTTCAGACAAACTCCTTGTCTGATTTAGATTTTGTATTGTTATAGGCCATTGATAAAAGGAGTCATAAAGCATTATTCAAACTTTTTTAACATCTTTGCATTGGTAATTTCTCACTTCAAATTGTATTTAAAAAAAAAAAGTTTCAACTCAATCAACAATGAAACACATGCAGTTAAAAGACTAAAGAGTTTCTGTAAACAAGAGCTTTCACCTGCAACAATCTTGTGACATATTGAATGTTACTGGAACAACTACCCAGGGTCACGGCTTTATGCACGCGTCTGTTCCATCAGTGGAACCTAAACCTGCCTTTGGCTCGCTGAAGGCTGGATTTGTTTGACTTCCGCTGTTTCAAGTTCTTCAAGGGAGCCAAAAAAAACCTGACACAGATGTGCAATATTACTTAAACAATAAGACAAAAGTTATAACATCTTCTTTATGTTGTTTGTTTTTTACAAAACGCTGCATTTCTTCATCATAAATCTGATCCATGGTGCAAACACCTTGCTTGGTGGAGCTGATACACATCAGGTAACGCCAACATTTATTAATCAGGGGCTGTATTTTTAAAATGTTGTTAGGTATTATTTACAACAGTTTGTTCTATCAATCTAACTGCCATTCACCTTTCAAAGCAAAAGCATACTTCGGGCATCATGGCCAGTGCTTTTTTTTATTTTTTTTTAAGTTTCAAATCAATCAACAATAAAACACACGCAGTTAGACTAGTTTGTGACATATTGAATCTTAGGTCCTTTTCCGACACATTTTGGGTTCTCTTTCTCTGCACTGAGTCTTTGGTTGATGTTATGATGCACACAGAACAAATTTGTTTCCTTGTGACAGTCTTATTTGGTGGTATGTTCCCTCTTCCTCCACAGCTTTACAAGTTCATGAATGTCCACAAGTGTTGTGTAAGAGCACAAAAGGTATAACTTTACTTCATAACATTATTTTTCTGCTTGCAATTAAAATCAATGCGTTATTGTTTCAGATGGCTGCACATTGCCCCCTGAGAACCTTCTTTTGTTTCACCGCTGCTCGGCTGTCTGCAGGAGCTGGAGGTCCATAGGATTTAAATAATTGTTACCTTTTTGCTTTGATGACATTTGTATATATTTTTTCCTAATGTATAGTTGGCAGAAAGTAACCAAGGTGGGTGTGGGCATTTATTTACATATATTCCGTGCATACTGTATTCATATTCTGTATTAATTTATTTCTATCTTGCAAGCCTGTCCTGAGGGATGGACTGTTTGGGTCCCGCTGTTTCAAGTTATTTCAGGAGCCGAAGAGCTAGAATGACGCAGAGGTGCGATAGAAGTCATCATAAAATAAAAGTTAAGACAAACATCTCTAATCTAATTAAATCTAATCATTATTTAACAGAAAACATTTCTCACAGTGGACTCCTGGCTTCCGTCCACACTGCAGCAGAGAATGAGTACATCATTCGTCTGATCAATGGGGCGGTGGATCTGACACAGATCAGGTAACATCAGTTATTTTGACTTGATTATTTATTCAATTACTACTTTGTTTCCTCCTCTTATAATGTTCTTTAAACACTAAAGCTCAAGACTGCAGGAGTTTGACTGTGTTCTTAAACCTTCAGGAGGGGAAGTGGGTGTGGAACAATGGAGATCAGCCAATCACACAACCAGACAACACTGATGACAACCAGGACCACCTCATGATGAGCAGTGACAATTTCCTTCAGTTGTATTTAGTTTACACTAAAGTCATCATAGAAGGGACTATACTTTACTTGATTTTGAGGGTATTCAATCAAAGCTGCTCAATAAGTCCAGGCTATCCTGAAATCAAGTCTCAAGTCGTCCTGAAGTTAAAACTGAGGTTTAAGAGCAACCATGAAAGACAATACCCACCATGGAAAAGACGGTTGGAATCAAGATCAAGGAGAGAAGTGAGTCAGCTGACAGAGGCCGAGAGAGGTGCAATGAAGAAGCAAGTACCTAAGAAGCACAGCCAGATGCCCACACCTGAAGCACTCGAAACAGCCACACAAAGGCTCCAGGCCTTGGCCAGCCGCCTAAAGAAATACACGAAAGGTGTAAGATGCTAGCAGGGAAAGCATACATTGATATTAACCTGTCAACTGGAAGGTTGAATCTTCTAGTAATTTTGATCTAGCTGTTGTGTCACTGTCTCACGCAGGCAGCACGCTGTCTGGTCCTAGTAGTGGTAGTGAGTGAGTGACCAACATGAGTGCCAAGGGTCAAAATAAATTAAAGGTAAAATTATAAATGTGGAATGGAATTGAATTAAAATATGCATTTTTTCGCTGAGGAAGTGAAATGCATTGTGATATGACTGGAGGATTGAGGGATGCGTCTACTAATATTTCACGTAGTTAAAGGGGACAAAAAGTGTGGGGACAAAACAGCCATCCTGCAAAAGTGGGGGGATGTGACCCCCCTCACAGTTAATGGGTTCGACGCCCATGCATAATTCTAAAAGTAAATGAAGAGCATGTTTTGTTGAGTTAAAGTCCTCTTACACGTCACATGATTACTAAATGCAGTAGTAATATTCCTATATTTCTGATGCAGTGAGTACAGATTCATGCACCCTCTGAAGTGCTATACTTTAGTAAAACACATCTCTGTGGCCCTTTATCACTGCTTTAGCTAATTGCCTTCTCCTTGTAACATGATTTCCTACAAATGAGTCTGTAAAGAGGAGTGGGGTTATGTGCCACAAGATGCATTGTCTTCCTTTAAACGGCCCATTAGGCGGCAGCTAAAGGATTATGAGCGCCCTCATTAGGAGGCCATAGCTCACCCTGACACACCATCTCTTCTGGGCACCCTGCCGTCAAGGCTCTGTGAACTGTGCTGGAACAAGGCCGGCCGCCAGCACAGAAATGGAATTATTAGTGATGTCTGAGAGAAATGGAGCTTTTCCCTGAGTAAGTAGTGCTCAGACCTTGGTCATGGCTGTTGTTTAATCCTCCATCCACAGAGTCATGTTTGCCACAGCTGACAGGGAGGGCTTTGACTCACAATACAAGAAACAGGAACTTATCGCCTCATTTCAGACTTACACCAGGACACCAATGAAGACTTTATGTTTAATTAAAGAAGACACATTCATCAGATTTTAAATTGTGTTCATTTTTGGTTGCAATATTGATCTAAAATGGCTTAATATTAGAGACCTAGTGGATGTGGATACTGAAATTTTTGAATCACTAACGTCTTAAAAGAAAGACAATGCTGGATTAATCAAACATACATAAATCACTGAAAATACGATGCGTAAGATAATGATGAGGGGAAATCAAATAGTAAAAGAAAATGATTTAATAAATCAAAAGAATCTAAATCAATCAATCAGACAGACAGCCACCAAGTAACTCCCTCCTGACCTTTATCTGGGGATTAAAGCAATGGGTGATGAAAGGTTCAGCCAAGAAGAGGCAAATCTTTGGGTTCCATCTCAAAACCCGTGCAGTACTTTCTCATGTAGTATTTACACTTATGCTCCCTAACCTTTCATAAATATGGTATTGAAAATTCTCTTGCTCAGTTCTGTGTTACCATTTTGTTTTGGCATTGTTAGAAATGTATTTTTGCAGTTTGTAGAACAAGTGCAGCAGATTTAGTTTGTATTCTTGAGAGCAGGGGAAGCCACACTCTCATTAGGCGTGTGGTTGTCTTTGTGCAAGTTTGTGTCGAGTCTTTGGCTGCACGGAGCTTCACTCTCCCTGTGCAGAGGAGAGCTTTTGGAGGTGGGTTAGTTGTGTGAAAATCCCTGTGTTTGGCTGCTCTTGACACTGCGATTGAACCCGTCCTATTAGCGCTGGATTAGCACAGCAAGGCCGCGTTCTCTGACAGGGGAATACAGCCCCACATTCTGCGCTTGTGATTTCATCTTGCATTTTATAATTGCTCTAGCAAGTATTCATGCCGTTTCAGACGTGCAGAGCGGCTTTGGGGGAAAGTCGGGGTTCAGCACAAATAGAGAGTTTTGTAGGTTTATGCAGAGGATTCAAAGGCTCATGTCTCGCCAACGACAGATCCTTTCCTGAATAATGGGATTCAAGTCATGCTGTAACTTTTTATTTGAGTTTTACGACAGTCTGAAATAATATTTGAGGATAACTATTTTAAATAGGAGATCTGAACTGAACGCGAACTTACATTGTTACATAACATTGTTGTCATCTGCAGACTTTTTCATCTGGTGCTTTGGGACCTGATCATTTTAATGTTAAAGTCTGTGAACATTTGTTTATTGAAATAGTGAAACAATCAAACCAATATATGTACTACTACTACTACTACCAATAATAATAATAATGGAGAATCCAGTGTTAATTTGTCCACTAAAATATTTCGTTTCAATATCATTTTGGTTTATTTAAAGCTCTGATATTTTTATCATATAATAGTAAAAACTAAACATAAATGAATGAAAGGGCCAAGTGGAGACTTCCAAGTTCCTCTTTTTATTGCCCTTTTTAGTGCCCCAAACCAGACCATATACAAATTCATCGTCCATGTCCATGAAATAATACAATTTACTATAGTTAAAATAAAAATCATTAACACTAAACTAAAACAAAATGGAATTATTTAACTAAATCTTGACTAAAAATAAAAATCAGTTTAGACAAAAGACCAAGACAAAAACTAAATACAAATTTCTTGTCATATCCTCTAGACAATCAGCTAACTGTCATTTTTCAACAAATTTTATCATAATCAACATTGACTTACACTGATTCACTCTGCAACCTTAAGATGTATTGGCTTCAACTATTGTAGCTAAATGTCTAACACTTGACACATATAAATCATAATATGGTTTTTATGGCAGTTTCACAAGAATCGACTGTTTCAACTGTCAAGAGGAATTATGGAAGAATGTTGCCATTTTATGGAGATTTTACATCATGCTTGGACAGGTGAGATGTGATCGTTACTGCTTAAGGGTGCTCTATGTAACTTTTCAGGTGAAGGGCTCCCTCCCTGCTTGTTTCTGTTCAATTGTGCACAGTACGGCATTAAACTTATCTCATATCTGGACCTGTGGGGTGGAGCCAGAGTGTAGTAAGAATGTGTGTATTGAATAAAAGCAATATCTGGACATATCTGGAACATATTCACACTTTATATGCTGCCCTTAGGTATGATCATCAGAAAGCATGGCATTAACTTCCACTGCTATGCAGATGACACTCAGCTTTATTTATCAATGAAACCTGATCAGACCCATCAAGTAGACAGACTTAGTGCCTGCGTGAAAGACATAAAAACTTGGATGACTCTTAATTATCTGCTCCTTAACCCTGAAAAAACCGAGGTCATTCTGCTGGGCCCTAAGCACCTGCGAGACTCTTTATCTGACCAGATAGTTTCTCTGGACAATATCACTGTAGCCCCCAGCTCTACTGTAAGAAACCTTGGGGTCCTATTTGACCAAGATCTCTCGTTCAAAGCACATATAAATCAAGCCTGTAAAACAGCCTACTTTCATTTGCGTAACATAACCAAAATTAGAAAAATCCTGCCCAGAGATGATGCCGAAAAACTCATCCATGCATTTGTCACATCCAGATTAGACTATTGTAACGCCCTGCTTATAGCGTGTCCTAAAAGCTCTATAAGAAGCTTTCAACTGGTTCAAAATGCAGCAGCAAGATTATTAACAGGTACTAGAAAAAGAGATCATATTTCACCAGTGTTAGAGTCTCTTCACTGGCTTCCTGTTGAGTTTAGAATCAAATTTAAAATCCTCCTCCTGACTTATAAAGCTTTAAACAATATGGCCCCATCCTACCTCAAAGATGCAATAGTAGCGTACCATCCAAACAGAGCTCTTCGTTCTCAAAATGCTGGACTATTGTTAGTCCCCAGAGTCTCTAAAAGCACAGTAGGAGGTCGAGCATTTAGCTACCCAAGCTCCTGTGTTATGGAACCAGCTCCTGTTCATGTAAAAGAGGCCGACACAGTCTCTACATTTAAGACCAGGCTCAAAACGTTCCTCTTTGAAATAGCTTATGGTCAGGCCAGTTAGGAACAGAAATAAAAACCTACAGTTTTAGCTACGCTGCCCTTGGAGCAATTCTGCTGGGGAAGTATGGCAGCTTGAACACTATCCTCTGGTTCTTCCTACTTTACCTATCAACAATATTTAATATTACTTCAACTGTAGTCTGTTCATTGCTGTTCACATGTTTCTCTTTCTCTCCACTTCCCGGGAGTGGGGACTGTTTCTGGCACTGCGGCTGCTCAGTGACGACCCCCACCCCCACCTGTCTGGACGATCTATGCGCCAACCGCCTGGACAGCTGGATTAGCCACACCTCGTCTGCCTGGACGAACTCCTTCTACTTTAGATGAACTGTTCCTCATCTCCTGCTGGAGGATCTCTCTACACTGGTGGACTGCTCCTCGTCCGCCTGGAGGAACTCTTTAAAGCCACCTCCCTCTTGAGTGGTTCTGGCTCCACAGTCCAAGTGGATGCGTCAGTCCTAGTTCATCTGCAGCCTGTCCGTCCGTGGGAGTAGGATCTCTCCTTCACTGTGGTTCTCCCCGAGGTTTCTACTTTTTCCCATGGGGTTTTGTAGTTTTTCCCCGCCGAAGGAGGGTCAAAGGACAGGGGCATTCTGGGACAGTTATCTGAACTGCTTTTACCTGTGGCCCATCGAGGCAACTGTTGTTGTGATTTTGGGCATTATAAAAATAAATTGATTTGATTTGATTTGATATCAATAAACATTTCCATAAAGAAACTAAGAAGTTGCATAGTGCACCCTTAAATGAGCTAGGAACAAAAAGATAAGAGACAGCCGTAAAATCCCCATTGTTTAATTGCACTCCTCCAATACCCTATAGACCTGGTCCTTTTGTGGTCCCATATAAAGTATTCCTCCACAGCCCTATACATTTGTGCTTAAGCAGAAAGCTAATTAGACTCTCCTAATGGGCTCCTTAATGAATGAGTCCTTTATTTATTATCAGCTATTCTCTCTTTGTGGGTTCTCAAGCCAAATCTGAAACTGCATCTTCAGTATAAACAGAGCTGAAATAGCAATTATCGTGCAAACTTGTTCTTTTACACAGGCTGAATTGTTTTTGAGTATACTCATTGGATTATTTATTTTAAGTAATCATTTTTTATTTTGTACCAATTTGTCTGCAACAGTGACTCTGATTTGCCCCTAATAAAAATCACACAGTGGAGGGGAGTGAGAGCAAGTTGGGTAAAACTTGCAAAGAGTTTGACAAAGAGCTAATGTGTACACAGATGCATATTTAATGATGCTCGGCGAGAGTTTTTTTTTTTCTTTCTTTTGCAGTGCTAATGAGGACTTTGAACTCTACAGTTACATGTACACACTGTGAAAAGATTGTGAGGCAGCTTGATTTGATGTTCTTATCTTCACCATTTTCTACAATTTGACTCAACAATAATAAATATTGGTTCCAGAGGTGGTTCTACTCTGAAGGTTCCTTTCCAGGCAGAGTCATGGAGTCAAAAACAATATTATATTGTATATGATTATTTATATTATTAAATGCAATGAAACAATTAGTTATTGATGATATCCACGAGCAATACACAATCAATTATAATTTGTAAAACACTCCTTATTTATTAGGAGTGTTGTAGCTTTGCATATCAAAACAGCATTATTTCCTCGCTTTAAAATATGTTCAGTTATGGTTATTGTTTATATATCTAAAATATAAAATATAATTTAAAAATAACAGAATAGTAAAAAATAAATGTTGTCCTGCAGATGTCCTGTCCTGCAAATCTCCTTGTTGAATTTACAAAGCTGAAACCTTGTTCTTGTTTCCTGTTTCAGCTAAATGTCCCCCTCATGTCAACCCTCATCCTCCCCAACTCCACCGCAGCAGCAGATTCATCGCTTTCCTCAGCCTCCTCAACCTCTCAGTTTTCTTCAATTAATAATTGATGACATTTCTCACAACAAAGCCATCATTCTCTCCCTTAGATGGCTTCAATACCTGCAGGGTCAAAGTGAAATAAGAAAACAGGTATAATAATTTGTTAGCGCTGGCCTTCTTAACTGTTTTAATTTTGGTCGCACAAATCATTAACATTAACACATATAGGCATTACGAGCAGCCATCAAAAAACACTTAAAGCTTTCACGGAAGGGACACCTTTTTGACAGAGCATAATCCGCCTATCTGTTTGTCACATCACTCATCTCTCACTGTTCGGAGTACAATGAAGAGCCCACCTCCGGATCTTCTGTGCTAATCCTCTTAAAGACACATGGGACAGCAGCCGCTCCTCCTCTGGTGCAGCGGCAGGAGGCCCAGGCTTGAATGGGCACATCGCCGGGGCTGGGTACACTCCAGCAATGGGGGGTTAATTGGAGCAGAGCGGCATTTGGTTCCAATCTTCTAACAGGTTTTTAACGGGTTGGGGCTCACTCTCAGCTTATTACAACGCTTCCCATCAGACCTGCAAATTCTAGTTCACAAGTTCAAGTTTAAATGCTGTTTAAATACAGTTTTCTTTGCGGTTGTATGTTTGGGTAGCAGTATGGCTTTGAGGGACAGCAACCGGCTAGACAAGCGGATCAATTACTGTGTGTGATGAGGAGAAGGGTGGACTCTGTGGGAGCAACGGAGAGGAGGAGGAGGAGGCCATCAGACACCCACCACTGCAAGAGGCTCCTCTCACTGCGATGTAGAACGGAGCGAGTTAAGAGATCGTTTGTCCTGTCTGCGATAAGACCGTCTAACAGCAGGGAACTGAAATTAACCTGAGCACTTTATTACTTTTGATAGTTTCTTTTACTGTAATTTATTTATACATTTATGTGTGGGTTTTGTGGGTTTTTCCGATATGTATGTGTTTTCCCAGACACCTCTTTTTTTCTCCTACGGGAGATCAAGTATCTATTTATCTATCTAAACAGGGCGAGGGGTTAGTCATGTAGCCAGATCCAGAGCCTACACATTGTTTAGTTTCACAACCAGATATTAATCTCTAACTAAGTAGTAATTGGTATGTTAGTTACTCAGGTTTATAAAGCATTTATTACTAGTTAAAGCAACAGAATGGTATGTAACAGGTGTAATTAATGTCACTGAAACTAATGTATACAGAACCACAAATTTAAAAGCGCAGACAGTTTTCATATATTCTTGCACTTTTTTTCTTTTTTTCTTTTAAATAGAGGGAACATCTAAGATAGACACGTTTTACTGGGGAGCATTATCAAGAAACAACGTTTTAATGAAAACAAGCAGGTGGAGACTCCTCCAGGCCATGTGTGAGTTGAGGTTGTGGAGATGCAAGACCACTTAAACAAACCATTTAAATCATAAACATTCGTGTGTGCTGCCGCTTTAAGATAAAATGGCATCCACATGAAAATAAAAGTAGAAAGTAGGTAACCCAATAATTAGCTTTTCTTAGCTTTTTCTCCCTGTTTAAATTTGGATATTGCTGACGCTTTTATTTTGTCTGAGCACTGATTCCTCAAACATAATAAAGTCTCCTCGGGACTCTGTGTCAACTCTGAGGTTGGCTCAGACCACGGCCCAGGTCTGGACCCAGCTCAGAGGGAAATGTCCACACAGGAACAAGAGGATTTGACCTTCCAGTGCGCCAATCAGCGCTCGTGTCTGCCAGATTAATGCTTTAGATTTATACGACCATGATGGACGCCTCTGCAGCTGTATTACTCTCAATGATTAGTGAGACGTAAACGTGCCAACTTTAGTGCAGTAACAGCCCTGGAGTGAAAGTCCAGAGCAGGGAAAGTTTATTATGACGCCATTTTAATTAACAGAGTATGATTGTCTGTGGGTGTCTTTTTGTCAATTATGGCACTTTCTGTTTTTACAATGTCAGATGGAGGATATAGGGCTCAATATTAATCTATAGATGAGACTTTTTTTTAAATAAAATATCCAAACATCAAAATTTCATAAACATGTTTACAGTGTTCATTTTAGATAGCTGGTTTTAGACAAATATATAATGTACAAAGGCAAGTTGTTGAAGATGGTGGTGGTTAGTAAAGTGTTTTTTTTTTTTTTTTGCTATTTATTAATTCTTTATTTCCAAATAAACTTACAAATCCAGTACAAAAGTGACTCTGGATTGTGAAAATAGTATGTTTTTAAATCCAAACGGTTCCATAAAATGTCAAGCTCTGAAAACAAGGCTAGAGTTGAAGACAGGGAGAGGAGATGTGATGCCGTCAGCGTGAAGAATCACGACACCATCAGCTCTGCAATAACTGCGCTGTTATTGCACTGTGGCGCTAAAGGACTTTAATAACACAGTTTCACATCGTTCCTACAATGAAGTGAGTTTGAGGCAGACTGACGATAGATCATACCACATTGTTTGGTGCAGTTCACAGCTGTTTGTTTGTGGAGTTTTCTCAGGCCTGCTTGCTACAAAACAAGGGTGTGAAGTTAACTATGATGCCACAGTGCAATTCACTGCACAAACTGTTTATAAGGGCCAGAAATCACCGACTATTCTTGATTTGATACGATACATCACAAAATGATTTCTGGGGGTTCCCAGATGATATGGGGAAATTTTTTTTAATTAGGCTTAAAAAGGCTTAAACAAGGCTTAACACCCTTCAAATGCAGTGGTAAATGCAGATTTTTATTTGTTGGCCTACCAAAGTCATTTTTCCAGGTTTATATTTTTCTAGGTTTTTATCTAGGTTTATCACTTTGCAGGCCAACTATTTTTTGTGTTCGGAAGTCGAGAATGCAAACTGTTGTTTGTTTGTTATTTGGGGGTCGTGACCGGAAAAGGTTGAGAACCACTGCAATACACAATATCGCTAACAATAACAACTAACAATAATATAATTGTGATATTCAGAACCAAAAGTCACTACTTGAAATTTGTACTCAAGTAAAAATAAAGTTAAATGGCTAGAATTATATTTAGCCTTAATGAACCATAATCAATTCAAAATATTCATAATGAACAAATAGATAATTAATGATAATTCAGGCTTAAGAATTACTTATTTAAGGGACTAAAGGAGTAACAGAAAGAGCAAAGGAAGGCCGTGGTTGATGTGGCAATACCAAGTGATGGCAACATCAGAAGAAAGGAACATGAGAAACTAGAGAAATATATATATATATATATATATATATATATATATATATATATATATATATACATATATTTGTACATATATATATATATATGTGTATATATATATATATATATATATATATATATATATATATATATATATATATAT
The DNA here is from genome assembly GCA_019453435.1 of Rhinogobius similis. Taxonomy (NCBI): domain Eukaryota; kingdom Metazoa; phylum Chordata; class Actinopteri; order Gobiiformes; family Gobiidae; genus Rhinogobius; species Rhinogobius similis. The sequence goes on along the minus strand of CM033620.1, from coordinate 28,555,398 downwards.
ATATATATATATATATATATATATATATATATATATATATATATATATATATATATATATATATATATATATATATATATAGCATTTGTAAACACTGTTGTAAAGTTTTTAAGAGCTTAATTGCAGTTATTTCAATGATCAAAAGGATACTTCACCTATGATACATATGAACACATTCTCCAAACAAGCTAATTATAATGATGCCAGTTTATACATTACATTACATCATATATTATACATTATAACAGTGATTTAAGAGACTCTAATAATGTGAGAATGAGGGTGCCTGTTTCACCCCTCTCCCCAAACCTGTTCCCTCTGACTCACACACTGAGACGCGGCTAAATATTCATTGTTCTCCTTCAGAATTCACGCTTGACACCAAACCTAAATCCAGCATGAAGTCTTCATTTGTCGGGCGAGTGTTGGAGCGTTGTGTGTACACGGGCAGACAGCTGTGATTAAAACTCTCCCTCTCCCTCTCTCTCTCTCTCCCCCCTCTCTCTCTCTTTGGCGCGCTGAACAGTTTGGCGCAGACGCTGCTCAGCCATTCCCTTTCATGTCTGTGAATAAAGTTATCAGAGATCTGGGGAGCGCGCATGCACGTCGCCCCCGGCATGTCAGGAAACTTCAGACGGAGATGAAACGAAAAGAAATAATAGTCAGAGAAATTCTAATCAGCTGAGAGACAAACACCGGGGTCAGATGGAGGTCACGGCTCTCTGCACACACCACAACATACTGGGTTGAGACCGATGCTTTTAAATGTGTTTTATGGTTAAAGCAATGTTTACCAAAAGGAAGGACTTTGCCTGACATGGGAAAGCACGTTGCTCTCTTCATGACTTGGGGCAGCTGTGGGTCACTGGTTAGTGTTCTTGTTCACCAGTACAAAAGTTGATGGCTCTATCTCAGCTCTTACTAGTGCATTTTGTTGTTGTGTCCTTGGGCAAGACACTTCACACCCGACCTATGTGTGAATATGCTGCGCGTAAGTAAGAGAATGATGGTAGTGAGATGGTGATTGGCAGCCTTGTTTCCATCAGTCTATCCCAGGGCAGGTGTGGCTGCAATAGCTGAGCACCACCAAGTTTAGAGTGTGATGGAAAAATGCCATGTTAAGGCATTATATCCAAGTCAGTATAATCAAACAAGTCTGATGAGACGGTCTTTTATTTAGTCTGTCTCACTCTTGAGAGCCAGTAACACTCCCCTCTTCATTGTGACTTCTCAGTGGTCTTAAAGCCCATCAGCAGACTTATTCTGATCCTTTCTTCAGTCAAATTTCACTGACACGCAGCTAACCGTAACATTCACAAGCATCATGTGTGAAAACATGGAAGTTACTTTTGTTCTCAAAGATGTGCTAATATACTTTATATCTTGACAACAGGCATAGATAAACACAAGGTTTCCTGAAGGATGGAGACAGTGTGTCATAATATGTTAATGCATGGTCTGGTTTCTTACACACATTAACCAAAGACTACAAAGAAAATCGTTTTAATATTAATTAATTTCTTTCACCACATCAGTATAGGGACTTTGATCAATTTAAGTTTCCCATACATATACATTATTTAAATTATACAAGGAAAAAGAAAAGTAGACTTCAAGATTAATAGCAATTGAATCAAAATAATAATTTGAATGGACACAATAATCAAATTGTGAATCCTGCAGTTTTTTTATTTCTTCCACAAATAACAACAGTCTGCATTAAAACTATAGTTTAGATTTGTACAAACCTGTTCTGAAATACATGTGATTCTTTTCTCAGTTTGTCAGTTCATTCAGTCTTTTTGTCATTTTCCTGGATGTGTTTAAAATGTGAACTTTAAACAGAATCCTATTATTTAAGCATAAATTGTAAATCGCAATGTCAGTAAAAAACACACTTAGATATTTTTCCCAAATGAAACAGTTCTAGGGAAAAGTCAAGGCTAAGATTATATGAATAAATATGACTATGGCATAACATTAGAAACTATAAAACAGTTTGATGAAAACTGTAAAAGTATGGCGTTCGTCTGATGACATTACCTCCAGTTAATGGTGCCTTCATGAGGACAGACTGCTGCGAAACAAGGCTATAATTATCCTCCACCAGCTGCCAATAACCAAATTCTGACTTGGATGGAAATATGCCCAATCCACATGATATCGACTGAGCGGTCAGCACCTGCTCCAGAGCTCCACTGAATAAGCACTATATTTCTGCTCATAATGCTCCACTTTGGTTACAGTCACATTAAATACGCTGTCGTTTTCCTTCATAACAGGCAGCCCAAGGCAAATCAATACTGGAGTTTATACGCTCAGAGCTCCCTAGAATGAATTCATTATTGTCACATCGTAGGTGTAAAGGCAGCGTTGTCAGAAAAGCAATATTTACCTGCAAAGGAATGATTGTTTTCTCTAATAGTCGTCAATACGAGGGGCTAGGTTAAAGTTTTCGACACGTTTGTCTTTGTGATATTATTCATTTGCAGCTTGGGGCGGCGCAGTGCATCGGGCAGGTCGATAAAGCCACAGTGCAGGTTACAATTAGGCGGGAATTAATCAGCGCCAGCAGCTTGTTCACCGCTAAATAATGGAGGGACAAATCCTGCTGCCGCCTGGAAACGAACGCGGCGAAAACACCCACACCGGCCCGATTCACAAATCAATCAAAAGGCTTTTATGGAGATGCTAGAAACGAGAGGGATTGTGAAATGGAGCCGTGATGAATGCGGCGCTGAAGGAGAGTGTGCACAAATCAATAGCAGATGATTCATTTCTGGCGGGGTAATGGTAGCGGTGCAGTCCCCAGAGGAAGTCCAGCGTGCTGGTTTCAAAATAAGTGTGTGTGGGAGTGCCAAGATCAGGCGACAAAAGAGCAAAACATAACAAATCACGATCACTAACTGGAGACCTAAGCGAGCATGTGCTGTGTTAAGCCTAAAGTTGACAGGTATTTATTGTCATTTATGATGTAGCGTGGCTAACGGGGTTCAGAGTGGGACAATGAGGAATGGTTGTTTACTACGAGAGCTCTTTTAGGCAGAGCTTTTATTGCATTGTAAGTGGTTTGAGGGAGGGGTGTGAACAGTTCAGAAACTGGGTGGGATGGATGCCCCTCTTGGCTAAATACTGTACGTGATTATCTGGTTTAAATTGACTCTTATTAGAGCTATATAACAACATAATTTAATAATTAAACAAGAATCTTTTAAAGAATTTTAGAAACAACTGTGTGCATACTCAAAAAAATAATTGACCAGTGCCTAATAATCTTTTTAAGGAATTGTATTGAAAGAAAAAATGATTACTATTGTCATTTTATTGTTATTATTAGAAAGTTTTATTTAAATCTCAGCATGTATATAAGTGGGCAATCCACTGTAGTTTTCAGTGACTGCACTTCCTGCTGGGATTTCTGTGGGTTTTTTTCTTTGCTAAGAAGGAGGGTCTAATAACAGGGAATGTTTTAGGACAGTTATGCATTTGCTTATTTCCTGAACAATGGTTAATCTGTTTCTCTATTACTGACAATCGATGGTTTCATTGTTTAGTTTTGTAATTATCTGTTAGTTAAATCAACAATTTTGAGAGGCCCTGCAAGGCTTTGAGTCTGATGAAAAACACTGTACCAAACTTCTGTATTATAATTATTAACTGTTGTTTTTGTTTTTATGCCGCCACAAATCACAACGTTTCTCCTCACAAAAATCACAACACTAGAAATGAACATTGGTGCATGCCTGATGTAATTGTCCTCTACACACGAGGGACTATATTGACACAACATGTCAGTTTTCAGCAGACTGGACTTTGGATTGTGTCCGCACAGGCAGAAGTTCAGTCCTTAAAGCATGTGATTCAACTAAGCTGCCATCTATTTTTTCCTCACTCCACCTCCTCCGGAAAGCCCCAGGACAGAACTAAATGATAACTAAATATCTATAAGCCTGATGTGGAGTTTCAGCTGGTTTCATCACTTAACAAACGTTTAATGAGCTTCGCAGCCTGATTTAAGCTTACTTAAATACTTTACTTTCATTTGGGGGGATTTGGCTATAAATGAAACTGCTCCTGGAATCAGACATCAGAAGTCAATGCTCTAATCCTGGTCAAAAAACAGTGCAGCAAAGGTCACTACTCTAGATAGCAAGAACAGGGCATACATACTGAAAGAAGTGCAGTCTAAATTTAACTGTAAAATCAAATGTAAAAAATAATACATTTATGAAGCAATCATTTAACAATTCAATCTATTCTCTCTCTCTAACATTTTTTTTATTTTTTATTTTGTGTAGTTCTTGGTTGAACTACATCTACTCCTTTTTTCTGTCTTTGTTGTGGGTCTTAGTTTTGGGTTGGAAAAGAGCCATCTAAAATGTGCTCACACTTTCAGCACCACGGACAGCTGCCTTCATGTCAACTCAACAGCAGCCTGCGTGTGTCACAGTTTAGTTTGATAACAGTGAAGAATTCTTCACCTTTAGGCTTGTGAAGAGGTTGTGCGCTAATACAGTTTCTGCTCCTCTGTGGAAGTTATGCTAGTAAAAACAGAAGAAGAAGCAAACTTTATTTTGTGGGTTTTCGAGTCCTTTAAGCAATCACACATAATCTGTCCATACTCAAAAACGATGTAATCTTTTTCCATCTTATTGTTTTGTGTCAAACCTTATAACACACAATATTTAAATGGTCAAAGATAACATTTTTGGGGTGTAGAAATGTTGTCATCTAAATTGATTATCCCCTAAATCCATGTAAATATATTGTGAAGTACTTGTTGTATATGTCATGAACACAGTACAGTTGGTATTGTGATTGAAGAAGAAAGAAGAGAAAGAAAAAGGGTCTTTATGGTATATTTCAAAGCATTTTAACTAATTATTTTTGGTCAAATCAGGGACGTTGCACAATTTTCTGCAACGAAGGTACAGACGGTTTTAGTTGGCCCCAATTGCAACTTGTCCTTTTCTGGGAACCCTATCTAATATGTGATTAACTGGCTGCTGTAGTTGATGTTCACTAAGTTCACTAATGTTCAAAAAATCTAACTTAGGCCTCTTTGTAGAACTCAACCGGATGCCTGCTGTCACAAATTGAGAGATTGACTTTGCGATACAGAGACATTTGTCCCTTGTGTGTTGCCAGGGTGATGGCTGGGAGAGTTTACAGTAGAATTGACAGGAGCTAAACCCGTCTGAGAATTGTCAACACAGATACACAAGTACAGCCCTGTCTGCTCCCTCTGACACTCGGATTCACAATGTTGCCAGTTGGCGCCTGATCCAACTTTTATGTAAATGTAATCAGTGTGGAATTACTGCTCATGCTACAGTGGGATCAGGGGGATCACCGCCTCAACAAAAACAACTTTATCATCTTTAGATTTAGTTTAGGGAGTAGAGTAATAAAAAAAAAGTCAATGACAAGGTGCAGACCGGAATAAGAATGGGTTTCAGAGTGATGAAAAGTTAGCACAATTAAGAAATATTCAGTAACACTTACAATAACAGCATTTAATATCCTTAATAAAGCATGAACAAAGACTTAATTCATAATGAACAGTTTATTAAGAATGATTCAGGGTATTGTAAGTAGTTACTAAGCCTGAATAATTATTAACTATTTGTTCATTATCAATTTAATCTTTGTTAATGCTTCTTTTTTAATGCTAATTGAGGTGTAGTTATAAAGTGTAGTTATATAAAGTGTTACCCAATATTCTATCTTTTAAATTGGGGAAGAGTTCTTAAAATTACACCTACAGCAAGGAAGATGAAAGTCATCAATGCATACATAGGAATAACTGGAATACATTTTACTGAAACGTTTACATTGTTGCTCTTTGTTTGACTTTGTGCTAATCAAAATTGTAGCAACAGTTGTCAAATTCGTTCAATTCCAGCCCTGACCATATTGTTCTTGTGTCTTTGTAGTTACTTACACATCTTGCCTTTGTATGAATGTGACGTATTAGTGAGTGATTGATGGCAGTCGGAGAGAGGCGTTGACACAGTTTGGTAGCCACATCTGCCTTAGTTAGCTCCAGGGCAACTGTGACTACAGAAATAGCTTATCACCACAAACCTTTTGAATCATTCTGAATAAGCTGAAGTTCTTGCTGGTGATGCCTGAGTTTCACTTCATATGTCAAATGTAGTCTGAAATAATTTACTAATTTATTTTTTCATATTATGTGCCTTTGGGAACGTGAGGACAGACAAATTAAATTCAGCTCTGCCCTTGAATCCCTCTTTTGGACGTGTTTTTTTTATCATCGAAATGAATTATGCAAAATAAAATGACAACAGAACTCTGGTGATAAATGTTATCCATAATTAGCAGCGGTTGCTCAGAGATGATTGGCTGCTGGTGGTGTAGTCAGGTGAAGTGTGCGCCTAAACTCTCTCAGGGGAACGTAAACTGATGAGCCCTACACTCACCAGATTTCTGTAGGCCCCAGGGACCAGTGTGAAGTCTCGTCTCAGCACTATATGCCAGACTTTAGGAGGTGGGTTCTGGCTTCTGGAGGCGTGACACAATGAGGTTAGCGTCTATACTGATTCATCATGGTGTTAGTTAGACAGGTTAAAGATGGATCTAGACTAAGAAACACTGGAGTCACAGGAGCTCACATTCTAGTAAATCACCCAGCCTGCCAAGACGCTGCACTTTTCCTATACGATAAAAAGACGTGTAGTCTGGGGCCCAATCAAACAAATGCATGTCCCGTCCAAAACAAACATTGTGATTAACATGAACAAACTGGGAAAATAATACAGAGGACTGAAAAACATGGCTGACTTTGGCAAAAACTAGAGAAGCTTGATTTGTTCTAAATCATTAAATAAACTAACCTGATTAAATGGCTATGTCTGTTTGTGTTGAGATGTGGAAGAAGGAAGGACCAGACTGTAGGATTTCAATCTGGATTTACCACTGAAATAATTCAAAACTCTCGTTAGCAAAATAACAATTTCCTGTATTTGAGAGAGGATATCCATGACATTGTGCCAGGCAGACTAACCCAAGACCCAAGGAGCAGACAATATGTGAATTGTGCAAAAACTGAAAGCAAAACAAATGCATTTATTACATGGGTGGCGAAAAAACCTGAACAATGAGACATAAGCTGCTTTCCAAACATCATATAGACCTTCAAGAGCATTTTACCACCTCATGTTTCCCTCGCTCACTTACACAGAATAGCCTGGGGAAAGTGCTGTGGAATCTGGGTCAGTCATGATTTGAATAGTCCAGCTCTGACACTCTACTTTATTACCCAGAGAGATTAAAAAGTTTGCTTTTCAGAGAAAAAGTGTGAAAAGCAGTGAACGCACCAGAGTTCATGTAAAGGTTATGTGACGGGGTATGAAGAATTTGAAGAAATTTGATTTTTCTGATGGATCTAGAGATTATATTTTTTAGTTTACAGTTTATGTTTAGGCATAGGAGTGTGATAAAATATCAAAATATCAATATATTGTGATTTTAAATTTGGTGGTACAGTATTTATGTCGTGAGCTGCTGTATCAATATGTAACCATTATTTTTATGACAGCGCTAGAATTGAGTTGTTTGTGGAAACTTGTTTATGCAAAACATTGGACATATTCACTGTCTGATGACTTAGTAGGGTGTATTTCATAATAAAAGGTGGTGGATTAAGATAGAAATATTGTAGACTGCATGAGGCTCCATGTGCAGTGGCCGCAGCATCGTTTGCTGAATGTCTTTCCCTCTCTCATCCCCATTTCACATACACATCCAACAAGGCCAACAGGCCAAAAAATTCTTTAGAAAAAATATTTCAAGGAGTACAGCTAAAGTCCAACTAAAAATAGTAATACTGTATACTGCAGAATATCATGTGCAATATACAGATTATTGCATGTATCGCAGAATCATGATATTATTGTATTGTATTATAGTGAGCCATGTATTGTATCGAATTGTGAGGGACCCTGGGAGGGGCCCCAGTTCATGGATGTGAACCCTATGGATGTGAACATACCTGTGAGTTCAAATGAGCAACTTCTAATTCATTTTTGCACTAACTTCTTTCAATTTAGTTTCAACTTAGTTGAAAAATGTTGGTGCATAAATGTCCTGTTTTTAGAAAATGTCAACAAAGTAACAACTATCGCTATATGGATTTGCTTATTTTGAAGACTTGTTCCGTCCTATCTTGTTCTCTGCCAAAACGTCTTGCATTTGTGGCACATCAAAATAAATAAATAAACATGGCTAAGCATCATTGTCACATTTTAACAGCAGATGGGGAGGTCTGAGCTCAGGGCGAGTTTCTTGGCCTGTGCCTCTTGGGGTTGAGCCTCTCAGCGGGAGGTAAATGGGAGTTGTTAAGTCTAATGGGAAGTGTGTGTAAAGATGATGTTATTACTGAAACCTGTGCTGTACAGGGTGTGGTGCAATAAGGAATTACTGCACTGATGGAGCTCATCTCCACTCTAAGATTGGACGACATGTGACAATATGTAAGTCTGCTGCCCACAGCTCTGCACAGGATTACAGCTTCAACTTCAAAGCAGGCCCAGGTCCAGACCAAACTAAATCAGAATGCATCCATGTTTCAAACGGGTGTAAAGACAATAAAATAAAAATAATAATTTTACGTGTCTGAAATGAGGGTGCAAGCACTTTTAACTGGGGTTGCATTGTGCACCCCTTTGCGTCCCCTGTAGACCCGTTTTCAAAGCCACACAGGTTTGTAGATTCAAAGAAGCCACTTAAAGTTTTTTTTTTTTTTTTACTGAAATGTACTGTATTTGATATTTACAGAACCAGAAAATGTCATCTTTAATAACTCCTTTTTGCATTCAATGTTAATAAAAGAAAAAAGATATATTGTCAGAAATGTGTCAGAAATAAGGTGTAAGGTTGTTGTGAGTTCTTAGGAATGAATCAGAAGAAAAGTACCTGTAACCTGAAATAAAACCAAGAGGCCAGATTGAAACAATTTGAGTTTACAGAGCCCGTGGGGAGGTCCAGAGAAAGATCAAAGAGGAGATTAAGGGATGACGTTTGATAAAGTAATTGGGTTGTACAACATTGAGCTGACCATTTCTCCTTCACTACATTTACACAAACCTAAGAAATATAAACCATGACATGAAGTTATACAGGGGTCAGAATGGCTAAATCCTTGACCAGATAAAATGTACGTCGGGGGCCTTTGTCCATCTGACAGTGGCCTCCCTTTCCCTCAGCACGGACATGATGGAGCAGTAAACTGGTCTGACTGCTCCAGCTGCAGTGAGGAAGAGCGTGGCCTCATTATTCCCTCAGCCACGCGCAGACTGTCACCGCGCTCAGAGGAGTCAAAAATACAACTCCACTCTCCTGCTCGGCTCTGCGCTGAGGTAACGTCTTTATTACCGGCACACAGGGACCTGGGATTTGACAGCACTGACACTGGGAAACACATGCAGACAGAACTTTATTTGGAGGAAAAATAGTTGCTACATGAAGGCCACAAGAGTACAATTTTAATGGTAATAATAGTGTATGTGTTGGCTTTATTAAACTTGGCATTTTGCATTAGTAATAGTTTTCTATGTTTGCTATTAGTCAAGTCATTTTGTAGTTATCTTGGCAACAGTAAACTACTTTTGAGGCTTGAATATGTCTGTGATCTTGCTGAGAATTCAAGAGAAATACTTTATTTTCTCTTTATTTTAATTTCTCATATTTGCACAAGTATGTTTTTGGAGTTCAAAATCCAGTATGTATTGATGTATTACAGTAAAATATTTTTCCTTTACCACCTTCCAGCACCAAATAAAAATGTTTTTTTCTTTGGAAAGACAACCTAAGAAAACATTGTCAGATGGATTTAACCTAAAATAGATGTGTTGCAAAAGTAAAAATTCACAGAAAATGCAAATTTGAATAATAATCTGTAGTCGTTTACAGTTAAAATCATATTGGAGATTGAGGAGATGGTAAAATATTCAAACTGACACTTAGAATGTGGTGATGGAAGACCTCTGTTGTCCCTCCATAGACAAACATTTTAATTAGCAGTGTGCCAGGTTTGGGTGACATACTCACAGAACTTAAATACATTGAAGACTCTTCAAGATTTCAATAAATTCCTCCCCTGCTTTACACCTCTGTTCACAACTCCCCGTATTCCCTGCGCCTCTGTTTCTCCAGACAGCCATTAATCTGCACAAACACTTAATAATGAACAGCTGTCAGCGGCAACACAGTCCCACTGCATCTATAGCCACAGACTGTAAAGAGTGTAACAAACATAAGAGAATTGGCTATTTATCTTTAAAACCTTATGCTAGGTAAACAAGGCAAGGCAAGGGCACAGAGAACTTAACTGAATGATTTTGTCTTGAATTGTAAAGGTTGTACTAAAGCCAAGAAATTGCCCTTTTTATCATGCAGTCCAATAACGAAACAATTATTAAATCTTTTCCCAAATGAAAACCCAAATCAATGCAAAAATACATTTGTAACATAATTAATGTGAGACTTGACACACAACTACTCCATTTAGTTCATCGTCGAAAAAAATTCACTCTATTGTCAGTCTGGAGCTTTGTAAATCTTCTTTACAAATCGTCTTTCTTCTGCCCTCGATTATTTGTACATACAGGTGTGCAAAAATAATCCATAATCTCAGAAATTCCAATAAAGTTTATTAATTGTGGTCGAATTCCCCACCACCATTACTGCTTGTGTGGTGTTTGGTGGTGCATGTGGGGATAGCATGATTACAACTGCAGGAGCTCTATTGGTTGTTTCTCCACTCCTGCCTTTTCATTTCTTGATTGCTGCAAATTCAGTAACCTCAGATGACTCCCATACACTGTTCTAAGTCCTGACTTCGAATACTGTATAAGAAAGTAGTAATTTTACTCTTACAGTGAAGACATATCCAGGAGTGACAGTGTACAGCCCCGAGGGACAACCAGGAGAGACTGTTAGTATGCTGCAGCAGAGAGGCAGAGCTGGAGTCCTTATCTGCTTCTACACAAGTATAATACAGTGGACCGTTTCAGAAGGAAGGCTTTCAGATCACGTCCACATTCCGATGTCAGTACAAGTTCAGTTTACACACATGCACACAAACCTGTCCATGTGTGGAGAGAGGGCATGGCGGGCCAGTAATAGATTACGACTATTAACTATTAGCATGGCAAAGATAGGTGAGTTGAATAAGCCCTTACAGGATGAAATTTGACTGTGTTTCTCAAATATTATCCCTATCTTGAATTATAAAAGGAGGTTAAAATGTAAGAAATTGTAATTATATTGGTCACAGTATAAATATAACCATAAAAGTAAGAAAAGAAAAAAAAAATTGCAGTTGTTGCGTGCATTAAAATTGCGATTTTTATTTGATTTTGATTAACTGTGCAGCCCTAGAGTATGTCACAGTAACTTTATCATTCAGAAAGTTTGATTGTGTAAAGCTGGTCAAAAAAAGCTGATGAAAGTGAATGAATAAAATAATTATTCTTTGGTGATGTTTCTTGATCATAATCGTAGCACTGAAACTTGATTTTGTGACATCCCAAATCATTGGCAAAGGGTTGTGTGGAAAGTGGAATTGGGTGATGCATGTCAAGGTTTTTGTTAACTAAACCATATCCCCAAGTGCAATTTTTTTCTCATCTAAATTGGCGACTAAAGACTAAAGTCTTAGTGCTCTGGTAACAGTTTCATGTGTGTCATCTACATATTATTATTATAGTATCATAATCTAGATATTCTTTCTCAGGTCTGTTGGGACACTATGTATACATGCACATACATTAGGCTATGAGTGACAGCTGCCTCAAGCTGAGATTTTAATATGGCACTGTGGTATGTCTTCAGCCATGTGGATTAGCCCTCCACATATATGTACACATTTCTGTACGATTAAAGTGGACCTTGCGGAAGGGGTGTGTGGAGTCAATGTTTCCTAAAATTTAGTTCGCAAGCACATTGCATTGGGTAGTCATCAAACTGGTTGATGTTGTGGATCATCAAGGCTCATTTCTTAAAGATTGATGAGTACTGACAATTGACAAATGACAAAAGTGGTCAATCTAACTGAATTTCTACGCTAAACTAATTCAGACAAATTCAATCAAAGCATTTCTTACAATCAAAGTTGTATCAAAATAAGGCAACAGTGTTTTTCCCCAAGAACTATGAACTATAAAATTCTGCTCCAACATAATTCTGTTATTCTGTCACATTAATTTATTAGGTTTAGTTCAAGTTCAAATACAATTCTACATTTTTCCTAAAACTATAGAACTTTTAAACTTAATTCTATACACTGTCTTCTACGACAATCACCACCGAAGCAGATCCGGGGGGTATAGTTTGAAAGCGCGCCAAGTGTATGTCTTTCACTGAAGTCGTCCTAAAACAATGTGATCTGAAATGAGCAGTTAGAGTGTAGCAGAGCCAGCGGGTGTTCTTTACCTCCAGAAGAACCCAGATATCTTCATCCCGCCCTCACAGAGACAGCGGCTGGTCTTCTGCTGCATCTGTGTGGAGCAGATAAGCAGGTGGTTGTCAATGAATCTATGCACGATCCAACACAACAACCACAGCTTAGAAATGAAAGAAACACTCAACACTTGTCTGACACTGAGCTACAAGACGTTTAATATTTGACAAACAGTGCATACATGTTGTTTGCATTTTTGTTTTCATGTATCAACCTGTGTGCAATCAAACCAGAGGAGACTAGACAGGAACAGTTGAAATGAGTAGTTTATTGACTGGATTTTGGATTTTATTGATTTCTTTGGGCTCCTTCAATGACACAGAGGCAACCTGCCAGGAGAAGTCTCCATGAATACCCATCCAGTCACATGTAAAACAAGCAAACTCCACAGACAATTGTCCCACCTGGCCCAGAAATCTAACTTGGAACTTTCTTGTAAGATAGATCCCATTAACCACTCAACCACTGTGGCACCAAAATTCACGGTCAAGGATAAATATCAAATCCTGGATCGTGGTGAAGAGAAAAGATTGAAAGGCTGGGATGGCAGATCTCTGGTGATTGGCTAAGAGGGTAAAGTAGTGGGCGTTGATTGGCCGAAAGTGAGTTAAGAAATGCGGATAAAGGAAGGACCTATCATCCCAATTATACTATTTTCCAACTGAATACGAAACAACAGTTGCCCATTTTTACGGCTGTTTGTCTTCCGACACAGGTTTAGATGATGTCGGCTCTCAGAGGGAGCACTGTCTCATCCAATCACAGTACTTCATTTGGAGAAGCAGGAAGTGTAATCAGGCACGAGGATCTCCCGCCGCTCCGTGCCATTCAGTGTGATGGCATCTGCTCCTCCAGCTCTGAAAGCACTGCATGCGTCGCGCCCTATTCCGCTCCTATTCCTGTCCAAATACTCCATCATTATGTTGATCGAGCAGTTCAGACGAGAGCTGGGTGTTTGTGTTTCTGTCCTCAAGTCCCAGCTGCTCCACTAATGCCTCCGAAAAAGCACAAGTTACATCCAGAAATATGTATTCAAGAGAGTAGAGTGAGCTTGTGTTGGTCTTCTGGTGGGCCAAAACACCAGTGGTTTTCTGGGCTTTTTGCTCGAAAGTATTTATTAAGTTGCCTAAAGATCCTGCTCAAAGTGTGTAGAGGAAGACTTTTGGTTTTGACATTTTTTGTCAAATACAACAAGGCAAGGCAAGTTTATTTGTAGAGCACAAAGAGTGCAGATAAACTTATAAAAACAGACAGTTAAACTGTGCTGTCAGTCTAACTCTAAACACAGGTCTGCCCCAAGGCTGCATATTACCACCTTTGTTATTTTCAGTTTACACAAATGAATTATTATTTGTCACAGAACTCCTAAAACAGATTAAATATGCTGACGATGGCTTTGGTTGCCCACCTCTCAAATACTCAATGACTCAATATGTAAACTGTACAACTGAATTTATAAAATGGTTCGAGTACAGTCATCTCCATCTAAACGTGAGTGAAACAAAAGAATTGTGCTTTGCCACTCAAAGGTGCCTGGACCTGACAGATCCCAGGTTCCAGCCACTTTCACTAAATGGACAGAAAGTGGAACAAGTGAACTCAATATTCAATAGTCAAATATCTGGGAACAATTTTGGATAGGTCCTTCACATTTAATGATTATGCAAAAAGTATTTACAAAAAAGCTCAGCAAAGGCTCTTCCTGCTGCGTCAATTCTCAAGCTAGTGACCACAAAGGTCTATTGGTCCTTAATGGAGAGTGTACTGACATTTAATATCGTCTTTTGGTTTGGTCACTTAACTGTTAAAAACAAAGCCAAATTTAGTAGTGTTGTGAAACAAGACAGTAAAATCACAGGACAATCACAAACTCAGCTGTCCCTCCATTACAGGAGAGCAGGGCACTATCTGTTATAAAAACAAAGATGATGACACCCACTGTTCCATCACTTCCATCACCAGGCTCACGTTCCTCTTTGAAATAGATTATGAGTAGAAGATTATGAACAGACATACGCATTTTCAGTTTAGCAATGCTGCCCTAGAAGCAACTATGCAGGGGGAAATATGGCAGCTTGAACGCTATCCTCTGGTTCTTCCTAATTTCTCTATCAACAATATAGATTTTAGTTCACCTATTGACCCTTTGCACCTTTGTCATAAGATCACGTGGGTGCGCCATAGTGGAAGGTAGAAAAGAGTGAACACAGAATTGCAGGGATGCAGAATTCTATGTCTCTCGGCTGGCCTGGGAACGCCTTGGGATCCCCCCGGAGGAGCTGGTGGAAGTGTCTGGGGTGAGGGAAGTCTGGGAGTCCCTGCTTAGATGTCAGGGGTTTGACTTAGGACCCAAGAGCAGTACAACGGAGGCAGGTGAAACAGTTTATTTACAACGACAGGTAAGTGGTTACAGGGCTGGGGGGTGTCCAGGGTAGGCAGAGGCAGGCAGGAACGGGCAGGCAGGCAGGCAGGCAGGCAGGCAGGCAGGCAGGCACACACACAGGAGCAAGCAGGTAGGAGTAGGCAGGCACACAGGAGCAGGCAGGTGGTTACCGGAGGGAGGCAGCAGGGACACCTGGACACAGGACAAGGTGAAGAACAATTCCAAAAATGCACAAAAGTGAGTTGAGTTTTCTGGAGCCAAAAACGCAGTACTAACTGTAGTAGAATATATGACGAACTGGCGATGAGTGAATGAAGGACCAGACTTCTTATGCTGCAGGTAATGATGTAAGTGGCTGCAGGTGTGTTTGCTGCCAGACCCCGAAGGACACACCCAGGGAGGAGGAGAGACAGGAAACTCAGGAAGGAGGGGGCAGACAGGAGGGAGCACAATCTTGAGGATCCTGACAGAACCCCCCCCTCAACGGACGCCACCGGGCGGACAGCCAGGCTTGCCGGGATGGTCACGGTAGAAGTCCCGGACGAGACCGGGATCGAGGATGAGGGAGCGAGACACCCAGGACCGCTCCTCGGGACCATAGCCTCCCAGTCGACCAGGAACTGGAACCCACGGCCACGGGGACGAACATCCAAGAGGCGCCGGACAGTGAAGGCCGGGTAGTCGTCGACAACCCGGGCGGGAGGAGGGGGATCGGCCGGAGGGCACAAAGGACTGGAGGACACCGGCTTCAACTGTGACACATGAAAACTTGGGTGGATCCGCAAAGAGGCCGGCAACTTCAATCGTACCACAGAGGGGTTGATTATTCGATCAATCTCGAAGGGTCCAATGTAGCGCGGCGACAACTTCCTGGAATCAGTTTAACGGAATATCCTTTGAAGAAAGCCAGACTTTCTGACCTGGCAGATATTCCGGAGCAGGGACCCGATGCCGATCAGCGAACAGGCGGTTTCTCTCGGAGGTCCTCAGTAAGGCAGTCCGGGCGGTTGTCCACACGTCACGGCACCGCTGGAGATGTACCGCCACGGACGGAACCGCGATGTCCCTCTCCTGCACAGGAAACATAGGGGCAGATACCCGAGGGCACATTCAAAAGGAGACATCCCAGTGGCCGACGATGAGAGGGAGTTGTGTGCGTACTCCACCCAGGCCAGGTATGTGCTCCAGCTTGACGGGTCCTTGGCAGCGATGCAACGCAGGGCAGCCTCCAGGTCCTGGTTGGCCCTCTCACACTGACCGTTGGTTTGGGGGTGAAAGCCAGATGAGAGGCTCACCTTGGCACCCAGGGCATCACAGAAGCTCTTCCAGACGCGGGACACGAATTGGGGGCCCCGATCAGAAACTATGTCCACTGGGATCCCATGTATCCGGAACACATGCTGGACCAGGAGGTTGGCCGTCTCTAAGGCTGTTGGCAGTTTGGGGAGAGCAGCGAAATGGACCGACTTGGAGAAACGGTCAATGATGGTGAGGATAACAGTATTGCCTTGAGAAGCGGGAAGCCGGAGACAAAATCCTTGGCAATATTGTACCAGTGTAGACTTGTTTCTGTTAGAGGTGTAATGGCACCAGCTGGGGGTCGGTTAGACGCCTTACCTCTGGCACAAACAGTACACGCGGAGACGTACTCCTTGACGTCCTTCTCCATACCGGGCCACCAAAAATGTCTTCGGAGGAGAATGAGAGTCCTTCCGACGCCAGGGTGGCAAGCGGCGGGAAGCGTGCCCCCATTGCAGCACCTGCGCGCGGACAGACTGGGGTACAAACAAATGATTAGGTGGCCCGTTACCTGGGTCCGGTTCTGTTCTCTGCGCGTCCCTCACCACTGACTCGATCTCCCAGGTTAGCGATGCGGCGGCGCGGGATGATGGTAGGATGGACTCTGCCTGCGTCAGGGGTGTCTGTGGAAAGAAACTGTCGGGAGAGAGCATCCGGCTTAGTGTTCACGGGACCCTGGTCGGTAGGTGAGTGTGAAATGGAAAGCGGTCAAAAACAGGGTCCAACGAGCCTGTCGTGAATTTAAACGTTTGGCTGTCCTGATGTATGACAAGTTTTTATGGTCAGTCCAAACCACAAATGGATGCTCAGCTCCTTCCAGATAATGCCGCCATTCCTCTAAGGCCAGCTTAACAGCTAGGAGCTCCCGATCTCCAATTGAATAGTTGCGTTCGGCAGGGGACAGGCGACGTGAAAAAAAAGCACAGGGATGGACCTTTTGGTCCACAGGTGAACGTTGGGAGAGCACCGCACCAACTCCGCTGTCGGAGGCATCCACCTCAACAATAAACTGGCGTGCGGATCTGGGTGTGTGAGGATCGGGCTGAGGTGAACCGCCTCTTCAAGTCCAGGAATGCTTTCTCTGCCTCTGCAGACCAAACAAAACAAGTCTTGGAAGATGTTAAACAAGTTAAAGGTGCTGCGACCTGACTGTAATTGCGAATAAAGCGTCGGTAGAAGTTAGCAAACCCCAGGAACCGTTGTAGCTCCTTAAGATTGGTTGGTTGGGGCCATTCTGTCACAGCTTGTATCTTAGCAGGGTCCGGCTTCACCTGCCCACTGCCAATGATGTACCCCAGAAAACTGACAGACTGCTGATGAAAGTCACACTTCTCGGCCTTAACAAACAGTTTATTTTCGAGGAGCCTCTGAAGCACCTGTCTGACATGTTGTGTGTGTTCCTCAGGAGAGCGGGAAAAAATCAAAATGTCGTCTATGTACACAAAAACAAATCTATCCAGGAAATCTCTGAGTACATCATTAACAAGGGCCTGACATACAGCGGGGGCATTAGTCAGGCCGAAGGGCATCACCAAGTACTCATAATGTCCAATAGGGGTGTTGAATGCAGTTTTCCATTCGTCCCCCTCACGAATACGAACAAGGTGGTAAGCATTTCTCAGGTCTAGTTTAGTAAAAATTGTCGCCTGGTGTAATGGTTGGAATGCAGAGTCAATTAAGGGAAGTGGATATTTGTTTTTTATTGTGATATCATTCAACCCTCGAAAGTCAATACACGGACGGAGGGACTTGTCCTTCTTATCCACGAAAAGAAGCCAGCACCGACAGAAGATGACGGTCGAATAATACCTGCTGCCAATGACTCCTTGGCGTAGCATTCCATGGCTGCTCGCTCTGGACGGGACAGATTGTACAGGCGACTGGACGGTAGTGTGGCACCTGGAAAGAGGTCTATGGCGCAGTCGTAAGGTCTGTGAGGGGGAAGGGACATGGCACGCTCCTTGCAGAAGACCTCCCATAAATCGTGGTAATCACAGGGGACCTCGGACAGATCTGGGGGCTCGGAGACGGAGGAGGGGGTCTCCGCAGGAGAGAGAGCAGACTGCAAACAGAGAGAATGACATGATGAGCTCCAACTAGATATCTTCCCCCCTGCCCAATCGAACTGGGGATTATGGTGCCTTAGCCAGGGATATCCAAGAATCAGAGGAGACTGCGGCGAGGAAATAAGATTGAAACGTATGGTCTCTTTATGATTTCCGGACAAAACTAGCGTAACAGGAACCGTGCGATCTGTAACCCTAGCTAGTAGTCGACCATCTAAAGCATTGGCCACAAGCGGGGTCTCCAGCGGCTCTGTTTTTATGTTTGCTTGACAGGCCAAATTATAGTCCAGGAAATTGTCATCTGCTCCGGAATCGATTAAAGCAGAGAGCGGTAGAGTCAGATTCTCGGAACAAAGAGTAGCAGGAACAAGCATTCTTTTTGTGGGGTTTGAGGACATAGCAGCATGGCTCACCAGCATCCCCATCACTGTTGGTGAGCCCCCCCTTTTGGCCGAATTGGGCAGGCCGCTAAAAAATGTCCAACCTGGCCACAGTAAACACATTCCCCGGCCTGGAGCCTACGTGAGCGCTCCAAGGGGGTTAGTTTAGCGCGACCTAGTTGCATAGGTTCCTCAGAGGTTAGAGAAACCTGACCTGCAGAGGCGTTACTCTGGGAGGCATGCCCAGAGGGTTGTACAGGAACTCGGGTAAGGACAGGGTTTTGACGGGTGAGAAGGGTTGTAGGCCGGTTCTGTCTCTCCCTCTTCCGTTCTCTCAGTCTATTGTCTAAGCGGATGGCTGTCGTAATAAGTGAATCAAGATTCTCTGGATCTTCTCTTAGCGCCAACTCATCCTTTAATTGTTCTGACAACCCGTTGAGGAATACGGTTTGGAGGGCAGGATCATCCCAACCTGCCTCAGCCGCTAAAGTTCTGAAGTCTACAGAGAAATCAGCCACACTCCGCGTCCCCTGATGAATGGCTAGGAGACGCTTGAAGCCTCTCTACCCTTGACAGGGTGATCAAAACCTTTCTCAACTCCTCTTCAAACATGACAAAATTACTCCGCATTACTGGTTTGCTTTGCCACATAGCCGAGGCCCAGTCCAATGCTTTTCCATGCAAAAGTCCCATAACAAAAGCAATTTTAGCAGAGTCAGAAGCATAAGTATGGGGTTTCTGGCTAAACACCAAGGAGCACTGAAGAAGAAAACCCCCGCACTTCCCCATATCACCTGAGTAACGGTCGGGATCAGGTACGTGTGGCTCCCAGGGGGGACGGCTGTGGTCAACAGGAGCCGGTGTGGACAAGGCTTGGTGCTGGGAGGGTGCAGGATAGGCTGGAGCGGCTTGAAGAGAGAAGTTAGTGGTTAGGGCCTGGAGCATGGCGCCGAGCTGTGAAATCTGTTCGTTGGTGGTTTGCTGACCCTCCAAAAGGGTGTGAAGAGTCTGGTCATGATGTCCAATCTGCGCTCCCTGGATCTGGAGGGCACGAACCACAGGGTCTGGATCTGCTGGGTCCATCGTGGCCAGTTCGTACTGTCAGGGGTTTGACTTAGGACCCAAGAGCAGTACAACGGAGGCAGGTGAAACACAGTTTATTTACAACGACAGGTAAGTGGTTACAGGGCTGGGGGGTGTCCAGGGTAGGCAGAGGCAGGCAGGAACAGGCAGGCAGGCAGGCAGGCAGGCACACACACAGGAGCAAGCAGGTAGGAGTAGGCAGGCACACAGGAGCAGGCAGGTGGTTACCGGAGGGAGGCAGCAGGGACACCTGGACACAGGACAAGGTGAAGAACAATTCCAAAAATGCACAAAAGTGAGTTGAGTTTTCTGGAGCCAAAAACGCAGTACTAACTGTAGTAGAATATATGACGAACTGGCGATGAGTGAATGAAGGACCAGACTTCTTATGCTGCAGGTAATGATGTAAGTGGATGCAGGTGTGTTTGCTGCCAGACCCCGAAGGACACACCCAGGGAGGAGGAGAGACAGGAAACTCAGGAAGGAGGGGGCAGACAGGAGGGAGCACAATCTTGAGGATCCTGACATTAGACTGCTGCCCCCGCGACCCGGCCCCGGATAAGTGGAAGAAGACAAAGATGAAGAATTGCAGGGAACGCAAATCTGACAAAAACTCACACTGATTGTAATTGTAATTGTAATTGCTGACCAGGGGACTGAACTGACTACTATAGCTCTAACGCATTTCCTTCAAACACAACAAACTGTGAAAAACACACGCAAGTGACACCAAAGCCTTGGTAAAAAATATTACTTGTGTAGAAGTGTGTCATGCAGTTTGTTACCATTAGCAATTGGCACAGAAATTAGCATACATGCTAAGGACCTCGTAATAAACATTTCTTAAATCTGCCATTATTCTGGACAATAATAGACCAAAAACATAGCAGGTGACAACAGTTTGGCAGGAAAATGTATCTTGTTTCACCAAGTGCCACAAATCTTTTAAGTTAACAGTTTTAAGTGAACTTTTGAAGCTAGAAAATGAAGTTAGATATTACCTTGTTGGCAAATGTAATGAGCATAATAATGTGCTGTCTACAAATGACAAAAGTACAGTTTTTTTTATCTGTTGCACCGTCAAAATGAATTGCTAGCATATATAACGCAAGCTTGCGCATCCTGGTACATGCCTCACTCCTGGAAGGGTCTACACCATAAAAAGTTACATCAGGTTTACACCCTGCCTGTTAGTGCAGCTAACCGCACAAACAGGGGATCACATTTTTACTTGTAAAATCATACAATCATCTGATTAATGGGCAGGTTTTCAACAGTTTCCATTATTTTAGATGCACATTCATCATGGCGTCAAGTGGGCGTTCCGTGACGACACATGCAAAGGGTCAATAGTCTATTCATTGCTGTTCACATGTTTTTTCTCATTCTGTTTCAAACACTGTGGCGGCTGCTCCAGTGGCGACCCCCCATCTCAAGACCCTAACCTGTATACCCGGATGTTCCTCATCTGCCTGGAGGAACTCTCTCTACACTAGATGAGCGGTTCCTCATCTGCCTGGAGGAACTCTAGATTCCTCCTTCCTTCCTCCTGAGTGGTTCTGGCTCCACAGTCCAAATGGATGCGCGTCAGACCTGGACCATCTGTAGCCTGTCCGTCCGTGGGAATAGGATCTCTGAGTCTGAGTCCATTATCACCCCCAGATTTATATCTTGTTTTGTAGGTTTCAGAGCGAGAGACTGGAGGTGCATGACTGCTAACACTTTCTGTTTGTTTCTGCGGGCCAAACACAATGATTTCAGTCTTGTCTGAGTTCAGCTGGAGAAAGCTGTTTTGCATCCACACACTGATCTGTTGGATACAGTGACAGACTGAATCCACTGGTCCATATTCACCTGCCGTCAGTGAGACGTAGATCTGGAGGTGTGGCAAAAGCTATCAAAACTATGAAATATCTACATGTATTTGAGCCAAACTGCCCTCAAACAACCCCAACTGCATAGGAGTTCATTCAAAAATATATATATATGTGTATAAAGAAAAGTACTAATAAACAGTGCATTTATATGTTAGAACATAAAAGTTGAATTAAACTCATGATTCACTCATCTTTAGCTATAACTCGCTCCATCTTTTCCTTTTCGCGGTTGTCCCATAGATATCCTTTTAATCGAAATAAAAGAAGTGGTCAACTAACATGTCTAATAAGACACCATCGACCAATTAATTGACTAAACAACTAAAGAATTACAGCCCAAGTATCTTGATGTTTTTAAAACTTTCCATTCCATTTTAAGCCACATTTGAGAAAGTCAGTCTGGTATTGTCAAGTTGGAATTTCAAGGTGGGACTAACAAACACAGATAAACCAATTATAGAAATCATGAAGTTAAAATAGTTTAGCACTGATAATGTTATTCGTAACCAATTAACTGGATTGGACCTGTCAAATCTCATGAATACTATAATTATAAATGCATACATCTAATGAAGTTCTTGCATTAAAAAAACAACACTGTGAATAATAGCAGCCTTTTTTTCTCCATGTTTCATAGTCTGTGCCAAGGCGCTCTTGGCACTCACACATATACAGAATGAGCAATGCTTGGTGCTTGGTGTGTCTGATTCTATTTCCAGATTTTGGCTCGACATTTCAAACACACTGTTCACCACCATAAAGAAGATTTTGTTCACGAACTTCTTTGGTCAATTCCTGGCAAAGACAAGCGCCTTCAGTGGGGTGAGGTGCGCACCGAGTGTTAGCGCAGCAGGTGGGTGTATAAACTTAAACATCCCACATTTGCAAGAAAGTATACTTGGACGTGAGGAGTGGATAAAACAAAACAACAGAAGGAGATGAGCCTTGAGGCAGTGCCTGTGCAGTGGGTTAGCGATAGCTTCTCCGGCTGAGGCTGTCCAACTTGTCGGACATGCTTGAAGAAATGTCTCTCGCTGCCATCTTGATCACAACAAAACAAAAGAGAACCAGCCAAATCCCCCTTAATTCTCTGACATTAAGCGAGGTACTTGTAGCTAATGTGTTTTAAAATCCATTTATCACACTGTGAGAGATGAAAGTGCGGAGATTTATTACTTTAAAGGTCGAGCCATATCACAGAAACTGAGCTGCCCCTCAGAGAATATGCTCTCCTTGTCACAGTATTCTAAAACATACGTGGAAAACAGCTCAACTTTACCAGACACCTGTTCAGTATGGATCTATGTTTGTCTAATCATTTATTTGGCAAGAATGATAGATACCAAATGTCTTGTTAAATTTTATTCAGGAGCATGGAACATTGTATTGGTCTTCTCTCCAAAAATAACCACTCTCTGGACAAAAACAAAAAAATGTACTGAGAATTATGTCTCTAATAGAGTGACGTGGGTCTGCGCTGTCTGTGTTCTGTCCATGTAAACTGGTTCGGTTCCAGCTCCCGCAGAAGACCTCTGGATAACCTTGGGATTCAATAACTTAATGGTAATTGTCATATTTTTCTTTCCCATCATGATTTAATACATTTCATGTGATTTGAAATTAAAACGCCACATGCCCTGACTTTATAAACCTGATTTATTGCCCCACAGCCAAACACTTAAGTCAGCAGAAAGAGCCTCAGGTTCTTTAACTTTTTTAATAAAAGTAAATTTGCTACTGGAAGGTAATGAAAAGGGTTGTTCGTGGGAGGGCAATATTTTTTCCTCATTAAATATAAGTCACACGAATCTGTCAAAATGAGGCATGGGGCAGTTGTTGTGGCCATAACAGAGCAGCAAAAGTCACCCAGAAGGTAGGTTTAGTGGGTGGGGAAAAGGTCAGTGTGGATGAGAGGATAAAGGATGCTACAGCAGGGACAAGTGAAGTGATGCTCTGACACTTTACAAACAACTCCTAATCCACGGAACATCATCCAGTCAGGTTAACATTCCTGAAAAGCATAGTGTGTTCAATCAGAAAAAAAGATTGACCAACAAGTAGGAAAAACTGTTGTTGTCTGCATTTGACCCATCCTTAAATATCAAGAAATGTGAGTACAGCCCTTGGTGACCCTTTCCCAGATCTTAAATATAGGTTCATAGTCAGGACTAGCAAAGACTATAGTGCACAAGTAAGGCAAAGGTGTTTGGAGGAAATGTACCCATTATCAGTAACAACATAAAGTCTGGGATGAGTGATACTGACAAAAATGAATTTCTCAATTTCTCTTTTAATGTATCTTTATGATGTACTTAATTTATTTAGTATCACGCAGATTAAATTCTGACTCTATTATTGGAAGGAGGATGGCATGTATTAAACAAAGGGAACGAACTGTAAAAATCAACCACAAAAGTGCACAAATGTCACTGTTTAACTGGGCAATTAATGTTAATAAATTAACATTATTTATTATTATCGATACATATCCCTGTATCAATTCGCAAATAACTAAGAAGTCCGTCAAGATACATTGCCATATCAATATTTTGAGTACAGCCCTAATGAGAAGAACTATACAGAAGAAGTATACCGTTTCTGGGTATTTAGGGAGAGAGCAAAACCCACAAACTGGCCCTTGACTCCTGACTCCCCTCCTTCTTGTGCCTGGAGCAGACATCACAAGCACCACCACAGCACCACCACAGGAACCGCTTAGCATCAGACACTTCCAGCTCTTTGACTCGTGCTGGGGCTCCTCATGGGCATTCACCCGTGTGCACTCAGCTAAAACACTCGCTCACACTAATAGTAATTAGCCCGGGGGAATTACTCCAATGATGTATTCTATGTGTCAAATAAATCCAGTGCAAGTGAATGCAGCATTTAGAAAAAGTAAAAGTGAATTTGCAGAATGACTTCGTGTAGTCCCTTGAGTCTTGGCTGTTTATTTGCTGTGGGTTGTGGGGTGATTTGGGTGAATTTATATTAGCAAACAGTAGCTCTCTTTTCTCCACACTCTAATTAAACAATGTAAGTCTTATTGGGGACAGAGATATCCATAACGCCAACCTGCAGCGCCTAAAAGCCATAAACACAAGACAAATGTTGATCAGCTGCACAGCCGAGCCCTAATCAATCATAGCAGCGAGCGCAGGAAGCCGATTATTTGCAGAGCAGGAGAGTGCTGATGCCGACAGAAGAGAATAAATGAATGTGTTGTAATTGTGAGAAATTCCTGGGCAGTAGTACACAAACAGATAAAGCACCAGCCTTGTGTAAGCAGGAGGGAAAATCTGATTGCTATGTCTGCTAATACTAGTGTGTCTGTGAGCAATGCAACAGCAGCACCTTGTGGCCTAGATAGTGCACAAACCTCCTCTGGAAGTAAAAGAGCTGGCGAGAAGAATCACAGTAGACATACCACTAGAAACAGATTGTACAGCGTTTTAAGGTTAATGTTTCCTTCTAAAAGACAGTTGGGAAACGTAACATTATGCTGTATGCTAAAAATAACTACCACAACCACTGTTGACAGTACAGCACAGTTTGCTCCTCACCTTGGTGAAGCAGGATGTAATAATCTTAGGCTGGATGGTTGCATCAAAAAGCAGAAAGGGCATCTAGCGTAACAAAAAGAGAAAAGAAATGATTTAATTATTTACAGCTACCTACTAAATGATCAAAAAATGGAATTTTGAATTTAGTGTAAGTCCACTGTTTTGTGCAATCTGAATGTCCATGAGCTTTCATTACATTCAACATTATATTTCTGCAAAAAGTATCAAGTATCATGAACAATAGTATTAAAACTACTTTATGTCACTGACACACTGACATGATAACCTTAAAGCAGGATTGCAATTATTGTATTACGTAAATATTATAATCAGTTTTTCATACTATATTCTGTGGGGTAGTGTGTTATTGGTTATTTTATACTGGTGACAGACAAAATTATGTTCAATGATTTATATCAAATAAAGGGCTTAACATAATTGTTTGTACATTGTGAATGTACCAATGCAAGAAGAGGCCTGCCCTTTCACCAATAAAACACAAGAAGTCCAAATCATGCCAAACAAAGACAGTTCTAAAGCATCACATTGGAGCCGTTCTAGGTCATCCGGAGGCACCCATGAGAAGAGGCATTAAACAGGGCTGTCTGTGGGGTGCAAACATAGACAGTCTGCTGGTATAATGTATCATGTGAACCGGGCTTGGGACGGAGTATTGGCCCGGGCATGAACCTCCCTCGCCATCAAGACAGACTACTCCAATGAATGTCTGAGAGCAAAGGGATAACGGCTGGAATAACGAGCCCCTGTCTAATATCACAATTGAGTTAATGCTAATTATTGTGATCAAGTGAAAAACTATATTACAGTCAGAGTGGCACATGCAGTAAGAATTCAGGACTTACACAATGGTCAAAGGGAAGGATTTTCGACTTTGGCAGTTAGCTGAATGTCAAGCTCCACTTTTGATCTCTATTAATTAAAAATACATATTATTTACAGGCTACTTGCTATTAAAAAAGTAATAATAAAAAGGCATAAGTAGGTATAGCTTATCTCTGACAATAATAAATTCAGGATAGTGACCATAAGTTGAAGATGACCCTCTTTTTGCCTTGATTTGCTATGCATACAAGCTGCTGCGTGGAGTGCTGCCCCAAGCTCTTCTTTCACTCAGATCAATAACAAAACCTACTATTATTGATAAGGAAAGTCCTCATCTAGCCCAGCACATCGTATCCTACCAACAGAACATAGGACTGTTCGTTTTTTGTTTTTTGTTTTTAACCAAGCTTCTAAATCATGTTTCAGGACTGTTCCACCCTGAACATGTTTTGAAAAATATTTGAAACTAAAATATTTTTTATTGGAAGTTATGCAACGTGTGCTGCCTTCAATGCCTACATAGGTCGGTGACTTATCATGATGTGCTTAAAAAAAGAGGCCCAAGGAAATGTTACATGCCAGTTGCAGTATTAAAAATACATCTATTGTAATGTTCAAGTTCCAAAACTGTATTAAAACGTCCTTATATAATAACAAACATTACCAGAGAAATAAATACTTTAAATAGGTGTTGGTATTGTTTGTTGAAGATTTTTTTCTATTACTTTGTCCTTATCGTTTAAAAAAAATGTTATTTTACCTTATCTCCTTCTGGCAGCATCAGTGTAGTGTGAGCGTGGATCTTGGGGACTCAATACCACAGCGCACACATCCGGAAGAAGAACCTCCTGCGAAGCACATAAATACACTCAGGCTGTTAGACGAGTTATGGAAAAGTTATTCCTGGCTGTAATATGGATCTACAACTACTGTTTTTAACACTGGACACGACTCTTTGATTCCCCGCACATGAACAGTGCAAGATCTCCTCATGTCCTGAGAGAAGGAGCCGCTCACAAACTGCGAAGGGCTGGACTCGGGCTAATGGCTAATTTCAGCTAAAGCTCCGTTAGCATCAAGGCCAGTCAGCTAACAGCCCACAAACTTGCCGTGAGTTCAAAACATGGCATATAGTGCTTCGTTTTCAGTTATGGGGTACTTTAAACATCCAATAGACACAAAGGAACATTATGTTGTACGTATTATTGTAGTCTGATCGATTATAAGCCCCAGGGCAAATTGAATTACAAATACTGATTAGCTGTGCTAGTTAGCTGTCCTGGCGTTCTTCTATGGCTTTTAGATTCATTTGAAAGGGTTTTTCAGCTTGACAATTCTTCAGAAATGTTTAAAGGGATGTATCGTTGTGAGAAAGTTTAAATTACATTATATTAATATTCGTTTTATTTACATTAGTTCTCGTGAAGTTGTAGATGGCACATTCCTGAACAGTTTTGTTTTTAAATCTTTGTTGTCATCAGTAAGTGACTTAACTAGCTGAGCGCTGATGTCTCTAACATTATCAACTACCGAGATGTTAGAAACTCCACCTGGATATCCTTTTGAAGAAATAAATTATGAGGACATTGACGTTGAGGAGGTTAGTTTTTTCTACAATACAAACACAATGCATACATTGCACACACTTTGGTTGGTCTTGAAGTGTTGCTTATCCTGTACACTTTTAGGTGGTGGGCAGAGGTGCTTTTGGGGTTGTTTGTAAAGCCAAATGGAAAGGCAAAGATGTGGCTATTAAAACTATCGAGAGTGAATCTGAGCGAAAAGCCTTTGTGGTTGAGGTACAGTATCATCATTGTTTTTCTTTGAAATTAATGATACTTTGAACAGACAGTGTTACAATAATGAACTTGAAGAGTAATGTTTGTTTACCTGTCCTCAGCTAAGACAGCTGTCCCGCGTAAACCACCCCAATATTGTGAAGTTGTATGGTTCCTGCAATAATCCTGTAAGTCTGATATCATTGTAAATCTTTGGTCTCAAAATGATGCTTCAGAATTAAAAGGTGTACATTTTGTTTATCTCTTTTTTTTTCAGGTCTGCCTTGTTATGGAATATGCTGAAGGCGGATCACTGTACAATGGTACATCATCTTTTTGTCATGTAGAGTTCCATTCAGTGTAGTTTAATAGTAAATGGTGAAACATGAAACTATGGAATGTCTACATTAAATAGTTAAAATCAAGTTTTATGGTTGCAGTTTTCTAGTTTGTAGACCACTGTGCACTGGCAGATTGCCAGACGACGTTCAAGTGAAACAACCACACTGGCAAAAAAAAAAAAATGGTTTGATGACATTAAGCTAAAAATGCCTGAGTTGGAAACTGTCGTACCTAAAGAAAAACACATTGTGTGTTGTGTGTACTTGGCGGTACCTGTTTCTGAACCTGTTTCATTTCGTTGTGTCCACAGTGTTGCATGGCGCCGAGCCCCTCCCCTTCTACACCGCGTCTCATGCCATGAGCTGGTGTTTACAGTGTGCTCAGGGAGTAGCCTACCTGCACGGCATGAAGCCAAAGGCGCTGATTCACCGGGACCTCAAACCACCCAAGTACGTGTCCCTCAAATCTTCAAATGGTTTTAAAATAGATTTTTGTCATACTATTTACATACATACATGATGTGTAATAAACAAAGCCTTTTCTGAAACCACTGAACCACTTTTGCTAAAATGGTGATTTAAATACATTTGATGATTCTTTTTTTTTCTTTTCTTTTTTTTTTATGGCAGTGTAAACAATTGGAAACATTTGCTGAGACCACAGTTAACCTGTGGGAAGGGAGTTGCTTAATCCCACTGATTCTCTCTTGTTTTAGCCTTCTTCTGGTTGCTGGCGGCACAGTGCTCAAGATTTGTGACTTTGGAACAGCCTGCGATATTCAGACCCACATGACTAATAACAAAGGCAGTGCAGCATGGATGGCCCCAGAAGTATTTGAAGGTAACTATGACTGGAATTCTTAGTAGAAAGTCTTCACACATGTTTATGTTTCTGGAGAATGTCTAGTTTACAGTGTGTAATGTAACACTCTCACAAAGTATACAAAGGGATAATGACAAATGCTGTTTGACACATTGCAAAGACTTCATCATTAATAATTTTTCTTTGTTTAGATTTCCCTTCTTCAGCTGCATAATCTCAATCATACCCTAATTTGAAATCAGAATAAAGGCGTTTGAAACTGCTGAAACTGATATTTAAATTCATATTCAGTATGTAAAAGGGCTAGATTATCAAAGTGGTTAATGATATTCCATGCATTATTCCGGAGGCGCTGTCCACTAAGGCTGCAACTAACAATTATTTTGTGAATTGATTAGTCTAGCATGCATTCTTGTGATGAATCCATTGGTTATTTAGATTTTGAGTACAACTTTTGACCCAGGGGAAGCTAAATACAAAATTGGTTGATGATTATCTCAATCATTTTTTCGTTGCCATTAATCTAATAACTTAATTCAACCCAGTGTGTGAAGTGTCTCAGCTCTCACCTTAACTGCTCTACTCCCTGCATTTGGACATTAGTTGCTGATGGATCATCAGTGCCTTGTTCTCACTGGTGGAACATTGGGAGGCATTGTGTTAAGATGAATGAAGAGTTACTGTGGCTTTATTTCCCCTGGAACACAGTGCTGTGGAGTTTGTGTTCATCTGGGATTCTACTGCGTTGTGAGGCATGTTCTTGTCGAGAGAGGCCGATATAATGAATAAGGCCAGATCATTTTGGAGCTGAAGTACAAGGCTCTTGTGCACACCTAACCTCTCTGTGAACTCTGTGAAGCTCATAACATTATGACTGTCTGGGGTAACACAACAAACTACCTGTAATTCTATCTGTCTTTGGTTTGGTCAGTGCGCCCTACTCTTTCACCTTAACAACTCTTATTTAGTAAAGTTGCTTTACTTCTTCCATGTCATATTTGACATTTTAAAATATGTAGTAGTGATTTGGGCTGCAAGATAAGTCTATCAAATCTGAAAAACGATTTGAATGGCCACAACTGCAAAAAATGTGTTTATTATTACATTATGTACATTATTCGGGATGCACCGATCCAGCAAGTTTTGAGTAACATGATGTTACAATGCTAGCACTTAATTCACCATATTCTGGAAGTTTCTGTGGGCGCCGCCATCTTTTTCCGTTGTAGTTTACATGGGGCAGGTGAGCTCAACAGAAAATAAGTACATAGACTAAAAATCCGTTGTCAGGCCACCCAGGAAATCAGTGCGTTATTGACTTGTTTTTGCACGTGTACATTAAACATTTTAGAGAAATCAATCTACTTTACATAATGTGATCAAAAATAATAGTACTGGTTCTAAAATAGAGGCTCTGAGCTCTAAAATGAGACCTGGCATGACTATATTCACTTGGCAGAAGTTGGTAAAATTGTGTTTATGGATTACGGATTAGTATTACAGATTTTTAATTTGTCAGTGTCGGTACTTTTGAGAGTGCCCCTGTCAATGATATTGAACAAGACATTGTAAGGTCTAGTCATGTTCTACCAAGACTCCTGTGTAATCTCAACAGTGAGCCATTACCCTTACACTGAACTCTGAAAAAATCATTTGCATCCGTGTGAAATGCTGCTTTTAAATAGGTGCTCTAATAAGCGCAATAATTAAGCAAGTCCCCAGCAGTTCTTAGATCCGCTCTGCTCTCCCTGACACATAAAGGCTCCTGTGCACTCCCCAGCCGCGCTCTAACGTGCCACAGAGAATTACTTTATCAGTTCATTTTGTCAATCACTTTCCTTGCTTTGAAAAGCACCTAAGCTCCGCTCTGGTCTCTTTCTGTTCTCCCAGGCAGCAATTACAGCGAGAAGTGTGATGTGTTCAGCTGGGGCATCATTCTGTGGGAGGTGATCACGCGAAGGAAACCGTTTGATGAAATTGGAGGCCCGGCCTTTCGCATCATGTGGGCCGTGCACAATGGTGAGTCAGATTCAGGGAACATGCACTGTTTGAGGAAAAGCCATAGAACACAACACTGTACTTGTTTGCAAATGTACAGTATAGTGGAGTGTTAAATTATGTAGATTCATTTTTCCATTTACCTTTCATTAAGGTACCAGACCACCTTTAATCAAAAACCTGCCTAAGCCTATAGAAAGCCTGATGACGCGCTGCTGGTCTAAAGACCCTTCACAGAGGCCCTCTATGGAGGAGATAGTCAAGATCATGACCCACTTGATGAAGGTACCACTTTCTCTTCTGAAGATGTGCAGTTTAGTGAGTGTACTTTGTGATCTTATGTATTTATCCTTCCAGTACTTCCCTGGATCAGATGTGCCCTTGCAGTACCCCTACCAGTATTCAGATGAAGGCCAAAGCAACTCTGCCACGAGCTCTGGTATTTACATTTGTATTGGTGTTAAGAATACATTAATTATGTAATGGCTTGAGTTGTGAGTTTGTTCTTCTGGTATTTGAACTGAATTGAATGCTGTGAAGTCCAGTGTATTTTGCATTTGCTTTTTTCTAATTCTAGGTTCTTATGTGGATTACACTGGCACCAACACGAGCAACAAAAGTGATGCCAACATGGAGCACAGCGACTCTCAAGGGAGCAATGACACCATCAAGATCACGCCTCAGTTCCCTCCTCACTTCAGACCAAAGGTAAGAAGCATAAAATACATTTCACTGCAACTTGCAAAGATATGTGAATATAGAGATTGCCATTGTACCACCAGGTAGACCCGCTGAGGACCCTGCCTTTGTCCAGAGGGGGCAGTGTGGAGAGTCTGCCTGCGAGAACACAGTCTGACAAACGAATGAGCACAGACCTGTCGGAGCTGGAGCCAAAGATGTCATTTGCACCAGCAGGTAAAATACAACAGATGTGAACCATAGAAGAGCACAGAATGTAACAGGCATGAGGAGAGTTGGGTTTTCCTCAACTCCTCAAAGTTTATTCCTTAGTTCCGTACCTGTTCTTTATTGATTATTTGTTGTAACCCCTGTAATATGTTTGGAAATGTATGTTGAATGCATTTTATATTCATTTATTTACAGAATACAGTTTCTAGTTTCTAGTATTTCACTTCCGGTAGCTCATAGCAAGTATGACTATGTTTGAGTCATTTACTTTTCCTTTCCATCCTAAAGAACTATGAAAGTTGTGAGCTTTGATTCATTCACATTAGGGTTCACTAGTGTGACTCACTGCACTAGAGATTTAACAGTCTAGATATTGCACTCTTAAGTACTTTGTATTTTTGTCTCATTCATGTATTTTGACACAAAAGGAAATTACCTGGAGAGAACCCACAATGGAACGTGCATTGACTGAGAGTCATACTCACAGACCATCTGGAAACATTTCATTGTTACCCCAATCTGTATCCTGCGTCCACACTATATCAAGGGCTATTTTTGAAGTTTCATTTGATAAGACTTGAGTTAACAACCCAGTGAATGTGCTGATGCGTTGGCCATAGGACTACTCCCTCTGTCTGTCCTCTTACTCATTGTAGACTGTTGGTCAGTGAGGCTGTAGCCTGCCGTCTCTCTGTGGCAGCTTGTGTGTCTGGCTGAATGTGTGCATGCTGCCTGCATGTGCCTGTGTTCTGCATGTGTAGCTTCACATGCAGCGGTCTGTGTGTGTTAGTCTGCATGCTCTGTGTAGTAGCTGTTTGTGTTCTCCGCAGCACGTCCGCAGTATAAACGAGGTCACCGCAAAACTGCTTCATTTGGCACCATTCTGGACGTCCCCAAGATCGTCGTGACAGGTATCACTGGACCTCCAGGCTCCGCTGGTAGTCAAGAAGCAGGCTTGGCTTAGATATTCTGACATGACATTTTTGTGTGTCACTTTTGTAAAATGTACATTTACTAAAAAATCCTTCCCCTCTTTTATAACCTTTTCATATCCAATCAAATGAGAGGTTTTAATCAATGCCATTTCTATTTCATTATTAGATATTTAAATGAGACGTTGTGGCTCTAGACAAGGTCTTGTAATATTATTCGTCTACTGGTGGGCAATTAAACCATCAACGTTTTATTGCCTAATTTTAATTTATTGTCTGATTGTCTGACAGATTAACACAAATAGTAAACATAAATAATCAGGCCTCTGATCAAGCAGATTTATCATTGCTTTTATCCCTTTTAAGAAACGTTTTGAAGTGACACACTTTTGCAGAATCATGTCTTTTGTGCTTTCAAAAACACACATCATGGATTAAGGAGTTGTCACCTCTTCCACTGAAACAAATTAATATGCCTTTGTACATAGAATCTCATGAAGGATTTTAAATATTCAAACACAAAAGCAGGTTTTAGTGGACCCAGATGTGATGACCTCTGACCCATGACCCTCCCAACTCTCTTTGCCCTATTTGTGTGCTGCTGTTTACCTGCTGGAGTGTGCTGTGTGCATCTCCTGTCCTTCATGAAGGACACCAGAGCGCTTGGCTGATCTTCTCCTTGTTCTTTTTGTACATCCATTAACTTTGGCAAAGTCATTATGATTCATTCCTCCCAATTTGAAGGTCGGAGCTATTATCATTGATTTGAAACTAATCATAAAAGTGGTACCATGTTAAATTTAGCTTCTGTTTTATGACACTTGCCATTCACCTGCTTAATTGGGGGAGTCAAATTTCGAACATGTTATAGATTCTTTTTGCATGGACAATGGCATATGAAGGGACTGCAGTAGAAGTGGATCACTGGCAGAACAAATACATTTCATCCTCAATATGCAAAACATCTTGGCCTCTCTTTCATCAAATATATTTGGTAGCAATACTGATGACCTGCTTGCTGTTCCACCTCTATTGTCCATGTCTGTCATACAACTCACTCTTCTCTGGGGACTCTTCTGGATTGTGCTGTGTTATCCTCCAGTCTTTTTCTGAATTTTGAATTGTACAATCGGGTACTATTAATCAAATCTAAACATATATTTATTTATTTATTAATATAATTAATGTATTATTTTAAAATATTATTTGTGTCATCTTTTAATAAATTGAAGTTGATGTTATTTTCACTTTCTAAAATGTTCAATGACAATTTTGACACTAATGCAAAGAGACAATGTTTACAATTTAAGGCAATTTAAGGCAGTCAGGATAAACAACCCCTGTTTAGGGCTAGAGACCTACCCTGTGCTGTGTCTGCTGAGCAAATCAAATACATTTGTTGTAGTAAACTTGTGCAGTGTATGTCTGTTTGAAACACTTCGGAATTTAGACCAGCCTTTAAATTTGCTTTGTTTGCTAAATAAGTGTGCATCTGATCAGCTCTGCCTCTTCCACAGCCTCATGTGAGTCTCAGAGGCGGCGCTCTGTCCAGGATCTGACAGCCATCTGCAATGAGTCTAGCCAGGTACGTCCAGTGACTCAGAGGCCTCACACGTGGCTCATTTTCATACTTTCTGTTGATTGTAAACCATAACATTGATTGAAAACGACTTAAATGCTGCATCACACTGAACGCCATCACAACAAAGCAGTGTTTTTTTCAAAGAACCATAAACTCTTTGAATACTGGAGGCTGGACAGTACAGGATTACTCGGACATGCATGAATCCCAAAACTCTGAGGAAACATGATCAGAGAAAACCATTAGAACTTTGCTTAATTTACAAAGTCATTGCAATTTAGATAAAAAATACCTTGAGAGAAACATTCTGCAATTTATATAACTGCAACACATCTCAGGAATGTTGAAAAAAAAAGTGCTAACTTTGACCCCATCTGAAGCTTTTTAAATCTATTCTTTTTTTGTTCCTTAGTTTTGTAATTCATCATTCACTCACATGCTCTTCAGAAACATCCTGCTGTATTGTCAAAAGCCTAAACTCTCCAGGGATGTAAAGTCAGAGAATGTGGAATGATTTAAATTTAGCTGATGGAAGATCAAACTGTTGGTGGAGGAGAAGCCTGGCGCGCTCCTCAAACACACTTTGAGATGTGTTCTGTGGCTGAGAGCGTTTCTGCTGCTTTTACAAACATAACTTAAAAACCCAAAGCACTTTGTAGCTGCCAGTTCATTCAGAGTTCAGCTCGACACCATCACTCTTGTTTTCAAGTTTGACTTCTAACTGCAAACTTTGAGCTACACTGCGCTGGTTAATCAGTAATGACAGTGTAGTTTGACAAACTCACAATATAGATGTTCTTTTGTCTGTTGCAGTTTTTAGCTTAGTTTAGTTTATTAAGATCCCCATTAGCTCCTGAATACCAGTTGCTATTCTTCCTGGAGTCTCCTCAAATTCATTACATACATTTTTAGTGTACAGTACACACACACACACACGCACACACACGAAAGTTGAAATAATTGTTTGTTATTCTCAAACAACAAAAAACTAGGCAATGCATTCCATGCAACCGTGGCTCAATAAACAACAGTGTGTTGCATTTGATTAGTTCTACAAACAGGCAGCAGACCTCTTATATTACTGCTTTGTCGTGTTCCATAATTATGAGTGTCCGAGAAAAAAGTCAATTTGTCATATATTGTTTCCGGTATTTTGGTTATAATGACATTTCTAATAAATGCTAATAAATAGTACTTCAGGCTACTTTTGATAACCAACCAGGCCAAATCGTTGTGCATTGATATTACATTGGTTCTGTTCTGCAGTTATTTGGCTGTTTTTGTTGAGTTTACTATCTGTTTTTGTGTCGCAGGGGAGCAGGAACAGCAGCCGCTCGTCCAGTCCCAGTGTGCGGATGATGCCCTCCGATAAGACCAGTAATAGAGCCTACTTCTCTCCTGATGACCCCACAGGTATTAGCACAGACCTCAGTAGTTCTCCTGTAGTTTATACCATACCCCGTCTGACCCTCCGTTTCCTCAGATACCAATGGCTCAGACAACTCCATTCCTATGGCTTATCTGACCCTGGATCACCAGCTGCAGGTACTCTGACTTATTGTGTGTTTAAATTGTTGTAGTTTTATTTAGGGTCCCTTAAAACAGCGGTTCTTAACCTGGAGAGTGGGGACCCCCAGGGGGGACACCTGAGATTTCAGGTTTACAGGTCTACGGTTCACGAAGGGGAGGCTAAAAAAAAAACACTACCCTAAAAGATAAAAATAATCATTATTCACTATTGTTCCTGGGTTTTCATGTATGATTTACATTGTTTTTTGTGTATAGAAGAAGGCAGGCAAATTTCAATTCATTTTTTCTGCAACAGCATTTATTGTGATTGTCCTGTTTACAGCCTCTAGCTCCATGTCCAAACTCCAAAGAGTCAATGGCAGTGTTTGAACAGCACTGTAAAATGGCTCAAGAATACCTTAAAGTGCAAACAGAGATCGCCCTACTCATCCAGAGAAAGTAAGTCTGCTTCACTGTTAATGTGGAAAGTGTTAGTGTAACTTGGATGATGCTGAAAGAGGCATCACTTTGATGTGTTTATTTAGCTTGTGGCAAATACTATTTGAAGGATCTTATTAGGATGGGTACCGTTGAGGATTTATCCTTTCTTGGTGTCTCTTGGTGCTTATAACTGACAGAACACACTGATACAGTGATCACCTAACTTTAATGTGCCAGATTACATGTTACAGCACGAACACGCGACACATGGCTTCTCGCTGACTGCTTTCACCCCGTACACGCGACCTGCCAGCCCTGCTCTGAACGCCTGCCAGCACTGGACCATTCTCTCTGCATGTGCCGGAGCGCCGCGCGCTACAAATAGAGATGCAGACACGGAAAGGGTTAGAATGCTGCGTGCTGGCGCACAGTCAAAGCGGCGGCACCAGTGCGTGCATATTTTGCTGTTCATATTTGACCGCGCGTGACATTTGCATGACTCGTTGGCACCGTTAAGAGGACCAATAGCACTGGAGTTTATTGATCCAGTGGACTGTTAAGATGAGGCACCGGTTCTGTTATGAAACCGAGTCTCAGTACCCATCCCTAGATCTTACTGTCTTGAGTCTTCGAGGCTCTCTTACTTGTGTTGACTGTCTCTAGGAACGAACTCATTGCTGAACTGGACCAGGATGAGAAAGACCAGCAGAACACGTCCCGTTTGGTGCAGGAGCACAAGAAGCTGCTAGAGGAGAACAAAAGTCTGTCCACATATTACCAGAAGTGCAAAAAACAGCTGGAGCTGATCCGCGTACAGCAGCAGAAGAGGCAGGGCACATCATGATTGGAGCCCCTCCCCCAGTTCTATGCACTGTAACACTACAGGAGACTTATCCACTGTGCGCTGCATGTCCCATCTCTGTTCAAAAGAAACTTTGCACATCATCACAGTATGCCTGTGGTGCAGACCAAACAATCACCTGCTGCTGTTTTATGGACTTCCACTGAGAGGAGCCAGTGAGCAAGGCACTGTCCCACATGCTCGGTTTTGCAAGCATTTGTTCAGATAAATCAAAGGGAATAGAATAAATGATTTTAATTATATAAAAATATATATTTATTGTATGTGAGTGGGTAGTGTAGGAGCCCTGTGTGCTGCTCTCAGGACCTGGGCTGTATCATGCTCTCTTCAGTGGATCATCATGGTTTTATTTCTCCAGCAGCTGGCAACCCATGAGAACTGACGGAGGGTGAAACTCAACAATTTTAGTTTATTTGTTTTTTAATCCATGACAAACAATCCGTTTGTATATGTATGTATATATGTATGTATGTGTGTGTATATATATATATATATATATATATATATATATATATATATATATATATATAATAAAATTGGGAGGATCAGAGTGGGTACAAAAAACAGTGCTGTTCAATGCAGAGTTTCCCAAGCATTAGTTTTTAAAATAATGGTTTAAATGCGCATTTGTGTGATATTTGGTGGCAGAAGGTCTAACCGTCAGTCGATGCCTTTTTGTACTGTAGCTGCATGTCTTCAAGAATGTGACACCAAGACCGCTTAACAGCAAAAGTGACTTATGCAGTTTGTGAACGTGGCGTTGTGGGATTCTTTTTATGCAAACCCCACCTTACCTGCTCCAATCCAATATCTGTCCATCCTCAAAGGTGTCCACACTCTACACAGACACTTGAACTGAACTCTGAAGTGATGGGCTGCAGGTCGCTCTCCACGGCTTTACTATGATGTCAGTATTGTTTGTGTGTGTCTAAATCTGTCTTTTCTATTCACATGTTTTTCATGTACGATATCCCTCATTCTCCACTAGGACAAAGTTATTGGTATATCAATGCCCCCACGGACAAATGGAGTTAAGTAGCTCCTTGAACAGTTAATCTAGTGTGGTTTTAGTTCACATGTTGCCTTGAAGGTTACCTGCTTTTTTAGTGCGTGATTTGTTTAATGTGAGATGTTGCGCAGCAGAAAAGCTAAAATGTACCAGACAGTGAATTAATTCAGGTTTTTCAGACTGGATATCCCAGTTCTGTGAATGTATGATGCCAGCTGACAAAGCGTTAATACAGCCTTGCCAAACACAATCAATCGTTTGTGAATGGGGCTAGGTGATCAGGCAAACACTTGGACAACAAAAAATGGCATGCATTCAAAAAACAATTGGATGTGACATTTGAATTATGATTTCATGTCCTGCAAGTATTTTGCACTTTTTTGTGTTCACCTTCATTAAGGCTTTTTAAATGTCTTCTTTTCATGGTTTTAGGTGCACAGGAGTGAATCTCACCCTGTGTCTTGTTTACTGAGTTAATTGACCACAACACTGTTTTATTGTCTTGAGGTTAGTGCGGATGACCTACAGTGTGAACCATGAGGAAGGACTTTGAAAATAAACTCAGTTATGAAGATGAACACATTTTTGACTGTTATGATTTTACTATAAATGTTAATTTGAACTGGAAGAAATGTTCCTGAAAAATAGTGTGATCCCACTCTTCTCACAAACTGCTGTACTTGTTGTGTGCTTTGTCATTAGCTGGTCAGAGTCTTAAGAACAGGCTGGATTGAAGGTAAATGCTGGTCTGTACACCGGTAAAACGAACAATATATATTTTTTTTGTTAATTCATAGTTCATTGAATAATGCATTTCGCAGCATTTCAACAAATCATAGATGATTAAAAGAAGACTGTCTTGTATTACTTGACCCTTTTTAGCAAAAAAAAAAGTAGTTTAAAAAATGTCAAAACTATGATTTTGATATAAACAAGAAATTTGACCTTTTTCTTTGTTAATTTGTCACAAGAATAGGGATAAATCAATAAAGCATTCACACACAGTAGAAATAGTCCCTAACTCTTATCAACCAGACCTTCTGACATTTAAACTGCGCATAACAGTCACTTGCTTCCTGTGGAAGATGGTGTAATGTGGGACGAAATGTGGTGCCATAATACATTTATATTATAATTAAAGTGAAATCCACGTCAACAGATTTCCGCCACAATGCAGACAATGTAATCAACATACTTTTGAATATGGAAAGTCACTGCAGTGTCTTGCTTTAATATTTAGTATTTCAATTGATGAAATTCAAGTTATTTTAACAATGAACTGTATGTAATAAGAATTTAATAGTCTAGTACTTGGTAAGAAAGTGTCCCTGGTTTAATTTAAGATTAACTGGATCAATCCAGTTAATTTGTTTTTGTATTGTGTAAGCGGCAGGTATTGTCTGTACTGCAGGTTGTGTGTTTTTCCAACAGGTGGCGATAAACACGGAGGGTGCGGACTAAAAAGCAGGCTGCTATCTGCAGACAACTTACATGTGTGGAGTTTGATACGTGGATTCCTCATCTGTGTGATCTTTACTGTAATGAGCGTGAGTAAAACACAGCCATTTGTTACATGAGATGATGTTGGACAAAAGTGAGTTCTTTGACTGTGATGTGGTTGTAAAGCTCATATTGATCGGATTCAACGAGTGATGCTCAGGTAAACAGATTGTTTTTTGTGACTGGCAGATTCTCATCAAGCTATGGCCATGTATTTCACACATTTTAAAGGAGACCTATAATGTAAATCATTAGTTTCTACTCTCAGAGTTGTAGTTTGATAGATTTGAGCATACTTAAATTATCCAGTATTCTTGGAAGAGCTTAGAAAATGTGTGCTTTCACTTACCCCCTATATGCGCCCACACTTACCCAGACCATAGTCTTGTCATTTGGTTTAAAAATGAAAACAATTTCAAAAGTAATAACACATACAACATGAACATCAACTGCTTGTTATGGTGAAATGCAACTATGAATCAATTCTGCAACCATTTTTAACAATGGTTTTAAGACATTTAGATCAATGTTGTGGTTTACAGTGAACAAAATGTAAAACAATGATCGATGAGTCGTGTGTTATACATTATAACACTAGACAAAATTTGAACATTTAAAGAAAAAAGGGGAAATGGAGAGTTGTGAAAGTGGTTGTATGGGGGTGGTATCAGTTAGAGAAATGTTAAGGTCAATACATACCATCATTAGTCATGAACTCTCCATAAGGCTTAGAAATTTATGTTGTTAAATGCCAGTAGCCTTTTGCTGATCTATAGGCCTCTTCATGATACCCATTGTTTTGCCATATAACTTGCCATATAAGCTGCAATGGCACATCATCCTGTTGTGAAGGGAAACTTTGTACTGCACTTGAAACCTGTGTCTGCATCAGATTTTATCTATGGTGCAGTCGCCATGGAAACTAGATGACATAAATAGGCTATTCCTTGCAGAAGAAGAGGCAACGGTTTTAATATTGGACAGAATTTGGGTCATAATATCTAGCCTGTTGGTCTAAAAATTGCAACATGTACCAGTTATTCAATTAACATGGGCGTGTCCTGGTGAGCGTTTATATTGGTGAAAGGGATAATGCCATAAATCTGTTCTATATTCAGTTGTGGT
Organism: Rhinogobius similis; assembly: GCA_019453435.1. Classification (NCBI taxonomy): domain Eukaryota; kingdom Metazoa; phylum Chordata; class Actinopteri; order Gobiiformes; family Gobiidae; genus Rhinogobius; species Rhinogobius similis. Next base: position 28,514,614 of record CM033620.1, on the reverse strand, counting down.
CTTTAATAGTGATTGAATGAAATGAAAAACTGATGATGTAAGTGACATGCTATAACTGCTTGGCATGTTGTATGGCACAGGTGACCACCATCTACGGGCAGAGGGGCACTATAGAGTCTAAAAGTGCTGAGAAACGACTGCCTTCACGTGAATGGAATTTCTGAGCCAGGCGGCTTTGGTTCAGCATCTGGCAGCCATTAGTGGTTCCTCACTTTAACAAACCTGGACATGGGCAGATGGAGAATACTGCAAGGATATTTACAAAATATACTAAATCAAATAATTGTATTTATTTATTTTTTCAGTGCTTAAAGGTAACATTTTTTACATTAAATTGTGGAAATTGACTCCCTGTATGTCACTACACTACAGGCAAAACTCTTTTTTTTTTTTCAATTTTTTGTTTTTTGATCAGTTTGCTCTCTCAACACATAGGCTTTCATGCAGAAACAACAAACTTGTCCAATCTGCTCCTAGTTTCTCCTTGTTTCATTTAATCCGCTTCATCCATAGAAAGTTAAATGTTCCATAGGGAACATTTAACTTCAAAGGCCGTTTTCTTAAAATGCCACCACTTAAAGTAGCTCCTACACACATCAAACTTTACTGTCTTGGACTCAACAAGATTGACGAAACGTACAGAAGGATTTTTAAAATATCTAATTCTAAAGTGGATTTATTGAAGTTTTAGGATAATTTTCAGTCCAATCTAGTTTACTTAAACTAAATCCAAAATCCCCTTTGTACATTTTTTTGTGTGTAGAAAATGAACCAAGAAATTTAAACCAGGTTCTGTCCATTTTTCAGTTTTATATGTCACAAATATGTGTATTTTGGGCCATTTTTTCACATAAAATGCCTTATTTCTACATGAGAACATGACATGATGAAAAACTTGTAATACATTTTTTTTTCTTACATTTATGTGACTAAACTACTGGAGAAGTTTCAAATTAGTATCTTTAAATTTATGATTTTTTCCTATTCACCTGTAGTGTCTCACCTTTACTCTGAAGCTGTGTGCGGATCTGAGAAAATGTCAAATCATTTCAACAAAATCACTCAGGTGCATTGTCTAAATTAACCACTATGATTGGCTGTAATGTTGTGTTCATCAGGGCTCACACTCTGAGCTTTCACTCTGTGGCTCATCAGGGAGGATTTACCCGATCGAAGTCTGGACAGGAGCTGGTCGAGCCGCTCACCTCACCTCCTCCTCCTCCTCCTCCTGCAGGGTCATGGAGCATGGATGCACTGTGCTGTTTACTGAGTCGCAGCAGACACATCAAGCCTGGGTCCACAGCAGAGCCCCTGAGTAGGTGCTGTTTTATTTATTCAAGACATTTTATAAAGCTGCATCACTGTCTCATCCACCACACTGCACATGAGAAACAAGCCCTGTCAGTCACTGTTACAACTTTTAATGAAGGCATTGATCGATACAATTATTCATTTAAAAAAGCATAAACTTAGAAGAAAGTAAACTATAGATTTCAATTTAACTCTTAACAGGCTTACAGCGTTTAACTTTGAACATAATTATATTTCACAAATGTAAGTTTTGGGGGAAATTGTTTGTTTTACTTTTAATTGGACATTTATCAAATCCCAATTATCAAATGCATTTTCCTTTGTTTATCCCTTCAGCTTGACCTGACCACATGTTGGACTGCTGTCAAAACATAAAAGCTCTCAAAGTGATGTTCTGGTGAGTAGTGCATCATTAGTGCAGTGGTTGATAATAGGGCTGTAGTCGACTCAAGAAATTCTTGGTCGACTAAAGACCTGCCCTATTGACCGATGAATCGACTTTAAAAGGGTGTGGCAAAACTATGAGGTATTTCCATGTATCTGACCCAAACTGCACAAAAAAAACCACACAACTGCACAGGAGTTCATGCAAAAAGAAAAATGATTTATACAGAAGAGTACTAGGAAACAGTGCATTTATGTGTTTTATATATTTATATAAATTTGATTAAACTCATGATTCACTCCAAAATCTTTAGCCAACTCACTCCATATCTTCACTTTTCAATGTTTTGTCATATACGTAAATCCTGTTAATTGAAATAAAATAATTAGTCTACTAATAAAAATGTTGGTCAACTAAAATACCATTCACCAATTAATCGACTAAAAGACTACAGCCCTAGTTGAGAACCTCCTTTTTGTCACATCTTCATCAGTCGGGATATCCCATGGTGTTTTTCATTGTGAATTCTCCTTATTATGATGTAATATATGGCGTAAAACCCATAGATAATAAAATATGACAGATTCCAATTCCTTTAGAACCTTTGATACCTAAGGATTTTCATTTCCCTCCACTGCGTAGCTTTCTCAGTATGTAATGCATCAGTTGTTCATGTTGGGACATGAAGATGCTGATTGAGCAGGTTTTCCCATGATTCCTGGATGACAGATGTTTGTTGAGCAGGACACGTCAGGACAGGCGCATGAACCAACGTTACCTTATGGAGGACGTTAAATATGTTATGTGTATGTGTTTCCATGGCAACTGTCTAGCAGAGTGTTGTGCTGCGGCAATGTCCCCCTGAGCCTCTGCCTGGACGTGCATGCTCTGGGAACCTGTAAATTGTTGGAAGTGGTGGCTCTGCTCACAGATGAGTCACAGCATAGTGAGTCAGCGTCATGATGAGTTCCAGCGGTTGGGCCAAGAGTCGGTCTTTGTCTCAACACAGGATAGGACATGTGCTGCTGCAGCAGATTGAGAGTTCAATACGATGTCCTCACCGAGGGTGAACCACTGTCATCTTAAGTCAAGTACAGGGTTTAAATGTGCGGGTCTAAGGTAAATGTAGAAATATTGTGCAGAATAATATGCATTTTAGTTTTAGCACCTTTTTGGATTCAACTTTTTATAGATTGTAGTATCAATATCAGATTTCAGTACAAAGAAAAAATGTGATTCTCAGTACCAATTTCGATATTGCTGTAAAATAAATTAATAATAAATAAATAAATAAAATGGATAATACCTCCAATTAATCAATTATGGTACTAGTCCTATACCTTAGAACTGTACCAGCTCCATTTTAATGCCGTAATAGCGTGTGATATTTAACTTTGCACACAAAAGAATAATAGTCTCTTAATTTTACCATTTGGCCATCCTACATTTGAAAAAGATCAGTAAGATTTGGTATCAATACCAACTGAAATGAGTGAAATGTTTCAATTTTTATAGTGTCATAAAAGATGATCATTTAGATTTTTGCACTTAATTTTTCAGTCTTTGCTCTGTGAGCTTAGGATTCATTGATAAAGTAACAGAACAAAGGAGCATTTTAAGGACTGAAGCATGACTAGACACATTCCTTGGAAACCATGTTACAAAAACAGTCTTGATGTTTTCAAACGTCGTCTTGTCATGACCGTATAGGCTGGTTGTCTGCAGTTTGGCCCGCGAACCCTGTGACCCCCACCTCTTTGGTTCATTTATTGATTCCCCGACCCTCCCTCTCTGCTCCTGTCTGCTCCTCCAGTCTCAGCGTTGGGTCTTGAGCAGAGAGAGGTCATCAAGTGCAACAGTGACACTATGGACTCTGTAATTACATTCCTCTCATGTGTTAGTGACTGAAAGAGAGGGAGCAGCAGGGAAAGTGAGCCCAAAGTCATGGGGCCAGTGCAAGCAAAGGGCGTTTTAATAATTTAAACATTAAGCTGTCCAAACGTAATAAATAGCCAAATACTTTTAACAGATTGTGCAGCGTTACCATGTTGCGCGCATATAATGGTGCTTAAATTGAGGGGAGCATTTAGGAATCTGCCCCGCCCCTTTCGCTTAGCTACGTTCAAAGTTTGGCAATACACTCACATTTTTGAAAAACAACCTATATACCTTACTTCTTGCTTCAGTCAGATATTATTTATTCTGTTCTGTTCTCTTTGCTTTCAAGTCGTAATGTAAAGTAATGTGAGATTTTGTGTAGCATGTGTGTGTCCATTACCACATTTAGGAGTCTGCCTTAGAATATTCTGAGCAGACTTGGAGTGAGTCTATGCTGCCTGACAGTGTATGTGTTGGATTTGTAGGTATGTGGCAGAGTGGGGTGAATTTCCATCAACATGAGGCCTATTGGTTCAAATCTCACACGAGAACATGCTGCAAATGTGTCTTTGGGCTAGACTCTTCACATTTGTTTCTTCAAATTACCATGGAACTGATTCAATGTGGCAGCAACTCTAACTGAAAGCCATCAAAAGCTCTGTGTCAAATATGCAAAACTACAACTGAGAAGGGGACACACCGTTTTTGAAAGTCGGGCCCTGTGCAATGACTAATGGAGAGGCGTCATTCACGTGCAGTTCATGGGAGTGGGATGGATCCACGAGTCTTAAAGATCAAATGCAGCAGGCTCATCACTCTGATGTTTGTTTTTCTGTAGGTTCCGTTCATGTTCTAGAATTTGATTTTCATAATTTCAGATGGAGGGCTGAGGCCTGTTTAACGCTATGGTAGACTCACTGTGTTGTTGCATCTTATTATTTGTCAGGGTTTGACTAAAAGTCCTTTCAACGAGCATTTATGGTTGAATAATGGAACCACTTTCTGAAGTTATTTTTAAAAACGTTTTCAAACCTAAAGGCGATTCAACAAAATATTAAAGCGCATGACCTTTTACTTTCTGTAGCGACATGTTTTTTTGTTTGTTTATTTATTTTTGTTTTTTGGGGGGTGGGGGAGTAATAAGTACGTTACAGTGCTTATAACGGTGCTCATTACACCGTTAGGAATGTGTAAGGAATATACTCTAGTCCTTGATGAAGAAAGCTTTCCTTTCCCTTGAAATAATCTCGTTTTCCATCTTTCTTGAGTGGGAGAAGCTCATAGTGGCTCTGCATGGAGAAGACACTGAGCTGCGGATTCACAAGAGCAGCATGCTGAGGGGCGGGCACGGTGTAGTGCAATTCTTCAAGCTCTGGTGCGCTTATTGGCCGGAGTAGCCTCACACTTCGCGCCGCTCGTACGCAGTGCCTCGCTCTCTGCACGATGTTGTGAATGAGGGGCTGGGTGACGTCAGCGCCTGAATGTCAACAATGTAGGGACTGAGAGTAGGCGTCCCAGTCGAGCAGAACAAACAGCGGAGAAGCAGCGGATCAACACGCGCACGAACACGCGCGTGCACAACGGCCACGGTACACCGGAGAATCACGGACGTAGTGTTTGGGGGAAATCAGTGAGTAGCGGTGCGGAGGCGGAGACTGTGTGGAAGCGACAACAACATGTGAGAGAAGTTAGAGCGGCGGACAAAGGGCTGAAGGATACACGCAGAAGAGAAAGTCAAAGGTGAGGCACGTTTCTACCGCTATTCCGCGTCTGTCAGCGCACCGGCCACCTCGCGTTCATGGAGAACGCCCACTGGACCATTTGCTATTGTAGCAAACTTGGTTAAATGTCGTAGTGGTGGGTTCACCCTGCCTCCTGGTCAGGTTGCGAAGTGTTTAAAAGTCAGCGTCATAAAAAGAGCGAGACTAAACCGCATGTCGATAGTGAGTTGGGTGTGAACGCGGCTGGAGATCTCAAACATGAGCGCGTACCACATCCTGTTGTGCTCTGAGTCATAGCAGCGTTTGTCGGGACTAAAACTTGCGCTCCAGAGCCCAATCCAAACCACTCTGAACGCATTGTCTAATCGATGACAGGCTGCACTCGTGGACGTGAAAGCTTGACTCATTTGGGAGTTATTAAATCTTAACAGTGCTTTACTCCTGATTGAGCAGTTTAACCATGCAGTACATTTCAAATAGCTTATATTCAAACATTAGGATGAACCCATGTCACTTAAATGATGCTTGCTGTGACATTTCACTGCTGCTGAAACGTGGAATCTATGGCACAGAAATACAATGTATTATTCTCAATGAGCACTTCTTGTGTGTAAAATATCGAATGTGCCTCGTATACATATCTAATTGATGCTTTTTTTGTTTACTATTTCAATATACACGTGTCTGAACACATTTCGATACCTTGATCGTATAATGCAATGAACAAAAGACACCGTTGCGGTGGTGGAGCCATGCTGAATTACTCACCACTGCTGTTTGTTGCTGGTGTTTCTGAACAGCTTTGGTGCACATATGTTATTATTGTAGTAGTAGTAGTAGTAGTAGTGGTGGTAGTAGTAGTAGTAGCAGCAGCAGTAGTAGTAGTAGCTTAGTAGTAGCAATAGTGGTGGTAGTGTAGTAGGTGATTGAGCCGGGAGCGTAAGCATTATGCTCGGTAATCCTCATGAAAACCACAGGTAGATTTGTTGTCTAAGGACAGGCTTTGTTTGACCTGAACCAGGTCAGATGAACGATATGTTAATTTTCTCTCTTCTGTTATTTATTTTATTTTTTATTTTTTCCTAAACCTAGCTCGACATAAAGGCTTGTGTGTGGCTTTTTCTGTTGGTCACGTTTAAAAACGCTGCGTCTTTACGCGCGAGGGTCGTGCATTGTCATGAGAGGGGGCGGCAAAGGACATTGTCAAACTGTCTTGTTGCGTGTAGGCTAATCATTTTGTTGCGTTTAGGTGACTGTCATTTCTGTTGGCTACATCCTCAGGCAAATGAAAAGCTATTGTCTGTTTGCGCATTTTGTGTACACGATTCGCTACCCCGTTGGGATTGTATTTATGATTTGCTTCCGTCTCTGTGATTAGTCACAATTTATAGCCCTAGTCAGTGATTTGATAGCTGCGCGTTGGTGACCGCGCTGTTTGGTCCACGCGTGAGGCAGCACATGAGCTGTGGTGACATCTCTTTGTCTCCTTTCTGCTGATACACCGCGTCTATGCAGCGAACTATCCAATTCCAAACGCGTGAGAGATTCGGCCCGGTTTTCTATTATGCAGACTATGGCCACCATGCAGTGAGGCTGGGTTAGTGTCGCCCAGTCATGGTGCTGTTTCATCACTGATATTCAATAGGCTGATGTTGCACAATCACTCATCTCCCTTATTCACGAATGTGTCCATGTGAGCACTTAGTTGTTTATATTATATTTTATATATATTTTGTTTTATTTTAATTTTTTATGTTTATTGCTGGCATCAAAGAGTTAAATTAAAACCGCTTTGGCTGTTTCAATTCAGTACACAAATTTTATCCCCCAGTGTCACAGAGCCACTCTCTTTATTGTCAGTAAGCTTCCTCAATCTATGCTTGAAAGGTATTATTGTGCTTTATCATTTTAGTGTTGACAAGATTTTGTAATATAACCACACCTCTGTAAATTCTCTTATTCTCACCGTTGTGCTCATAACTAGTATTCATATTTCTCAGATTATTACCTGTTACTCATGAGGTGCTGTGTAAACTTGTGAATGCTAGTGCAGTTGGTGGCTCTTTGTTCTGTCTCCTGCTCACTGTAGTGATGGCTGCCATCACTGGTCTTATGTAACCCATAGAACATGATGTAACCTGATTCACAGCAACAGTAACAGTAGTACTTAATTAGCAGTAATTGACCACTCATGTCCACTGGAGGACTGATTCCTCTTAGGGCCATTTGTCTGAGAGCTGCATGTCTGTAATCATGTCATGGGCACTCACAGACATATTTCCCTCAAAGCACTTCTAAGACATGATCACATACACATCAGTATTACACCCTGAGTTTAACTGTGCCTGTGTCCACTGACAGAATAGTGGCACCACAGCATTTATATCAGAGCATAGCAGGACTTTGACGTGTGTGTGTACTTGGTTCCGTAAATGGGGCGACAGTGGCTGTATTGCATACTATTGTTGTGTTTTTAGGGGAGACACTCTCCCACCTTGCCTTCATATATGCTGTTGTATGAATGAAAGTTTGCTTGTGAGAGAGTGTCAGGAATTAGCCCATAGTTACAATCCGGCGTATTTACAGCATGCATGTGTTCATCAACATACTGTCCCGACTGTGTAACAAAATATTAATTTAACATAATTGGATCATATTCCTCACAAATTCATCATTGCAGAGGACAGCCCTCAAGCTCAGTCCAGGGCCTTGTGTGAATCAGAAGAGTTCTCAACACTGCCCCAGCACAAAGACATGTGTTAGTGGGTTGCTGCCAACATAGAGGAGCTTCAGAGCAAGACGGATCCCAGATAGATAAAATACATACGCATCATTTAGAAGAGTGGGCTCCCAGTGTATTACTCTTCTGAAGCTGAGAACAGAACATGTGAAAGCACTTTAATGTTACAGGAAAAAATATTAAATAAATAACCTAATTATTAACCTGATGGAAATAAATATAAGAAACAAAATAACATAGAAATGTCTATGTGCCTAATGTTTGTCACTTATAGTCATTGCACTATCTGCCAACTGTACATTCTGTATATAGTCTATCTTAGTCTATTTTATTCTTAATTTTATGCATGCCTTTTTATATATTTTTTATATTTTATCCTTTGCTTTATGTTGCACCTACGCCGAAGCAAGTTCCTACGTTTGTGAATTTCACTGACAATGGCAATAAACAATTTCTGATTCTGATTCTGATTCTGATTCTGATTCTTATGGTTTGAGTGGGATTACTTTGTCAATTTGCTGTTTGCTGTGCAGCAGAAGAAGGACTCTGTCCTCTGAGGTCACATCCTGATCTGGACACTCTTTTGTTCACTACACCGCTCCTGTTCGGGACAACATTAGTATGCTGCTCTGGTTTGTGCACTACGCATACAAACAAGGCTCTCAAAGAACTATCCCATCTAAGAACCTATAGTTAATTGAAGGTCTGATAAAACAAATTTGAACATAGAGAACTTCTGATAATGGCCAGTTGTTACTTGACACCTGTTGTACAATATTTTGAGTGACAGTTGAGATGAGTCTGCTGATGATGGCTGTTTTTGAAGCGCTGGAGCGTGGTGTGGTTTAGTGAGGTGTGTGTATTTCCTGTTAGATGTGCAGGTGGGGGGGTACCACTTCCTGCAGAACCCATACCCCTACTCACCTGTCAATCATTCAAACTCCGCCCTTTAAGAATTTTAAGAAGCTGCTCTCAGTGGTGTTTTATTTTGGCAGAAGGGCTTTGTTTGCTCTCACAGTTTTTCTTTCAGTTTTCAACAATGAAACTAGAAATATTAAAACTGAATCATTAACCATATTTGTTGTCAGTCACCTGGGCAGTAAAGCTAATGTGTCCGTGGTGTTGAAAATGACTTTATCAAATTGCTTCAAAGGGAGCACTTCCATTTAAAAACTTTCTGTTACAAAGGAACTTGAGCTTCCTTTTGTCATATCCTCCGCAGGTGCAAGAAAATAGTTAAAGAACACACACTGTGAAAAATGTACAATAATACAGTGCGCGGTGTGGTAATGTGGAGTCATGCTCAGTGAAGTGACTTTTTAACATGTCACATGGTCCCAGTGTTTTCATGTGTTTCAGTCTGAAACAAAGGCGCTGATTGTGAACTATTAGGATCATGTCAGACTGTGGATCAGTGGCAGAGGGCAGCATCTAAGCTGCTTGTGTGGGAGCTGTCAGGGCCTGGCTATGAGGGCCCCTAGGGCACTAGTCAGGGCACTATGTCTGTAGAAACATACACCGCGGCGTGCCACTTTGACCTTTCATCTAGTGAACTCAGGAGCACTCACAGATCATGAGACCATCTAATTTTTAAACTCCGGGTCTAGCCTTCTGTCAGATGTACAATTAATTTCAACCGTAATATTTAAATTCTCATGTCCTTGTGTCCTTCTTTCCGTGTGTCCCAGTCTTCATTTGATTGTTGGTGCAGCTGTGGTTTGAGGGACCTGTCACTGTCCCGGCCCGTCTCCGTTTGTCTCCAGATGAAGTCTCTGAATGAGTTCATTGTTGGTGGCTATGAGGCATGTGGCCTGCACTTCTGACTCTGAGAGAGAGAATCCAGGCCATTCTTTCCTGGAATGTCTTTGAATGGATTTGTTTGGTGCAAGTGCTTCAGTCACAGACATGAGCACAGACACTAAACATGGAACGAGGCCCCCATGGACATGATGGTCCAGTCTGTTCATGGCCACTTCGGGATTTCATTTAAAGCGAGACACTACAGGCAAAACTCTTTTTTTTAAGGTTTTGTTTTTTGGTCAGTTTTTTCTTTCAACATCTCGGCTTTCATGTGGAAACAAACTTGTCCAATCTGCTCTTAAAGATGTTTGATTATTTCATTTAATCCACTTCATCCATAGATTTCTCTGGGACATTGCAACTTCAAAGGCTGTTTTCTGAAAATGCATTTTTCTCCCCTAGAGATGTAAAGATCAGCCTTAAATTAGATCCTACACACACCAAACTTTACAAACTTGTACTTAACAAGATTTTGACAAAACGTACAGGGGGAATTTATGATATCTAATTCTAAAACGGATTTATAGAAGTTTTAAGTTTAAAAAAATGAGGTGAAATTTGAATTTTGAATTTGAATTTTCAGTCAAATCTAGTTTACCCAAAAACGAAATAAGAAATCCAAAATACCCATCTATAAAGTTTTTTTGTAACTATGTATGTATGTAATATGTGTACAAAATGAATTAAGAAATGTACACATGGTCCTGTCCATTTTTCAGACTGAAATGTCCCAAATACTTTTTTTTACACCTAAAAGGCCTCATTCCTATATGAAAACATTTATTGATGAAAAACTTGTAATATATTTTTCTTACATTTATGTGGGTAAACAACAAGTGAAGTTATTCACCCGTAGTGTCTCACCTTAATTCCAACAATCTGCAGAGCATCAAAACCTTTTGGCTTTATTTTTATTGCAATATTAATAATTTGAACAGCACTTATGACAATGTTTTTGTTTTTGTTTTGTTTTTTGTCTATTTGTGTCTCAGATGGACTGTTCATGGTACCCAGTCTTGTTGTCTTGACTGAGTATTACTCTGACAATTACATTCAGGGGAGTAGAGAGTGGGGGACAAAGAGGTCAATTGTGGCCCCAGAATCTCAGGGGCCCAGAACTGGACCTCTTCCTATTAGAGGCGGTCCCACGTGAAGCTTGAAGCTTCTAGCCCTTGGCCACCAAATTTCTTCTGATTTGATTATTATAATACAAAGTTAATGCTTTTGTAAATAATCTTCATCAGTGATACACATTTAAGCTGGTAGAACTGTTTTGCTCATTAAAATAAATGATAAATGATCCTTGATAGCCTGTTTTAAATATGACCACATCTTTTTAGCAGAGAACTGGGATGGAAATGTGTTCCTCTGTGCACTTTTATGCTAATGCTAGTGCTACAGTCTTCTGGTCTGCTTCTACAGCGTCGGCTCCTCTGGATTCCTGCTCCATGATGTCATGTTTGGATGATGTAGGCTGTAGTATTTGAGTGTGCAGACATCAAAACAAAAGAATATCCTCCCCCTACAGCAGCTTCGGCCACATCATTTATGCTTCACGTGCCACAGACCTCTAGAGGGGCATACAGCAGCAAGGCTTTGACGCGCGTGAGAACACCGCCGTCTCCCGGTTCTCAAATTACGGGCCTCTGAAATCCTGTGAGCGCTCTGTTAGAGGACCTATAGATTGGCTGCTTCTTTTATACAAGTGTGTACCTCCAAGCACTGAATGAGCTGGACCACACCAGCTTAGAACAGAGCTGGGACTGGCCCCATGTACAGACTGTGGTGATTGTCAAAAATAATCAAAGGGCACATGACTCACAGAATTTAGTTCTGCCGATTCACCAGTCATGCAGTTGTCCCATCATGGCCCTTCCATCTGTTTTATGTGCCAGGATGTGGTTCAGGGTGGTTCATTGATATGACTTGGGCCAACTTTTGTATATGTTCAATATTTTCTGCAGAACGTCTATGTAGATGCTCAGGCTTAAATCCTTAGAAAGAAAGTAACACAGTGTGTGTGCATTTTGGTGGAAGAGTAGTGTTGTGTTGTAGACTCTAGATCATTATACTGCTACTGTGTGGCTAGTGTCAGAGCATGATTTTTATTGTTTGTTTTCAGATCATAAAATGTAATGTCACTCTCTCAGCTGGTGAGAGCAGGAGCCCAGTATTTATGTACCAAATGTATGGTTTGAGATGATCACTTAGAGTATTTGATGTGTAGTTTTGATATGTCACTATTTAACCCATCAGAACATCATACAAATAGAACTTCCTTTGTTTCCAAACTTCCTTTGTTTCTATGTTTCCCATAAATAACTTTTCTGAACTTTTAAAACACTTCAAAAACATAGGACTTGGTATTGTGTATGCTTTAGTAAGGTCTGCAAGGTTTAGTCTGTCTTCCTCCTCAGTTTTGATATTTTCTTAAGGGTGAATAATGCATGATAAAGGATCCTTAAAGATGTATAAAGGCCCAACAATGGGCACAGTTATTCTTGTGTTGTTTGAACGACCTGAGCCGTCGTGGCCTGGAGTGGAGTTTAGAGTAAACCATGAGCTGACACACTGGTTTATTTTTAACCCTGCTGTCTCACGTATCGCCTCCCGGGCCGTGAGCTATAGGATATTTCGGGACACTCTCGGGTGCCTCTCCCTGACAGTTGATCTTCTCTCTCAGTGCGGTGTGTGGAGGCCGGGCGGCTCCTGTCATCTGCGCCCGGCTCATTCATTAGAGTGGGCTCCTGCTCCTGCCAGCCTCCCTGCAGCCTGTGTGTTTGTGGAGCTGATCGGATCCAGATGCACACCGAACGCCTGCGTGGCTCCCAGATTTAAAGGCACAGTACCGGGTCAATGTGCAAGCACTCCTGACTATGGTACAGCTAGTGGTTTGAGGCCTCGTGATGGGGTCAGAAATGAGAATAACATCACTGCTTTGTGGCCAAGGGCTTTGGTCGCAGTACATTTGCAACGTTCTGTGTCGGCCCCATTGAGATTTGAATCCCAGCTCTCACAACTTGTTGAATGTCTCTTTCCACTCTTTCAAGCCAAATCATATAACATGCTGTCCTATGCCTATTTTTTATTAGTTGCTTATGCCACATTTTAATGGCATTATAATGTAGATAATGCACTTGAAATTCACATTTTTGCATCATCTCAAAAAAATGTGTTGGTTGATCTCATCAATATTTTAATTAATTTCCCACCTCAGAACCTGCAACAAACTAAAATGATTACACACAACATCTGACTGCACTTGAACATATGTCGTCTGTGTATAGTCAAACTTACAGTACTATTTTTATTTCCAGAGTTACTTAGAACTATTCAGGAAACCTCCTAAAGGAATTGAAAGCTCTGGCACTTACTGTTTCCTCTTTGGCTTCATTATATGAGTCATAGTTTTGATTGGCTAAGACGAGCCATTTGCAAGTATTTTACATTGTCCTTCTCTGTTTTCTTTTTGGAGTGAGTTGCATTTCATAAACTGTAACGCTGTGTTTATAAGTACAAATATTATGGGTTATGACTTGAAAGTGTAGGACCCAGTGGACTTTCTGTAGGGTAACAGTTATTTGGCTTTCTTTGAAGCAAAACACTCCATCAGTGTATAAATCAAGCATGCTGTATCTGTTCATTTGGAGAATTACATTATTTGAGTTCCATGTTTTTTTCTCTATTGCTCTTTATTTTTAGTCCCGATCCATCAGGAGTGACAGCAATGCTACCTGAGCCCTGTGCTGCCTGGGACTCCACTCCAGACGGGGCATCCAGGTTTTGACGAGTCATGAGAGCTTGGTGGGTGGGGTCAGGGCTGCCCCACTCCAGGACACTCTTGTATAAGGTCATGTTTGAAGCATGTCGGAGGGACTATTTTAATACACTGGAGTCTGCACTGAGGGGGAGGGGTGGAGTCCAACTGCTGTCCCAGGACCACAGCCACTCCAAAGAGCAGAGAGAGTTTAGCAAAGAATCGGAGAAAAGAGGCAAGTTTGAGCTGTGTGCTGTGGGCATGGTGAGGCTGATGTGTGGGGCTGCTAACAGCGTTCTGAGTGGGTTGTTTTTCCTTGTGTTCCTTGGACGCATGCATGTTGTGAAGTAAGACCTTGTGGAGAACCTGGGTTTGGCACGTCAAACCCAGGCCAGTCTGGTATTTAGAGCTGCACTGTTAAAGCGTCCTTGTGTGTGTCCACACTGGTCTCATGTTCATGATGACCTCTGCACACATAGTACATGAATACCGTTTTTAGCTGTCAACTAGCTTAGGAATGTAAATGATCTCTGGTTTGTGGTTATTCTTCAACATGCTATTTTATTTATTAAAATGTTGCCCACTTTATTGGTTAAAACAAGTTTACATATGGCACAGAGCTATTTTGAAAAAGTAGCTGTTTCTTAGTCATTGTTATATTGTGCACTCTGATGGTTGATGCAGCCAGTTAGACATTTGTTACAATGAGTCTCTGTTTGGAGGACACTGAGTGGGTCCATCATTTTATTATCTAAAAAAGGCACAGTCCCAGTGTGGACACAAATCAGTGTGTCTGTTTATGTCCGTGTGTGTGTGTTTGAGCTGAGGGTCAGACTGAGACACTGAATGAGCAGCACAAGTTTGTGTTGAGCTGCTCTTACTTTGTCTTCTGGCTACCAATCCTTTGCTCTCAGACCTGTCAGAAAGATCCTGTATTGTAAGGTAGGGACAGTTATCAACATGGACAGTTCAATATTGCCAAATTTTGAAGTTGTAGTAATTAAAAGGTATTTTGAGTGTTGAGCTCCACTAGTTGGTCATCTATGACCAATAAATGAATCCTGGATTTAAACATTATTTGAATGTAGGCCAGCAGTGTACACAGCAGATACATATTGAATGTGTAAACATTATTTTTTTCAATTTCCTACGACTTTCTGATCATATGTGTCAGACTCCTCGGAGGAGGCTGTTTTCTCTAGAGCTACTGAAGCATGCTAATTCCCACTGCGTGCCCAGAGTAGAGCTGAAAAGAAGCCTTTGGTAAGCACAGGCTTTAGGAAGTGTTGTCTGGACCATGGGAAAGCTGCCTGGTGGAAACACTAGAGCTGACTTACCTTCTGACACTTAGCGGAAAAGGCCCTTACAAGTTTTCTGCTGTAGCTCGACTCATTCATCTGTTTGTCTCTGAACCCAGCCTGGGATCCAGCTTTGTCACCATGGAAACCATTATGTGGACATGAGGCGGCTGAGCTTTTCTTAGAATATATTAGCTGTGCAGGCCCCTCTCCTCTCACTGTTGGCCCTCTCTATTGTGTTTGGTGCTTTCTCAAGACCTTCTGAGGGTCCAGATCCTACTTGAGGTCCAGATTGCTCTGAGGATCCAGAGAGTCCAATGATTCTGCGAGAGCCATGGTGGGACAATGACTGGTCTTTTATTCCCTTCTGTCCCCCTAGTAAAACTGTATTCAGTAGAAGAGGAAACTGGCATTCAAGAGAAATCTTTGCTGACACAGGTAGAAGATGTTAATTCCGCAGATAGACCCCATCCTGGGATTAAACTCTAGACCTTCTTGTAGTGAGGCAGCAGTACTTACCATTGTGTCCCCTCACATCCCTTCATTTCTTCGTTGGGTAATATTCCTCCTGCTCATTTTGAATTTTATTGGGAGAGGTGGCAGACCAACTTGTTTGTATAAAACAAAACAAAAAGAAAAACAGGAAAAAAGTTGTCGTGTCTGTGTTTTTCATTGTGTCTATAAAACTGAATAAGTTTGATACACAAAATATCTCATCAAATTAGTGGTAGCACTGTTGTAAAAATTGTAATTATATTCTCACATGATTAGAGCACTTCCATTTGAAAATGAACAGTGCAGGTAGCAAGGTGGTCCGCACAGAGGGCACACATTCTGTTCCTTGCAGGATGTTTTTGTTGGGGACGAAAGGGCGGTGTGCAAAAGCGTACTCAAAAAACTGAATGAACCTCCTCCTCTTCCCTACTCTCCAACACACACCACACCTTCAGAGCCGTCTCCTCTGCTGGCAGCCCGCTCTGGAAATGTTGACACAGGAGCAGAGACCAGCCCCAGAAAGCTTAGGAATCCCCAGAGAAGACTGATGGCGGGCCGGAGAGGGGGTCAGAGGAAGAGGGGGGTGTGAGGGGTGGAATGTGCTCGTCACTTATTCACAAGCTGAACCCAGTGAACCCAAAGTGAGTCAGCCACTTCCACTTCGCTCCCCTGAACCTGCTCCACAAGTTCACTGCTCCACTGGCCCTTGGCCTGCATGGGCTCAGCACAGTCCACAACATATAGCCAGTCTTCAGCTAGTGTCCTAATGGTGCATGTCATGTGAGTTTGAAAGTAATTTAGAGCCCTGTTTCAAGCATGTAAAGTGTTTTTACTGCCACTACACCTGTTTACACCTGTCTCATTCAGCTTTGACTCCACTCTTTATGTATGCACAAAACATTTTAATTCACCTTAAAGTTTTTGCTTTTTTGCATTTCCTGGAATATTCCATAGTATAACATTAAATAATATATTCCCATTGAGACAAGCATGTGCCGCCACAAGGCCAAATTACACATCAAATCTGTGGAAAGGCAAGGCTGCCACAGTGTTTTTTGTTTTGTTTTTTTTATTAAATGAATGCAAGATAAGTTAAATGCTGTGGAATATTCCTGGTAAACAATAACATTATACAGACAATCAAGTGGCAGTGCACCTTTAAGAAGGCAAATCAAATTGTTTTTGATCGCACGCTTAAGGCCCAAAGCAACAGGCTTCAGTGCAGTTGTGAACAGTTGTGTTGAATCTGCCTCGTGTGGTGACCATAGTCTTGTTGTGGAAGGGGATAGGTTTGTTCCGCTGCGCTAAAGTAGCCCCTGTCCCAACATTCCCTCAGTGTTTGGGAGGAGAGAGCGTCTTTGTTTGGACTCTTTTCTCATTCCACACCAGCAGAAAGTAGGTCAGAGGCAAGGGCCGAGGCATGAGGCAGCACTTTACAGACACTGTTCCTGTGTGCGCCGCCATCTGCAGACAGGATCTGTGCACTGCAGAAAGATGGCTGTAGTTTATCGCTGACTTCTAATCACCTCACTCTCCTTATGTGAATGTTTAATAGATTTGCAAGATAAATGATAGTCGTAGGCAAACTGTTCCTTTATGTGGGTAAGGTCCCTCTACATTTCCTATCTATAGGAGGTCTTATTGAGTCCAAAACTGACTTATGTTCTGATATTAATTATTACATTACTTTACAATTTGATGTATTTCCAATATTGTTCATTCCGTAATTGTAATTAATTTTGTTATGTGTTTGATGGTGGTCAGATTTGCTATAGAAGATTTTCTTCATCAGTCTGCCCCAGGGCAGAAGAAACTCATGATTCATGATTCATGAGTCATTAATGACTCCGAAGGCTATAGGCTATATTCAATATAAATTAGAGAGGCATAAATAATAATAATAATATTCATAATTTGTCTGTGTTCAAAAAACATCTGTGCCTACACATGAGTAACCCTTGTGTGAACACATGTTTTTTTACAAAGGTTAACATACAGAGACTGTGTACCTCCCACCTGTGTTTCCGCATCGCTGC
Organism: Rhinogobius similis; assembly: GCA_019453435.1. NCBI lineage: Eukaryota > Metazoa > Chordata > Actinopteri > Gobiiformes > Gobiidae > Rhinogobius > Rhinogobius similis. Next base: position 28,497,193 of record CM033620.1, on the reverse strand, counting down.
CTGGGTTAGCGTGACCCAGTCTTCCACCCCTTCCTAGAAACCAGAGCTTTGAGATGACATGCTGCAGAGTGAATGCCGATGAGCACAGATCAGATCAGGACAGATAGGTTCATCTGAGCAAACACTATGATGAAGGAGAGTTACTTGTTTAAAAGATGATGCATGGTCTTTTAGTGTTTTGATAACCCACAATACAATTGTAAAGCAAATGTTATAAGCATCATTAAAGGTAGTCAGAAACTATTTACAGTAATGCTGAGAATAGATATTTGTTGTCACAAACTGTCACAAATGCATTTTCTGAAACTATCACAAAACCCTGTTGTAATTGGCATTGACATTATTTACAGTAGCAGTATTTCACACTGGTACCCTCACTATTGGTGCTTGATTCTTCACAGTAGCAGATTGTAAAGAGGTTCTTGAGCATACATAACCAGAACACTCGTCTTTATTTTTAGCTCCAACCATGACACCATCAATTACCTACTGCACCTTGCCTCATGTGAAACCTTAGAGTGGACAAGTTAGACAGAGAACCTCCCGGCCTCCTCAGCAGTGATGTCAGTGGCTGAAAGGAAACACGAGGCAGTGTCAAAGGCTGGGCAGGGGGCCAAGCGGGGCCGCAATAGGGCTATAGCGAGGACGTTGTGTCCCCAAACCAGTGCACCGTTTCAGTCACACTGGCTCAGCCCTAGAACAGCATATTTTGTTTGAGTGATGTACTATGGCAGATTTTAAAATAGCATTCTACACAGGTGATAATATCAATAATAACAACAATAAAAAGTCTAGCATGACTATATGGTGATGGACTTGCTGAATGTGGAAATGGTCCGGGTTTATGTAATGTAATGACTGCTTCAAATCCACATGGTGTTTCCCTATCAGAGGCTGTGATTTTGGATAGGCCACAAATAAAGAGAGAAGGGAAAGTGTTGTTACAGTCAGCTTGAATTAAACTAAAACTGAAAGCCATGAGGTAGAGTTGGTGACACTGACTGATTTCGTGCAACATCACTTCAAATACAGTAGTGCGTTGTAAGTTTCTCCCATCTTGTTGTCTGAGCTGAAGTATATTCAGCAATGGTTGTTTGAAAATCACATAAATGTTATGAAAAAAGGCCGAGTAGCTACTTTCACTCACCCAGGACCAACCTTGGTCAGAAGCTTAATTTGACAACTATACTTAAGTAAACAAGGAGGGCTCTTGGGCTCACGTCCAAGCTATAGAAAGCACTCTGATCTGCCCAAAAAACCTACAGAAAAATCTTTTAAAGTCTATTAAAAAAAAAAGTCTGTCTGTCAAACACCTTCCGATTCACACTACTCTGGCCAGTGCTATTCTTGTTGTGCTGATGTCTCTCTCTTTAGATTTAAAAATATATAAATTATAATTTTTTGTTATAATCATCATATTATGTTTTGTTTATTATAATGCAAGTAAATGCAGATGAATGTCCCAGCATGTTGCAGCAAACGCCAGTTAGTGATGGGCAATTTGAAACGGGTTTTCCAACACAGTTTCGAAGTCCCGAATCGCATGCACTTCCAAACACTGCTCCGAAACACGATTCAAAGTGCTTGTCACGTGATCTAGATGGTTCATGAAGCTGTCATGTGACTCAGACGGTTCATGAACCGCTGTTGCTTCACAGGTGTTTCACTGGGGGGTGTCACCCATAGAACTATAATAAAACCTGGAAGATGAATCCAAGATGGCCGTCCTGTTTATCCCTATGGAGAGTGCTCATTGGCGCATGACCCCAAAAAAATGTCTTACTTCCGCATTTACTTCCTGATACGAAGGCTGACATCTTTGTTTTACTTCACTGAAACGATGGCTGCCATCTTTGTTTTTACTTCCTGAAACGGAGGCTGCCATCTTTGCTTTAGGGCGCCAAGTGACGACAATCCCCCACTTCATATAAAAACGGTAATTTCTGTGATTTTAGAAACGGTAGAAAAGAACATTTCCTTCTATTTTATTTAAATACCGACAATAATTCAGTACTGTCTGCAATTATAATGTGCAATTTTAGAAAAAGGCTGGTTCCAAGAGGCTGCAGTACCTCGCACGGCCACAAATCAATCTGGGACCACAGTCAGAGGGGGCGTACCTTATCCAGTTCTTTTAATACATCCATGGTGTCACCATATTATTCGTCCCGGAAATGCGATTCGTCCGGAAGTCCAATTGTAAGCATGCGCAGTACGAAATAAAGTATAAAATATTTTTTTACGGTGGTGTTCTTTTTATATTATGTAAAGTTCCATCTTTGTATTTATTCTATACAAGGAAATACCGTTTTTATATTCATTTATCACTTTTGAAGTGTTAAACCACAGGCGTTCGCTACGCAGTTGTGTAGTGACGCATTCAAGGAAATGGAAAGATATACGAATATAAAAAAATATTTTGATTGTTCAGATTTGTTTAGATACTTTAAGGAAAAATATTAGAAAAATGTATTAAGATAAGGACCACGTTTTTCTGCTCTACGAAGAGCTGCAGCTCTGAGCATGTGCATCGATGACGTCAAAGTCAGAGGGAGATTTACATTTTAAATCGCCTCTGATTTTGTTTCGCACAGGTCGTTATATAAATCTTATTCCATATAAATAGAGCAGAAAAACGTGGTCCTTATCTTAATACATTTTTCTAATATTGCTTTGGTCTCGAGCCTGGGTTCACTGACAGGGCTTCAAATGAACCACACAACAGCGAGTCTGTCTCAAACCCACGACTCCATAAAGTATCAAGCTGCTCCCACAAAATTTGAAAAAAGTGTTTGCGTGTCGGACTCATGTTGAGGGTTCATGAAAAGTGAGATAAGTAATAATTTATGGATCGAGTTTGTGCAACTTTCATGCAGCGCCCTCCGTTTACCACACAAGGCAGTAAGTGTATGTGAAATCGTCACATTGGTGCAACGGTTAGCGCGCTGCACTGACAGATATAAATTGCTGAGTTGAGACCCAATGAGAATTGCTCTGTGTTTTTGACGTTTTATTGCTTTTCAGAAGTAAGGTAGTAAAGGAACAAATAAAACAATACAGTAGACTGCATCCCTCCACAGGAGGAAATTGTGGGCCAATTTTTGAATAAAACCAACATTTTAAAACATTTCCTCGCTCTCATTTAATTTTTTTGTCTTTTATATTCATATTATTGTAGAAACAAAAATGCATCAATAATACGCACACATAACATATGAAGTTATTTTACTGGCAACCATAGCACATTGGATGTGGTTTGAATCACTGTGGATGTTGTGGTATTAAAACATACCACTAAATTTCACTCTGGAGAAGTGTTTCGAATTGTGTTTCGAAGCCTCGAACCGCTTGGTATCAAATGCTTTGTTGTTTCATGAGGCTTCACTTTGCCCATCACTACCGCCAGTTCTCTCGTCAGCTCAGATGTAACGTATAGGTTGAAAGGCCCGTGCAGACAGGACACGGTCAGCGGCAAATACCGCCTGAAATCCCATTCATGTGTATGTGGGTGTTGTTGCTGCTGTGTCGTCGGAGAGTGCGCAGGATTACCACCTTTGTGGGGAGCTACTTGCGCTCTGGATGGATTTATTTCAACTGGAGCGCCGCGCACAGAGAGCCACATCAGCTCATCCAATCACAGAGACAGAAAAGCAGTTTCCTGAAAGCGAAACTGATAAAGTTAACAGGGCAGACGGTGCTGTCTTGCTCTGAGCCCAAGAGGATCATTTTTGTTGGTTATTATGTCATTATCAATTGTAGCAAAGGATGATGCTTCATTCTCATATTCTTCACAAACAGACCAGAAAGTCTGCAGGTCTCAGCTCAGAGTCCACCCCACATCGCGGTCTCCCCTCCACCCTGCGCTTACTCTGCGGCAAACACAGCGGCATGCCGCGTCCTGTGTGCACGGGCCTTTAGCCTGTGACTTTTTCTGAGTGGAAACAATGAGTGCCGGTGGGTGCAGCCTACATTTCCACTTTTTTAATAAAAGGGTGATGCCATTTTTCCACTTACTGAGAGGCTGCTGCAGTGACTGTTCTGTACACCAGCGTCTGTGCTCAGTGACTGTAAAATACCTCTAATGATTGTTTGACTGTGAAACCCATTATGACCAGGCCAGAGACTGTTGATATATGTGCACTTAAGATACTATCAGCTGTTGTGCAGATCACCCAGGAGTGAGTGCTGGTGGTGTAATGCAGTAAATGTGTTTATTTGTTATTGTCGTAAAATCCTTTTTTATATCTCTTTAGATACCAACAATTTTGACCATGCAGTTTAGGACATAATAGGTTGGCTATGGTATAAACTACATTAGGGCTGTCAAAAGCATCATATCGAGATTTTTAACAGTACTGAAACTATTTTCAAAATTACATTGGTATTGATGGTTAGAAAAAAAACATACATAGAGTGTATGTTTTTGAGAGTGTATACACAATATCGTTTATGAATGATCTTCATCTTTATCAGAACTAATATAAGAATACCTTAAATACATTCTACTGTGGGTGTTTTAATCATAATTGTGGCACTGAAATCATTATGGAGTATAGGGACAACACAACATTATACGGATTTAACATTAAAGTTACACTATTGAATATATTCACTGTAATTTGATGTTCATGTTCATTACACTCTACTTTCAAACTGATGAGCCCTTATTATGTGGAAGATAACTATATAATGAAGTGTTTTTGAAACAGAATAAATATTGTGCAGGAAACTGCTTTCATTCACTTGGCTTCCTCCTCAGACTCACTCAGCATTTGGTTCACTGACTTGACATGTGTTTAAACTATCATTCATAAATTAATTCTTTACGTTTTTCATGGCCAAATGCCTAATCAGTAAATTCTCATCATTTTAATTACATTTCTGTAAAATTAGACAATTTTGTTAATTTCCATGCTGACATATGATCCATAGCTAAGTCAATTTAAAAATAGAAATAGAAAGAGTAACAATTATTATCAAAAACGTGTGGGGGCCGAGGACCACATAATGCCCAGGTTTGCTGTGGACGATACATGGTTTTAGCCAAGGTGCGGTTCGTGTGTGGCCCTTCACTGCTCGCTGCCCGTGTGTGGGACCATGAATGTGACCACTCCCCTTCCAGACGAAGAGGGAAGGGGGTCAAAAGCTGTGTCCTGCGGCAACCCCACTGCTGTTTACGGAGGCCGCTCTGGGTTGTTCACTGTGTAAACACTCCACTGTGGAGAATTGGGGCTGTGAACACTTTTTCTTTGCTTGTCAAACTAGATACACAGTACAGTTTACTATTGAAGAGATTGTTCAAATTTATGCGAAATATTTATTTTATTTTTTGTGCACTATGTAACTTTTCTGGTGCTTGTCTCCTTGGAGGTGCTAGTGCTTTACCTGGAATGTTCCACAGTATCTTATCTATCTCCATAGAGACAAGCAAGTGACGCCACACGCCGCAAGAATGCATGTTTTTCAAGGTGTATTTTAGCCATCCAGTTTGAATTCATAGTCTGTAATAAAATACAGACAGTGCTCAGATGTGAAATCATGATGAGGTTATGATTCATAAGATCAGTTTTAGTGTGTGATTGTGAAGGCCTCTGCTTCTGAAGCTGCCACTGTCTTTCAATCTGGAATGACTGGGCTCTGCGCTCTGTTCTTAGAAAAGTCACAAGTGATGCCATCTCTGCTCTTTCAGCTGTTCTGAAGGCTGCTGCCAGAGAAGGACACAGCAGCTGTCACTGATGTCATCTCTGCTCTTTAGGCTCTTATAAGAGGGACTGACCAGAGGTACAGAGGCCCAGACGAGGGTCAGTGGAGGTATAGAGCCTTGATTTTCAACCAGTGTGCCGGGGAACACTAGTGTGCCTTGAGGTTTTGCCAGGTGTACCTTGAGAATATGTCCAGTTTGAGTTAACAGATTCACAAATGTGGATTTAATGAACTAATAGACCTCTTTGGAGTGTTCTGAGCAACATTTTCACCAAAAAAGAATGCAAAACCATCACAGACAGACAGTGCCACAGACATTATTTGCCTCATTATATATAATATTTTTAACTAAATGGTCTGATTTGGTCATATTTTAGTGATAGGTGGCGCACCGTGCCGTGGTAGCTTTTAAACCCAAAACGTGTGCCACAACTCAAAAAAGGTTGAAAAACACTGGTATAGAGGATATAGCACAGAGATTTATAGAGGAGATACAGCAGATGTAAAGACGCACTGATTCAATTCAAACACTGAGATCAATACTTTTCTCTTTGGCTAAAATAAAACTGAACCTATATACCACATAACAAATCCAAATGTCTTATAAGTGTTATTTATATTTTAAGTAACTGCAAACTGTTTTGTATAAATAAAAGTTCAACATTATGATAAATTCTGCCAGCTCAATTTCTGTAAATAGTCTAATTACAATAATTTATGAACCAATACTCAATGAATTAAATTTCTCTGTAATCTTTGGATTGTTGCCTGCAAGGTTACAATAAGGACCAAGAATGTAGAGGAGGCTCTTAGGGAAGGTACAAGGAAAAACAGTGAGGAGCTTCAGACACAATTGGTCAGAAATGCTATAGTGTTGTTTTTGCTACGGATTGTTTGTTGGGGTATTTTTAGCCCTGTAATCCTTGAATGGATTTAAGATGGCCAGACAGCCCACATGACTAAAATAAACATGTCAAGTGAGCCCTTGGTTTATGACTAATCTTTCATTATTGCAGACATTTACATTTCCCAAATCAAGAACTATGGAGTGGAGGATTTTGATTTTATAGACTAGATGTTGATTTGTCTAGTCCTCTGAGTGCTCTGTCCCAGTTACCTCCAGCTCAATACTGTATCGGCTAATGCAAATGCATTGACTGTGGCTAGTTCAATATGTCCAAACTGTGCAAGGTTAGAATAAACATTTGTTATATTTAAACATGGAACACTATTAAATAGTGTGGAAAAATCATTGAATTGAATGTTCCAATTTTTCCAGGTTCATAACGCATAAATCAAATCAAATACCCAAACAATTGAAAGAATTTGTCACTCAAAGAGGTTAATAAATGTTAAAGTTAATGTTGTAACTTCTCTGGTGGGAGTCTGCCTCCTGTTTGAGTCCATGAATTGCTTTTTCGGAAATGTTCAGCAATATTGTATTAATATGGCATCTTCATTACAGAATTTGTGTGTCCCCAAGCTAGAGTTGTTCACTTCAATTTTGTGTCAAAGTATGCAAGCAGTACCTCTCCTGTCTCAGGCTGTCACAGGCGTGTGACTGTCACAGCAGCTGTCCTATCTTGCATTACAAGATAGGAACATGCCCAAAGTTTATATTTTTTAATCATAGAATCATGAAATTTGGCAGAGAGGTAGATAGTGACAAGAAAAGCAAAAAATATTATTATGGCAACGCCATCCGCCCCACCAGATGTCGGCCATATTGGATCCAAATTCGCTAAGCATGACTCAGCAGTTTTTTAAACCTCGTACTTTTACGAACTCTTCCTAGGGCTTTTGCCCGAATGAGCTGAAATTTGGCAAAAGTCAAGTTGAAGAGTGTGGCATCAGAAGTTTTTGTGTAACTTTTACGGTCTCTGCGGCGAAGCCGCTAATTTTGTCCAGAATCTCTGAAATTTTGAAAATTTTAATTTTGCTCCCATTTGCATCAAGTCCGAATTGCATCAAATTTGAAGCAGTTGTTAAACTCCTTGCCTGAAACCTACTTGATATGCAAAAATAAAATTTGGTGCGTTAGCGCCCCCTACAGAGCAAATAAAACTTTTATATGTGGAGCAAAAAAAAATTTTATTTAAATTTTTTTTTTTATTTTGCACAAACTTCTATTTTAGCCTCCCGATAAAAAAAGCCAATCAGACCAATATCATATTGCTTACGGCGAAGACGTACTAATGAAAGAAACGTCCCATTTTATTCCTATGGGAAAATTGCAAAATGTCTCAAATTTGCATATTTCTTCATTATGTACTTTTACAAACTCCTCCTCAGGCGTAAGCCTGACCATGGTGAAAAACATCCTGAGGAGTGGGGCACCAAAAGTTATCCAATTTTTTTTGGATAAGTACTATGGTCTCCTTGCGGTGAAGCCACAAATTTGCTCAGAATTTTACAAATGACAGAAACATCCTGTTATTCCAATGGGAAAATGGATAAAGCTCTGAAATTTACACTATGTACTTTTACAAACTCCTCCTCCGACCATCCTGAAATTTGGGGAAAATGATCGATGAGTGGGACATCTAAAGTTATCTAAAATTTTAGCACAAGTATTACGGTCTCTGTGCGGCACAGCCGCAAACTTTGACCAAATTGTAAACATTTTCAGTGAAATATGAGAAGTAGGAGGCCCGGCAGCGCTACGAATTTGGCAGCAGGTATTTTATGAGGATGGAAATTGGGGCGCGTAAGCGGAGCAGAGGCGTGGCGTGGGCGAGGGCCAATAATTGCCACTTGCGGCTATATTTATTATTATTAGTAGTAGTAGTAGTAGTAGTAGTATTAGTATTTTAATGCATTGAGATGAGCCGTGAAATAATAAAAATGTATCTGTGATATTTCCATTGTGTTGTGGGTGGTAGACGGAGGTCTGAATCAGTACAGCTTTCTTTTCTCAGGTTAACTCATCAAAACAGCTGCCTCCACAAACCACTAACCACACTCACCCTTTGTCTGAGCCATTCCAACACCCTCTGTGCTGTCACTGCTGCAGCACACGACCCCACAGTCCTGGGACAAGGCAGGCTGGATAAATCAACTTAAATACTACTTTCCATTATAATGATGCCATTGTAATACAATATAATTTTGAGTCCTTCAGTAATGAGAATCACTTAAATTAGTGTTTTAAGCTAAAATAATGTTCTATATGCAAATTGCAATTTTTCAACATGTCATAACAGACTGCATTGTTCTGGAACAGACTCCACTGCTCTGGAACACACCCACTCTAATTAATCTCACTGTATTTGATGACTTACTCTCATACTTACTCTGAATCAAAGTTGTCTTTTACTCTGTTTGTTTGTGGACACAGTCAGTGGGTTGCTATTTAAAGCCAATCAGTGCATAGTAGTACCCCTCCTCTGGACCCTCACATAATTTCCTAAATTATCTTGTGTGTTGTGAAGCGTCCAGTCGCCTCGTATGGCCATCCTGAGCCATATAATGCAACAACAGTGGAGCTGTATCGCGCTGATTGTCGCATTTAGAAAGTTAAGGTTTACTTTGTCACCTCAAGAAATTTGTACCTTCATCAGCTTTTTTATTTTTTAATTTTTTTTTAAAGAATACTAAACTAAAGACTCCCCTTAATTGCAGGGATTTCACTTTGGACATATTAAAACAAGAGTGTGTTTTTTCAATCCAGACATCTGACCGTGCATTTGACCAAACCTGCCCCAGTGCCACAGGAGTATGCACATAGTGGTGGTGTGCTCGTCATGCACTCCCACACACATCCATGCACAGCGTTTTAAAAAGGCAGCTTGTGGGCGATGCCTGTGTCAGTTCTTTCCTGTGGGGAGACTTTCCACTCAATTGTTTCCATGAGAATGCTAAACTTTTTGGCAGAATTCAGTGCATTTGAATTTGACTGTTTGATATCTGTGCATCTGCCTACGCCTCTTCCTTTGCACAACTTCCTTCATTCCGCAAGGGGTCATTTTCAGCCAGGAGAGCAACTCTTAGCATACTGAAAGATATACATACATGCTGACTACCCTGATTCAGATGGGTCTGTCCCTGTCCACTTTGGTTTTCACCTGTGAAACCTCTAGAATAAAATTATTTCAAACTCTGACTATGAAAAAGAGAGTACACTTCTGAGCGTTTGCTTTGATTTTGTGTTTCAGAATGCGTCACAAAATATACTTAACAGGAAGTGATATTGTGCATAACATTATTAAATGATCTTTGATTCAAAAATCAACCTACAGCTACACTCTCACCTTCACATCTAACCTTCAGCACTGTATGTGAAAATAAGCCAATGTTTGGTCATGTACAGTGATATTGGTTGATTTGACAATTTCGTAATCATTCTTGAATAAAACCTGATCCTATGTCAAGGATTCGTAGTACTGGTCATTTTTCCTGCCCCACGTGAATTAATATAAAATGTAAGTGTAAATGATTTTAACTCCATGCAAAAATTTTGCTATGATGCTTTTATGATGCTCTGTTAATAACCATTTAGTTTTCCAAGGTTTTGAAGATTTGCTTAGGCTTTTGACATTCCCTATATCCATATTGCACACTTTTGTGTTTAATATGATTCAACAATGGTAGGCATAACTGGGCAAAAGAAAGAATACTTGAGTTGATGAGTAACAAATAATATGGACAATACAGATACAGTTTTCCAGAAATTGTGTGTCACAAAAGTACTTTGTATAAGTATCATGTCTTGAGATTATATATATATTATACTTTAAGAGAAGAGGACATCTTTGTGTGTGATTTTTTAAAGTCCAAGTCAGATGCAGAGAGAGTGGAGAGAGACTGGACAGCTCAGACACTTGAGCAGTGAGCTATAGATAACCCCTTCTCCATCACATGTTGTTACCATATAAGACAGCACAGTGAGTCACTGCTCACTGATCTACTATGTGGGAAGTCATGATTCATGCAAGCCGCTGCAGCAGGCCCCAAAATACTCCTGCATGCCATTGCACACACGCACTCACACTGCTCTGCTCAGTCATCGCACTGTGAGCCCCGCGCATCAGCAGCCCCACAACACTGAGCATGGCTTTGAGGTAAATGACATTGTTTTCCTCTCTTCTTCTCTGCCAGTGCCACTTGTGGTCCTCTGCAGCTGAGACTAAATCTAGAAGTGAAAATAAATGTGGCCTGATGCCTTCTTGTAACTTTTCCCACTTTTTTTGCACTTAATCCATTACTGTATACTCAGTGGCAGCTATTATTGCATTAGATGTTAATGTCATTAATTTAATTAAATTAATTCTTTATAAATAATTCTTGGCTGAAGAGGTAGTTGTTTACAGATGACACAGACAGTCCTGGTTTGGTTCATTCACACCTTTTTTCTTTTACTGTGTGATGTGTCTTTATGTTACTTACACAGGTACATTTTTTAAGAGTGTTTTAAATTAGATTGAAATTGAGTCAGATTGAATTTTTTCACTGTATTGTGACTCGTATTATCATAAATTGAGTTATCTTGCTTTAGGAGACGGTTGTTGTGGTGTATCCATCTCCTCATTAATTTCAACCTTGCGACTTCCTCTGAGCCTCAACCCCTTCATGGACACAGTTCCAGTGGGCAGCGAAAACCCACAAAAGTACTTCAGGCTGCAGCTGAAAATGTCAGATTTCCTCCATGACACTTCAAGTTACATTGCACTAGTTGCAATGAGAGTGCGTCACCTTCCTTCCTCTTGCTAAAAGTGATTTTTCTTCTGCAAAACAAGAGCTTAGTTCTGCTGACTGAATCAGTCTTGATCATCAGATTCTGATTTCAACACATTTCAAATGCATTCAGATTACACACATGTTGTAAAGACCTCAAACGTTGTGTAGCATTCTAACTCTTTTCTGATTTGGCAAGTCACAATGACATAACAAAATTATGTATATGCAGTAGTGTATGCACAAAACTCAACAGTCTTTAAGCTATGGACAGAATTGTGATGAGAGTTCGCTCTTTTGTGGAGTGTTCCTGTGGTCGGAGGAAAATGCTGGGCTCAGGGTGCAAATTATTTTGGTGGCATCCACAGAACCTGACGGCAGCGGAGCACATTCCAGCAGAAATAGTATGTTGGATTGCCCCGGACCTCACCAGCACATCTGGAAACATCATTCTCAGAGGACAGGTCATTATAGAGAAACCCAGCTACACTGCAGGGGCCCTCCTTTGTGATGAACATGTTGTTATCCCAAAATGATTTGTCGTTTACACACAAAAAAATCCCATAAATGGAGATATTAAAGTGATGTTTCCACAATTTTCACTTCTGCTCTTGTGGTTTAGGCTTATGTGGAGAGACTATTCATTTGTGTATCACTTACATCAAATACTTAGTCACCAGAGAGGGACACTTTAGATCGGGGGTGAACTTATTTCCTTCCACATCGTTAAACTCATCCCTTTTGTTTGACTGGGTTGTGAGACTGTTACAGTGCTTTGGTTGTTTTTATGTTTGACGCCTTTTCAGCTATATATTGTGACTGAAGGAGGCTCATGTTGGCCCCAGTGGCATTACAATATCTTAAAGGTATTGTCCAATGATTTTCATATTGAGAACAGGTGGCTGCTGTGCTATTGTGTCCTTTGCTTTGGTGACTCACAGCTGATCTCATCTCTGTTCACCTCCCTCCCCTCGTTTCTCAGTTCTCTCTCTCTCTCCCTTTCTCTCCCGCTTTCCTTCACTCCCTCTGCGTTTCTCTCTCTCCCTCGCTCTGTTGTGGCTGACCTCAGCCCAGAGGAATGCTCTCTCAGCTGTGTCCTGACCCGGGTTTGTGTCTATTTCAGGGCGTGAGCGGAATGTCCGTGGATGAGCCTGAAGCCCCCATGTATGTGTATGAGTCCACAGTTCATTGTACCAATATCCTCCTGTGCCTCAACGACCAGCGGAAGCAGGATATCCTGTGTGATGTGACTGTCCTGGTGGAGGGCAGGGAGTTCCGTGGGCACCGGGCTGTGCTGGCGGCCTGCAGCGAGTACTTCCTCCAGGTACTGGTGGGACAGGCCCCAAATGGGCTGGTGGTCAGCCTACCCCAGGAGGTATGTGCACAAACACATTAGAGGTACATGTGTCATTCGCAAATGTTGTCACAAACATCCACAAAGTTCCATAACAGTGTTTTCATCATACATGGTCATTTTCATCCACATTCGCCTGTTGTCCTCTGTGTGATCACCTCTCTTAGCAGTGGCAAGGTGTTTTTGTTCCCACTTCTATTTGTAGATGGTTGGGATAACAGCAAAACACTGTTTAAATTTGCATTTGTCAATATAAGGTATAAAGTGTATGTGAAGGAGCCAATTAGCATCTGTCATTCTCAGCCTCTCCCCTTATTTCCGTCAGCAGCATGTTGTACAGTGTGAACCCGCCCACTGTGTGACCTACAGCCTGGCCCCCAGCCTTGTCCACAACACACCTGCTCTGACATCAGCAGGTTATCCTGAAAAGAGAGTAGAGTTCAGAGAGATGGCACATTCCTGTTTTGTAACATTACTGACATAACCTTGTGAAAGTGTGGTATGTCTAATAGACTTTCATATGGGAGAGCAGGCACTAGAGTAAGTGATCAGAGAGTCATCACCCAGCACTGATTTCACTGCATCATGTCAAACACGAATGAAACATTCATTAGCCTTATGGTACACACAGGCAATAATATGTTAATAAAGCAGACACATGTTTTAAAAAACACTAGTTATAGAATACTGTTTGTTTCCTCTGTCCCAGATTAAAAGGGGCCTTCAGACACTTCCGCCTTTATGTGTGAGCTGTTATTGTTGCAGCTGCGATTTTCAAGATGGCCAATTCACATTATCTCAGCGGCAGTATGTAAACAGTGCTTACATTTAAGTCTCCACTCTAGACTTTCCCTTTGGGTTTCGGGTTCCATTACCTCTCTGTAATGGACCTGTACCTGTGAACAGTATGTTTCGCTGATGAGCGGGGAAGAGTGACCTGGAATAACCCTCTGACTCAGACCACCTCAGCACTCCTGTCCCTGACTGACTAATACTCCACCATTGACCACTGCAAGAACAGGAAAGAAAATGAAAAACAAACTTTCCTCAGCACTGTTTTTTGCCATATTATCTTTCTGGGTTCTGTACAGGTACTGGAGTGCTAACTGCTTTCAGGTGGGTTCATGTCCTCTCACTGCCTGGGCAACTCTGAAGGATTAGTCTGTGTACTGTCTGTGCTAATCTACTGCAAAGAGCTTTACTGCCCACTGCTGTTCCATGAGTCAACAAGGGGACACATGGATAGAGAGGAGGCATAAAGATTGGTCAGAAATGGTTCTGAATGAGCCAGTGGGAAGTTTGGTTTATGTTAGACCTAAAACATAATATGATGATGGAGACTGAATGAATTTTAAGGAAAACCATGCAAAAAAAAAAGTCTTTAAAGATACAATAACACTGTGCCTTACAGTTTTTCAGTTTTTACATGCCCTGTTGCCCTACATGTCATGTTCTTATTCAGACCACTGTAGAATGACTTAAGCTCTCAAATATGCTGCCCTTAGGTCATCCCAGTGTCAGTAATTATATTAGTTGTAGTGTTTTTTCTCAAATTACTTTTAACTAAATGAAAACTCATACAGCATGGTGCTCCATGTGGATTACCAGAGTGCTGTCTAGTCTTTTCCAGGCTCACTACACACCTAATTATTGGGATTAGACCTAAATGGAAGGCTTCCCTGTCGCCACATGGCCTCTCCAAGGATTACCTTGTACAAACTATTGGCTTCACACACACTCAAGCTGCATGGGGCCATCAGGACACAAGCAGCCCGTTGGCCTTAGATACGGTAGTAAATTGTTGCTTTGTCAGATGTGCTCATTTGACAAGAAATATCTCTGTTCATTGGCTATGATGGTCTGAAAACAATGTAACCCAATTTTGACATAAACATGTATAGAACAAACAAGTGAGTATGATCCAACCCATAACCTGATATAACCATACTTGTTTAGCCTGTAAATACTAGTATACTTTTTCTATACTCTTTTTACTCAATATTGTTTTGTTTCAGGTAAATCTCTTTGATAAATAGACCAGATAAACTAATAAGCTCTAATCCACTCATGTTTTTGGGTGTAAAGCATTAGCAGTATTTAACAGCACTACTTGTAAGGTGTTTTTGGCGCTAGGCCTGTATCAGCCAGCTGAACACACACAGAGTTATATAGTTCAACCATTTCCATAAGATTGTATGTGTTGTTTTATCTTTCAAGTATTAATTACAAAAACAAATTCAATTTGCGTTAGTCAACCATGATTCCTTCCTTTCTGCATATGACCAAAGACTGGAATAATATGCCTAAAAAAGAAGGCACTAAACATATTTCGAGGTAGAAAAGCCAGCCACCAGTGCTTCACAAAGTCCAGTGCACAGCAGCCAGGATTAACTGCTGCTTTACAAAGTTTGTTTTTGGAAGATGGCTGTCGGCCGCTCTTAGCACACTTCAGCTTCTCCGGACAATGCTGCTGCTGACAATTTCTCTGTTTTGTTTTTTTTTTGTTTTTCTTTCCAGGTCACGGCCCGGGGATTCGCTCCTTTGTTGCAGTTTGCATATACTGCTAAGCTGTTACTTAGCAGAGACAACATCCAGGAAGTTATTCGCTCTGCCCAATTCCTACGCATTCACAACCTGGAAGACTCGTGCTTCCGCTTCCTAGAGGCACAGCTGAGGCAAGAGAATGACGTGCTGCCACTCGGCCACAATGAGACAGCAAAGGACCGACATTCAGAAGATGAGAGCATGCAGGGGGCAGATCAGAGCATGTCCCCTCTTGGGTCCCCACAGCCAGACGAGGATGCACTATCACCTCCTGGAGCCTCAGACCTGCCCCGCTGCCCCAAGTACAGGAAGTACCAATGGGCATGCAACAAGCACAACAACACCTCCTCACACAGCAGTACCTCAGGTTTACACAGCACATCCCCAGAGAGTGTCCCGGGACAGCCCCCACTACCTCTCACCCACATCAAGGTAGAGCCACAAGCAGATGAAGAGGCTCTGTGTCATTCAGGGGATGAGCAGGATGTCCTGGCTTTGGACAGTGTAACAAATATGGACATGGATAAACCAGTGTCCCTTAATACAAGCAAGTCCCCCGCCTGCCTCAGGGTGTTTTTTAAAAAAGGGCTGGATGCTCCCAGTTTAGCAAACCCATCCCACCAGCTACCAGCCAATAGACTGCTGTTTTCCCAGGACAAAGCAAACTCTCAGGGAGACCACAGAAAAGACTTTAGGCCTTGTCCTGGGGAGCAGCCGGCCTCGTCGCCAAAGGATGTGAATACTTTGGCTTCAGCCCTCTCCTTCAAAGCAGCCTCCTGCGACACAGTGTTCAAACAGGATGTAGAGCTGGACCGCCGCAGTGTCATCTTTTCCTCAGCGGCTAGCAGCCGTCTGGGAGGCCCAGTGCATTCTTACTCGGGTGGAGGCTCTCTGGAGATGGAGCTATCAGAGCATATGCCCAAGGGCCTTTGGCCTGGGGCCAGCCAGTCCTTGCCCTCCTCCCAGACACACTCCTCTTCAAGCACCGCCTCTGACCCCCCCACACTGTGCCGTGTCCGACCCAACACCAGCTGCCCTGTGCCAATCAAAGTGTGCCCACGCTCCCCGTCCTGTGAGACTCGAACACGCACATCCAGCTCCTGCTCGTCCTACTCCTATGCAGAGGATGGCAGCGGGGGGTCTCCTTGCAGCTTGCCTCAGTTTGAGTTCTCATCCTCCCCCTGCTCAAGCATGGCCCGCTGCCTCAGCCTGGACCCCCAGGACCAGAGCGGGCATGGAGAGAGACTCTTTAGCCAGGTACAGTCCAGCTGCTTCACCACTAACCCTAACCCTAAGTGAGTAATAGTAATGATAACGATGATAATATTAGTCATTAGTCATCATTAAATAAAAATACATACTTCAAGGTTGCAACAACCCTTAGTTAGTTTTTTCCACCTCCACATATTATATTAAACTCATCTGCCTGCATTCCTTCACCTTCAACAGTCGTACACAGAATGTTTTCAAATTTAAACCAAAGTTTTTTCTTCAGGTGCGTCCCGAGATCAAATGTGAACAGTCATACGGAACCAACTCCAGTGATGAATCAGGATCCTTCTCTGAGGGGGATGGCCCAGAGAGGGGCCCAGAGGTCAGTCTTCTTATTTACATATATATATATATATATATATATATATATGAATCTTCTGTGGACTGTTCTTCTGTTCTGACTGATCCTGGAGTGAGTTTTTCTTGATTAGGTCACTTTCTGCAGCCTGTGAGTGCACTTCCTGTTATGGGCTATGTCAACAGGTCACAACCACAGCAGCACTCACACATTCATCAGCGAACTAGCTCTCTCTTTCTTACTATTTCTCTCTCGCTCCCTGTCTTTGTGTGTCTTGATCATCTGTGTGGTCGTCTGCCACAGTGCAGGGTACAGTATTAAGAGCTGGTGATTGAAACATGAGCACTAGGCCTTATCAGGGCACATGTTGGGGTGAAGGCCCAGTGGCTCTATTCAGCCTCACCGTAACCTCTTTTCAGGTTCTAAAATTGAAAATGTTATGTGAGACCAAGTGGACCTTCAGTATTATGCAATAAGTCCTTGAATTACTTGTTCAATGTTTGCGTAATTATTGTCATCATGTGTGTATGAGGTATACTATACTGACATCTAGTGGATGAATTTATATTCTAGGCAACTTGGTATAAAAATTAAATGGCATAAAGTAACTTTTTTTTTTCCAATATTGTAATAAAATGTTAACAATAATAATGACATATAAAGAAACAGCAAAGTTAATATTACCTTTCATATACCTCTGTAAACCAACAACTGCTGCTTTCTTTGTGTGTATTTCCAGGTGAAACTGCCATTTCCTGTTGATCAAATCACAAATCTTCCACGGAACGACTTCCAGCTACTGGTGAAGATGCACAAGCTGACCTCAGAGCAGCTGGAGTTCATTCACGATGTGCGCCGCAGAAGCAAAAACAGGATTGCGGCACAACGCTGTCGGAAGAGGAAGCTGGACTGCATCCTCAACCTAGAGTGTGAGATCCGCAAATTGGTGAGAAATGCTCTTACATACAACCGCTTCACTTAGCACAGGTCTCGAGTTTTAATTAATTAACTGATACACTTTTCTTTATGTAGTATTTCAGTATTGTAGTATTTCAACATCTTGTGCTTTGCACTAGTGGCACATTTTTATACATTTTGCTTGTCAAAAGCAGCTACAACATAATAATAATAATAATAATAATAATAATAATAATAATAATAATAATAATAATAATAATAATGCTACATTAAGTTGAAACATAAAGTAGATGATTGTGGCCGCAGGTGTGTGAAAAAGAGAAGCTGCTCAGTGAGAGGAATCAGCTGAAGGCTTGTATGGGGGAGCTGTGGGAGAACTTCTCATGCTTGTCCCAGGAGGTGTGTCGGGACGTCCAGCTGAGCCCGGAGCAGGTCCAGTCACTGCATCACTACTGCCCTGTGCTGAGGCCCAACTCTACTGCCGGTCACCCCCCACGCTCCTCACCCCATGAGCCTGCTCCAGGCACCACCACCAGCATCGACCTCACTGCCCACTCCCCCGGCCCAGACTGCGACTCCCCCTCTGCACTTCGGAAAGGCCCTGATAGGGATATGGAGGGGCCAGAGAAGTCCCAGACTGTCACAGTGGATTTCTGCCAAGAAATGACAGAAAAGTGTACCACGGACGAACAGCCACACACAGACTGCTCCGAGTAGTATTGTGTTCATGTTGGGATGTTTGGAATATTTAATTGGACTTTTCCGACAAACCCTCTTGGGTTGTTAGACAGCCTCTGCCAGTGTTCATTGAAAACCAAGCTTTCTTTGTATTTATGTCTTTGTGTTTGCAAACGGTTGACACTAAAGTTGTCTTAAAGCAGCAATATTGTCAAACAGGTATTGTCCTGGGGCAGAGTGGGCCCCTATAAACCTTCTGATGGTGCTCCAGGTTCAGCTCGGACCTTCAATCTCAGTGTATCTCTACAATTGCACTTTGGCCTTTCTACAGCCGCCTTTTCACCAGATCATGTGGGCTTTTATATGAGTCCTCCAGTTGCAGTGGACACCATACACTGCAGACTAAGGTCCTATTTGACCTTTTATTTGAGGTGCTGTTCAATATTTTCCTATTTTTTAATGTGTAATAGATTTGAGTGCCCATAATCAGGCATGCATGGTCTTTTACTTAATTATTTCTATTGTTTAATTTGATGACTTTCACAATCTTCTGTAGCTAAAAATGTGGGACGAAACACAAAGTCTTATATTGGAAACTGTCTTAAATTTAATCCATAATTGACCTCAATCAATAGAATGTGCCTGATAGACCACCGATCCAGCCTATATCCCAAATTACAGCAGTGGTCCTCTGACATGTGAAGGCCCTGGTGCAGAGAAAAGGCGGCTGGCCCACTCTACCAGTCTCTACCTCTCCCACCTCTCTGCTATAACAGTATCTAAGTGACTCTAGTCACAGCAGTTCAAACTCAGGAAAACTCTGAATGTTTATGAAACTCCCTGCTCCTGTACCACAGATGCATTTAGACTGTCAAACACTCATATGCAAAACATGTCTTCTTAGGCAGTTGTATCTGTGTCAACTGTCATAGCTGGCTATACATTATACATTCCTCCTTTGCCTTCCTCAGCACCAATCTGAGCTAAAGGATGAGGGCTGTGTGGTTGGGCAGAGCACATGTGTAAATAGTTGAAGCATGGTGTCTGTCAGTGTTGTACAGGTAGAGGCTTAGCCATGTTCACAGGGGTCTCTGCAGTTTCCTGTCCTTCCTCAAACCCCTACCACTTCCTGGGGGTTCTTTAACTCAGGAAATGAGCCTGTACGCATCAACACACCTCCCACAGGGAAACACTAGCCCCTGTATAGATCTAATGTGAAAACTCTCATGTCATCAGTATTTCTATTCGCTGTTGTTAAATAAGTTTGTAATCTGGATCAAAATAGGCCATGATAGGCACTTGTGGCCCCACAAGCTCCCAGCACTTGACCCCTTGCAGAGTTCAACTCTCACTTCCTGGAGTACTTTGAGTTTACAGGTTTGACTTTGAAAAGGCAGTCTGCTCCACAATTTATTTGAGTAATTCATAATCCCCACACCATCTGTGTATTAGGGTTCACGTCCCTCCAGCAGACTGTCAAGAGTCTGAGTGCAACAAAACTCAACTCATAAGATTTGGAAATTAACCAAATCAGCTTTAATTAAAACCCAAGCAAAGTAGATCAATCTTCTCCTTGTTCTGTCAAGACTTTCAGCTAACCAGTAAACTACATGCCACTCCGCTTTCTGTCCCTGTGCTGTTCTGTGAATATTTCCACACCCCCTGCCCCCTTGTAAAGGACCACACCCTCACATTCACTCCCACCGCCAGGTTCCTGAGAACAACTTCAGTTCTGATAGTTGGACACCTCCTGGACACATGCCTCTCAAACAGAACTTTAGATGATTGAATTGTTTTTATGTGGCATTCAATTTACAAAATGCATTGAATCTCTAACACTCTCTTTGAAGGCCTTTAACTAGTGAAATGAAAGTGCATGTTACAACCAGACCATACAAGTCATTCATTCAAATTCTGTGTTAAATTGATGTATGTTTTTTTAAAGTAATTCAAGGTCTCAACTTTTCAGCAGTTTGGTGATCATGGGCAAACCTAAATCCTGAATTAATCTTGGGCTAGCATGACATAATTATACAGCACAATTCTGAAGTGTAGTGTGTACTGATCCTTGGTGTCTGGTGTGACCAGTCCATTCACATCAGTGATAAACCTGCTAATGATAACAGGCCTTATCAAAACTTAAAACACATACTAAAATATGATGAAATAACTTGATGCTCAGGGCGATGTGTGGATCCTGGATCAGTGAGTTCAAATGAAAGAGAACATATGTTCATTACAAAGACTTCTGAATGCCTTCAAGTGTTGTATGGCTGAGTCAACATCCTATGACAAGTGCTTTTCTAATATTTGCCTTAGAATTTACAGAGGCCATAATTCACTTGAGTTAGTGTATGCAGGGCCCCGGGCCCCGAACACGTATCTACCTGTGAACTGCTCATACCTCTCAGAACTGGTCAATGACTGTATCAAACTGCATCAGGTGTTTTCTACATGCTTTTTCACAAATTTGGAGTATCATTTTTCATGTCAATAGCTCTTAAGCTTATAGTTGTTTTCACTTTTTTTTAGATGTTTTGTGTTAATATTGTTGATTTGACTTTGATATTTGCTTATTCTCGACAAGACTTTTATAATGCTTTGACCCTCATAAACTAAAATGGCTTAATAATCACTGTAAATAGTTTATTGTGCAAAACCCATTTTTATGTTTTCATTGTTGAATTATGACAATGTCTAGACACAATTTCTCTTTATGAAATAAAGATTCATATCATTAAATTGTGAATGTATGGAGACATCCAGGCTTATAATTATTCCAAAGCATTTAAACAAGTCCAGCTGTACTTGTTTAAATGCTTTGAAATAATTCAAATCATTGACTTTTTGTTGCAATTCTAGTAAATGTTCTTTAAATATTTCCTTAATGCCAGAAGTGTTACAGTTACGTGTTGTATTCAAAATGTTCCTGTAACATACTGAAAAGTTCAGTGGTGGCTGAGAGTAACCCAGGTGGGCATTTACACACAAGCAGGCTACATTTTTCGTTGTTCATTGAAATAGAAAAATGTTTTTTTTTAAGAGATAGTTGTTTATTAGAAAAGCTATATACAGATATAATAATAATTACATTTCAGGCAACTTTTTCATCAAAGTTTCAAATCAAATTTTAAGAGCCCTTTTCTCCGTTTTTATTGGGTTTGATAATGTACAGTTTTAAATGTCACTAATTCAACACATTACAATCATATGTCATTTTAGTCTCATTTCATGAGCTTCAGGTTTGCTTTAAGCCAATATATAAATTTGCCAAAAAATATAAAACACATGTCTTGCAACTGATGAAAACCACAGTTAAGATATTGTGTGAGCATGCAAAGGACGGTGGAGTTTGAGCTGGTGAGCTTAGAGATGGTTCTGGGTGAGAGGAATCACTTTTTCATGATGGAGGACAACTCCAGGATCATGCTCTGTGGAAACACACAGCAGTTTCAGTCACCTCAGATCTTTCAAATAAAATGTTACTTACAATGAATGCTATTGTATACAGTACAATTCAAAGCTAGGCATCTAGGACCTGGAACACAAGCTTTTTAAAACAACACTGGAACTAACTGGCCATCTGAAATGAACCAGTTTCAACTAAGGGTTGTGAATATTGCATGACCCTGTATGCATGTTTGGACAGAACACGGACACCTATGTAGAGTATCTCACCATGGACATCCTGCGTCCGGCTGCTGGGGGTGGAGGGGTGTCAGCAGGACTCTCCCTCTGGGTCAGGTGCTGTGGTTCCAGATCAGTGCCGCTCTGAGAGTCCCCGCTGTTGGACGCAGAGGCCAGCTTGCTCTCAGACATCCCTCTGGACATAAAGCTGCACTTACGGGCAGTGGGGTAGTGTCCACTCTCTGGGGAGGTGCTGGTGTCGCTTATCTCCTTACAGGCGCTCACCTTACTGGGCTTCCTCTGCATGTTCCTGAGGGCCGCAGGAATCTCCATGTGGCCAGCCATGAGTGTGGGCCGTGGCTGGGCCCCGTACTGCAGCACAGGGGGGTGGGCCCCGGAATCCTCACTGCTGCATGACACCTTTCGATGCTCGACACTGGAACATTAACGTTATCCTTATTTTCAAAACCCTCTAAAGCCTTTGTCGCTGTCTTTTCAGGTTGTAGTATTGATTAATGGGTACTTAAACAATAAGAGTGCAAGATCCTGAATACCAGAACTTCCACATGTTACTATAAAACTAACCGCTGTTAGAGGAACACGTTGGATATCATTTATATGGATAATATTTAATGCTGTACAAGCCTGTATTGCATATGATTAATACTCCTCAATTCAAGTATCCATGGTGCTGTGGTGGCAGGGGCGCTATTTGGCAAATAACATGTTACCTTTGGCAGTGGCCAGGGAACCTCTGCTCCCCAGCCTCCACATCCCCCTGAGTCTGGGCCTGCTGGCTCGCCCCGTCCTGGCTGTGTGGGGGCCCATGTGGCTCAGACAGCAGCGGGCAGCTCAGGTGAGTGAGTTCAATGAGCTTCTGAGGTGAAGAGCTGGACAGGACACAGATCTGCTGAACCATGGAGTTCTTCTTGGATGGGCAGACACTCTCCTCTTCATAACGGTATCCGTACAGGCTCTGAATTATCTGCTTGACCCCCAGATGAAAGATCTCCAGCAGGTTGAGGAATAAAGACACTCCAGCAATCACCAGCATGAACACCATGAAAATATTCTTCTCTGTGGGCCGAGACACAAAGCAGTCTACACTGTTTGGACAAGGTGCCCGCTCACACTTGTAAAGAGGGGAGAGTCCCACACCGTAGAGCACACATTGGCCAATAATGAAGCCCACCTCCACCACAGAGCGGGTCAGGATATGGAAAACATATGTTCTTAGCAGGGAGCCCCTCAGAGGAGCCTTCCTCACCCTCTTCTGCTCATCCAGTTTACGCAGCTCTCGTTCAATTCTCTTGTGCTCCTCTTGGACTGGGTCTGTCCCCTCCAGCTCAGCCTTCAGGAAGGCCTTCTTTCGGTGCCTCTCTTTCTCCAGTGTCCGCAGTCGATACAGAGCGTGTCCCATGTAGACCAGGGAGGGAGATGACACAAAGATGATCTGCAGGACCCAATAGCGGATGAGAGAGATGGGAAAGGCCTGGTCATAGCACACGTTCTTGCAACCGGGCTGTTCAGTGTTACACACAAACTCACTCTGCTCATCGTCCCACACATCCTCTGCTGCCACTCCGAGCACCAGCATCCGGAAAATGAACAGAATAGTGAGCCAGATCTTTCCCACAATAGTAGAGTGAATGTGGACCTCTTCAAGGATGCTCCCTAGTAAGTTCCAGTCCCCCATTTTCTGTCACATTATCACCTGTTGGGAAATAAAACCAACATTAAAATTCATTATACACCTGGTTCATCGCCATCATACATCATCATTATTTATTTCCAGACAAAGGGTCCATATGAAAACAAACACATGACAAAAAACAATAATAAAGACAGGGCAATAAAAGACAGTTGTACCAGTGTGTCCAAAAAGAGCACTGTTATAGTAAAAGCACATCCTATCCATTTGTCTTTTGCATCGGGTTCACAAAACTATTGCTATGTTTACATAATTTCAAATGTGTGTAAGAACAGTGTTTCTTCTGGGATCTGAGGAGCTAAGCCAGTTTCACTATGGGATTCCTGGTCAGCTTTACTCCATTCCTCTGTGGTGGATCACTTGCTTGTTTTAGGTTTATTTCAGAGTGAAAAGGGCTATTATAAAGGGCAAGCAGGACAAATAAAGACTTGAGAGTGGAACTGACTTCGGGTGGACTCTAATGAAGGCGCAGAATCAATAACAGCTGAATCCCAGGGATTTGCAAAATGTCCAAAAGTATCTATTTGTTTTTTTTCATACATAGAGTAATTCATGTAGGACTTTAGGAATGGAAATTCATTTAAACAGATTTCATGTCTGCCAACAAAGACAACAAACAAAGAGTGAAAACAAAATACTGAAACTACTGTATTCTATGGGATAAGGAATCTCTCAAGCGTAGCCACTAAAGAGGACTCTTGCATAGAGCCCTAAAAATAGAACAGAATAAAAATTAGCTACAGTCATGACATACCTTCAACATGTAAGAATATTTGGTCCTTCTGAGATCTCATATATCCTGTGACTGCATTTGGACCAGTCGGACACAGGTGAAGTTTAGAGCCATCAGTGTGACAGTCCTCTGGAGATAGCAGACCTATCTGTGTACATGGAGCTGGCCTCGCATCGGTGCAGTGGCAAAGTAGGTCTAGTTTGGAGTGATCAATGCACCACATAACCCTAGAGTTCCCTGAGGGTCTTTTCACCCACACCCACTTCTACTGGGACTGTCTGCTGGAAATAGCGCCACATCAATAAAGAGCTTTTCACAACATAATAACCAAACATTTTATGGCCTCCAATGACAAGTTCAGGTTTAAACCAATAAATCTGACAGCACATATTGGGACAACAGGTGTAAATGAGCATTTGTGCTAGTCTGGCAATAGCATGTTTCAGCTGACTATGTCTTAGTTAATGTCTTGTCATGCGCGGTTCCTGTACAAATAGTATAGTATAAATAAACAAGTTTTTGAAACTTTTTGTTCAGCTGCTTAGTTTTTTGAACGTTGACACAAAAGCATCTGCCACCATGGTCTTCCCTCTCTCGTTGCTCCATTACAAACGCCACCCTCAGGCACTGGCCTCAATTTCCATACTTTGTGGCCCACTTGTGCAGATTGGTGTCATGTTCATCACCAAGAGTATGCATGCACGCATGACACTTTTTACAGAGCTGATTGTGGGGGGTCCCTGGTACTATAAAGATCGAGATTAGGCCCCCCTTTTCTAAACTTTACTACTTTAAATTACTTTTATATTTAATTATTAATAACAGTAGAATAAATAAAACTTTATTTTAGTAAAGAATTATATACAGTATTCATAATACATTTCAAAATGTTTTCAATCAAATAAACTCAAAATAGAAATGATAAAGAATGGAACAACCTTTAACATTTATGATCAGTTCACTCCTCAAACATCTGATAAAATTAGATCCACAAGACCGGTCTGCTTCAAGTCCAGCAACTAAAGTCACTGATTTAAAATGTTATGAAAACCTGATGTGGACCTCATGTGGTCACAGTGATGCCAAGGTTGCACATTGACAAAAGGCTACACTGTCATGGTCCTGGAATTTTAAAAAAAAGTTAACAATTATTAGATTCTGCACTGCTTGTTCACCAAACTCAAAACCTTCTGATTTCATTTTAGTCTCGTGAACAATATTTCCTCACAGAGCCCACAGAGAACAGACTTGAAACCTTCCTTGTTCAGTGGGTCTTAGGCCCTCTTCAGGTCTTTGGGTCAGAGTTGCCAATGTACTGATTTAGTCAGTCCTAAATGTGCACCATGCAGTCCGCATTCTCATGTGTCAGACTTCTCTTGCTTCTTAAAGAGCTTCATAAGCTGGTGGAACCGTTGAGCGATCTGGAGTGGACCAAAGGAAAATATTAGCAACAGAGAAGGGAAATACATAAACAGGGTTTATGCAGGTTTCAGAAAATCAAATTTAATGCATTTTAATGCCACATTTCAACCTTTTGAATGCTTTTATCATATCAAAACTACTGGCTTCAAACCATTCTATTGGGCAGCAGAATGATGAAAATATAACAAACAACTTTATAATATTCAAAAAGCTCATTTACAGGAAAGTTAAACCATGCACCATGTATGTTTGAACCCTACCTTGTACTTTTTAAATGATTTGATCAAAGCTATTAACATCTAGAGTCAATAAATTCAGTGCATCTGGGATTCAAAAAAATTTTAATGTCATGGACACACACTTCAGATTGGCAGATGCAATGGCTCTGAGCAGACACGGACTGCGATAATTGTTTGCTCTAATTTTGATTACGTTTATATAGTTATTGTACTGATGTATAAATCTTTTGTCAGGATGGTTTTCAGATGTAATGCATACAGTGATTGACCCTAATGCCTTTTAAATGCATTTTACAGCCTTATTTTTTGCCAAAATTTATTTAATGACTTTTAAATCTTTTAATGCCCTGCGGAAACCCTGATAAATATTTCTATACAGCCAAAACTCACCTGTCCAGAGGGCTTGTCCAGCTTTTCTGACAGAAAAGAAAAGGTCTCCCGTGAAGCTCCTTTGGTCTTTAACTCAAGGAGGATTGTTCGATCCTCTTCTCTGAAAAAAATCAAAATAATAATTGCAAATTACCAAGATTAGACAAAGAGTCATGTCATAAAAAGCAAGAAATTCTCACCTGGTCCAGGCCATGACCACCTCCCCCTTCCGCCTGATGACGTTTTTAGCAGACAGGCTGTTGGGGGACAGGGGTTCCTCTCCTGGTGCCTCAGAGTTTGGCCCTTTTGTACTGTTCTCACCAGTCCTGCGCTTCTTTGATTTAGATTTCTCTTGGTTCTTCTTCCTCTTCCTGTCTCTGTATTTGCGGACCTGTGGTTTCTCCGGAGTAGACTCCAGTTCCTCTGCGATGGTGAGACTGCGCTCGGACTCTGAAGCCACCTCCTCTCTCTCGGAGTTGGACGTGTGCGAGCTGGGCGCTTGAAACAAAGTCATTTCCGAACCACCCTCTGTCTGGGCTAGCAGACAGACTTCATCTGTGCCTGTCTTACCCTTGGCTGTGGGACTTTGACAAATATTGTTAGGAGAAGTTTGCAATTTAGCAATGTCCAATGTCTGCTCGATGCCTGAAAATGTGTCTTTTGTGGCGTTTTG
Organism: Rhinogobius similis; assembly: GCA_019453435.1. Taxonomy (NCBI): domain Eukaryota; kingdom Metazoa; phylum Chordata; class Actinopteri; order Gobiiformes; family Gobiidae; genus Rhinogobius; species Rhinogobius similis. Next base: position 28,469,979 of record CM033620.1, on the reverse strand, counting down.
CTTTGCCAAATCTTTAATTTGGGCCTCAGTTAACATATTATTGTCTTCTACAGGAGTATGGATGCTTTCACCAGTATGATTCTGAATCAAACTAGATAAAATACTGGTGGATTCGCTCTCCTGACAGTCTACTTCCTCTGTCAGTGTTTGACTTAGACTCTCATTTGCCATTAGAGTGGTATTAGCACTTGAAGCTTGCCTGATCTTAAGAATAAAATGATCATTGGACCGCTCCATGACCAGCGCTTGCATGGGGAGGTCTGGTTTGAACAGGAATTGTCTAGGTGCTCCTTGAGAACCCACACTGGCACTGGAACCACAGCTGGAATTGTCTGTGTCCAACGTAAGGTGGATGTCGTGCTCCGTTGCATCTGCTTCATCCAAAAGAGCGTCTTCGCTGATGTGAGCGCTCAGCACACTGTCTGGAGTGGACAGGATCTGCATAGGATGAGGCTGGAGGAAGCTGAGGTGACTGTCAGACTTCAGTGGTGACGGGATGGTAAGTGACACAGCTAAATCTTCAGCCAAAATGGAATAAGGCCTTTGGATGGTCTTGTTTTCTGAGGGTACTTCCAGCAAACAACTTTCATCAAACAAAGCTGGGTTGAGCAGAACTTTGGTGCTTGGCGAGGAGATCTTGCGTGGAGAAATACTGGACCACGTGGTGATTAACCTGGAGGGACTCTCAAATTTGTTGGGAGACAACAGTTTAGACGGAGAATGGAATTTACCAGGCGTAGCGATGGTTATAATTCTTTCTCCATCTTTTCTCGGAGTGCTGAGCATCCACGTGCTTTGGTCTCCTGCTGCAGTACCACTGTCCAAAAGGTCAGACCCCTGGAGAAGGCACTTAAAGATTTCGCCCATTTGAGAGTCACGGACCAGGTTGAACGTCAGACTGGAGGCTTGCTGCTCAGTGAGAAGCTCAAAGTCAGTTTTGTCTAGCACGGATGCATTGTGTGTCACCACTAAAGAGGCGTTCCCCTTTTCTGGAGTGGTCGGGACCAAGCCGACCTGATCTGGTCCACTCTGGTTGTCTGTGTCATCACTTTGATCGAGTGTAATACGGATGCCCTTCCCTCTGCTTCCCAGGCCAGTTCTGAAAGGCACAATGGCACATGGTTTGCTCCTCCTCAAGCTTGATGGAGACCGTTGTTCTTTCCTTTTTACCGGGGACTCTTTACGCCGTTTGTCAGGGTCCGCTGAATTTCCACACTCTACTGGAGACCTTGAATGCTTACACATACTTTTTAATGCTATGTTAACATCTTTGAACAAGTAGTCAATTTGAACATCTACAAAGTCCCACAGTTTCTGCTTCAGATCCACAGCCTGCTGCTCAAATATGCGCTTGACAATGCCATTATTCAGCACTTTACTAAAAACAGACACAATCATCTTCTTGAGCTTGGACTTTAACTCTTTAGTTAAATTACAGATCTGGCCAAAATCTGCACCGTCGACAAATTCTATGAAAGACTCCTGGAAATTTTCCATGACCCCGTAGAAGCTCTTTTTGGGAAAGGTTTTGTGTAGTTTCATGTACTTTTTCCGGATCTCAGCACGCACCAACCTGAATGTGTCCATGACCTCTTCAATGCTGCAGAAGGTAGCTTTTGTTGCAGCTGGACAAACTGTTTTAAAACGACTCTTATTTGGTGGGCTTTGCAAGGTATCTGAGGAGTCGCTGGCTTCATTGGCAGAAACGCCCTTTTCCTCTGTCTTGCGTGTCAGAATACATTGGGGGCTGGCCTTGGTTCTGATTTGTCGTGTTAACTTGGCTCTTTTTATTGGAGGAAGAGGAGATGTAACTTCGTCACTCTCACTCAGGATTTCGCCTTCCTCCAGTTCGGGGTCCGAGGGCACAGCTAAAGCCACTGCGTCAACTGTAGCTGGTGAGCCTGGCTGCTTGTTTTCCTTGTTAACGTCCACCTTCTTGGATGTGGCATCAGGGGGCGCACTGGAAAACTCTGCAAACAACACACAGAGGGACAATTTTACACACTGTACTTGAGCATCATTTTTTTTTACAGTAATTTGAAATTCATCCTAAATCATCCAAGTTTACACCTTTTACAAAGAACAACAACAACATTGTAACTGTAAAAATATCTATACTTATAGTGTCTGTGCCAAACCAATTTTTTTGTTTAACAAAATTACCAAACTTCTTTTTCATGTGCCACAATTAAGTCCAATGCTATAACAGCAAATTAGGGCTGCATTTAGACAAAGGGGGAAAAGATTTGAGTTAACACATTGTACTGTGAGTCAAAGCTCACAGCAATCCCCTGGAGTCCGAGGCTGTAACTCCTCATGTGATAGTATTTTTTCCTCATACTTTTGCTACTTTTTCGTGTAAACTTGAACTTTGAAATATGCTATCTCACTTTTTTGTAAGGAGGTTTTAGTATGTGTAGACATGAGTGTAGTATGAAAAGAGTAATTCCAAATCAATCATCACTCACCTTTATGTAGGCTCTTGACATGGCCTGGCTTTTGCAGATGGTGAAGGTTCCTCTTTGAGATCCGGACAGGGCTCCTGAGGGGACTAATGACATCTGGGATTCTCTTCAAGCCGCTGAGCGTTCGCATCATGGAGTCTTCGTCGTGGAACAGAGTCACCGAGGTGGGCGGCTTGATGCACTTCTCACTGCTCTTGGTTGGGCTGAAGAACCTGGCTGGACCGAAGCTCTTCTTTGGAGTTTGGCTGATTTCTGTATACCTGTCCAAAGCTGAGGTGTCCTGTGTTGTACTGCTCACTTTAGAAACTCCAGTGCAGCCAGTAGACTCAGGAGAAAGTGTGCTACTGCCATCTGCATTATTTTGTGTTAGTAAATTAATGGCTTCAGGTAAACTAAGACCTTCTTGAGGTAGAGATTCCAGGCTTATTGAACTGGACACGGTCTCCACTTCTTTAGATGCCGTCTCTGGACAAGAAACATCTTTACTCTGAGTAGTGGGGGAAGATGCAAGAAGAGCATTTTGAGGTATATGAGGAGTCACATTCTGAACTTCAGATTTGTCTTCCGCAGTTTTGGAAACATCTTCCATGACATTGCTGATTGACTTTGAGATACTTGATTTATTATTTGATTCTGGGATTTCAGCTGGGCTCAATAAAATAACATTCACATTTGATTCTTTAACAGCCTCTTGACTTCTCTCAGTCAGTGGGCTGTTGACAAATTTTGGTGAACTATTTTTCTGAATCTCTGAAGCTTCATAAGCAGAAGTAGAGTGAAGAGAATTGTTCTCTAAAAGTTCATTTTCACAAGTAGTAGTGGTAGTAATGTTATTGAAAGTTTCCTTCTCAACATTTTTCCTCTTGTCTGGTGGCGTTTTAGGAGCGTCGCCGCTTGGTTCAACGCAGTCCCTTGAGACAACCTCTGGTTCACTGCTGTCCGCTTCATCAATAACACACATATCCTCAATGCTGGGCAGACAGAGACTGTCGTCCTCTGGTGTTTTAGCTGCGACTGTGGGCGCTTTCTGACCACCTTCACAGTCTACATCAGGCTTCTTTATCGGAGACAGAGTTAAATTCAGCGTCTCCATGAAACATAGCTTTCTATTGGGGCTATTCTCAGCAACCTGCTCAGCAACACTCTTTTCTTTTGAATATATTTCAGAAGGTTTTGAGTGTTTCTTACTATGATCTTTTGATCTGTGCTTCTCTTTTGAATGCGAGTCTCTTCTATGTCTTTTACCATCATCTTCCTCCCGCCGCTCTTGACGACCCTCTTTACTTTGCTGGTCTTTGGAGGGTCTATGTTCCATTCGAGAGGAGTCTCTGTGGCGTTTATGCTCTTTAGAGTCTGATCCTCTGCTCTGTCCGTCCCTAGACCTGTCTCGTCTCTCTTCTCGGGATGGGCCTCCTTTACCTCGATCCGATTCTGATGTGAAAACTTCAGGTTTTCTATTGACACTTTTGCAATCCCTTACATGTGATGTCTGGTCTTTATGTGAGTGTCTTTTCTCATGTCTATTAGTACCAGAATTTGATGTATTATTATTTCTCTCAAAATCGCGTCTATGTTTTTTGTCTTTATGTTTATTAGTATGATGACTGTGCTTCTCAGATGTGTGGCCGTCCTTTCGCGAGCGCAACCTCAGCTTTGTGTGCTTTTCGGTGTCTCTTCCGAGTGGAAACGGGATGTCCTCTCTGAGTGGTGATACTGGTAAAGGTGGGGGAGGAGGATTTAGAAGAGCAGGTGGGAGAGGTGGCACATCAAGCAGACTTGGGGTCTCTTTCGGAGGGAGTGGAAGGGGTGCAGCAGTGTCTGGAGGTGGATGAATCCGTGATGACACATCTGTGAGTCGAGGAGGCTCCGAGGCAGCAGTTGGAGCAAAACATAGAGGTAGGGAGGCTGCAGCTTCTTTTGAAGGCAAGAGTCTAGGTCGAGGTGAGGGCTGTGAGGCAGATGAAGCTGGTGGGACAAGGACAGGTAGAAGTGGTGCAGGTTGCTGCTTTTCACTGGAGCAGCCTGGATCTCGATGGTTTCGGGCCTGAAGGTAGTGACCTTTTTGTGAGCTGTAATTACAATAAAATTATAAGGTTTGATTTTTATTTTATTTTTCATTCAATTAATGAATGAATGAATAGTATAATGCAACATAATATATTACATAAGATAACAAGGTGAAGATAAAAAAAACAAGAACAGAACTATCACTTCCCCTCTTTCGAAGGGAAAGTGGCAGAAAGAGAGTTCTACAAAGGAAATTAAAAACATAATTAACTTACAGTTGGTTGAGTCTCTGAATCTCTGCATCCTTCCTTGTGACCTCCTGTCTGGCAGTTTGTAGAAGAATGGAGATGTTCATCTTTAGGCGACAATTCTCTTTGGACAAACCAGAGTTCTGCAAAACAAAACAAAAAAAATCAACATAATATTTGAAGAATTCTCAATTACCAGCTAAACAATAAAAACAGAGGCAAACCTGCAATTCTATCTGTTCAAGTCGTCTGTGCAATTCTGTAATTTGGCTTTGAGCAGCCAGAAATCTTGACTTTAACTGTAGAAATTAAAAAATGTTGTAAAATAAAAAATTATCTTGAAAAAATATATATACACTAAATAACACACCACCAGGCTCAATCTTACCTCTGTGTAGGATGCATCTTTACTCTGTTGTTCCTCTGTGACGATTTCTTCAAAAAGATCCATGGCCTCTTTAAGCCCAGATGGGGCTGACTTTACTGGCGTTACTAAACACAAGAAGAGTTAAAACATAAATTCAATCCAAGCACGTTTATGCTGTAATGTAAGAATGTAGCTAAGGCTTACCATTATTGCAGTTGGAACCAAAATCCAGGCCTTCATAGATATCTACAGAATCTTCATTACCCTCAGGCACAAACACTGTTAAAAAAAACATGCTTTGACAAATGCCCTAATTACATGCAACAGTTAACAGTTATAGCAAATAAGGCAGACTGTTTCTAATGACAATATGTGTGGTCTTACAGGCTGGAGCATCAGTGGAATCCATTTTTCTGCAGAGCTGGTCACCTAAAGTAGACCTAATACAAAGAGGGGACAGCCTGAGTAAAGAATTGCCGTTTATTATCACTTTTTTCTACTTTTAGAAGCTTTGAAGTTAACAACAACAATAATAAAGTGTTCTCTGGCTCTACCACTTTCTTGTATTCCTTCTTTCATATCCCTCAGCATTTATATTCTGACATTTTTCTCTATTACGGTAGCAACGGATTGTTTGTTGTCATTATACAACACTGACAAGTACAGTGACATTATAATATCGTGTAGCATGAAAATTGACGATAATGCTGACAATGCACAGTGAAAATAGGATCAGAACTTGGTTTCTCTCCCACACAAAGAGATTTGCACCCTGCATATTATGAATCGGGTTTAATTATATGTCTTATCGGCATAAGAGACAATGAACACGTTGTCTGAGAGCCACATAAACCATATGTAGGATATTATACTGCGCATTTGATAGTCAGCTGTTAAAATTGTTGGACTGCGGACTTACTTGCTCTCGTCTTGTCGGCTCGTTGTTTATAAGCGTTGTGCCGCGCCAAGGTTTCATTGCACAGGAAGTAAGGACATTTTCCCGCGGTCTGTCACAGCCTAGCAGCGGCATGTATTCTTGTTCACTCTTGTTTGTCTCGGAACCGAGTTGGAAACGGGCCACGACGAAAAGTAACTGCAAACACACGATCGCGTCAGCTTTCGAGTGGTTTAGATTGATTTGCATACAAAAATAAGCGACGTATACAACGTTTCTGCGGTTAAAACAGAGGAAAGTTGTCGAACGGATGAATCGCTGGACTCATATGTCGCTGACGTGCACGTCATCATCACGCGACATGACCGGAAGTAGTTGTTTCTCTCTCACATGTGGCCAATGCTTGGAGGAATGCTTTCGCTGTTCTCCCTTTAATACAGACCCGACTGTAATAACTGCACAGTAATAACTGTGGACTGTTTTAAGAAGTAATGTTATTCAATCGTTTGTCAAGTATTTAAGTTTGTAGTGGCTTTGGTTAGACAAATGGTGCAATGGAAAATTTAGAACTCAGTCTAACATCACTGGGAACTATTTCCAAACATGTTGATTCTAGACGTAACCGACTTAGTCCGTATTTGTCAAAGCAGGTAAGTTATTCAAATCTTTCTTGTCAGTAAATGTTCTGCTGTTAAAGCTAATTACACTAATATATCTTGTATGTCAAACCCATGTGTCCATAGTGGACATCTATGCTGTGCTCAATCGTAAACTAGTCAACAGAACAACTGTGCAGTAGGCTTGATCAGACTCGTGATAAACCGTATTAGTATTAAAACCCCTAATGTTTTTTTTTTTTGCCTCAGATATGGAGTCAGCAGGACCGACAATGTATTCTGGACAGTTTGGCTCAGCTGTTGTTGGAAAAGGACTACACTTTGTTGATAACAAGACACTTGAGGGCCCTTGTTTTGGACTTGTTGGAAAGAAATCTTCAGCGAGTCAGAGCTGGTGACCGGTTCAACCATGACCTTCATGAACGTCTATGTGTGGCTCTAAGCAAAATCCTCAACATCTGTCCTGATGCACCAGCGTAAGTCCACTAAATGATGAGTACTCACAATGGACATTTTACATATTTATATTGGTGGATTTGTTAAAGTGGCTGTAGCCCAGAGGATATAAACCTTTCTCTACTGAGTTTAGCAGTTATAGATCACTGTTACTGGCTGACTACGAATATCTTTGGACAAGACACTTTCTACTAAACCTACTAAACTGCGTGACTGTACAAGTTGGATTGGTTGGTTTTAGAGCCCATTAGCAGATCAAATCTAACTTTGAGTATTGAACACTCCTGTATTATCATTATATCCTGCTCATGAAAATATATGTGTATATTATGTATATATGTGTAATTAAATGAAAGCCTAAATATTTTTTATCCACATTTTCCTCAAGCTTTGCTGCTAGGTACTTCAACAGCGCCCCGCCTGTGTTCCAGAGACTGTTTTTCTCCAGTGAAGAGGCGGCAGCAGTGCAGTATGGGCCCCGGCGGATGAAGCTCCGTGACCTAATGGGGGCTACTCTTTGTTTCCTTCAGAGTGACTGTGCAAAATACAGATCTCTGTGGGACTGGAGTCCCTGTGTTTCCCAGCTTCTCACCAGTGACCTCATGGTTCGAGGGTATGTATAACTCCAGACTGGACAAGAACATTTTATATGTATTCATTTATTATTAATGCAATGTGCAGTAACATTTCTAATGCTGTTTAGTAAGGGTAAGCATGAGTGAGTTGAGCAAATCTTCAGATTGTCATGGTTGCTGTTTCATGCAGAATCCAGTGTCTTTTCTGAAAGTTGTTGTGTACGTTTATAAAATCATTGATCTCTTTTGTTTCAGGTACACAGCACAGTGCTTAGCAATGGTCTCTCTCATGACTGATAATCAGAAGGTCATCTTCCTCAAAAAGGTGTTGTCCAGTGAAGAGATCCTGCACATGAAAATTAAGTAAGTACAGTGGTTATACTCTGAGGGGATGTTCAGGATTATCTACCATGTTGTGACTTAAGGCGCTAATATGCTAAGGTACAGTCCTGATAATAATACTTAATTCCCATTAGGAGCTTTGAGGAAAGTCAGCAACTGCAGTTGGAGAAGTCTCTGGTACTGGCAAATCAAAGTTGTGCAAAGTGGCACAGAGAAAAGACCAATCGCTTCACCAGAGGTCAAGTGGTCTCTGAGGATCTCTGTTCCAGCGTGGTGGCTGTATGTGGAGTGGTCCTGCCCACAATCGCTGCCCAACCGATCCAACAAGTTCTGGTACAAGAGCACTCATTCAGATATTTCTTTTCTTCCTCTGTTGCAATTCTAAATTTTATTTGCTTAAACAGACAGACCAAAAAGAGCTGGTGATGGTGGACTCAACCTGTCAGAACCTGAGAAGGCTTGCATTAGCTGTAGCGTCTCAGAGACCAGTGCTGTTGGAAGGGCCCATCGGGTGCGGAAAAACCTCACTGGTGGAGTTCCTGGCTGCTGTTACTGGACACACCAAAGCCTCAGAGATCATTAAAGTCCAGCTGGGAGATCAGACCGACAGCAAAGTGAGGAATTGTTTTGTTCCTTAGATACAGGCTGACAGGTTCTATTTTAAATGGAAAATATAGTGAGAAAAATAAGTGGCTAGTGATTATTTTACCACCAGCTACTGTTATATAAATATTGGGCCTCATTCATGATTTGTATTTAAGGCCTTTATACAGAAGTTTTCTTTGGTATTCACAAAATGTGGTCTTCACTCAGATGCACAGAAATTCAGCTTTTGAAGTTTTTCAAACAAAAATAAAATTCAAGCATGATTGTAACAAATTGATTCATATACAAATATTACTGTTACAAAAGAGTAATCAGAAGTGATGGTTCCAAATCTGGGGGGCGGGGACCCCCATGGGGGCCCAGAGATTTCAGGGGGTCCCCAGAGCTTTGTCTCATTAAAGGGTCAGGTCATCAAAGCAATAATTTATGCCAAAATCCCATAGAAATTATTGGAAATTGGGTTTCAGTACTTTCAACTTCATATTTACTTTCCAGTTTTGACAAGTATCTGGGTCACAAAGGAATGGCTTCAAGGAAAAAAGGTTGGGAACCACTGAACAGTTCAGGAGTTTGAACCTTGTTCCAGCCCCAGTGCTTCTGTATGGGACACTGTTATACCCCCCACATGACTCAGCAACCCCTGTCAACCCCCCTGACCAGAGCACACTTGTCTCCATGCGCCGTATTTCTGCCTACACTGTTGTGTTTTTTTAAAGGATTTTGGCCTTGCAGGCTTTATTTTACAGGGCAATACAGCTTGAAATAGGGATGAGACCACAAGCGCCACAGCCCTCACTTATTTCAATCAGTTGGTGACATAAATATAATCCTACAGAGTATGTTGATGTGCTTTTCGACATTTTAATTGCTGCTCAAGCTGTAAAACAGTAATAGTTGGTTGACGTGCTCCTTCTGACTTTCTTGTTTACTTATTTTTTCCTCCTATCCCACTCTCCTTCCTTTCACATGTCATACCCCTTTATATGGGAGTTTAGATGGTGTTTCTTAGTAATACATATTCATTTGTATGTAAATACAAGTGTAAATGAGTGATGTGGTGTAGCTGGATGTTGAATTAAGCACAACTTTTATTAAGAAGAAAATTCGCTGCTTAAGAGCACGTTGTGAATTCAGTGCAGAATTCTCTTTGTTTCTTATGAATGTGCATATATTTTCTCCCTCGGTCATGGTATGTGTGTGGTATAACTGTAACTGTATCTCAAAAGTTAGTTATAGTAACAAAATATGAAATCAAATCTTAATAGTTGAATTGCTGTTAAACCTCACCCGCCATTGGCTCATATACTGATCCAGTCCTTTGTGGGTTAGATGCTGCTTGGCTTGTACCGCTGCACTGATGTTCCGGGAAAGTTTGTTTGGCAGCCAGGAACTCTAACTCAAGCTGTCACCAAAGGCCAGTGGATCCTTCTGGAGGACATTGATCACGCTCCTCTGGATGTGGTAAATATCATTCATCATAAAAAGTGTTTTAGGAAGACTGTAATATTAAAATAATAACCTCCTTGCTATATAGATCTCTGTTTTGCTTCCTCTGATGGAGAATAAAAAGTTGATGATCCCGGGGCGTGAGGATTGTATTGAGGTTGCAACAGGATTTCAATTTTTTGCGACTAGAAGGTACATAAGTCATTACTTGACTTTGAAATTAAATGTTCATGTACATTAGCAGTCTATCCATATTAGATCTCATATCTTAGTAACTGTTAGGCCCTCTACATTGCAGAATGTATTACAGCAGTGGGAGCTGGCACAAACCACACAATTCTCATGCTTCACTGTTGGATAAATACTGGACAAATCTCCACATGAGAAACATGACGCGAGAGGAGCTCAAGAAGGTCAGTATTTTCATCTTGTTGCTGTGGTTAGCACATGATACATCCAAAAGACACACAAGAACAACTGCTGCTGAACAACTCAACTTTTCCTGTTTCCACCATGTGTACAGGTGCTCATCACTAGATACCCACAACTGTCTGTGGTCTCAGAGCGGCTTTTGGACATCTACTGTCAACTAACCGGGGATAGACACTCTGAACCAGACCCCCTCAAGATCCAGTCCCCTCCTGGACCAGAGGAGGAACGAACAAGCATTTTAGAGGGTCGGGCTCTGTCACTCAGGTGGGCTTTAGTGCCACCCCTTATTTTTGGTTCTTTGTACTTTGTACAAATGGTTGACTGTTGCTTCAAAAATGCCATAGGTTTTGAAATGGTGAAACAAGAGTACAGATGGCTGAATGAACCTTTACTTTAAGGCACAATTGTAAGGACTGAAATATTTGCTTTTTGTATTATCCAGGAAAATCTCTATAAAGTAACGTTTCCAAATTCCCAATTCGATTTTAGAAAACATAAATAACACTGTATTTAAACTGCAATTATTTACAAATGAATGCACTGCACATACACTTCAGTACTTTCAGTGCCACAGTGTTATTCGTTTGGCCCCGAGTCCTCCTCCCCATAGTCTGACTCTTCAAACCGGAATGTTTGTGCTGTTATCAGTTTCCACGAGCCGCTGCCTTGTCCAGTCCATTATAGATTAGATTGCAGTGCCCTACTCAGCCCTTGTACAGGTCAGCTCCAGGCAGTGGTTTGTTGTGAAGCGGACTACTCTGGGGGTTCAGCCAGTCCCAGTTAGTTAATTTGCTTGTTAGTTAATAAGACTTGACTAAATCCACAGTGTAATGATCACTCTGTGGCACTGGTTAATGTTTATAATTAATGTTATTAACTCCATGGATTCCTTCAGACTTTGCTAATTACTAGGGATGGAAAACTAGCACATAATGCATTACATATATTTTTACTTTTAATCGCGTTAAATGACAGATCGATTCATTTGACCTTTGTCCCCTTCCTCCTGCATGTGTGTGTGTGCACTATGAAGACAGCCCTGAGCGTGAGCGTCCTTGTTTGTTCTGTTCACTCAGCTGTATGACCCCTTTACTTCATCCTGTGGGACACACAACTGCTGCTGAAAGAAGCAAAGCTGTTTTGTGGTGTGCACTTGCTGCTTTGCTATAGGAAAAGTTTTACATTCGATTTGATATTGAAAGGCAGTTAGTCTGTGTTGCACAGTCTCCTTTCACATGAGTTTTCTGAGTCAGTCAGATGTAAAACAGAACCTTGACCACCAAGTTGCAAAATTGCCATTATGTTGGGAATTTATGGAAATGGGGAATAAACGGGGAACTAACACATTAATCCTTGTCTCTGAACAAGCAGTAATGCACAGTAGTATAACAACCTGAATTTATGCAAATACACTTTAATATTTGTGCTTTCACAATCTCACACCAGAGAGAATAATTGAATTGAAAAGTTGTCATCGTCAGATATGACCACTAGGGAACAAGTCCTTGTTCTACAAAGTTTCCTTAAATGTCTGTCATGTGGCGTCTCAGATGCTGTGCTGGTGCACAAAAAAAAAAAAAACTGATAGTTTGGTTATGCATAAAACATCACATAGAATCATAACAGAACTAAGTTAAACATTGACCCTAAAGATGAAGGTGATTAGTACTGAAGTCACTGAGAGCAGACGAACTTTCAAGAGAATCTAGCTTCAAATCACTTGATGAATACTGTTTTGTATATTTTTCTGTATTTTCACACAGTTAATGGGACCTTATTGGTGGTTGGAGGCACAAATTGTATGGGGATTATATCATCAAAAAACATGTTCAATGGTAAAAAAAAATGTAACAAAGGGCTCTATAAAGGGTCAACGAAATCTGAAAAAATATTATGTTTTATAACCATAAACCTTTTTTTCATTTTTTGAAAATTCCCAAGCTAAAATTGCTTTATTATCATTATTATTTTTATTTTTATTATTATTATTGTTGTTGTTGTTGTTGTTGTTATTTATTTATTTATTTTTACAGAGACTTATTGAAATGGTGTGAACGAATAAGTGTCAACTTCAACAGTGCATCTGCAGCTACAGCTCAAAATGTCTTCCAAGAGGTTTGTGGATAGCAGTTTTGGACTAGTGCATTTAAAACTATATTGCATCGTTAACAGCAGTTTTCTTTAGGCTCTTGACTGTTTCACATCTATGCTGTCTCGTCCTGAGAGTCGCCTTCAGATGGCTGAGATTATTGGCAGCAAATTAAACATTTCCAAAGAAAAAGTAACAAATAACATTAACCCTAATACTTGTAAGTAGACGAGGAAAAGCATATACTATTTGTTGTTGTTTTTTCTTCAGGCCCAGCACTTCTGTGATATCTACCAGCCTGCCCTGTCTCTGAGTGAGCTGGAGGCCACAGTAGGCAGAGTGGCTCTGGGTCGAAAGCAGACTGAAGTCGTTCAGCTGAACATGTAAGTGGGCCATCCGGCTGCACCACCTCCTTTTGACCTTACTCTACACCAAATATGCATTAGCCCACCATGCTGCCTACACCCCCCTACGGAAAATCACTCCACTGCTGTGATCCTGAATAAACTGGAAATTGATTTTTAATGATACATTATGGAAAGTAAGCTCATCTAATGGTACTCACTACAGCACATCCCAAATATTCATATTGAATGTTTCCAAAACCAATTAGACCATAGAAAAGGGCACAATAGAGGACAAGCATGACTCCATCCTGAGATAGCTGTCAAAATGTAACCAAGACAACAAGTGCTCCTGCTTTGTCTCTGTCACATGCAACTGAAAGATGGAATTATTACTCTGAAAGTGCCTCGATTTACAAATAATCTAACATCTTAGATTTACAGGCATGTTTAATCCAATGGTTACATATACACATAATCACCGACATGGCACTTCTAATTCCTGGGTAAGTCATATTCCTGCGTAAGTCATATTGACTTTCTTCTCCAGTAATCAGCAGACTTTTGCGGCCACACGCCCCTCGGCTGTGCTTCTGGAGCAATTGGCAGTATGTGTGGCAAAAGCGGAGCCTGTTTTGTTGGTGGGAGAGACGGGCACCGGGAAAACGTCCACAGTTCAGCATCTGGCCCAACTCACAGGTCAGACCATCAACAGAAGAAACTGATATTTTACAACTTGCTCTCAAAGTAACATTGTTATTTAACATCTAACTGTTTTTACTGAACAGGCCACAAGCTGCGAGTCGTGAACATGAATCAGCAGAGTGATACTGCAGACCTGCTTGGCGGGTGAGCAGTGCTCTCTTGATTTCGTATGATTTCATGTGTTTTACTTAAAGACAGGCTTAAAATTTAGCACTGGTGTCTTTCCCTCTACTATACTCAAAAGTGTTAACGTAGTGTTCTTTTTTCCAGGTATAAGCCTGTGGATCATAGGCAGATCCTGTTACCTTTACGTGAGGCCTTTGAAGAACTCTTCTCTCAGACCTACTCTAGGAAGCAGAACCTGACCTTTCTGGGCCATGTGCAGACGTGCTACAGGGAGAAGCGATGGCAGGACCTCCTCCGGCTCATGGAGCATGTCTGCAAGTCTGCGCTCACCAAAGAACTGAAGGACAAAACTAATGGTAAGGATTTAAAACAAGAGGATTTGGGTGTGGCTTTGTGCTCTGTAATAACGGTCTGTTTAGTTTCAGATGTGCGGCAGCAGTGGGAAGACATGTCCACCAAGCTCCAACACACTCAGGAGCAGATTCAGGCCTGTGAGACAGCCATGGTCTTTGCATTTGTTGAGGTAAACTGCAAAAAGAATACTTGACAAATTTGTCGAAAGTAATTTTATCCAATACAATTACTTGATTACCTTTCAGTGTACAGACCATTTGGAACAGTAATTGCTTTATAAATTCAAGAAAATTAAAACAATGGTGATTGAGAATTGTTTGTATTTCTTGAGAGTGTTATTTTTATAATGTAATATTTTGTGATTTTCTGTACAATGTTGATTGTATTGGCTGCTGCCTTGGCTGGGTTTGTATTGCAAAAGAAATTCGGAATCTCATTGGAACCTGAACTTGTATTTAACCTTGGTTAAATACAAGTGTAAAATACAAGTGTAAAAATACAAGTGTAAAAAGAAAAAGAAATCCCCAGAACTGAAATAGGCATGTGTTTTAGTTTCGATTCCCGGGATCGACCTTTGTTGAAACATCTGTTTCATTTGTTGTCATCTGTCATCATTTGTTGATGCAGCTGTACTGCTTGGTAAAGTCTTCTGGATAGAAAATTGGATGGAAAAAAAGAGAAATGTAAAACAAAAAGATCTAGACTGTAATTTTTTTTTTTTTAGCTTTCATATTTTATAGTGATGGGAGTACATTTGTAGGATTCCATGCTGCTTATGTCCCTTGGCATCACTCTTTTACCTTTTTACCCCATTTTTTGTCAGGCGATACATTTATAGTATTAGTATTTGTTTTCAAAACTTTCTTCTGCTAATGGCCGGTGCCATGTGCTGTGTTGAACTGAGTTGTGAGCTTGTCCATGTGTTTGTCTATAGGGAACGTTAGCCCAGGCAGTAAGGAAGGGCCACTGGATTCTTCTGGATGAGATTAACCTTGCAGCAGCCGAGACTCTGGAGTGTCTGAGCGGGCTGTTGGAGAGCCGCACTGGATCACTGGTGCTGCTGGATCGAGGGGACGCAGGTGAGTGCTACCACAGCATGACTGAGATTTTATTCATGTTAGTACTGTTTAAACATTTATTGGTTTAAGATATTTGTACCTATGTCAATTGCAGAACCTTTGGTTCGCCATCCAGACTTCCGCTTGTTTGCCTGCATGAACCCAGCTACTGATGTCGGCAAAAGAAATCTGCCTCTTGGCCTCAGAAACAGGTTAATAGATTTGGACATTTTACCAAACAAACAAAATCCACATCAAAAGTGTAACGAGGAATGATCTTTGTGCAGATTCACTGAGCTGTACGTGAATGAGCTGGAGAACGAGGCTGATCTCCACATTTTAGTGTCTGACTATCTCAGATGTCTCAACCCAAACAGAAATGTCATTAGTGGCATTATAAGGTTGTGATCTTATTATGTTTTAAAGTCTTCCTCACTGAATAAATAAAGATTGCATAGAGAACTTGTGCAGTACTTGACATACTTAATTTTTGCAGTTTTTACTTGGCTGTGAGGAAGGAGGCTAACTCTCGTCTGGTGGACGGCACAGGCCACAGACCTCACTACAGCCTGCGGACTCTGTGCAGAGCTCTCAGATATGCACGTGCCAACCCCTGCTACAGCCTCCATCGTTCCCTTTATGAAGTACAACGCAGAACATTGACTACCTTTTCATTGCAGACCCCACAGTGGATTTACACTCAAGTCTTTCTGCCCACAGGGCTTCTGCCTGAGCTTCTTGACCCAGCTGGACAGAAGTTCTCACCCTGTCGTGCAGAAACTGGTCTGTCAGCACATTCTGATGGGTAATACAAAGTGTCTCAAACAGGTACCACATTGTTCTTTTTATGTTATATGTATTATAATTTGGGGAATAGAACATTTTTAAAATAAATGATTCAAAATTACTCCTGACTATGAAAGTGCTTGAGATAGTGGTCAAAGTGGTCCCAGTCACTTGTCCTGATGGTCCAGCTCATCCTATTCACCTTATTCCGCCCGGCCCACTTTTGCCTCTTTTTGCCACAGATACACACTTTTGTTGTAAACGCACTTCTGTTTGACGAGAACTCTGTTAAAGCTAATGACAAATGAGGAATAAGTCTTGCCGCTAAAATGTTACATAAAGTAGGTTGATTTGTGTAAAATGTTTAATGTACACGAGCAACAACAAGTGAACAACGCACTGATTTCCTGGGCGGCCTGAAAGCGTGTTAGTCCGTGTAGAACTTATTTTCTGTTGAGCTCGTCTGCCCCGTGTAAACTAATACAACGGAAACAAGATGGCAGCGCCCACGGTAACTTCCGGAATAAGGTGAATATTGTCAGGAATATGGTTTACTTCTTAAATTGTAAAAAGGCCTATCACACTGTCACCACAGCCTATCCCCTGTCCCTCGGACCGCACCTGTGTGGAGGTGGAGGGGTACTGGGTGTCTCAGGGGGACTTTGAGCCCACACAAGACCCCAGCTACATTCTCACTGCCTCGGTCAAACTCAACCTGCGGGATCTGGCCCGAGTGGTGTCTGCAGGGTAAGAACGTAACATTTCTGTGGGTTTATCATTCAACATGTGCATCTGATGTTGCTTTAAATGACTACAGTGACTTTTGAGCTTTTAACCATGTTCTGCCATCAAAAACATACCTGAATCCGAGAATCTTCTGCTATTTTAAGTCCTTAAATCATCGCCAGACTTGTTCTAAGCATTTTTGCAGTCTAAACATGAAAACTGCTCCTGGCAATCCGCATTATAGCGTCTGTTAAGCGCTAACTTCACAAAATTGTGTAAGCGCCATCTAGTGTCTAAATGTACTCAGTAAGTGTCATTGCTTAAATCCTGTAATTTAATCAATAATAAACTTTTTTTTTTACATGAGATGGCAAATTTAAAGTACTCAAGAGCATGTTTAAAGGCTAATAAAAATATGAAAAATGCATAATATTTTTCCTTTAACATATTCTAACTCTTGTCAGGAGCCACCCAGTGTTGATTCAGGGGGAGACATCAGTGGGGAAGACCAGTCTGATCCGCTGGCTTGCTACAGCTACAGGAAATCAGTGTGTGAGGATCAACAACCACGAGCACACTGACATCCAAGAATACATCGGCTGTTACTCCTCAGACCACAGGGGCAAGCTGGTCTTCAAAGAGGGTATGTCACACATAAACAACGCTAACAATTGTATGATGATTTCAACGGAAAACAGCCACCAAGAATATGCTGCTGCCCTTACAGAGTGATACAAAATTTGAGTTTGCATCAGGACCAAAGAACAAATGAAAATGTATGGTTTATATAAAAGAACACAACATAGAGAGGAACCACAAAATAAGTGCAGTTGACAAGACATCTAGACAATCCTTGCTGTCATTATCTTCATCATTATCCCACCTTTAGCAATGTTTGGTTGATATATAAATGTTCACATTTTATAAAGAAGGTAACTTTTTCCAATTTCCATCTATCTATCTTCTTCCGCTTATCCGGGGCTGGGTCGCGGGGCAGCAGTCTTAACAGGGACTCCCAGACTTTCTACACCCCAGACACTTTATCCAGCTCCTCCGGGATCCCGAGGCATTGTTATCGCAATTGATATTGTTGAAGTCATTCTGAATCGAGAAGATTCCCTTATACATTGTATAATCTGGGCTCTGGAACCCGTCTCCTCGAGAGGAGCTGGACACATTTCTCTGGCCTTATTGATTTCTGGGCTTCTGAACCGCTTTCGGTCTAACCCGTCACCCAGGACCTGTTTGCCATGGGTGACCCTATCAGGGCTGTGAAGCCCAGACAACATCGTAGACGGCATCATTTGGATACTCTAACCCCTCCACCACTTTAGGGTGGCGGTTCAAGGAGGATTTTTTTTTTCTTTTTTTCTTTTTTTTTTCATTTTATAAATGTTATTTGACTCCAGTCCTTGACAGCTGGTTCATTCTGTATGTCACATTTATGTGAATGGCTTCAGACAGTTCTATTATTTTAAATAGGTTAAAAAACATATTTTGTCATATTACAAATTGCCCCTCTCAACTTTTGTGCAGGTGTGCTAATTGATGCCATGAGGAAGGGATACTGGATCATACTAGACGAGCTGAACTTGGCCCCCACAGATGTGCTGGAAGCTCTAAATAGACTCCTGGATGATAATAGGGAACTGTTTGTGGCAGAGACACAAGAAGTCGTCAAGGCCCACCCCAGATTCATGCTGTTTGCAACTCAGAACCCCCCTGGAGTGTACGGTGGAAGGAAGGTAATGTCACCTCACATGTAATCTCAACAATACACTGCCATTTCATGGGCAAAAGACTAAAGAACAACTAGTCCTGAACGAATCAGGGATTACACCGAGTAAACAACAATCTATGGTTCAATTAATGTATGTCGGACTCTAAATCTCTAAATAGATGTTGTATAACGGTTACGACTATGTACAGGTAAATACAATACAAGCAGCTGCCATTTGCCATGTTTATGTTTAAGAAATCTACTGTGATTACTGTAGGGTAATACAGTTTGGGAACACTGAGTAATTGCAAACTATTTGCTCTGATTTTAAACCCAGGTCTTGTCCAGAGCTTTCAGAAACCGCTTTGTTGAGCTACACTTTGATGAACTGCCCAGTGCAGAGCTGGAAACTATCCTCCACCAGCGCTGCTGTGTGCCTCCGTCCTATTGCTGCAAGCTGGTCAAAGTCATGCTCGATCTGCAGGTAATGCTTAGGCCTTTTTTATGGCTCTTATCCGTAAGCCTACATGGTGTTAATTTGGTGTCATCTCAGTCTTCCCGCAGGGGCTCCTCTGTTTTTGCGGGAAAACACGGCTTCATCACACTGAGAGACCTGTTCCGCTGGGCTGACCGCTACAGACTGGAGGAGCAGAGCCAAACCTCTCAGGACTGGCTCCAGCATCTGGCCAATAATGGTACATGCCTAGTTTTACAAACAATAAAAAAAATTTTTGTCAGTGGCACCCGCATTTCAACATTGGATGTATTGCCGACTGCAACATCCCTTTCTCCACCCACTACAAACTTAGGAAACATTTGTGTTAGGATTTTAAAAATTATAAAACCGTTATCAGTATATAATACTCCATAAAAGCAATTACCATGGTGTGCTTTCATTAAATCTAGGCAGTCTAGTTTTCCCCCTGGTGAAGATGGTTTGGGTCCCTACTTCTAAGTATTAATGCTGTACGTGATGCTGTACTTAAACGGAAAGCATGTTTGATGCCAATGTCTTAAATTTTGTCTAAACATGTGTCACTGTGATTTTTTTTATCATTTAAGAGTGAGACACATATCATTGCTTGCTGTCTGCAGGGTACATGCTACTTGCGGGACGTGTTCGAAAGCCTGAAGAGGAGACCACTATCCGGTCCATCCTAGAAAAGCACTTTAAGCGGCGCATTCAGCCAGAGAGTCTGTTTTCTCACAAACAGCTCACCACCCAGTTCAGTAAGAGGCTTTTGACCTTGCTTTACTTGATGTACTGAATTTAGAACTGACTGGTTGAGTTTGATCTTTGGCCCTGTTTAGGTGAATTAGTAGACTGCAGAGGAGAAGTTCCAGATGAGTTTCATCATGTTGTGTGGACACAAAGCATGAGTAGACTGGCAGTGTTAGTGGGGCGAGCGCTTCACTTTGGAGAGTCTGTGCTGTTAGTTGGGGACACTGGGTAAGATATTAACTTTCAAATGGCAAGTTGCAGCCTTTTTCTTTGTTAATTGAACCTGTCACAGTGTAATAAATGTATAATTCCTCCAGGTGTGGCAAGACTACCATCTGCCAGCTCTTTGCAGCTTTGTCTGATTTGAATTTTTTTGCTGTGAACTGCCATATGCACATGGAGACTTCAGACTTCCTGGGAGGACTGCGGCCTGTTCGACACTCAAACCAGGTACTGACATGCATATAGGCGCGGAATTATGCTGGACCTGAGCTATTGCCGCCCTTTTAGCCATCAACATTAGCTATTATTTTAGAGTGTACTGTGTCAAACTGGTGCCAATAGAAACATTAAAATAGAAACATTTGTGTTTGTTCAGACTGAAGAAGATGATGGCCGCCTGTTTGAGTGGCATGATGGGCCCCTTGTCCTGGCGATGAAAGAAGGTGGTGTCTTTCTTATGGATGAGATTTCTCTGGCCGACGATTCTGTCCTGGAGCGACTCAACAGGTCCACAGCCACATACAACTACACTGTACACACAGTACATCGTAACAAATGCTGATGTTGTGCTCGCAATAATTTCAACTGCCTTTGATCTTGTAGTGTCCTAGAGACTGAGAAGACCCTGGTGCTGGCGGAGAAAGGCAGTGGGGACAATGACAATGTGGAGTTACTTCATGCTGCACCAAGTTTCCATTTGGTGGCCACCATGAATCCAGGGGGAGACTTTGGGAAAAAAGAGGTACAGGATAATTCTAAAAACACTATTGTATATAAATGTAGCATCATTTTGATGTGCTATATATAGATACAGTCATGTGTATGCGAATAATGTGATGTGTAACGAATGCCATATTTATTAAATTCAGAAAGTTGATCCATTGTGTGATCATATTGCAGTGGATGGGTTTTATATGTCGACACCATGAGGCACCTTCATGACTGATAACTTTGTGTTCTTTTTTTCAACAGCTGTCTCCTGCTCTAAGGAATCGTTTCACTGAGATCTGGTGTCCGCAAAACAACAGCCGCAGTGATCTCCTTCAAATCATCCATCACAACCTTCACCCGGGCATAGCGCTGGAGGGTAACTGTCTACGAACCAAGGAGCCAAATTACAATTACACCTAAAACTAAAGCTGAATTTTCTATCTTAGAGGGGGACATAGCTGAGTTGATGCTGGACTTTATCGAGTGGCTGACCCAAAAGGAGTTTGGTCGCCGCTGTATCCTGAGTGTCAGGGATATACTGTCCTGGGTCACTTTCCTGAACGCAGTGTGTGATAAAAGAGACAGTGGGATAATAGACACAGCTGAGGAGAACAGGGAGCTAAAACTTAGCCCGGTCACAGGCTTCATCCACGCTGCCTGCCTAGTCTACATCGATGGCCTCGGCTCAGGTCAGAACCTCGTAAACCTATATGAAAATTCTCAATCTAGTACTATGAAGCTCGCCAAGTGGTTCTTAATTTCTGCTGCCTTTGTTCAATTATTTGTACTGTTAACAAGATGCCTTTTAATTACAGGGACGACTGTTTCGAGTGTGGACAATGCTCTTATAGCCCGCAAACTGTGCCTGGGCTTTCTTCAACAACGTCTGGGTCACATGATGAAAGGTGACCAGGAAGCGATGGAGGCTTTGAGGGTGTATGACACGAGCCTGCCCCGTCAGCCACAGTGGGGAGACAACTTTTTTGGCATCCATCCATTTTACATTGCATTAGGTTTGTACAAAATATTTTACAGATGATTATAACATTAAAACAAAATCTAAATAAATGTTTCTGGAAGGGTTCAGTTGAAAATGAAAGGCATTTAGTCTTTGCAAGACAGGAAAAGATTTGATTAGAGGTGGTGTTTTCATATTATGTGTTATTTGAAAGTAATCCGGATCGTCAATACACTAAGCAATTATAAGGATATATCTGCCTTTGGACATCAGGCTGTGTATCTTTGCACAGGTCCTCACAGCGATGGCTGCAGCCTGACAGACTACACCATTGGAGCTGGTACCACAGCGGTCAACGCTCAGAGACTTCTACGTGCACTCAAACTCCAAAGGCCAGTGCTCCTGGAGGGCTCCCCTGGAGTGGGCAAGACAAGCTTGGTGGCAGCATTAGCTAAAGCATCAGGAAACCAACTGGTTAGAATCAACTTGTCAGAACAAACGGTCTGTGATTTCTTATTTTAAAAACGTTAAACAAAACATAAAACTTAAATTGTTTATATTTAACTTTATATATATATATATATATATATATATATATATATATATATATATATATATATATATATATATATATATAATTTTCCCTTCTTCTGTTCCCTGAAGGATGTGACAGATTTGTTTGGAACTGATCTGCCAGTGGAAGGAGGTCGAGGGGGTGAGTTTGCTTGGCGGGATGGTCCCCTTTTGTCAGCACTGAAGAAAGGTCACTGGATTGTCCTGGATGAGGTGAAAATAAACCACATTTGGTCAAGTGGTCCCTTACTGAATATCATTTAGCCATATTAAGATGTTTGATTCTGGCATACATGTCCCGCCTAGTATACTCTTGCATTGCTCATGTTATAATGTTCATCTTCTTAATATAAGTGGTGGACATTATTTTCTGTATTGTAAAATTAGGTCTCGTCTTTTCTGTTTATAGCTGAACTTGGCCTCTCAGTCGGTGCTTGAAGGTCTTAATGCCTGTTTCGACCACAGAGCAGAGATCTACATCCCTGAACTGGCCATGAGCTTTCAGGTTCAACACCAAAAAACCAAGATCTTTGGCTGTCAGAACCCATTTACTCAGGGTGGGGGCCGCAAAGGACTTCCCAAGTCCTTTCTAAATCGATTCACACAGGTTGGTACTGTACTGAAACCTCAAAACATGATCTCTCTGGGATTGTTCACTGATTGTTCTTTTATATTTGCAGGTGTTTGTGGACCAGCTGACCAGCAAAGATATGGAGTTCATTTCCAGATCCATTTTTCCAAACATTGATAAGGAAATGATTGTAAAGATGGTTGAATTTAGTAACAAGGTTTGTATGACCGATCTTGTAATTTGTTTTATTGTTCAGGTCTTTTTTTACATGTCAAGGTAACCTGTTGTGTTGTTTTTGTCTTTCCCGTTTTAGCTGGTGCAGGAGGTGTGTGTGGAGAAGCGCTGGGGGCACAAAGGCAGTCCCTGGGAATTCAACCTGCGGGACATGTTTCGATGGTGCCAGCTCATGGAGAATGACCAATCTCCTGGTTTCTTTAACCCCGGACAGCATGTGTCACTGGTATATGCAGATCGAATGAGGACAGAGGCCGATAAGACGCAGGTAACTCTCTAGCACTACTTGTGGGACTACCCTTGTGTGCATACATACATACTTTAAGTCAATGTGGTAATTGTGCTGCCATGAAGCTTTAACTAGGCTTATTCTACACTGTTGTGTTTCTTTCAGGTGTTGTCTGCATTTAGAAAGGTGTTTGAAGAGGACTCTGAGCCTTATACCAGCTCCAAGCATTTTCATATGACTCCTCTGAACTTACAGGTTTGATACTGTAACATCCACATCTCCTCCCACAACGGTCTAATGTTGTCTTGTCTTGTACAGGTGGGCTTCTCTGTCCTCCAGCGTGGTGGCGCTGCCCCAGTCACACTACCCTCGCCTCTGTCAATCACTCACCAGTCATTGAGACCCCTCGAGTCCCTAATGAAGTGTGTTGAGATGAGCTGGATGATGATTCTAGTTGGTCCCACTGCAAGTGGGAAGACCAGCCTGGTGCGACTGCTGGCTCTGCTGAGCGGACACAGACTGAGGGTCATGCCCATGAATAGCTCCATGGACACCACAGAACTGCTCGGGGGCTTCGAACAGGTCACTGTGCTAAATATTATTAAAGACTGTGCTGCTCTGTTTTGCTGTCCTTGGGTGAAGCTTCATTGTACCTTAAAGGTTGCTTTTGTTGAAGAAGGTTTCTATGAGTGAATACAAATACATGTTATATTTTTTAATAAATAATATCACATGTAATCTGATTCACAAGTTTGAACTTTTTTTTTTTTTTAAGGCTGACATCATGAGACCATGGCAACAAATGCTGGAAAGTGTAGATCATACAGTTGCTATGGTCACAAGACGGGGGCTGATGTCTCTGGATGCGGGAATGCAGGATACAGAGTTCTTGCTTCAGACCTGGGGGTTGTTCTGTGATTGGATAAAGGCAGACGGTCCGGAGAGAGCGGGGAATACAGTTACCTTTGATGCAATCAACAAACTGGAGGCCATCATCCTTCTTCTTCAGAAACTTAACACCAAGCTTAAGGTTTTCACAGGTAATTGCGCCCATATATACTATATACTATATACATTGTTTTGCTACTTCTTTTTTTCATCAAACATGTTTTGGTTGTCAGATATGTCCAGGTTGCAGACAGACTTTGCTCAGCTGAAGGAACAACTTGCACAGCTGGAGGATGGCCGCGCCAATGGAGGGTTTGAGTGGCACGATGGGATGTTAGTTCAGGCTCTGCAAACTGGAGACTGGCTGCTCATGGACAATGTCAACTTTTGCAGGTGAAACACAGATTTTTAAAGGACACATATTACACTACAGTGTCCATTTTTACCCATGTTCTAACATTGTGCATCATCAAAAACATACTAGAGTGGCTGCAAATCCTCTCCTCTCTGACCGTCAAAAGCACTTCCTGCTGAACTCCATCGATCAGTGACGATTTTTTCAATTATATACGTCTCTGATACGAAAATCTTCTGCTGTTTTAAGTCCTTAAATTATGTCCTGACTCATCCTGACACGTTTACTACTACTGCTAGCCTAATCATCACGTCTCATGGAGTCTCTTAAAGTGATAACATAACTACTAAATAGCGCTAGGCGCCATCTGTATACCCTCATTAAGTGTTAAGCCAGACAGCAGAGAAAATGTTTTATTTAGCGCATAATAAACTTTTTTTTGTTTAAAAACATAAAATGGCAAATTTAAAAGTTAAAAAATTGTATTATACAAAGTTTTATAAACAGATCATTTAATTGTGTGTGACCATTGATGCTAAGCAAATTACCTCCACTTTTGGGGCAATGTGTTTTTCCTTGCCAATCTGGACTTATCTATTTTATTAATGAAATAATTAATAATTTGTAGTAATTATGCCAGATATAGTTTTCTGAATCACTTTTGCATTTTTAATTCCTCCAATGGTTAAAGCTACTGAAAAAATATTACTCCTCAATAATCAACTTATTATTATTATTATTATTACAACTCATACAAGTCAATGCTGATTTTTTTGCTGATATTTCCCCCCAGTGCATCAGTTCTGGATCGTCTCAATGCTCTGCTTGAACCTAATGGCTCTCTCACCATTAATGAACGTGGAACCATAGACGGGAACACACCCAAAATAATTCCGCATCCCAATTTCAGGTAAGTCTTTACATCCCCCTATTTTCATCCCAAACAAACCACAATGCACTGAATATATGGTGTTCTCAGACTGTTCCTCGCCATGGACCCTGCGCATGGGGAGCTTTCCCGCGCCATGAGGAACCGTGGGGTGGAGGTGTACATCCCAGGGGAACATGAGAGCCAATGCTGGAATGTTCAGGACATAAAGACTCTGCTGAACACTTTAGGAGTGATGGGAGACAGTGTGTGTGATCTGCTCATTCAAATACATAACAGCATCAAAGAAAACATATGGGGTGAGCTGAACAGATGTCTCTTATCCTTGCATTTATTCTATTTGTTGAATAATATGCGTGCCTAATGCCAAAAGTATTAGGCACTAGGGTGCAAAATTTCAGGAATTTTCCAAGGTGGTTCATTTCTATGGGTATTATTTAGAAATTATGTGAATCAACTGCAATTAATGGCAATAAACAGAGAATATGTCTCTGAACAAGGAGTGATGTACAGACTCAGTT
This sequence comes from Rhinogobius similis, assembly GCA_019453435.1. NCBI lineage: Eukaryota > Metazoa > Chordata > Actinopteri > Gobiiformes > Gobiidae > Rhinogobius > Rhinogobius similis. Next base: position 28,444,242 of record CM033620.1, on the reverse strand, counting down.
TATACAAATACACTCAAATATCTGTGCTTTCATAATCATGGCCGAGAGAGTAAACTTGTCATGGTGAGATATGACAACTAGAACTTTATGAGGAAGGAGTTTCAGACACAACAGACTTGTTCTACCAAGTGTCTATATCACGTGGTGTTATATTTCTGTATCGGGCTGTTGTCTCAAGCATCCTCAAACAGATGACCAGTCAGATCTGAGCACAAATTATAGGTTTGTGATGCATTTAACATCACATAGAATCACAACAAAACCAAGTTAAACATTGACTCTGAAGATTAGGAGGATGATTAGGACTGAAGTCACTGAGGGCTGTCGAAGTTCAGACTCGCTGCAAAACCTTTAAGAGAAGCTAGCTTAAAACCTCGAGTTTGTTTTTTGTGGGGGTTGTTTCAACTCAATGGGACCCCATTGGTGGAAGGGAACACAAATTTTATTGACTGTATGAGTGGGTAGAGGTTATATTTTCAAAAAACATGTTTAAATGTTCAAATAAGTACGAAATGGCTCCATAAAAAGTCAGTGACTGTGCATATATAAACCTGCCACATGGGAAAAGCCACATTTCAGGAAAAAAGTCAGCAGAAATATTATGTTTTCTAAAAAAAAAATCTATCTTTGAAAGCCAAAATTTCCATGGGATTTTTTGGGGATTAAAAAATAGATAAATAATCTGGCAGTAAGTAAATCAATTAAATCTTGATTGATTTTTTTTCTCAATACCCTTAAGGCTTAGATTTTGTCATTGTGTCAAGTGTGTGCTATTTTCTGTGAAAAAACAAAGACTTCAAGGCAAAACGTGCTTGATGTGTTTCTCAGATTCCCCGGCCTCATCACTTTCCTCCCTGCTCCATGCTGCCTGTCTGCTCTCCGCTCAGCTCCAGAGAGGTGTGGGCCTGCCGTCTGCCATGTTACAGACCTGTGCAGAGGCTTACTCTCTGAGCCAACACTCTACGGCCAACCAAAATGTAACTCAATTTTAATCCCTTTCATTATGGTTTGTAGTAGTCATTCTAATTTTCTATGTAATTGTAATTGTTTTCCAGCATGCCCAGCAGCTGATTGAGCAGCATGTTTCCTCCTTGGACACGGGGTCCTGGGGACAGACATTGTTGTGTGCTGGAGTGTGGCCCGATAGCTTGCCCTCTGCCCTCCTCTCCACTGAAGACTCCTGTTTTGCTTCTGTCCTACGAGATGGACAAGTCCTATTATTCTGTCTGAATGCAATAAGCCTACAGAGCAAAGGGTGAGCAGTAAATCTAGTCCAAAGTCCAAAATCCAAAATCCAATATATATGGCATATCATTTTAGGAGAATTAAACGTCCTTTTATTTTATTTATTTTTTCGTTAGAAATCGTCCCCTTCGTCTGGTTGATCTGCAACATACCTTACAAAGCGGTAGTGGGGATGGCCTGCTGTTCTCTGGTGAAGCTTTGAATTCAGAATGGAGCCCTCTCATTCTGGTCCCTACGGCTGTCCGACTGTTCACTGAGAGGACTTCTTATGGGGACTGGCCCCTCCGCTGCAGCTTCCTAACTCATCTTGCTAACAGCTACAAGCACGTTACTGGTGAGTCCTTCCTCACCTTGTCACACACCGTTTCAGATGTTGCTTAACAATTTGCTGGAGATCCTTCTGTTTTCTGTTACAGGCTCAGTCCTGGTACAAATGCAGGCAGCAAGCCAAGCTCTGCAAGCTGTGTTCAGCAGTCAGCTCTGCATGAAGGGCAAGTCTCTCACACAGATGCTCCAGCCGCACAGCATTGGTAAGATCTTCTGAGAGGAAGTTGCCTAATACAGATGAACTGTTAATCTTAACTAAACTTTGTCTGAAATAAACCCCCTTATCCAGCACAAACCTAAAGGTAGACCATAGTGCATTATATTAGTATGTACATTGATTTTAATTAAATATTCTCATGTCCCCCTTTTTTGTTCCTTATCTATGTATATCTACATTTGCCATGCCATCAAACTATGTTGGCACATACTTGTCAACACAGTTCCCCAAAACATGATAGTAATAATGTAATGTACTAATGTAATATCTTTGCTATCAACACATAAGGCTTCTGTTTCTCTGCCAGATGAATTTCTAATTCAAGCAGACATGCGCTGGAACAAGCAGTATCTGGAAATGTTGGCCAACAAGTGCAACTTTGAGGATGAGAAGAGATATGCTGAGTTTTTAGAGGCTCTCAATGCTGTCGCCAACAGGTTTGTGTCAAATCAGAACTACACAGCAGGACTGAACATATCTGCACACAGATTTGATTGTGTCATATAGATTTACATAGATTTAATAATCCTCTAATGATTTGAGTGAATGTAAATGTGAAAGTAATGCTGTGTCTCTGTGACATAGGATGGTTTTACTGATGGAGCGTCATGAAAGGGCTATCATTTGCTCCTTCACAGCTAATGCCTGTTCTCAGGCCAGTGCTCTCCAAGGTGCCTTAGCCTTCAACAAAGGTATGGAATCGATAATGTTATGGTTGTTTACAAACTAATATAACCACTCTTGTTTTGGCTTAGGGAGTGTGGACATAGGTCATCTAGCTCACCCTGTGCTAATGCACCTTCAACCCTTCTTTGACCTGTGGAACTCTTACATCATGGAGGCCATTCAGACGGGACAGCCTCAAATCTCAGACCATGTTATGTTTGAGGTCAGAAGTCAGCTTTTAAAACATCAACTGTTTAATTGCGTTTATTATAGAAATGATTAGTCCTAACTGCTTCCCATGTTGTAGGTCCTTCAGTTGCTGCAGTGGGTGGACCGTTTCTGGGATGTGTCTGGTTTGGTGTCTCCAGATTGTCACGGCGTGGCTGTGCTGTCACTGCACTGGCAGTGGGTTCACAAACATGTTCTTCTTAGGCTTCCCCAGCTGCTCACTGGAGAGACTGTGGCTACTTATGAGTAAGGAATCTCTCTGCTACTGAGTAAACTCTGCTCTTCACAATTCTTCACACTTTTGAAATTATCCTGTTTTTAAAATTGTCTCAAACACTCAAATGGGGCAAGGCATTAAGCAACAAAAGGCCTGACTTTTCTGTTTTGTCATTAGAACTGGTAATAGTGCAGAGCTCCAGTCTGTGTCAGCTGCCATCCAGAGCCTTCTATCCTCGTCTGTGTCTGTAGCCACAGTCCTCAAAGGCATCCACAAGGGTTTGGGAAAAGCTCTGCCTTTTAAGGTAAGTCCATCAGCACTTTGTTGTGTTGAAGGTTTGGTCTTGAAGTGGAACAATATTGTATAGTTACGATAGCACTAAGTGTGTTTGAGACAGATCTATATTTTCAGTTGAAATTTGTTTTTTTTAAATTAACAGAAAGCTGAAGTAGCAACTGATAACATTAAACCACGATCTAATATCTACAGTATTTGATAGAATTATGTAATTGCGATGTAATGTAAGAAGAATTTACAACACTGACCTGTGTTTCTGACCTGCAGCTGGAGCGTGTAGCGGAGTGTGCCTCTCAGCTCAGGTCTCTCTCCAAAATTCTGGATGTCAGTGACCTGTGTCTTGATGGAACCTCTCGGAGCTGGAGGACTGAACTGCTGCGCCTTCACGAAGCAGGACTGGGCCTAGATGTTAAAAAGGGTCTTCTTGAAGCCTGGGGCCTTGTTTTGATGGCCAATAATCAGCTTGATCCACAACAGTCTGGTTAGTTCCTCCCACATTCTTGTGATTTGATTGGGATCAAATTGCATATTTTGTTGTTCTTAGTTCTTTGACTGTTTTGGGCTACATTGTGACTTAGGGAATATCGATAGATTTATGCATGATTACTATCTGTTATTATAACAGACAATAAATAGGGACGTTCTGTGCTTGCCAGGAGTGTTAGAAAAACTGGAGCTGATAGTTGAACAGGAGCAGCGTCACATGATCTCCTGTGGGCTACTTGAGGCTGAGGCCCTGTTGGAAGAAGACCAGACTAATTGTGGGTCCCTGAGGAGAGAGCAGCTGCAGCAGCTCTGCCACAGAGCCCAGCTGTGGCCTCTTACAGAGTATCTTGCCATCCTCAACCAAGTCCGGCTCTGCACTGCACTGCTGCATATGACTCTGGCCCCCAGGTATGCTCCTAGAGTCACGCACCTGTATCTAGTATTTGTAAAAATATTGTTTTAACTTTTGGATTTTAAGGATAACCCTAACCCTAACACCTACTTAAAATATGTTTTTGCCAAAGATTATTTATACTTAGTGTACTTATTATTAGTATTGAATTTTCTTTAAAAAGCTGACATTTTGTTCTTGTTAGTGACCCAGACACTGAGGAGGCTCTGCGTGCAGAAATATCCACACACCTGGACTTCTGTCTGCACTCTACTGCTCTGAATGTCAGACACTTCCAACCTCTGTGGTTTTTGTTCAAGTCAGATCGGGTCAGTCTAACTCACCCACAACACTCATTATTGAGCGAACACACATTTGGGTCCATCATAGCGTTTGTGATATGTGGTCATTTGGAAGTTCTCTATGCATGGAAACAAAATCACTGAAGTAAATGTAACAAAAGGTGGTCTCAATACGTTTAGTAAATACTAAAAATCCAAACTTTCCGTGGGATTGAGACTGGTGCTATCTGTATATGCCATACAGATCTATCATGAGTCGTGCAATCAAGTTTGTTTATTTCATTGTCTTGTGGGAAAAGGAGGAGCTCAATGATCAATGATTTAGACTAAAATCGAACTTCTCTCACCTCAGATTAACAGTGTCATATGCTATTTTATTGATTCTGCAGAAATCTAGATTGTGTGTTCAGTCCACTGTGATATTTTTTTTCCTTTCAATTTTCCTTGTAGGCACTAGCCATATTTGTTTTTATAGAGAGGGACCTAGTCAGACTCAGAGAGGCCCTGATTGGATAATCCACCTGTTAATCATGCCTATTTGATCTCGGGGAGGAATAAAATTGTGTCCAGAGTACACGCCTTTGTAAAGTATTGGAGATGATCTCAGCGTGAGCTCAGACCTGAGACCTGTGTCTGCTTCACCTGCTCCTGTGGGGGATGCAGCGGGACAGAGAGAGAGAAGAGAAAATAAACAGTCGTTTCTTATTGCGTAGGTAATGAGACTCGTTCTGCTGATCGATGATTAGTGCTGCATAATTTGATTAACATGGTTGGGGGGCAGGAGGAGCTGTATTCAATGGTAGGGGAAACACTGACGGAAGAGTCACATGAAACCAGGCAAAGAGCCGTGGGTTGGCCAGACCTGAAGTAGAGCTTCAATAAGCAACAAGAAATAGGAGTGAGACTAAAAAAAAAAGTTTGACTAAACATTTTATTTTTACAACAAGTAAACTGAAATAGGCTGTTTAGGACCACACCCCAAAAAACAACCCAGAAACCCCTTCAAAAATCAAAGTCCGAAATACAAACTCTAATGAGTAGCACCCTTTTTATTGTTGATCACTTCAAAAATTGATTGCGGTATGCTTGATGCAAGTGTTTCCTGAGGGTGAGGGCGAACATTCTCAGTTTGATTTAAGGTCCAAAAGAATGATGTTATTCTCCTGAAGAAGTCCTTTGTCCTTCAGTCTTTGTGAACTGTAGCGTTGTCCTGTTGATAAACCCAGTGGTTCTACAGACGAGGGCCTCAGACATGAGGGATGCTCTCTGCAACATCTGCACAGAGCCTTTTGACGCCCTGTACCACCTGGTGCTCCATTGTTCCACTGAAGGAAAAAGCACCCCCCCATTATGGCGCCCCCTCCCTGTGGTGCATAGAAATTTTATCAGAGAATAAAACTTTCTTCCACCTTTCAATGTCCCATGTTTGGTGCTCTTTGTAAAGTCCAAGCGGCAGTTCTGGGACGTTCAAGGAGACCAGACCCTCCAATAACCATCAGATGGTTATCTGATGGCTGCTGTCGGTACCAGTAACAGTGTCTTGACGGATGCTCCAGCGCAGTGCTGCATTTTTTTGGGTATTCCACTTGGGTCCTATAATCCTCAGGATCCTCAGCAGCTCAACAACCAGAGCACGTTAAAAAATAAAATGTTTTTTGCCGTTGCCATCTGAACGTCATGACAGTGTGAATACCTGACAGAAAATAACACTGAATTTGCATGTTTGCACAGATTTGGGTTTTTAAAGGCATTTGGTCCTAAACTTTTGATCAGCTGCAGAACAGCCTAGTTCATTTTTTGTTGTTTTCAATCAAATCTTTACTCAAACATTTGTTTCTTTTTTGTCTCTCTCCCATTTCTTGTTATTGAAGCTCTACTTGGAACCTTGTTAAGATCCAACCATGCAAAGTGTGACTTTTGCCATTCATTCAACTGATCTTAAACTTTTGATCAGAACTGCATTAATCTGCTGTTTATTGTGTAATATGCCCAGCCTGCAGAGGCGCTGCAGCACGTGTGGTGTGAACTATTGTCCGAGGCTCTTGAAGTTCTATGGTCCAGCACTATCACTTCTGATCCAGATCACTGGTTTACCTTGGACAGCCTGAGCACTGAGGCTCCTCTGCCACACAAGCCGTCAAAAGGAACCCATGCAATGGTAACTATTTTGTTTTATTAAAGATGAAGGTTAGATCACTAAATAGCCACTGAATTTTTTAGGGCCCTGCATTGTTAAGTAAAGCCGTGTGGTCCCGTTGCATGCTGGGAGTGTTGAGCGGCAGTGGCACTGGGGCCCGGTGGGATCCATCTGGCCTAAGCCTCATGACCTCATCGCCTTTACGTCTGGGGGACTGGAGGGAGAGAGTCCAGCAGCTTCAGGATGTGTCATCTGTGGTTTTAGACAACTTGGCCTTTCCCGTCCTGGCTGACTTCAGGTTTGACATTTATTTCCTCCTTTCCTGCCCACTGCATTGTATTGTATTCCTTTTTTTATTATTATTATTATTTCCAGTGTATATGAGTGTTTCTTTCCGTTTGCTGTTGGACTCGTGAACACTTCGTAACACCTACCACCTTAATATAGCATTCTTTATTTGTACAGGGATAGTGCACAACAATTCATTTAACAAGACAAAGTCAAAGGAGAGATGCTGTGCCAGGTTATAGTACGAATACTAATTTGTAGTCCCTGGGCAGGTTGATGGCAGAGATTTAAGTACAGAATTTAAGTATGTTGATAAATAGACCAATCATAATTACACATCTGCTTACAGAGTTACATCACTCAACAAAATTTTAAAATATCCAAATCATCCAATCTCACACTTCACACACACACTATACTTTTATACTTTTATACTGCATACAGCAACATATCCTTATCATACAAACTCATCAGTAATGTGTGCAAAGTTGTTTAGACAATAGCAATTTCTTCGTAAGACATGCAAACATTTGAAATTCTGTGCAAGTTAGAATCTCTATCGGTAAATTGTTCCAATGCCTCACGGCCACAGAGGAAAAGGCTGATTTAGTGGGTGCAGTTCTACTTTTAGGGACACGTTAGTTGTGTTGTTTTTTCTGAAGTCAGAGACACAGAGCCTCTCAGAGGAGGAGCAGCACCATGAAATTTTGAAGAGTAGGCAAATATTACCATTATGTCACTCGATTTCCAAAGTTAAAAAACGTATGCTTAACAAGACAGTGATGTCGAGGTTTCCTACCATGAAGCCTCAGTAGTCAGTGATCCCTGAATAAGTCTAAAATTTGTAAGACTAAATTTGAGACAATTGCAAACTCTTTTAATGTTGCCTACTTAGGTTTCCTATTCAGGTTTTATTTATTTTCTTATTATTTATTAAAATATCTGGTTAGTTTTTAAGACTACATTTATTCAGAAAATGCATGGCAACAGTCTTATTTACATTTAACATAATACAAGAACTCTGAAGCCATTTAGCAACCTTACTCATTTCTGTGGTCAGCCTCTTTGCCACCTCACTTGCATTTTTTCCGCGGGTAAACAAGACTGTGTCATCATGATTATTTTTATATCACACACTGAGGGAAGATCATTTATGTACAAACTGAGGAGCAGGGGCCCGAGGATTGAGTCCTGCGACACCCCCATTGTGCAGCTTTGGAGACAGGATAAGGTGTTGTTTATGCTTACACACTGCAGTCTTTTCCTTAGGTAGGATGCAAACCAGTCTATTGTATGTTGAAACAACCCAAAATAACTTTATTTGCCTAATACTACACCACCCTGGTCTAGACTTGATTTAATATATTCAAGGAAGTAGGAAGTAGCAACAAAATGTTTCAAGTGAAATAATTCCTCCTGAAACCAAATTGCAGTGGATTAAAAACTTAAAAGGTGTTTGATGAGCTGCTCTGCTACAACCTTTTCAGAGACCTTCGTGATGGCAGAGAGTAGAGTTATGGGTCGATAGTTACTGACTTCTTGCTGATCTCCTGACTTATGCACTAGCGTGAAATTGGCAGTTTTCAGGATGCTGGAAAAATCCCTCAGTGGATTCGTTTATTAGTTATTTTGAGAAATTAAGTTAAAGTTGCTTTACATTTCTTCACAAAGACAGTCAAGTCCATGGATGTCCTTAGTTCTATTATTTTTCACTTTTGATATAGCTGCTTCCACCTTAGCATCATTAACCGGTGCCAATGTAAATGTAAGTGGATCACATGTAAGTGTCTGAGCGGGAGAATGAGCTGTCAATGCAGGTTGTGCTAGTTTGCAAACTGAATTTATAAAATATCCATTAAATGCCTTTGCAACAACTGCACTTGAACAACACCATCTACTTTAAGCTGTAGATTATGGTAAATATTTTTGTCTTTCCCTACGAGTTTGTCCACGGTGTTCCATGGCACTTTACTATTTCCTTTTCGCTTCTCTAATTATATAAAGAAAAAATGACTTCTGATTTTAAAAACACTTGTCACTTTGACAATGTAAATAATACTTCACCTATTCCACTGTTTGCACTGCAAGTTTGCGCTATTGTTCTGATCTCGCTGTTGTTGGATATATATTGTATTTAATTTTTATTCTACATGGATATTTTATTTTGCATCCCCTTATTTCATCTTATTTAAGCATACTCATACATACTGTTTACCTTAGTATTATTATTATTCATCGTTGTATCTGCCTTACCACCAAAGCAAGTTCCTAGTTATATTTGTGGCAATGGCAGTAAAAACCTTTATGATTCTGAAAAATGTGTTAACGTTTGATAGCCAGTGTCCTGTGTTGACAGATGGACAGACCTAAGCCTACAGGGGGCAGCATTACGTCGGCAGCTCCAAAGCATGGCAGATCTGCTCCCCATTGGTCTTCAAGAGGGGTTCATGGAGAGCTGTGAAAGTCTGGTTGAAACCCCAGACCCTCGCATCCCAGCACAGGAGATCCACACCCTTTTCAGAGACTTTGTTCCTCCAAAATCGCTTCCAGATGGTTTGCTAGATGCATGCAACACTTGTGTGCAGCAATATGTTCAAAGCAAGGTCCATGGGCCCAACCTGGTCCGTTCAGGAACATTTTGGGTTCACATGGGTCTGCTTCAGATTACAGTGTGGACCCCACAGACCATCTTTGACCCTGCTGTGAAGAGAGCATACAAACTGAAGTACGCCCAACAGGAGGTAAGCACCTTGATGTTTTCCATCTATATAGTTTTTAAATATATACATATAATATACAGCATGCATATTTTTACATATATATACAGTATACATATACATGTGTATATATGTTTTTTAAAATAAAACCCTGCCTTTTATAGTTGATGCAGCTGCTAGAGGAGTGGAGGGGTCGGAGCCTTTTGTCTCAGCTTACGACTGGAGTTGAACTTGAGGAAAACAGCATAACAGATGGGTTCCAGCATCCTCGAATCAGGTCAGAACAAAGAAAGTCCGGGGTGTCAAAGAACATTGGTCATATTCATTTACTGGTTTGACTGTGTGCTTAATTTGTGATAATCAAAAATGTCACACCTTTTATTCAGTCTCTAATCTGCCTGTGTTCTGACCAGATACTTGTGGGTCCGTATGCAGCAGCTGAAAGGACTAATCGCTGAACTTTCCAGGAAACAAGCCTGCCGACCAGATGACACTCAATACGGCCATCTTTTCCAGGAGCTTCAGCACTACCTCAATAGCATTGGCCAGTTTTCCACAGTCCAGAAGCTGCTGTCAAACCTGCAGGGCGCGCTACAAAATCATGGCTCCCGAGCAGCAGTGCAGAACTTGCTGAAGGAGGAGGATGTGTGGCAACGCTCTCAGCAGCGCTTCTGCGTCAGACTACAGGAGAACTTTCCTTTGTTCCCAGATGTGGTTGGTCCTGTGCACAGTGGCATCCTACAGCTACGCTACGGAATGAGGCTGGTGTCCGCTCAGGTGGCTTCCTCCCTTACTCCTATTCCAGGACTGTCTGGGTTTTTGTCCTGCCTGCTTGCCTTTCCGTCACTGACCCCTGACCTCCCTACCCACTTGACACGAGCCAACTTCCTGTGCTCTAGACCATGTATGGAGGTCGTGAAGTCCATACTGAAGCTCCATCCTCATCAGGAAGATTTATGTGTGGCTCCCCAGACCTCAGATCTGCTTCTGACTGCCTTATTGTACGTGCAGTGCCACACCCTAACCACTGGAGAGCTGAGCACTGAGGCTATCAGCCTCTTCAGACACATCTGTCAGGTCAATAATCACTTCTGTTTTAAAATGATATGCTGAAGCAGATGTATATGTGGTTCTGTATTATTGTAGCAGTCCTGTTACCATAGGCTATCTACACAACCATTTGATTGGGCTGTTATGTGTACTGACTGAGGCTTGACTCAGCAGGCTTTGGTGAACGAGTGGGACGAGCAGGAGCGGAGATGCAGAGAGAGAGAGCAGCAGGAGTCTAGTCTGTACCGCAGCAGACAGCATGGCTCTGACCTGACCGAAGATGAACAGGATGATAGAGAATTCAAGAAGCTATTCCCGCACTTCCACCAGGTATTCATACCATGCTATGTACTGTATATTGTGTTTACAGAAATGAGCAGCAGGCATATGTCCAGTTGAAAATGGTTTTAGAAGTTACAGAGCTATGTTGGGTTTCTCTTTAAGTGACAAACATACGTATATTGTGTCCAACGTAAAATAACAATTAAATTACGTGCATTTGTTTATGTTTGGCATACAGGACTTCGCAGACATAATGGTCCAGCCAAGTTTAGAGGGCCCCGAAGCTTCCACACCAGAGCCAGACAAGGATGAATCAATTGAGAACATTTTGTCCCAGAGTGCCCTGAATATGGTGATCCAAGTACACCAGCGCCTCTGTCTAGGATATGCTCGGTCTTTGTGGTATTGCAGCAAACCTCCAGCCAATCAGATCAGAGAACACATACATGCCCTGGTCTCTTCCTATCAGATGGCTGCTCCAATTATATTCCACCTCTACCACCTTATAGGTCAGTGTATGCAGTCATAGTTAATAGTTGTTAGGTGGTCTTCTTTTGACACATTTGACACATTTACGCTTTTCCCAGACTCAGAACTGGACCAGCAGCTCTCTGGCAGTGAGCTGCTTGTGTCAGCTCTTATGCAAAACACAGTGCAGGGTGTTGGTGGTCAAGGTGCACTGGTGCTGTGCTCAGACGGGCCTTATGACTTCTACCAGCAGCCAAACATGAGTGAGGCACGGCTCTGCCTGCCCGTCCTGCAACAGCTCAGCCTAGCTGTGAAGCAGAGGCTGGAGGATTGGCCTGATCACCCTGCTCTGGTCCAGGTGTTGTGCTTATAATACATTTACTTAGAATGACCAATAAGGTACAGGTGTGTAATGTTTGTGTTGTGTTCAGCTCACAGTGGTGATAGAGCGGATTTTGGCCTTTAGTCTGGCAAGTCCTCTGGCCAAGTTTCTGAATGGTCTGGAGATCCTCCTCAGTAAAGCCCAGGTCAGCTCTTTAGAACTTGTCTTAATATTAGTGATGCTCTGCACTGTTTCTGGCATGTTGGTGTGATTCTTTTGCAGGACTGGGAAAACAATGCTAGTCGCTCTGTATCTCTGAGGAAGGAGCTAGAGCCTGTAACCCAGCTCATCATCCAGTGGCGCAAACTTGAACTCAGGTAGGATGGTACTATGTGACAATTGAAAAGGAAGATAATTTCAAAAAAGTCATAGACCTCAACTACATTTATTGTTAATTTATAATGAAATATACATGTAGAATATATTAACATTTCTAGTTTATCCACTTTTGCTATCAGCAATTATTATGTAACTATGTGTTACAGTATATGAGAGGTGTCTTTGTTCAGACTATGCATGAGATGACAAATTTACATTACTTACAATTAAGAGCAATTAATGAATGAATAATAAAGCATTTTCATGTGTTTGCTCTGATTATCTGGGCTTTAATGCAGTTGCTGGTCAAGTAGTCTGGATAATGCAGTAAAACGCCATACTGAAAAGTCGACCAGACACTGGTTCTCTGTCTATCAGCTCATTGAAAGATATCTACAAGAGCAGAAGGAGGAGCCTCATCAAGGTAACAGTTTAAGTTTAACGAGATAACAAAAATATAATTATAATTGCTGGCTATTTACATGTACATCAAAAAATTGTCAGATAGCTGTTTACATGCCACTTGAGTAATCTGTTTTCTTACTGAATGTTTACACCTGTGCATGTGTTAAAGATGAAAAAACAAAAAGGGCACATGTAACTAAGACAAAATGTTAAAGTTTAAAAGTTTTACTTTAAATGTAATTCTACTTAGACTTCCAGTTAACTGACACATGCTTAACATATGCTAATAATCAGATCTAATGATTTGTAAATCTGATCACTCCAGATTTTTTTTGTATACAGTCATGGCTGAAAGTCTTCACACCCCTGAAATGTTTCCCTGAAATGTATTTTGCCCTAAGAAGTATTGCAGTTCCAAACTTTTTGCTATACATCATCTCCTTTCTGTGCATTGGAACAATTAAAAAAAACTGAGGAAAAAAGACATTTCAACATAATTTCACACAAAACTCCAAAAATGTCCCGGACAAAATGATTCACATCCTTAACTTAATACTTGGTAGCACACCCTTTTGAAAAAATAACTGAAATTACTCGCTTCCTATATTCATCAATAAGCTTTTTACACCTCCTGGAATTTTGGACCACTCCTCCTTTGCAAACTGCTCTGGGATTGAGATCTGGACTCATTGCTGGCCACTTCAGAACTCTCCAGTGCTTTGTTGCCATCCATTTCTGGGTTTTTGTAGTATGTTTGGGGTCATTATCTGCTGGAAGACCCATGATCTCAGACGCAAACCCAGCTGTCTGGGCCCTACATTGTGACCCAAAATCCTTTGGTAATCCTCAGATTTCATGATGCTTTGCACACAGTCAAGACACCCAGTACCAGAGGCAGCAAAACAACCCCAAAACATCTTTGAACTTCCACCATATTTGACTCTAGGTACTGTGTTTTTTTCTTTGTAGGCCTCATTCAGTGTTCGGTGAACAATAGAATGATATGCTTTACCATAAAGATCTATCTTGGTCTCATCTGTCCACAAGACGTTTTCCCAGAAAGATTTTGACTTACTGCAGTCTCTTTATGTCTCGTGTCAGCAATGACATGCCTGGGTCTCCTGCCATAGAATTTCATTTCATTCTTCGGGTAGTTTGTGCTGACACTGATACACCCTGAATCTGCAGGACAGCTTGAATTTCCTTGGAACTTGTTTGGGGCTGCTTATCAACCTTCCACACTATCCTGTGTTGCAACCTTTCATCAGTGTTTCTCTTCCATCCATGTCCAGGAAGATTAACCACAGTGCCATGGGTTGCAAAATTCTTGATTATGTTGTGCACTGTGGACAAAGGAACATAAGATCTCTGGAGATGGGCTTGCAACCTTGAGATTGCTGATATTTTTCCGCAATTTTGGTTCTCAAGTCCTCAGACAGTTCACACACAATGTTAAGACTGAGTCAACTTCTCTCCTTTTTATCTGCTTTCAGGTGTAATTTTTTACCCACACCTGTTACCACCAGGTGGGTTTAAAGGAGCATCACATGCTTGAAACAAAGTTTTATCCACATTTTTGAAAGGGTGTGAATCATTATGTCTGGCCCATTTTTGAAGTTTTGCGTGAAATTATGTCAAATGTGCTTTTTTTGCTGTTCCAATATGCACAAAGGAAATAAAGCAAAACATGTGGAATTCCCATACTGTTTGGGGAGAAATACTTTCGGCCATGACTGTATCTGTAGATTTGTATGTATATTTCTGTTACAAGGTGAGGAAGGCATGGAGCAGCTGACGCTGTCCTCTGTGGGATCCACACTCCAGGCCTTCATGGAGGGATCCACTTTGGGAGAGTTCCACACACGGCTGACTATGCTGCAGAGTTTCCACTGCCACCTTTTGGTTGTTCCAGAGCAGCAAGGACAAGGTCAGTCTTCATCCAATAATATTTTCTAACAAGGCGTATAAAATTATGCTAACTAGTAAAATTTCATTTTAAATATTTTTTGACATTTAAAGGCATTTTTTTGACACGAGTCATCCAAGAAGTAGTCCAAGTGCACACTAGATTTAGTTCTGTTTACTTCACTTTTGGGTCGGATCTATTCACATGCTAACCTGGCTCACGTCAGATTGATATGTATTACTCTGAATTTAGTTCTACACATTATCAATCTGGATACGCTGTTGCCGAAAGCTGTCGGGAAAATGCGTAACGTCATGGCGAACATTTTAACTGATTGGTCGCAGCGTCGCAAAAGCGGAACAAGCCGACAGATCAAGAAATCCAGTTGAGAGAAAAACATAAGACTTCTACCTAGTCTTCAAAAGCACTTCTATGTACACATTTTCAAAAGCAAAATAGTCCGTAAATGTGTTGAAATAGAACGAAGTACATTCGTCACCGCCGCCATGTTTGTCTACATTTGTCTATTTGACTTCCGCCCAAACCACAATGCAGCGCTGTGATAGGTCCAGCACACAGCTGCTTAAAACCAAAGCGGCACACCGTCCAGATGGACTCTCAAGAGTTTGTGAATTCACAAATATCACAAGAATTCATATGGCAGGGCCAGGTTATTCACATTTACCATTCCTCATTCAACCAAAATCAATCAATCAAACTTTTATAATAAAGCGCTTTTAATACTTGAAAACGTAATACAAACTGCTTTACAGTGCATTAAAAACATTGCGAAATGCCCACATTCCACCGAAACCCTCCCCACATCACTGCCGACCCATACAAGCAAGAGCACGCGCACGCACACACACACACACTCGCACACACGCTTGCACATTCTAACATACAGGAGGCTGAGTACAGATAAGCCAGTTGAAGAAGAACCATCAGAGGAGCCGCCTGCAACAGGAGCAGAGAGTCGTCTGCAGCCACAGGACGCAGAGACGAGGCACACACCAAACCTCCACCAGGGGCCCATGAGCCAGGGCCCAGCAGCCACAGCCGACCACCTGGTCCTCAGAGGAAACACTGGAGAGCCTAAAATGAATAAAAGAATAGATAAATAAATATGAAAACCTAAATAAAGAAATGGGTAGAAATAGAGTAAAACTAGGAATAAATACATATAAAATAGTAATCCTAAAATAAGTTAACACAATAAATAGATAGATTAAATACATTATATAAGTAAGATTTAACAAATTAAATAATAAATATTAATCAAAAGCTAAGCTAAAAAATGTGGCCTTCTCTTAAAAATTGAAAGTTCTCTGCGGCCCTGAGGTTCTCCGGCAGGCTGTTCCACAGACGAGGGCTGTAGTACTGGAAAGACACCTTACCATGAGTGTGTGTCCTGACTTTTGAAATGACTCGGAGCCAGCTGCCGGAGGAGCACAGTCGCTGCGAGCTGAAAGATAGAGCAGGCCCATGACCATTAAGACATTTTTAAAAAATTAAAATCGATCCTGAAACACACGGGGAGCCAATGCAGGGATCTTAAAACCGGTGTAATGTGGTCCCGCCCCAAAATGGCACAATGAGCCACGTGAGAGGCATCAGCTGACCACCAAACTTATTTCTGTGACAGTAGGTTTCAAGGACACAGAGCCCCATGGATATGCACACACTTACTTCCCTGGTGCTACACTGCACACCTGTGGCTAAACATGCAGTGAGGGTGATGCATACTAGTGGCAGCAGTTCTCTAAACAGCACACACACAGATCAAGGCTTTACTGCGCAGACAGAGGCAGGAGGACGAAGTGTCTTGTTAATATTAAGTTGAGCCAATTGCCCCATCATATGTAGGTTGCATGTCAGCCGGTTTCACACCACACTCGCCCCACTCCAGTAGCCATTTAATACACTTCTGACTGCCACTGTTGTGTTCACACTAGCCCAAACTTGCACTGCTCTCAGATGGAAAGCTCTTTTACTTCAGCCTAATGAGTGGTAATGTGAACTCATTGCATTGTTTGCAACAATGTCTAAATTTTTATTTATTTGATTTATTTGACAGGGACAGTGTACAGGAGCATTAATCACAAGAATATGAAAAGATGCTTTGTACTAGACTTTAGCTCTCCGAGCTAATTTCCATCTGCAGTCCCTGAGACACACAATAACATTACAAAAACAATGAACACAGAGCATAAGACAATGCAATTCATGATATGTACAGTGTTAATACATTTCAATGGTTAGTAAAAAATAATTCAAACTTGTCTCTTCCTAAACTTCCACTGTATCTCGTGTCTAACTCTGATGCTGACAGGTCTGCCCTTTAAGAAAATGTTGTTTTATTTGCAGGCTACATTTTTTTAGGTCTTTGGATAATTTTAGCTCAGTTGGAATTTTATTCCATTCTGAGATTGTTTTAAATGAAAATGCAGATTGCCCTGGTGATGTTTTCCGTTTTGGTATGGTACATTGACCATTTGCTGTTGACCTAGTCGTTCTGACCATCTGATTAGATGTTAAATGAACAAACGTTTTCAATGGCAACGGTGCCACATTATTGATAATCTTGAATAATAATTTGAGATGGGCCAATTTAATTGTATTGTCAAAGTTGAGCATTTTATATTTAGTCAGTATCTGACAGTATCTGCTTGTGTGACTGTCTGGAAGAAATCAGGAAACATGTTCCGTGTGAATGAATGTAATTCATTTTGAGGGTCTCAAAACTTTACTTGAATGTGCAATTTTGTGGAATATGCCACTGAGGAAAGATGTGTGTGATTTATGACTACTATCAATAGTAGTGAAAAGTAGTGAATGCAGTTATCAGGTTATTGACTATCACGTAGATCCAGTGACCTGGTTGGCTTGGCCGTGGGCACTGCTCTGACCTTTTGACCTCCTCCTACAGCCTCATGGTGGCACGAACATGATTCTCAGACAGTGTCAAACAGGATCATTACAACATCATTAAGGCCATCTGATAGATCTCACCTCTGACCTACAGCTAATCAACCAAACAAGGCAATAATCATGACCGCTATGACACCACTACTACTAATAACTGTTTATGACATATATTATCACATGAATTCTACATCTGTATATTGTTGATTTCAGAGGCTCTGTGCAGTTTACTGTGGAACTTGACTTGTTACTACACACAGTTCTCTGAAACTGTTCAGACCAGCATCAGTAAGCTCCGGCAACCCATTGAAAAGGAACTGAAGGTACAGTTAAAGTACTTCATATGACATTTCCCCACCATGTCAAAGGTCTTTTCACATTCATGGCAATTGTTGTCATCAGGACTTTGTAAAAATCTCAAAGTGGAATGATGTCAGTTTTTGGTCCATTAAACAGTCTGTGGAAAAGACTCATCGGTACGTTGTAATTAATTTGTGAGAGTTTGTAGCCCCCATGAGCAACTCATAAATGTGTATATCATCCACAGAACTCTCTTCAGATTTATGAGGAAGTTTGAAGAGGCTTTGAATGGCCCAAGTATCCCATCTCTTGTGGAGCAAGGAAGGGATGTGGACAATGGTCCAGAGGAGATCCCTATCCAGAGGCTTCATCAGGAGCTGAGAAGGAGCAGCCCACAGAAAGCCTCTGACATTCAGGTAGTTCAGGGCTCCAGACTAAACTTTTGGTTTGGTTGCACTGGTGCACCTAACTTTTTCATTTAGATGCATCAGGACCACATTTAGGTGCACATTGTTGTTTTATTTTTTACGAAAACATATAATTTGTGATACTTTTCTTGTTTTCAAATGTGTTAGAAAATAATCAGTTCTGTGCAATGTAAAACCTAAAGTTATTCAGAATAAACATCTTTGTGCGCCCACACTGATTGGAACCTATTCCAATGATATTTTATGCGGCCCAAGACAAAGCAAAGGTGAGGCTCGGGCTGTGGTAGCCGCTCCTAAAGAAGCCACAACAGAGACGAGTTTGCGCGGCCGCAGCGCTGTTTTCAGAGGCTGAGCAAGGCACTTTCTGGGAGATGCCGCTGTCGCTTTGATGGCCCAGGAGTGGAATTAAAGTCAGACCATGGTCATCAGAGTGATAGTACAAAGTTTTGCTGTTTGAAGTCAGCATTAAAGAGACACATGCACTGACGATCACCTAGTGCAGATTCTTACAAGAACAAATCTTCAAAGCAACGGTGCACCTAAAGATTTTAATTATTTCGACCCAGTTGCACTCTGTATATATATATATATATTGCACTCTGTATATATATATATATATATATATATATATATATATATATATATATATATATATATATATATATATATATATATATATATATATATATATATATATTGTTTCCTTTTTTTTTTTCTTTTTTTCTTTTTTTTACTTTAGATCTCAGACGAAGTACTGAGTGCCTCCTCTCTTCAAGGACGTCTGCCTGTTCTGAGCAGAAAGATGAAGAAAATGTGTGGTGAGTTACTGAAAAGAAACCCTGCCCCCGAGCTAGCAGAGGATCTGGACCAATTCACAGGTATACACCGTTAATAGACACCGGATCTACATAATAAGCAGTTTGGGATTTTAATAGGTCATACTTTTTTGTGCATGGTGCAAGGTGAGATTATCCGTAATATGCACGAACTTCAGGCCCTCACCGTTAACTTCACTGCCGACAAAGACCGTCAGAAGTCAGAAGTCAAGCACATCCTGCAGCAGAAGCAGAGGGCGCTGTCCGACTTGTTCAAAATGCTGTCTGAAATAGGTGAGTTCTGTCGGGTTTCCACATACCTTGGATAGCGTGGGTGTGTGGGTTTGTTTTTCAGCCTACATTAATATTTGTCTTGCAGCTGTGGCTGATAAGCAATATTTGTTAATACAGATATTTGGATTTTTAAATCTATAGTAAGGGCCTCAAATCTATGTTGAATCATTGTAAATTTCACAAATGTTTCGTTTTTGTAAAAATAATAACAAAATGTGTTGATCTGAGATATAAAATAATTACTTTGACTGACCGCACATTTGCATCTTAATTGCTCTTCTTTTTTTCATTTTAACTCACTTGTCAGTTTAAAAAGACAAATCTAATCCACACAAGGGTACAAAAAGACTGGGGCAGTGTTTACAAAAAAGATCTGTGATCTGTGCCAAATATGAGCAAACATTTCAATAGTCACTAGCGTGAAGAATGTTTGATATCATCAATACCATTATTAGCACTGGTATATGGACGATCTGTAACCTTGGACCAGGTTTTTGGTACTATATCTGAATCATTTGTGGACTCTTTGTAGGACTGTCATATCGTCGAGGTCTGACCTGGAGCCGGACAATGCAGCCTGAGCAGGTGCTTTGTGTCCCGCCTCTGGAAATGTCCACTGCTCTTTCTGCTGTTGTAAACCAGGAGGAATCTGAGAGCAGGTACACAAGTCTGGTTTGAATTTGGGTTTATTGAGTGCTTTTGTAAAAGACCTGCGACTATCACGTCTACTATCAGAGCTGATAAAACAATTAAATTAACCCATATTTGATAACTGAAATATAGTTGCATTATGAACTCATACATTTCTTACAAATCAGTCAGCTTGACTAGGGGTAAAGGAAAAAATGTAACATAACCAAGAATATAGAAATGGAATATTAAGTAGTCTTAATAAGTAACTGTGGGACACAGACAAAACAAATGATAATAATGTTAACAAGAAGGGCCACATGTCTGATAGAATCTAGTGTCTCACACATCTGAAAGTTTCAAAGGCGAACTAGACACTGAGTCTGAGCCACCCGGGACCAGCATGAGGGCTGCATGGAGCGCAGGCAGGTGTCAATTCAGGATTGGCAGAAGGGGGGGCAAGCCTCCAATCAAGACACTCCAATCTGCCACCCCGGTCTCAAACCAGTCAGGAGCCAGAACTTGTTTCATTGTGTGCCGTATTCTGCATATAATGCCCATCACATGGGCAGCACATGGGCAGGGGGATACAGCAAGGCGAGGCGGGCCCAGGCCAACACCATAACACATTTTCTGGATTTAATTGTTTGTATTCACAGCTTTTGATAAATAAGATTCATGTTATAAACTGAAATAAAAAATTAAAAAATGTTTTTCTTCCATCAGATTATTTCCTATATTGTTGTCAGCCTGGGAGGCCAGCCAGAAGTACTTCTATCGATCCTGGGCCAGAAGAACTGCTCTGCAAACTGCTCTCCAACACGCAGCCAAGGTCAGTCCCCTCAGTTTGACGGCTCTCTAGTGCCATTATGGTTCTACAGATTTTGTGGTGTTACAGGAGCTGGGCCTGGGAAACCTGGAGCGTTGTAAGGGTTTCTCCTCTCACCTGTTCCAACTGCTGCTGCGACAGAGACAGCGACTCGCCAAACTCACTGAGAACTGGCTTCACCTGAGGTCAGAGCTCCCTCAGTGTTCTCTCGCATTATTCTGCACAAAGTATGAATGTAATGTAAGTAATACCAAAAACTTTCTCCACTCTCACCAGGCGGCTCAGGATTAGTCTCAAGAATCTGAAGGCCCATGTCCTAAACTCTGATGTGGAGCCAGGCTGCCCTCTGCCCCCACAGGCCCCTCTGCAGGGTTGGGTGAGCAGAGCCCAAGCCCTGAGTGTGCAATGCTCTGTAGTTCTTCAGCAGCTGTCATGGCTGTTGCAGTCCTGTGCAGAAGAACTCCAGAGACTGGAAGGAGGTCTGAGTTGTACCTCTCCTCTGACTAAGCAGAGGCAGCCTGCACTATGCTTGAGGAAACGGGGATCTGCTGAATTGAGTGAGCGTAATCAATGTGTCACTCACCTTTGGAGCCAAATTGAGAAGCTCAAAACTGAGCTGAACAGTGTAGCCCAGCAAGCCTCAGAGGGGGCACTGCACACATGGTGAGAGCATGAAAACCTTGTACACATCACATACATGTTCACTGATTTTGGGAGTGACCTTTTATGTTATGTTTGGGAATAATCTTATCACATTAGTAATTTAGTCCATGGAGATATAATATATAATTTAAAGTTAATTTTAAGTGATAATCCACTCAAGACTTTTCTCTCCACAGGGCACACCTTGACTCATGCTGTTCTGCTTTTGAGTGTCTAACCTCAGTGATGAGTGAACTTCACCATGTGGAGCAGCTCTTTCTGCCCTCACAGACCCCAAGCAGAGGCAAGAGTCAGCCAGCCATCATCCAGAGCCTTCGGATGCTCAGAGAGGAGGTGCAGGCAGCTATGACAGACTTCACCACATGGAAAACCCAGCTTCTAACTCTTGGAGCACAGCACACAGGTATACACCTAGCTCTATGTATAAATGAACTGCCCAAATAACATACTGTAAGTACATACTGGAACTGTCCATGTTCTGCAGCGATGGAGTCTGTCTTCTGCTCTGAGTTCTCTGTTGAGTTGGAAACGCACATCAACATTGTACTTTGTGCTGTTCAAACACTGGTGAAGAGATGTGGAAATAAAACTCAGCAGGACATAGAGAGAGGTATAAGCAATATATAACCAATAACCAAAGAGTTTGTACAGATGTGGTCTACAAATATTATTCTACAGAGCATGCAGAGGAAGACGTAGAATCAGAGACGGGAGAAGCAGTGGAGGAGCTGTTAAAACCAGGTCATCTGAGTCCTTTGCTGCAGGAGGAGCTGGAAGCCCAGGTGGAGGCGCTGCGCGTGGGGGAAGTGAATTTGGGTCTGGAGAGGCTCTTCTGCTGTCTGAGGAGCTACAGAGACTCTTGCCTACCAGCGCAGATTCAGGTACCAAGCCAGGAGAACATCTGCCACTAAGAAGTGGCAAGTATTAATTGCACAGAGGCAGGTTACAATGACACAACAATAACCAGGAAAGTTGTTTCCTTACAGAATTGTTTTGTTGATAACGCCAATGAAAAAATTAAGCTGTTAAGTAGAGTTGTTCATTCAACGGGTTAACACAAAATCATTCATTTCATTTTCATTCATTTTCTACCGCTTATTCCCGTTAGGGGTTGGGGTGGTCCGGGATTCGAACCCACATTCTCCTTATTGAGAGGCAGAAGCTCTAGCCGCTCTGCCACCGTGCACCCCCACACGCACACAAAATCATCTTAAGGGAAATTTAGAAAATTCATTAATCATGTTAACGTCCATCAGTGCACTCCAACTGGTGAATTTGAGGAGACGTGCGAGAGGTTTATGCAGAGTATGCAAGCTTAAAGCAAGGCTCTGACCAGTGAGTGCAGTCATGTATGATGTTCATCTTTTTCAGGAGTTGAACCAAGCATGTAGGATGCTGGTGCGTCTGGAGCCAGTGTTAGACACGTTTTCAAACCTGGTGCGCTTCTTTATGGCTGTATCGGTGGGAGTCCACAGAGGCACTGGCAAACTGCTGTCCGTGCTGAGCAGCATCTTCACAGAACTCGCCCAGAAGGTCAGTGCTATCATCATGCCCAAGTCGATACCATATATTATACTGTAAATACCTATGCAAAAAAGTACTATTTATGATGCCCATCATTTGGAACTCTTTATCTTATCTCAGGCCTCTAATAATCTTTCTACCAGCATAAACATTGTTGATTGTTGACACCTGCTGCCAAATCCGTGGCACTATGGCGCCTCCTCTACTTTACACATAGGCCATTATATGAAAAGGTCTAAAAATTAGTCAAAGTTTGCGGCGACAATAACTACTTCTAACCACTTCTACTTTTATATGTAAATTTAAAAAGACAAACGTTACATATTGTTTGTAATATAGAGCAAATTATTATTGGGGCCCCCGAGCGATCGTCGGGTTGATAAGAGGTGGAGGAAGAGGAAAATCATCATCATCAACATCATCATCATAATATTATAATATATACATATATACATATATATAATACAGTATACTAAACCCTGGTTTAGGAATCTCTCAACATCATCATAATATATATATATATATATATATATATATATATATATATATATATATATATATATATATATATATATATATATATATATATATATATATATATATATATATATATATATATATATATATATACTAAACACGGGTTTAGAAATCTCTCTATATAAATCTCTCTATATAATCATGTTGTCTATGTTTTAATGATGTGTCACATGCACTAAACTCACTGGGGACATTCTTAGGGAGTATAAGCAAATTAGGTTCATTCATCAAAAACACTGAATAAACACATTTACCATGTCATCCTCTGAGTACTACTGTGCAATATTGAAAATAATATCTGGAGTAGCTCAATTACAATATTAAGAAGATGAAGTTGAAATGTGTTAAATATGTTATTGAATGTATTAGTTAAGGTTAAAGTATTGGACAAAAGTTGAAATTATGTGAATTATTTTTGCCTTTGTGGGGTTTTTTTCCTTTATACCCTTGTTTTATTTTTCATTAGTTTCATTCATTTAGTCAGCGCTTTTTGCCGCTTTATTGGCTGATTTAAAAAAAAAAAAAATTTTTAGCTGATCCAAATTATTAATTTATTGTAAATTATGTCAAAATCTCATCTGGTGTCTTTTCTTGTCTAAATTGATTTAAAGTCATTTTCTTAACACTTCATTTGTTCAAACATTTATTTGTACTTGTACATACCATAATATTTATTAATAGTTATGACCTGGGGGAAACATCAACATAATTTACATGTTTACCAAGTAATTTGAAAATCAAGACCAACTATAAATTTCTGAAAAAAAACATGTTTGTAAATTGTAAAAAATCTATATCAGATTACATGACAGATGACAATAATAAATCCTCACACTTTGTTGTCTTAAAAGGTAAAAACATTTTTATAAAAGGTTTATAAACTTTCAGAGCTTTGTTCAAAAAACTCTATATATTATGAATGAGTAGATGCATGCACCTAACTATGTAGACAAATTCAGTAATTAAAGATATTTGCGGCATACAAAAGTGCCTCCTTACAATGTGTTTTCACTTGATTAGTTCATGAAGTTGAGTGAGAGCTAATAGAGCTCGTCGTCCTCACAGCCATAGTCTCCTATGAGTTTGAGCGCACTCACACACTGCTCATCCTCTTCTTCCTCCTCCTCTTCAGTGTGGGGGTCCTCCGCTTGTGGGACATCCGGGGGAATGGTTTCAGGAGGCTGGGCAGGAGAGGGCTCTGCAGACGGAATGGGTTCACTGGTAGCACATTGTGTTGCCTCTGGTGGAGCAGTTGTTATAGTAACTGTATGTTCAGCTACTAATGAAGAGTCTCTTTTCTTTTTGGTGGAGGTGGGAATAAGTGGGCGAAGCCTTTTGCCCATATTGCTTGCTGTAGCGGCTAATCCTTTGCTGCGGTCCTTATTTTTTCGGCTTCTCTGTCGTTTGAGACATCTCTTTTCAGGATTAGTAGCAGTGTTGAGGGCACTGTTTCCGGTTTCAGGGAAAGGACTTCCTGTGTCACTGCGGTTCAAGTCCCGCAGCACATCGTAGTTTATTTTACTAGAAATCTTTTTCTTCTCCAGCATCCTCTCAATGGCCTCATTGGCCGTCTGTGCCTCAATCTGAGCTGGCCGCCGCCGGGACTTCTTTGGCTTTTCTTTGTATGTGCCCTGTTCTTTCTCCTTCTGTATTCTCTCCTCCTTTTCTTTCTGCTCCCGAAGATACTCCTCATTTTGTTTAATCCACAGCGCTGTCTTCACCTCCACCTCTCTGTCATTCAAGATGTACTTGTCTATTTCTTGGTCGTCAATGTCATTCAGGTCCAGTTCTCCTTCAGATTCCTCGTCTTCTGTTGCTTTCTTACCAGCAGTCTCTGCGAGAGCACTGCTTAGTTTCCCAAGGATGGATGTTATTGGAGCGGTCGGTCTCACAGGCCCCACAGCCTCCTCTTGTCCTGTAACCAGCCCTACAGGCCGTGCATCTTGTTCAGTCTCTGCCTGGATAACTTGGCAAAGAATGTCCTCCGCAATATGCTGGGCTGTAACGTCAGCATCAGGCTCTTCTGAGTCAGAGATTTCACACTCATTGTCTTCTGGGTTGATGTGCTTAGCATAAGCTGCATAGATGCCTCTGAGTTTTGGCTGGCTCCTCTCTAGCTCAGTTTCAATTTCATCCTTGTAACAGCTTATCTCTCCTTCCACCACCTCGTCAAGTTTCTTTGCCAATTCCTGCTCCAGTTGCTGCATCTTGTTCTTGTTCTGTCCAGCTGTGAACGATGGCGGGTCACATTCCTGCTCTAAATCCACTTTCATAAACTCATCAATAGTCAACTGGCTGGTGGGTGTGTCTTCAAACTCAGTCAGCCTCTTGCGAAGTGTAGCTTGGCAGACTTTCACTACACTGATCACATCCTTCACAGTGCGGTGGAACTTGTGCATGCGTGCAGCCACCAACAATGCTGCTCCACATAGACCTGATGGTCGGCGACCTGTGTGCATCCAGTCCCTCTTCATCCTCTGCACCAGGCGCAGGGCAGTCATGGACACCTGGTGGGTGTTTTCCCCAAAGTCCAGCATGTGAGCAAAGCGTGGGACATACAGGCAAGGGTCAATGGCTGGGGCATTGATGCACAGTTCTCTAGCTAAAAGTAGGAAGGTTTTCCCCAGAATGTACACGTTGACTTGGAGTAGGTCACTAAGATCCAGTAACATGTGTGGTGTGCCTTCAGTACGGCACACCAGGTAAAGGCACGCAGCAATGAGGTGCTGAGTCTTTCGGCCCCGGGTCAACTGCTTACTGACCGCCATTTTAAAGAAGTTAAAAGCCGTGTCCAGGCAGTGTTGATTCAGTTGTAACTGGCTCCCCAAAGACTGAATCTGACGCCTGCCATTCTGCAGCGTCTGAGCCCTGGACTCTTTGCCCAGTCCAGAGTGAAACCCGGAGCCCAACAGAGGAGTCTTGGCGGGCCCTTGAGATGAGACGAACTGTCCAACAGCAGAAGAGACGCCCCCGCTTCCTTCGACGAAAGTCACTTCTGAGACGATGATGTTGTCTTCTAGCACGGAGCCGCAGGACGTGCACACAGCGCTTCCTCTCGCCTGGTCGATATCGATGTCGGATCCTCCGCAGGCTCGACATGCGGAAGGAGCCATGGCTTGGCCGTAAATGTTCGTTAAATGCTTTGAAATACGCCAACTTTAAATCGTTGTCGGAAGTAAAAGATGGTCCATAAATACTAATGACTTTGAGATAATATAAAAAGCATGATTTCTGATCATTAAAACATTGAATTTGTGAGACCCATTCACTATCTGTGTTCAGCCTGTTTTGCGCTGCGATAGCGCCCAATTATGACGTCATCGGACGGAACCATAACGAAATGTGTTGTTATAAATACACGAAAGGGAAAGGACCCAAACATGCGTTACAGCTTGTGAATACCAAAAATAAAATTGTACATAAGCGTGTTGGACTATTCAGATGCATCACACATTAAAGCCCTGGCACGAATAAAGCCTCCATTTCAACACCTTTGTGGAATGGACGCTTCCAGAACCAAAACAACACCGTTAGAAATCAAGTTATGCTTCGCGGTGTATAATGTACATAGTCTCCTCTTCACGCTTTTTCGTGGTTAATTAACCCTGGCATTTTAATGTATTCCCTCTCTTGTAAGTGCTTGTTTATTGATTTGACAGGGACATTGCGCGATAAATGTATTGCAGAGACCAGAGATGGCTACAATTTACTTTTCATCTGTAGTGCCGGGGTAGAGGCAAAGTGACAGCAGGTTTACTGTGTGCAGGTAATCCATAAAAAGACTCATGTAATAAATCCTATGCACCTGTAGGACAATGGATTGTCAGCCTATTTGGATGAGCAACATCAAATGGCTGCATTGCATATTATTTATTATAAAGTTATTTAAAAATGCTTAACAACTAATTTATCACATAATAAAGCCCTATATACAGTATTTTGAGTAGTGGTCGGCCATGTCTCTATAACCCGCAATGCAGTTTTTGGGGTAAACTGAGAAATATTTAGTGTTGAATGTAACCAAATTTGAAATTTGTTACCCACAGGGTTTCTGCCTACCTCAAGAACTGATTGCTGGAGGAGATGGGGAAGGTGCCACAGAATTTCACGACTATGAAGGCGGCGGAATTGGAGATGGAGAAGGCAACAAGGATGTCAGTGACAAAATTGAAAATGAAGATCAGGTAAGAATTATGCAATAAGGTTGCATATATAATTTATAGCTGAAAGGAGAGAATTGTGGTTTAAGAGTAACTGAGTAATGAAATGGAAAAATCTGAATGAAACAAACCTGAAAGAAATATCCTGTAACTGGATGCGGAGAATATTATCTGTTTAGTATCAAATAAACTCTAAAAATGAAACTAGCAGACACTAGCTGTAATATTTTATAAGTGCATTTTTAATGTAACTGTATTTTTGTAGGTGGAAGACACCTTGAAGGATGGACAGGAAAAGGAAGAACAGCAAGACCAAGGAAACATTAAATCTGAAGACAATGCTATAGAAATGTCTGAGGACTTTGATGGTCAGATGCATGATGGGGATCCAAAAGAAACAGGTACTAAACTATAGTACAAATTTACTTTTTATTTGGTTATGGTGCTAAAAAGTTAAAATTTGTATAATTTTTCATAAAACTGTAATCATTTGCAGGTGAGGATGATGAGTCGGAGAAAGAAGAGGAGGAAGAGCTGGACAAAAAGATGGGTGATCTGGGAGAAGGGCAAACAGACACTCTGGACGAGAGGCTGTGGGGAGATGAAGACAGCGATGCAGAGGGAGGCAGCGAGAAGGAGGAAGAGTATGGGCAGGGGATGGACCAGGTGCAGTACACAGCGAATCGCAGTTAAAAGGAGAAGAACTGCAATTTTCATTTTTTCTGTCTTAACGTTTGTTTGTTTGTTTCTTCAGGGCGATTCTGAACTTGTGGCCAAAGATGACAACTTAGATGCAGCCGAGCCCAACAAGGACAGAAAAAATCAGAACAGGGACGAACCTGGTGAGGAAGAAGAAAAGGAGCAGATCCATGAGCAAGGGGATCAGGTGGGACTATTTCTGTTGGTGGCTTTCAGATTCTAGAATGTGATGACGTCATACTCCCAGGCGGGGGCAAGAGCCAGTTAATCCTATTGATTACATTGAATTTTGGCATGAAATTGAAAACAGTAAATTCACAATATTTCAACCTGACAATTTCTATTAGTAACTAGACCTACCCATTTTTAGCTGCTCCCCATTTGTGTCAAATATTATTGGCTGATAGAAGTTGTGATGTCATCTGAAACCCAGCAATGTTAGACCCTGTGTTAGGTTGACAGTTCTGTGTGCCTGCTTACTCAGAGGGAGTTTGATGAGAACGAAGTGGACCCATATCATGGACAACAGGACAAACAGCTTGAACCTGAGGCTATGGATTTACCTGAAGATCTGAACCTGGACCAGGAGGATGGGGGTGGAGATGACAAAGAAGGGGATGGTAAGATATCGAAGAGAAAAAACACCTTGTAGTGTGTGTAACGAGGATTGGTAATGTCATTGTCACACAACATCCTGCTTTTCAAGTCACTCTTGTGTTCTTGGTCATGTCCACTCAATCAATATTAAAATGTCCACAAAACTAGTTCCACAAAATCTTGTTGCTCCCAAAGAATTTTGAAAGATTATGCAAACCACAATTATAAGCACTTTTCTTGCACCCATAATTTTCTCTCTGATTATAATATGGCTCAACTTTGTGTTATCAACTAAAAATGTTAGTTCAGTTATACTGTTCATATGTGCAGTATGTTTGACATTTGCATGTTTTGTTGTTGTTGTTTTTTCTGACAGATGAGAATCCATTTGACATTGATGAAAAAAACTTAGGTCTAGGGGATGAGGAAGGTGAGGATCAGGATGAGGAGAACAGAGGAGCAGAGAACATGGAAGAGCTGGCTGAACAACAGGCAGAGCAGGAAAAGGAGGACGA
The DNA here is from genome assembly GCA_019453435.1 of Rhinogobius similis. Lineage (NCBI taxonomy): Eukaryota > Metazoa > Chordata > Actinopteri > Gobiiformes > Gobiidae > Rhinogobius > Rhinogobius similis. The sequence continues at coordinate 28,414,997 of CM033620.1, read as the reverse complement.
ACATCCGGAAGAGCAGAGTGATGGACTACAGGAAGAAGAGGGAGAGGAGAGTGAAGAAGGAAACAACCAGGGGTCTGATGAGAAACACAAAGAAGAGAAGGAGGAGAACGACCCAACTAAAGAGGAGGACTGCACTGTTCCAAACTACCAAGGACAGGAACCAAAGGTATTCCCTTCTCCAATTATTTACTTCAACATTAGTTAAAGCTGGGTAAATACAATGTTTTATGTATGTTGTCTCTCAGGACAAAGAAGAACAGGAGGGTGATGAGGAACAGCTGGAGTCGACTGTGAGAAAAGAGCACAATGCAGATGGCCAGACTGGGGAGCAGAACATTCAGAGTGACACAGCTGTAGAGCTGGGAGGAGAGGCATCTGAGAGGGACCAGGCCAAAGAGGTGAGCAGTGTTGGGTGTAACTACGTTACTCTTACTTAGTTATTGTATTTAAATAACAATTTTAGTACTTTAGTAGTATAATGCATTACTTTGAAAATACTTGTAATTATATTAGGGTTACTAACAAAATCCTCAGTTAGTTACACCAACAACAATGTTTAGGAAGAGAATGCAACCTTCTTCTGCAGGAAACAGAGTCAACAAGTAGCATGTTTAATGATCTCAAAGTGAAAAACCCTTGGGCCTGACTTCTACTGTCAGAAAAATCCCTCAGAGTCAGAGATCTGCAGCTCATAGCCGCGTGTTATACATTTCTATTATTGGTTTTACGTCTTTTGAGACAATTTCAACAACGTATATGTTGTTTTCTTCTGTTTGATTGTCATTAATAAAATGTAAAACCACATATTTTTATTAATTTATACAATTAAAAAAAGTAAAGTAATCCTTAAGTAATGTAACTTACTTTCTTGAGGCACTAACTAAGTAATGTAACTAATTACATTTTTAAAAGTAATTAGTCATCTGTAACTAATTACTTTTTCAAAGTAACTTACCCAACACTGGAGGTGAGTATAGTAGAGTTACTGTCCCCCATGCATGTCCTCACCTGTTTGTCATCCTCAGGAACATGGAAGTGGAGCTGCTGATGCCAACCAGTCTGAAGGCCACCAATCTCAACTCACAGCACAAATTGCCTCACAGCATCAGACAGAAAAACAGACTAAGGTACAGTGTTTTGACAAATTTGTTTAATTGGTAGATTTTGAACTGAAAAATGTTTTTACAAAATATGTGTGATACATAAACACATTATGTTCGTTTTCTAGAGCTACAAAAGGAAGCCTGGTCAGGCTGACAATGCGCGCACAACTGGAGACTACAACGAGCGCATTAACAAGCGTCTGAGAACAATGGACAAGTCCACAGAGCAGAAGGATGCCCAGGCTGAGAAAGAAAATCAGGCACAACAGAAGTCTGATCTGTATGAACATATCAGGCAGGGAGAGGACTCCTATGATACGCAGACCTACGGTCAGTAATGCACCTGTGCAAAAGTCTGTACACGGTTTGCTTAGACTGCAGCCTTTCACTGTAGAAGGGTGTTACACAAAACAATTGAATTAGCACAGAACATCACTTGGGCTGTTTATTTTTCAACTGCTATGCTTTAACGTTAGCATTGAGACACAAAAACGTGCCTTTATGAACACACACGTGTCCTTTGGTGAAGTATTCACCTGTTTTGTTAAGTCTTGATAATCTTTCAGAGACCACAACTCACAGTTCACTGCCTGATCTGTCAGCATTTATTAATTTTAGATTGACTTGCCGAAAATCCCATAGAAATGAATTAAACAGGAAGTAACCAGTTGTACAATGTGCCAACCAATTCAAAAATAAACAGCCCAATTGACATTCCATGCATATAGCCCATTGGGCAATGACCATTTAACCTCTGCCTTTCAGATGTTGCCAGTGCAGAACAGCAAAAAGCTGCAGGTCCACAAAAAGACCAGGAGCAGAATGATGAGGTTGCCATGGAAATGGAGGAGGACGAGCTTCAAAGCGTTGAAGTCCCAACTCTGAACCCTGAGAAGCAGGATACCATCAACAATAAACAGCAGAAAGGTAACACTGACAATATAAGTGCTAGACTGCTGGAAGTCTCTTGTTGAATGCTCTGTTCTCTGCATGAAGGAGGAGACAGTGAAGACATGGACATCCAGACTCTGGGAGATGGCAAGGAGGACCAGGACAACTGGAAGGACAGACAATTACTCAGCAAAGAGGAATTAAAAGAGAGAAGTACAGAGTCCACTATCCACACTGTCCCTGAGTTATTGATGGAGTCTTCTGAAGTATGTCATATGTCTACAAGCTACACCAAACCTATGTATGATCTCAACTCAAAATATCACTGTTTGTAGAGATCAGATCGAGATCCAGAGGAGATGAGAAGAGAAATGGAGCAGCTGCTTGAAGTCTGCCACAAACTGCCTCCAGGAAGCCCTGAAGAGGTGAGGTTAATTGGACCATAAGGCACCTGGATAAAATTGAATAATCTACTTTGTTGCCAAGTGCTGTAGTGTTTGTGTTCTCCAGGTGGGGGCAGCAGCCTGTCTTTGGCAACAATACCAGAGTGTAACTTCAGGTCTGTCTCAGCAGCTCTGTGAGCAGCTGCGCCTTATACTGGAGCCTACCCAGGCAGCTAAACTCAGGTATGTTGACTCATTGCCTAAAATCATTCTTGGGGTCCTGTCTGTCAATCGAGCTGTATTTGCAGGGGGGACTACCGTACAGGGAAGCGCCTCAACATGAGAAAGGTCATCCCGTACATTGCCAGCCAGTTCCGCAAAGACAAGATTTGGCTGCGCAGGACCAAGCCCAGCAAACGGGAGTACCAGATCTGTCTAGCTCTGGATGACTCCTCGAGCATGGTGGACAACCACTCCAAACAGGTCAGAACCACTGACCCAAGCAAAACATCCCTGAAAACAAACCAGAGGCCTAAATATAATGGCTGTTTTGTTTCTCCTTGTGTCGTGTGTCAGATGGCTTTTGAGTCCCTATCGGTTATCATCAATGCCCTTACGCTGCTGGAGGTGGGACAGGTGTCTGTGTGCAGGTAAGTGTCTGCTCTGGCCTCTCTGTAATGAGCTGAATAGGCCGTTTCGGCTAATGTAGAATGTGTTGTGTCCAGTTTTGGTGAGGAGGTGCAGCTTCTTCACCCATTTCAGCAGCAGTTCAATGACGAATCTGGAGCTCGCATCCTCAGACTGTGCCAGTTTCAACAGAAGAAGACCAGGATTGCTCAGGTACCACTTCAGGCATGATTCTGTATCCATGTCATTAATTTACACACTACAAAGATTTCATTTTTTGTGTCCTCAGTTTTTGGAGACAGTGACCAAAATGTTTTTAGCATCAAAACCGCACTCTCCAGCATCCGCAAAGTCCGGTACAGTACATGTTTGTTTGTGAAGCAGCTTGTACATATCCTTTTTCAGATCTGAGGAGGAATAACATCAAACCATAATTTTTCAAAATCATATTCTTGTTCAGTTACTAGAGAAAATCATCTGATTTCTATTAGAGTGCAATTAATCTTTTTTAAAGCAATCTTCTATTCCTGTTAGTCTGTATTGGACTAGCTGGGTGTGTCTGGGTCTGTTGGTTTTCATAAGTTGGTGTATCCACAGAGACGGCCCAACTGCTGCTGGTGGTATCCGATGGCCGTGGACTGTTCCTTGAGGGGAAGGAGAGAGTCACCGCTGCAGTGAGAGCAGCTCGCAACGCCAACATCTTCCTCATCTTTGTGGTTCTGGACAATCCCACCTCTAGAGTAGGCAACAGCAAAATATTATTATTTTAATAAGCGGATATTAAGCAATTGTGACCTTGTTGACTGCTTCTTTTGTTGGTGGCAGGACTCCATTCTGGACATCAAAGTGCCCATATTTGGTGAGGCAGGAGAGATGCCAGAGATCCGCTCTTACATGGACGAGTTCCCATTCCCGTTCTACGTGGTTCTCAGAGATGTGAATGTGCTGCCTGAAACTCTGAGCGATGCCCTGAGGCAGTGGTTTGAGCTAGTCACTGCGACACATCAGTGATGATTTAATTTATGGTTCTTGGTGTGCCTTTGTCCACAAATGTATGGACTACTGTAAGTCACTGTCCAGGTTCTACAGAATCCTCTGGTCACACACTGTGGATGATGGAGGTCACTGTCACCTTAGTGCCTTCAAGAAAAAAGAAACTTAGTTCTGATATTCTAAAATGTATTGACTCAAATGTATGGCAGTGTATCCGTTTATAAATGTGCAATAAACATTTTTAGGACAGCCCAGTTTACGCAGAATATGACTCTGTCTTCTACTTGTATATAAATTAACTGTGACTCAAGCTGTAAGATACTTCTTCAGCAATAAACACCGGTCTGTGCATATTTTGCTGTACTGTGTAACTTTTTAGTAACATAAGTGTTTATTATAAAGGAGTTAGGCGATTGTGACATCAGTGCTGCTCCGTTACAGTAGTTGGCAACATTAATCTTTTACACATTAGTGCATTTGTACCATAAGCAAAACATCTACCCAGGATGTCACCCTCCTAAGCAGGTATTAGAAAATTTGTGGGAGTGGGGTGTAAAAAAGAAAAGAAAAAATTCTAATCTTTAAGTGGTAATGAGATGCGTTGCCTGGGGTTGGGTGAGGGGCCCACCCCTCAGATGGAACACCGTCCAGGCACAACACGTTCTCATCCCAAAGCGTGACGTAAGAATGAACGGGCAGGGTCCTTCCGCATGCATGTTCGCACGCTAATGGGCCCCTGCAGCGTACAACATTTTACGATTTTCGTTTGATTACTGACAGGTTTGCGTCTTACGAGAGTATACGTACATTTAAAGCATTGGGGATAGACTTCACAGTCTTACAAACGATATGGCTGTTCACAAAAGATTTCTCTTTAGATCATTTGCGATAAATCTGGCTTAAGAAAATAGTACATTTAAAAACCGTAAGCGTACTGGTAAAGCTATTACCAGATGTGACCTCATATTAAAGATTAATAAAACCAGTTTTCTTAACTGTTTTCTTATACATAACTTTAAATAAAAAAAAAAACGAAATATGTAAAAATATGTTTAAAGTCATCTAACAGTAACACTTAATTTTTTATTTTTTTTTTTAATTGCAGAGCCACCTTGTGTCATGCCCATGTCATGCCGCATGTCACACATTTGTTCACTCCAGGCAATGCATCCGCAATACAGTCGATGATGTCATTCGTTGACCTCCGCCAGGGAGTTGGGGGGATTTTATATTCTAATTTTAATTTACTAATATATATATATATATATTAGTAAATTAGAATGAGTACACGAATAGACTTAGATATCAAGAAATCAAACCAATGGCTATAGAGCTGAAGGACAGCACAGAGGCACTCATCATGGCTGCACAGGAGCAGGCCCTGAGCACCAGTGCAAAGGCCCAGATCAACCACCCCAGACAAGACCTGAGGTGTAGGATGTGCCCTGAGAAAACCCAGCACAGAACTGCAGTGTGTAAGATGCTGACAGGGACAGCCTACATGGGAAGACATGACAGAGTGGTGGACATAGTGTACAGTAACATGTGTGCTATTGTTGCGCAATTGTGAAGTTTCAAACAAAGGTTTTAGAAGTGATAGTTCTGACAGTGAGTGTTTGTGCCTGTTTAAGGTTATAATACTTCAAATTTTATGAAATGGGGGGAAAAAACAGCACTTCGTTGAAATATTTTATGCAAATTAAAACAAAAAATCAAATGAAATTAAGTTTTCCTGAGAAGAAAGCTTCACCGGACTATCAGAACCATGAATTATATAGCCATACTTCTATGGGAGAGTAGCCTCTGTGAGATTTTTTCCTCTACTTTTCTACTTGGCTCACTGTGAGATGCTGCTTTAAAACAGTAAAGACATATTATACATTTTCTGAATCTTCAAATTTCAGAAAGTAATTTGACATCCCAACCGTGTGTTTGACAGGGTGAGTAGTAGTAAAACAGTTCAGACGAAAATGCTGCAAAAAGTTCTCACATGACAGTTTGAGACTCTTTAGTTACCACAGTAAATATGCAACTGCTGTTGCATATGAAATGAAAGACGTGTTTCTTTAAAATTATACCTAACATAATAGTTTAAATCATTATCTGATAGGTACCACATCAGCCTAAACCAGAATATGGTCCTGTGTCTAAAGTGCATTTTTCGACATGGGGTTTATAAACTTCAAGGGCTAATAACTGTGTAACCGTTGAAACTCAGAAAAGTCTATCGCACGAAAAAAAAATCAAGCTTAGATATGGATCTTTCACTGATCACTGATAGCCCTTGCCACTAGAGCGGTGCCGAAATTTTGTCTGGCCCATGGACTATATATTGTAATTCTCAATTCAACCAGAGAGGCAGCAACGTGCCAATAGGCACCCCGTCTGAAATACGAAGAGAAAGAAGAAAGCAAAACATCCGTCTGGATAAACATGGCAGTCACAAGGTTACCGACGGCGGCTCTTTCTCTCAAACAGGTAAGAATAGACGATAAACATTTGCGTTATAAATCGATTTGCACATATTGATTTAGCTTTGCCTTTTTCACAACTTTGCTCATTGACGCTGCCGCTCTGGTGTTGTCGAGGAACCGCAATGAAGACATAACCCTTAGGAACCCTTTAGAAAAAACATCTCATCTTGCATTATTGCTCCATTAGCTTGCATTTTGTGGTCCTGTAAACATTAAGACACGTTTATTGATAGATTTTGATTAAAAAAAAAACAACAACATATTTTGTCGTACTGTGTGTGTAGAGGGCCTGTAATTGCTGATAAATATTCACATTGTTGGGCCCGAAATCTTTGGGTCCCTTCATGGGAACCAATCATAGACCATATAAATCAAGTCCCCATGAAGTAAATCCTTCAGAGTAAATCCTTAATTATGGTCACTGAATTCAAGAGTGTGGAAAAAATAACACTGTTGGTTATAGTTCCTGCAGCGACAAAAGGTTTTGGGGATCTACAGGAACATGTTAAGGACCATCCGGCAAGTACCAGATCCAGCTGACCAGAAGTACCTTAGAGACTGGGCCAGAGACGAGTTCAAAAGGAACAGGAACGCCACTGATCCAGTAAGAATTCACTGCCCATTTATAACCTTGGGGAGCTTACTTAACTATGTAATTGTTAACGATGCTTGTTTTTTCTTTAGGATGCCATTCGGATGATGATCACACAAGCAAATAATCACGTCGAAGAACTGCAGAGATCTTTAGCCTTGGCCAGGTAGCATTTGGCCTTCTGAAGGTGTGGACTGTTTCTCTTTGAATGGTGTCCTCTGTTGGGAGTATATCATCCCTGAGACTGAAACTGAGCCATTTGTAGTTCTTGAACACTTTGTATTTGAAACCTGGAGCCTGTGGTTAAATGGTCACTGAATGAACTACCCAGATGTGTTGTGGTCTGACAGCGGCGCCATGATAAGGGGATGGGTTTGGCTAATTTCATTTGTCAACGCTCTATGTAATATTGTTGAAAAAATATACACATATCCTTTATTAATAAAAATACGTTTTCTGAAATTGTTTTATATTAAAAGCCGAAATTCTTCAACTCTATTCATTTGAGCAAACCGAGGAAAAAACCCTTCAGCTGTGCAGCAGGTCTCAGTCAGACTTTGCACTTATACAAGCTTATTCTACTGTACTTTTTATCATAACACATTCACTTCTAAACTCAGAACAATTTCACATACATCTGAATTCAATATGCACTAAAAAGACTAATGAAATTTACTTTGACTTTACTTTCTACTAGCATAAGTAAAACTGCATTTTGTCCTTGAGACTGGCCCCTCTAAGAAGTACTGCTCTGTCTGCTTTGAGATGCATTACAATAGAGCTTTGTAACATCTGTTTTCTGTTACCTGTATTTCACTGCAATAAAAGGACAATTGAAGTGGCTACGTGATCTAAAGCAGAGCTTAAAACACCTCTGCTTCTGAAGGTTATACCTGTGTTCAGTTGTTGGCTGGAACATAACATCACTACAGTATAGTAATTATAATAATGATTCTGAGAACACTGTCATTTCTTCATCCACTGCGTCTTCTACCTTTCATAAAAGGGTCAGGCAGAATGGTCGACTGAGAGTCTGAGGTGGGACACTCCAGCAGAATGGCAGCTTTGATGATCAAATAAGATCACAGGCTGCAGTGTATTAGCTGCAGTGCTGCTGAGCTCGGAGCACACGCAGTTCGTCCTCCAGGTGAGTTATTTTGTCCAGGAGAGCGGCGCGGTCAGCTTGGGCCTTCTGCTCAGCCTGTCGTTTTGTCTCCTGCAGTTTCCTCTCATACCAGCGTTCCATTTGCGTGGACACGCTCTCAAACAAGTGTTGAGTCACCTCCACAGCATGCCTGTCCCTTTCCTGAGTTAACAAGGGTTCAGGCTGCTCCTTGAATACCTCCATACCTCCTTTACTCTTAGTCCTGCCCTGAGAATGCCTCTGATGGCTCTTGGCTCTGTCAAGGCTGCTGGCGCGGTGCTTTCTGGCGCTGTCCAGACCAGAACCTGCCTGGACCTTGTTCTTCCTCAGGTCCGAGGAGAGCACAGCTCGCTGCTTGGGCCGCACTACTGGATCAGAGGCTACACCTACTCCCTCTGTACAAGAATCACAACATGAACAATTGGGGATGAATCAAAGGGACATTTTCATTTCAACGCATTCATCCCAAAGATGCTCTTCAGAATCCAGGAGATCATTTCTAATGAATGTATATTTTTAATGTATTTTCTATAATGTAAAAGAGTTATCTCAGAAGAGCTTTACCTGCTGAGGTGTCCACATGGACCACAAAGTAGTTAGCTGAAGTTGCTCCTTCCACCGGAGCTCCAGTACCTCTAGCTCCTGCTCGTGGGGCCCCTGTCACTCCAGTTCCTGCCTGGGAGGCCTCAGTTTTGGTTGTATCAGATATCACAGTGAGCACTGCTGCTTCACTCGGATCATCAGTCCCACAAGAACTGGCTTCCATATTCTGGAGCTTGGACAGACACCAGCTTTTCAGCTCATTCACCAGAGACACCTGGTGTAAAAATAACATGTCACAGTAATGGTAAAGAGATACATCCACAACATGAGTATAATTATATAACAGCTGCCCCATCTGTTGTTCAAAAAGCGGTCCCCAGTTGTGTGCTTACCTGCCGCTTGTGGCTCTCCTGTCGCTCCTGAAGAACCCTTTGGTCAATCCTCTGCAGACATTTGCTTCTCTCGGCACACACTCTCTCCAGGGTTAGCTTTTCAAGAGCTCGCATCTGGAATAAACCATGGCAATATCTTAACTTTTTGGTCCTGAGCAAAGATACTTCAGGTAAATGTAAGCAACAAAAATATTGTCTATCAGTGATTTAATGTTACTAATGAACTGTACATCTTCATGCTTAACCTTTAAAACTGGAATTTACTGATGAGCATTTGATCGCTTTGAGAAGGACTCATACCTGGTGTTTGTTGCTGCAGTCCAGCTGGCCCAACTTTGAGTTCATCAGGTCCTGGACAGCGTAGATCTCAGTTTTCATCTCCTCTTTGGTAGCCTCCAGTTGGTTCTCCAGTTTGCTGATGAGAGGTTCACATCGGCAGCCACTCAGTGGTGCCTGCAGCAAAGAAATTCTGGATAAGTCAACAGTCCAACTTGGCACAGAGCTGTCAGAGTAGAGACAAACCTGCATAATCCTGCCATCTTTGGCACGGTACAGAGTGTACAGCTGGTAGGCCTTGTAGTTGTGAGGAGGTAAGGAAGTGTGAGGGGACACTCCTCGTAGTTTCCCTTTTCGCCTGTGGAGGGTGCTGCTGTGTCTAGCCTCTTTACGCCGCAGGGGATCAGACAGTGACAGCTGTACACAGACAAACTCCTCAGTTTGAGCATTAATCACATGCTGTATCTATGATTTAACGATACCGATAGGCGATACCTTGCCCTGGCCTTTGCGGTCTTTAGCCTGTTTGCCATTGTCTTGTTTGGTCTCAGTCTTTTTGGATGCCAATTCACTGCTGTCATCTGCTGCAGAACCACTTTCCTAAAGACATCAAAACTATGTTAGCTCTAAATGGAAAGTTTGTATCACTAAATTTAGTTGGTTGGGCTTGCTCAGATGTACTGGCATGTGCTTGCATGTGCATGTACCTTCAAGGGCAGCATCTCGTCTCTGGGCACTGACTGAGCTCTGCCCTCGGCCTTCAGTTTCTCTCTCCTTTTCCTGGCACTTCTGCCACGAACAAAGCTCTGCCCCGTGGAAACATGAGAGTGCCTCAGAACCATTCATAGTCTTCATTTCACAGAGACTGTAGAGTTAGTCATGGTTTACCTGTGGTGCTTTAGTGAGGAGGAGCGCCACCTGGGGGTTGTTGTGCTCCCTAGCCAGGTCCAGTGCAGTATGACCCGCCTGTATGGACACAGTGTGTATTAGTAGCTGGTCTGTGACTGTCAATCCTTTAAACAGACATTATGTGATCACTCTAATGTGAGGAGAGTAGAGGCCCACATTGTTGCAGATGCAACTGTCAGCTCCAGCCTCCAACAGCAGACCAACAGTTTTCTTATGATTGAGAACAGCCGCCACATGGAGTGGTGTGTCCCCAGCCTGCACAAAGAGGATAAACTTGCACTTAGTTTTCTCATGCAGTTTGCGATGAACAGGTTAAACTTATACGCACATACCAGATTTTTGTGTGACACAGAGCAAAAAGCACCCAGCAGGATACGGATGAGGGATAAGTGGTTGTAACGTGCTGCTACATGAAGACACGTGTCCCCTGTCTGCAAAGGGCAAATGACAAATCAACAACATTGTCTTTCATATAAACTAAATGAGTTTGGAATAATGGATGCAAGCTATGGGATTTGTTCTAGATATAATAAGTGAAGAGGATGAGGTAAAAAAAAGAAATAAAGAGTAGGGTTTTTCTGTCTTTCTGGAATGTGATTTACTTTACATTAAGGTACAAGCGTTGTGTGGCTCACTCACATGATTGCGTGTGTCAGGCTGGGAGCCCCCCAGCAGCAGGACCTTGGTGCTCTGAGTGTGTCCGTTTTGACATGCCAAATGCAGCGCGGTGTTTCCCGCCTGTAACATAATCAAGGGTCAGTGCACACAGCATTCCCAGAGAGGGATGTATGATGATTAGACCTTGTTTTTGGCGTGAACATTAGCTCCTGCCTTGACCAGCAGTTTCACGGATTGACTGAAGCCATGCCAAGACACTTCGTGGAGAGCAGTGTTTCCATCCTATCAATTAAACTACAGGATAAATGGGAAATAATACATTTATATGCCTTATGTCTTTGTAATAGTGACCAGTGGAGCACCTTGTCCTGTCGGTCTAGAGCACAGCCCTCCTGGAGTAGAGCATTGATGACTGCAGTGTTCCCGTGCATAGCAGCTCGGTGCAGTGCTGTCTGCCCGCCCTGCAGCACAAACCACAATACTACTATCATCACAATCCAAAACACAATGAGCATTTTCTGTGTTTCTTTCACATCACAAATTCTGAACGCTGAGAGAAAGCCAAAACGCCAAGTCCCAGCAGAACAGCCCTGCAGCCATGGAATACACTGGGTCTGACCAGAGTAGCAAGAAGATGAGCCAAAATGTTGAGGTCTGGCATGAACGCATTTCCCTGTAGAGCCACATTTCATTCCAATGGTTTAGACACTAAGCGCCTCGCATTTTTGTCAATTGTGGGGTGCTTTAAGTAGATGCCAAGCCGACGTACAAACATGTATGGCAGGTATGAAGAAAGCAGATAAAACATGGCTGTGCCACAAAAGATATGGATACAGAGTCAGAAACAGAGGACAAGGCCAAAGGCCAGTGGCCTGGAGCAGAGCAGCAGCAGTGGAGGAGGACTAGCACAAACACATTGAGCTAACCTTAAGTGCCCCCCAGGGCTCAGAGCTCCTCCTCCTCCGCTGCTGCTCCGTAGCACTGTTCTCAGACCACACCCAGTCCACAAGGTACTGCTCTGCTGGGGAAGGGGTCCTGCAGTCTGGGGGGAGGCCCACAAGAGGACACTCCAGAGGGTCCCACTCCAGCCCAATGGAAGTCATTGGGCCACAGAGCTCCAAGTTGTGAAATAGATTCAGAAAGTGTGTGATTTAAGGAGGATGAACCAACTCTGGGTCAGTTTGATCTGTAGCTCTCAGACGAAAGGTGTACTCACATCATCCTGGATGTCCAGGTCACAACCAGCTCTGAGCAGGACGTGCACAACCTCAATGTGTCCTTTGTGAGCTGCCAAGTGCAAAGGGCTCCGGCCGAACTGAAGAAAACATGAGACACCCTGTCATGACAGATCAATACAGTAACACAGACCACTACACACATAACATATGGATCTGACTGAGTTTCCTGTCTGCAAAACTATTAGATATTCTATTCATGAACATGACAAGTTAATTAACTAAAGCAGTCCGGACTTTTTCCTCTACACTGCTACATTGAATAAGAGTTTCAAAACAAAACAAAACATGGACTTCTTATTAGTAATGCACGTTGGCATGTTTGAATTCTTGTTTCAGGAGATTTGTAGAAGTTGTCCCAACTTCTTCACGCCGTGCACTCACCCTGGTCACTGCTACCTCCGCTCCCTTGTTGATGAGCTGAACCACATTCTGGAGCTGCCCCTTGTGCGAGGCTACAAGGAGGCGCTCCGAAAGGGCATGCACCTCATTCTGTGGGCTCATGAAGGTGTGATGACGGGCTGCAGGAGGCACTCTAGCTCATGCTGTCCTATTTTGACCTGGGCAGGTGCAGATTACAGTGCTAGGAGACAGGAAACACATGGAGTGAACACACAGTGCAGTTCACAGCAAACAGGAAACAGACTTGAAGCATCTGATGTAGCTCAGGCCTCCTCTTCATGATCATATCCACTCAGAAATACCTTTCAAATGGCCCAACCTGCTTTGGGGCTTCAGTGAGGAATCCTCTCAAGCACTATACATATACAAAAACATATAGATAGAATGCTTCGTTTTACACAACTGTGGCTTATTTTTATGATGAATAACTGTGTTATGGTTTTAATGGTTTTATGGTTTATGTTATTTAATTAAAAACAGTTTGGAGCCCTTTAACATGTTTACTGTCTACACAGAAGAATTCAGAATTCCATGATATAAACCATACTGTAACTACGTCTCTTTCCTGTTCAGTCCAGCTGTGATTTAGAGGCTTTCAGATTTGCTCTGAGAAACATTCCTGTTCAGATTGGCATTTACCAGCTACTACCTGTTTTGAGAGAAATGCCTCCACTCTCAGGCTTGCACTTTCAGTGCCATTCATTAATAATTTTCAAAAGCATTAATGTAATTTCTGTTGAGTTTTATATGCTTGCAGTCCTTCAGAAAATCTCATTTTACAGCATTATTGAAGCATACTTTGACAAAAATTGTCCCAATAGGCGAGTGACTCATGGTTGCTGTTTCAGAGAATATCAATATCAGTCCTGAAATGTCATTGTTTATGCAGCAGGCATGTTATCGTCGAGTATTTAAGCCTTGTGCTCTCTTCAATTAAGCTATGCACATTTGGTCAAAGAGCAATATACATTTTCATTAAAATGTATTTTATTAAAAAATGTTTTGCATAAATTGTATGTTGAGTGATGTTTTGGACCACCCATGAAAGTTTCATAGTGATGAAATAAGAAATAAAAAAATCTAGACGGGATCAAAATTACCCAAAGATAGCGGGAGAGCGCAAAGGCGAGCGCACACCAGACACCTTGAAGATGCAGCAGACAAGCAGTGGAGCATGTCCTGACAAGAGCACTGTGATCAGAGCTCTTCTAAAACATTAGCACACCTAAGCCATTAGGCCGTCTCCTGCATGTGGCCTGTACTGAGACCAACAAATGACATCTGCTCTGGTGTCTCATGAAACTATACCAGTATCAGAATGTTCAGATTTGTTCAGATTATGCTTAAAGGGAATCTACTTTGAGTCTCTACACTGTTCTTTAGTATCAAATACTGACAAACCAAAGCCCAAGTATTGGTTGGAAAACTGGGCCAGTGCTTCTCTAATTATTAGCTTTGATGGAAAATATTTTCCAAGTTCTTCCACAGTCAGTATGGGTTAAACTGGACTCTAAAACCAAAAGCACAAAAAGCTAAATCAGTTAAACAGGTCACAGTGTAAACCCCCATTTCCATTAGAATGTCCCCTCTCCTCTTATGGCCCCAGTTTAAGAATTCCACTTAATGATGCCGACAAACACTCAGCTTTGGATTTAATATCTGTGTGAGACTGAGGAGGTGAATGTACAGATTCCATCCCTCCTGTGAGCCAAAAAAGAAACTGTCCTACTGAGGGGGGTGGGACCCTGTTCACACAAAGCTCTGTGACAGCAGCCGCTGGGCTTCTCACTGCAGCTAGGCAACGGCTTTTGTGCCAACTCTTAAGAACTCTGCAGTCCTCCAAAAACAGCAAGTGCTGCTCAGAATACCAACAAACCCCAAACAGGGGATTCCACACACGTTTTCACTGACCTGTCCACGCCCAGAGCTGCCTCACAGACTTCTTCCCAAGAGTCACACTGGGGTCACAGGGGTCATCAGCCTCAGGTGAGGAATGCTGATATCATGGGAATTCTTCCTTTACTCCTCTCATTTTCACCAAAACAAATGGAGCTTGGGATCGTGACGTCACACATAACAGGATTTTCAGTTAGCCCAGTGTTAAATAAATGGAGAGTTTAAGATGCTAAATACTAAACTTAGAATACTTTTGAATGAACCCTAACACAATATATTGATAAATGTATTTATCAGAAGTGACCCAGCAGTTTATCAGGTTCTTACATGGATTTTTTTGCTCACTTTATTACTTAGTTTTGGCTAATGTTTCTCTATGTAAGTTTAACACACCAGCTGCAAACATAGCAGATTTCCATGGTAACGGCTGTTTTTTGACATTCTATCACAAGCTCTTTAGGCCTCACACTACGCTCTATTCGGTCCTGCTGGTGACCTTGTCATGAAGACTACCTCTTTAAATTATGAGGGCAAATAATGTGAGGGAAAAAAATGAAAAAGAATGTCGGAGCATTGGGACAGTATGATGAAAATTTGCATTAGTGACAAACAAAACAACACAAAATTCGAGCCTTGTTAGACGAACAGAGCCCTGTGGTAGTATCACGTATTTATTCTATGCATTAGCATCCCTGATCAGCGGGAGTTTTGTTTTTATCAACAAGAAGGCAGGCTCTGAACAGGCCGCCCAGCCCCTGTGAGTCCCATCATGGTGCGCTCCTTTTGTCCTGGTGCAGTGAGCAGAAAACACCCTGGTGTTTACAAGAAAGGCCTGCCCACTGGCAGCTACAGGCTGATGAAATACTCTGCTCCACTGAGGCTACTCAGAAGAGCCATGGCAGGGAAGTTTAAGTTCAACTGGAAAAATAATACAATAATAATTAAATAATAATTAGTTTATTTCCTAATAAAACTGTAGTGAAAAAAAAATAAAAGAAAGTGTAATTTTACGCTTGTTCAGCTAATGTGTTCACTTGGAGCTTCATTGTGCACTAATTTGTTTTTAGATTCTAGGTTTTTATTTTTAACATTGTTCAATCAGTACAGTGGTTTGTGCCTCTACCGGTGTAAAAAAAAAAAATGTAGCTATTACATCTGAATTTTGGTTGCTAGTGCATTAACCTGCACATTGAGGACACAATCACAAATTTTACCCCATTACTGTGCCTGGACAGGCTGTATGTCTCATTTGAAAGCTCAGGACCTCCAGAATAATCTCTGAAGGTTGTACTAGCACTGTTAATGATCGTCGGCAGGTGCTGGGTTTTGGTTGTGGGTACCTCGGTTTATTTCCAAGCAACCCAAAGGCTCATTCTGCTTCCTTATAAGATAATCAGCTTGAGAACACAAACTTAAAAAATGTAAACATTTGACCATCATGTACAGTGTTATTGTAATTAAGAACAAAAACATTAGAATTAGAGGTGGATTAATGACTTGACATGCTTTAGCATCTCGATAACAATATTCAGACGATATTTTAACAACTCATCAGGAATGTGCTAAAATGTACAATATCTTGGTTGTTGTTCAAATATCGCAAAACATGAATGGACCATATAAAATTAAAAATAAAGTGCAGAAATATAACTTGACAACTTTTGTGAGGGCATTTTTAATAGAATTACTAATAGAGGATATACTCTATATATTCTAATTTTGCATATCCTCAAAACAATACTTGCGATATGATCCATTTTTCAATATATTTCCCTCCACTAACTACAATTGTCATCTGTAAAATCAACATTTCACTCAACACAATTTGTTTCGTACAGATGATCATGTGTATGAAATATTAAATACAAATCCTAGGTTTTAATTAAGTGCAGTAGTGTATGTTTAGTAATAAGGAGGGAGACATACATTATTTACACTGTACAACTAACATGTCCAGCTGATAAAGCAGTGGGTCAGCTGTGAGGCGGAACACGAGGACAACCTCCCTCACCAAGCCACTAACCCAGTTTTGATTCCTAATTGGAAGATTCACTTGACGACACAAGAATGAAGGGAGACTCATCTCTGCATCTGCACTCAAGAGCATAATCACTTCGGTTCCCTTCTGTTTACAAAAGCCTTTAGGCCTGACCTCTGACCTCAGGCTGCGCTCCACTCCACTGGGGTCTGAACATGACATAAGGGATTACAGTAGAATTAGCTCAACCCACTGCCGCATCACACACTCCAGCGGCAGGAACATTTTTGGGTCCCTTTGTCTGCAGTTATGCCCCAAATATGAACAAATGATGTCTTTGGTTACCTTGTGCGGAAGTAGTTTGGAGCTGTAGTAATAATAATAATAATAATAATACACAAGGTAATTGAAATTATACCCTTGACAAGTGTAGAAAACCTCATTTGGAAAAGAAAATTATCATTTTACAATATACAAATTGATTAAGAGAAATCTATTTAGAGGCAGAGTTTCAAATAACATTGGACAGCACAATCCTGCTTTTGCAGTAGGTCACTTCTCAGGACTAATCTAATGCTACCATTACATTAAGTGTGTGATTTTTGCCATTTGTTTAGAAAAGCGGGTTATATTATAGAAGATAACATCACACTTTTGACTGTTTTAAGTTGTTACAAAATCTCCCTGTGTAACTTGTTGGGATTTTCCAATTGATTGAATTATTTATTGTACACAATAATAGACCATCTTTGAGTTTGCAGTGTACTTCCAGCTCCATGTAGATAGTTAGACTGTCACAAGATTAGTCTGAACAACTTCAGCGCATTGGGCCCTCAAAGAAGAAGACAAACATTTATTTACGTGGGAAAAACTGTAAAAACGAAGTCCTCTGCACACGGCTGTGACGAAGCTACAAAAGTTTGAGACTTGACAAAGTCCTCTTGAATCTCACTCGAGCCTACATTTCCTGTTGCTGAGATTTGAGGCGTTGTTACAGATGCCTGTAAAAGCAGAGCGCATGCACTTCATTTCTCCAAGTGCATGGGCAAAAAGTTCATGTTGTTACAAAGAAACAACAGCCTTTGACAGTATTTTGGACTGAACACACACCAGACAACATTAGCACGAAGCTAGTAGTGGCCCGCCAGTGACTGAACACCTGAGCTTTGGCGCAGGCAACACTTGGACACACGAGAACACGGCCTTTATGTACGAGACAAATCAAATACACCGACCAGCATCATTGAGACTAAAAGAACACAGTTCACAGTCTTATACAACGTCCCAGACACAAAAACAACAGCCTGTGGCAACTGAGTCAGCGAGCACAAACAGTCTGTAGAAAGCACACGCATGCCAAACTAAATGAACACTAACCTCTCCATCCACAGTGGTTCTGGTCAGCCCCTGCACTGGTCCTGGCTGATCTGAGTCCGTGTAGGTCCCCTCGCTCTGGTGTCCGTGTTCAGCTGTGGGCAGTGACCACAGCCCCGCGTGGATCCGCCTCCTGCTGCGCCTCTTCGGGCTTGAACCACAGTCTGCGCTCCACTTCAGCTGCGCGACTGCTCGTGTCAAAACTACAAATATTAATACCACTTAAGGCGAGACACTGGCACTGCAGGGGAATAGGAAAAGATGTATTTTTTTTTTTAAATATCTAAATTTTAAAGCTATCAAATTTAAACTTCTCCTATAGTAAAAAATCGTCTGATTTTTAGAATTAAAACTTTAATAAAATAGATCAGCAAATCCATCTCTGTACGTTCCCTCAACAAGTTTGGTGTGTGGAGGTGCTACTTTAAAGGCTGATCTTTATGTCTTTATGTGGGAGAAACATGCATTTTCAGAAAACGGTGTTTAAGTCCCATAGAAATCAATGGATGCAAGTGGACTAAATGAAATAATAAAGTGTTTAGGAGCATTTTTTCCCCACATAGAAGCCTATATGTTGATATACAGATTAGTTACCCTGTCATAAAATGGATGGTGAGTTGACAATTCAAATAAGCAGGCCTATTAAGCAGGCCTATTAATTAAATGCAACCCTTCATAAGAATAAGAATAAAGCCTTGATTTAAGATTACATCCTGATCTCAAGTTTTTTCTCAAGTTTTTTAATTAAAGTCACTCACGTGACTTTAATCACCCAGTACAACAGCTTGTAACCACTATTGGCTGGCTTTTATTCATTTAAGACAGAGCTACATTGGTTATCTCAATTGTTAAGCGAAAGGAATGTCTAGAGTGGACCTGAGAGAGGGGTGGGCCTGAGAGTGCAGTTTACAGACCAATGAGCTTGTATTTCAACATGTTGAAATTGCTAGGGATAAGGAAACATTTAGCCCTCTACGAGTTCTGGCAGTTTGTAGTTTATGTGAACATAAACTGGATGTATCAATTTGCCCTTTATCTTTAGTGTTTGACCACACATGGAGCAGCTTAAACACGTATAATCCCTACACTGTGATCCTCTGATGCAGGTTCCCTTAGACAGAGCTGTCCATAGCGTTATGAGTCTGGGTGAGTCCGGCTGAGGCCTTCAGGCAAGCTCTGAGCCTTTGAACACCGACTGCGTTTCCCATGAGTCATAGAGGCAGGTTTACAGATGAGAGCATGCAGTAGGCTTGTGTGTCCCATTCACGAGGAAATAGGAGCTGGAAAAATTGACAAAGTAGCCTTTTTTTTTTTTTTAAATTGCAGAGTTTATTATACATTTACTACTGTTCACTACTGTGTCAGTCCTGGCTTTGTGTTTGTTCACTTTATATAACCATACTATACCTGTATACTGGAGACCTGTGTGGGTTTAACTGGCTTCAAAGTAATTATGCGTGTGGTACATTTAAATGTTTCTTTTAATGGTGCTAGAAATTAAATGTTTACTTTCTCCAACTACTTTTGAGCACAGTAAGTAAATGAACAGAACTAATGGATGGACAATAAACACTGAACAATTATGCACAATTTATACTCTTCCATATGGAGAGTTATTCTTCCTTCTTCTAATGGATCCACAAAGGACACAGTAAGAAAAAAAAAATACATAGTTTTAGTTACTGTGTCCTTTGTGGATTAATTAAGTTTCATATTCCTAAAACCCATAAAAAAACAACTTAAGAGACTTGAGTAGCACTACAGCGCCATCATGCGGTGTAGAACTCATTACTGGACATTTTAAGGTTGTTTAGAGCCCACTCCCAGCAGGAACACATATGTGGAACACATCACAAAAGGAAGCATGAGAGTATGGGCCTCTTCACAAAACAGTGAACTCCTTCGTCTTAGAGTGGGGCATCTTATGTTGAATATGCACAACACAAGTCTTTGAATGAAAATCCAAATGCATCACTTAGTTTTGTATTCTTAGTCTTCCATTTAATTAGGTGAAATTCTGTATTTACATTATTATTTTTATATATATATATATTAACATATTTTTTGTGCTTTTTGGATCCCAGGAGAACTGAAAAGGCATGTTTGTCATCTAAATTATTCTTTCAATAACTTAAAGTTTTTACTACAGCATGTTTTACCAGCATGTATCGCTGACACTCACTCATGAATCAAGACACATGGAAACTAAAAACTCCACAGGACAACATCAGCAACAACATGCAGGTCAAATTATGACTTAAGGCAGTTCAACCTTACAAAAAGGGAAATTATGACAAACATTTTGACAATTTTCTTTTCATCGGTCATTTGAAAATATGTATGACTAATAAAGATCAACCAATTTTTTTTTCATCTGCTGATATATTTTGGCCAATATGTTGGGCCAGTTTTGATTATTTTACCCAAATGAGATCATTTGAATTCATACTAACCACATCAATGACCCAGTTTTACTACAAAATGTAGTGTTGCCACATTTTGTGCAGTAAGGTGTTCAAATAATGCTTCATGCATATTCTTTGTAGGCAGCTGGTTGGCCCAAAGTAGACATCGGTCTCCACTCAACATTTAAAGCTGATAGAAAATATATATTAAAACACGGAAAAAAGTACTTGTAAAGAGAAGTTCCCAATCTGGCAGGTTTGCGTTAAGTTGAGACAGGGGCCAGCACATCCCTTTCAATTTACAACTGTCACTGAATGTTGTTGAGGCCAATAATAAATCATGATAGGAAAGTTCTACTTCAAACACAGCCAAAAGGCTTTCTCAAAGCCAATATCTGCCAGGAGACAATATTGCAGAAGAAATCCCATTCAGTAGCATTCTGTCACAGGAAAGTTGTGCTAGCAGTAGACACACCAGTAGATAAGGTTGAAGAGGATGTATGCTCCTGGGAAGATCATGCGTGAGTATGTGTCAATGGTGTGAGTATTCTGAAGAATCCTGAAGCCTCTGGAGGGTTTGGTGGCCTCCTCAGTGGGAAGATGATCCAGAGCCAAGTGCACCACCATCTGCTCCTGCTTCTGTGAGGAGTCCTCTGGAGCCACAGCCCTGGTGTAGCCAGCCAAACTGTTTGTCTCAGCTTCACTGTAGCTCCCATCCAGCATCATGGTTCTGATCTGGGGCAAGCTGCAAGAGCAGGGGGCGCTCTGCGACTGAGAGAAGGGCAGTGGGACAAGCACAGAGATGGAGGCAGAGATGGAAACGTCAAATGTTTCAATGCTCCACTATTCAATCTAAAGGTTTTATTGTACATACACTATAAAAACATTCAATTGTGAGGTTAGATAGGCCCCTGTGCCCCTCGTAGTCGAGTGGGCAAACACCAATGCATCCAAATTAACAACAGTAAATCTCCCTCTGCTACACTCACACAAGGTGCCCCTTAAAAGTCAGTTCTCAGCCCCTTCCTTTTCATCCTGTACATCCTCCTTGGTCACACAATCCGCTGCCACGGCCTTCAGTTTTACTGCTTTGCCGATGACGTTACGTTTAGTTGACAAATCCATAACCCCTACCACTTTCTCACAGTTCAGTTTTCTCCAGCTCAACTGCAATAAAACTCATCATTGGTCCAAAAAACCTAATTCTACAAAAACCTCCCCCTCTCCCTCGACCGTCACAGTTTTCTCTTCCATAAACTCTGCAACCATAGCATAATCTGTGACAAGGCCATCTCTTTCAAACATCACATCAGACTATCACCGAAACCAGTTCTATCGTCTCCAAAACATTGCGCACATCCGCCCGTCCCCAGTCTGCTGAAACCCTCATCCATGTTGTCACCTCCCGTCTCGACTACTGCAATAGCCTGCGCTACGGTTCACCCTCCAAACTCCCCAATAGACTCCAGTACATCCAGAACTCAACCACCCACCTACTCTCACACACTTCCTTCCGTTAACACATCACTCCTGTCCACAGAGGCATCCACTGGCTCCCCATCCTGCATCTAGTTCCTCAACATCGTCTAAAAGTCCCATCCATAACCTAGCCCCCACCGTTCTCTCAGTGCTCCTCCGCCACCGCACCCCCACCCGCGCCCTCTGATCAACCCGTTTCCCCCCACCAGGATTAAACATAAGACCTGGGGGGGCAAGAACTTCTCCGCTGCTGCCTCCTCCTCCTACCTGTTGTTCGCGAAGCTGCCGGTCCCTGCCATCCCTCACTGTGGTCAGATAGTTGACAGCAGCATATTCCAGGACAGACAGGAAGACGAAAACAAAGCTTGTCCAAAGGTAGATGTCCACAGCTTTGATATAGGACACTCTGGGCATAGATGCGTTGACTCCAGTGATGATGGTGGACATGGTCAGGACCGTTGTGATTCCTGCACACAAGTTTACAGTGGCTCATTCCAACTGATGTGTTCATAGGCGCTATAGAAAAACTCCTGTGGTCACATGTGCCAGAGAGTGGAGAAACAGGTCCAGTCATCCAGGCTCTGTTGCATGTGATTCACTATGTGCTGACCTAAAGAGACCCTGGCAGGGACGGCTCGGCGATCGATCCAGAAAGACACCCAGGACAGCATGACCATGAGCGTGGCGGGGAAGTAGGTCTGCAGCAGGAAGAAGAAGATGTGGCGCCGCAGAGTGAAGTTGATGTACAGACGGTTGTACCAGCCTGGACACAATTACACAATAAACACTGTACAAGTCAAATCCATCATAACATTAACAGAATGAATTTAGACAAAAGTGACAGTCAAAGCTACAGTACAAGGTAGGCATCCTTTAACAGCTGCAGAAGGAGAAGCCTGGTGGATTACAGGATGTGCCTGTACCTGTGCTGCTGTAGAAGGCCAGTCGAGATGTGGTGTGGAACTTCTGAATGAGGAACTGGGACAGCGAGATGCGCTCATCTGTACTCAGAGACTCATCACCACTTTTCCAATAAAGCATCAGGTCCTCATCTGTGTACGCATCTGCAATATCATGTTCATATTACATGGAACAGCACACCTCTCACCTGACAACACAGTGTCACAAACTAAACTTGTGGACAACATTAATACTTCAATTCAATATTTCAACAAGATGTGAAAACTCCTGAAGGGTTTGGACACAGTGATGCTTCACAGATTACTAGCATCTGTGTTGTGCATAGTTCTTTCATATTTTAAGTGAGTACAACAGGAGCACACTTACAGCTCTCCAGCTCCAGTGTGCACGTCTGCGAGTCCAGGGGGAAGCGACTCAAGTCCATGTTGCAGGCAGCAGTCACAGTCACACTGAGAGACAGCACACACACGTCAATGCCTTTTTTGACCAGATAAACTACTATTTACTGGTAAACAACTGAATGTGTGGTTATATATTATTTATATGTACATGGGCAATGTGGGGAACACATGAAAAAGGATAGTAGCAGATGTTCTGACCGGAGGCTGTAGAGCACCTGTCCATCGGGATACACCCTCAGCATAATGTTATCAGTCGTAGTGTCATGGATGAAGGATCGCTTGGAGTGCACAAAGAAGACATCTGGAACCCAGATCTTCTTGACCAGTCGCCCATCAAATGTCATGCTTTTATTTGTGGAGCTTGGAAAGGACAAGCGATCATCTCTCCAATAGTGTCTCAGATACAGCGTCATGGTGAAGTCCTCAAAAACAAAATCCAGATAAAATGACAGCCAGCTACATACTCTTACTGAAAAAAGCCAATTAGCACACCACATACACTTACCATGTCGACCTCAGAGATGCTGTCCAAGCTCTCAACTTGGACATCCACACCCACCGGCACCGCAGGACCTGCACTCACATCCAGGACACAATGTATACAAAATAAGCACCAAAGAAATGCAACATTGATCTGTTGGATTTGTGATGTGATGTGGCAATCGATCTAAGTATGGCTATATATTTTTCTTCTTTGTTTCCATTATTGTACAATTACCCATCCCTGACTTCCAATGGCTCTGTGATTTTTACCCATAGTTCCCATCAAAAAAAAAAAAAATCAAAGTGGAGTGTAAAAAAATACAAAGAAAAACACAGGCACTTTCTATAAAATGTATAATGCCTTTATTAGTTATGGCATGTCTCTATGGACCTCAATGAGCCCCAACGCGTTTCAGCCTACTAGCCTTCATCAGGGGGACAAAAAGGAAACAGGAAAGTGGAGTGTAAGTTGCATATGGTTTGAATGCTCAGATATATTCTATGTCACAGATTCTACAACACAGCTCCAATTACAATTGCCGTTGGCCCTGCTCCACAGCAACACTTGAGTGGGCGGCTGCAAATGGAGCGCGCAGCAAGAGCACAGTGCCTGTGTCTCTAGATGACCCTGCACTCACAGAATACAAACACTCTGGATATACACTCTGAAAGGTACTGTCCAAAATCAATGACATATCTGAAGAAGGTGATGATGGGGACTAGGGCTGCAGGACTTTGCAAATTGCATTTTTTCTGATTTTGCTCTTTAAATAAATTTGCGATATGTATAAATATTAGGAATCTATTCATTGTTCACATTGTAAACAACTTCGGGAGCATTAACATTTGATAGAAGACTGAAATATGAAATGATAAACTAATACAAGAATCCCATGAAATTCAGAACATATTTGTAGAGGTCTAAACTACAGGTACTGTGCAGCCCTAATGGGAACGTACAGAGAACGTCTGTCTGCTGGAGAAGGTATAGCACATCACATAGGAAGATGAGTTTTGGAGACATTTCTTTTGGGAACATTGTGGTCAAACTAAAAGCCCAAAGTTGCCAGCCAAGATGAAGGTCCAGTAATGCATTCATACTTCCGCATTCAACTCTGGGGACACTGCCCAGTGACAGACACAGCCTCTAGTGTTCAGCTGCTTCCTACCATCTCTCTGGCACTTGTGGTTATGCACAACTCACCCTGGACATGTGTTCTTTGACTAATTCCTTTCAAGAAGGCAACAGTCTATTGGATCAGAACCTCTGACCACACAGTCCCTGTCGCTCTGTAATAGGGCGACAGGGATTAATATCAATATTAATATGGATAATTATCCACTAGTTGATTCACTTTCAAAACATCCTTTGTTATATTTCTGACTAAACATAACATTGTGAGTTTCAGAAAACTCCTCACATCAGTGTCCAGACTGCTGCCTTTTGTGAGCTGGAATTTTTAGTTTTAGTGGAGACTGGATTTCATTAGCATTGGCTTCTGCCCCTCCATAGCATAGCAGGTTCAGAGAAACTCCACCAGGACGTCCCAAAAATGACTATGAGCAGAAAACAAAGCAGCTCTCGGCTGCATCCATCTGTGGAGCTGCACCATGGGGGTTTAGTGGACAGGCCGGTTACTCCAGAGTGAACCCAGACAGAGTGCTGCTGGTGGTTCAGAGGTAAACCTGCGTCATTTTGTTAGTTTGATTTCAGCAGCACCTAAAACCCCAAAGCAGCACGGCTTTGATGGACTGGCACTCCGAGCACAACAGAATCAGAAAAAGGTTTATTGAAAGTGAAATTTACTTACACACCAGGAATCTGTTTTGGCAGTCTATAAATATGAAATAATTATAGTAAAATAATCAAATATAAACTAAAAGAAAACAAAAGGATTTATAAATTATGGTTTTAGTCAATGTCTATTTTTATTCTGAGTATAAATTGAAATAGGACTACAGTGTAAACAGCAGTGCAAATAGATAAAGAGAACTAGCCGGAAAATCAAAAGTTACAAATGTAACTACGGTTCTATGAATCTCAAATGACGAGTGCAGTCAGTAGGGATGAAATAGAACTTGTCTGTGTGTGATCAGCTGATAGGACGGTGCGCTTCAGGCCTGCTATTCTGCACGGTTCAACACAAAGGAGCAGCACTGTGCAAAATTCATGTTACAACTGGATTTAAGGACCAAGTAAGAAAGTAGAGTGGATAGATTCTGGATAAGCACCTGCAAAAGCCGGTCTCAGGGTGAAGTCGTGCTCGTCAATGCTCAGCAAGTGGCTGCTCTTCTCAGTGCGCATTTTTGTTCCGTCCAGCACTTTCTTGGACAGGGTTCTGAAGGGTAGAGACAACATTTCACAGAGCTCACGATGCAGTTTTCATAACAGATTTACACTCACATTACACAGAGATGCACTGTTCACCGTATTAGGTATGCGTCTTTCTGAAAGTAACTTAGATTACTTGATAATATCCATTTCAAAAGTAACCAGATTACTGTTTATTACTGGATGTTTTCGGATTCTAGAGGGTGATGATGTCATAGGGCCCATTGGGGGGCAAGAGACAGATTTTCCAAAACGGTCCGTTCACGTGACAACATCAGCCGATAATATTTAATACAGATGGAGGGAAGCTAAAATTAATTTTGTTAAAATGCCGATTTTGGTTGTAATACGATGAGTTCTTAGGTCTAGTCAAGAGAAATCATCAGGTTCACCACTGGTGAATTTACATTTAAAGTTCAATGTTATCAATAGGGAAAAGTGGCTATTTGAGGTTATGACATCATCACATTCTAGAACGTGAGCGCAATCTATTGATTGCATTGTATTTCGCCATGAAATATCCAAAAGGTAAATTCCCAAATGTTGCACGCGATCATTTCTATAAGTGACAAGACCCTTGTATTACGACAAAAATCTGTATTTAAACAATATTCATTTCAGGTGTCCCGCACCTGTAGTGATTATTATTGGGCTATACAATGCTGTTATGTCATCTGAAACCCAGTAATTAATTAGAAAGTAAAAGAAAGAAAGAATTAGAAACTAGATGAAAGGGATAAGAAAAGGGAGATAAGAAGAAAATAATAAAGAAAGAACAGGAAATGTATTAGCTCTCAAGTCTCTGCTTACATGGTGCAAACCATTACATATCAAAGAATTTTTTCTACGCCTCCGCCAGATGTGTGACAAGAGCAATTAACACATGCCTAAACTCGGTTTACTTTATATAATTGCAATAACTTGCCACATTCTGCCATAAAAAGATTTGAGCATATCAAGGCTCTTGTCCGATTAATGGATTCGTTGCGGATCATGTAATAAAGTGTTTACGCATTTGTTTAGTTCTGTAGAGAAACGTGTGTCTAACAGCTACGCGCATTTAGTGGATCTTTATTTACGACTCAACCCAGTCAGTCACACACTTTATCAACTTTCTGTTGAGTCTTCGGATGTATTGCAGGTATCCTTAAAAACGAAACATGGTCTAAAAGTGTAATAACACTTACGAGCCGAGTTTGAGGCTTTCAGAGGACGCAGACCAACGCTTGTTTCTACCCCGGGCTTTTCTTCCATCTGCAGACTGGACCAAGACCAGAACCACGACCACAACCAGCGGCGCCAGAGCGACATAGGACGACATCACAAAGACCAAATCCTGCAACGCAACAGCGCGCGGCCACACGAGACATGTTCCGGCAGCCGCAGAACTATGAGCCAGCATCACTAAGACTCGCTGCACGCAGAGGAGAGAGCTCTGATTGGTCTCCTGACTCCTCCTCGTGAGCAGCATCAGCACCAACACTTGACACACAACCGCGACAGCTGGGACGTATGGGATTGACTAAAGGCCACAGTGAGTCCGGCGTGGGCTCTGACCCGGGAGTTAAGTCGGGACACAAGCATGAGGTAATGAGTGTGCACTGAGCAGCAGTGCCCTTCACTGTTACACCCTTGGGATATTAGGCAGTAAAATAGTCCCTGTTGTCCCAATACTAGTTTGCCCAAAATAAAACATAAAGAAACTCATTATTGTCCATAGTACGTGAAAATAATTACGCCAATCACAACCATGATTTGTTTATTTTTTGTACCCTAGATGGCTAGAAACATGACGTGTTCAAATTAAAATATAGTCTAGAATATTGAAAAAGACAGAAGTTAACAATCAATCATCCATGATCCAGAAGAAGAAGAGTGATCCAGTGGCTCAAATATCTCATTTCTGAAACACAACAGAAGGTCTATGTGACAGGGCCAGTAGCACAGCGCATACTTTGTATGAAATTGGTTGTGATAGGGAGGATTTTATTTAAGGTCCCAGAATAATAGAAGAACAATACCAGAAGAAAACACTGCATGAGTCTAATCCACTGTTTGTTTTTGTTAAAGCAGCAAAGCAGAAAATCTCTACAATTCTATCTACAATTTGGAATTCTGTTGTATGTAAAATTTTATTTTGAACTGTCTGCAACATTTCCTATAAATGATCATGTGTAGAGGACTACGTATACAATAATGTAATAGGTTTTTATCATTTATTCTAAGAGAACATTTGAAATCAACCTTGTTTTTCTGAGCAGCGTGTTTGAGGTTCTCACAGTGACAATGTCAGCGTAAAGTAAAAAGTCATAATATTAACATCTCTAAAAAGTTAAGCTGGGTGCTCGCCAGTGGTGCATTGGTTTAAGGCGTTGCACATATGTGGTGGTTCCCACCTCTGCATCATTGGTTCGCCTCCCATCCTCGATCATTTGCCGAATGGCTCAACATTCTCTCTCCCCATCCCACACTACTGCTGTTCCTTTTTTTGGATTATTCCAAAACCAATGTTCATTCAGTTAAAATGATGAATGGTATATTTGTTTACAAAATACAGGTTCAATGCAACAGCCAGAGAGAATGATAGGTGCATAAAAGCAGCTAAAAAGTCCCACATAACCATTTCACCAGCTGTTCATTCATCACTTTTAATTAACTAAAGATCGAAGAGCACTGTATTAAAAGAGCTGTGTGGAGCTTCAGTTCATATAAATTTGACAAAGTTCATAAAATGAATGTTGACCCAATTGAGTCAATGGAGCATTGTCACAGGTCCAAATCCAGCCTGTAGTCCTGAGCTAAGTAGATCCTGCGGAAGATGAGTGTGGCCAGGGCCAAAGTGAGCAGCACAATGAGCACAGCAGAGCCCGTACGGCTGTCTGGAGCTTGGCGGGGGACAGTGAAGGCTGCACGGCTGGGCTCTCTCTGGGCTTGACGATTCTGCTGCTGCCGCCGCTGCCGGGGGCTCAGGGGCCTCCCTGGGGCCGCCGTCAAGGGTTCCACCTTTAAACAACACACCAGACAATCCATGAACTGCCCACAAAACATCAGCCAAATGAGGGGTTAAAGATGGAAAATTCAATTCAACACAATGTTTACATTGTCAAATGCCTAACTGTCGCCTACCTTTAAGTCAGTTACTATGCTAAAGATAAACTAATTATATTTCCAGCCGTCTGAAACATGAAAGTGTGATTGCAACACACAGTTTTCTTGTCTTTGTTAGCTGAAAATGGTTCATTAGGCAAATAACATTAAGATAGCAGGCCTACTGTAACCCTCACTGAAATGTTGAGATTTGATTAAAGCAATCATTACCAAACTTTGCTGTGTTGTGGCCCCCTTATCAACACGACAATCCCTTTGGGCCCCCCAAAAAATAATGTATCTATTTTCAAAAGTATGTGATTATTTTCTTTTTTAATAAACAATAAAAAAAATAGAAATAGTAATGACTGTAGCGGCACATAGAAGCTCAATTTTTAAATTATGTTTGTTATGTGGACAAGCTCCCCTGCAGTGCCTCTGAGGCCCTCCAGGGGAGTGGGGGGGGTTAATGTAAACTGAAACTGCACTTGTAGTAATAATTAGACATTACCTGCTCTGGGGGGGCCACCTCAGGTTCAGGAGCCAGGGTAACAGGTTCGTCCTCGGGGGCTGCAGGTTCAGGCGAGGGGGGCACAGTTTCAGGTAGGGAGGGGGCAGGTTCAGGGAGGTCCCTTACGACTGGAGCAGGTGAATTATCCTCGCTGGGCTGTCTGGACACACTTGCCTCGGCCTGGGGAACATGTTGAACAAAGAAAGTCTCTAGATGTTGCCAGTGCTGTGATTATCATGAAATATTAAATTACAGTTTGCTACCAAGCTCACAGAAAAGTCGAGGTCTGCCTCTGACTCCTGTGAAACTCAGATGAGACTACAGGTTCTACCTTGAAGCTGATTTGCTGAGCCAGTTCTTGAGCCTTTTGGACCTCGGGGCTCTGGCTGCTGTTGGAAGAGACGGTCAGGAGGACAGAGCGCATGGAGCAGCCACACGTCTCACAGCAGAAGTCCTGGGATCTACAGCACACAACAGCACAGGTCACTTCAATTCAAGCTGTATCTCGCTACATTGGTCAAAATATAAATAAAATTCTGATACACATCAGATCAGAAGAACAAAGACATGATTATTTTAATAATACTAATCTAGAAACATATTATTTCATTAAACTAAACTATGACAGTGCTCGGCGGAGGTGCAGTGGTTTAAGCTGGTGCATGTGTGGTTTCATGGGTTTGCTTCCTGGCCTCAACCATTTGCTGAATATCTGTAGCCTCTCCTTTAGGAAAAAAAATCATGATCTTTTTTTAACAATAATTATTACAAATGACTGCCATAAAGCAAAGAGTTATATTGTTTCAAAGCACACACCCATTGTCATCCGTAGGGTTATACTTTAATTAAAAACTGGCAAAAGAAAAAATATATTATTTATATTATTTATTATATTTACAGTCGTATGAAAAAGTTTAAGCACCCTGATCATGTGCAAGATTTTCCTTTATAAATCATTGTTTGGATCAGCAATTTCAGTTAAATATATCATATAGTAGACAAACACAGAGATCTTTGAGAAGTGAAATGAAGTTTATAGGTTTTACAGAAAGTGTGCAATAATTACTTAAACAAAAATAGGCAGGTGCATAAATTTGGGCACCCCAACAGAAAAATTATATCAATACTTAGTAAAGCCTCCTTTTGCAGAAATAACAGCCTCTAAACGCTTCCTATAGCTTCCAATGAGGGTCTGGATTCTGGTTGAAGGTATTTTTGACCATTCTTCTTTACAAAACATCTCCAGTTCAGTCAGGTTTGATGGTTTCCGAGCATGGACAGCCCGCTTTAAATTGCACCACAGATTTTCAATAATATTCAGCTCTGGGGACTGAGATAGCCATTCCAGAACGTTGTACTTGTTCCTCTGCATGAATGCCTTAGTAGAATTTGAGCAGTGTTTAGGGTCATTGTCTTGTTGAAGTAACCAGCCCCGGCGCAACTTCAACTTTGTCACTGATTCTTGAACATTGTTTGCAAAAATCTGCTGATACTGACTGCAATCCATGCAACCTTCAACAACAAGATTTCCAGTACCTGCACTGGCCATACAGGCCCACAGCTGATGGAACCTCCACCAAATTTTTACTGTGGGTGGCAAGTGTTTGTCTTGGAACACTGTGCTCTTCTTCCACCATTATGTCCAAAAAACTAAATTTTAGTTTCATCAGTCCACAGCACCTTATTCCAAAATGAAGCTGGCTTGTCCAAATGTGCTTTAGCGTACCTCAAGCGACTGTTTGTGGCATGTGACTGTCGCATTACTCTCCCATACAGCAGCATCTTATGCAAAGTGCACTGAATAGTTGATGCACAGTGACACCATCTGCAGCAGGATCATGTTGTAGGTCTGTGGAGCAGTCTGTGGGTTGAATTTGACCGTTCTCACCATCCTTCGACTCTGCTTATCTGAGATTTTTCTTGGCCTGCCACTCCGGGCTGTGCCTGTGGTCTTCCATTACGTTTCCACTATGTTCCTCACAGTGGAAACTGACAGCTGAAATCTCTGAGCTAGCTTTTCGTATCCTTCCCCTAAACCATGATGTTGTACAATCTTTGTTTTCAGGTCATTTGACAGTTGTCTTGAGGCTCCCTTGTTGCCACTCTTCAGAGAAGAAGCAAAGAGGAGAACAACTTGCAACTGGCCACCTTAAATACCCTGTCTCATGATTGGCTTCACCTCTGTATGTAGGTCAAGGGTCAATGAGCTCACCAAACAAATGTTGTGTTCCAATAATTAGTGCTAAAGGTATTAAAATCAATAAAACAACAAGGGTGCCCAAATTTATGCACCTGCCTACTAAGTAATTATTGCACACTTTCTGTAAATCCTATAAACTTCATTTCACTTGCTATATGCTGCTATACTGCTATATGATATATTTAACTGAAATTGCTGATCCGAACAACTAATGATTTATAAAGGAAAATCTTGAAAATTATCAGGGGCGCCCAAACTTTTTCATATGACTGTATGGAATATTCTTCTACCAATAATGCAAGCATTTTTATCTGTCCGTTGTAATCATGGATGTATTAAATGAACTGTCTGTGGTCCCAGATTGATTTGTGGCCGTGCGAGGTACTGCAGCCTCTTGGAACCAGCCTTTTTCTAAAATTGCATATTATAATTGCAGACAGTACTGAATTATTATCGGTATTTAAATAAAATAGAAGGAAATGTTCTTTTCTACCGTTTCTAAAATCACCGAAATTACCGTTTTTATATGAAGTGGGGGATTGTCGTCACGTGGCGCCCTAAAGCAAAGATGGCAGCCTCCGTTTCAGGAAGTAAAACAAAGATGGCAGCCATCGTTTCAGGAAGTAAAACAAAGATGGCAGCCATCGTATCAGGAAGTAAAACAAAGATGTCGGCCTCCGTATCAGGAAGTAAATGCGGAAGTAAGAAACTTTTTTGGGGTCATGCGCCAATGAGCACACTCCATAGGGATAAACAGGACGGCCATTTTGGATTCATCTTCCAGGTTTTATTATAGTTCTATGGTTGTAATGCTACACATATTTTTGAATCTACAGAAGAATATTATCATCTTTTCTACTGGTAGAAATTTTAGTGATTTGAGTTCCACTGTGGAGTCCTCGAGACTTGAAACACGCAAACTGAAATTGGTGATGAAATCAGACTTCGAGGGAACACAAGGATGGATTGCTTTATTTTCCTCAACATACATATATACCCCTTCATAATTTGCACGCACGCACGCTGAGGATGAGAGTGGATGATGGGGAGTGGGGGAGGAGCGTCTTGGAGTGTTTTGGAGGGCGTGTAGCGACAGGTCTGAGAGGCAGAGCCTGAGGATGATTGAACCATTTTTTGGGAGATCCTGGACTGGATTTCATTGCAGTTGTAGTACAAGTTCCTTTATGACCATTACCTCTCTGCTACTGTGACCAAAACCACAGATACAGTCATGGCAGAAAATGCCCCATTTCTTCCAGAAAAATATTGGAATTACACATGTTTAGTTACACACATGTTCATGTGTGTATTGGAATAACTGAAAAAAAAATGGGCAAAAAAATGGGCTAGTCAAAATTAATAGCACCATTAACTTAATAAATGGCAAATGTCACATTTTCATGGTTGGATCTTAACAAGGTTCCAAGTAGAGCTTCAATATGAAACAAGAAAAGAGAAAAAAAAAGCCTGAGTAAACATTGAAAACAACAAATAGGTCGTTCTGCAGCTGATCGATTTGTGTTTGTGTGTGTGTGTGTGTTTATTTAGCTCTACTTATAACCTTATTAAGATCCAACCATGCAAAATGTGACTTTTGCCATTTATTCAACTGGTCTTTAACTTTTGATCGGGACTGTAGTTGGTTGCACACCCTTTTGAAAAAATACACTCAGGCCTGTATAAATTGGGACATCAACACAATTCTGATATTTTTGCCTCTATACACCACCACAATGGATTTCAACTGAAACAAACACGATGTGCTTTAAGTGCAGACTTTCAGCTTTAATTTGAGAATATTTAGATAGGTGGTGACACTACCACCACCTACTTCACAGATGATGTGGCATGCTTTGGATCATCCGCAGTTCTTTTTCTTCTCCAGAGTCGTCTCTTCTCTTCCATCAGTCTGATACAAGTTGATTTTTATCTCATCTGTCCATAGGATGTTCCAGAACTAAGAAGGCTTTTTAGATGTTGTTTGGCTCCAAGTTTAATCTGGCCTTCCTGTTTTTTACATATTTGTTGTACATACTCAGATATGTGTGTGTCAAAGTCAACAATCAAGAGTTCACCAACCTCCTGGAGAGTGTGCTTGATCTGGCCAACAGTTGTTACCCGTGGTCTTCCGAGTCTTTTTGTGTTGCTAGTTCAACAGTGTGTTCTTTCTTTTTGAGAATTATCAAAACAGTTGATTTGTCCACACCTAATATTTTGTTTGTTTGTTTTGATTTTTAAGCCTAATGATGGATTGCTTCACTGATAATGACAGCTCTCTGGATCTCATATTGGCCCTCTTTCATCAAAGTTGTGTACGCCAAAATGTGGGTGTATGCGTGGTGTATGGCCAAATCGCTGCACCACCCGACATTCATCAACATGAACTTTGGTGTATGGTGTGCTAAAAGGCTATGCCAAATCGGGAGGTGGTGTACATTTACACCAATGTCAACCGAACACAGGAATGTGGAGAAAAACATAGATTATGATCATTTCACCCATGATATGTTGGTCGATTACATTTATCACAACATATTTAATCAAAATCAGCATCAACCATAAAAGTACAGCATGAATCGACTTTTGGATAAAACTCGTGCGCATCAGCTTGGACCCTGGGTCACGGCTCAGCAGTGGCCAACAGCGTTAATGCAAGTACTCACTGTTGCTGACTCTTTGGTCTGGATGGTCATGACATGGGTTTGGTTCTGGTTCTCTTCTGAGCGTTGGTTCAGGGGAAACGGAGACTCATTAGCCACGGACTCCAGTCCAGGTGGGTTCTCAGAAGCTGTTGGTGTGAGCGTCCCAGCACTGTGTCTGGTCCCGTGAGTGGTAGAGGGATTATGCAGCAGAACGGATCCAGAAAGGAACCAGAGCTTCTCCGCTGCTATATGCATTCATTTTCCGTGTTTTCTAATGAGCCACAATTCTTCGTTTCATGTGATTCTTTCTTTCCTTTTCAGATAAATGCTGCTTTTTGCCCTATTCCGTGCGTTTATGCAGTAAATCCTGTCAGTGAGCCCACTTGAAACATGAATATTTCAGGGCATTTCATGCAAATGACACTGGTTTTCATCCGCCGCATTAATCACCAGCTGTTCTGCGTTCATAAATGCCTCGTGCCCTCTTGCGTATTTCCAATATACACCCTAAATGTGCACCTTTTTCTGCGTAATGTTGATGAAGGAGGGCTATAGAGAGTTGACAGAAACAGATTCCAAATGCAAGAAGCACACTTGAAATGAACAGTAGACCTCTACTCCTTGTAAATGAGATACTGAGGGAATCTGACTATGGAACTGCTGAGCTGAGCTGCCCATTTGTTCCATTACTTTTGGTCCCTTAAAAAGTGGGAGGCATATATACAAACTGCTGTAATTCCTACACCGTTCACCTGATGTGGATGTAAATACCCTCAGATTAAAGATGAAAGTCCCCAGTTACATCTGGTTTGTTTCATTTCAAATCCATTGTGGTGGTGTTTAGAGCCAAAAAGATTATAATTGTGTTTATGTCCCAATATTAAACCATAATAAAAATATAACCATCAATAAGCTTATTACAACTCTCAATCAGAATTTTGGACCACTCCTCCTTTGCAAACTGCTCCAGGTCTCTCACATTGTAAGAGCGCCTTTTCCCAACGGCAATTTTAAGATCCACGGGTGTTTAATGGGATTGAGATCTGGACTCATTGCTGGCCACTTCAGAACCCTCCAGTGCTTTGCTGTCATCTATTTCTGGGTGCTTTTTGAAGTATGTTTGGGGTCATTGTCCTGCAGGAAGACCCATGATTTCGGTCGCAAACCCAACTGTCTGATGGAATATATGTATATATGTATGTATGTATATATATATATATATATATATATATATATATATACATACATATATACACATATATACACATATATACACATACATACATACATACATACATACATACACTACCGCTTATTCCCGTTCCCAGGGTGCGGGTGACTGGAGCCTATCCCAGTGACTATGGGCCTTAAA
Organism: Rhinogobius similis; assembly: GCA_019453435.1. Classification (NCBI taxonomy): domain Eukaryota; kingdom Metazoa; phylum Chordata; class Actinopteri; order Gobiiformes; family Gobiidae; genus Rhinogobius; species Rhinogobius similis. The sequence continues at coordinate 28,379,334 of CM033620.1, read as the reverse complement.
CGGGTACACCCTGGACAGTGGCCAACTCGTCAGCTGACACAGAGACAAAGACACTGACAGACAACCATTCACTCTCACATTCATACACTATGGGCAATTTAGAGTTTCCAATTAACCTACACAGTCATGTCTTTGGACGGTGGCAGGAAGCCGGAGAACCCGAAGAGAATCCACGGTAACACGGGGAGGACATGCAGACTCCACCCAGAGAGATCGTGTGATTATATATATATATAAATATATATATATTTAATCAGACAACTGGGATTTTTTTTTTTAATGGTAGTATATAATTGTCAAAAGAGAATATACAAAGCTATATCACAGTTTGACAGGAAACCTCATCATTACAGGAACAGATATTGTGTTAACAAATCACAAACTGTGGTCTTTATAACTGAAAACGATGAGTTGTGCCACAGCAGTGAATGAATACAAACCAACTAGACTCTACTCAGAACAAACATTACAAAGGTCAATCTTACTTTTTGGCCAGAGCTCGCCTCTCCTCGGGAGTATAATCCAGGGATCCAATTGCCCCTTCTCCCTTTGTTGGCATGAATCCGATAATGGCCAACAAGGCCGTTCGAACTGGAGAAAAAAATGTAATTATCAGTAAATATCTGTATGACCTGTGTGTGTGTGTGTGTGTGTGTGTGTGTGTGTGTTTGTGTATTTGTGTGTGTGTATTTGTGTATTTGTGTGTGTGTTTATGATCTTCCTCACAATGTGCTTGAGTCAGAGCTCAAGCACAATCTGTGACCCAGCTAGCACCAGTGTAAAAACCACTAACCGATTCTAATGGATATGACTTTGTGGTCCCCTACAGCTTAGTTTATACAGTCAGGTCCATATATATTGGGACATTGACACAATGCTAATCTTTTTGGCTCTATACAGCACCACGGTGGATTTGAAATGAAACAAACAACTGCAGACTTAGAGCTTTAATTTGAGGGTATCCAAATCAGGCAAATGGTTTGGAAATTAGAACAGCTTGTACATGTGCCTCCCACTTTTTAAGGAACCAAAAATAATGGTACAAATTAAAAATCATAAATCAAACCTTCACTTTTTAATACTTGGTTTCAAATCCTTTACAGTAAATTACAGCCTGAAGTCTGGAATGCACAGACATCACCAGACACTGGGTTTGATTCCTGGTGATGCGCTGCCTCTACTGCGGTTGTCTTCAGTTCCAGCTTGTTCTTGGGGCATTTTCCATTCCGTTTTGTCTTCAACAAGTGAAATGCATGCTCGATCAGATTCAGGTCATATGATTGACTTGGCCATTACATAACATTCCACTTCTTTGGCTTAAAAAAACTCTTTGGTTGCTTTCGCAGGATGCTTTGGGTCATTGTTCATCTGCACAGTGAAGTGCCGTCCAATGAGTCCTGAAGCATCTGGCTGAATATGAGAAGAGAATATTGCTCGAAATACAGAATTCATCTTGCTGCTTATGTCAGCAGTCACATCATCAATAAATACAAGGGAACCAGTTTCATTGGCAGCTGTACATACCTCGCCATGACACTACCACCACCTACTTCACAGATGATGTGGCATGCTTTGGATCATCAGCAGTTCTTTTCCTTCTCCAGAGTCGTCTCTTCTCTTCCATCACTCTGGTACAAGTTGATCTTTGTCTCATCTATCCATAGGGTGTTGCTCCAGAACTGTGAAGGGTTTTTTAGATGCTGTTTGGCTGTAACTCTAATCTGGCCTTCCTGTTTTTGAGGCTCATCAATGGTTTACATCTTGTGGTGAACCCTCTGTGTTTACTCTTCTCTTGATTGTTGACTTCGACACCTATACACCTCCTGGAGAGTGTTCTTGATCTGGCCAACTGTTGTGAAGGGGTTTTTCTTCCCAGGGAAAGATTCTTCGCTCATCCACTGGAGTTATTTTACTGTGGTCCTCCGTGTATTTTGGTGTTGCTGAGTTCAACAGTGTGTTTTCTCTTTGTGAGAATGATCCAAACAATGGATTTGTCCACACCTTATGTTTTTGTTATTTCTCTGATGGGCTTGTTTTGATTTTTCAGCCTACTGATGGCTTCACTGATAGTGACAGCTCTCTGGATCTCTTATTGAGAGTTGACAGCAACAGATTCCAAATGCAAAACGCACATGTGAAATGAGCTGTAGACCTCTGCTCCGTGTAAATGAGATACTGAGGGAATAACACACAAGGCCATGGAACCAATTTGTCCCATTACTTTTGGTCCCTTAAAAAGTGGGAGGCACATATACAACTGTTGTAATTCCTACACTGCTCGCAGATTTGGATGTAAATACCCTCATATTAAAGCTGGAAGTCTGCAGTTAAAGCAAATCTTCTATGTTTCATTTCAAATCCATTATGGTGGTGTATGGAACTGAAAAAATTAGAATTGTGTCGATGTCCCAATATTTATGGACCTGTCTATCAGTACAAATTTACTTAAAGTCCACAGCAACCCCTCCCTTCAGGTATTCTGCTACCCCCTTCCCTCAAAGAACAGAGCGGCAGCCGTATGTTTAGCAGATAGCGGTACACACCAACAACACAGAGTTACATACACTAGTTGCCCTTGTTTTCGGCTTCCTTTTGAAAATATGTTGTGGCAGAAAGTGCACATTTGAATGACCAGGAGGAACACCTCTTTTCACGCTTCCCAGCAATGACACAACTCGGGAAATGTGGCAACAGCCCACCATCAAAAAAAGTATGCTATGTTTGTTCACACTATTTTACCGAGGACTGCTTCTTCAACAAAAGCTTGTTCGACAATGGACAAGTAGAAAAACTGACTCTAAAAGGAGGATGCCAACAGTAAAGAGTAGTCCGGTGAGTAGACTGTCACTAGAATATGAAACTAATACAATATAAACGAACGCTTTGCATGAGTTGTACCAAACTGGTGCATCTTGTAATAGCATCGGTTTGATACAACAGAGTTGTTTTAGTGGACAGTTTGGACCTAAGAGGACACACATGGATTGTGTTGTGATGACAAGCTGAAAGGGGACTGACTTTGTACAGGGAAAAGGAGGAAGGGGAGATTCAGAGCATAGCGGAAGCAAAAGTGAAAAAGATTAAACTGTGTTTTCTGCTAATATAGCATTTTCATGTCAACAAAAGGTAAGACAGTGATCTATATGTGATATGTGTTAACTATTAATGACCCATTGAATTGTAATACCCTCTTTAATTTTTCCTTATAAAATTGAATGTAGTGGAAAAGGTGTGGGAGATTAAAGCCACTTTGTGCACTTACTACTCCACGATGGTTGCCATGTCTCTGGGTGGTGGCCAGAGATGCTCAAGCAAATTTTCTTCCCAACTTCAAATCTCCCATTTGGCTGCAGAAGAGCAATACAAGAAAATACATACAAATGAGTGTTAACAGCAGGTGAAGGATGTGGGAAAAAGGTAGTACATGTTGAGCTGTGAACTATGCTTCGCAAAGAAGTCGCGGCTACGGGAAAAATCTACTCAGAGCGGGGGTGTCATAGGCGGAGATGAGAAACTGAAGGGATTCTGACAGCTGCTAGCGCTTACAACGTCCCTGTGTATGATGAATATGGACATGCACATGTTTCACAACTGATATAATGTGACAACCACACACACACACACACACACACACACACACACACACACACACACACACACACACACACATATACATACAAACACACACACACATACATACACACGGGGGGTGAGGTCTTACAGTGAGGAGGATGATGCTGGGGGGCTTCATGGGGTACTCTGGAGGCAGCACGATCCGGCCGTGGTACACCCCCCCATCAAAGTCCGAGTCCGGGGGGCCGCGTACAGAGAAGTGCCACTCAAACAGGTTGTCCTAGTGGAGATACACAAGTCACATCACATCCATCAGTTCGAGCTCCTGAGGGGAGTGGTCTGTGGTGGGACATTGTGTACATGAGCCAGAGGGCTTCCAGGACTGAGCTGCAACAACCACCAGTGAATTGCCATAGACTCAACCCCTCAGTGCTTACAAAGCAACAAGTTACATTCCTTTTAACACTAGACATTTTAAGACATTACCTCATTGTTTTACTAAGAATCAAAAACAAATTGGTAAAAAAAAAAAAAAATACTTTCTTCAGTTTATTCTAATCACCAATTAATAATGACATTCATTCATTCATTTTCTACCGCTTATTCCCGTTAGGGGTCGCGGGTGACTGGAGCCTATCCCAGTGACTGGTGCCTTCTTCAGTTTATTCTAATCACCAATTAATAATGACATTCACAATAACAAAAATTAAACTAAAACTTTAAAGAAGACCTATTATGCAAAATCGACTTTTAGGAGTTTTCAATCATAATATAATTGTTTCTTCTTGTCATTAAACCATTTGAAGTTGTATTTAGAGTGATTCATTTGAGTAATCTTTACCACTACTTAACACCCATTGCCTGTACTTACCTAGTTCTGCTTTTTTTTTTTCTTAAACGCTGACACACGTACGATTCAGCAGCGTCATAAAGCCATTTTGGCAAAAATGAAAAAAATCCTCTGCTAACTTTTGTGAACTGCACCTCTCCAAAGGGCAATGTAACTGAAGTTGTTTTAGTTCAATATTGCAATTAAAGAATGTAATGATACACAGGTGTCGTAGATTAGTACTATATACAAGACAAAAGCATAGATATAGATATATTGTTTAACGTATGTGTTTAGAGAACATTCTTCAGTTGGTAAGGCTGAACAGACCTCAAGTGGCTGAGCGTGATAGTGTTCTGTGGGCTCTCTCAACTCTGCGGCTTCCTTCATCAGCCTCTTCACCGCTGCAGTCACAAAAAAACAAGAGTTGCTTCATCATAAAACAAGTGAACATAATTAAAGTGCATTAATTTAACCTGCACAATAATGGAAACAAAGAGTACTCTTGTATTTGTACAGCACATAGAACAGCACACATCTTATTTATTTATTTAGAAGGATAGCCCCTTGAGATGTAAAATCTTGTTTGCGAGGGGGTCCATAAAACGGTACAGATTACAAAAAGACAAGGGAGAAAAAATAAATAACAACAACAACAAACACGCAACATAACAGACAACATTCACACTAACATATAGAATCACATGGCTCTCTAAGTTTAGCACCCTCAAACTTAATTCACATTCAGTTTAAGTTCTCCAGTGTTTCCTCTGAGGGGCCCTCTGTACTGAGAGCAGTGGTCGGCTGTGGCCCCTGGGCGCTGGCTCATGGGTCCCTGGTGGAGGTTTGGCGTGTGCCTCATCTCTCCTCTGGGTCTTGAGTCTGTGTCCTTTGGCTGCAGGCGACTCTCTGCTCCTGGTGCAGACGGCTCCTCTGATGGCGCTCTCACAGCTGGGTCACCTGCATTCAGCTTTATGCCCATTATCTTAATGTATGCAGATATGCGTGAGTGTGTGCGAGAATGTGTGTGCCTGTGTGCGTGTGTACGTACGTGTATGTGTTTGTGTGGCAGTCTTAATGTGGGGATGGTGGTGGCGGGGTGGGTTCGGGGAATGTATTTAATACGTAAATTGGAAAGCACTTTGTGTTACAATTTCTGTATGAAAAACGCTTTATAAAGTCTGATTTGATTTGATTTGATGTCCAATACATACAAATTAGAGAAAGGACAAATTTGAGTCAAAAACAGGAGCGGATTGTTTATAGATGTTTAATAACTGATGCCTTAAATTGATGAAGAGATATAATGGATCGGATTGAACAGGGCAAGTTGTTCCCATCAATAGGGGCTTTGTGGCCAATTTACTTTTTTATTGCAGGAAACTGAAACGATAGTTGTTCCATGTTTCTTAGATCATCTGTAGATCTAAATGCAATCAGTATTGTTTTAGCTAAGGAGGCAACTTTAAGTAATAACATTTGAACACAAATTGGAAGAAAAGTAGCTGCCTTCTGGCAGTGAGAGAAAGCCAGTTCAGTGAAGTATACGTTTGACAATGAAACGTACTGTAAAGACATCGTAACACAAACCTGAATAAACATCTAATGATCAAAGATTAGTTGCTGTAGTTCTCTGATATCCGCATAATCAAGTATCGGTAAAAGGAACTGTGTAGCTATTATTTTCCTCATTTGTAAAGTAAAACGATGAATACATGAGTATAGAGTCCTTAGACGATGACATTTTCTGAATCAACGTGAGCCTTAAAATTAAATTGGGAATCTAGAATAAGAGCAAGATATTCAAACTGATCTACTTTTACAACTGGAGATCCATCAATAAAGTTAATACAATAGTTGCTGAGTTCTAGATTGTTTTTATTATTAAATAGCATGTGGTAGGATTTCTTCGTATAGTGTAATGATTTGTTATTGTTGAACCATTTTTTAATCAGAATGAAATTTGACTGCAGTGATCTTTGAATTCGGGCAATATCATTACCATCATAAATGACTGTATCATCTGCATATCTGTGTCTCTCCTTTCAGGTTCTGAGTATAGTTACTGGAAGATGACAGAGCTTATACACATTATACTGCAGTGATGTCCACATGCAGCGTCCAGGGGTCAACTGTTGCCTGTGGTTTGGTTAAACAAATCATGAAACATCTGGTGGCATTAATGATGTGTCCAGGCAAACAAACATTCAGACCTTCAGTGTGTACGGTTTATAATTAGTGCCTTCAAGTCAGAGGCCATGGTTCATCTCAGTTTGAAACGATTTGGAGGAGATCTGCTAGCGTAAGTGGATTTAGCATATGGTGTCATTTACCAAACTAATATCGTTGGACCATGACTTTGTTCATTTTTTTATGTGTCAGAAAAGTCAGAAGTGGCCCGTCGGCTGAAAGTGTTTGGAGGTCCTCTCTGAGCAGAGTCATAATCCGGCTCTCACATCACATTATGTAACATGTGAGCCACAAGAGGTTATCCACAGTGTAAGCAGGGAGATGGGATGTTGCGATTTCTCTGGCATGAGCAATGGGCTCAAATTCACACAGAGGAAAATGTGGAGCTTTTCTCAAATAAGGAAAACTGCCAAGTATATTCAGAAAATACAATCTTCAATTTCGAGGCTGGTAAATAATACATATTGTTTTAAAATATCTAGAGTTTAGGAGACAGGTCAGAATTCTCTAGTAAAAGTTGCTGTATAGTTGTCAAATTGCAGATTAGTTGACCTGGTCTATAGTTCATATCTCCCAATAGTTTCAGAAAGTGGTGCAATATTATTCAACCCCAACTTAATTGTTGTCAGCTAAAAAGACTTTAGCCATAAAAAACAAAACAACACAAAACCAACTCTTACTAGTATAGCTAAAATAATTGCCAGCTAATTTACTAATTGAATAATAGTTAACTGGTCAATATAAAGCTTTCATAACTGGCCATGAGCTGAAAGAACACATTTTATGTCTTAACTGACAATTGCATGAAAATGATGGGGGGAAATGTGTAAATTGATGAAAACACACTTTTGTCCATAAATGTACTCCACCAGGATCCTCAAACTGCTTCACTTCAGGTCAAATTTAGTAAAAATTATTTCATCAAGTGACTGCGTTCAGAACAACTGATGGATTGATCAAAAGAAAAATCCCTAGACTAAGTGATTAGCAAAAAGATCGTTAGCTGTAGTCCTACATAATGGGCAAACCTATAAACAAGACGTTGAAGCCCGTATTATGACATCTAGAGACACAGCCATTTCATAAGTTTCAGCTTTTCCTTTTATTGGTGATATCTCAGGACTTTTGCCCATTCAAAGTGCCCATATAATAATAATAAGAAGAAGAAGAAGAAGAAGAATGTACATGAATAGGACTTTTTTCACTTTGAAACCTATGGATTATTTAAATCCTAGTATTCTCTGAGGGCCACATTATCAGAATGAAGAAGTGAAAGTGAAACAGTCTATGATAAGAACTGAGACTGTGGGAGGTGTACACACCTGCTCACCTAAATGAGACGTGGCATAACCTCAATACTGTCTTTCCATTTCAAATCTATGTTCTGTGCTACAGAGAGCAACACAAACTCATAAACGTCTATTACAAAAGCCCACATCAAACTCTCCATCTGAAGTAACGATTATAATAACTGCTAATGCTCCATATAGTAATTACATTCAAGGTACTTTGTTATTAATTAAGTTAATTAGTGGGTTTCTCCAACTCTGTATTGGGTCAAAAATATCGTAAAACTAAAACTCTGAAATGTAGTTAGCGATGATCCTATTAAATCGTTTGATTTGGAGCAGCCAATTCAGTAATGTATTAGCAGTGATCACGATAAGAACAAACCTAACAGTTAACGTTAAGCCCAAGGTTAATGAACTAGCTAACGAACTAGTGGTGGCTAGTAAATGTTGCCACAATAAAGCGCCAGTTGACAGCTTCTTAAATGGACTGAAGCCATTGCCAAGAGGTTTAAATGACAGTTACAAACAGCTCACCTGGACTCTTAAGGTTGTATTTACGCTCCATGTTAGAGGCCATTTCCCCGGCTGCAGGTGATCTTTGGGCTGGTGCTAGCGAGCTAGCTAGCTGTAGACGTTTGCAGTTAGCAGAGCTAGCTTGTGTTTTGGTTTTAGGATTAAATACGATGAAGAGACTCTTTACGCCTCCGCCCCCGTGCCGAACACACGCAATGTTTTAAACCTGAGTTTTAACTTATGGTCAATCAATTCTACCGAAACTACAGAGCCTGACGTAAGCTAGAGAAACGTAAACAGGAAGACGATGACGTCCTTCATAATAAAATACTTTTTTTTTTTTTTTACTTCGCAAGTTTTTCCTATTGATTACATTGAAATTTGATGTGAAATTTTCAATATGTACATTCACAAAATACATGATAATTTCTATTAGACCGAAGAACTTGTCATGTTACATGAAAAATAATCATTTTAACAATTTTTATTTTAGCAGCTCGGTATTTAACTTACTTTTTATTTAAATAATTGGTCATACATATAGGGTCAAAAAGTGCTGTTTAAATTTTTCAACCATAAAAACACGTAAAGGAAATCCTGCTGCTGGCTATAGTGAAATGGGACTATGAAGAGGCAAGATATGTTTCTATTAGGCTTGTTGATATTAATAAAATATAATTAAATAATTAGTTATTAAATTAAATAATTAAATTAAACAGTAAAATAATGTTATATAAAAATTTTATTCTATTTACCTAAGCAAAAATGTCACCTTTAATGAATTGTGGAAAATGGAGCGTTTCACCCTACAAAAACAGTAGCCTGATATATAATGAGAGAAAGTGAATAAACAACACACAACGTACCAGAGAGAACGCATTGTAAATATGATAGAAGTCTATAATAGATGTGATTAACAGATGAAAGGCCCCACTCAGCCTCAAACCAGAACAAATAAGTGCAAAATGACCATAATGAAACAACATAACAAAAGTTGGATGCTAAATGTGAGACTAAAAGGACACAATGTCTTTGCTCAAAGCTACTTTACAATTGCTCATTTCAAACTTACAAATTGTGCACTTTGGAAGGACACATGCATCACTTGTGCATCACTGAGTCAGGGAATAGTCACAGTTGTGCGTGTACAGAGCAGCCTACAAATATTTGAGTGAGAGTACTTTGCCTATAGTGTCAATTAGGATTTGTGAAACAGTGCAATATGGACATATATATTTTATTTGCTTGCCTAAGATTTACGCTAATTTAACTTGCATGACTTTTTGACTTAAATAGACTTATTTAAGATAATTTAAGAATTATTAACACTAAACCTTGCCAAAAGTCTGTACCGTTTATTCATTTATACATTTTATTTTTATTACTCACTTATATTTCAACTCACTACACAATTCAACTTATTTTAAAATGCTCATCGTGGTTAAAACAAAAGAGAAATGTTTACAAGGGTATCACAGGAAAGAACTACTAAGCCATGATAGACTTCAAGTGGTAGCTTATCTGGAATTTTCTTTGTCTTAGAAGTAAAAGATTTGTTTTTCAAAAGACATTTTAAAACACAGGGTCCCATGCCTTTGAATGTGGAAGGTCATAGGCCTAGTAACTTTATATTTAGATAACAAATTTCTAGCTATTGGTTTTGGCAAGAAGGGCACTCCAAATGTGATATGTAACAATATAACAATAGTCGATGTAATCCCTCATTCATCCAGAAGTGTTCCATCGTAGAAAAGGTTTCAAAGGTCATCATCTGGATGCTCTTTTGAAAATCAAGATGTTTCAACTTCCATTCAGAAGTCATTTTCAATCAGCAGAGCTGGTCTGAGAACTTATATGCTACTCTGAGCTGTGAAAGCCCTGCCTACAGGGAGGAGTCCCTCATAATAACCTGTCTTGGTTAAGCTATTTGTTGCCCTGCCTAGTTTCACCTGAAACAAATCTTTGTTATGTTAGCCTTTTATTCTATTGTCCTATTGTTAGCTGGCTGTTGCTGTTGAGTACCTGATTAGCATGTGACTGGTCCATAGACTTGGACCAAGGTGTTAGAAGGCTGTCATAGATCTTTGCTAAATTTAATCTTAAATCACCATTTCGGTTTAGAGAAGGGTTCTCTTTTTTCACAAAAATGGTTTCCTTCACTCCCCTTTCAAACAAATTCTTCTCTCTGTTCAAAATCTTCACCTCACTGTCTTCAAACGAATGGTTTCTTACTTTCAGGTGCAGATGGACTGCACTTTGCAGTCCACTTGTTGCTGATCTTCTGTGCTGGTACAGCCTTTTGTGCAGAGGCTGCTGTCAACCAAACTTAACTAGGCCAACTTATAATTGGCTACTCTGCCTGTCAATCAAACCCGGGAGCAAGTCCTTTGTCACAGTACTGTTTCACCTATGTACCACTCTTTGCAACTGTCCTCATTGCACTCTATCAAATATAATACATTGCTCTGTTTCTGTGTCAGCATCTTATCTGGGTGGACCAGTTTCTGTCTTAAAGTGTTGCCCGGGAATGTCATGTTGTCTAATCCTTTATAGTTTCTCAGCCAGGCCTGCAAAATAGGGGACATAGACACTTCTTCTTGGTTATATTTCCCCTTTGTTCCCTGTTTTGTGGCTCTTTTGGCTTTGCTGAAGGCACATTTTGGGTAACCACAAGCTGAGAGGGCATGCTGAACATGTTTCGCCTCCAACCTTCTTCTCCTCTGAGCTGATGGGCACTTTGTGGGCTCTGTGTAGTAATGTCCTGATCACACCCAGATTGTGCTGCAGTGGGTGGTTAGTGCCGAAAAGTAAGTATTGATCTGTATGGGTGGGTTTCCTGTATACTTCTGTCTGGAGCCTGTTGTCCTCCCCTCTGATTGTGGAACAATCAAGAAAGGCCAAACAGTTGTCCTTAGCGTCCTCTCGGGCAAACTTGCTGTCATTGTTCTTGGAGGTGTGCCCAAAAATGAGGTCTGCACATGGAGTAGTTTGAGAAGAAGGCCACATTTCCTTGATGGTTATTTAATTAAGCATTCAGACACTGCTCATTTTTCCTGGTATTGGTCAAATGTAGGTAAAAAAAAACTTTTAGAAAACATTTAGATAACTCTTAACGGACATAAGACCAAACTGATGTGGAGGGTTATATTGATGCAAACAAAATTGCCAAAAAAATTGACTAAATGTACCTGTCTTCACCTTAAGAGGCAAATATCACTTGGAAGCACAAAAATGTGCCTTGACGCAGACGAAGGTTGGAGGTCAAAAACTGCTATTAATGGGACTAATCCCATCATACGTGTATTTTATGAATCTTGATCATCATAGTCATGTTGAGCTCTGTGTCATCTGTGTCTCCTGAGTTCACTACTGTAGCCATGTTTTGTGGTAATAAAGACTGTTCGATAGGTGGCGCAAACGCCTAAATTATAAACGGGCCAAAAAAAAAAACAACAACACCGTAAACTGCAAACTTTTTTGCCATTGGAGGTTCACTGTGCAGACTGGATTACACTGGTGGTGTGCGTCCTCAGGGTTTTCCAACTCTGTGTAACTGAATCATGAATTTTATAATGTAGTGTGTGTAATGCTCTATGTAATGTAACCCTCTAAATGTAGGACACCTAGGCCTAACTGATTATGACGTGAAGTCATGGATCTATAGCTATATGTTCAGTTTTAATACCCCAAATATGAATGCATGGAAAAAACATTGACCTATACTTTGAGCGTATACCTATACTAAACGGACTGTGAGGGATAATCATAATTTGAAAAGAAAAAAAAAGTTCGATTGATGAATGAGATTCAGTAGAAAGTTAAACCCAGTGTCAGGACAGCAAGGTGCACAAAACCTCACAACAGATGCTCTACCCTCCTGATTTTTAAGTGGACCAGGTCATAGTACTCTGGTACAGTGTGAGTGCGCGCACTGGTTCCACCCTCCGTGCGTCAGGACGGGCGCGCGCTGACGCGAAGGATTTATGTGGAACTCTCCCTCTGACAGATTAAAGCCGCAGTCCGTGCACACTGCAGGGTATGTCCGCGACAGCAGAGTGGGACGCGGGCCCGGACTGAGCGGCCCCTGTGAGAGCTTTGGCAGGTGTGTGGAGCTCTGTACGGCCATGCACACGGATGTGCTCGTATTTATCCTGCTCCTTTTGGGACTGATGGCCAGCGGCCAGAAGCGCGCAGGAGCCCCTCTGCAGCCCTACAGACATGTCAGGTGAGACCTCTCACATGAACCAGTATCATCAAGCAGATTGTAAACTATGAATCAGAAGGATATGGAGGCAATATGACAGTGTGTGTGTGTGTGTGTCTGTAAAATAGCCTCGGCTCTTTAAGATGGGAGTTGACAGTCTCTTTTGCTGTGACAGGATTTAAAACTAAGTTTAATTATTAATTTATCATCATGCTTTGCTAAACAATTGTGCATGCTCATACCTGTTGCATTAGGCACAAAAGGAAGCAGACTCATTCATCAACTCCTGATGATGTTCTGCGTCTACATAATGGTTCCTCAGACACATATTGAGCTTCTGTTTTCTTGTCTTCTGTTGTAAACATGCAGCTTGTTTTGTGATAATGGTGCAATACAGTTCATCTGTTGGCATTTCATCTTTTGAGATCACATTTAGTCTGTTCAGGTTGTCATTCACTTTACGAAACTTAATTACTGTGACATTTCTCTGAGGCTCTCTCTCTCTCTATATATATATATAGATAGATAGATAGATAGATAGATAGATAGATAGATAGATAGATAGATAGATAGATAGATAGATAGATAGATAGATAGATAGATAGATAGATAGATAGATAGATAGATAGATAGATAGATAGATGGTCACCTGTTAAAAGCCACAGTCTGATTTTCAGTTAAATATGAAGTAATTTCTGTTTTGGACAATTATATTTCATATCACAACACTAGCTTTCTTATCACTGAACTTGGCATCAACTCAATAGGCCTACAAAGCACCATCATTTGCATCACTTGCCTACAGTGCACTGGTGGATGAGCTACAGTAAAAAGGTGACATGTGCCTGTTTGAAAATCACTTATTCTGATGATGTAATCTAATCTGACTGTGATAATGTGCTTTCTGAATTATTGCTATTGTTGTTGTGGTGAGAGTTGATCCTTGAAAAATGAAGAACAGCAATTAAAAGCATTTTGGGGAAGCACAAAGGTGGAATATGCTGGAACTGGTTTAATCCTGTAGTATTTGTCTTTATACTAGGCATCTGTCGACAAAATCAAATTTGAGAAGCTTAGGCCATCTGACGATTCACTCAGAGCTGTTTACAACTGCCAGCCAGGGTTCATCTGCTGCACTTTTATTGTTCACCCAACTCCATTATGATGAGATGGTGTTTAAATGATGTGTTATGTGTGTGCTGTAACTGTCACTGTGGTATATTACAGAACCAGGCCTTGAACACAATGGTGAACATTACTTTGAAGCTTTGTATAATTATGGTGTGAGGTTGAAATTAAATCTGAAAAAATGTACAGCTCCACTTGTAACAGTCACAATCAGCATAGACAGTTTAGACATATCCACTTCATACAACAACCTAGATACTTGTCAATCCCTGTGACTGGCACATGGCTCTGCACCTCACTTCGACAGCTCAAGAAATGTATGCAATTGGTCTATCAAAGAACATGTCAAGGATGGACAAAACCATCTCCACTGTTTAGGGTGTACAACACCATATAGCCAACTCTAATCAATTCATCGTGGAATAGACCACAGTTGTACAATCTGAAGTAGAGGTAGAAGAACTATTACAATTGTTGTAGAATATGAATGGAAAGGGTGTTCATTAATTTAAAAAAAATGGCAGCAAAAATATTATTAATAATAATAGTTTACAGTGAAAACTTCCTGAATGCATTCCTCTTGCGCATAACAATTTTCTGTAATACCTGAACCTCAACCAAGACATGTTTGTGTAAGTTTAAGTCATAGTCGTTATTATTCAGGTCACAATAGAAGAACTAATACAGCATTACATTTTTTCTCACAAATATGGCAAGAATAAAATGTTATATTGTGGCTTCCCTACTCGTAACTCAAAGCTCAGGAGTCAATCAGCAACATAAAGTACTTTATCCTGAAAGTGGCTATGAGGTATAAAAGGACAGTTTGGCGTGGCAGTCCAGGGACGTGCAGTTCACAAACAATTGCTAAAGAGTCACAGCAATGAAGAGGCACTTACCGCTGTGAGCTAAACTGAAAATTGAACCCTCAGAGCCATTTGAGTGTCCCAACGTCCTGAATTGCCTAAAGGTCCATCAGGGGCGCAGGCTCTGAGCAGTCCTGATCTTTGACATGTTATCAGGCCTATAGCAATTGGTCCTTCAAATGTCCTGAGCTGTGGCTGTGAGCAGACCGTACTGTGCTGTTACATCTATAAAACTGTGAGAACAGTTGCACAGGCTCCAACTAGTGCAGTGCATAATGCCATTCTGTCTATTGAAATCTCATCATCTTGCTTAGTGCCATTGGTTATGATGTGATGAGGGGCATTTGAAGTGAAAATGTGACAAATTACTGTGCAAGTACCAGACTATAAGCTTTACCTTTTGTGGGACATGTACATCAACAAAGAGTAAATGCACAATGAAACAGAGCTCCCTGATGTCCTGGTTTTCTATTTCTGTGTCAATGTGTACAGAATGTGATCTATATTTTAATGCTTCATATGACCACATTCTTTGAAGAGCTTATCTAAAAGATCTAAAAGTTATTCCAGGGGACATGGACATTACATAAGTCAATTGTGTAATTTGGTCTTTGTTTCAGGTCAAAGAGGGAGATGGCGTCATCAGAAGAGTCTGGTGGGAAGGTTGGCAGGTAGGAATAGAGTTTTTGGTCCAATTAGAGCCATCTTCTTCAGATTAAACTGGACTTAGAGCCGCAGTCGACATTTTAATCAGACTATTGTGTGCAGCGTGTGGCGGGCTTCTTCCGTGTATTTGACTAAGCCCAATATAATCCATTCTTATCCTTCAGAATTAGGAAATTCATAAGATTATTGTCCTGTGATCCACAAACACAGTGACAGCAGAGTACTAACTGTTAGTGAAGGCTCAGGTGTTCCCGGGTCAGGAGTTCTCTGGAGTTGTCTAGTGATTTTGGGAGTTCAAAAGAGTTCAAAGAAGATCTTCAGTGTTTCAGAGTTTGTAAGAGTTCTCAGGACTTAAGACATTTTAGATAGATCATTTGAGTTTTAGTGAGTCATTCAGTTTGATTCAGGGATGCAGAAGGACTTTTTCTTACATATAATTTTCTTTGTTCATTAGTGACTAGTAGTAAATGTTTGGGTGTCCATTTCAGCCCTGTCAATAAGCGAAGTCCAGACATAACCAAAGCATGGGGCACCAAATCAGAACATCTGCTGAGGATCAATGACCACGACTTCACCATGAGACCAGGCTTTGGAGGTGCGTTACAAGGAGCAGATATCAACTAGTTTGAGAATTTCCATACACTAAGCATTTTCACGCAAGCTTATAGGACACGAGACTGTGAACAGCTCTGCCACATAATTCACAATTCACAATGAAACAATACTCATAATTACTTAACATTTAAAGATTTGTTTTCAGACATCAACTCCATGATATCATCCAGGATTATCGCTCTCCTCTGTGGCTTTTTTTAGGCAATCTGTACCGCACAGCTTTTATAGGATTTGGATCAAAATGAGCTCAAGTTACAGTTAAAACAAAAAGGTTTGGAAAAAGGGGTTACGACCTTGAGCTGGAGATAATCTGTGGGTTTGGGAAGCACCTGGGCCACATCTGTCTCCCCTCTGCTTTCATTCTTTCATTACATAACACTGCTTTTGTGCCGTTTCAGGTCCTGCAGTTCCGGTTGGAGTGGATGTCCAGGTAGAAAGTCTCGACGCCATATCTGAAGTAGACATGGTAAACTATTATGTACACTTGAATGTAGTGGTGTTGGCATTCCAGGTTATTTTCTGTGGAGTGGTTTAGTTATAAAGTGCATATCACAGGTTTTCCTGTTTCTAATTATGCCATTGATGTGATAACACCAGTGGTAAAAAATAAATCATAATTTTATCACAGTCAAGTGCGCAGTGTGCGTGAAAATGTTATTTAAAAAGTAAAAAAATGAGGAAGTAGTGTCAGGCTGTAAAATCTCAAAATATTGATTTGCCAACACAGTAGATCTTGAAGACCTTCTTGGCAATACATATATATATTCTAAATGCTGTATCTTGTCACTTTATTTCTTCTTTATTAATTTTATTCTTTATACTCTTTAAAAATTGCCAAGTTATACACTTATGTATCTGCTTACTGCTACATTAAGGCTGAATCTGCTGGGCTAAAAAGGTGACTAATTCATAGGACAATTTTATTCTAAGATTATGGGCATTGTAAGACGTTTTGTTATTTTGAATGAACACAATCAAACTTATAACAATGGAAAACTTTTAACAAGGGATTTAAGTATCAGGACACGTATTATATAAATCTATGCGTATCCGGATGTACATCGTATCGTGGGTCACTGTATCTTGTATCAAGATATGTTATTGTGAGGTACTGGGTAAAATAGTAGCAAAAAGAGTTCTTAAAATATATTAATGACATACATAGAGAGATTTCATCCAAACAGAACTGAATTTCATCCATGAAAGTCTGGTGAAATGTATGCACAAGGAGCACATTTGTCTTGCAGTTTCATTACATTAATTTAACTAAATGAAGGTGTTATTATATGAGGTAGGTAGAGTATCCAAAATGTATACTCAAGTAGGAGTAACATCAAAAGTATTACTACTCAAGTAGAAGTCCAAAGTAGTAGCCCACATAATTTACTCAAGTAAGAGTAAAACATAGTTGGAAAAAAACTACTAGTTTACATTGGACGTTAATTAAATAAAATTAAAATCCGATATATGATTTATGAGTCAATGTACTCAAACAGACCAAAAAAAAAAATAAATAAAATAAATATATATATATATATATATATATATATATATATATATATATATATATATATATATATATATATATATATATATATATATATATATATATATATATATATATATATATATATATATATATATTCATATATTCTGATACACAGATTCTGGTATTTCCAAAGAATAGAGAAACTTCAAAAATGCTTATGTTAACTTTGCTTTAATGAAATGGGTAGTCTCACCTGTCATATGCACTTTAAGGGTGAAATGCAACAGTGATATGAAAATGTTGCTGCAATCAAACCGAATTCTATGTTCATAAAGATAAAAAATGGGAATTCTGTTGCTTTCTGTGGCAACAGTGGCATTTACTTTTCGACTACACCTATATGTTTAAAATTAACTGAGGAACAGCTTGAGATCACTGCCACAGAGAATTGTGTTTTCGGAATTGTGTCTAACATGATCTTGACTTTTGAAGGACTTCACCATGACACTGTACCTGCGGCACTACTGGAAGGATGAACGTCTGTCATTTCATAGCAACCACAACCAGAGCATGACATTTGATGGACGGCTGGTCAAGAAGATTTGGGTCCCAGATATGTTCTTTGTCCATTCCAAAAAGTCCTTCACACATGACACCACCACCGACAACGTGATGCTGCGGGTGTACCCTGATGGCAAAGTGCTCTACAGCCTTCGGTCAGTCACCCCTTCCTCTGGTAGAGCCATCTTGTAGAGCCACATACAGTGAGAGATGAGATTCAACAAATCCACAATATGTTCTTCTTAAAGATAATTAAATAGGAGATGTTTTTACATCTCCTATTGCACGGTGGCAGAGCGGCTAGAGCTTCTGCCTCTCAATAAGGAGATCGTGGGTTCGAATCCCAGACCACCCCAACATCGTGGTTTCGAATTCTGAACCACCCTAACATCACACGATCTCTCTGGGTGGAGTCTGCATGTCCTCCCCGTGTTACCGTGGGTTCTCTCCGGGTTCTCTGGCTCCTCCCACTGTCCAAAGACATGACTGTGTAGGTTAATTGACAACTCTAAATTGTCCCTAGTGAATGAATGTGAGAGTGAATGGTTGTCTGTCCTTGTCTCTGTCTCTCTGTGTTAGCCCTGCGACGAGTTGGCCACTGTCCAGAGTGTACCACGCCTAAGGCCCAAAGTCACTGGGATAGGCTCCAGTCACCCGCGACCCCTAACGGGAATAAGCGGTAGAAAATGAATGAAAAGAAAAAATGAATGTTTTTACATTGATGACATGTTTCGGCTGCGAGCCATCTTCGCATAATGAAAATAGTTGGAGATCCTACAAAGCGAAGAAGGCTGTATGAAGTTTGTCAGTCAGGACGTTTTGATGAGATCGCCAAATGCAGACACTAGAATGGAGTCACAGAAAATTATTTCCAGAGTAATAATGAACACCATTAATAAAGGAGTAGATGATTTCAGGTCAAAGAGAGTCAGGCTCATGAAGTATTCATTGTCTACTCCAGTTATTACATAATCATCATGTTTCAGTAGTTGCAGTGCCATCTTAACGATTACTTGTCTGTCCAGCCTCCACACATCTTTTAGTTCTCGCCAGGAACAGTGAGATGAGATGAACGGCTCAGTGGGGCAGGTTAGGGTGTTAGTGGTGTGTTGGCCCTCCAAGACAAACGCTCACCAGCTGCTGCTCCACAAGATGTGTGTTCAGGATAAGGCTGTGCCAATTACCAGTGCAAATGCTACGCAGCCGACCTTTTTAATTTTGGAGAGTCATCCGGGTCTGCAGTGCGCAGTCAGTAATCCACATTCAGAGGAACAGCTGGCTCACAGCCCAGCGCTCCACTCACAGCACAGTCGCCCAATTGGCACCATGCACATCACATGGCAGTGGCCACAGCCTACTGTCCCATTTTAATATAGATATTGATGATACGACAGAGACATATGAGTGAAAGCAGGTGGCTAATAATCAGGATAAAAGCCCCATTCTAATCTTTATTATGACACATACACTTCAGCACCACGTGTTCACTCCATCAGACATGGACATGCTCTGCATATGGAACAGCAGAGTTGGATAGTAACTAGTAGATAAGGCGCTGATCACATGGCTGGGTTAATCTGGGGGGCGGGAGCGGGGGCAGATTGGACAGTGACACTCCACTGGGGGGTGGGAGTTGGAGGGGGGGCTGCAGACTCCCACAGACGGCCGCGCTGATCCTGTGAGCGGGATTATGTATTTTCATTTATCATCTCTGCTGCAAAATAAATCTGCACTACAGCCTTCAGACAGCCCTTCAGGTGGACCTGTCCTGGAGGCAGTAGAAGTTCAAATCCACAGGCCCAGAAATGATGTTATAACTTGCATTTTATTTTATGACCAATAGGCCTTGAATGTCACAAAACATATTGTATTTCTGAACTTTCAGAAGTTTGTGTAGACACATGCAGGCAATAACCTTCAATTGTCTAACAGGGTAACAGTGACGGCCATGTGCAGCATGGACCTAAGCCGTTTCCCCCTGGACACGCAGACCTGCTCACTGGAGATTGAGAGCTGTGCGTATGCCCCACATACTCACAATGTACATACAGATACAGTATAAAGACATAATTCACACTTTTCACACAGACGTACACACTTAGTTAATCCACATGTGTACAGAGTCCTGATAAAACCTCACATGTTTGTGCTCAGACGCATACACCGATGATGACCTGATGTTGTACTGGAAAGAAGGGAACCGCTCTCTGAACACAGACGAGAAGATCTCTCTGTCCCAGTTTCTCATCCAAGAGTTCCACACCACCACCAAACTGGCCTTCTACAGCAGCACAGGTCTGAGCACACACAAGAACAAAACATGCTCCTCACCACAACCACACATTTCTCCATAAAGAAGATTCTGAGAAGTGCTCACCTTACTGTGTCCAGGCTGGTACAACCGTCTGTACATCAACTTCACTCTGCGGCGCCACATCTTCTTCTTCCTGCTGCAGACCTACTTCCCCGCCACGCTCATGGTCATGCTGTCCTGGGTGTCCTTCTGGATCGACCGCCGGGCCGTTCCCGCCAGGGTGCCTCTAGGTGAGCCATCATATGAACAGTGTGCTCATGGGCTGCTTTAGCACTTCTACTTCAGGTGGTGTATTGTTGTGTGTGCAGGGATCACCACTGTCCTGACCATGTCCACCATCATTACTGGAGTCAATGCCTCCATGCCCAGAGTGTCCTATATCAAAGCTGTGGACATCTACCTGTGGATCAGCTTCGTCTTTGTCTTCCTGTCTGTGATTGAGTATGCTGCCGTTAACTACCTGTCCACCCTACAAGAGCGCAGAGAAAGAAAGCTACGTGAGCGTGTGAGTGTCGAACAGGAATTTAGAAAGAAATCCAAGAAAAGCTTTAATTCTTTAAATTGACAGCCAATAAGGACACTGCAGGGGTTCTTTAAAGACAGGAGTCATAACTGAATACACATTTTTGTAACATACTTTAGTATCAAAAGACAGGTATTAGGTATGTTTTGTTTTCATGCAAAAGCAATCTATAATAAGGCAGAAAGATTTACTGCCAGCCCAGGTCAAACAGTGTCCTGGAAATTATATTAATAATAATTTTGTTATGTTTAAGCTTCTAAGAATGACTGGCCCTCTGCTTTGCCTGTGTTTAATTACACCACAGACTAACACATGCATATCACACATATTTTTAAAAAAATATCTGTCAAGGTCAAACTATGGCAAGTTTCATAGCCCTAAACTCAGCACTGAATGATTTGCAGAAGTCATGACATCAGTTTCCCAATGTAGAAAGTTGCATGTAAAATAGGCCAGTGGGAGGTGGTCCTAATATTGTCTATGTGACTTCAGCTGCCCTGTATGTGTGGACTGGCTCATCCTGGCATGCTGTCGTCCAGCTACAGTGAGGTGTCTGCAGTGTCTGCAAATTTTGCATTTGTAGATTGGTTGATCGTTTCTTCTACATCAGTACAGTTATTCAGTGATTGGAGCCCTTTTCTCACAGATTTCTAATATTCCTAATATTGTTTATGTGACTTCAGCTGTACTGTACATGGAACGATAACCAGTTAAGTCACTAAAATAAGAGAAGAGGCATGAATATATGAAAATATACAAATGTGTCTGCAAATTGTGCATTTGTAGAGTGGTTGATCATTTCTTCTACATCAGTACAGTTATTCAGTAATTGGAGCCCTTTTCTCACAAATTTCTAATATTCCTAATATTGTCTATGTGACTTCAGCTGCCCTGTACGTGTGGACTGGCTCATCCTGGCATGCTGTCGTCCAGCTACAGTGAGGTAGACGCCAACACCACCGGGCACTATGGCCTGCCAGAGGAAAACGGAATGAAGCGGGAGAGGATGCTGGTGCAGCTGGCCATGGAAAATGACCAGGTGACGGGGCACGTGGGCTCCAGCGCTTACAATTCCATGTGGATTGATACACACGCAATTGACAAGTACTCACGGATAGTCTTCCCCGCATCCTACATCTTCTTCAACGTGGTTTACTGGTCCATTTATATGTGACAGCCAGTACAGAAGACATTACTCTTCGCAAATTGCCAAGACAGGAACAAAAAAACTATAAAAATGAGTGACCAAGCAGATCAAAGTGTACTGTACATGGAACGATAACCAGTTAAGTCACTAAAATAAGAGAAGAGGCATGAATATATGAAAATATACAAAATGTGTCTGCAAATTGTGCATTTGTAGAGTGGTTGATCGTTTCTTCTACATCAGTTCAGTTATTCAGTAATTGGAGCCCTTTTCTCACAGATTTTGTAGATTTGTTCAAACATGCTGTAACATCTGTGAACTCAGGAAAGGCATTGTTCTAGGTGGTAGGATTGTTTGTTGTTGCCTGATCAAAAACTGGACACACACTGTGTGGACAAACTCTAATGTTGAGTGATTTGGTCTTGCAGTGGAGAAACCATTCTTTTGTCCAGCAGTCCTCTTCACCAATTCCTCATGTTTCCGCCAAGTGAAGGAACACTTCCGGTGACGTCACACCTTGTACAACTCCGTCTTCGTCTTTTGCTTAGTGATGAAATCTGTACGTGTTTTTAATACATAAAATATTAATTTTATGTAATTTATACAATAAATGCACATCCATAATATAAACATTTTGAATTTTTGGTTTCGGTAAGTATCCAGAAATGTTCACAAACATCCAAACTGTTAATCTTTAATTTATCATGTTTACATACCTTATTGTTAATAGGGTTGGGCAAAATAGGTTTTGACATAAAACAAAACTGTTTTGATGGATGCATTCCATCATTTGTTTACTACCAAATGCACAGTCTGATGAGACATGTGGATTACATTCTTTGTGGTTTGAGATTATTCAAATGTACACTAAATATATATTTTAAATGTTTTTATTAAATTATTTATTTTTCATAAATCTGTGGTATTGATTCACTTTGGGAAAAAGACACCCCAACCAATTAAGTGACATATTTACAGCAGTCAGAGGCTGATGATACTTCCGCTCATGCTATTATTCTTATGTAATGTTGCTGTGACATCTGCTGTGGCTTATTCCAAATTTGGAATGCAGTAGTAGACAAAAACTAGGCTCAGAGGGCCAACATGTCACTGCAAACAAAACCTCATAAATAAAGCAGGATTAGCCTCTTCAAAATCTGCCACATCCTGAACAGAACCATGGAAAAACAAGAGACAAGCTTAATGTTTTATTCAAAATCCTTCTGTCCCTGATTTTGACAAAACTTTTTCTGAACCTTGACAAAAATATCAATGCAGCATTCAACATGGATTCAAATAAAATATTGTTATTCAATATTTAAAAATAACAGAAACAGAAGGTATTAAAGCAGAAGCAGATGAATCAGGTCTACTGAAGAGTGCCATGATCAAATGCTTTTATTTTGATTTTTTTGCACTGTACTGCTTTCATAATTTCATTCTTCAATTTGGAGGGCACTGCATTGCAAATGCTCCCGTGTAATGATCACATTGTACTTTGCTGTGTGATTTACATAGTAGGTACATTTCTCAAGAGGATGCAGCACTGCCCTCATCTGTGTGAGCAGCCTTCTGCAGTGAGCGTTCCTTCTCAATTTCCTTGCCTTTAGCCTGCGTGAACTCTAGTCGGACGCGCTCCAGCTGCTCCGGGTTCAGCAGTAGGTCCAGGGCAGTCAGGGCAAGGGCTTTGGCAGTCCTCAGAGTGTAGAACTGGGCCCTCTTGTTCCCTGAACCACAGAGCATTTCAGCAAGTTTCAAAGCAGTTTGCTAAATACCACAACTGAAAATGAACATGTACGTAGCTAAGAGTGCTCTTACCAAGACTAAAAACACAACGTATGATATTAAAATCACACAGTATTTACAGTCCGTACAAAAGATTATTCCTACCTGCAGCATCTGTGTATTCCTCAGTGTGGTTCAAAGCATCTGATCCAATGTAAAAGTATGGATGTATCCCAGGGACCTCGAAAGTCACATTTCCAAAGTCTGTAGAGCCTGGTATAATTAAAAAGAATGTTAAAGTCTACAATGTCAAGTATTTCTCTGGCTCAGCTTTAGTAGTGAGATTTAAGTAAAGTGTAGTCCTCTAACCAGACTCATTTGCGAGGATCTCTTCATCAACAGTAAAGTTCATGCCCAGGGCGGTCCCATTCGCCTGGTATAGCTGATCCAGTGTGGGGAATCGCAGCATGTTGTCAAACCTATTCTTTGCAAACTCGACTTGGAGCTGTGCACACACATTAGGAATTCATGTACATTAAAATATTAGATTTATGAAGGGCTATTTTTTTGTTAGAGCGACCAGAGATACCTGACAGCCTGTGGCCACAGCTGCAGCTCTGAAACAACCCTCAGCCTTCTGCTTCAGCAACGGCAGCTCAGCTCTGGATGGAGTCCTCAGGTAATATTCCAGCTCGGTGTATGCAGGGATGATGTTTGGCCTGAGTCCACCATGTTTGATGATCCCTGTAGTTAAATTAACTCAACTTCAGAGTCAGAGAAAAATGCTCCAAAAAGCCCCATAAAATTAGAGGTGGAGGCGCTCACCATGCACTCTCCAGGTGGGCTTCATTTGCTGTCGGAGCACTGACAGGTTGTTGTAGCACAGAACAGCTGCATCCAAAGCATTGACTCCCTCCCAGGGATAAGATGAGGCGTGAGAGGCTTTTCCATGATATCTGACTGTCACACTGGAACAAAAACAAACTGACATGAACTTCAGGTTGTTTTGGGAAAAGAATGTCAAAGTAACCTCCTGTATACTCTATGTTTGTCTAGAATGTGTTTGTAAAGAGAATCCTGAGCTGTGTGTGATGAAGTACAGTGATAATACTGACTCATGTTCTGCCACACATGGCAGGTACAGTGCATCTTCCTTTGATGGATGGGCCATAAACACCACATCGAGACCCTTAAAGGCTCCCTCCCGCAGCAGGTCAATCTTACCACCCCCGTCCTCCTCTGCAGGGGTCCCGAGCACCACCACCTGGAAATCACACGCATCTCAGAATGTATTAAATTGAGTTCACGTCCAACTCTAATTGCAGTGGTCTTAATCTAATTTTAAGCACATATGTAGGGATTCAAATTAACAACTAACATTTGCCAAAAAACTAACTAGGGTTGGGAATTTATGAGACTAAACAGGGAATAAACACATATGAAAGTTCATATGTGTTTATTCTCTGCATAAGTTCTCTGCATAAGGAGTAGTGCACAAAGGCATAACAATCTTAATTTTTGGAAATACACATAAATACATGCGCTTTCACAATCACATCTGAGATAACAGCATAAAAAAGTTGTCAATGACAGATGTGACCACTAATGCTTGATGGGGAATAAGTTTTAGGCATCAAGGCCAACAATAATAGCATTTAAGGCAACAGACTTGTTCTACCAAGTATCATTGTCACCTGATAAATACTGTATTTGTGTTTCAAGTGGTATTGTCTCAAAAATCTTCAAACTGATGAAGATAAGTCACTTCAGAGCACAAATTATAATTTCTCTGGGATCACACACAAAACACTGTTTAACATGGTTCTGTGTTGCTTGACAAATCACACTGTCTTGTCAAACAACACAGAACCATGTTAAACGGTGACCCTAAAGAGGAGGAGTATGATTAGGACTTAAGTCACAAAGATCTGACATGGCTCATACATACTGCAAAACATTTAGGAGAATATATCTTAAAAACACTTATTTTACTTGATAAAAATATACAGTATATTACAAGCAAATAGAAAAAAAATATAAAATGACAAATAAACAAATGACTGTATTAACGGTAATGAAAACCCATGAGAGAGGAGAGGATTAGCTCACCTGCACAGGGAGCGCTGGTTTGTCCTGTAGCGCTCCTCGTAATCCCAGCGCGGCCGCGACCCCAACCTCCGCGATCAGGTTGTGTCCACACGCGTGTCCTATCCCGGGAAGTGCGTCGTACTCGCAGAGGAAACCCACTCGCACCACGGGACCCTTTTGGCTGCTCTCGGGGCCCCACGAGGCTCTGAATGCCGTGTCCAGTTTGTAGTGTGGTTCCACTTCCCAGCCGCCCTCTTGAGTGAAAAATCCCACCAGCCTGTCATGAGCGCGGGTCTCATGGTAGGCGAGCTCTGGATAGCCTGTCTTGACTCAAAGCGTAAAGCTTGTCCTGGGCCAGGTCAATGCAGCGTTTGGCCCCTTCTTTCAGCTGCTGCAGGCTCTGCGCACTCTCACACATTTTAACACAGAAGCTTAGTTAGTTACATAAATTAGAAGATTGTTAACCTGGGCTTGTCACTTTGGACCTTTGGACCGATAGCCGCTATCTTCTTCTGATTTCTTCAGATGTCTGGAGACATCGCGGCTCACTGCTGCCATTCTGGTTGCAGAAGGAAGCAGCACAAAATAAATTGAGTTTTTTGTATAACTTTCATGTGGCCAATTAATGATGTGCATTTCCTCCGGTCATCACGGAAGTATCCGTGACGCTCATTCATTAATGCCAATGCCTAACAGTGATCACGTGGTCACGTCAGTCACTGGGCGGAGATTGTTGCCATGACTACCGTACATCAACTGAAACGAGTGAGATTTGACAAACAACTCAAAATGTCTCAAGCTCAGGCCGACAACGTGATTAGAAATATAATTTTGGAGCTCGTTCAGCGCTGTGCCTCGCGCGGATGTGAAGTGTCAGAGACGGTCGCTGCCTTCATTGTGAGTTTCACCGCTACTTCATCAGAAAGTAACAGTTAGCGGTACTGTACCTTGAGTAGACCCCCATAGACTGTATGCAGGATTAGTCTTCATCTCACCGTCACACTTAACAGAATTTTCAGTTACCCCAATGTTAAATCAATGGAGATTTTAAGATGCTAACGTTAGTTAAATACTAAACTTAGCGTTAATTCAAAAGTATTCTAACACTATATTGATAAATGTATTTACCAGAAGTGACTCAGGGGTTATCAGGTTCTTCCATGGATTTTTTGATACATCGTTTTGGCTAATGTTTCTCTATGTAAGTTTAACACACCTTCTGCAATCATGGCGGATTTCCAAGGTAACGGCTGTGTTCTATCCCGAACTCAATAAATCTCATTTAGCTATATGGTCTATGATCGACTCGATGTTTGTCCACTAGAGTTAAAAAACATTGGGTTCAGGAACCAACACTGGCGGGGCCATTATGTTCCGAGGGCCCCATGTGACATGTCAAAATGTTACAGTGAGATATAGTCGCCCTTTGAGCTGCACTGTGTAGGGTTTTAGAATAAAGATTGGTAAAATTTGAGCATTGTGAGGGCATACATGAGTCATAGAAGTGTGACCAATGGAGATTTTAAGATGCTAAACACCAAACTCCGAATTAATTTAAATGTATTCTGATATGATTTGATCATATTTACCAGTAGTGACCCAGCAGCTTATTGGGTTGTTTTTCCCACAGCTCTTTTGTTTGCTTTTTTACTCTGTTTTTGCTCATGTAGGCCATCTCTGTGCACGTTGGGCACAATTTGCTTCACAAGGTTCTATCCTGTACTCATACATTTGCAAAAGTGCACCTGATCTTGAGCTAACTACAAGTTACACTAGTGTGTTTGTTGTATGTAGGAGTTATAGATTAGATGTATAATATACTGAGCTGTAGAACATAGACCTATGCATGGTCCAGAGGGGTCATGGGCCCAAATTCGTTACAAGTCTTTTTTTCCCAGATTAAAGCAGTTGTGCTGGATCCAAGAAATGGTTTTGATGTGGATAGCACACTGACACCCCAGGACATACAGAAGCTTACTGAGGTGAGTTCATGTTGTCTCCTGTGGATGTGAAAGTACAGATGATTGTCTGTGGTGTGCTCTATAGATCTGTCTGCAGAGACTCACAGAGAGCTGCAGCCCATTCCTGGACACTGTCAAAATGCAGGTCTATTTTGATCTCAACTACACCACACGGCGTAAGTATTTATGTTATAAATCCATATCAAGCTACATTCACATCCTTTTTTTCATGGGAATTACATTACTTTATTTAAACCATATGGCTTTCTTAAAATATATTCTGCTTCTACAGCAGCACAGAGCATGTGGCTGTTTAGTGAAGTGTGTCTCTTTAGACAAATTATTTTTTTATTGAAAATTAACTAAATTAATTTAATTTTTAAAGTAATTTAGAATGAGAGAAATGTAGCTTCATAGCTTTTGCATTGCTTTGAGTGCAGAAATAGAGACATCTCTTCCTACTTATTTTCTCTGTGGGAAACATAGCACATAACTCCCCCAAGACAGACCATTTGGCCTTACGTTATGATTGCAAACAGTCAAAATGAGGGTGTGAATTGTGCTGTTTAGGGGAGTTTGTTGCGGAGATCCGTCACGTGGTAGAGTCCAAGCTGAGCCCGCTGATCCGAGAGATCACAGACAGTCGAGTGAAGACGCGAGACCAGGTCGAAACTTTGTACCAAAAAATCACCCACTACATGATGCTGCGCTCTGGCATGGACTCACCCAGTGACACTAATGCCCTACAGCAAACCACAGGTACAGCTTAAGCACTAGGTGCTGCCATGTTTCCAGGCTGACACCAGCTGGACTGTCTGAACCAGCCTGAAGTAGAAATTGTTGTCTCGATTTGAGGCATTGAGTGGCTGTAATTGCTGATGATGTTGTTATCCTTGAGCACAGCGGCCCTTCAAAGCGTCTTCCCTCAGACAGAACTGGGCTCCTTCATGGCCCTGCTCAAAAGAGACAAAGAGCAGCAGCTGAAAGATCTGAGCATGCTTGTAACGGGGGTCCGCCTCTTCAACCACGCCAGTATGACTAAGGACGAGGAGGAGCTCAGTGTCCAGGACTTAGGTGAGCATTGCCTGCAGCTTGATCATCATTTGTTGTATTCAAAATCACCAAAATACCCAAGCAATCCTGACATAGTTGAGCTATAGTTAATGACAAGAGTGTGAGGTGCTTCTGACTGTGAGGATGCCTCTTTAGTGCCAGAAGTGCTGAGGGAGGTCCTTCTTACGAGCTCCACAGGCCTGGAGCAGGAGCTGGGCGACTGTGAGAGACTAGTGTGGAGATACACGTCTGTGCTGGAGACCCTCACTGAGCCCCCCGCACCAGCACAGAGGGGCGTCTCTGTGGAGATCCTCCGACAGGCACTCTACAACGTCCGCCAGCACCAAGCCTTCCTCAACATGCTTCTGGTATGAGCTCCACAGACAGAGAACAGAATTGTTTAAATTGAGGTGTAGATCAGAGCAATTTTGGGATAATTAAAAAAAGAAAAATTTTAAACACAGGCCTATTCACATGATACAAAAAATGATAAAAACCCACATTTTGTCTGTCCTAAATGAGGATGTTTTGCAATAACTTTGCATTTTTCCTATTTTGTTTTGGTTGTACACTGTCCCTGTACAAATAAAAACATACCGTACCATCAATATTAGTATCAGTATTAGTACTGTTATTATTGATCCTTAAATAAGTGATGGCATTATTCAAGCACACAGATAAAATTGCCCTCAGTTCTTTAAGGCTTTAAGTCACAAAATTTATATGACAAATTTGTGGACCCCCATCCCGTGGTCCATGTGGGAAAGGTTAGAAATAGGTTGTGTGGTATTTTTTTTTCTTCAGTTATATTGGCCCTTGCTCTCTATATGAGATTATGACATGAAATTCTATTTTCTATTCTATGAAAATCTATTTTGCTATTAACCAGAGGTTGGTAGTACTCAGTTACATTTACTTGGGTAAAAGTTCTCCTCCCACTGTGTCAATAAGTAACAAAAGCTTTATGTTCACAATATTAAATTACTTGAACATTTGTATTTTTTTTCAATATATGATTTTGTTTTTCTAATTTTTATGTCTCATTATTTAAAATACCATATTTTGAGCATTATCCTTCCAATTAAATCGATTTCAAATTATAAACCCGATCCAGACAGTAATTACTCTTACAATTACTCTTACTTGAGTAGTTTCCCCAAATACTTTTTAACGTTTACTGGAGTAATTTCTTGGACCACTATTTGTATTTTTACCTGACTAATATTATTTAGAAGTATCATTACACTTACTTGAGCTGCGTACATATGTCCAGGCTGATGTGAGGGTGAGCGTCCAGAGAGTGGAGCTTCTGCAGAGCGAGCTCACAGCACAGTTGCAGGTGCTCAAGGACACAGTGAAGTCCAAGAGAGCCGTACCTACTGCGCAAGTCTTTGTAAGCACAACTCAATCGTTTTTCAAGAATTCTTTTTCTTACCTGATCACTGACCCCTGACCTGTGTCTAGCCCATGTTCAGGTCTGTTTCCCGTCTCTGGAGTGGTCTGCAGGAAGAGGCGGAGCTGCTTCACATCTTTAGGAATCTTGCATTGAGTCTCCGTCCATTTGTTTCGTCCCAGGCCCAAATCTTTTCTGAAAAGAGCATAGATGGACTCCTGCTTGATTCAGAGATCAAGAGTGACGCAGAAAGGAAGGGCCTTTGTGAAGGTAAGGAACTGTTTTGAGGTAAAACATTCAGAAGAGGAAAGAAATAGGTGTGAATTTGAAACTTATCTTACCTAGTAGTTACATTATTAGGTAGCTATTTGGTGATCTATAGATCTCTCTGAGCTGCTCTAGTTTTAGTAGCTCTCAAAGAGAACACTGTTGCCCTTCCACAGAAAGGCCCATAGACCCAGTGGAGCTGAGTGGTTTGGACACTGAATGGTTCATGCCTGAAGACCCCAGCAGCACAGGGCCCCAGATTTTGCAGTATAGCGGCTTCTGTGGACACGTGCTGGTCTGTCGGGACGGGCTGCTGCTGCCAGGTAATGATCCAGCTCTACTACTCACCATGAGGATGTGTGGTGATGCATTGGTCATTTACAGGTAACCCACAACTGGGCCTTTTGAAATACAAGGAGAAGTTGTACGCATTTAGCTCCAGAGACTCTGCACTGCAGTTTGCCTCAGCTCCAGAACACTATATCTCAGAGGTGGCAGAGAGGGCCAAACGCAGCCCAGAACTCATCCAGCTGCTGCGCCTACACCGACAGTTCTCCTGCGTCACCCCATACACCGAGGTCAGACGCCTGAAAGTTTTCCTTTTGTAGTAAAATTAATTTCATAATCAGTCGTCTTCTTTTGGGAAGACATTATTTTCCAGTATACCCAAAACCAAAACATGCGGAAAGTAAATTATAAGTGCTTAATTATGGTGTAATAGATAGATACAGGAAGGTATGCACTGATACTGAGACAGTAACGATGTAATAGGAACTTTAAAAGGTTTATTGCCATTGTCAGTGAACAAAATTCACAAACAAGGAACTTGCTTTGGCGTGAGGAGCAACATACAACAATGAATAAAATAGTAGCAAAATATACAAAAGAAGGCATGCATAAAATTAAGAATAAAATAAAATTAGACTATACAGAAAATACAGTTGGCGAGACAGTAGTGCAACTACTTCATGGGTTCAAGTGTCTCTACATAGGGTGTTGTGGAAAATATGATAATAATCAATTCTCGAGCCTTGGTGAGTTAGAGGTGAGAAAGAGGTTTATTCTTTGTAACAAGAGATATGGACAGAGCCTTGCCACGGACTGCAGCATCTCTCCCTCAGACCCAAGACTCCCCAGCGCTACTGTGCTCTGAGAATTTATACCAGAAGTACAAAATTTAATTCTTAAAAAAGCAGAGTGACTTTTGTTCACAGCCATGTGTTAATCAACATTCACACTTGCAGACACATGGAGACCGTATGTCTGCTAAACTTTACACCAGTGTCTGGCGGCAGACCTTAATCCCGAGTCAACTGTCAATGTGTGGTCTGGTTTCTCAAACATAAAGACAGATTTCCTTCTTAATCAGAACATACATGAATACATTTCTATCAAATATTGGCTGTTCAGGAGGTAAACATAGCCTGCAGGCAGCATTAGTGAAACAACATGACTCAAAAAACCACACTGATACTATGTTGTTAAAAGCCTTTAAAAGTCACTTTAGCTTAGTACTGAACCTTTAAGACCAGTTAATGGTTTATGTACAGTTGCAGTCTGGAGAGCATCTCCTGGTGCGGCCCGTCACCCGGAGCTCCAGCGGCACCCAGACCGACACTCACCCGGCAGAGAGCTACATAGATCGGGCATACGAGTGGAACGAGTGGGCCCTGCGAAGGAACGCGCTTAAGCTGGTAATCTACACTTCAAAAATGTTTTAGACTAAAGTGATCTAAAAATATTGATATCAAAATAGCTGTAATTCAACTCTGATGTATGCAATGAAAAGTAAAAAGAAAACTCTCTCATTAGGCTGATCTTCGAAGGAAACAGACTCACTCAACTCAGACCATCTTGAGTCACCTGAGGAGAGACAGCTGCACCCAGACTTACCCCCTCAAAGACGCTGTAGGACAGACCACACAGGATGGGGCGAGCAGTGTGCCCAAGCCTCTGGTGTACTTGTCTGGGCTACGGGGTCAGCGGGATGGACCCATGGTCAGAGTGGAGCTGACCAGAGCATTGGATGAATGAAAAACCATCCACCTGGGCAACAAATACATTGTCTGAGTAATTTTGCTCTTGAATTCCTTTAGAATTTAATTTTGAGCTTGAAAACAAAAACACTGAAAGCTAAAAGCACAAACTTATATTTGTTATTCAGATAATCGTATGTCCCCAGATAGGTTAGTTTATGAAATATTCAATAAACAATGTGAAATCTAGTGGTCACTGATCTTGTAAACTTTGATCGTTTAGTTATTGTATCAACTGTAAACTACTGCATTGTGAGGTTAGTGGAATTCAGCAAAAATTAAACTGCCATAACAAATTCTCTGAACAAGTGCTTTGAAAAAAAAAAACACAATACTACCAGATCTTACAAAATTATATTTATTACAAAATAGACAAGGTGGTAAAAAAAAAAGAAAAAAGCTGTCTGTGCAAACTGGTACAGTACATATCGATATCTGAAGTCCAAAGGCAGGAAAGGTTCACACGTAGCTCAAAAAGGTCACATGACTAAATATTCAGCCCTGCGTTTCTACAACATTATAATATAAAAAGATAAACACAAGATCAATACAATGAAACTTCAAAAGCATTCCTCAATATTTATATTTTAGAATAAAGATATATACATATATACAGTGTCAATGAGAACACAGGGACAATGAATAGTTTCAGTTCAATACTTAGGCGCCAACAAAACAAGTGATAACTGCTGTGCATCATCATGCCTCATAATTTATAGATAATTAAAAACACTGCACTCAAGCACTCACTCAAATAAGGCAGACGAGCAGCTGCAGCACTCACACTGTTGCCTGAAGATGTACACAGTCACATCCAGTGCCACTTTTTGCAGTCATAATTTTCCATAACTTTGACCCAGATGCCCGCAGACTCTGCCTTTAGGCTTCAGTAGAGTGGCAGTTGAGAAAAACATTAAAATAGAATTTAAAAAATCTTGAACATGTACCACAAAGAGCAGTGTATTGCACAGCTGCACCGTTCAGCTCCCACCAGAACCACATACAACAGGGGTCTCGAAGCACCACATCATTATCCTTCATATTAGTCGATTATTTATGCTTTAGAGGTAAATCATCTAAAAGAGGTCTTGGCAAAATCCACTTAAAGACCAGCTTCAAAAGATCTTTCACAACAATAAAAATATATATTATGACATACAAAAAAAACAGGACCATACACACATAGGGACTTAAATATTCACATATTCCCACAGGCTGGGCATCACATATATAGATTACATTTGAGGATACCGAGCGTCCAGCTCAGAAACACTTTCTGTGGACGATCTGTGGTCCATATTCCTCATACTCACTCTGGCTGACCCACAACCCACAGAAGGATGGCATGTTGGCCAGGACCGCTCCTCCACACCACACAGAGAAGTCCCTGTCAGAGGGGCTGCTGACTCGCACACAGGAGTACAGCTCACAGGGCACAAGGGCTCTCAACTCTGCCTCCAGACGCTCAGGGAGACCAGGCAGAAGAGTGTTACCCCCTTCAAGAAAGTATGAAATGATTCAGGTGGGCTCATAAAGTGGGTTAAGTGTCTTGTCTAATGTTGAGTGTTCTAACAGTCTGCAGGAGATGGAGGTTAGCGGTAGCAGATACCTGACAGAAGAATGTTTCCTAAGAAGTCCCGACGCAGGTCCAAGTCAGAGCTCAGGATCGATTTGTACATGCTCTCATGGAGGCCATAATGATCCCGGCCAATTAACTCTGGTTTGAACAGGATCTCTGGCGCTCTGAGGAACAACAATGTATATGTAGTTTGTTGGCAGAGGATTGTGTGTACATAAAAGTTTAAACATCTATTTTGCAACTAAAAGCTACGAATAGTGACAAAAAATGGAAGAGAACAGTATGATTCATATGTGGTGGTCTCAATTCATGAGTTTCAACTTCTTGTTTATAGGAAACAGTGAGGACATTTCACCATTGAAAATATAGTGTTTTCAATTTTTAATTACTATGGCAAAGGTGCAAATTTTTCATCATCCTGAAACCCATGGATAGCTTTACAAAGGACTTTATGTACTGAGCATGAGTGAAGAAATAATCACCTGATTCGTTCCGAGGCTAGCGTCACAATCTTTCCATCAGGCATTGTGTAGCTCGCCTCCCCACAAGACTCACGGAGCTCAACTTCATAATTCAGAGCCACACAACAGCACTTCTCCTTCATTTCCCGGACTATCTCCTGCTCTGCTGTAGTCCTCGTGCACACACCCTGCTCTTGCAGCAGCTGATGACCAACATGCACAATGTCAGCCCCTGGCTGCCGCTCTGAGCAAGGCTCAAAACAGTAGGCTAAACATTTTACCTTTATGAGGTGTTCCGTTACATCTGCTCCAGCCAGAGGGAAACGCTGCACAGCATGAGGCAGAACATACCCATCATACACTGGGACGCAGTGGGTTACTCCGTCCCCAGAGTCCAGCACCATTCCTGCAGCATACAGCACCATGAGTCCACTTGGAAACCCACAAAAACATGAGTCCACACATTGGTCAGCCTAAAACCCCCGCGTTCCCAGAGGGGATGCTTCTGCCCCTCACCTGTCGTCCTGCCTGCAGCATACAGTGCCAGCACTGCCTGCATTGCAACGTAACTGTAGGGAACCCCAAAGAACTCAAACATGATCTCCACCACACGTTGTCTGTTCTCCAGTGGGTTCATGGGAGCCTCAGTCAGCAGAACAGGGTGCTCCCCTGGGTCCACACGCAAGAGATCAAATGTGTGCTGCCAAATCTGAAAAATATTAGTTACTCCGTTTAGAAAAGTCTAGGTTCTGGTACAGTGTACGTTGATTTACATTTATGAGTTTTAAAAAGGAAAAATATTCAGCAGAATATGTGTCCTTTGAGATAGATACAGTAGCTCAGTCTCCTAAACTTCCAATAAAGCACTGAATAGATGCACCAGACTGTTAAGTCTTTAGCCACACCCGCTCCATGTCGTCCCAATTGCGGATGACGCCATGTTTGATGGGATGTCTCAGGGCCAGGACCCCCCTCATTTGCTGGGCCTCATGTCCCACATACGTATCCTTTTCTGAGCTGCAATTCATAATCTCCTGTTGGGGAAACCATGCAAAAGTTTACAACAATAACAAACATTTAAAAAGTTATTCTACACCAGTCTATACCTCATACTTTGGCACACCAATTATTGTTGGAAATAAAACGCTTGGAAGGTCCTCATCTGCAAATCCAGCCTTCATCAAACCAGATCCAGTGTCCAGGACGATGGAGGTGCCAAAGTCTGAAGTCTGAAACTACATGTTAGCCAGAATTCATTACCAGAGCAGGAGGCACGCAGTCAGTCCACTATTTTTGTGGTCTTAACAGCTGTGTGCGACATAGGGCAGGTTTTTATGTCTGATTCCTTACATAATGAGGTATTGAGAGGCTGACTTAAAAGTGTTGGCTGTAAAACAACAGTCATACTTGAGAAATGATGACATATTATCCACATAACTTTGGTTTACAGCCTTCATAATTGGTAGAAATGAAATACTGCAATAATGTCACAAATGATCAGTACCAGAGTGGTGTTGATGTTCAGCTGGTCCTGGATTATGGGGGCAGACGTCTTTGTGCCCTCTGTAGTCCTCCATACAACCTTACAAATGAACGAGATGTGAGGTGGACAGTTAGGGGGCACTGACCCTACAATAGTCATATGAATGGGGGGCCGGTGTACTTAAGTCCTCAGGCTGCCATTAAGGAAATTTTTTAGTTTATAAAAAAGAATACTGAATATTGCAATAATGCAAGGTTTACATGTATAACAAGTCTCTAGTGGGTGATCTGAGCATTCATCAATATTTATATTTAGAAGAAAGATATTTACATATGTACAGTGTCAATGAGAAGACAACGTGCTGTGCAGAGATAAATGAAAATTCTTACAATATACACCCAGATTAAACCCGTTCTCACATGAAGAAAGCGAGAAAGATTTAAGAGGGAACAGGGCCCTGGGTGACAATAAAATAGCAAACTCAGTGCAAGCGTAAATTATGTAAAGACGATTGGAATGGTGCCAGAATTTGTGGTTTGTATATATTCTTGTAAATTTAATGATGCCATACCTGACCAGTGTCCTTGTCAGTCGAGTGAGTCTCTCCTTTTCCGCCCTCAGGCTGCAGCCAGTTGTTGTTGTTGTTGTTTGTGTGCAGCTCTACATTTGGACCCAGGAGCAGGGATTCCCCCATAACTATGGCGTCCACGGCAGGCGCTCTTCCTCCTCCATTGCCCGCCGTGGGCACTGGGGGCGGAGGGGCGGGTGCTCCTCCGCCTCCTCCAGTGCCCACGGTGGGCGCTACTCCGCTTCCTCCACCCCCAGTGCCCACGGCAGGCGCTACTCCGCCCCCAGTGTTCACGGCGGGCGCTACTCCGCTTCCTCCGCCCCCTCCAGTGCCCACGGCGGGCGCTACTCCGCCGCCTTCGCCCCCTCCACCTCCAGTGCCCACGGCAGGCGCTACTCCGCCCCCAGTGTTCACGGCAGGCGCTACTCCGCCCCCAGTGTCCACGGCGGGCGCTACTCCGCCCCCAGTGTTCACGGCGCACGCTACTCCGCTTCCTCCCCTCCCAGTGCCCATGGCGGGTGCTACTCCACCTCCAGTGCCCACGGTAGGCGCCATTTCCGCCTCAGTGTCCACGGCGGGCGCTACTCCGCCCCCAGTGTCCACGGCGCACGCTACTCCACTTCCTCCCCTCCCAGTGCCCATGGCGGGTGCTACTCCGCCTCCAGTGCCTACAGCGGGCGCTCCTTTACGTCCTCCACCCCTAGTGTCCACAAATGGTTCTCCCCTGCCCCCAGTGTCGACAGCGGGCGCTCCTTTACGTCCTCCACCCCTAGTGTCCACAAATGGTTCTCCCCTGCCCCCAGTGTCGACAGCGGGCGCTCCTCCATGTCCAATGTCCCCAGAGGTCAAACCTATGAGGTTTACAGACACAACAGTAGGTACCCTCAGTTCCTCAGTAGTCAGAGAGGGTGCGTCCTTAGCATCCACAGGTGACACACTTCCATCATAAGTGGAATGAGTGCTGTGTTGTTCTGAGAGTTTGTTTAGACAAAGGGTGTTTTTTCGGGGCTTCGGTATGGGCTGGGTGTTTGAGGTGCTTTCAATTCCCTGCTCTGCCTCTCCCAATGCACTGTCTGGAGTGTCACCCAGATCAGAAGAGTGCTGTACGGGGTTTGTGGATGCAACTATTGTATTAGAGACAGGGGGATGACTCAGAGGATGGTATGTGCCGTTTTGTAATGTCATATCAATTTCATTATAGAAACAGGTTCTGGACAAAGCCTTAGCCTGGGTTGGATCAGAAGAACAGGAATGGCTGAGGTCCTCTTGTGAGTGTGACCCCTCTGAGCTGCACTGACCGGCCAGTAGCTCATTACAGATGGCTCTGTCTTCTTCACTTTCTGTTCTGGACATTATGGAGCATCTGATGACTCTGGCAGCTTGCCCTTTGCTTTTCTTCACTTTGCAAATTCTCACTGGCTTTCTCTCCGGGTTTACCTGCTCTAGTTTTTCTTTTGCAATCTGCATCCCGACGTTCTGCTTGTTCAGCATG
This sequence comes from Rhinogobius similis, assembly GCA_019453435.1. NCBI lineage: Eukaryota > Metazoa > Chordata > Actinopteri > Gobiiformes > Gobiidae > Rhinogobius > Rhinogobius similis. Next base: position 28,341,318 of record CM033620.1, on the reverse strand, counting down.
TCCGGGTTTCTCTGCACAACTTCCTCAAGACATTCTTTTTGCCTGAGTTGGTGAATTCTGAATTTCTCCTCCAAGATCTTTTGGTCCAGAGCATGGACCTCTTTGAGCTCTGTGAGAAGGTCAGGTTTGGATCTCCAGGCTCCAGGTTCAGCTCCAAAGTCTGTCTCAAACTGGGATTCAGCACCAAACTTGTCAAGGTCCACATTAGTTTTTGACAGCTCATCTAAGGACATCTGCAACCACAAATAAAAAGTTTCCACACACTTCTAAAGGACAAAATTGCTGTAATTTAATAGCACTAGACCAGACCTAAACAAATGCAAACTATAACTGTAAAATGGGGCCCTTCTGAGCCGATTTTTGCTTTGCCCACTAAAACAATTTAGCTGATATAAATTGTACAGAATTCACACTAAAGCCAACCCATATTCTCCAAAATATTGTACAATGACCAATTGCCCATTATACATTGGTTTGTAAAAATGTGAGCTACCTGGTTGTTCCAGGTCATCCAGGGATGCGGCCCAATTTCAGTCTGCAGCAGAACATTTAGCTGAACCTCTTGAGCCAGGACACATTCCTCCTCCTAAAAAGCAAAAAAAAAACTGTTGTTACAGAGAACACAAAGCCACCAACGTCAGACCTTTCAGCTCAAACTCACAGTTAGGATCTTGTCAGCTCGCTCAAGGGTCCTCTCCACCTCAGTCAGGTTCTCCTCCTCCTTTATGACCCAATCCTTCAGAGAAGAAACACTCACACTGGGAACAATGACAGCAAACTTCAGTTCATTCTCATCTTCGATCATTTTATAGCATAAATCACTGTAGATCAATTATTACCCATCTGTTGTATCCAGGTATTGTTCGTGGAGGTCGTAGGAGTCCCAGAGCATGGACGGCACCCCTGTGGCCTGGTCCTTGGACTCTGTCACAGTGCTGGACAAGACATGTGTAATGGGGCTGAGCTCAGAGTCCTCAAGGCTGCAATGGGAATGCAGTGCCCAGGCAGTAGGAGGGGCTGCAGGAGTCCCCGGACAGAGTTCTTCGTTCTTGTGGCTGCTGGATATGGAGCAAGAGTCTCTTTGTTCAGTTGACGGCTTTGGAGTGATGGTAACTGTGTATAAGTTCTCCAGGTCATCATCTGGTAAACTCAGCCATGGGTTGGTGGGATGTGCAGCTGATCGTTTAACTTTTATTTCAAAGTCAAGGGAATTTGGGATTACTTTAGGAACAATATGGACACTGGCCCTCGACGAGTTTCCAAGTGATCCAAAACCACCAAAATCAGAGAGGTTTGACGCAGTCTCCTCCTGGATGTGGTGATGGTTCAGGGTCTGTTTAACAAAGTCCGGAGTCACAGTATGTCCTTCTAACAGGCTGCTTCCAGCCCCTTCAAATCCGGAGTCAAACGAACTGAGAGATGACGGTTTCCCTTCTGCCGTAACGCCAGGTCTGAGGAGGTCCACTCTCGGGGCTGCCAGTCTAGGGTTAGCCTCTTGTCTGCGCAGGGCGGACTGTGTGGGAGTGGTGTGTTCATTCTGTTTGACCACTGACCTCAGCAGCAGCAGCTCATACTGCCACTGCAGTGCAACTTTGAGTTGAGCTACAGTCGGTGGTTCAGAGGACATGATCATCTGTCTCAAGGTCAGACACCTGCAATGAATTTTTTTTTTTTTTTAATTGTTTAATCCAAATAACAATTACCACCTTTTCCCCGTACTGAAGGTATACCCACCAGAAATCAATTGAAGTAATCTAGTATTTGATTATAATGCATCTCTTAAGCACAATTGAAGTAATGGATGAAAGTTGGTAGGTAACTATAGTTTGTACTAGTGCTGTACGATTTAAAAAAATTAATCTGATTAATCACAGTTTAGAACTGTGATCAATCACGATTAATCGCATCACACGCTTTTTCAAGCGTTATTATTAACATGCTTATTTTGGAGCATTTTTTGCACATTTTCGTCTGAAAATTAAATGATTTTATTATTTCACAAATCTAAATACATTATTTAAAAAGCTCAACTGATGAAGTTGACATTGCATTTCATGTTGAATTTGTGGCTTCATGTTTCAAGTAAATCTAGGTTACATGACCAAATTATAGGTTTAATGGATTAAGCGCCCTTCATACACTCATAGAGCTATAGTTACACATAGGTAACTGACATTCATGGAGACAGATGGAGCTGTTGGTGTTGATCTGGTGTCCACAAGCGCTCTGTAATAGTTAGGTGACATGTTTGGTCCAGTTCACTTGTTTTAGCGCTCACACGCAAGTTTTTCTTTCATCTTGGAGCACACGCGGCTCGACATGTGATCGCCGAAGGCTGGGCGATAGGGCAAAAAAAAGATCCCCATTTTCTTGGGGCCAGATCATGATATCGATTTTATCACGATTTGTGTTCACCTTGTGTTTTTCTATTGTCTTTATTAGAGCTGCACGATTTAGGTAAACTGTGATTTTCTTTTACCAGTGCAATTGCAGTTAGATTTAAGATTTATGTTTTAATAATAGGCTTCTGTTCTGTTCTGTTTTTGTCCCCAACATTCCAAACTACAGTGTTAGCAGTTTTTATTAAAATACAAGCAAGACATTTTGTTTGTGGAAGAAATTATTGCACTTCAAAAACTGTAGCCTTTGCGATTTGCTAATTGCACCCATAAAAATGTAGATTTTTTAAAAATCGATTTCATTGAATTGTGCAGCCCTGGTCTACAAGAGTCATCTGCTCAGAGGCTTTAGAGGCTAAACAACAGGAGAAAAAGTGTGTTTGAACAGACAGCTGCCTTAAAAAAGAGAAACAGTACATCACAATATGATGATTTCACAAAAATAGCAGACTGTCACAGGGACAAGCTCATGATTTGATTTTTGAAATCACCATAATCACCCAGCACTTAAATCTCCGCCATGTGTTTGGTTTGTTCTGCATGCGGAGCAAAGCCAAACCGATGTACGCTGCTCCGCGCTCGTAAAACATCAGCCACTGAGTGATCTGCACTTATCTGCCTAAGGACTGATGGATTATACATGTCAAATGAACCACGTGATTACACCTGGTCCTGTTCCGTCATCCTCAGGTAAAGCCTCCTGCTTAATCTAAAAGAGCGTGTTTCGTCAAATCAAATCCTACGATTAATCCACGTCAATTTGTGATTAATGTGTCACTTTTCGATTAATCACAATCACGAGTTAACGCATTATAGACAGCCCTACTTTGTACATAGTTACCGATGAGACAGTTGCCTGCCCTCCTGCTGGAGTTGTTTGTCTGGGATGACTTGAGAAAGATGGGCCAGATGGACCAGCTCCTCCATGTTTGGTGGGGGACTGTTTTTTAGGAAAGCGGAGAGTCTCTTCCTCCAAGTGGGGAAAGTACCCCTGCTCCTCGGTCTATCCACTTCAGAGAACAAATCCTGTAAGAAGTTCTCAGACAGGACCAACTGGTACCAGCTCTGAGCCTGAAACAACCAAACATGTTCAACATCGCTCCAGTACATAAACAGATTTTTACTGACTATATACATTTTAATACTGAAAATTACAGGGAGTGATTCACCTTGTTGTAAAACCGATGGTATGTGGACACAGCTTGTAACGTCTGCAAAGTCAAAGTCACTGTGGAGTGTAGCTTGTCCTTCAGCCTGCGCAGGTCCAGCAGCCAGCGCTCTCTGCTTGGAGCATCACTCAGCAGCTCTGTTAATGTGCACACCACCTCTTCTGCAGCAGCTACCAAGGACTGCAACAATAGTGTGTTGGAGCAAGATTTATACATTAAGGAAGTGATTATATGAAGAAGAGGGGAAAAAAAACCTAAAAGTTCAGATTTAAGTCTAATTAGGAATGGAAGTGTCAGTATATACTTTTGCCATTGTTTTGTCTATTGTGGGCGAACTCAAGATAGTACCATGGCTGGAGTGTAAACAGAGGCGTGGAACTCTGAGGTCAGCCGCTCAGCCTCAGGTGCATCTCCTGCCATCTGGATGTTGTACGGCTGGAGCTTATGCTGAAGAAGGTTCTCAATCTTCTCTGTGATCTGATACAGGAATTAATACATTTTTTAAAATCTAAAACGTAAAAAGCATACGCGCCATTTCCATCACATGCCATCTAGTAAATTACCTGCAGAGCGGCTTCTCTCATCTGCAGAACATGTAACTGGAGCCGAACTTTGGAAAAAACCTCCCCCCACAAGAACTCAACTTTATCCACCGCTGAAGTGATCCTGTCAAATGAAAACAAGCAAAGACATTTTATAATGTCATGTATCCTCTTATGTTATGAGTGAGAAGGCAAGGATTCTGTTTTAAAATACAATATATTAAGGGTGGGTGGTAATTTGGTATGAAAGTCACATCCCCACCTTGACATGAAAAGGAAAGGGTTAAACTTATTTGTTACCATTCGGGGCATTTTGGTTTTTCCCTGAGGCCCAAAATATATAATCATAACCTCATGCTATAATATAATAATAACTTAAGTAAATAAAATAGATTAATATTGTGACCCATGTTTCAACCATAATATTGAACAATAAAACATAACTGGGTATCATTTCGTCCTGCCCTGTGTTGACATTAGCAATGCATTCATAGAGCCAGGTCAACAAAACCTGTGAGACAAGTAAGACTGGAAAGTGTCTATACCTGCGGTGGTTCTGCAGCATGCTGGAGAGGTGCAGGGTGAAAAGTGCAGTGCCAGCCATGGCCTGAAAGTCCGGGTCAAGATCAGGCGATCTTAGTTTCTCCAGCAGAAGTTTGCAGTGTCTGAGTAAGTCCTCAAGGCCCAGCTCTCTGCAATAAAGGATCACACAGTCAAACTCTCTCAAACTTGTATTTTAGTTCTGTTAAGAATTATATACTAATTAATTAATACTATGTATTAAATACCAATTTAGTGTTCAACTAATTTGAAATTACAGATTTGTACTTTTAAAAATGTATAAAGAATAATTCAAAAAATAAAAAATGTGAAGAGATTTGTGGTTTCAAAAAGACAAAATTGTGTTCAGATGATGACAACTTGGGACTGAAAGTCAAAGCAAGTCTGACCTCTGGAGCTGTTGAAAGTGGGCCTCATTGGAGGAGCAGAAGAGCTGGAGCTCAGGGACAGAGTTTGGCAGAGGCAGTCTGGACAAGGCCTGGAGAGAGGAGAGACAGCCAGGCAACCGCTGCACAACTGACACAAAGTGCTCCTCAAATGCAGCCATCTCCTGCATAACCAAGAAGAATAAAAACCAGCAGTTAGTACACTAGTACACCACAGATGCTAATATGAGTCAAAAACAAAACAATGAAAAAAGCAAGTGAGCAAGTCTATTACATTCTGCTTGTATAGACTAGCTGAGCGCTCTATCACATGCTTACCACTAATATATAAGAAATGGAGCAGAGTTCTAACAGAATCCTCTACCCATATAATCAATGGAGCCCATCAGTCTCGCCCACTTCTAAGTTAACAGTGGTTCCAGAAGTAAATTTTGCGTTTATTTTAGTCAGATATTCAGAAAAAAAAAAAGTTTTTGGACATCGTTTATAAAGTTTCGGAAACATTTCAGATAAAATCATAGGTCGTGTGCTCATTACTTACCACAAGGCCGATTAGCCCCGAGCAAACCTTCAGTTAATATACATTTTTTACAGAATCCCTTTGGAGAAAATGAATGTAAAATTTACTTCCGGAACCACATGTTTAATAAAATCTTAAACATAATCATGTTCACTACTTTAATGAAATGTGTATTCTAACAATCTATTATAAACACTGTCTGATGTGCTGTGTCTGATGACCTGATTACAAAAGTCCGATATGATAGATTTCTCCAACATTTCTTTGCAAAGGCATATACATTTTTAATTGATCTCTTACTATGTAAAATAAAAAATTAAAAAAATAAAAATGTATGCCTTGAAAAATCAATGTGACCAAATACTGAAAAAAAAGTTACTGGTACCTAAAGAAAATTCAGTAATGACCTAAAACAAGTAAACTTGACATTTTTTTTATATTCAGAACTGATTAAAGCAACAATCTGATCCGAGTCTGAGTACAACAAGTCCTTGACCACTTACAATGGTATGTGTACACTGCATGCAGAAATTCTTTTGAGGACTAAGAAGTGTAATGCGGTCATGTTTACAATGTGGCAGGCCAGCAGCTCTGTGAAGCCATAGTATGTTAATGAGTTGTGGCAGCGTGGACCAGTGACTGAATGTATAATCTCACAGACAGAAGGGCTCTTTTCACTCGCTAATAAGGCCAGCACTTGCACAAGCCTCACCAAGGAAACGGCTGATACAACAATCACAAATACAGTCTTCTGAGCGGGCGCACACATGAGTCGGGTGGACAAAGGGGTCAGAGGGACAATGAAAACTGAGCCCATTCTACACAGGGAGAGGATGTGTATGGGACTGTGCCAAAGCAGTGTGGCAAGAGCAGAGGCTGAGCACACATGATCCTCAGTGTCTCCCTCAGCCTGCAGTTAGTCATGAGACTGCTACTTTTACAACACTGTAAAACTGTACACGATGTAAACTCAAGACTTGACGTTTACTTGGATCAATCACTTGTTTTTTGTTCCACACAAATTCAAGAAAAAAAACATACTGTACGCAACCTCAGGAGCAATGGGTTGTAAATCCTAAGTGTTTATTATGCTGCCCGGATTTTATTATAGTAAACAACAACAAGGTAAAGAAGTGACCTTGGTGAAGACCGCCCAGCTCTGGTGACAGAACACAAGGTATCCTCCCAGTGGGGCCATCAGCTGACTTCTGTCGATGTAGTTTGAGAGTTCAAAGACCTCTTTGAGAAGAACTGTCTGGAAATCACAAAATAATCTTTCAATCACTAGGATTTGACGTAATTTTCATTGACTGAATTTACCTTGAAAGTTGTAGGTTGTGATTTGGACTGGCCCCACAGTTTGCCCAACAGCCGAAGCACATCTTTTCTCTTTGGTTGGATTATATATGCGCTGTGAACAGTTCTCTTCTGTTGCTGGGACAAGAATAAGAGAATATGAACATTTAAGAACCGTCGATGCAAAACTGCTACCCTTTAAATGGGTAGGTTTATAATACAAAACTACAGTCATGGCCAAAAGTGTTGGCATCCCTGGATTTTTTTCCACAAAATGCAATATTTTTCTGGGAGAAATGGTGCAATTACACATGTTTTGTTATACCTGTTTATTTCCATTGTGTGCACTGGAATAACACAAAAATCAGAGGGAAGAAAGCTGAAACAGATAACATTTCATGCAAAACTAAAAAAAATAAATGGAACGGATAAAATGAATAGCACCCGTAACTTAATATTTGGTTGCACACCCTTTTGAAAAAAATAACAAATCAAGCGCTTCCTTCTTTCATCTCTCACCCGGAATTTTAGACCACCCTTTCTTTGCAAACTGCTCCAGGTCTCATATTGGAAAGGCGCTTTTTCCCCAACAACAATTTTAAGCTCTCTCCACAGGTGTTCAATGGGATTGAGATCTGGACTCTTTGCTGGTCACTTCAGAGCTGTCCAGCGCTTTGTTGCAAACTTCTTGATTATGTTGTGTACTGTGGACAAAGGAACATCGAAATCTCTGAAGATGGACTTGTAACTGTGAGATTGTTGATATTTTTCCACAATTTTGGTTCTCAAGTCCTCCGACAGTTCTCTTCTCTTTCTGTTCTCCATGCCTGGTGTGGCACTCACAGGCACACAATGCAAAGACTGAGTTAACTTCTCTCCTTTTTATCTGCTTTCAGGTGTGATATTTATATTGCCCACACCAGATGGGTTTAAACAAGCACCACATGCTTGAAACAAAGTTATTTATCCACAATTTTGAAAGGGTACCAATCATTTTATCCAGCCCATTTTTGGAGTTTTGTGTGAAATTATGTCAAATTAGCTTTTTCTCTCTGGGTTTTTGTTCCAATACACACAAAAGAAATAAAAGTGTGTGTAGCAAAACATGTGTAATTCCAATACTTTTTGGGGAGAAATACTTCTACTGTGTCAATTGTAACCAATATAATGTTAATGGATGATGTTATTTGGTAAATTGTCATCTTAGTAATCTAACACTTTTAACTATAATATTACACTCAAGTTTGGTTTATTGAATGTCGTCCATTTAAATGTGATTATATGTTTTCAACTAATAATCAACCATCTGATAAGCAATTCTCATGACTCCCTGAGCCATTCTGAGAACAATCGCTGGCATTCAACTTCAACAGCAGTATTTATAAACCGCATTTTATGAAAAGAACAATTGTTATGCAAGAAAATATTTCTCTTCAGGGTAAACGCACTGCACTGTACTGCACAAGCAGACAGATTCTGCAGTGTGCACACAGAAACCACCCCTTTTTGGAAAACACTGTAAGCCACTGGAATCAGATGGTTCCACACCCACCTCTACAATTCACTCAAACCACATCATCCACATTTTTCTCAAATGGAATTGGTGTTTGGGGAAATGTCAGTCATGTGACCGTGGACTAGTGAAATAAAATGTGCAAACCAGGGCTTCTGCAGTACCTCAAGCAGGAGCAAGGTCTCAGCAATGAACAGCGCTGAAGAAGCAGATGCTTCTCTGAGATCTGCCACAACTGACACCAAACTACTCTTCTGCGTTTTACTGTCAGCAAACAAACACATTTAAGTACAGCAAATCTTTGACATCACTACACAAGTGCCAATCTCTTACTTGTGCTGGGACAGGCAGTAGTTTATGAAGTCCACGACCTCTGCCTTACTGAGTGCTGTAGGGAGCGAAACCAGTCCATCTACTGGGAACACAACCAGAGGAGAGCCCAGCTGATCGTACGCCCCTGAAGCAAAGGAATCATCCATGATTACATACAATTTACAATCTGTATACTGTATGCCTAAAGGTGCACTATGAAAGTTATCTAGTGGAGGGTCCACCATGTGCTCTTATCCAGGGAGAAGTAATCGATTAGTCTGAAATGCTCCACAGTATGGCATAAACCTTATCCATCTCCATGGGGACAATGAGTTGACACCACTAGGACAAGTTATAAGTCAGATCAGTGGAGAGGTGGCTTAACTACCAGTAAGAATGAATGTCTTTAACTGTATTTTGAGCAATCAAATAAAATGTAATATAAATTCAAGACAGATAAGTTTAATGCTATAATATGTACAATTACAGGCAAAACAATAACATCTACATGGAGACAAGCAGGCGGGAGACTCCTCTAGAAAGGTTGCAGAGTGCTCTGTTAAATATTAACATCCTCCTTTATACTAGTTTGGCAAAAATCAATTAGCATAAAGTAAATCCTGTAGCCACCGCTGTACCGAGACGCGGCTGGCATTCTGCACCTCAGGGCTCAACATTTTCACTTAAACACGTTCACACAAACGATTAGGCACAGAATTAGGCATATACACAATTATACTTGGCTCATGCGCCAAACTCCATAGGTTCAAAAAAGCAGGAGGCGGCATTACCGGGAAATAAGACGGCTCCGGAAAACAGGACGTGGTCCGCGGGTAAGCGCGCGGGGGGCTCGGACTGCTGCTGCTGCTGGGGCCACACGCCTGAAATACAAACACAGAAAGTAAAGATAGTATGGACTCCCTGACTCGCCTGACGATCATACAGATCCCAAGCACATTTCATTCATTCAAACTGCAGACATGTGACAGTAATTCAAAGAACGAAAGATGGGATTAGAAAGTGTTTCACGTGTGTTCACACCAGGAGCCAGACTGAGCACTTGTCTCACCTTCATAACGTCGGCTCATTGTCGATTTCATCTGCGGTTCATTTCCAGAAAACTTTTCTCGGACTCTTAAAACAAACTCGACGCGCTGGCGCAAGAGCGAAACAATTAATTTAAGCAGTAAAAGCGCAGAACTTGATCATTACGCGGCGCAGTCCCACTGTCTTCTTCCGCCATCTTTCATCCCGCAGCGGTAAACCGTGAAGACGGAGGGAGCCGCGCTCTGTCCGTTTATCGGCTCTGAGGGGCGGGCCGGACACCGTCACTGTGGGCGTCGAGAAAAGCCTGGTGGCAGTGCACTTTTGTATTTTCTGAACTTTTCTAATGAAAGGACCGCCACCTGCGTGTCTCTGTGGTCGTGTTATTGATTTGCCTGAATTGCAACGTTCCACTGTATTGCTTTAAATTTAGGCTATAAAATACTTTAAATAAAGGCAAGATAAATGAGCCCACACCACTAGCATAATTTCATTTTGAAATTAGGGCCCCCTGCATTACTTCTGAGGCCCCTCAGGAGAGCCTGGGCCAGACCCCACTTTGGGAATCACTGATCTAGGCCTAGACCTGCTGCATCTTCAGCATTATGAGCTAGTTTTTTCTTCCTAATTTTTGTGTTTTGATTTTATTTTCACCCCATTCACAAACAAAGATTATTTGGAAAGTAATATCTTTATAAAGTCACTTCTTAGATAATTTGCAGCACCGTACAGTCATATTCCTACATGGCTTCCACACATGCCCCATTCAACGGGGCTACATTTAGAACTTTACTTTTTGCTTTAATTTTCATTTAATGTATTGGCAACAACAAGGCACTGGATGATCAAGTTGAACAGGAATTTGCCTTCCTGTATAATGTGTCTATGGACCAGTCCAGCCGCATACCCCTGGATACTGTAGGCAGGGCAGTAAACAGACATTTGGGGGCCCAGGGCAAGAAGCCTCACCTGGGCCCCCTCTAATACAACTTAATAGGAAGAGGGTCCAGTTCTGGGCCCTTAAGACCTGCCCACCCCGACCTTGGTGGGCAAGGGCCTATATGTAACTCTGTGGGAGATTTACTGTTTAATGTATTTAATTGAAATAAGTATTCGAAATAGAAATCAAATAAATAACACCTTAACAACAATCCATCCTTTGGGGTTGAATAACGGCACCACTTTTAAGAGGCAATGGTGGAAAACACATTAGATTTTGTTTGTTTACGCTAAGAGGTTGAAATATGAGCCAGTTTTGTTTTGTATTGATTGACCCAGTAATTAGCAATATTAACCATAAACAAGTAATTTCATTAGTAAAAGTTTTTACCGCTATTTGACTGGTCAAACCATCAATAATTCTGATGTCCCAATTGTATAGTCTCATAGCACACATTTAAAAAAAAAGTCATAAAAAGTTATAATGGAAGTCAATGGTGTATAAAATGCCAATAGCGTGAAAAAATGTAAATCACATACAGGTGAAAAGGAAAAATCTTAATTTCAATGCATCATATCAATTTAAAACTTCCCCTGTAGTTTACTCACATAAATGTAAGAAAAAAAAAATTACAATATTACTTTTTTTTCATCAAGTAATGTTTTCATATAGAAATAAGGCAATTTATGTGTAAAATTTGCCCAAAACACACATATCTGGGACATATAAACCTGAATAATGGACAGAACCAGGTTTAAATTTTGTGGTTCATTTTGTACACATATTATTTACAAAAAACTTTACAAAGGGGATTTGAGATTTCTTATTTAGTTTTTGAGTAAACTAGATTGGACTGAAAAGTGTCCTGAACATTCAAATTTCGCCTAATTTTTTTACTTAAAACTTCTATGAATCCGTTGTAGAATCAGATATTAAAAAATCCCTCTGTATGTTTCGTAAAATCTTGTTGAGTCCAAGATTGTAAAGTTTGGTGTGTGTAGGATCTACTTTAAGTGGTGATCCTCATGTCCCGAGGAGAGAAAAATGCATTTTAGGAAAACACCCTTTGAAGTTACAATGTCCCATAGAAATCTATGGATGAAGTGGATTACATTAAATAATAAAATATATTTAAGAGCAGACTGGACAAGTTTGTTGATTCCACATAAAATCATATATGTTAAAAAACAAAAGCCACCACTTTCAGCCACCGTTTAAAACGAACAAGGAGGACTGGGCAGTTTTGACTGAATTGATAGATTATAGGAACAGGGTTCTTGATAGTATGTGCAAAAATGGCTATTGGCCCAGCCTGTTAGGGAATATAAACTTATTTTAGTAGGCCTAACTTACAACTATGAAGATGTAAAACCAACACTACAGCTTATGGTAAAGATTGGGAGAGAGTTAGTTTTATTTCCTTATTTCCTGTTTTGTTGTTGTATTTAACATTTGTTTACTTATGAGTTTTTGATACCTGTATAGATCATTAGTGGCCCACATGACATGTGGATCATGATCAGTGTTGGGTAAGTTACTATGAAAAAGTAATTAGTTACACATTACTAATTACTGTTTAAAATATCTAATATCTAAAGAAAGTATCATATCTAAAGAAAGTAACTTAGTTACATTATTTTGAGATTACTTTATATGTAATATTGAAGAGGTTACTCAAATATGTGCTTTTACGTTTTTATTAATGACAATTAAAAAGAGAAAAACAAGAAATAAGTTGTTTAAATGGTCTTTTTGGCATTACACCAACAATATAAATGCGCAACAAGCTGCAGATCTCTGACTGAGTGTTTTACTGACAATAGATGCCTGTGGGTTTTTTTCAGGCTGTTTCTTGCAGGAGAAGGTTGCATTCTCAAATATTCAAGTAAAGCGTTACACTACTAAGTTACTAAACTTGTCATTTAATTACAGCAAGTTTTTGTTCTCCAATGATTCTTATTTTGTAACCGGACAATGTTATTTTCTAGCTTTCTTGGTTTTCCGACACGCGCCTCGCGTGTGTGCATACATTTTATTTAATATGTTTAGGGTTGTTTACAGGTTTGTGATAGTAAAGTACACTGACGTTCTTACGGAATGTTCCGGTTTGAGGAAAAGAGACCACCGGAAGTCGACGTTACACAGCTGCTGTGTGTAGCATCAAGAAGCTAATGATACACATCTTCGCCCAACTGAACTGCGTATGTTCACTCAGCCCGGTCCACATGGAACAAAACAAACCAACACGTTTTTCAGGCAACCATTGGTAAAAAGAGGCAGAGTTAAAGGGGACGTGAGTGATGACATTTGTGGCGTGACAGGGGCTGCGCTCAGGGGCTGGAGACATGAACCCTTCGCTCGGGAGAAATGGACTGGTGGGGCTCGTGGTGGGGGCTACAGCTGGTTTGGGCGTTATAGCGTTCATCATCTACCGGGAGGTGAGTAGGAGGAGGTCTCCGGTGCCGGTTGTGGCGGTCGAGCCTGCTCTAACACGACCACTGCACAGCGGCTCTGGTGATTGCGCATGTGATGGAGCTGCGCCGATGCTGAGGGACGCTCTGGATCAGGGTGAGTGCTCTGCCTGACACCACCACACTCTACTGCCATGTGACCAAAAAACAACACAGATGGCACATATTACGTTGTTACCAGGATAAACTAACTTAGTAGTAATTAATAACTAATTTAGATGGCTGTTTGTGGGTAGGTTTAGTTTATTTGTATGTTTATTTTAATGTATTATTATTATTATTATTAATAATATATTATTATTAGTAGTAGTAGTTGTAGTAGTATCATTAGTATTACTTATATCATCATTATTATATACAGATCATAGAATTATGCCCACAGGACGACTCAACATTATTATCGAATATGGCATGTGTGGCCTTATCCAGGTTAACAACAAAAATAAAAACAGCCCATTTTTTCCCTCAGTCTTACATGCCTAAAGGTCAAAGCTTTTTGATAGTCGTTTTACATAATTTCATTATTCCTTACCATGTAAAAACTTTCATAATTTTCATTTCTGATCCTTTTGCTACTGTATGCCAAATTATTTCCCTGTTCTCCAGTAGAAATTACGATATGAGGGGGCATTCATGTGCAATTTCCAACTCCAATGGTATTTCCCATTGCACATGAAGGCAGCCGTGTCCGTGTATGTTGCAGAGATGGAGGCACAGCAGCAGGCCTTAGCTGCTGTGGAAGCTGTGGTCCAGGGCTTGTCCCCTGACCAGCAGGTAGCGCTACGGCAGCAGCTGGACCAGGTCCTGAACTGTGTAACCTCCCTGCGCTCAGAGGTGGCTGAGCTGAGGGGGGGTCTCCAAGACATCGCTCTGCAGATTATTCAGGATGTCAAGTGAGACCCATTAACTTGTCTCAGGTTGTGTCATGTCAAATGGCTGTAAATCACAACTGCCATTAATATCTGAAATAAATGTTTTGTCTTTTATTTCCATAAACCATGTATTGCATGTCTTTATGTTGTCCAAACCTTAACACGGCACTAGCTTCCTTACCACAGATCGCTCTTTCTGTCTGCAGGAAGGGAGTGGAGGACAGTCAGCGCATTCGCCGCCGTCGACATTACATTCCCAGAGAGCGCACAGACTCCACCACCTCCAGCTCCGTTTACTTCACGGCCAGTCAGGGCTTGGCCAGCACCTACGAGACCAGTGAAGGGGGGTGTGTATGACCAGCATGAGGGTACCTGGGGGGGTATGGTTGAGCAATGAGGTTTTGTTCAGTTTAAATAGTAGTACAATGCTACTTTTTATTTTGAGTCAACCATAAATGTGTTCACTATGCTTTCTCTAGCTAATCTTCAAGTCATTAACACCCAGAGAAATAGGTGTTGCAGAGATACAGAGAACCATAGCTATAAAGCTCTTGGAATTACCACAAGGTTAATAGAATTCAAGCTCCTAATTCTCTTTTCTGCTTTTTACTACTTTTGGGGTCCTGGTCTTGTGGCTGCACTTTGATATCTGTTGCTATCTACTGGAAATAGTAGGAAATATTAAAATGGCTGATCAGCAGCACAATTAGCGGCAGAATTAATCTAGTAGACTTATACTTTGTGAAGGATTTTTTGTATGTATGTATTTATTATACCGATCCAGCTCATGCATGAGTGTTGAGAGTGCAACATAAAATAATATTGAATAACATTTTTAAACATCATAACCAGCAAGCTGAAAAAGTTGCTTTAACAAAACATAGCAGCTTTAAGATGGTGTGAGTTTTCAAAAATGTAATATCTGAAAAATCCTGACTCAAATATTCCAGATATTCCACTATTTCCACCCTCACAGGTACTCCACAGCAAACGCAGAGTCAGATTACACAGACCGAGACACAGATCGAGAAGAGCCCGAACAAAGTGTGGACCAGGAGTCAGAGGGGGAGGACCAGAGCTGTGCCACCGTCATCACACTGAAACAGGGCGACTCTCAGGACCAGGACCTGGTGGAGGATACAGGCCCCATAGGGCAAGATACAGAAGGGCAGGGCATGAGGGGCCTGCACCTCGTGACAGAGGCCCCTAGTGGAGAGCTGGCCCTGCTACTGGCTCAGAGTGACATTCTGCACACAGGAGACTCTAGGCTAAAGGAGGAAGGCTACAAGTTGCTGCAGGACAACAGGACAGAGGTAAGCAATCCCACTATTACATGTGTTGCTTAGTCAACTTACTGTTTAATATTTAAAAGGCTATAGGACATTTGTTTTAATGCAAATATAGTAGGATTTCAGTTAACTGAATCCTAAAGACCTTTGGTTTAAGACTTGCTGAAGCCTGACCAACACACCAACAGGTTGCACTAGAAGGAGGAAGGCTCTGTTACCCTTTACACACCTGTTCAGGACCAGGCTAGGCTGCCATACAGAGCAGTGATGGGCCAAACGAGTCGAGGCATCAAGACCCGTATCCAGCTGGGTGTGTAATTTTAAGAAATGTCATGTGACTAACACATCCACTGTGTCATTTGGTGTCTCTCATGTCAGAAGCACTGAAGCTGCTTGTTCTGAGCATGGATTTGTAATATTAGGTTCAGAGCAAACGGCGTGAGGCTCAAATATGTTGCTGTGGTCCTTTTTATCGCAGATGAACAATAAAGAAAACTAACATTAGCCTATTCCTCTTTGTGGGATCATTGATCTGTCATGAGAAGAACTACTGCAAGGACTATACTGTATCTATTTTACTATAAATTTCACATTCAGTATAGGTCATTGGGTCACTTATATTACAGCCTACATTATTGTACAATAGTCTGGTATTTGCTTTAATTAGGCTTAAGATTGCCTTACCTTCTTACTAAGATATCTCTGATTTGTTGATTATCAGAGCGCATTCATCATAATTTAGTGTGGAATGATAACGTCTTACATAAGAAGAAGTGCCTTTTATGGACCACTAGATGACGCAATAGAACACACCAACACAGTGTGAACACAGTATGGGAAACGTGTAACACACACCTTGATCATCTACCCATTACTAATACAGAGTGAAGGTGAGTTGTGATAAGCAGGAATACAAAACAACAACAACAACAAAATAAGTCTAGCTTGAGTTTAATGAAACAGCCATCAGGACATGCCACATGATGCCTGCTTCATCAAATGCATTATTCAGGGTTATGAGAATGTATAAAAAAAGACTGCCTGCAATTAATGTTTGTCTGTGATGTTATCATGGGAATGTGCATGTTTGTGCTTAGTATGAAGACAATCGGGAGTTTGTTTGGCGTCTGGCTCGAGCCCACAGTGACATGTACTGGTGTGCCGCCGACCCCCAGCTCAGGAGGGCCTTGGCAGAGCAGGGTGAGTCTCAGACAGGAGTTTTAATTGGAGTATGTGCAGGTTTAAAGAATTTTGAGGAAGATGAAGTCATGACATTAAGAAGAATCGTCTTTGACAGTAATAAAGAAACAAAGCTGAAACAAACACATAGAGAATACAGCAAACCAAATCTAGTGACATTATGTTTGAGCATAGTATTATTTCAAGCAGTTTATTCAAATGCTGCTTCAGATTGTGTTTCTGTTTTGCCCATGTGTTCCAATTAAATGGTGTTGTGACAGGCAGCCAACAGCTGGTGCTGTTCACTATATTAGGTGGCCTTTGAAGAGTTTGTCAGTACTTGAAGGCTGTTTAAAAGTGGTTCAGTACTACTTCTTCAAATTCAACATTACTGACCAAAACTGCACACCCTCTCGTTAGGCAGTTTGTCATCAAAATGTGAATGACCATAACTTTAAATATGTGGGCTTCTACTGTGGTGGTTTCGTAAATTCAGGTTTGGAGGAGGCAGAGCTTGCCTTGCAAAAGAAGGGACTGAACAAAGACTGCCATAAATGGTGAGAAGATACAATTTAAGGTTCTTACCTTCTTGTAAACACAAGATTCAGTGTTTTGTTTTGTGGGCAGGTTTGCGATATTGACTGACGTGACAACAGACCACGTGAGCATGCACAGCAAATTAAGAAGCAGCCGCGTCATGAAGGTATCCCAGCCTTGCACTGAGCTGTTGTAGGTCCATTAGCTTGTGTGTGTTCTGAATGACATTGGTGTGTGCTGTCTCAGGAGCATCTGGACCGACTTCTGGCCCTCACCAGCACTGACCCCGTCTGCTTCTACCTGCTGGCCAAGTGGTGCTACCAGGTCAGGCATTGTACATGTATTCATTCAATTTGCTTGAATTGAAAATGTGTTTGTATTATTTATTGTTTATGAAAATTATTATACCACATAACAGGTTGCATCTCTGGACTGGCTGGAAAAGAAGGCAGCAGCTGCCCTGTATCACAGCCCCCCCAGCTCCTCACTGCAGCAGGCCCTCGACAACTTTCTGAAGGTACTGCTCTGCTGCCTTGTCCACCTCTCCTCACCATTATTTCAAATCTACACAACTGCAACTCGAATGCATTTGTAGGTCTGGACTTTCAGTGATGCTCAGCCATGATACTAGGAGTACAAATATCACCAGTTTCATTAGTGAAACTTCTCAGGAGGTAGGGGCAGAACATAAAGTGAGACTTACAAATGGTTCTTCAGCCATGACCACATTGCTAATCAGAGTGCGTGTAAGTTATAGCTCAAAGCTATAAGATAAGTAGTTGTATGAATTCTTACTCATGCAAGCAGCTCTATTGAAAGTAGTTCTATAGTAAAAAGTAGTTAGTGCGCATACTGCCCTCATTTCTGTGCTTGTTGAACAGGCAGAGGAGCTGAGTCCAGGATTTTCAAAGACTGTCAGACTCTACATAGCCAAGGTAACTTATTATTAGTCTCCACACCTTGAGTACATTTACCATTGGGACTGGACTTGTGTTCATAGTGTCATCAGGAGCTGGGGAACATCTCAGAAGCGTCAGAATGGATGGACTTGGCAAAGAAAACTCCCACCACTAACCTTCAGGTGGGTCACTAGGGTGACAGTGATCAGTTTGAATGGGTTATGATCTTTTTTATTATTTTCAGGATGAGGGGACATCAAAATTTCTGGAATCTCAGTTCCTAAATTCCACAACCTATGCAGGACTGAAGTCTTCACATGCAAAATAAATTCAAACTGTTGTCTTTACTGTATAATAAGTTGTTCTGTTATCACAAAGTAAATATGGTATATGATGGGGTAATGTATTCCTTGGCTTTTTTGTACCCCTTTCCCTCTGGAAATATTCATCACCATATAGTTACTCATGAATGGAAGATCATGAAAAATGCATTTGAAGTGTTTAACACTACTTGTTTATCATGGCACATGTGAGCACTGGTCACTTGTGTAACTGTGTGTAAATTTTGTTTTACTGTGAGCCAATGCTGCACGAATAAAGAAATCAGACTACCAAGAGACTTGTATTGGTAAAACTTGTAATTTATAGGATACTGTACAGAGAAATAAACCATATAATTACATCTGTATCTTTTTCACGTCACATCTACACAACAGAGCACAAGCACTCGAAACAACTTGAATGAAAGAATTCTTGTTTTGAAAAGTAATATTTAAACTAGATTATGACAGTCACATGCAAGGATACATCAGATACTACCTTCAGATACAGACTTCACGCAAACAAATATTGACATACCAGAAACAGTTACAAACAAAAGGTGTGCATTAAACTCAACAGCCAAAAGTGCCGTCTATGTTTTTCTTGCATTCAGCAGTTCATTAAGATGCTCTCGGCATCTCCACAATGCACTCGTCCCACACTTGTCACAGGTTGGGCCAAGAATGAATTTCTCAGCCTACTTTTAATCCTTGGCATCTCCCACTCCGTCTGCATTGATAGCAAACATTGCTTCAGCCTCAGGTAGACAGGGTGAGTCGTAGATTTTACAAATCCGGGTCTCTCCACGACCTTTTCTTAAATAAAGGCTGCAATTATCAGAGGTCAAGTTTAATTACATGCAATTAACAACCACAGGGCACTCTAAAACATCACCAAAGGCCTGTACTATGAAGCTTGAAAGTAATCAAGGCCACTTTGTCATTCCTCTAGATTTACTGGTACTATAAAGCTGGACTCTACGATTGAAAGACAGTGACATGGTAGCGCAGCGGTTAACGCTCTCGCCTCACACCTAGAAAGTGCTGGGTTCAACTTCCGGGTGGTGCGGGGCCTTTGTGTGGAGTTTGCATGTTCTCCCTGTAGGAGAACATGCAAACATGTAGGTTTCATCTGGGTGCTCAGGATTCCCCTACCACAAAAACATGTACAAAACACTCCTCCCCTCTGGGGCCAGGACTACCTAAAAGAGTGGTTACTTTCCTGGTTAAATAAAACATCTATAAATAAATAAATAAAATGGTTCCTCATGCCTCAAGTACGCAGCTCTTTCCTTCTCCATTGGTCAACTGGCGCTGACCCTGCGCCCTCTGTTCTGTAAACATGTACAGCTTTCTTCAAAAAATATGTGGAGCTCTCTGAACTTATTCTGGATAAATTGCTCTTACCTAAATTGACTAACCGGCATTAGAACCAAGCTCTAGTTTGAGTAATAATGAACCCGTCTTCTTTACTGCAGTTGTAACCCAATGGGAGCAATAAGTACAAGAATACTGTGCAAATTGACAGTTGAGGCTATGACAAGCTGTATATTAATAATTTACATGTAGATTCCTCAACTCTATTCCTTCATGAGAGAATCAGTTCCTCTCAAAAAGATAAATTCAGGAAAATCCAATGGGCGATCTCTGAGAATCTCTGCAGAGCAGTCCTTGTACAAAATCGCCCCAATTGTCTGCATTCTCAAGGAAGGGTGTCGTTAGTGATGGTGAGATCTGATTGGTTAGCTGCATGTGCTATTTGAGCTACCAGGAACTTAGTTTGCGGCCTGATTAACTCTGGTAGGAAGTGAACCAGATTTGTAGTACCGCCACACCAGGTTTAACCCCAAAGTTAACTCGCAAACCCACAAATCCAGCTTCGTAGCACAGGCCTCTGGTCTAAAGAAACCACAATGTATAGGCCTCAACAGATCAACAGAACTATAGACAAACATGATGATAGCACACTAGCAGTGTCCTAACATTTGTCTTCCATAGAAAAGTTCAAAACACACTCACCGCGTGGTGGAGGCATGAGCCAGAATATTTCCACCAATGGGTTTTTTGGGATCTGCAGAGAACATGGCAGCACCGTCCACTTGAGCAACCACCTGATTGGTTATGACCACGGCAACACCAAACTGTCAGAACAAAGCATACCGAGAAATGAATTGATTCAGATGTCCTTTTTGCACATCAACATAAACAATAAATCTTAGAATTAACCATTAAAACAGTTGACAGGCTTTGGGTTGGTTTATACTCAAGCATCAAACCACTCAGCCGAGAGCTGGTGTCCCAACACAGACCTAATCCATTCAAGTTTCGCTGAACTAATCGGGTCCAGTACAGAGTAAAATTCCAAGAAGATTTATTTACATTTATTTATTTGTTACTAAGACAATATATAAATCCCAGACAGGGTCGTCTTCAGGGGGTTAAGCTTATGTGTAGACATTTTTTTGCCGAACATCACGTACACGTATGTACTAGGCATGGGACAATATTGAAATTTTATGTCACAATTATCATGGCCAAAATAATTGCGATTAACGATAATATCACAACAGTTTGCTGACAGTTTGAAAATGTGATGTACTTCTTTACTTACTTATTTATTTACTTACTCATTATAAATAACTTCTGACATATTTGTACTTTATTATAAGTGAAAACAAAAATGATCTAGAAGGGAACATAACGGATACGTTGCTTTTTTCTGCACAATCTGGTGACAAAATGGCGATTATCTTTGTTGGTGATTATCACGATTATACAAAATGTAGCACAAATGATTATTGTCTTCCCTTTTTAATCACGATAAACGATATTATTGTTTATCGTCCCATCCTTGGTATGTACGCAAGCTTTCTGATTAGCTGTAGGGCGCGTCTGAGTTGTGCACCACATCCACGCTGACGCTCAAGTATAAACCTGCCTTTAGTGTCATATGACCACTGGTCAACATTACATTTTGTACATACAGTTGATACTATATCGAAGTTTGAAAAGTCATGCACAAATACACTTCTCTGAAATACACTGAATGATTTGATTTAGATTTTTTTTTAAGTCAGATTATGTAAATCAATAATGATTCTGTTCATTTGCACTGAAAAATGGTTTTAGTGCAAATACACAGATTTATAAATCGAGCAGTGAATGTTGGCGCCCTTGGGATAAGTTGCTGTTGTGTGCCATGTGAGCCTCACCTCATCTGCCAACCGCAACAGCATACGCAAAAAGCGACCCAAATGTCCCTGTCTTGCTGACAGCTCACCACGGCCAGAGTAGTCAGTTCTGTACAGAGCAGTGGCACTGTCCACAATCAGCAGAGCGTACCTGAAGCGCAAGTGAGACATGCATTTATCACACTGGACACGAGTATTTGAGGATCAATTTTGTAATGGGTGAGATCTAGACATACAATACATTGGCCATAATTATATAAATGCAGAAGCTCACCTCGACTCTGCCATCATGGCAGAAGCCTGATAAAGCAGCTGTGTCTGATGGTCTGTGTTAAAGGCTCGGGCATAGGCCACATTATCTAAAACATCACTGCCAACCAGGCCATACCTGCCCAGATGAAATGATATCAACATCAGTAGAGTCAGTTTCTAACAAAGTGAGTGATAACCACAATACAATCTCCCATTCTGAACAGCGACCTACCTCTCAGCAACAGCAAGCAGCCTCTCTGGTCTGAAGGTACCCTCAGTGTCAATGTACATGGCCTTACCTTCTCCTCCGCCCTGGTCAATCGGTAGCTGCAAATACACAGATAATCGTTTGGCCTGCTCTTCTCAGATACAGTAAAATATTTCTTTATTGATATTGCTACCTGGCATGTTACAGCAAGAGTGTGACAAAGCTGAGTTTTGCCTGTGCGAAATTCCCCAAACATCTCAGTGATAGAGCCTGTCTCAATGCCACCTTTGAGAGAAAATATCGCAGCATGAGATAAACATTTCTGCTCTGCAGTACACACAAAAATCTATTATTAACTAATGCAAGTTTTAATTGAAGTAAGCCTTCCTCTGATGCTGTACAGTCTGTGTCTTTAAGAGATGATATTAATAATAACAATAATCCTTTTAACCAAGATAGATGACACTAAATCCTGTAGGCAAACAGCCTACAGGATTTGCCCCCCGATCCCCCAATGCAGTTTAATGTCAAACTAGACGAGAATTTGAGGTCAACAATGAGGGAAAAAAGCCTCAGCAGATGCTTGAATACATATACTGTAACTGTATGCGGAGGTCAGGAAGGATACCGAGCAACGGCAGCGATAGCACCCTGATAGAGCACATCGTTTTATCATTAAAATTTGTGCCCATTTGATGAGTGCCCACAGACACACAAATTAAAACTGTATTCGGACAACACAAGTGTGGGAGTGCACAAACTGAAACTTTAAAAAAATCTTAGTAATAAAATGAATTTAATAATAAAATCTGTAAACCAGCTTCCTGAATATGTCCAACCAGTTTCGTAGTATACCCCTCATGTTTGTACCTGGGTGCCTGTTACTAGGGCAACTCAGAGCCAAGTTTGGTTAAGCACAACTAAGGATTGCTAAAACTGGTTTGCCCAAATAAACTAGGCTTTGGCTTCTTCTTAATTTTCTAGCATGTTTTTAAGGCTACGAGAAGTAAATAGTTTGGGCCAAAGGAGTGTCTCTGTGAGGGGAGAAAGTGCCTTGCTGCATGTGCCATCTCCTGAGCAGCACAACCTATGACCAGCTCTTAACTAAAACTAACCCGTTAATGAATGTGAAAAAAAAAAAAATTATATATATAAAAATATATATATATTAGGCCTGTCAAAGTTAACGCATTAACTCATGCAATTAATCACAGAAAACTGACGCATTAATCACAAATTGACACAGATTAATTTGACGAAACTGTTGATTTGATGAAACACGCTCTTTTAGATCACGCAGGAGGCTTTACCTGAGCGAAGGAGGAAGGTACAGGGGAAGCGCTGTAGTCACGCAGTTAATTTTACACATATAATCCAAAAATCCTCACGTCGACGAACGCAAAAATCTCAGCAGCTGATGTTTATGAGTACGGAGAGGCTTTGCTCCGCGTTGCAGAACAAACCAAACACGTGGAGATCACGTGCTGAGCCGTGTGTGCTCCATGATGTAAACAAAACTCGCGAGTGACGCTAAAACAAGTTAACTGGACCAAACATGTCATCAAACTATTTCAGACACGTGTAGACGCCAGACCAACACCAACTCCATTTGTCTCCTTTAATGTCAGTTACCTATGTGTAACTACTGTGTAGTTATATGAGTGTATGAAGGACCATTAATCCATTAAACCTGTGTTTGGTCATGTAGCCTAGATTTACCTGAAACATGTGCCACAGACTCAACATGAAATGTCTAGACAGATCTAAATAATGTATTTAGATATGTATATATAATACAATTATTTAACTTTCAGAAGAAAATGTGCAAAAATACTTTAAAATAGACATGTAATCTATGACACTTGAAAAAGCGCGTGATGCGATTATTCGTGAGTGATTAATCACAGTTTCAAAGTGTGGTTAATCAGATTAATTTTTTTAATTATTTGACAGCACTAATTTATTTTTTATTTTTTGTACTCTAGCGTACTGCTTAGGTTTAGTTCCTCCAAGACCCCCTCCTCTCAAGCTAACCTTGTAGCAACTTGTCCAGCTCCTTGGAGCCAGTTGAAATCTGAATGATCTCTGCTCGTCGCTGGTGGAACTCTGTAGCTGTGGTGAAACCCATTGGCACCAATTTAGCTGCTTCTGTCTGAAAGAATTTATGAAAATAACATTGACATAAACAATCAATTTTATTACAATGAATCTATATTCATGCATCCTCACTCACTAGAATCTTGTCAGCCTTGGCCTCGCTAATGCCCTTGATGTTAAGCAGCTCCTTCTTTGGGGCGTAGGCCACAGCCTCAATGGTGTGGAAGCCAGCGTCCTCTAGCTTCTTGAGGTCACTGGCACTGATCCCACATTGCTGAGACAAACACAGTTAATAAACAATGTCAATGCATACTTTTTATTGTATATTGCAACTCTGCTTCAAAAAGAATTTCCCCTTGGAGATGAATAAACTTAATTTTGATTCTGTAAACCTCTAATTATGCTCCCTTAAACTGTTGTGTGATCATTGCAAATAAAGAATTTAACATCTTTGACATAAATATGCCATTAACTATCTTAATTACAAATAAACTTGTAAAGTTTCCTACATAAAGAGCGGTTTGTGTGGGTTAACTTACCTCCAGCCTGACAAGAGGTTGTGGGCCAAAATTCTCCTCTTCTACCACCTCTGCCTCCACTCGAGCGTCACTAGTCATAGCCATACCTCACCAGAGAAAAGACCTTCAGACACTGAATGACTGTAGACAGGGGTCTCCAACCGTAGCTTGGGAGCTAACAAAAATAAACAAAGTGTCAATTTCTTTAAACTAAACTGCTAACAGGAGCAGCTCTGTGCCATTTTTGTTTTGTATAAGTAACGCTAGCTTTCCGAAGGAAAATGGTAGGACTCCTCTGCTTCATTCCAAGAAGAAAATGCACTTTCACTTCAGTTTGCGTTACCCACTCGGGTACGAGGTTTACCCCAATGAGAGATCACAAAGTCTTGCACGACTTTTGATAAACTAGTTTTCAATCACAGCATTAGCTTAGCTAACAGCAGAGCAGTTCAATAAAAATTATGGTTGAAGCATACACGAGGAACACAAAGCACCCATGTACGAATCTGAGTCCGTACAGAGTACTTATTGGGACATGACAAAAACGTTTGAGATAACAAGCTAATAAAACATTTTGAACTTCATTTACCTGGGACTCTTGTTGAGACCTGATCCAAAGCTCCCGCGCAGAATGTCCACCGCTGAAACGTCTGTGCGTGCGACGTGCGTACGTAAGTGCAGAAAAAAAACATACGTCACCACCATAGACATAAGGCTGTGGTGGATAGTGTGTGAGTTATAAAAACTTTTATTATAAATATATTCTCTATCTTAGTACGTAGCTAATGTTTTGAGAGGCAAACACAAAATATACGCCTTTGTGCAATGTTTAAACTATTTGAAAACTATGTTGAAAACTATTTTATGTCTTTATTTTCAATTCCAGCGTCTGTGAAGGCGACTGAAATTGACGTCATCAGTCTGCGCTTAAAACATAAAACGTGTTTTTGTTGATTTTTAGCATTTCTTACTGTGAAAAATACACAGGTTGACGTCACATAATATAACTAGGTTGTAATGTCATTATTTCTTGTTAACAGGTAAGACCTTTTAACGCTTTGTGTTAACCAAAGTAATTGTACATAAATATGCATTGGTTATTCCAGATACCTCGGTGAGGAAGATGATAACGACAGTAAAGACAGTCGGTCTCACACTTTACTGGCGAAACTTAAGGAAAAAGCCAAAGAGCGACAGAAGCAATACGGCTCTGAACCCACACCACCAGAGGAACTCACCACACCAATAAAATCCAAAAGGAAAAGAAAAATTAAAGACGTAGGTGGTAGAGACAATGTGAAAGAGGATGAAAATGTGATGCAGAAGACGAAGAAAAAGTGTGCAGTCAAACACCAGACGGGTGAATTGAATGTTCATGTGAAGACTGTTAGCCAGCTTTATTTATATAAGCTTAATGTATCTCTGAAAATTGTTGTGTTTCAGATGTACAAACCTCAGCTACTAGAGGTGAGGACATCAGGAAAGACCAAGTCAAAGATTCCCCACAAACTCCTGAAAAGCCTGCTGCAGTGGTGTTCCCTGTTCTTGGAGGATATTCCAATAAAAAATCACAAAAGGTATTTACACTGACCCATGGCCATGATGGATACAGTCTACTTAGAATCTTGAAAGCTTTCCAGGCTTCTTTTGATAGCGGGGATGAAAGGTGTTTATGTTAAGTCCTGCTGCTTCGATCCTTGCTGAATAAACACTACATTGAATATAACATACATTGATATAATTGTCTATAACATGTTATTGTTTTTGACTATATTGTTTACTTTCTTGAGCCTGTTATGCAAAACCTGACATGAACTGTTGCATGCACAGGTGAATAGAGTGTTGCCTCAGTGGCTTGCTAAACCTGACCTCATTCATCAAAACATTAAAGACCATCTTCATCCACTCTCTGAAGTGCCACTATTGTGCATTCATCTGCAGAAGAAACTCCAGCACAATCACATTCAGCACCTTTTCCCAGGTATTTCTACACAGACATTTTCACACCTATCCATAAAACACACTCGGTGTCAATCAGGATATGGATACTTCCTCAGTACAGGCAGAGGTGATCCCAGCCATCCTTGAGAGTGCCCAATATGGACTGTTGGTGGGTCCTGGTGGCCACAGACCCAGAGACATCTGTGTGTCAGCCCCCACTGGCAGCGGCAAAACACTAGCTTTTGTCCTCCCTGTTATTCAGGTAAGTCTACATTTACTTACAATAAACAGGCAAACATTTTATTGTCAAAAGTATGTAATTTGTGAGGATAAATGGTTGCATTATTCATTCCTTTGCTAGTAAGGAGGTACAAATCCATACCGGGGATACACTGGGGCATACTGGGGCAAACTTGGACAATGCAGAGAGCAATAATGTGTAAATGCAATTCTGACTGTGTTGACCAGGTGCTGATGCAGAGGGTGGTCTGTGAGGTGAGAGCTTTGGTCGTACTGCCTACCAAAGAGCTTGCACAGCAGGTGTGGAAAGTGTTCTCAACATATGCAGAGGGCACACAACTCAGAGTGGTGATTGTGGCAGGACACAAGTCGTTGGCAGCTGAGCAAGCTTCACTTACAGAAGTCAGGTGAGGTCTCTTAAATAGGCAAGGCAAGGCAAGTTTATTTGTAGAGCACAATTCGTACACAGGGCAATTCAAAGTGCTTTACATAAACAGGAAAAGTTGCATTAAAATCACAAAACACAAAAAGACACACAGAATCATTTTAAAATCATTTTAAAATAAAGTGCTTTAAAAAAGAAGAGTGCAGATAGATCTTTCAGTCGTATGCACGTCTAAACAGAACTGTTTTTAGCCTGGATTTAAACATTGTCAGAGTGGAGGCCTGTCTCACATCTTCAGGGAGACTGTTCCAGATTTTAGCTGCAAAAAACTGAAATGCTGATTCCCCATGTTTAGTCCTGACTCTAGGCACCTGCAGGAGGCCGGTCCCTGAGGTCCTCAGATTGCGAGATGGTTCATATGGCACTAACATGTCAGAGATGTACTTTGGTGCTTGGCCGTGGAGAGACTTGAACACAAGCAGAGCTGCTTTAAAGTCAATTCTCTGAGCCACAGGAAGCCAGTGCAGAGACCTGAGCACAGGACTAATATGAGAACATGCAGAAGTACCATGAACAATATTTAATACGCATCAGTCATTGCTGAATCATATAAACTCTCCATCCCCCACATTTCTTAGTCACTCTTAGTGTTGCTTAAATATTTTCCTGTATGAGACTTTTTTGTAAAGTTTGGCTTTATTGCAGGGGTGGACAAAGGCGTAGTCTTGCAGATATTGTTGTGGCTACCCCAGGGCGCCTTGTTGACCACATCAACACAAACTCCAACTTCTGTCTGGAACATCTCCGGTTTCTTGTTAGTGTTTCTTCCAAATTACAAGTTTGTTTTTGTTTTTAACTTATTTCTATTGTAGAGTCA
This sequence comes from Rhinogobius similis, assembly GCA_019453435.1. Lineage (NCBI taxonomy): Eukaryota > Metazoa > Chordata > Actinopteri > Gobiiformes > Gobiidae > Rhinogobius > Rhinogobius similis. Next base: position 28,313,360 of record CM033620.1, on the reverse strand, counting down.
CCTTCTTTACTTTGTCTGGTTCACAGATAATTGATGAAGCAGACAGAATGATTGACAGCATGCACCAGTCTTGGCTCAGTCAGGTAGTCAAAGCGGTGTATGTATCAAAAACAGAAGGAAACAGTCTCTTCAGGAGGACAGAGGTTGCACACATCACTGCTGCCAGGTAAGCCACTTGCCATTTCTGTTTTCTTAAAGGAGACCTATTATTCAAAATCGACTTGTAGAAGTTTTAACAATTTTATAATTGTTCCTCCTTATTATTAAACCACTTTAAATTGTATTTAGAGTAATAGTTTAGTAATATTTATTTTTAAGACCGCATGGCACCATCAGTTCAGGTCTTCACCACTACCTGTCTTACACCCCCTGATATTTACTTACTAGCTATTTTATTTTCTTATTATTTATTTGACGTGTCACATAGCCATTTTGGTACAATGTGTGTGCCAATATTGTGAACCGCAGCTCTCCAAAGGTGACATAATGTACATAAATAGGCTGGTGTAAATCCAATTGGCGGTTTTCAACATAAAAGTAAGCAGGCTTCATTTTAAAACTTGTTATTTTAGATCAATATTGTAATTTAGTCCAAAATATAACATGATGATCCACAAGTGTTGTAGATTAGAACTAGTTAGAAGACAAAATACACAATACACAATAGGTCTTCCTTAAGCTCTGACAGCTGCTGTTTCATTTTACCTTGTGTTAAGTATACTAAGACGCACTGTGCTGTTTCTAGTCTCTGCCCTTCTCAAATGCCACTCCAGAAGCTGTTATTCTCGGCGACTCTCACACACAACCCAGAGAAGCTGCAACAGCTGGGCCTGTACCAGCCACGTCTCTTTACATCGGCCCACCAAACATCTGCAATCAGCTCAGCTTCTACTCCAACATCAGAGCGCTTCCATTTCCCCCAAGGGCTAACGGTAAGTGTTCCAGCTCACATATAAAAGTAGAGCACAGACCAGATGTTTCTCACGGTACTGTGCACTTTAGGAGTACTATGTCCCATGTACACTGAGTAAGAAGCCTCTGGTCCTGCTGCACTTTGTCACTCGGATGAAGCTTAGCCCTATTCTATGTTTCACCAACTCCAGAGAGGCAGCTCACAGGTCAGAGTTCTAAGTTCTCAATATGGTGTCCAAAAAAACCATTCCATGACGTTTGACTGTTTGTTTTATTAGACTGGTGTTGCTGCTGCAGTTGTTTGGGGGCATCCAGGCATTGGAATTCTCCTCCAGACTAAGTCCAGGGGAGAGGAGGAGGACACTGAAGGAGTTCAAGCAGGGCAAGATACAACTGTTAGTGCATCCACCCAACAGGGAAATAATTTTCACTAAAATAATTTCATAACAGTGACGGGCATGTAGTGTGGGAGACCGGGGAAATGCAGGTCTACTAATGTAAAAGTGGATATGTAATGGCAAATCGTAGCTGTAAGTACTTTATATTGCATTTAGAAATGTTTTTTTGCTTGTTTGTTTGTTTTTTTACACAAATGGGCGATGCGTTACTCTGTTTGGCTAATCCGGGTGTTAATCACACTAGTCAGAATTTGGGCAGATTTGAGCAAGTTACAGACTGTAAATCATTGTAAACTGTAAAGTGAAAAAAGCATGTAGTCAACAGGCCTGGCTTTTCTGTTTAGAGAGTGCAGTTCATGTACTCTCTTAAGTTGCGTTTTTCCTCTAATTAGAGAGATGTAAAAAGCTATGAGCTCATTTACCTGACATGTTTTGGCAGCAGGACTTCCGTGACGTGTCTCTTATGAGTTGTTCTCAGGCGTGGTCAGCTTGATAAGGTAAAAGCTCCCTTGTCTGTTGATGTCCGGTGCACGCCGCTTCCTGATTTCAATAGTCTCTCATATCCATCAACAGAGACGAGGGAGCTTTTACCTTGGCTCACAAATAGGACTCCAAAGATAACCGGGGCTGGTATGTTTAGTCTGAAAAATGTTTAAACTGGCCACGCCTGAGAACAACAAATGATAAGAGACACGTCACATCGATCAGACATCACCTCTGACGAAGGTGGAAGTCCTGCTACCTTGAGCTCATAGCATAGCTTAGCTCTGTTTAAATAGAAGAAAAGTTAAAATTCAAAAGAAGACAGTGAATTTTCCACATATAACCATGCACTCTGCTGATGTTTTTTTTAATTTATATACATGTAAATACATTGTGATATAGATTAATACAGTAATTGTGCATATGTGTATAAATAATGTGTGTTTTCCTGAAGGCTGGTGAGCACAGATGCTGCGGCGCGAGGCATTGACATCAGTGCTGTGAAGTGTGTGATCAACTACGATGCACCACAGTTTGTCCGCACATACATTCACAGGTTTGTCCCTCTAACACAAGGTGTCCAAAGTGTAACCCAGGGGCCCAATGTGGCCCTCAGGTTTCCTCCTGAATTGGATCAAATGTACTTCTATACACTATAACATTTTTAAAATAAAATCTATTATAATCTTAATAACAAACATTTTGATGTGATACAGACCTACCATTAATGTTCCCAGCCTTAAAAAAGTATAGTGTATATATATGTGGCCCTCAGTAGAAAAAAAAAAAAAAGTTGACACCCCTGATCAACATCATCTCTCTCTTTTTGGTTGATTCCTCACTTTTCTAACACTGTTCAACCTTTGACTCAGAATTGGACGGACAGCGAGAGCGGGCAGAGCCGGGCTGGCCTTCACCTTCCTGCTGCAAGTGCAGGTCTGACATGACCAACACATAAACTTCAAATGTACCACTAAGTGAGTTAAGAGTAAAATAATCTGTGCAGGAGAAGAACTTCTTGCATATGGTGAGTGAAGCAGGCAGTCCAGGGATCCAGAAACAAATGGTCAAACCAGAACTCCTCAAAAGCCTTGAGCAGCGTTACGAACAAGCTCTGAGAGAGCTGGCTGGAATCATCAAGGTACAGAACATGCTTAGAAGAAAAATGTTTATTCTTCATTATCCTCGTTATATCAATTATTTAATTTACAGTGTTTCCTTTTGTATTGAAATTATGCATCATATAATCTTTACACATTTGTCTTACTCTGTCCATAGGAGGAGAAGACAAAGTGAGAAGTCAAACTGTGGACCAGCTTTTGAAAGTTTCTCAGGAAGAAGTTGAATCAAATGTGTTTGTAGTCTGATAATCCAGGAAAATAAAGTACTTGCTAACAGAACCAGAAAGTCAGCTCAAACGTTTCTTTTAGAGTTATGGCACATATCTTTTCATTAAAAAACCCGTTGGTAACAACTCAGATAATATACGTTTGGCTTTATGAATTTGCCAGTGGTGGCTGACTATTGTTTTGTTTTGCCATTCATTAGGTTTAGACGTTTACTCAGTACTTTTAACTATTCAGTCCCATTTTGAAGTCTTCCTCCGCATGTAGCGTTCCCCCTCGCTGTCAATGGCCTCATAGAGCTGCTGCTGATTCTCCTGTGTGGCGTGCATGTAGCCCAGGTAACACACACACAGAGTGATGCTGAGCAGACCAAATCCCATCACAGTCTTATTCTGCCAAACACAAGCAAGTCAAAGCATAACAAATAAGCTCTTCTTCACATTAAATAGACATTCTGGTATCACGTGTTTATGGGGTGGGTTTGTCAGTTCATTTCTGCTATAAATAGTCTCTTCAGTACCATGGACAGTTACTCTAGACGCATTCACTGTTGTGTTAATGGCATGGCTTTAGGATTATGACAGAGATAGTGATGGTGATTATGTTTCGATGGTGATGTTACAAAAATGCAGTATAAAGGGACTGCTATTTTTGTACCCATGTTTAAACAGTTCTGTACATATGCAAAGCTCACTAGTATTGTTAGATATTACAAGGACGAGTTTGGTTTTGAAAAAAGATTGAAAGATTTAGTCGTTATGTAGCTACACCTCTAGGTTGGTTCTTGCTTATATCAGGCTTCACTTGCGGCGACCTGCAGAAGACAGTGGCTCTTGTGACAAAGTGAAAGTGCGTCCTCACCGGTTTGATGAAGAGCTCGGGGTTGACGGCCCGGAACAGTGTGGTGGTCTTGGCGCCCCGCAGGCCGGGGGTCTCGAACTCCTTCTTAGGAGTCACATTTCGTTTCCTCGGCTCCGAGTCCGACATGATGTTTATTTCAGGTAGAGCCCTAATTTAAGTGGTTTGTTGCATGTTAGAGCGCCTTTGGTAAAATGTGTCTCCAGCTCCAGGCCGACGCCATGTTAATCTGTGGGACGGATAAAAAATGTAATATAGCGCCTCTAAAGGCAAGGAGGAGACGATGCACTCGGTTTATACACTGGAAGAGAAACTAACCTTTTTAACTAAATAAACCCATTAAAAAGCAACAACAACATTTTATATATAACGAGAAAGAGAGATTTTTTTTTGAGACAGACAAGGGGATTAAGATAAAAGACTAAGGAAAATGAATTGTGTGGTATAAACTAATTAAAAAAACAATGGAAATGGTTTATTTACATCCTGAAAAAAAAAGCTCTGAGGAACAACATTGATCTTAGAACACTGTGCTGTTACGTTAGAGTCTGAATAAACCCCACGGTTTAGCAGAAGGTCTTTAGTATTTTGTTACATTTTTCAGTTTATCACCAGACTAGGGGCCATTGCTCTGTATTTCAGTAAAGCTGTTGTCAAGCTGCTTCCTCAGTTCTGTTTGTTGAGAGTGAGAGCTGAGCTTATGCATGCATAATTGATGGTAACACTGCCTATTGCTCAGGTAAACTCTGCACCAACTCAGAAGCGTATTTGCATTAGCGGTGTCCATGACAACGGGCGCACACCCACATCATAGGTTCAGCCACAAACAACACAAACTCTGAGGTTATCCTTAAGGACTAGTACAAAACACAGTGTTCCACAAAAAAATCTCTTCACACAGGTGTTTAATGAAACATGTTTTAAGGTTGTGATTGAACATGACAATTGACTAATTTTATGTATATTTGCTATTATCAAGCTACATAAATAAAACTACAATATCTGGCTATATACCTGCACAGGATGGAGTTTTAATATCAGTCAAATCCAGTGACATTTAAATAGGGGAAATAAGGCGTGGCATGGAGAAGTTCCCTGAAACTGTCACCTGTGAACACTCAACTGCACGACCAAACGCAGGGAGGAGAGGCGTCCCAGGACACACAGGTATTTTCTTTAAAAATATCGGATGGTTGAAGATATTATTTGGCTGCATTTAACACGGTAGTATGTACAGTTTAGAGGGCAGGGAATGTGTTAGTTGTGTGATGTCTGGAGGCTTTTGTGTAAAATGAAAAGGGCTGTGACTAACATATGATGGATAAGTTTTCTGTGTGTGTACGCTATATATATATATATATATATATATATATATATATATATATATATATATATATATATATATATATATATACACACGCTAATACTAATACTAATTAAAGTTTTCTTTCTATGTATTTGTAATTTGTAAAGAATGCAAGATTCTTGGATGCTTCATTTGGCAGCGTTAAGATTGTTAACCATTTGCAGTGCCTATTTGTACGTTGATTGACCGATGTTACACAACAGTATGTATCGACATCACCGCTACTAACTGAACATGCAGCGTCTGAAGAGGCCCAGTAGCTCACGGGGCTTTTTGAATTGCACTGAATAGGACCATGTGTAACTGTTTGCTCTGTGTTTGTTCAGATAAGATGAACTGGGGGTTTCTGGAGAACATCCTGAGCGGTGTCAACAAGTACTCCACTGTGATTGGCCGTATCTGGCTGTCGGTGGTCTTCTTGTTCCGAATCCTGGTGTACGTGGCGGCGGCTGAACAGGTGTGGAAAGATGAGCAGAAGGACTTTGTGTGCAACACTCGTCAGCCAGGCTGCGAGAACGCCTGCTTTGACCACTCTTTTCCAGTGTCGCAGGTGCGTCTCTGGGCACTGCAGCTTATCATGGTGTCCACCCCATCGTTGCTGGTGGCGCTGCATGTGGCCTACAGAGAGCACCGTGAGGTCCGGCACAAGCGCAAACTGTACGCTGACAAGAGCAGCCTCGACGGAGGCTTGTTCTGTACTTACACTCTCAGCCTGCTTTTCAAGACTGCCTTTGAGGTGGGATAATATTTGTTACATTTTGTCTCCTAAAAACACCAGGGGTTGTATCCAAAAGTATGGTCTGTCCTGTCGCGGTAGGGACCACGGTCCGGATCATTAGGGACCACCTCAAAGGGCGCTGTTCACTGGTCTGCACGTGGTCCCTCTGACTGGTCTCCAGTTTTTGCAAATGGTTTCTCTGAATGACTAGAGGAATTTAATTCAGTCACATTTAAGGTTAAGGTTAAGTTATCATATGCCAATAAATAATTAATACGAACCGTGCTTTGCATCGCATGTACCAATATGATATGTATGTTTATTTTTTTTCCTTTTTCTGAACGAAAAAATGTTGTAACTTGGACATTACACCTTGACTTTCATATGTGAGTCATGAGCGCGGTTGAGGTGAGTGACTTTGAGACCAGGGACTGTGAAATCGAGGTTGACGCATAATTTTTTTTTCTTAGATTTTTTTTTAAATTTGGTCTCACTGACTAGTCTCTGGCTTTTGCATATAGTCTCTCTCTGCCAAAAATCACTGTGGCATCTGCCGGGATCTAGGGTGGCACCTGACACTTTTTGTGGCATCTAACATGGCACATGCCAGTATTTTGGGGCATAACGTGGCACGGGTAGTGCATATCGGCTAGTCCAGTAAGATTTGACATGGTATTTTCTCTGCAGCCTCTAGCAAATGATGAATAATTCAGAGTGTCAGCTGATACTAATTTACCAACCAAAGCCTGGTTAAGAATTATTGTTGAGTGTTTTGATGTTTTATTTAGATGGTAATCAATAAAAGTGGCATTTGAGCTAAAGGTAGCTGTTTGTTTATTTCTTAGGGACAGCGCAAATATTTATTTACTTCCGCTTAGGGGTGGCGGGGACTGGAGCCTTACCCACTTTGAGTCATACGCTCGTAGCTCGTCATGTCTTTGTAGGGTGGGAGGGAGCCGCAGAACCCGAAGAGAAGCCACGGTGCCAGAGGGAGAACATGCACAAACTACTCAGTGAGATCATGTGACAGCGGACACTCATACACGACACTACAACTCACTAAATTACATGTTTTTAGTGTTCCTACCAGACAAGCCAGGATGTACTGCAAAATGCCACATTAGAGTTCCCCAAATTCTGCCAGGTGCCATATAAGATGCCACAAAAGTGGCAGGTGCCACGCTAGATGCCACAGGTGCCACATTCATTTTTGGCAGCTGACGGTGCCACAAAAAGAGCTTGGTCCTACTGAAAAAAACCCAAAAAGAAATATATTACATTCTATGTTCCACTCTGGTCTCGAAGTCACTCACTCATACAACTGAGCTAATTTCTCAAATTAAAAGTTTAGGTTTAATGTCAGATTTACTTTTTTTTTTCGTTCAGAAAAGGAAAAAAAACTGGATTTGATCTGCTGGTTTGTATTATTTCTTTGTTGGCATATGATAATTGGCATATGGACAGCCCATTTCAAATTAATTGTTTTCAATAAAATGTTTTCTCAAACTTTTTTTGGTCTGACTCCCATTTCTTGTTTCTTATTAAAACTCTTCTTGGAACCTTGTCAAGATCATACCATGCAACGTGTGACCTTTGCCATTTATTCAACTGGTCTTAAACTTTTAGACATGTTTAGAAACTTATCAAATGTGTCTTTAAACCTACAGACATTTGTAAATTGTATTTCTCTTTCCAGTCCACCTTCCAGTCCATATTAACAATTCTTTAGACTTGTTTATCTGAGGAGTTCAGGTTGAAGTTGTTAAACCCACATTTATTTATTTTTTTTTTTTGCAGGTCGGATTCCTGTCAGCCTTTTACTTTGTCTATGACGGCTTTGATGTGCCCATCCTGATCCGCTGCAGTGAGAGCCCATGCCCAAACACTGTGGACTGTTACATTGCCAAAGCCACCGAAAAAAAGATCTTCCTCTACATTATGGGCAGCACATCGATTCTCTGTATAGCTCTGAATGTTATGGAGTTTGTTTACATCCTCTGGAAGCGCCTTTGGAAATGCTTCACTCGGCGCTACATCCCAGTGGAGGAGAGACACCTGAGCCACAACCAACCACCTGTGTCAATTGTCAACAACTCAGTGTGCACACAGCCCACGGCAAACACAGACACAGGGCCCACGCCGCAGCGCGAAGAGAAACCTGCTGAGCCGGTCTAGGAGTGCGGCTGACGAGCACAAAAACTGTATCCAGCCCAAGGCCTCTAAAATGTCTAAAATATAATACTAGTGCAGTGCTATGCTTCCATAAAAGCGACCCTCATGGACAACAACTTTAAGTAAGCTGGTAGAACATAGAGGAAGTGTCAAATTTATTCAAATCACATGAATAAATTTGACACTTCCGCTACACATGAAATTGTGTAGTGGATTTATGGGCTTTGTCTTGAAACCAAAGTTGTTATTGTTTTTCTCATAAAATTGCTATGTATATATATATATATATATATATATATATATATATATATATGCGCGCTTTGTTTGCACAACAGTGACATCTAGTGGAGACAGCAAGGAAGACGTAGAAGAGAAAGGGGTGCCAATCAAAAACCTTTAGACCTTCAGTTCATGAAATAAATCAGTTCAGAGAATACAGAATACAGGTAGCGCAATGCCCTCCATGTGTGAATATCATCCCTGCTCTTCAGCTCAACAAATTGTTTGGGGGACTGACTCACGAAGGCACTGATCAGAGTCATGAGATGATTTTAAGATGTAATTTAAACATTCTCCCACTGTATTCTATGTATGTGTTCAAATAAATGTGTGAGTCAAATAACACATTTCACATAATCAAATAAATACAATTAAACATGTTAACCGTTATATCCGTCCAGTTATAATAGGCATGAATGTCATGCACACACACTTGTTTGTGAACCACAAATAGTGTCCAAAAGCACTATATTATGAATCAAATGCACTGTTGTTATAAAAGCTAATGGCCTACAATTTTGTGTGCCATTAAAACCAAAATGCTGATTGTATTTATGTAAATACAAGTTAGTATTTACATAAATACTAACTTATTAGTACTTGTCCATTATTAAGTAAGTAATGAACTAGTAACTATCAACTAGCCAACCCCTTATCAAGAGATTTTTCCTGACTAAAAAGACTCCAAATTCAAATTGAAGCCGTTTCTTAATACCTGGAAGTAAAAATGTCTGGGGTCTTGGTGAAGCAGAGACTAGTTTTGGCCTCTGATGTCTGATTTACTCTAATTATAAGTGGCAACAAGCTTTGTACAGAGGGAAAATTTATTTTGATTGATTGATTTTAAATCCTGCATACATTTTCTTAGGCGTGAAGCTGGTGTCAGGAGGAATGGACTGAAAAGACACTAGACTGGGAATTTGTTGGGTTTTGACAATTCCTTTTTCAAAGTGAACTAAAATTAGATTTAGGGACATGTAATGAAGTTAAAAACAAAAAAAACAAGTGAAATACATATAAAAGGCCTAATTTTTTGGTGATTTTTTTTGTGGGTTTGGAGTACAAACTGACCCAGACATCCCTGACCCTGAATGACTAGAAACAAGGGAGTTACCGCTTTGTTTCCATGTTTAAAATGTATAGCAGCTTGATGGTTCCATTTTATAAGGTGGTGGAGAAAAAGGAATACATTAAGAAAAATAGGGTAGGCCTCACCTCGTAAGAGCTTAAATACATGAAAGGTGCATGCCTTTTCAGCATCTTGATATTTTGTTTCACTTCAGAATATACACCTAAGGACCTTCTAAATTAAGATATGAAGTATAAACAAGCAGATATATTTAAAAAAAAGATTTAATAAGAGTGAATCTGCTGGTGGCAGTAGGTGGCGATTTAAAATATTTACACAACATTTTCAAATTACAATCTAATCACAATACTAGCATACAAAGTCCACAATCAGTCCCACAGTGAATGTTGTGAGAGATGTTTTCAGTTCATAAGTTAAACATGCTTACACTTTTCTATAGATATATTTAAAAATGTACAGTTCATTGTTGGAGTCATAAAACAGCTGTACTGTTAATTATGGGGTGCAGTTGACTTGTCCTGAGATACTGCCAAAAACAATGACTACTTTTTATCCAATATAACCATAGGTTGCATATCCTGCAATTGTTTCAACATAATCTCAGTCACACCCAAAAATGCTTTATCCATAACTATTTTCACTTTGTCCAACGATTTCAGATTCTGACGGTTGCTGAATTTTACACAGGTTTCTTTGGTGCTCAGTTGGGATAATCTGACCCATGGGCCAATCAGTGGGATTTCACATGAAAGCGAAGGCTGGGTCTTGTTTGACTGTTCCAGAAACTTTAAAAAAGACATTTCAAATCCCATTGGCTTGAAGGCAGCCAAAGACACCGGCTGGTCCGTCTCCTTCTCAGACAGGGGAACAGATGAATCTGAACACTCATCCCTGCTCTCACACGCTTTAGGTGGTTGGGACATTTTTTTACGTTTGACAATTTTTTCAACTATCCTTTTTGGCCTCCCGCGCTTGCGTTTCATCACCACAGAGCAATCAGAACTATCGTCATTAGACAGTCCATCAAGCAGTGCAGCGGGGATGATTGGACTAGTCCTTTTGCGCAGAAAGGGTTTGGAATCATCAAAGTGTGTCTCTTCTGTGCCATTGAGACCAGTTAGCTCAGGTTCAGAATCAGAAGACTGATCTGATTTGGAATCATCACTACGAACAGAACCATTTTTCTGCCTGGGGAACTTTTTGCAGAAAATGTAGTGACTTCTATGCTGTTCCAAAAATTTTTCACTAAGTCCATGGACAGTGTAATGTTTTAAGATACTCTTCTCAGAATTCATGACTGACTCGCATCCTTTTATCATGCAAGGATACTGTAACGGGTAGGATTTAGTACACATTGCAGATGCTTCTACATTTGATTTTAAAACAGGTTTTTCATATTTAGTCCAATAGTTGTTTATTTTCCGTGTTCTTTTTGCATTATTGTCTTTCTGGGGACTTGTTTGATTACGCTCAATATTTTCTTTCCCATCACTTGTTTTATTAAGTTGATAATCTTTCTTTGAGTTTTGTTTGACACCATCGTCAGGTTTTGGCTGATTTTTCTGTTTAAGTTGGTAAAAATCATTATGTTTTTTCATTAGATGCCTGAGCATGTTGGACTTAGTGGCATAGGCACGATCACAGCCTTCAATTTCACACTTGTACATGTTTTCTGGCTTGGACAGCTTGATATCTTTGTGTAGTTCTTTAATGTGTGCAATATATTTCCAGAAAGCGGTGAAGGATACAGCGCAACCTTCATGGCCACAAGTAAATCTTCCGAGCCTTATTACTGACAAGAGATCACCCACTTTATCGATGCTGAACTCATGTAGTCGAAGGTAATGTTGCATGAGTTGAGGGACCTGCTGGAAAACTCGAGAACAGTCTTTGACCTGACATCGGAACTCTGAAATGGATGGCTCCTCCTCTTCTTCCTCCTGCTGCTGCTGCTGCTCCATGTCTCCATCAGTCTCATTCTGATCTTGCTCTTTGTTAACCTCAAGTGCCGACAGAGCAGACTGGTGAACAGCTCGATAGTGGAGGATGAGATTGTGTTGGATGGCAAAAGCAGCTTCACAGTCTTGGTGAACACAGCGGTAGGGCTTGTACTGATTTAATGGGTCGCTTGAAGTGGCTTTTTTGTCAGTTTTCTTAATCAGATCATTACTCTGTTTAACTGCTGCTGGTCTGTTTAACTGTTTGCCTGGTGTGAGTGGTCCTTTTGCCTGATAAGAAACATCTGTTTGGGGCAGATGAGCAACACTGGTTGCAGTTCTTTGATGGTCCTTTGAAGTATTGGGCAAAGCCTGGATAACTGATGTGCCCTCAGGATTACTTTGTTTCTGGTGTGGTAATTCTTGATGCCCAACATAATTTGGCAGACGTCTTTTCCTCGCGCCACCATTCTGAAATGTAATCAAGCGGGCCATTGCTGCCCTGTCCTTTTTACGCTTCAAGTCTAACTCGTGGATTTCCTCAAATGACAGCTGATGAGCAGATATGTAATGCGCTTTAAGATTTGGGTTACGTGTAAATTTTTTAGTACATCTCTGACACTGAAATGGAGCATATTGTCCAAATTTCTTTTTGACTGCGCAAACTTGTTCAAATGTGTAATTGTGGACTTTATAGAGGTGTCTCCAATACGCCTCACTTGAAAATGTATTGTATGCACAATTTTCAGCCTCACAAGCAAATATTTTGGGCACGGGTACGGAGTCATCAGGTGTTACTTCTGAGGATGTGGTGGAATTGTCTAAACCTGTATTTAAAATGACAGGCTCAGGAACTGGTTCAGGAGAATCCCTGATCAGGTTTAGCTTTTCAAATGCAAGTTTAAGTTCTGAAAAACACTGCTGTTGACTGGGAGACAACTGCTGGGGCTCAGTGTCCACATCTTGACGGAGAGCTATGCTTGCGGACCTCTGCATATCCTGCTCTGGGTTTGAGTTTTGTCTTAAGCATGTAAAGCTTTTGGTTTTTAAGAGTTCCTCTATTTCAGCTGGAGTGCCAGGGATGATGGCAGAGCTTTCTCCGTTTGCAGGGTAACCCTTAACATCCCAGTTTATTTGACAATCCTCATTTTTAGAGCTTGACTCAGAACTACAGGACATCGGGCTCTGAGCCTCAGAATTATGGCAAATATTAGCCAAATTACTTCTGCGTTGAAAATCACCAGCCAAGATTTGTTCCCGCAATTTCTTTTTTATATCTTTCTCGTAACTACTTCTCTCTGGTTGTTTTATGTTGTTATTGTCTGGATGTACGAGTGGTGGTGCCATACTCAACACTGAGGCTTGATCCTTTGAATGAATTTCTTGTGGACTGCTGCTAGTCTTGACTGAGGCAGGTTTTCTGATATCTTTGAGTGCTTGGGAAAGTAGCGGTGTTGGATATCTACTGCCTGGTGGTCTTGGTTGATGATAATTAGGAATGTTAGATGAGCCAACATCTCGACCAGTACCATCTATGCTGCTTGGCTGTGTTAGAGAGCTTCTCTGAAGACTTGTGCCAGAAGAAATGCAGGGTTTTTGGAACTGTGATGTGTGCGATGGCACAAAGAGATCTGCCATATTAGATGCTTTCATGATTTGCTTAAGAATGTCATTGCTTGTCTCCCCATTTAACTTTTCATGGCATTTCTGAGAAGTGCAGCTTTTTTGCTCCAATAAGGTATGTGATTTTGAAGAGTGGGGTCTGTTGTTTACAGTCTCACATCGATTATTTGGAGGGTTTTCCGGACGATTAACCGTTTGGTCAGAATTAAGAAGATCAAGAAACGATGCTGGGAGATCAGCGTTCAGTTCCAAGTCATTGTATGGTATACATGCCGTTCGCTTAGACAAATGACCACCCAGAGATTTTGAACTACTAAAGGCTCTGTAACACCGTGAGCAAAACCATTTCCCATCTCTAACAATTGCTGGCCATCTGACCTTATTTCTCTTTCGAACAGTTTTGCAATTCTCTGGATTGTTGTTTGGAGTATCTACGTTTCCAGGTTGGATAGAAGGATTTTGCACTGCATTAGTATTTTTTTTTGCGTTTTCTGTTGAATCTCGTTGCATTGTGAAAGAACTGACGTTGCAGTTTTCCTCTCTTTTAATGTTAGCAGATACTAGAGGTTTAGTACTCATTTGCATGCTCGTTGCTGGATTAGGAGATGTACTGTTTGACTGTGCAGGGTTAAAAGGCGAACATTTAGTAGGGATGGGTACATTAGAATTGTCCATGGCCTTGGGAAGAATTTGTGATGGTTTAACAGTTGCAATCTGAGTTTTTTTCATTTGATGCGACATTTGGTGGCCTGTTTGGGAGTGGTTTGATTGCCCAAACATAGTCAGTGCAGAATTTGTTGAAGGTGGTGTGTAAAGAGGTAGAGACGCACAATGTTTAATGTTAGGGTTCATTGGCGTTTTACTAAGGTTTGACCCCAGGAAACTGCCAGGAGGATCTTTAAGCGGAATGGAGGCATTGGCAGCTACAACCGGCCTGTTTGAGAGCATTTGGGGAGGGCTACCAGATTGAACACGCTTAATTTCAGAGGCAGGTGACCACAAGGACAGATTTTGCCCTTCAGTTTTTATTTGGGCTTTAGTTGGAAGAACAGTATTGGTGATAGTTGGTCTGTAAAGATGTTGAGCATTGCTTTGCATGTCATGTTGTGCATTTGTTAAGGAATTTACTATAATGTGATTTGGATTCATTGAAACAGACGGGTCATTATTAGACGGCATGGGCACACTGACAGATGGCGATAGCCTGGTTGGATGTAATTGAGAAGTGTCGGTACTTAATTGTTGATTTTGAGGGGGAGCAGACCACAGAGTCCGAGTGTCTTGGATTTTTATCTGACTGCTAGGCGGCAGGTGAATACTTGACAATGGAATTGAATTGGTTACGGTGATGGCTGGGTTTGACTCTGTGAGACATTTAGGCACCAGAGATGCAGTTATAAACTCTGCTTGTCGTGATACATTTACCATTGAAGTGCTCAGGTTGTGCACTTGCTCCTTTTGAGGGACATTTGGTAAGCTTTTTTGTGTTTGTGAGCAAGTCTGTGGATGGAGACTGGTTTTCAATTGAGCTACCACAATAGGATTTAAAACATTTTCCATTATCTGAGGGGCAGTCTGGTGTACAGTCACAGATGGAGGCAACTTTACGGCATTGTAATTTGCAACTATATTTTTATAAGGAGTAGGCTGGATTACCTTTGGCCTCGTGATTTCAAATTTTTGATTGTCTTGTGTTTTGACTACAACAGGCTTTGGAACCAGCGGTGGACCAGAAACGTATGTTATCCTAATTTCACTTCTTGGTATTTTACGTATTGCATACAACTCTGGATGGGACGTTTTTATGTGTTTGCTAACACTTTTGTAACAACTATAATTTCTTGTGCAATTTTCAAAGGGGCAATGATATCTCTCTCTCAAAACAGTCTCGGTTTTAGCAGATTCTTCTTTTTGATGTACAGATTGTGTGGTCACAACTGGCGGAACAGCTTGCAACTTTACAGCTGAAGGAGCAGGAATAGGTTGCATCTGTGGCATTGTTGGCACAGGCACGTCACTGTAATTATTTATTATGCCACTATTTACATTACTAGAGAAAACGTGTAGTTGACTTTGCAACACCGTTTTTTCACGCAGCATTTTATTTAGAGTAGCCTCAAATGGAGATGGATGCTGCTTCTGATACTGGTGGGATGGATTTAAAAGATCTTGGTGACTCACAGGTGACTGGCTTAGAGATTCTTCTTTTTTACAACATCCATTTTCTGGCTGTAAATTCATTTGTGCATTTACAATCTGATTTGCATCACTGATGAAACGTTCTTTTTCTTCAGCTTTGATTTCATAACGATCCACAGTTTTGATTGGAGTTTGAGAAGCTTTCAACAAATTTTCAAGTGTCTCTGGTTTGCCGACACTAACAGTTTCAGCTCTGCATTGTTCCATTGAATTGTCTGCTTCTATTAGTGTGGGTGGATCAGGAATACTCTCAGCCATATTAAATGAAGGGAGGGGTTGGAGTTGTTCATCTGGAGTAGAAGCATCTTCCGCTTTTTTGACAATATGACATTTGGAGTGCAAATCCAGCTGTTGTTGTGTATGAAAAACTTTGCCACAGTCAACAGATTTACAAGTGAACGTTTTGTAATGCCTAGCCTCGTGATCATAGAGCTTAAATGCTTCGTTAAAAATCTTACCACAATTTGGAAACATGCATCTTGCCTTAAAAGAAGTGTGTGTTTTTCGGTGTACGAGCAGTTCAGTGTTTGAAAGAAAGCTAGCTTTGCAGTTAAGCTGAATACATATGTATGGCTTTGCGCCACAGTGGACTTGTAAATGATCATTAAGATGGTTAACATTGATAAAGTGGCGACGGCAATACTGACACACCACTTTCTTACTTTGCATTTCAAGGTAAGACAGGGCCTCCTCATTGTCATTGTGGGATCTTACATGGGCAAGAAGATTTCTGTAGAACTTGAAAGTCTTTTTGCATGTTCCAACAGGACAAACATGATCCTCACCACGGTCAACTAAAAGTTGAGCCTTAACATTTTGAACACACGCTGCATTTTGCCCCAGTAAACCACCACCCTCTGAAACACCACTTTCAGTCTTGGCTATTATAGCAGCTATAACAGGGGCAGCAGTTTTTGGATTAGCAAGTTTCCTGCTGGTCTTCATTGCGGTTAGCCTATCCTTACTTGACTGTTTAACATGTGAGGTGACGTGGGGGATCAGAGTGTCTTTGGAGCTAAAAGACTGAGCACAAATGGGGCAACTGTACACGCCCCTGCTGAAGTGAGTTTGTGCATGACGGATAATTCTGTGGCCTAAGAACTCCTTGTCACAGAGCACACAGTACTGCATGTAGACCTGCCAGTTTCGAAACCTGGCAGAGATAAATCCCTTTTCTCGTAACTTCTTCTGTTCTCTGTTTTTCTGTTTCTTGTCCATTTTGTCTGTTAGTTCATACGTGCCACTGACAATTCGATCAGCGCTTTCCAAAAACCCATCATCAATGTACATTTCCTCCTCCTCTGGATCATCTGTATCATTCAGTGAGTCAATGGAAGAAACTATGGAAGCCTCCGGTCCCATACGAGCAAGGCAGTGGCGTTTCAGCGTTTTCCAGTCCCAGAACTCCGGGTCAAAAGGCCACTGCGTTTTGAAGACCAGAAGCAGCTCACAGCGCAGTGAATTGGGAACAGGCATTTTTTCTTCATCCATTTTTTGATCCGGTTCATTGTAAAGAGTCTCCACAGTGTAGTACGAGTCCACCGTCGGCTCCAGGAGGAACACTGTGAGCTGGCAGGCACGCTTCACCTCAAGATCGTTAGGAAGCAAACAGGCAATGGTTTTACACACCGTGGCTGTTGTATTTCCATCCTCTGACTGCATCCGGAGCGCCCTTATGCACATTTCAATGCACATTGGTAGACCGCCCTCAGTGATCTAAAATAGAAAAGACACAATCTTAGTGAAACCAACACAATGTTACATTTGGGGAAAACACAACTCAAAACTACAGCAGGAAGAAAAGTATAACTAACCTCAGACTGGATGACTTTGATGAGGAACAAAATGTGGTAGACGGTTTTGGAGAATAAAGACATCTGACCACATCTGTCTAGAAAAGCCTTCTCTGAGGGCTCAAGTCGCTTCAGAAGTTTGCTCCAGAACAAAGTCAGCTCCCTGGAAAATATATGTCAAGCGCTTAGTGCAACCTAGAAACTGATTATAGCAAAAATTAAAATTTAAACTATACAAAATCTCACCAAGCACAGTAAGTATCTGCCTGCAAAAGCTGCCGGGTCAAGAAGGCAGAACATAAAGTGAAGGCTGCTTTTTCATCGCCATCAGACTCCAGGTTACAGATCATCTCCAGTGCATCCTGACAGTCCACTTTATTAAGCTAGAAAAAACAAACAAGATTAAAAACTTTACAGAGATCTTATGTGCAATATATGTAGCCCATTTAACAAGTAAAAGATAAAAATGCAGCCTTGCCTCTTCCATGAGTTGATCCTGTTTTAAGGTAGCGCAGAGACAGACGAGGTACATCTGCTTAAAGTTAGCCTTTCCATCACATGAGGCACTCTCTGAGCAGATCTTTGCCAGCTTTGCAGCTTTCTCCAGTTGCTGATCTTTAATCAGCTGTTTCACTCTCAATTCTAACAGACTGGGTCCTTCCTCAACCAGTAAATTTTCAACTGAAAACACAAGAGATTACCATTTAGAATATTCAGTGCAATTTCACTCAAATTCAAACCACAGGAGTTAATAAAATATGAGTAATAATATTGAAATTAAATTATAATTACATAAAAGTACTGAAGACAAGACAAAAAGATGACATCTATCTGCAATATTTTTTATAGAAGGATTTGCAAATTTCAGATTTGCCCAGTGACTACTGTCAAGGTTAAAATGCTCAAGTAGAAATACCACATTGAGGCTTGAAATAATTAAAGGAAACATACTGCGCAACCAAGTTTGAATTACATTTATTCTCCTGCCTTCAAGACGCCAATGGTTTAAAAAAAAAAAAAAAAATGCTGTTTTTTCCTTCATGCCCCACTGCTCTTTTCTAAAATTTTAATACACGCAAAGCCATTTTGGCATATATGAAACAAATCCATTAATCGCTAACTGTTAACAGCAGCTATTTGTTATACAGTATTTGGAAAACTTCTTTTAAATATGTGATTGTGATTTTCTTTTAATAAGGAAGATGTAAAAAGAGAGCTATGAGCTCATTTACCTGGTTACATCTGTCTTACACATACAAGTGAGCATCATCTTTGTTGTGATGACATTTACGGTACAGTAAATACAAAAATGATACGGGTGTCACAGATAATAATTTTATAGCAGACAAAAAGCATTATATCTCTTATTTAATGTCTGAGAAAAAGTATTTCACTCACTTTGTGTTGTCTTCAGTTCTTCTCCTGACAGAAGGCTTTGTAGTATAGGGTTGGTCCAAACACCTGTCTGCTGGCCCAGGGTCCATAACATGGAGAGCTGGATGATTCCGTTCTCCTGGAGTTTGCCATGTGAAACCTGAACACAAATAGAGTCTTAAATGTACAGTTTATGATAAAACATACAACGTATAACAAATATGGTTTTCATGGGCAAATATAACTTTTAAAATCCAGATCAACCGCTTACAGTTACGCAAATCCAGTCACAACAGTGCAATTATGCTTTAGTGCAAGTTAAATACCACAGACTTAAGAAGTAAAACAGCATCTTTCAGCCCTGCCAATCGTAGGAAATTTGTTTGTACCACATTGTGTCTTTGCATTTTCTTAAAGCAAATACTACAATATAGTGTTTTTAGCATAGGCAATAATTCTTATGATCCCAATAAAACAATTAACTTTTTATATTCCTAAGAATAGAAAAAAAATAAAAAAAGAATAGGAGCACTACAGGGGCACAAGCATATGCAAACATTTTATATTTCAAAATATGGTGAGGGAAATTATGTAATTGTTTTTAAAAGGAGAAAATCTCTACTTTTCGGGTGTCCATGATGTAAAAAAAGGCTTTTACATGTTTTCCATAAAGACAGAGTGATTAGGATTTTGTTGTCTTTAGGAAAGTTCAACACAGGTCCAGGTCAGGCTTTTGCTACCTTCATGGCGGTCACACTAGCTCAAAGAGGCTGTACTTGTCTGCTGGAGGCTGGAGGGGAATGTGACAGTACATATATGGTGAATGCGTTTGAACCCATGACTGAGAACTGTTGCATTTAAAAGGCCATCAAGTGTAGGAGTTGTTTGATGCCATGGCATATCTAGGCAAAGAAAGAAGCCAACGCTTCACAGCGGAGGAGACACTTGTTCTCCTACAACAACTCAAAGAATGAGAAGGACTCATATACAGAGATAATAAAACAGCTCCAAAGCCCCACGATCTCAGAAAATGCCTTCAGCAGTGGTTGTGATCAAAATAGTGGTCTGCGCTTGAGTGGCTGATCACTGCAGTGGTCTCTCTGGCTTCAGGACAGACTGCTGTTTTGATCACAACCGCTGCTGCAAAATTAGAAAGGCCAAATATGAGCACCAGTTGTGATGTTCTATATGTCATTCTTTCCTAAAGTTAGTTCATTGATCCATTCACCACGGTTTGCTCTATTCTGCTCACAGGGTTTAAATGGCTGTCCTGTGATCTGACGCTCAGAGCTCTCCTCCTTATGTCTCCACCTGCTCTGTTCTTCACAGCAGGCACATATCACACACACTCACACGAGATGTGAGAGGTGTAAGAAGCTTACTGATGTATACATGTTTTCTTCTAGTCAGACAACTTTGTGAATGAGATGTATTTACCTTCTTGACATGTTTCAGCTGCAAGCCATCTTCAGAACTGACACCGGTCTTGGTAGTGACATTCATTTACTTCCTGAGGCATGGCCAGCCTGACAGACCTGACAGGTCGCTCAGACTGACCCCACCTCCTGCCCCTGGTTGTCTCTGGAGAAGGGTTTTTTCATTGCTCTCTGTATTGGTTCTGTTATGCCTGTTATGTTATGTTTTTGTGCTCTTGTTGTTTCTTTTTCTCTTTTTTCTCCTTCTGTTTTTAATTTTGTCGACTGGTTTTCCTTTACTTCCTGTGTGTGTCCTTGTTTGATTTTCCAGAATGTCATCTACATATCGTTTCCAAAGGGTTATTTTGCAGTGGGTGGGTGCTGTGTTGATTGCTTTTTGCTCCAGATCCTCCCAAACAAAATTGCTCATGATTGCGGAAAGTGGGTCCCCCATGGCGAATCTTTATTTTTGTATGTATTGCAGTATTGGAAGTAGGTGGAATTTGCAACAAACCTTAATAATGTTTACGTCTACTGTTAGATTACCGCGTTTCCCTTCTCCAGAGACCACAGGGCGGCAGGAGGCGTGGTCAGTCTGAGTGACCTGCCAGGTCCTTCAGGCTGACCACGCCTCAGGAAGTAACGTCAGCTGATAAGGGACACCTCACCACCAAGACCAGTGACAGTTCTGAAGAGGCTCGCAGATAGCAGACGAAACATGTCAAGGTGTCTGACTGGAAGAAAACATATACACATTATAAACTGCAGACAAGATGAACGTTACCAAAGTGAGCCTATTGATGATTATAGGAAGCCACTGATTTCAGTTACTATTTCAAAACAGTGTGCAACCAAGTATTAAGTTATGGGTGTGAATCATTTTGTCCGGCACATTTTTGGAGTTTTGTGTGAAATTATCTTTTTTCCCCCCTTTTTTTTATTGTTCCAATGCACACAAAGAAATTCAGGGGTGCCAACACTTTCGGCCATGACTGAATGTACACACGTGTGTGTTCAGATTAGGTTTAGGGGCAGGAGGAAATCTCTCTACACTAGATGAACTGCTCCTCACCTGCCTGGAGGAACACAGAGAGCACTGCTGTGTATATGTGGTTTGCACTGCACTCTGGCTGCTGCTCTGACAGGACACGAGCGGGACTCAGGACCAAGGTATTTTGATCAAGGTATTTTGGTCATGATTTCTGTATTTTACATTTGTACACACGAGGTTGAAGATTAGAATTTAAACTGAAATATTCATCACAGACAGTAGAAAAATGCGGAAAAGCAGAGTCTGTGACTAAAGGTGGGTCAAAGCTGCAGCTGAATCTCAATAGGTCAGAAATATGACAGAAACACGCAAATCCCAATCAATGTACTCAAGTACTCTCCTGTCTGCGCACAAAGGCGTTACTTTAGGTCTGTAATCTAAGTGCAGAATACCCTTAGATGCTCCACCTTCCCTCTCAATCAATAGTTCAGGCTCTCACATACACATTCCTTCTGTGCGCACAGACTTAATGCATGTAATGGGCAAACAAATTAACTAAAAAATGTACTAAGTACTTAAGTACTTATGTTTAACATTATAAAAATATATACTATGTAGACACATAGTATTTTAATCTGGGTCAAGTGAGGGGGTGCGGCGCACCAGCGCACTCTATTGACCGGCCACTGCTGATCAATTCATTATTTAATGGAAACACCCTCAATGCAAAATTGTGTTTTTACAGTTTTGCGCAAAAGTGCAATGGAAACTCAACTACAGCCATTTAAGGCAGATGACTGTCTTAATTAAACTATATTCATTATTCTGTGATGTATTGTTTAGGTTATTTGTGCCCATTAAGGTTGTTTTATTAGGATTATCTTGTCCATATGAGGATAGTAATAGACTCCAGGAAATGTTTCTCATGTTATGTTTTTCACTGCATTAGTTTTGAAGTTGATTGGTTATGATTCTGGCCATTCACAGAATGCATCACACCACGCCCTACGTTTGCTTCACTCCACCTCATATTTTGTCATGATCACACCTCTTGTTTAGAGCTCCACGCGAGTAAGGTAGATGCTGGCAGAGTCGAGCCAAGTGGAGACTAATGCAAAAGCAACTGTATGAATCTTTTTTTCACTTCTTGGTACTTTAAAAAAAATCCATTCCCAACTAAGGACTGGGGTCACACTTTGTGGACTTTTTACTTCCTGCTCAGGGGCAGGTACTTTTCAGTCAGACGAGGAAACTTTTGATGACACGAGCACATGTACAACACAGACTTTGTTGGAAAACATTTTTCATTAATTCTCACTTTTTACATATCCAGTCAGAAATCGTAACTGAACAGATTGGCAGGTCTGTAATTTTTGACTGAAACTTCCATAACATCTTGTTTCTCCACAAAGTCCGCTGCACTGCATAAGAAAATAATATACAGAGCAATGGTTGAATGCTTGTTTACTGATGCTGATACTGATGTTAAGATCTAAGGAGTAAAATTAAAGTTACTTCCATGCTGCAGGCTTGTGTTCAAACGCATTTAAAACATACATGTTCTCTTTAACAGCAAAGGCAAATTACTTGAAATGTATTTCTAGCTGCGCTCCAGCATTTACAAAGAAACAATGCACAATCTATCTCTGCACTGCAACAGGAATCATGTCAGTAGTTATTTGTCTGATTGTACTTCATTAACTGATTTGTTATGTTTCTATGCACTAATGACCCGTTAAATATGAAGTCTGAAGCAATGGTAAAAGTAACAGTATTTGTGCATGTTCATTACCTGGACACATGACCTGAAGTCATTCCATAGATCATCTGGAAGCTCCTTTAGTGACAGCAATAGTTCCACAAAACTCCTAAGAGTTAGAATGAAAATGTGAGATCTACTTTCCAGGAAATATAAAACTCAAAGTAATCTTCTTAAAGGTGTGGGCTTGAAAAAGACTGACTTACATTGCTAGCCTGTCCACCACGAGTGGCACGTTGTCACACTCCACAGACAGGTGTGCAGATGTCTCAGCAAAACTCTGCAGGGCAGCCATGTACACGTGAACAACAGGCAAGGGCTCATCCTCAATCCGCCAGCGGCCTGCGTATTCCAACAGGGTCTACACAAAGTAAAAAGTCATTAGACTGCTGATTTCTCAGAGTGAAAAAAATCATTGTTATTGCAACAAATATAAGAGCAAAAAAAGTTTACACATACAGTCATGGCCAAAAATGTTGGCACCCCTGAATATATTTCTCCCCGAAAAGTATTGCAATTACACATGTTTTGCTACACACACTTTTATTTATTTTGTGTGTATTGGAACAACACAAAAACCCAGGGAGAAAAGGCTAATTTGACAAAATTTCACACAAAACTCCAAAAATGGGCTAGATAAAATGATTGGTACCCTTTCAAAATTGTGCATAACTAACTTAGCTTCAAGCATGTGGTGCTTGTTTAAACCCATCTGGTGTGGACAATATAAATATCACACCTAAAAGCAGATAAAAAGGAGAGAAGTTAACTCAGTCTTTGCATTGTGTGCCTGTGAGTGCCACATTAAGCATGGAGAACAGAAAGAGAAGAGAACTGTCGGAGGACTTGAGAACCAAAATTGTGGAAAAATATCAACAACATCTCGAGGTTACAAGTCCATCTCCAGAGATCTCTATCTTCCTTTGTTCACAGTGGCTTTGTCCCAGGCGGACCCTGGCCGAGACGTAAAAAAGCCAAAATGTATGTGACTAAGCAAAAATTATCCTGGAAAAACGTCTTGTGGACAGATGAGACCAAGCTAGAGCTTTTTGGTAAAGCATATCATTCTACTGTTTACCAAAAACGTAATGAGGCCAACAAAGAAAAGAACACAGTACCTACAGTCAAATACGGTTGAGGTTCAGAGATGTTTTGGGGTTGTTTTGCTACCTTGACAGTGTGGTGCAAGGCATCATGAAATCTGAGGATTACAAAAGGACTTTGGGTCGCAATGTGGGCCCATGTGAGCCCAGTGTCAGACAGTTGGGTTTGCGTCCGAGATCATGGGTCTTCCAGCAGGACAATGACCCCAAACATACTTCAAAAAGCACCCAAAAATGGATGACAACAAAGCACTGGAGGGTTCTGAAGTGGCCAGCAATGAGTCCAGATCTCAATCCCATTGAACACCTGTGGAGAGAGCTTAAAATTGCTGTTGGGAAAAGGCGCCCTTCCAATATGAGACCTGGAGCAGTTTGCAAAGGAGGAGTGGTCCAAAATTCTAGTTGAGAGGTGAAAGAAGTTTATTGATTAAGTTCTGGCTTTTTTTTCCCAGTATTTTTGTGTTATTCAAACGCACACACAGGAAATAAACATGTCTATAACAAAACTCGTTTAATTGCAACATTTTTCTGGGAGAAATTGTGCATTTTCTTGGAAAAATCCAGGGGTGCCAACATTTTCGGCCATGACTGTAGTATCAGGACAAGATAACATTTCAAACCAGGAAATTTATTAATATTTCACCCTGACCAAAAAAAAAAAAAAAAAAAAAAAAAAAAAAACAAAAAAGGGTCTGGCTACAGCCAAAGGGGTATTGTACAGTGGTACTCAACTTTCAGACTCTAATTTCAAACCCAAACCTTAATGAACTTAACAATGTAGTCATTATAAATGAATACATTGTTTACAGTGTATAAAATGAGTCTTTATTTGACAGGATGTGGCGTTGTAGACCAATAGGGACCCCTGCGGAGTGGAACTCCAGTTCATACAGCGGCTCCAGCCAGAATCTTGTGGAAATATCTGTTCTGGGCAACATAACAACATTTTGAAATGGATCAAACTTATCAGTAGAGTTTATTGTACAATCAGACACTTGGATGCTCTAAGGGCATCTCCATGAGAGTTGCTGCAGTATGAATGGCTCAAGAGTCTGAGTCCAATGAAGGTGACTGTGTAAATGTATAATTGATTTATCTTGAAGAGGACTCAAACGTGTTCCCAGATTTAAAAAAAAAAAAGTCAGTAATTGGTGGTGCCATTTGAATCCTCAGACTTTGATGGTAGGCAGAAGATCTTTAGTCAAAAACTGCATTATAAAGCTTAAGTTAGATAACGATTGTGTTCTAAATAATATGATACATCTGAATAAGTCTTAAAGCTTTAAACATATTTTGATTAATTTTTGTTTTTAAATGTCAGATCCAAAATTCATTGTTGAGAATTTGCATTTGATGTTTGTAAAACAAAATTATTTTTAATCAAACATTTTCTGTTTTCATTTCAAAACACTGAACATATGATGTACATTTATTGCCAACTGATTCTATTTTTTTGTTTTTATAAAATACATTTTGTGTGTGTTTCTGATTTTGACTTAACGACTATCATTTACATTGCTATTAAAAAACGCCAACATGTTTAAAAAAAATAAAAAAAAACAGCCGTTTTGGGTTCTTTGATTGTTGTTGTTTTTTTTTTTGTACCATTTTTGTTCCACTTTTAATCCCCAAAAACGATATTTCTAGTGTGAAATGTATTTACTTAGTTAGTTTACTGACCATATAGTAAATTGTGGCCATTTACATTTAAATATTTACCACCACGTCACAATAGGTTTAGTTTTGTATCTATGGGGTAAATGTATTTTTAGTAATGTACCCCTTATAATGAGGATATGTTAAAAGGTATCAAAAATCTATCTTCAGTATTTTCTATGGCCAAAGGGCACCAGAATGACCCAGGTGCGTTTATGTGTGACAACCAGTCTTCAAGGAAATCAAGGAAACCGTGTGAGGAGTTTCTGGTCAAACACGGTGATTGTGGGGCCCTCACGTGCACTGTTCCACCATAATGAACCCTGTAAATGCGTGCGTTTCATTTGACACGTACACATGCGTGAAGGCGACGGGGAATCAATGAAAAGCATCCCATTTGTAAGCTGCACATATTTCGATGGGGCTTTTCCAGTTTAACTGTGCCCTTCATTTACCCAGGTCCAACATCGCTGAGACAATGCACGGCCCCGACACGAGCAGAGACAATCAGAGACTGATGGAGGCGTGAACGCGCACAGAGCTAAACACACCAAACACGGAGTGTTGGGGGATAACAGGGTCTGCACACGGATGCTACACACTACGGTCAAACGGACAGAAAAACACCATCAATACAACTACAAACAATATACATTTATAAACGTATGGACGTATACGTACAAATGCAATTACTTCAATAGCAAGAAGCTAATACATTTTAGCAGATGCAAGCTAAGCTAAACCGTTGGCTGTAAACAAACTCGGCAACTGATTGACGAATGAGCACGTACAGAGACAGTTACGCTTCATTTTTCGTAAGCCACAAGAGAAAAGCACGCTGCCCCTTCTTTCGCCCTCCACATCCCTGTGAGCTCGGGGGGCTCAGTGAGAGCAGACGAGGAGGCTCGGTACTCGTCCACTGCACTTACCCGACAGAAGTCCTGGCAATAGTTGAATGAAGACTGGACAAGGGAGTCTGTGCTCTCTTTGGCCGCGGTTTTCTGCAGTTCTTCTAAGCGCTGTTTTAGTTCTGTTATAATAACATTAACATCGTTTTTGGGACCACGGTCCTTCTCGGCCTCCTCGTCCGCCATCTTCACACCCAACTACAGCGCGTAGCTCTTTGCGCACAATGCGCAGCTCTCTGCGTAGTGACGTCAGCTGCTGCTCCACAGTACTCACGGGGCCAAACAGGGGCCCAAACAGGCCCCCCTGCTGTGCAGCCCTCGTGCATGTGCGATGGATTCAGGAAAAGTGTGTCGAGCCGAATCTAGAGAGTTGGACATTTCCTCGAGCCGACAGTAACAGGCTTGACTCGTTTGGAGACAATCAGCGGGCAATCATCAGATGAATGTCAGGTAAGCCTAACTTGGGCATCAGTTTCTGGTTAGCGCTTGTTGTCTTGTTGTCTTGTGGCCTTAACAAAATTTGAATGATCTCACACATAGGCCTAGAGAAATTCACGTGTTAGAAATATTAAGAAATCAAATAGCATCGTATTTTGTTAAGGACTGCACGAGGCTTATAATTTGTTTTACGATGATTATTACACAAAACATGTTTAGGTTTATGAGGACTAAAATGGATATTAAACAAAAATTACCTCAAAAAGAGATACACTCTTCTGTGATCTCCAGAGTAGTCTATAAAGTGATGTCTGCTTAGTTGCGGTTTATTTTATACCCCAGTTTTAGAATTGAACCTCAACCATGACATTTACAGGCATACCTGATATATAGTGAATATCGTTGTCGAGATAATGCAAAATTGTCAAGTAAATTAATTTTAGTCAAAGACCCACCCCCAGTAGACCTATTTGGATACACTAAAGTTTTTTTTTTCCTTTTTATTGATTTAAGAAAAAATACAGAAAAAGAAACAGAGTGTCTGTTTCTATAATAAAGTAAAAGTAAATAAAGTAAAAGTTATTTTTTCCATTTTGAAATGTCCAAAGTTATTTCAATTTAACTTTAGTCCAATCTTGAGATTGTTTTGTTCCACTCACCAAACTGCCGGCTGGGGCTGGGGGTGGAAATTGAGAGAGTCTGGAATAGATAGAGAAACCGGAACAGAACAGAACATTAATTTATATTTTCTTTAACCGCGGTGAAGTTAGACGAATATTGGATACGTCTTTCTTTATACTTTAAGAGTATCCTACTATACACTACTCTACTATTTAAATGGGTAGGTCTTTCTAAACGTCAAGCGGGGTCGCCAATAAGCATTTCCGTGTTTTTGTGGGCCTATATCATAGAACTATAATAAAACCTGGAAGATGAATCCAAGATGGCCGTCCTGTTTATCCCTATGGAGAGTGCTCATTGGCGCATGACCCCAAAAAAGTTTCTTACTTCCGCATTTACTTCCTGATACGGCGGCTGACATCTTTGTTTTACTTCCTGAAACGATGGCTGCCATCTTTGTTTTACTTCCTGAAACGGAGGCTGCCATCTTTGTTTTAGGGCGCCACGTGACGACAATCCCCCACTTCATATAAAAACGGTAATTTCGGTGATTTTAGAAACGGTAGAAAAGAACATTTCCTTCTATTTTATTTAAATACCGATAATAATTCAGTACTGTCTGCAATTATAATGAGCAATTTTAGAAAAAGGCTGGTTCCAAGAGGCTGCAGTACCTCGCACGGCCACAAATCAATCTGGGACCACAGACAGAGGGGGCGTACCTTATCCAGTTCATTTAATACATCCATGGCCTATATTCAGCTTGTATCCAGACACTGGACCAATATTATGAGGGAAATGCATCACATCAGGGATGGAAGTTTCTGGTCTGGTCAAATATAGTAGAACACCATGTGTGTAGCAGGCAACGTCATGCTCCATCCCATCAATTGTAACACTCAATTGTTTTTTATTGTCTAATATATTGGACCGATGGTTCAAAGCAAACAAAGTACAGTGCAAGTATTTCTCAAATGATTATAGGCTTATAGGCCAAGCATTATAGACCTATCTTTGAATCCAGATTTGATTATTTTTCCATTTTGAAAGATATGGAAATATTATTATCAAAATAAGGCTTCTTTTATTTTCAGAACAAGACATTAGTCACAGAAAGGGGAATTCGGCACATTGTGCAGGCTTTCTATAAAAATTAATTATGAATAATTATGTTTTCTTGTCAACACTTTCCGAATTCAGTAGGTGTCAACTTTGTACAGTAGATGGCGGTATTGTGTCTTACAAGAGTGCCTCCCTCTGTTCCTCTTTGTCACCATCCTGGCTCCGTCCTGGAGTCACCATTCCAGTCACTTGAATTTAAAAAGTTTCAGTTTGTATATGTAAACTAAATATGTTTGTACAAGAAATGTTTTGTCTCGAAGTATTATCTGGTTTTGTGGCGTGCCCTTTTGCATGTTGACGACAGCTACAGAACTGAAATGTATTGTTTTTATTGACAAACAAGAAAAAAGAAAAAAAGAGCAGGCAATTATGGCTACAAGGATTGTTCAGAATATTTTCGACTGTCAGATTTTGATCATTGTCATGTGGACATTACAGACTCTAAAACTCAAACAAAAAGACATTTTATTACAAAGACAGCAGCATTATTAAATCAAATCATATGAAAAATGTTCATCAATAATTCCCTTTATTTGTAAATAATCTCCACCTATTTTTAAAATCACAAGAATATAAATCAATGAATGATCATTTGACTATAACTAATAATTACTGACTAGTCCACTGGTCACTCCATACAGGCAATGATTGCTTTCATACATTGGCCCAGGTCAGTGAGGAGTTATTTTCACTAACTTTTCTCTTAAACTGAAATAATATTACTTAATGGTATAGGCTTTTTCAAATGAATGCAAAACATTTCCATGTTGAACTCAAAGAAAAATCTTCAGACCTCTAACTTCAACTGTCATTTCACACGTCATGGCACTCTTTTTTTTTCTCTCTCTCTCTCTGTGTCATGGTCCGGCTGAGGAGCCCATTAGTTGTTAAGATTAACAGAGTGGCAGAGGAGAAGGAGATCTAATCTACTCCTTGGCCACATAAAAAAGGAATTATATAATAAGGTCTTCAGAAGACCAACCTTTTGTCATTAAGTCAATCTCTTCCATTCAAGGATCAGATGTTTTACTGTTAAACAAAAAATGACCATTTTTGTTTTTGTATGGAGTTTTCAGTGCTCAGCAGCAGCCAGGCTGTGGTCATGTTTGGTTGCCCCTGTACGGATGGTGATAGGCCTGCGCTCCGACTGTGTGCGACGAGGAGAATCCATGGCTCTGCTTCCTGTCCGGCCTCTAGATCCTTCTCCCCATGGTTTGGGAAGTACTGACGCTCCACATGAACTCCAATGTGGGACAGGTGTTTCATTCTGACAGAAGACAGAGCGGGCATCCCTGAAGGACACAGAGGGAATGATCTGTTCTACTGGGTTGTCCATGGCTCGAGTGATTGTTTGTGGGGACCCGGGACGGGAGGTGCTGGACTGAGGCCTCACAGGCGGACTTGGGTATCTGTGGCGCACTGAGGGACATGATGGAGGTAAGCGCACTCTGGAGACTGGTGGTGCTATAACAGGCAGACTGAAGGACATGTCGCCCTCGTGGGCATCTGTGCTGTCACTCCTCAGAGGGGGCTGCAGGGGCCCTGCTGCACTCCGAATGTGAATGATTGCACGTGCTTGTTTGTACAGACTACTGTCAGGATCAACGGCTGCTCCCTGTTGCTGTCCCTCTTCTTGTGGGCCCACGCTAGTGTCTTGTCTGACGGGATTGGCAGGAGGGACATTAAATTTTGCCTTAACACTTGCTCTGTTTGGCAAAAGTTCTACTGTAGTCTTCAGGCGATGGGGTAATCCTTGTCTTTTCTTTATTGCTGGTAAAGCACAATTCTGATAGTCTTTTTCATTTCCTGTTATGCACAGTTTCTCAGTTATTTGGAAGGAATTGTCCATCAATACCTCTGGAGGTGGTGGGGGCAGGTTTTCCTCATCTGGATCCTCTCTGGTCTCTGCCCAGACTTGAGCACCCTCTGCTGGAGTGTTGGACAGTGTTTTCCTGGGTGTCCTTTTGTTGGTTGGAAGATTACTGAAGGAGTTGATCAGCCTTCTCACTGATGGAGGTTTAGGGCGATGTGACGCAAACACTGGGTTTGTTTTCCTCAGTCTTATATTTGATCCTGGTCCCGTGATTGAGTGCCTTCGTAGCTCAGCCATGTCCAGATTGGTTTCACGCCCAGCTAATGGCTGACTCCTGGCTAAACTTTGGACATGTCCATTGGTCCCTGCCGCAGTTTGTGGTCTATATCCTTTAGTTTGCATCCTATGTATGTTTAAAAATGGTTGACTGGGGTCTGGAGGAGATGAGTTGGACCTTTGTCGTACGTGCACGTCATCATCATCTTCATCAATGTCATCCTCCTCCTCTTCCTCCTCATTATGCTCATTTGTGGGGTAACTGGGTAGAACAGCACGAATGCTGGTTCCTGAAGTGCTGCTTCCAGACCCAGCACTACCTCTGTGTCTTCGCTGTCGGTCGGAGCCTGTCAGGCTATCATTCTCTCCCCCAATGCCGCTGTCCTCACTGTGCAATGCTAAATCTTCAGGGTTACTCTTCCCAATTGCAGCTGCCTCCACTTGGGCTAGAACCAGAGCAATTCGTTGCTCAGCATTGTGCTTGGCTTTAATTTTTCCCACTAGCACTTTAGAGAGATATGTGAAGTACTCAGCAGCTTCTTCTAAAGTAGCGTCCCCGACAGCCTGGAACGACCCCCCCACATGCTTCATTTTCTCTGTGGAATGCTTGAGCAGTTGCTGGAGTAAGTCTGGAGGTGGGTCAGGTTGGCAGATTTTATCACCGCTTGATTTCATTGCTGATGTAACAGTTGGGCCCATCATGCCAGTAGGTAAAGCCATATAGTCTCCATGTTCTTTTAGCATCAATTCACCCTCCTCCGCCATCTCCTCTAGAGCCTGGTTGATCTCTTCAAAACGCAGGACTAAAGCAGACATCATGGGCTGAAGGGAGAGCTGTGTGTGAGCAGCCTGGTCCAGCAGTTCTAGTAAGCTCTCAAATTTAGAGATGTTTGGATTGAGAAAGGCATAGGCCGCCTGGTGGGCTCTCACCATGTGCGGCGGGAATTCCACTTTAGTGATAGAGGCCTTTCTCAGTTTTTCGTGAAATATTTTTTTCTTGTTTTGGGGTTTTCTTTGTGTTCCTTTCACTTCCTCCATTTCTTGGACTTCGTTGATTTCTTCAGGTGCCATCACATCCATCTCATTTTCCTTAACATTGTTTTTTAAGTCCACAAGAATCTGACAGTCTTGGTCAGGAGCATGTTCATTGCCAGATGGTAGAGGAACACTTTCCTCCACCTTTTCTTTTTCTGCCGGTCCAGATCTGACACAATCCTGTGGGGATTCCTCCAACTGAGCATTTTCCAGCGAAGAGCCATTGTCTGGTTTAGAGAATAACTTTCCTTTGGATGGCGAGCACCCCATTGTGGGAAGTTTTCTTGAAGAGTCTCACAAAAATAAAAGTCCAGTTTCAGTGTCTGACACACTGAAGAATAGTCGGTCACCTGTAACCTGCCGGGGAGAGCTTAGTGAGTGGGAGGCTGCATAAAGCGGATTGAGGGATTTGTTTCTCTGTAGCGCAGATGGCTGAGGTAGCTCCACACACACTTAGAGCTCCATCAGGTTGGACCATAAGCCTGCACGATAATCAGCTGCTGTTTTTAGATGCACCTACTGCTACAGCTGAAGTCTCTGTCAAGGCACTGAACAACAACAATAAGGTGACCATATTTAGACCTTAAATCTAGGACAACTTGTGACAAAAACAAGTCTCCAGCAGCCCGGATTTCTTTCCATTGTCTGACACATCAAATTCTTGCCAAAAAAAAACAAGGGTTTTGTCAGAGAAGATTGGGGTATATTTTTCTCAATACAAAATTCTAGCCCTTATTTGGTTTTATTTCAAGTCTTCATAAAATGGGTGTTGGCAGGAATTATCTTGTTGTAAATGTCAAAATGCCACAGGTACTTGTTTTAAATGGGACTGCCCTTTAGTTTTTCTGATATGGCGGCAAATGTGAGTTCACCCAGACTGTGTGCTGGGTGACAAAGGACAGGTCCACTACCTGAGCAAATCAATGTTCAGTAATTACTGGGCTAGTCATATTGTATTGAAATTGTGTAAGGAGCAATACTGCTTCACCAAAGGTGTGGAAGGAGAGAAGAGAAGAGAGAGTGTGAGAAAATGTTAGGAAGAGTGAGGCTGGCTGGAGCAGTCTTAGTAAATGGGTTAAATGTAAATGTTACTCCTTGTTTATTCATTTTTGTTATTTATGTTTTGTTATTTATTAATAAATATTACATTTTTGTTTTTGTAGTTACCGGGAAGCAGAAATTCTATCTCTATTCTAAGTCCTGCTTTGGCCAGCTTTACATTGAACACTATTTGAGTATACAATAGTTTTTCATACAAATAATGTAAAGGACTTCTTTATTAACATTTACATTTTAATGGAATACTTGCTCACTGGCTAACTGTTCTAGAGCTAAGGCATGAAAAAAGAACTTGACCATCTAGTCAAACTTGTTTGTCTTGTATTTGTATATTTTATATACTTTGTGGCAATTATGTTTCAAGACTGCTGGTAGTGACTAGAAGGCAAACAGCCTGCGCTTTCTCGCCATCAGGAGGAGGAGCAGGAATAACATTATATTTTTCATTGAGCAATGAGCAGAAACACCACTGCCATTGTCTCCTCTAATATTAACAACAAATCACACAAAGGTTAAAAAAAGACTCATGGGAGAAACACATGGTATGTTTGTGAATGTTGCCATGTTGGTAATGAGGAGAGCCAAAATTGGAGTGAAATTTCTTCCTGAAGATAGAATTGTTTAATTAGTGATGAACATACATAGTATCCAGAACACATTTCATGCAGTTCATTCAAATTTTAAGATGAGACACTGCAGGTAAATAGGAAAACATCTTAAATTTAAAGTTATCAATTGTTAACTAACATAAATATAGGAAAAGGTAGGAAAAAGAAAAATGTATTAAGGCATTTTATGTGCAAAAACGGCCAAAATTGCACATTTCTGAGACCTATAAATCTGAGAAATGGACAGAACCAGGTTTACATTTCTTGATTCATTTTGTACACATTAGTTATAATGAAATTTACAGAGGGGATTTTAGATTTCTTATTTAGTTTTAAAGTAAACTAGATTTGACTAAAAATTGGTCAACAAATTCAAATTTCATCCCATGTTTTTACTTACTAACCCTAGCCTTAATAAATCAGGCTTAGAATTAGATTACAAATCCATCGGGACGTTTAATCAAAATGTCATTAAGTATAAGATTGTGAAGTTTGGAGTGTGTAGGTGCTTCTGTAAGTGGTGACCTATATCTCCCTGCAGGAGAAAAATGCATTTTAAGAAGTTGCAATGTCCCAGAGAAATCCGTGGATAAAGTGGAATAAATGAAGCAATAACATATCTTTAGGGGCAGGTTGGACATGTATGTGGTTTTCACATGAAAGCCCGTGTTGAGAAAGAAAATGATTTTTAAAAATTAAATAAAAAAAATAAAACAATTTAAAAAGACAAATTTACACCAAACATTTGTCAGTCAAATGATTGACTTTTTCCTTTTTTTTTTTTTTTTTAAACCAAGAGGTTCATTTAAAGACTTTTAAAGACATTTTCAGGTATTTCAAGAAAGCCTTTGGTATGTACTGTCACACAACCCATTCCACAATCCATATTATTCATTCAGTTCAAAAATGTAAATTAGTTTTAAGTTTTTCTTGGTATAAAATGTCAGAGGCCGTTGGGATGAAAACAGAGTATTTATAATGTAAAGCTCTGTATGT
Source organism: Rhinogobius similis (assembly GCA_019453435.1). Lineage (NCBI taxonomy): Eukaryota > Metazoa > Chordata > Actinopteri > Gobiiformes > Gobiidae > Rhinogobius > Rhinogobius similis. Next base: position 28,279,012 of record CM033620.1, on the reverse strand, counting down.
CGATATGGTATGCTCACCTTCCTAGATTAAAAAGCGGTCCTCGTTGTGGAGGACCAAAGCTCCCTGATTGGTGTCTTTTCACAACTTTTAAAGCACCAATGTCCAAAATAGAAACTAAATTTACGGTTCCTTTACAGCTTATAAAAGCTGAAGTTGATTATTTTAAAAAAGGAGTATTTCTATGATATGACAGGATAGTATTACATTCATTGTCCTTTACTTTTATACAGAAACTGTTAAAATAACTGGCTTGAAGTCCTCTTACATTTCATCTGTGCAGCTACAGAGTTCTGTCTCTACACTGAAGGGGGCCACAGGTCAGTCCAGCCGGTTTGAGGGAGGAGGGAATGGGCAGCTGGAGCAGGCTGTCGCAGAAGGTGGTGGGACTGAGCTGCTGAAAGACCGTCTGCATGGCGCTGAGTAGAAGAGGGGCTGGCCTGAACCCTGCAAGGAACTGCACAGTGTCATGACCCAGGGCCCCACTCCAGCGATGAGGCTCTGTGCGCAAGGCCTCCCGCAGGTGGAAGTGCACCCTGGGCATGAACATGAGGAGCGTGTTCAGGCAGTGACGCCGTCCTCTGCCAACCTCCTCACGGTCTCTCAGCGGCTCCAGCAGGACGTCCAGAGGGGTCAAGCCCTGGGCATCAGGGACCACTGGGGACGCACCACTGCCCAGCAACAGCAGCACTGCTTCAGGACGAACCAGCTCACAGGCCAGGTGCAGGGGGGTCCGGCCGTCACCCTGCAACACCAGTGTTTATTATTTTAAACATGTAGGCTATTCAAGGCAAGCTGATAGACATATTTACATTTAAACACAGGTTTAATCAGTATAACAGCAATGTCAGTATGACAAAAATGTCTACGTTTATTCTTCTTGCAGAACATTTTATAGTTTTTTAGTAGACCCGTTCAGCATTATTTTATTGTGATTTAATCTATGTATTCAAATGAAAACTAACTTGTTCGCACCTGTCGGACACAGCCCCCTCGGACAGCAGGGGGCCCGCTGGGGAGCCGGTGGGCCACTTGCAGGATGAGGCCAAGGATGTTGTGCCTGTCATAGCGGACGGCTAGAGACAGGTGCGGGGCGGGTGTGGGGCAGCTGCAGAAGTGCTCCCCGGGATCCACTAGCGCCTCCTCGGGGAAGTGTGACAATAAATATTGTGCATAAGACTGGTGGTCGTGCACAATGGCGTAGAGCAGCGCCTCCGAAGGACTATACGTTTTCTGAGAGTTGTCTTCGTCGTCGGGGCAAAGGGCCAACATTGTCCGCATGTCCTCCAGCATCCACACGGGCTTCAAATCCCGCACTGCGCGGTAGAACAACAAGGACAAACATCGGCGCTGCTCCAGGCACACGGCTGAAGACATGGCGTCCTCCCGGGGTCGGTCACTGCGGTCTCTTTGGCTCCAGGAGAAGCAGAGCAGGTCCCCTCCACCACACCATGTCAGCAGGTCCTCCTCTCAGCTAGGACAGTGTCCCTCCGTCCCCCAGTAGCAACCGACATTCCGATGCTGACGGGCCCATACGGCGCATGCGCTATAGCGACAACGAAAAGCTTCCCCGGGTTCAATAAAGTGCCATCGCCACAAGGTGGCAGCAGTTCTCCGCTGATTAGTTGATTGAAGACCGCTTCTGGTGAGGGCAGACTAAATGGTTTTGGCCTGGGATCTGAAATGCTCAAATTCTGTACGCCTAAACTAGTAGCACACAGCTCCCTGTGCATACTCAAAAATCTCTCATTAGCTTCTGTACGCAATGAATATGACTTATTATAATTGCATCTTCAAACAGGCTCTTAAAATTTAGGATGTGATGTGAAATGGGGAGAGAGGGTAGAGACATTCAGCAAGTGGTCACGGTCAGGAATCAAACCCACAACGCTGCGGTGGTGACAACCATACATCTACAACCCTCAACCACTGCTCCACCAACAAATACACAATGTGAATTTTCTCTGCAGGATGCAGATTTAGATGAGCATGTAAAACAAAATGCTTCTTGAAGTCTAAAAGAAATCCATGTGTAGTTCCTTTTTCAAATCAATGCTGTGCCTCTTAAAGTGTATGCAGGTCCATCTGCAGTTCTGGTGTTTGCTTACAGGGGCACTGTGTAAGTTTTTAGGTGAAGAGTCCAAAATCTTCCTTTCTCCATAGAGATCTTATTGTTTTGTCTGAAATGTCCCATAAAATGGGGTAAAACTTAGCAATTTCTATAGATACAAGTAGGTGACACCAAACAGGGTGAAGGGAGGGGCCCTCACAAAGTTTGTAGGTGGATTTATCATATAGTTCAATATAGTTCATATAGTTTAATTCTATCCATTATTTAACTTACCTGTTTTCAACTTAATTTCACAACATTAACAGTATCATTTTTCTGAAATGAAGTTGAAAAATAAAATCAAACAATATCAAACCTGATGTATATGTTTTCAATGTTGAAATTATTACATCAATTTAATTTTACCACAGGGGCCCCGGGTCAGTTGCAGTTATTTAGAGGGTCCCAGCTCAGATTTAACAAACATGTACAACACAGTGGTAGAGTGGCTAGCAATCACCTCACAAAGCAAGAGGGTTCTGGGTTCGACTCCTGGCCTCTTCTGTGCGGAGTTTGCATGTTCTTCCTGTGTCTGGATGGTGGCCATTGCTCCTGACAGGTTGGTGGAAGCAATGACAGATGTTTTATGATTTATAATATATCTGAATCAATAAATTTTTTTCATTGCGGGCTATAAATATCGCTAAAAGTACTGTACTATAAGTACCACCTACAAGCATCCCATTTTTCTGTCATGTGCTTAATAATATTATATAATAATAAGAAGAAAGTTAAAGCTGGCTCCATCCTTTTCAGATTCATAGGGCACACATACAATAACTTATTTTCAAACGAAAATGTAATAAAATTAATTTGAATTAATTAGGGTTAGGGTTACAGACATACTTGTCTGTAAGGAAACCACAGAACAGGTATTAAGTAAGGTCTTCTATTATAACAATAAGCCCCACTCTAAAACATGAGGTATTGAGGTTTAATATTTTGTAACACTGCGTGTTAATAAACCCATTGTCATTATTGTCTAGGAATTAGATTGTTTTTCCAATAGCCACTGTCCTATTTGTACAATAATAGATTAAAAAAATAATAGGGAAAACAATACACAATGTCACTAATTTGGCAATGAAGAATTTCATATAAAAAACAATTACAGTAGTGAAGGAGAATGTCTCTATAAGCACAGCATCAATATATAACTTCAATATGTATCATATATTTTATAAAAGCATCACATTTATTTAAATAGATTTACACTGCACCATAGAGTCAGAGGTAACTGCATCCAAGGTTCTGGATTTTCAAAATATCTGCCCATTTTAGCATAAAATAAATCAATTTTCATTTTTTTATTTTGATGAAAAAACAAACTTACCTATATACAGAAGTAACACATGAAAATAAAGCACAGAAGGTCACATGTGTACTTTTTGTCAGTCCCAAGGTAGGGTGACTGAAGAGGGCATACAGTGTAGAATGAAATATAATTGCAAATCATTATGTGAGGGAACCTGTGTTATTTATGAGACAGTGTAAAAACAGTCACTGTGTATAAAATTAGGTATCAAAGAATGTTGCCAACACAAAACAATTTGAAAAAAATGTTAGAAATGAAGAAACTGAACAAAACATTAAAAATGAAGAACTTATAAAACCTTAGTACACCTGTATTTACACATTTGCAGCATAATTATATTTGACTGCTGCTTCATGTAGCATTTTTCTTCAGCGCCCCCCTCTGGTCTTTCTGCACAAGCACAACACAGAAACTGTTCTGTGGTCTACACAGTACTTTCCAGGACCCAATCAGCACTGTCAGGAGTGCCTCCGCTGCCCCCAGGGTCTCCCTCATCCTCACTTTGGAGCAGTGTGCCGTTCACTGACATGCTCCTCTTAGTCCAGATGCGGCTGATGCGACGTGGCCGGCTGGAGCGCCGGTTCCCTCCGCCTGAGTCGCCCATGTCAAAGGACTGGCTGCGCCTGGGCCGCTCCAACGGCAGCATGAGCAGCCTGCTGAGGCGGGAGTCCAATGTCCGGCCGAGCAACGGCTCCTGCTCTATAGGATTGGTTAGTCTCACAGATGTACCACTGGCAACCACAGTGTCTCTTGGCTCGCCCCCACGCAGCTCCATAGCAGTGAGGGCACCAAGCAAATGGTCCAAGTTGTGCCTGGGCTTTGGGGCTGCAGACCTCCAGATGTGGGCTAGTGTGCTGTTGGGGCTGTTCGAGCACCCGGGCATAGAGCCGGAGGAGGAGGATGAGGAGGTGAGGCTGCTCTGTAAAGAGCCACATTTAAACTGCACCACCTCATCCCGCAGTCCCACCGCTACCTTCTCCTTGGGGCCCAAGATGCCCGGAGCTCGGGTTTGGGGCAGAAGTAATCCATTAGGTCCCAAACGTCCCCCATTTGTCTGTGAGTGCATATCTGTCAAACCACTCATCTTCCCCAGGGACTCACCCTCTGCTGCCTTGTACCTCACCATGAGGATGACGATGAAGACCAGTAGTGTGGCCACAATGACTCCACCCACTACCAGGATCATGGTGCCCCCCAGAAGCTGGCTGGGCAAGGCCTGGCATTGCGGATACTCATCCAGGGTGAAAAAGTTCGTGCAGCCTACCACGTTGGTTGCTGTTAATGTGGTGGCCGTATCATCCCAGGCCGCCAGCACACACAGATCATAGCGTGTCCCAGACACCAGATTGGTGAGTAGGAATGACTGAGAGGAGGCAGGGATCATCCTGAGGAGAGCGAAAACAACAGGTCAAAGGAGACATTTGTACATAGAGCAGCAGTACATAGTTAGGCATCACTAATTAGATAGATTCTCATACCACAATATTACAATGAAATATATATATGTAACCCTAACCCTAATCCAGAATGATACACATTTGAATGTTCTGAGTGGAATATTGAATAAAATTGTGAAGAATGTTGTGAAGAAGGTTAATAACAGGGCATACATTATCTGATAGAAAGCCCAAGATATCATAGGCTATCATATATTGAATGCATGTACTGGGATGTGTCCCCTTTAACTTACTACACATCACTGGCAACATATAAAATAATAACTCTCATGTAACAGATGGGCAGGGGTATATAATATATAGAGCAGTGGTACCTGTAGATGAGCACCTCGTCATCGGAACAGTTGTATTGGAGCTGGTACATCTTCACTTTTGGGGCCGTCTTACTGACTGTCCAAGTGACCAGTGCCGACATACCTGTCACTTCTGACACACTAACCTCCTTTTCAGGGGGGCTTTTTGAGGCCCCTTTGCTGACCCTGGTGGTGCTTGTGATGTCGGAGAGGCGGGACTTGGGCTGTGCAGGTTGCCCTGTGCCGTTGCTGAGGTGTGGAAGCTGCACAATGGACACTTCCACTGGTGCCGTGGACTCCCCTGCCACATTGGCTGCTATGCATGTGAAGGTCCCGTAGTCCTTGGAAGTAGTGATGGTGATGCTCAGAGTGCCGTTGGCGTACATGGCGGTTCGAGAGGAGTTTCCGAGGAGACGGCCATCGGGGGCCAGCCAGTGAATGATAGGGGTGGGATCCCCACTGGCCTCACAGCGTAAGCTCGCAGTCTGACCTTCTAACACCAGCATCCTGTGAGTATGCTGCATAATTAGAGGAGGCTGACACATGAACTCCTCATCTTTCAAATTCCAAAAGTAGCGCCCCTTCAGGTTGGGTGGCGAAGCGCATGTTTCTAGATCATCATCTCTGTCCAGTCTTCTCAGCCACAGAAGTTCACAGTTGCAATGCAAAGGGTTCCCTCCAAGACTCAGGGACAGCTGCGGAGCAAAGGGTGTGGTCAGTGCCATGGAATCCTGAGCGCGGGCAAAGATGGGGTCTGGGGGCAGTTTCTGCAGACGATTAGAGGTCAAGTCCAGTCTAGCTAACCTCTCCAAGTCCTTAAAAGTTCCTTCTGGAATAAAGTCAAGAAGATTATGGTCTACACTCAGCTGATGAAGGTTGATCATCTGCCGAACCGAGTCCCAGGGAAGAGATATGAGGTTATTATAGGAAAGGTCCAAGTCCTCTAAAGCAGGGGCCATGTCCTCAAAGGCCTTGTCATGTATTCGGCTCAGCTGGTTGTTGTTGACAATGAGGTGCTGAAGGTTGATGAGTCCTCGAAGGTCGTCTGGACCGACCTCTGTCAGGCGATTGTTGTCCAAATGCAGTGAGCGCAGTGTCTCCAGGTCTCCAAAGGAAAAGGGTTGTATGTAGCTGATGGTGTTCCGGGAGAGTGTCAGATCCACCAGGTCACTCATGTTAGCAAAGTCCAGCTGAGTAATGCGGAGGATGTAGTTCCCACCCAGACGCAGCTCCACTGTCCCGCGGTCAATGTCCGGAGGCACAAACAGGAGTCCTTTGGATGGACATAGCGTCCCCAGGGACTCAGACAGGTTCTGGCACGAGCAGTACTTTGGACAGGCTTCTGTGGTCATAGCTGTAGCTCCAAGCAGCAGCAAGCAGCACAGGAGGCGCTCCATGGCCCAGTCATACACATCGGCCTGTGAGAGACACATGTGAGAAAAACTATTTTCATTGTAAAACAAGACCTTTACTCTTAGAGGGTTGCAAACATTTAACATCAGCTCACTGCTGAAAAGATAAATAGAACTGTACTTCTGCCACAGGACATGACCACACTTATTATGGACAGCTCTCTAATCCCCTGTAGTCTCAGTCTCTGAATGTACCATAAGCTGCAGCTGTGTGTAGTATTTATAAAATTCTAATACTTATTACTCAAAAAAACAAAAAAACAAAACAAGTACACAAGCCTATGCCTCGCGATTACCGGGATTCATGATCCCCATTTTGGGAACCCCTGTATGTTTTCCATTTTGTAAACTCAACAACTCTACTCTTTGCATTTCTGAGCTCAAACCAGCACATATGTTCCCATTTTCCCCTTCACCTTGGGTCCACACATTGCTGTGTGCACTATCTGTACCATCTTTAATCTTCATATGAACTGATTTTCTATGGTGACTCTGAAGGTTCAGTTGCTGTTAGAGTTGCGTGGATGCAGGCAACTCACCCTGTCCTCAGCATAAAGTGTATGTAGAGCATTAAGAGAAGGAAAGCAGCTTCAGTGGTGTGAAAAAGCTGTGGATTATGTAAAAAGTCTGACACCTAGACATCCAGACGCTGAGGTTTAAAACCTCGACCTTCTTATACATTGTAATGTGCTGCTGGCTTTGGGTTCAGCCATAGGCTCAGGAAAAAGTTAGTTTTAGCATGTTATAAAGTGTATTTTGATCAAACCAGATTAAGGCTGGTAAGAGCACTGGGACCAGTTTCCAGCCCAAGATGGTGGAACAGGAACAGAAAAGAGAAAGGAAAGAAAGAAAAGTTCCTAATTCTTTTTACATTTTGCAGTTTGTTAAGACTAACTTTGTGAATGAAAAAAGAGAGAGCACGTGTTTGTACTCATTATATGTAACCATTCACCTGTTGAGTGTTTGACTTGATCACTTCGAAGGAGCAACAGTGGAACATGAGTGGTTAATCATTTTATGTTTCTCTTCTTTACCTCGCCATCTTTTTGTTATTTTTGCTACTTTTATTATTGTGAAATATTATTATTGTATTACCATTTATTTGTTGCTATTTGTTATTATATTATAAAGTGTGAACTACTGTGTCCAAGTGTTGTCCTTGTGGATCAGTAAAGTTTGTGTAAGTCTAAGTCTAAGGTGCACGTGTGATTGACTGAATTGTGAAACATGGCAGCGCTGGTGAATTATTATGTTAATACAAGAAGGTGTAATCATATCCTTATCATCAAAGAGTTCCTGTCCTGACTGTCTGCCACTGTCCACACTTAACTTGTTCTCACAATTGGCATGTTGTTTTTTTTTGCAGATTCACAAAAACCAGCAGCGTTCGTCCATGTGGATTAGTCATGGTTTGAGCCAGTGACGACAGTGGCCATATGGCAGCCGCTCAGACTGCAGGAAGACAACTCTGACTGAGATTTGCATTGCCTCTGCCACAGCCTCGAGATTTGTCAGAGTTTCTACTAATACTGGGAGATAATTGAAACATTTTAATATAATTATGTTTTTAAATAATTTTATTTTAATTAAAATTCAATCATATTTTTTCTTTTTTTTTCAGCATCTCTCTTGTCACAGACGTCCACTAGAGCTGAGTGATTTGACGAAGAAAAATTATTTTTAAAATGCCTTCAGTGATAATTACCTGGACATTTTCAGATTTTCAATCATCATCATCACCAAGTAAGAACTCTGCTCCAAACCACATGCTTTTACTGTCAGAGGATTGGCTGTAAACCTCTCGATGTAAAATCCCCCGGACTGATCATCAACCATTAGAAATGACTCAGGTCTGGCTCTACAGGGGTGCAAAAGGGTGCATTGCAACGTCATTTAAAAGTGTTTGCACCCTCATTTTAGGCGTGTAAAGTAAAGACACTGTCTTTGATTCCTTTAAAACACCGATGCCCTCAGTTTGGTCTGGACCCGGGCCTGAAATGACTACATCTCAATCTCTATTCAAATTTGATTAATTTCCAGTCCTTAAATTCCCTGTTGTTTACTCTTGCATGTGTTTCTCAAGTAACTATTATTTTGATTATGTTGTATAAAAGTTTAGTGAGTTGAGAGTATTTGTAATGTACCCAATGGTACAGAAGGCTAATAGCAGTGTCACTTGTACTAGGTAACTCATGCACGAGGTCTCATGATTATTTATGAAAAGTGCAATGAGGAAAAAAAAAGCTGCAACCCCTTACCACAAAAGCTGCAGTTTAAAAAAAAAAAAATAAATAAAATAAATATATATATATATATATATATATATATATATATATATATATATATATATATATATATATATATATATATATAAACAGAAACAGAATACAATACAATAAGAAGGCTACATGGCCATCCAGACCAAGACGGTGGAAAAGAAACAGAAAAGACAAGAGGAGGAAAAGTTACAAATATTTATCTTATGCAAAAGAATATAAACCCCAGCACTTGATTCTGGTTTATAGTAGCTGTTTGCTTGAATTATCCACAAACCTAGAGTGGACAAGAGTCTAAGGAAGCGCATTGTGATCATACGCCTCTGTTGCACAAAGGTGTGGATAATTCATGTCAGCTTTTGTGCCGTCACATTAGTCACCGCTGGAGTGGAGATGTGAGCAAGGCCTAGTCTCAGCTAACATTATAGTGTCAGCCATTTTATTTGCATGACCCTAAAAATGTCTAAATGTCTCTTTATTTCTCTGTGTATGGACTATGTCTCCACTTACTTTAGGTTAGGGTTTACTCAATCTCAGCCGGTTCATCCAGGGAAACGCGGCTCTCTTCAGGCTTGTTAGCTCTGAAAATTTAATCTATTTTACAGTCTGCTGACAAAGCTGCTCAGATGGGAAATGTGTGTTCACAGCAGGATTCACTGAATACATGCAACTCGCAACTCAGGGAAACACAGAAACAGTTGCAGAATATTACCCTCTCTTTCTCTGTCTCTCGCTCTTTCTCTCTCACTGGGCATTGGAAGGGCGAGTGAAAGATAATCATCGTGTCTAGTGTTGGTGTCGGAGCTCATACCTAAAACGTGCTGTCTCTTTGCCATAGGTTCTTTCCAGGGCCGTGTCTCCACTTCCTCACCGTTGAGACAAACTGAGCACCTGCAAGGCACAGTATTGGATTGAGGTTAGACGACCCATTTCACTAAAACATTGTTAATAATCTTGCCAAGTTTTCCTCTGTTTGACAAGTTTCTACTTCCTGGTTAGAAATTGAAAGCAGAGGTAATTCTGTACCCATACAGTAAACAAGGGCCAAAACGTCTAATTTATAAAAAGTTATTATTTGAGAAATAAAAATCTTTTTGGATGGATTTTTAATCAATGTAATTTTCACCTTTTATTTACAATTGTCTTCACAAACTGACTGATGTAAAATGATAACTATTTACCACATGTACTATCCTACCAAACACTTAGAAAACACACACACACACACGCACACCTACACACACACACACACACACACACACACACACACACACACACACACACACACACACACACACACACACACACACACACACACACAGAAAAATGGAGATCATGGCAAAACATTAACATTTCCACAAAGACAGTCAGGGTCAGAAGGTAGAAGGATTGTTTTTCAAAGAGCATGTCTAATTTCCCGTTAGGCCTTGAATGCACTTCAAAATAAAAAATTCAGCAATACTTAAGGGCTCTTGTTTTTCTTGGTGCTGAATTATGGCCAGCTCTGACCCTGCTCCACACTCTGCTCCCATTAAATATACGATTCATTCCCGCTGTCTCCGTTCATTTCACTAATGCCCGGCTAATGGGGGCATCTTTAAGTACCAACACACACAGATTTGCTTTTAAGCATTTCCGGATCTCTCTGTTGTCAAATCATTCAGTATTCCACTGTAGTTTGATATCGTAACATTAAGGTTAAGGTGCACTTTATTGTCCCCCTAGGGAAATTTCTCTTCTGCATTTGACCAGTTCTTCAATTCCATTTGGACAACTTTTCAGGCCATGGCAGCTGGGGACCCATCTGAACTGGTCCTTGAAGGAAACCCAGCCAGATACAGGGAGAAAATGCAAACTCGGCATAGAAAGGCCTGGATATTTTTATTTATGAAATAATTAAATTATTTTATTAAAAATTAAAATTATTGAATTGAATTGAACTGAACTGAACTGAAATTGTAGCAACGTGTATAGGAAAATCTGGCCAATATAGCTGGACAACATGTTGAACTATAATTAAAATGATTGTTGTACAAATAAAGAGCAAGTTAAAAAATATTGGAACTTTACAATGTATAAAGTATTATGTGCAATACTTAAACCTCAATTATTCTGATGCATGGATTGCAAAATATAATATGACAAAAAAATATTGAGATTAACTGGACAATGTGAAGGTAAAATTGAATTTGTGATTTGATCTCATGTCACGATACACTATTTCGCTGAAATTATAATATCACAATTTAGCTCTGTTTAATGCTGCTCTCTGCTCAAACACAGACACTTTTCCCCTCTCACTCATCCTATATTGGCTGACCTCTTGCTCTGAGTGAGTGGCAAATTTAACCAATCACAGTGAAATGTGAACTCCCAGAAAAAGCAGATGGCTTTTAGTTACATCTCAAATATAGTATGAATTGTGATAAAATTTTATCACACAAAATAATCTTGGCTCTGGAAAATGTTTACATATTTTTGGAATATCACCTACCACTACACCAGCCTAGTTATCAACATAATCATTTTACACACAACATTTTACAAGCCCCATCCACACACTGCAGAGGTTGTTTACCCAGGGCCCAGAACACGGAGGGGCTCTTCACAAAATCTGTAAGTGCAATTTTCATGTGGAGAACATGAACATGAACACAACAACATAATACAGGCCCACCAACATGATTTGTGCCTAGGGCTCAGAATCTTTTGCTACACTGTAACCCTTAAGGGTGGTTATTACAAACATTAAGGATTTTGTTAGTTTTGGAGTTATTCATTGTCATGAAGAAAGAAGGCCTGTATTTGCTCTGTACTATGAAATGTTCTCACTGCGCTGGTGTTCTTGTAAAGTCAGCCTCAGAACGGAACAAGATTGAGAGAACCATTCCTGAGCAAGTCCCTCCACTTCTGGGAAGATGGCGCTTTTATTGAGTGTTTGCAATGGAACTAGTAAATATTTAAACACTCTTCAGTGCCGTGTATGGGCCCCAGCGCTCCGATGATGGCAGAGCGACACGAGCCCTCCTCTACTCTACTCAAATATGGATTCCAGACAACATAGAAGGCTGTGGTTAGTTGGTTTAGCTGGTGAGCGCAGAAGATTCGTTAGCAGCATTGTGGAAAAAACATATTTTACACATGTAAAACTACTATCTGGACGTGTCGTGACAGAAGTAATAGTTTTATGTGCTCTCCTCAAACTCATTTTAAGTAACAATATTTACAGGATGACACTGCTCTGTAAAACTCGCTGAGTGAGAAATACATTTGAGACCCAGTGTCCCCTTCATGGCACCTTATGTGCAGTGTTGGAAATAATAATTACAATAACATTTGCGTTGTTGTTTCTTTCCCAGAAAGCTACAGTATTTGGTTCTTGGTTTGCCTGTTAAAGCACCATGCCTATTTCTGTCAAGACAATGCAAGATGCTCCATTTCATCAGACCCATGAATTTCACTGAGAAGGAGCTTCAACAATTTTCTTCTTTTGGGGAGTGAAATTGACTGTCAAACCACTCTTGTCTACAATTTACATGCAGCTAAAACAACCCATTATATGCAAAAGGTGGCTGAGGGACATTCAAGGACGTCTACTGGTTTAGTACTAACGCGTTCCAGTTATAATTGCTGACAAAAACTGCTATCATACATATAACCACCATGCTTTTGGGAAAAGACAGATTGCCTTGCTCACAAATTATTTGTCCCACAGCATGAATAAAACACTGACGCTCTAGTCTTTTCACTTTAATTTTAACATAGCAGACCAAACCAAAACAATGCAAGCTAGTCTGCAGTGGTGGGACCGTAGTTCCTGTCGATCTAAAATGAGTGAGTACATATTCCAACACGTGTAATAATTTGCTCTTTGTTTCTAACCTCGCACAGATAAACGCCTCTCGTAGTCTGCACCTAATCTTTAACGGACTGAAATGTTGAATTCGGCAGAAATTTGACTGCACATAGACAGGTCCAGAGGTGTTATCGGGATGTTTACGATTCAAATCAAGACACCTCAATTGTACTTCCCGGGTTTACATGCATTTTGAAAGACTAAGCAGCGTGTCTAATTGTTACCATCACTTGCGATTAGTGTGTCTGCAAAAAGGCTGAACTTTGTAATTGGCCTAGCGAGTTCTGCAGGAGAACTCAGAATATAGCATAGTTATTGTGTTCAAGTAAATGTCATTAAACACCGACAAATGACACAACTCTATAAATTATGAAGTACCAAAGCTTTAATAAAGGATAACAATATGTGAGTGTAGCTGTTGCTTGTTTGCTGCCTGTTAATCAAAAGGTTACATCCTTCTTTCTTTAGGATCATTAGCTCGTTCGTCGTCGTGCCAGTGCAAAGGTGATGATATTTTTAATATAGTTTGATCAAATCTGCACAGAGCATTGTGGTTTATGTAAGTTTCCCTGTAGCTGTAGAAGCGCTCGTAAACAAACTCTGGGGTAAAAATATCTGCACAAGTGCGTGCTCTGCCGTTTTTGTTGTGTCTTCATTAAAAGCTAAGTTTCACCCGCCACACTCTGACCCACTTGGAGCCGCACAGACTGCATTCTCCAACTGCCAACACGATCTGAATAGTTAGTGCCGTGGTGCAGTGACAGCGCCCAGAGGAGGTTTGGTTTTTCACACAAACTGAAAAATGAGGGTTGGCCTGGATGCAAAAGTAAGCTACAATTTTATTTATCAAATATATTTATTTCCTTTGTCAAACATTAGTGCACATATATGTACCTGTCAGACTACACTACACAATGGTATCTGGCTTCAACCGGGAGATAAAGCTATTTTTAGACTCTGCTCAGAGATTTGGAGCAACTATCTTTGCCAAAGTATCAGCTGGAGCTAATTAGACAACAGCACAGGCTCATTATGGACTCTGGGCTGTTTCTCTGAACTTTGATGTTATTCAAGGCTAGTTTTTCTCCAGGGAAGTACTACGGTGAAATTGTAGTAAAATAGGCCAGCTGCTGCTCACACTCTACTGCTTCTACACTGTATCAGTGGTCTCGGACCACCAGAGTCACCTCGTTCTGACCGTTCACTCTGACTGGACTTCACTGTTTAAATGAGTGCTCACATGGGCGGCCACAGTGACACCTGGAGCAAATGGGATCAGGACAAACCAGGCTGGCGTTTTTCAGTGTGTGTGGGACACTGCTAAATGCACAACAATGTGTTTACACAATGTGTTCAGAGTGCAGTTCAGTTTGGACAATAGTAACAACCAAAATAATGGTGATGATAGTAATCTTTGTTAATTTTTGACAGTGAATGCCACATTAGACCAGGAGGATAGCAGTTTGCTTCAGCAGCCAAACGACAGAATTGTATTAGCTTTACAAGGCTGCATTTAGCCATCCATCTGCCAATTAGCTGCTGCTCCTGGCAAGAGGAAACACAATATCTATCCATTATGTGTGCTGGCAGGAGGCACCCGACCCCACAGGGAAAGCCTTTGCTCAATTTATTACAGTGATAGGCCATCCTCCCCTGAGTGCAGAGTGCACTGAGCAGCTCAGTGAGACACAGCCAGCCTCTCAGATCAGCCCCTATATAACACCAGAAACCTAGCCTTAACAAACTGCAGCAGCTGAGGCAAGACAAAACAAGGTATTTTGTCCCTGGTGTTAGCACGTTGGCCAACACTGGGCAACCACCCAATGGCCCAGGTCAGGCTTTTGCTACCTTCACGGCGGTAACGCTAGCTCAAAGAGGCTGTACTTGTCCACTGGAGGGGAATGTGGACAGTACATATATGGTGACCACGTTTGAATCAATGACTGAGAACTGTTACATTTAAAAGGTCATCAAGTGTAGGAGTTGTTTGCAGCCAGAGACAATAAAACAGCTCTGAAGTCCCACGATCTAAGGATATGTTGCTATTCGCCACAGACTTCGGCACCATTTTTGATCAAAACAGCGGCCTATCCTGAAGCCAGAGAGACCACTGCAGTAACCAGCCGCTCAAGCGCTCAGACCAGCCGCTCTGGAGCTTCTCTGACTGCTCCCTCCCGTTCCTGAGTGTCAATTGGCATCTGTCCTCCCGAGAGATGCCCATGGGTCCCAAAGTTTTTTGTTTATTTTTTTTATGTGTCATATCTGTGGCCGTGCACCCACAGATATGAGCAGTGCCCTATGAAGAATCTGGCTGTTTTAATGCAGAGATAGCCTTTTATAAAGCCTAATTTGCATTACTTGAATAGGCCTATAATAATGCATAGGAACTGTTCAGAAGGACAAATGTATAACACCATGTATAACATCTTGCACATGGACGCGCTGCGGTCACGCCCACCTCTCACAGCCTTCATTCATAAAGTTAGCTCGTCGATCCAGTCACAGTGTTTGCTCTGTTCTACTCATGTGGTTTAAAGCGCTGTCCTGTGATACATCCACCTGATGCTCAGAGCTCTACTCCTCGCGTCTGCTCTTCACGCCATCGAGCGCGATCAGACAGACGCACACTCACATGAGCTGCACTGCTCTGTGTAACCACTCTTTTTGCTCGAAACGAGCGGGACTCTGGACTGTTACTGAGGTGTTTTGGTCTGACAGCCGATCAATACATAATTTAATGGAAACACCCTCAATGTGAAATTGTGTTTTTTCAACATTTGAAGCAGATAGATACAGTTTTGCGCAAAAGCGCAATGTAAATTCAGCTACTGCAATTTAAGGCAGATGGACTTTTTTAAATGGACTGTATTCATAATTCTGTAATGTATTGTTTTGGTTATTTGTGCCCATTAAGGTTGTTTTATTAGGATTATCTTGTCCATATGAGGATAGTAATAGAATCCTGGAAATGTTTCCCATGTTATGTTTTTCACTGCATTAGTTTTGAAGTTTATTAGTTACGATTCTGGCCATTCACAGAAACGCATCACACCACGCTCTACGTTTGCTTCACTCCTCAAATTTTGTCATTATCACGCCTCTTGTTTAGAGGTCCACGCCCCACGACGTCACCGTTTACACTGGCCCAAAACGTCATCATTGACGCCTGCGCCACGCTACCGCCAGGGGCAAAATGCATATGCATACTGTATGCTTTACAAGATGTCACCTAAAAACTACAATATTCTTTAGGAAAATGTCTATATATACCATAAGAACTGGAATGAGGCAGCATAGCACAGGGGATGTCAAAGGAAAATTTTAATACTATACATATATTTGTGCGTGTGTCTGTCTGTGCATGTATGTGTATGTGTGTGTGTGTGTGTGTGCGTGTGTGTGTGTCTGCGCGTGTATGTGTGTGTGTGTGTGTGTGTGTGTGTGTGTGTGTGTGTGTGTGTGTGTGTGTATGTGTGTGTGTGTGCGTGTATGTGTGTGTGTGTGTCCGTGTGTTTGTGTTTGTGTGTGAGATCTCGAAAATAATTAGTTGTCCAATAAAAACTTTGGTTGACCAAGACAACATCGAGTGACTAAACCACTAAAGGACTACAGCAGTCTGTCAATGTAAGCACTTTGTGGGTTTGGAAATGGTGCTGTTAAGATTGAAGCCCTTGCAAGAAAAGCCACTGTCAAGGCTGGTAATTTGTAGGGCTGTAGTCCTTTAGTCGATTAGTCGGTTCATGGTATGGTCGACCAAGATTTTTATTAGTCGACTAATCATTTTATTTATATTAAATTATTCTAAAATGATTCATATGGTAAAAGCAAGAAGATATGAAATGATTTAACTTAAGATTTTGGAGTCTTAATGAATAAATACACCGTTTTTTGTTTGTTTTCTGTATAAATAGCAGTTTTTAAATGAACTGATCTACAGTTGTGTTCTTTTGAGTGCAGTTTAGGTCAGATACATGGAAATACTTTAGTTTAATAGTTTTGGCGTATTTTGGCACACCTCCTTTTAGTCGACTACTCGGTCGATGGAGCTGTTTTTTAGTCGACCAAGAATTTCTTTAGTTGACTACTGCCCTAGTAATTTGGAGCCTAATGAACAAAGAAACAAAGCACTCACCGTTTGAATCTTGAGCTGAGTTTACAGGAACACAGCTGTTCAGCCAGCTCCACGGCCATCCCTGCAACACACAACAGAAAATGAGGTTTCATCAAAATATAAAAATGGAACATCAAAGGCCTCAGCAGATGTAGAGCAGGTAAAAGTGCAGGGTCTGCTTTGTCTCACTGTTTGTGGATGCAGCTTCTCCTGAGGGAGTCTGCAGCAGGGGACAAAACAAGTCATCAAGTCAAAGTTTATCCTCATTTCCCTTGCTCATTACATTATTATATTTATTTTTACTGATTTCTATTTTTGTTGTTTTAGCTTGGTGGTATTTATGCTTTGATGAGGTGAAGGCCCACGGACAACCTAAAGAAAAACTTGTACATGGCACCAACTCAACGTACCCAAAGCTGCAAACGAATAATGAACAGCCAACTTCTGTAACAGGTAGGGGTCGAGAGAAGAAAATGGAACTTGTCGAGCCTTACTGAGTGGTAGTCAAATACATTGATATTTAAGGTAATAAAGTAAGTCATGGTTCCACAAGTACCATCTGGGGCTGCACAATTTGAGAAAA
Organism: Rhinogobius similis; assembly: GCA_019453435.1. Classification (NCBI taxonomy): domain Eukaryota; kingdom Metazoa; phylum Chordata; class Actinopteri; order Gobiiformes; family Gobiidae; genus Rhinogobius; species Rhinogobius similis. The sequence continues at coordinate 28,261,602 of CM033620.1, read as the reverse complement.
ATATCCTATTGAAATTTATCTGACCAGCATCGATTGCGACTGTATTGCAATTCATGTTTAAATCATAGGATTCTGTTCAAAGTTCAAATTTGAACATGTCCAGGAGAATTGACAAAAAAGACTGAAATAAGCATGTGGACAAACTAGTACAAGAAATGTACTTACTTTTTTTTTTTTTTTTTCAGATCTAAACTATAGATTTAGAATTTTTATGCAGAATAAGACAGGATATTTTGTTGTTTGTGGAGAAAATAATGTTAATTCAATTTTTTATTTATTTATATATGTGTGTGTGTGTGTGTGTGTGTGTGTGTGTGTGTGTGTGTGTGTGTGTGTGTGTGTGTGTGTGTGTGTGTGTGTGTGTGTGTGTGTGTGTGTGTGTGTGTGTGTGTGTGTGTGTGTGTGTGTGTGTGTGTGTGTGTTTTTTTGCTAATTCAAATTGCGATTTCAAGTTGATTCCGATTAATCTGGCAGTTCTATTACAGACGGTTCACGACGGAGGTAGAGTGTTTAGCTACAAGCTCCTGTGTTATGGAACCAGCTCACTGTTCATGTTAAAGAGGCCCACACAGTGCTCACATTTAAGACCAGGCTCAAACATTCCTCTTTGATATAGCTTATGGTCAAATAAAAACTTATTTTACCTACGCTGCCCTGGGAGCAACTCTGTTGAGGGAAGTATGGCAGCTTGGACACTATCCTCTGGTTCTTCTACTTTCATCAACAATATTTAAGATTTTTTTAAACTGTAGTCTGTCCCCCTCCCCCCATCAAATAACGTACACCATAGCCACATGCACATAGTTCAATGTTTTTAAAGCAGAATTGATTAACATTTGTTTGAAGTTATTTACATTTTAGGCATTCTATAGTTTGTCACATATTTTCCATCAGTTTCATGGAAATTGTATTTCACTTGAAACAAACAAACTCTCTCATTCATTTAAAGCACTCCTGCTCAAGTTGACAATGAGATGCCAAAGCAGAGCTAAAAATATCAGCAGTGTTTTACGTTTCCCCCTCACCGAGAGTTAGGTCGGTGGTTTGGACAGTGAGTATGAGTCATCCACCCACTGCACGGCAACTGCACATGTCAACAGCAACACACACAACAACACAACGCACTGATCGAGCTTTTTCAATCCCAGTAAAAATACTCAAGGTTTAATTTGCCAGATCTTTTATCTGCAACAGAATAATTTGCAATTACTTGAGCATATATCAGAAAATGACACCTCGCTAGCAACAGGGAATTGAAGTCTCTAGTAAGGGTGGACAGATCATTGAAATATTTCAGTATCTTGTTTAATATAATAAATATTGTGAAAAAAGAACCACCACTGCATACAGTCACATTGGATGTGCATGTCATGTGGATTATAAAAAGTAAAAAGTCTGTCAACATTCTTTTTCAAAATAATTTATACAGGACTACAATATAGAAAAAGCCTTCTTTTGAAGCACTGTGACTGCACAGAGAATACTTGGATTAGGTGCCTGTAAACTTTGGACCGTCTGATGAAAGCAAGCCAGAGAAAAGCCATTTCTACATGAATGTCTTATTGATCGCCCTCACACAGAATAGCCTTCAGTCCCTGCACAGCTCTGCTCATTAATTCATGATCTGTGATCTTATCCAGAGTGTCAGCACTTCCTCCTCCAGTTCACCTCAGCATGTCTTTGGACAGAGGAAAGAAGAGCCAACATAGTCTTCTGTGGACATGTGGGATGACGACCAATATCAATTCAACATCTAAAATGTTCAATGGCTCTTAACATTACATGATTATATACTGTTAGCAGAGCAGTCCTGCAGTGCTTACTTTTCATTTCAATCTCTGTTCTGCGGTACCACAGAAATACAAGGTTGAATAATATGCCAAAAAAAATGTGCTTGTGTTCTCTCATTTCTACAGTTTAAGTGCTGTCTCTAGGCAACATGAGCGGCACTGTCTGGCTGCTCTGATTGGCTGTGGTAAAGTTGATCGCATATGATAATATTCAATATAATTTCATGTCTGAACCTCATAATTTGAGATTTTGGAGCTGCAAACTGACAAATAATTGTAGCAGAAAGAATCCAAGACACTTCACATGAGGAGTGCCAAAACAAATACCAGTAATTGCTTACGAGAAGTTGTGGAGATGAGACAAAATGAGACTTTAAATTTAAGCACTGTTCTTGTACATAGTTAAACATTGGCCACCACACTTTCATAAAGGTTTTGAATCCCTGGCTCATCTTTTACAGATTTAATGTTAATTAATCATAATTAATAATGCTGATTGGACTATGTATCTATGCAATGATATGAATGACAGGGTCTGAAGTATGCATGAAATGAAAAAATAGCTACTAATTGTCTTACATTGTGTGCGGTTTCTTATAGTGCTAATATCACACAGAAGCAGGTGTCTACCACTACAGAGCAGCCACTGCCGGCTGATCATTGCACAAGAGCTTAGGTGCACCAGAGTGAGAGAAACTGAACAACAGCCATCGCTCTGCTATCAGCATCAGTCTATTCAGTCACTGATTTTAAAGGGACAACAACACCCACCTCTACCACAGTCTAGCTGCTCCACTCTACCCTGCACGTCCCAAAGTTAATGGGGTTTTTAAGTTTGTCATCATGATCAGTGTAGCCCAGAAAAGACTTGAAACCAGTTCCCCCACCACACAAAATCTGGCCTCTGTACCCTGTAAGCAATATATTTTCTGACTTTTGAATATCCACGTTGCTGCATACTTCTTTAAAAAACGACCATAACTATGTAAGTTAGCAGTATTAACTTGCTGTTTTAGAGGTTCAACTTTTCTACCCCAGGCACCCTGCCCATATTATAGTGAGCAACGTCTTCAGTAGTTGTGGTTGATGTAAAACTCACTTCATTAGCAAGGACCACACCACCACAAAAATATGCAAACAACAAATATTTGTTGAACTGAGAGACGCTGATGTTCCGGGGCTGGGAACTAGAGAGATTATGGATAAAGTGACCTTTCTTTCTCTGCAGGTGCAGTGAGGTGCATCATAGTGGCTGCATCTTTGCTCTTATTGTGTTTCCATGTATCTGAACTTATAATACTTCCATGTTTGCTCCTAAAGATAAGACTTTATTTCACATTCTCAGAACTGGGTTTTGTCGGCTGATGTCATTACAAGGTTGAGGATATATAATGGGATGTTACATTAATGTATCCTTAATTGGCGTGAAAATATTATTTAAATCACTTTTCTTTGTAGCTCAATAGATAATAATATAACATTATAATAGTCATTTAATGAATTAATTATACATAATTTTTGTTTACACTTAAAAGTCTATATTATTTGGAGTAACCTTTTTATATATATTAATTCAGTGAATTGATCTTTTCGCCTCAAACTCTTAACTTGACTGAAGTGTAAGTTTAAGTACACTTTATTGTTCCCACAGGGATATTTCTCCTCTGAATTTGATCTATCCTTCAATGGTGCAACCTGCAGTAGCAGCACCTGGGGACCCCTCTCCGATCTTGAGCCCAGCTTGGTCAGGACTGTAGCTGGAAGATTTTACCAATCGTGCATGTTTTGGGCTGATGGGGGAAAGTGGAGTAGACAGAGGAAACTCACTCAGACACAGGGAGAAACATGTAAACTCCACAGAAAGGTCCAGGTGGCCGGTTAGTTGAACCTAAAACCTTCTTGTTGAGACGAAAGTGCTTATCACTCTGCCACTGTGCTGCCAGTGCTAATATTAAGCAGTGAATTGTGTTATATACGCAATTATTAAAACAAATGTATGAAAGTTTTTCCTCCAGCTCAGTTTTAAACTATGAAATTGTTAAGTCATCACAACTGTTTGGGTCAACAGTCTGAGTTCCAGAAATTCAGAACTTATGTCTGAAAAATATCTCTAAAGCTAAATCAGTGTGTACTTTAAAAATGGCATTTAAAAATGGCATTATACAAAATGGCATTATACAAAGCCATGGAGCAGGTTGAATTCTGCAAAAGGCCATAATAGTGAATGAGGCTATAGCACCATAGTAGCCCCAGTAACTGATGATATCATCATCAACAAATGGGAATGTTAATTGCTTGCTTGGTTTGGGACAGGTTTTCAAATGGCTCATGCTTAGACTCTTGGCACAAGTGTTATATTTTATATTATGTATTATACTATACTTGGGATAGAACTAGAATTTAACTTTGATGATAATGAGCTAAAACTCATGTTTCTCTTTCTAAGAAACAACTTTGTGAAATTGTCACACTTTGATATATGCAGCTGGCTTTACAACTTACTTTGCTTTGTTTTTGACACTATGCCACAGTGAGTTCAAATAGAACAGAAAACAAAAATACAGGACAAAGAAGCTTTCCTTTCATCAATTTCCATGGGACAAGAATAAAAAGAAATGGCTTCAATGTACAAGGTAAGTTGACGTTAGGCTGTTTTGTCAATGGTTACGTTAAAAGCTCTTTTGTCAACTTTTGTAACAAAGGCCTGGAGAAACATCAAGTCAATTCTGGATCCCAGGCAAGATGTATAGACCCAGTCCCAAACAACCAAGATTCAACGTTGGTGGATTTCTATTTTGAATATTAAGAGGCAGTTTTTCCTACATTGTATTTTGCCATGAAAAATCCAACAGTAATAAAACAAATATTGAACTTTAAACAAAATAACTCACCGTATTACAACAGAAAGCTGCATTTCACAATATTTATTTCAGCTGTAGTTAATCTGCATTAAATATAAGTGGCCTATAGAATGCTGTGATGTCATCTGCAGCAACCCAGCAATTCACCGGGCTGCTGAATTGTTGGGTATATGTGACATTTTGAGGACTTTTACTCATTCAAAGTATATAATACAGTCCCAATCAAAATTGTAAGACCAGTTGAATAAATGGCAAAAGTCACACATTGCATGGTTGGATCTTAACAAGGTTCCAAGTAGAGCTAAATAAAATGTATATTCAGACTTTTGTTTTTTGTCTTACTCCCATTTCTTGTTGCGTATTAAAACTCTAATTGGAACCTTTATTCAACTTTGATCGGGACTGTATATTGAATTTTAAGACTCAATTGCTGATCATTATTTAGTTACTGCCTCAAGAAAAGTAACTACGTTAAATTACGTTGGGATTACTCTATTTGTAATATTGTATAAATTGATCACATTTGTGGTTTTACATTTTATTACAGTTTTTCTCTATTGGTTTGGCTCATTTCTTGAAACAGAAATTACATTTTCAAAATAACATTGACAATCCTTCAAACCTCTTGGCAATTGTTCACAACAGAATGGAATTTCTCATTTATTTGATCAAATGGCAGATGCCTTAGTTCATGTCTCAATTGTCTCAGTGCATCTTTGCAAATTATTAAGTACAAGTGGCCTACAGTTCACACAGTTAGCCTACATTTAGAGCATTTTTCAAATGAATGGATCTTGTAGATAAAAACTGATAAGTTGATTCTCAGTCAAGATATGAATACCATATATGAATTTCATGGAATATTTGATCAATTGAATTGAACAAGTCCTTGTTTTTTGATTGTGTTTGTTACTGTATTACAGTTCATTACTGTTATGTAAAATTTCTTTTTGTATGTATTTCTTTTTTCCATGTATGGAACTTACTTTATGTGTATGAATAAAAATTATTAGAATTTCCTTGGTAGTTTGAGTGAACTCTGTGATTTCAAACCTGAGAGGCTACTCTAAGTGTAAAATCCTTGTTTTCTTTCCAGTGTTAGCTGATCCTCTGCCAGAATGACACAACATCTAAACATTCTGACTTTCAGGGCTTACACAATGCCAAAGGGACAATTCATTTTGGGGGCACTGGCTATTCATATTAGAAACAAATGTAGTTTTGACAAAGTGAACTGTTTTGGGAGAGACATGTGCTTTGGCAGGTGAACCGTGTTGTTGTGATCAACCATCCAGATACATTTTGGTAAAACAACCATGAATGTTGAGAACGTCCGGTCTGTTTCAAGAAATGAGCCAAAGCAACTGAGAAGGATCTTAGCCATCTTGGAGGCTCTGACTGTTTAAACGGGAAATTGATTTAGATTGAAGTATGAGTGAACAGTTTTGTGAGAGATATGAGCTTTTCCGGGTGAGCTATAGTGTTGTGCAGAACTGTAAGACTGTTTTGCCAAATGAGCTTAGAGTTTTGAGAATGTAATTTCTGTTTCAAGAAATGAGCCAAACCAATGGAGAAAAACTGTAAAGAAAATTAAACAGAGGAAAACAACAAATACGTTGTCTAAATTGTCTCAAAAGACGTAAAACCAACAATGTATAACAAGCTGCCATGAGCTGGTGATCTCTGACTCTAAGGCATTTCTCTGACAGCAGAAGTTATGCCGATTTCACTTTGAGAACATTGAACATGTTCCTTGCTCAGGATGTTTCTTGCAGAAGAAGGTTGCATTCTCTTCCTAAACATGTTGTTGGTGTTGAAAGTAACTAACTGAGGATTTTGTTAGTAACTGTAATTTAATTACAAGTATTTTCAAAGTAATGCGTTACACTACTGAAGTACTAAAATTGTAATTTGATTACCGTTACTGAGTAAAAGAAGCTTAGTTACACCCACAGCTGGTAGTGAGTGCTTTAACGGGACAGTGAGTGCTTTAACGGGACAGTGAGTGCTGTAATGGGACAGTGGGTGGTGCTGTAACGGGACAATGAGGTGCAATGTTTGGAACACAGCGTCCAATGATGGGACTGGTTGTTGCTATGGGAAAAGTGTGTCTCCATGGTGACTTCTGCATGGAGAAGCTGTTCTCGAGCCGATGACTCAACATTGTGCTCGACACATCCCAGTCTGCTGCATCTCAAAAACATGAATAAACAAACAAGCCTTTATCTACATATGTACAGCAGGGGGCGATAGTGGGCGGGTTGTGTCGCCGACAACTTCAGCCATGGATTCCATCTGTCTTTTTGTGGGCCAAAAATGAGACGGAATCTCATTCAGGTTTAGACTGTTTAAAACTGCATGCTTTTGTCCCCAGATATATATGAGATTTCTAAAAGGAAAAAGTGGTGAGGACTTCAGCAGAAGGAGTCATATCACACCAAGGAGAACTCCCTGATCAGATTCGCCACCTGTCACTTCTTCACAGCACTTTGTCATCCAGAGTCTGGACTGGACCCTCAGCAGCTTGTGTGAAACATCTTTGCAGCCCATCTGCTCCCATAATATTTTTGAGTTGGAATGGTGCTGTATTGGTCGATCTACACCACATGGATTGTGCATACAAACCCCCAATCAATTCTCTCAATATCACAATAAATGAGTAGTTTACTTTTGAAGAGTTCAACATTTCATCTTTTATATTAATATGAGTTTATTCACAAGTGTATTGTCATAATGATGAATGAAGGAGTCAGAAGTATATTGTGTTGTTTTGTGCACAACCCTCTGTTTCTTAAGCCCAGGTCACACTCCAGTAAACAACTTCAGAGACAGTCAAACAGGACTGCTGGTCTCACACCTCCCACACAGATACTTTCTGTTGACCAAAGGAAAAATGCAGAGCTGGAGATAACGAGAGAAACTCAGGATGAGGGAGTCGGATGGGTGCTGGACCAATCACAGCGCGCTGTACATTTTTTGCAACTTTGTATTGTGTGTTAAATACTGGCAACCTGCTATGTTGGGCGTAGCGTTTTCAGAGGAAGCAGACTCGGAACGTAGCTTTCAATAATGGCATAGTAGGTGCCAGAATTGTATTAGATTGTAAAACTTAGGGAATAAACCTTTTGGATCAAAGCTACTGACTTCCGTGTTCTTCCTCTGCTGGTATGTGTTATTAGCTGATAGTGAAAGGTCTGTTTGATTCATTTCTTCCTCTCTCAGTTTTGAACACGCAAGAGGCTCCGAAAGGTAAATCAAAGAGATAAGAGAATAACAAATCAAACTAATACTCAATATGCTGTGCTAAGGTAGCGGAGCCAGAAAATAGGAGATTTTCTACAATTGGTGACCCGTCGGCGTGCTGAAGGGGAGAGTGGATCAACAGCGTGGACAGGAGCAGCGTAGGAACTGTACCCGTAAAAAAAAAGCGGTGCGTGAGACATGCCAGTCTTCCACGGCTTGGATATCGGCAACTCCCTGGGCCCACACATAGATTAAGGTAAGACAACTTTTGATTCACTTCCATTGAGAGTGTCAAAGTATGTCTATTGGCTGATTTTTCCAAATTTTAGATATATAGTATTTTTTGGGAGAGGCCGGTGACCGGTTAAAATCTGTAAATTGATGGTGGAAGGAAATAGGGACCACGTTATTAAAGGACTACACGTAGGCGGCGACCCTCTAAAACCCTCCGGGGGCGTAGGTAGGACCTAAAGCGGTTATTTAAAGGACTACACGTGGGGCGCGACCCTCTAAAACCCTCCGGGGGCGTAGGTAGGACTTCCCAAGGATCTGGACAGCGTAGACTGAAATAAAGCGTTGTTGAGTGAAGCGTTGACAGACTTGGGGGCTGTCAGAAAACTCTTGAAATATAAGCGTTGTTGAGTAAAGCGCTGACAGACTTAGGGACTGTCAGAAAACTCTTGAAATATAGCGTTGTTGAGTAAAGCGCTGACAGACTTGGGGGCTGTCAGAAAACTCTTGAAATATAGCGTTGTTGAGTAAAGCGCTGACAGACTTAGGGACTGTCAGAAAACTCTTGAAATATAGCGTTGTTGAGTAAAGCGCTGACAGACTTAGGGACTGTCAGAAAACTCTTGAAATATAGCGTTGTTGAGTAAAGCGCTGACAGACTTGGGGGCTGTCAGAAAACTCTTGAAATATAGCGTTGTTGAGTAAAGCGCTGACAGACTTGGGGGCTGTCAGAAAACTCTTATAAGGCTCAAAGCGCGTAGAGAGTCTGAAGAAAATTAGTACAAAGGCGCGTGAGTTAGAGGCACTTTCGATTTAATTAAGCAGAGCTTAAAATGCGAGTTGGAGTAAATTCTGTTAAAACGCTTAGTTTAAAAATTCTATGAGTGAATGCATTAAAGAAGAAGTAGAAGCGATAAGCGGAGTAAGTATATGATAAGCGGGAGTAAGTATATGATAAAGCGGAGATTATAGTATATTAAGGCTTGAAAATAAGGAAATACAACTATGGCTAAAAATAATTGTGAAGAGTGGGTGTAAAAACAGGAGCGCGGGTGCCACTGAGATTAAGGAAGCGCGTGCCACTCGAGGTAAGTTGGAAAAAATGAGAAAACATGCGAAGCGGACATGCGAAGCAACAGTGGCAAAATGGACAATAGAAGGAAGGATTTTCAGCCCAACACGAAGGGGAGGAGCCAAGGCGGGAGGACCGATGCCTTCGGCTCCACCCGCACAGCAATCCCCGCCCCAAACAACCCTCCAAGCTTGGCCTACAATATTGTTATGATGACAGTGAGGAGGAAACTAATGCTGAAGCCTATGAAGCAAAAGAAAAATTACTACAGCTCTCTAGATACATAGTAGAGCAAAAATACAAAAAAGCTAAAAAAGAGGACAATGAGACACAAGAAGAATTCACGACCCGTTTAAAGGAGCTAGGCAAAGAATTAAAAAGAAAAGATAAAGACATAGAAACACAGGCGAGGTTGGCCTCTTGCCTGCCACAGAAAAAGAAGCCAGAATTTTATGGTAATTATCCACTGGTGCAAACAGGGACGCAGGGGGAGGACGGAGTTTTCCCTTTAGCATATCAACCGCTGGGATGTGCAGAGCTGGCCCTACTCAAAAGTAAAATACCCCCACTCCAACAAGGTGGAAGAGCCTGGTTTCAGGCAGTCAAAGCGGCTACACAGACGTACACATTGGCAGTAGGGGACATTAAGGGTCTTCTGGCAGAATGTGCTCCAGCACATGTGGTTACTGGAATTCTAAGAGACACAGCCCTTACTAATTTACCAGTACATGAACCTTTTGACCCATTAGCAGAAGCACTTCTGGCACACATTGAGGCATTATATCCAGCACCACAGCCTAAACCGCCCACATTGACTCCTTTTCAGCCAGGTGCCTGCCCAAATAAATTTATGGAAGAGTGTGTTCAGGCTTATGCCAATTCCATGCATGCACATCCTTACCGCACACCTCAAACGACCTGCCTATTCCTACAAGGCGTTTTGGAAGCCTTGCCCAAACAGTTAAATGAAAACATGCAGGGCACTCCTGGCCTGACAGCGAATCCTGATATGTTCCTCACATATTTTAGACATCACGCAGACATTTTTAATAAAAAACATAGAGAACAGAGAGAGAGCACAGAGAAACTACAAGAAGAACTTTTAAAAATGCAGGTAAATCAAGCTAAACAGCAGGCAACAAACGCCAAAAAGGAACTAAAAGCTGTAAAGCAGATGGTGGCCACAACCCCTGACTCACAAACTGATACAAACATTGCCCCAGCACCAGCAAGCGTGTTATACGCAGCCCAACCTCAGGCCTACGGGCCCCCGACCACCACAGACATTCGACCAGACCCACATTCACGTACACGCCCACGGAAATGGGGGGTTTAGGGGTAATGCTAGAGGAAGAGGAGGTGGACAAAGGGGAGCTGGGAGAGGCTATGGTAACCAGGGTCAATACAGATATGTACAAAGCCAACAAAGAGGAGATGGATGCTTCAATTGTGGAAGTCTCGAACACTGGAGAAGAGACTGTCCCAACCAGAGGGGAGCCCGTGGTGGAGGGCCCCAGATGAGGGGACAACCCCCACGAGGACGGGGACGTGGTGCCCCACCTCCATGGGAGGAGCAGGCGTACACGCAGTACCCTGTTACTGGAAACTACAATTATGATGGATATCAGGATTAGGGGTGCCCAGTGAGTCCCAGCCCCACTCCTGAGCCGTTTATTCCTGTGGAGGTGAGTGGGAACACTTTAATGATGCTGAGTCGACACGAGGTGCGACTCATTCAACCCTGAGGAGCGTGCGACCTGGGAATTAAGTGACAAATGCATCAACTTGGCGGGGCTCACGGGTAAACCCACACCTCTACGTTTGACAAAACCACTGACTATGAAAATTGCTGGACAACAGCTCAAAACCTCGTTAATTCATTCACCCAACACGCCGGTCAGTTTGTTGGGCAGAGACATTTTGCAAGCCACAGGAGCCATCATACACTGCGAACCTGAACAAATGACTGTCACATGGCCTGATGGACATGCCGTGCAGTGCACACACAACTATCGGGCTGGATTATATTTGGCCACACCGAGGGACCGGATGCTTGTGTCTCTATTTATTGGGGACTTCTGCAACCAGATTCACTGGAAATGAAGGGACTTTATGCAAAAATGTTACAGTGGAAGCCATGGTTTTCCATGCTCTATCCCTACTCCCCTCCAGCAGATCCACTACATGTGACCCTCTTCTATGACAGATATAACGACATGAGCTACCAGATAGAATTCAATGAGAATGTTGATGGCAAAAAGTAAAATATTGAGACTACAAACTTATATTTCCATGTGACATGAGTTGTGGCGCCGGTTATTTACCAAAGGAATTAGAACCATACTACAAAAGGGACTCTCTGTCTGACCCACATGTGTCGTTGCTCCTCGGTCCCGGCCATGAGGCAAGGAAATGGGACCACTGACACATATTTTGAATTCTGCTCCAGATTGGGAGCAGACACCTCTGTCAATCGTGAGATTTAGCAGAACACATCAGGCTTATAAGGTAGTAACTGGTAAAACTACAGACATAATTTTGGCAGAAGAGGAACTCATCACAAGGACACATGGCAGGGAACTTACGGACCATGACGGGGCAGGAGAAATGCTTTCTAAATTTCCAGATTCTCTGTGGTCACAGGGACCAGCGGACATTGGAAAGTGTCGAACTATTTCACCTGTCAAATTGGAAGTTACCAAGGATGCACATGTTTATGTACCTCAGAGACCACTTAAAAATCAGGCACAGGTGAGGGGAGTTGATGAGGCCCTCACTGACCTCTGGAGCAGGAGTGTTGGAGATGTCTGATTCCAGTTGGAACACCCGCTTAATCCAGTACCAAAACCCGACAGTACATATAGGATGGCGCATGACTTAAGGAAAGTAAATGACGTGACCACGACTCCTTTGCTGCCAGTTCCAGACCCACACAAATGCTTATCTGTGTTAACACCAGACATGACATACTACACAGTGATTGATCTCAAACATGCCTTCTTTACGATCCCCTTGGCTGAGTGTAGATATCAGTTTGCATTCACACATAGAGGAGTGAAATTACAGTACAAGGTGCTGCCACAAGGGCATAAAAATGCTCCTGGCATTTTTAACCAAATTCTGAAAGAATGTCTCAAAGACACACCAGTGTTGCCTGGCTCTGCCATCGTTCAGTATGTTGATGACATCTTAATTGGCTCTGTAAGTGCCACAGACTGTCTCGAGATGACCCACAGGGTGTTAGCCAGGTTGTGTGAGCATGGGTTCAAGGTGTCTAAAAGAAACTACAGTGTTGCAGACCACAGGTTCTCTTTCTAGGTAAAATAATTACAGCAGGTTTTGTTAAGCCGACCCCAAATCAGAAACAATCTATCTTACAGGCACCAAGGCCAGAAACAGTTAAAGACATGCTCTCATTTTTAGGACTTGCTAACTATTCCAGGTACCATGTACCTGATTACACTGGGAAGACGGCCGCGCGTTGAGGGCCATGATCAGGAAGCGGGAGTGAGAGAGTTACAAGCACGGCTAAATTGGGCCGGGAGGCAGATTTAGCTTTTACTGAACTAAAACAAGCACTAGCCACTTGTGCCGACTTAGCTATTCCAGACTACACAAAACCTTTCCATTTTGATACCTCCTTGACTGCACATTCAGGACATGGCATTCTTTGGCAAAAAGCCAGCTCGGGACACAGATCTATCATTCTTTATGTGTCCACATTGTTGGACCCGGTGGCTTCTAAGTCAACCCACTGTGCATTGTTTGCCACCACCCTCTCACAACTTCTTAAAAAGGTGGCTCACGTGGTCATGGGGCATTCCCTCATTATCTTCACCAACCATTCTGTGGTTTCCTACGTTCTGTCTAACTCTTTTGCTCTGACCTCAAGTCATCAGTTGAAACTGTCCAGTGAACTGCAGGCACCCAATCTTACTTTTGTGCCTGACGACACAGCCAACTCCTCACAGGGATTGACTGTTTCAGGGACTCTGCATCAGTGCGAGGTTTTCTCGAAAGCTGAAACTCAGCTTAGGGATGACCTGTTTGACAAACCTATTCCGGACTCCAGATTGTTCTTTACAGATGGACATTGTCATAGAGCAATAGATGGAACACTACAGGCATCGGCAGCTGTGGTGGAATTTCTTGATTCAAAAACGATACCAACCTTGGCCACTTGGGGCCCTGAATCGGCCTCCGCTCAATATGCAGAACTTATGGCCATACATATGGCCTTCCTTCAGGCCAAGGGACACAGAGTCACGATTTATACGGACTCCGCCTATGCTTGTGGTCTTATCCACAGAGATTTACCAACTTGGAGAAGGAACGGCTTCCTTACAGCTAAAGGCACGCCGGTGGCCCACAGGGACATGTGTGAGTTACTATCTAACTCTTTGCTCTTGCCAACTGCTGTGGCAGTTGTTAAAGTTCCTGGCCACTCTAAAGCGACCTCAATCACAGCTTTGGGGAATAATGCAGCCGATATTGCAGCCAAACAGGCTGGAAGCTTTCTGCCGCCTGGACATGCACACACTGATGCCTTGGCTTTGGTCCATCTCATCCAGAACTACCGCCCTGTATTGACACATGATGTATGGGCAAAAATTGCTACCCTGACTGAACATGATCTTATTAGGACCGAGTCAGGTTTACTCTGGATGCCAGAAATTATCTGGCACTCTCTACAGGCATTACTTGACACTCTTCCGCCTGGACAGGCTCACTCTTTGCAACTACATTTGGACTCATATTGGACTGACAGACCGTGGAATTGTGACACACAGTGTCTGCAGGTGACGGAGACATTATTACAGGCTCAAAAATCAATGGACTCACACTTTTGGGGACAAAACAAAGATGCAGACTTATATGAGGATGGCATTTATCACGGACCAACAGGTTTCCCTTACTTGATTCCGGCGGTGGTCCAAGAGGCATTGGCAGAGATACATGGGCCCTCCCATCTTAGCCCAGCTGCCATGACCAACATTCTAAAGGAGAATTTCTACCACCCCTCCCCAACTGCCATCTGTAGGAACTTTGTCCGCACTTGTCGGACTTGTGCATTGTATAATCCACATCCTCACAGTCTCAGGGAGCTGGGACACACAAAGGTAGGTAGATACCCAGGAGACATTCTACAAATAGACTTCACCGACATGAGACACCCGGTGAATGGTAAGAGATACGTGTTTTCGATTGTCGACTCCTTCTCAGGTTGGCCTGAATTCTATCCTTGTGCCAGAGAGACTGCAGAAATGGTTATTAAAACACTGGTCACAGAATGGATTCCCCGCTGGGGAGTCCCTACTGAAATTCATTCTGATTCTGGGACACACTTTACTGCAAAGGACGTGAAAAAGGTGTGTTACCTACTGGGCATTCACAAAACTTTTGCTTCTGTATATCACCCGAAAGGCAACTCCAAAGTTGAACGTGCTCACGGCACACTGAAACAAATTCTTGCTAAAATGATACATGACAATGAAAGGAACTGGTTACAATTGCTGCCTAATGCACTTTTGTGCATGAGAACCACGGTCAATCATAGACACGGCTTCACCCCATTCGAATTAGTTAATGGCAGGGCCATGCCAGGTTCCCTGGCGGCGGCCAGGTCACCACCACTGCCCGAAGTACTGAGCTTTTTCCAATACAAACCATACTTTGCAGCTCTCCAATCTATAACTAAGACACTGACTGGCATGTTGCCCTCACATAGAGCTGCCGCAGTCTTGTATGACCACACTTTTGGCCTTCCAGATCTGGTGTACATCAAACAAGGGGTCAGGAATTCCTGGACGGAACCTCGCTACAAGGGACCCTACAAAGTGACTTTTAGGACAGCACACGCCTTACAGGTCGAGGGGAGTGACAAGTGGTACCACTGGTCTCACATTAAACCTCACTATGACAAAAGTGGGTCTGAGAGCCCCACTGAAGGGGGACCAGACGAACAAACAGGCACAACGGAAGAACCAAGATAAGGACATGACTCATCTAAGCTACATTAACAGCTTCTCTGCTTGGCTAAGACAGCCAGGACCTATGACGTTACCTAAGTGGGTGTGGGCTCTTGTGTTTATCTGCGCCTCCATAGGCTGTCCTTTGTTGATGCAATTGGATAACATAGATAAATGCGCAGGGTTGGTTCAGGATCATCCAGTGGAGTCGCTGCGGGAAGTACTATATAAAACTTGTAAAGATAACATGAAAGAGCAAAGTGTGGCCATATACTGTGATCATGAAGGCACTCTGCTGGTAAAAATGAAGGCACTAGGCTACACCCAACAGGTTTTAGATTGGATAAAACAATGTACAGACAATGCTAAACGAACCTTTGAGAATCAAGAAAAACAAGGTAACAATTGTTCTAATGTGATGTTCTATGATTTAACTAATGTGACTGTGCCTATTCCCTCAGAAGGACATGGACCCAGGAGGCGACGTTCACTAGTAGAAGGACATGAACCCCATGGTAACAAATGGTTGAAATTGGCCCGTTATACAGCAAACAAAATAAACATAACAACTCCTTGCTGGGTGTGCGCTTTTAGACCGCACCACTCCGGTGAAACCCCTCAATCGGTCCCACTGCCAGTATCAGTTGAAGAGACAGTGTGCCTATTAGGACAACCAATCTGGTCAGGTTCTAATTTTTCGCTCCCAGGCTGTAATTCATTTAGCAAGTATTCCAAATGGAAGGAATGGGTCATGCCTGTCAATTGGACCACAGCCACTAATCGGACAACGGAACAGAAATTGCAATTTGCAGGCATGTCACATTTCAGAAATCAACTAACAGCTTCAATGTGCTTCAGAAGTTGGCTATTTTTGTTGGTGTTATTTTGCTGTTGTGTGTTGTTTGTTTTTGTTGTGTTATTCCACTTTTCAGGAGTATGATTTCTAAGGCAATGACCTCACTCTCTGGAGGAATATATTTTAATGCCCATAGCCACCCTGGGGCTCCAGAGGTGGGCTTGAGAGAGATGCCTGAAGGGGGCGACGATGTGAGTGAGGATGATTATGCCCTGAAGGCCAGGAGAGCACTCGAGTGGTTTGATGAGGAAGACGGCTGTGGTAATGGTACATGTGGGGTGGATTTCATTGATGAATAAGGATTTTGTATTCGTTTTGTTTTGTTTAATATTTTAATGAGGTCTCTGCATATATGCTGTTTTGTTTAATATTTTAATGATGTCTCTGCATATATGCTGTTTTGCTTAATATTTTGATGAGGTCTTTCGACCTCAGAAGGGGGAACTGAAGAGTTCAACATTTCATCTTTTATATTAATATGAGTTTATTCACAAGTGTATTGTCATAATGATGAATGAAGGAGTCAGAAGTATATTGTGTTGTTTTGTGCACAACCCTCTGTTTCTTAAGCCCAGGTCACACTCCAGTAAACAACTTCAGAGACAGTCAAACAGGACTGCTGGTCTCACACCTCCCACACAGATACTTTCTGTTGACCAAAGGAAAAATGCAGAGCTGGAGATAACGAGAGAAACTCAGGATGAGGGAGTCGGATGGGTGCTGGACCAATCACAGCGCGCTGTACATTTTTTGCAACTTTGTATTGTGTGTTAAATACTGGCAACCTGCTATGTTGGGGCGCGCGTTTTCAGAGGAAGCAGACTCGGAACGTAGCTTTCAATAATGGCATAGTAGGTGCCAGAATTGTATTAGATTGTAAAACTTAGGGAATAAACCTTTTGGATCAAAGCTACTGACTTCCGTGTTCTTCCTCTGCTGGTATGTGTTATTAGCTGATAGTGAAAGGTCTGTTTGATTCATTTCTTCCTCTCTCAGTTTTGAACACGCAAGAGGCTCCGAAAGGTAAATCAAAGAGATAAGAGAATAACAAATCAAACTAATACTCAATATGCTGTGCTAAGGTAACGGAGCCAGAAAATAGGAGATTTTCTACACTTTAAAATAAGAAAACGAGAAAGTCCAAAGTGGTCCAAATGCATGTTTTGACTAGACCTGGTCCCCTAAACTGTTTCACTAGGGTCCGGCTCGGGCTTCTGTTAATGGCGGACTGCGTTTCCGTGCAGGGGTCCAGCTCGCAGGGCCCCACTATGTGAGCAGCTGACGTCAGCCAAACATGACTAATGTTTTCTTCATGAATAAAATCTAAATCTTACCTAAATTACACTTTTTCCTTATGACCAATCTCCCCGATTCATTAAAACACATTTAGTAATTACATGTTTGTAGCACTGAAGGACGTGGATAAAGCTTGTGTATACAGTACAGCTTCCAGTTTTTTCGGCACATTGACTGGGAGGGGCCCTGCTTCCATGTTTCAAAGATGCTTAAAACATGGACAGGCATCAAAGTATTGAACTATTTGAATTGGACTTTTTCTTGCTCTTGGCACGAGGTTGTATTTCTGGTGAGGTAGGCAAAAGTAAGCTTTCTTTCTTGTCGGTATTTTCCGTAGGATTACGTTCACTGAATTTACACAGCTATCCATCAACACAATCAAATGTTCACTTTAAACTAACAAGAAGCCTTAACAAGTAGTGAATGCACACATCAATTCATCTAATGCATAATATTCACCTACTGTATATTCGCGCAAATATTGTTGTTTGTGGATATTAATTGTCAGTTTATGCATATTGTTTAGCAGTGATAGTGCATATCAATTACCTGCCTTCTTAAGTGAGTAAGAAGTAAGAAAGTATTGAAACTGTTTTCCAAATGATAGTCTTTAAGAACAGTTGTCTCCAAAATATTGTGAATATGCTTAGCTTTCAAGCCTTGAATCTGACAAAGGTATCAAAGTGCTTGAGATACTGAAAAAACACAAAAGAAATCCTAAGCAACAAACTACAGCCTTTATTACTTTATAATGCCTGCAGTAGAGCCCTGCACAGTCTGAGCTGCAGAAGTGTCATTTCAAAATAGTAATAAAAATAAAGACAAACAAAGGATGCAACTTTGCTCAATGTTTCTATGTATAAAATCAGTGAATGTAATTGTCCAGTTAATTTCAGTTAAAAACATTTGTTATTCCCATTGTCAGCTTTCACGAGGACTATAACTGTTATCTTGTGGGTATAATGACAAAAAAAGATTAATAAATATTTTTGGGGAAAAAGGCACATTAGGGAGGGGCCCCAAACTCAAATTCATCTAGGGCCCCAGAACGCAAACTCCGCCACTGCATTTACAGGCTATAACGGGATACTGAATTTGGTGATACTGAATTGTTATTGCAGACTGCTGCTCCATCAAGCTATTATAGTTTATTATTTGTGTCACTTGGGAATTATTGACACATGCAGCTGGACATTAAAATGTATTTTAATATATGTATTAATTAATTAATACATACATTAATTAATATGTATTAATATGTGTGTATCCGTGCGTTAGTATGTGCCATGCAGATGATACATGCAAGTTTTTTTTTTTGATTAAACTATAGGCAAAAGGCATAAGCTCAAAATAAACCAATCAAATCGAATAAATGTATTAAAGGTATAGGGCAAATCGACTGAGATTCTGTTATTTCTCATTTAATCAATTAATTTATCAGTACAATGTACTATTACAAAAGCATAAAAGCATAAATGTTTGAACCAGACTGTAGCTTAACGGCAAATATCCATATGTAGTACTTGGGGGAGGATCATTGTGCAGAATATATTCAGAATAAATCACTTTATAACTTTACAACTACCACAGTATTTGCACTGATCCAGCATAGTATTTACATTAATTTACCGTAGCAGATTCGAAATTTACATTTGGTTTAACGTAATACAAATCAAGCACAAAGCTGTATAGCGCCTCAATCAGTAGAAGGTTTTAAGCAGAGTTCAGACTTTGGAAGAAGAAATCTGGTTTTGAATTTTTGTGTGTGTGTGTGTGTGTGTGTGTGTGTGTGTGTGTGTGTGTGTGTGTGTGTGTGTGTGTGTGTGTGTGTGTGTGTGTGTGTGTGTGTGTGTGTTCGAATCCTGGACCACCCCAACGTCACACGCTCTCTCTGGGTGGAGTCTGCATGTCCTCCCCGTGTTACCGTGGGTTCTCTTCGGGTTCTCCGGCTTCCTCCCACCGTCCAAAGACATGACTGTGTAGGTTAATTGACAACTCTAAATTGCCCCTAGTGAATGAATGTGAGAGTGAATGGTTGTCTGTCTATGTCTTTGTGTTAACCCTGTGATGTGTTGTCCACTGTCCAGGGTGTACCCCGCCTAAGGCCCAAAGTCACTGGGATAGGCTCCAGTCATCTGCGACCCCTAACGGGAATAAGCGGTAGAAAATGAATGAATGAATAATTTTATTGTTTTTAATTATACAAAATGAAATGGTGTCTGTACAAAATTGGTAAATCACTTGCGTGATTCTGCATCTGGATAAAACCGTCTGTATGTACTTCACCAACTCACAATAAAGAACCAGGACACACATCAAAAGTGGTCCTAGAGGATAAATATGATAAAATTTACTTGCCTACCTTTCGACAAATTCGAAATAATTTACACCACTGAAGCTGCAAAAACATACTTTAGTGCAATGACTATGTCTCATATTGGCTATTATGTGACACGTTGGACTCAAACAACTCAAACAACGCTGCAGTTAGTTGAAATACTGTATAAACAATCTCTAAAAGTTCTAAACAAAAAAGCAACACACCTATCACCACTGTCACATTCTTTCAATATAAAAACTTTTAAACTGGAAAAAAATCTTAAATTTCACGACATTATTCTTGTGTATAAAATAATTCACAGACTGGCTCCAGCCCTGTTGAGTGGAGCTCCACACCCATTCCCGTTTTGAAAAAATGTACTGTTTTTAGCCACCGGACGTGACAGAGTGGAGCTCCACTCAGCCGCCAATGGTGGCAGACCTACACTCCATATAGTGTCTCCAGCTCTCTTGGATCATGTTGATTCATATGGAAAATTTAAAAAATTAAAAAAATATTTGGCCAAGCCCAACATGACCCACAACATTTTTAGATATATATTTAGCAAAACTTAATTTCTGCTATACGCTAACATTTTGTAGCTTTGTTTGGTTTGACAAAGAAACACTGTTAATGTTACATTGCTATCAAATTATGAGGGACCATATGATGCCCAGCCTCATAAACAATGTTGTGAGTCAGTTCAGAGTGGTGTCAGATGAGTGTAACCTGTGAGCTTCCTCCTGCTCACAGTCGCTCGTGCAGGTCTCGCAGGATCAGGGCTGGCTTAAAGGACGTCAGAGACATGTGCCATTATTTATAGGCTGCAGATCCGCTGAGGCCCAGGGGCTGCTTACAACAGGCATTAGAACCAACCTGTCCATCACTACAGAGGCTCGTAGTTTGCAAACATAACTGTAGCAATTGCAAAAACAGCACATGAACCAACACAGACTTAAATGTCCAGTTCAATCGTGCGGGTATGCACACACATAAATACATTTTGACATCCTATTTCTATATTATTACAAAGAAAATACCTGTTCCTGGTCATCTACAGTCTTCATAGGGTTAAAATTAAGTTAACATTTTACTGTGATATAAGGTAGAAGGACAGAGCCTTTACTTATCCTGTTCCCATGATTAATAATTATCATTTGATTACCAGAATTACATGGTTAGTTACCGTGCTTTTTACATCCTGTTACTACGCTAATGTGCTAATATTTTTGTTTAATTGTTTTATGTATCTTCAATATTCTGGCTAGCTCAGGATGGATGACAAGAAGATGATACAAAAAGGTCAATGCATGTGCTATTTTATATTTTGGGTAAAGCTGACAAACTGACAAAATCTTGGGATTATAGTTTTTGTGATAAACCAAGTAAGCACACACATAGGTGCAAAAGAATGACTCTTGGGGTTATGGCAGCAGTGAGATGAAGAACACATTTCAGATGTGATTAGAGGGGATTAGCCGTTTCACTGTGGTGTTCAGTCTGTGGACAGAGGAGAGAGCAGGGGCCAGATTAGCACCCCTCCCCCACCCGGCCTGCAGGGTGCAATAGCATGACTCCAAAATATGTGTTGAAAGGGTTAAGGTAAGTCCATTAAGGTCTGTGTGTAATCCCACCGAGCCAAAGGTCATCTCTGAGTATTCACCTGTATTTGCCCCTCTCACCTACGTTTTGTCCCTCCCACAACAGAAAAAGCGAGAGAGAGAGAGAGAGAGAGAGAGAGAGAGAGAGAAAGAGGGAGAGCAGAAGTGTTTTTGGGGGGTTCCTAGACTGAGGACTCACGTGGTTTAAGACAAACAAACCTGAAGTGTTTCCACAAGAATAACATCAAAATAATGAACAAAGTTCTGTGAATACTTACAATATACAAAGTCAAAAGAACTCATTTAAAACACATAGCACAACGTTTGCAATAAATCTGTTTGGTATTTGGTGTTTGGCTAAATTTTAACACATTTTTAGAAATTGTTTATCTTCCAGTCTAGATTCACTGCATAGCACTCAAACTCTTAAATTTAAAATGTGGGAGACACTGTACACTACCCACATTCTCATTTGTGCATTCATCATGCACAAAGACTGCAACACTTTAGGTTCCACCTCTCCACACAGTGCATTAGAACAGTGTTTCCCACCCTTAGGGTACAGGGACCCTAAGGGGTACGTGAGGAATTACCAGGGGGCATTTGGAATGGTTTCAGGTTTTAAAAGAAAATTAAATGTACTTTTATCTGAATAATAAAGTGTAATTAGTTGGAGTATCTTGAACCATAAACATAATTTAAATAGAAATAATTGATTATATTCGTCTAGTAAACCCATTTGTTTCCCCGAAACTCCTGTTGAGGGGTACTCTGAGCATGAAACAAATTAGGGGGTACTCAAGACAAAAAAGGTTGGGAATCACTGCACTAGAATACTCTGTTAGATGAGTGTTGCCCTTGAGACACAAAGGACAACGTTTGTCTAAAGTCTAAAGAGATTACAAGAGGAAGACGTGGAGAACAAACAGAGTCTAGTGTAGATGAGCTACGATATTTAATTGAATGAATGCTTCAAAGTGTGCCGTTCAGTGGTTGAGTGAATAGCACACATGCCTGCCATGTGGTCAGGTTGTGAATCCAGCTCCAACAATTTGCTGCATGTCCTTCCCTTGTCTCATCCTCATTTCATGCTGTCCTGTCCAATAAAGCCTATGGGCCAAAAAATGTTTTAAAAAGGTTATTTGCTTCAAACACAAATGAGAGAGTCAAAAAACAGAGGCATATATGTCTAAAAGGACCAATATTATGCACATTTTTATCTATATTATTATGTTGTTGTTTCCTCATGAAAAACAAACCTGTTATTGGGTTTTGATTCATTTACATATATTTACAAATTCTGAATATTTAGCCTGTTTTCTTAAACTGAAAACATTGTCTGTCAGCAAGTGATTTACTGTGTTTTTAAACTCCACACACTTTGTCAGGCAACACACCATGTCCACCTTTCACGATTCATTCATTTGGAGCAAGCTCATTTTTTCCTGCTACTGCTGGTAAAACTCCATCCCTGTATACACACAAAAAGCAGGCTGCAGAATTGTGTAAAAGTCTCTTGCAAGAATCACTGGACTTCCTGTTATAACTCTGTCCTCCTTCTATGAGCAGCAAATTGCTAGAATAGGCACCACGATCCTCCAGGACCAATGATGCTGGGTACCTTTGTCCTGGAGGCTGTTACCGTCCTCTCTCAGACCGCCAAAATCTTGACCCATCCTCCTGTTCTGCATGAAGACTACTCAATGTACTTAACTTGCTACTAAACACAATATTGATCAATAACAATCAATATTAACATTGACTGATATAATACAAGATGCATGAACCATGCTCCCACACCAACAGAAACACTTTGATATGGATCTAGATCTATTACTTGCCTACTGAGAAAATTGGAAAGTGTCATAATAGAAGGGCTGCTCGATTATGGAAACCATTATAATCACATCATAAATTAAATTATTCAAACACATATTATCTTAACGAGAAAGTGGGGCATCAACATGCCTAAAATGGAGAGAACAAACAAGACAAATTACTCCACAAGAAGAAAGGTACAATCCGTGAGCAGTTTGTCCATTCTTAGAAACATGTACAAGCGTGAACACACTGAACAGCCAACGTTAATAATCTCAATGATTAGATCAATAATAATTAATTAATTATTTTATTAATTTCACAGCCCTATAATTCACACACTAAGTGTTATATTGTGTTATGTGATTTGCATAAATTATTTTGTAAATTGTGTGATTTGTTACATAAAATGATAGGCCAAAGTAATTGTAAGAGTTCAAAAGGAGCTGCCGTTCACCTGCTGCAGCAGAGACAAGCTGCACTCTGGCTCCAATCACATGACCACAGAGCCAGAGGTTTCTGTCCAGTCTGTATAACAAAGTCACACCATTATTGCAGTTTTCTTTCTTTCTCTAACAGTTAAAGGGTGGGTTGAGCCATATTCATTTCTCTAGAAATGTATAGGTAAAACATTTCAATTCAAATGTACAGAATTTCACATTTGGGCATACATTTGTATCACGTTTAGTACCTTTAGGTCTTCAGAAAAGAAAGAAAATATTACCTATATAAATCAGAACATAGACTACATTACTATCAATAGTAAGTCTAAGAGCAGAACTGCCATTGGCCTGCATGTTTTTTACTAATTCTTGACCCTAAATTACTTTTTGAAAAACTCAGACTTATGACAATAATGTGGATAGATAGATAGATAGATAGATAGATAGATAGATAGATAGATAGATAGATAGATAGATAGATAGATAGATAGATAGATAGATAGATAGATAGATAGATAGATAGATAGATAGATAGATAGATAGATAGATAGATAGATAGATAGATAGATAGATGCCATAAAACCCTATTTACTTGAGGTTATAAAGAGCACACTGCAGCTTTGCAGACATGTTGGCTGCTGGAGGCAGCTGCAGCATCATGTTCCAAATTGAGTCGTATGTGGCCAAATTGGGGTGTTACGTATGGGCTATCAAATTTGATTGTGTATTGTATTGTTTTGTTTGTCTGTCTTATGTGTGTTCTTAATGTTTTATTGAGTCTTAAATAAAAAGAGACTAATTACTTGAGAAGTTGCTTCCTAAAAAGCCAGTGTCATTGCTCCGTTAAATATGCTGGGTTATAGCAAGTCATCTGCACTCTCCATCTGGTGGTATAATGTGTCATTACAGGATTGATAAATGGTGGGCTTGAATTATTATTATCTTTTCTTCCAACATTATCTTATAACTAACATTATAAGCCACAATAAGCGTTCCTCCAGCAGACTAGCCTCTGCGGCGCTCAGCTGAGAGTTGACGGGGCGCTGTAAGTAGGACATGGCGCGCAGAATAGGGAAGAGGCAGAGGATCTCCCAGGCATGAAGCACCAGCAGCACAAACACGCCGATCCCCGCGGAGTCTTACCTCAGAGTAGCTCTTAGTCCCGGAGATGTGGCCGATAATCATGTCATGATACCGCGCATAGGAGCTGTAAATCCACCCCGGTTTGTGTAATTCCCATCTTCAATTTTCGGACCCGTCTTTGCCTAAATGCGAAGCGGAAAACCTATTATTCCATTGCCCAAACGCGCTGGTTCATTCTCCTGCAGCCGTCACATCCACGGGAAAAAGTTGTGCTTTTTCCGCAGTGACACGGTAGTCCACACGAGATAAATCCACAGAGACGGCAGTGTCCCGCGCGTATCCTGCTGGATGAGAGCAGCTACCTGCAGCCTCCGACGCGCTGTGACGGCGCGCGCGCTCGGCTCAGACTTGCGCATGCACGCGCACGGCAGATGGGCTGAATGGACATGTGACACGCAGAGCGGGGTGGACGTAATCTACCCAATGCCTCAGTGACTGCGTGGTGCGCACTATTGAAGAGGCTTTTTATGAAACATTTCATTAATAGTGTACAGTCAATTTATTTGTAAGGATAAGGACACAATTTGCTCGCATGGATATGGCCTTAGATTTATACAGTGCTTTACTTTTCATTGCATTAAGGTTAATCCCGTACCCTTTAGAGGATTTGACCTATTCTTTAGTCTGGAGAATGAGGTATTCCTTCAGTGCCGCTGGGACAATCTGACAGAAGCAGGGAACAGTGAGCAGCTGCTATACTACTCTGGGACCCATGGCCTGGTCAGGATCACCTGAACTGTTGGATTTACCTGTCATACTATGTAGGCTACTACAGATGTATTTTATTCATTCTGTCACACACACCACCCACCCTCGGCGGATGATATTTAGGTTCCAGTCTGCACCTCACTCACCCTGTACTCTCAGAGGCCTATTCCTAAGGACTGTTGATCAGGGTGACAAGTGTCCACTGAGCTAGGATTGTTGGCGGATGAACACTGCAACAACTGAACCCCTGTACCCCAATCTCCACAACATGATACATGACACCAAATAGGTTAAAAATAAATCTTGTGGTCTCCTGCCAATTTCAAAACAAACAAACAAACAAACAAACAAACAAACAAACAAACAAACAAACAAAGTCTATAAAGAGATGTTAAAGTTTTTCTCCATTGGTTTGGCTCATTTCTTGAAACAGAAATTACATTCTCAAAACTCTAAGCTCATTTGGCAAAACAGTCTTACAGTTCTGCACAACACTATAGCTCACCCGGAAAAGCTCATATCTCTCCCAAAACTGTTCACTCATACTTCAATCTAAATCAATTTCCCGTTTAAACAGTCAGAGCCTCCAAAATAGTTAAGATCCTTCTCAGTTGCTTTGGCTCATTTCTTGAAACAGAATGTATCTGGATGGTTGATCACAACAACACGGTTCACCTGCCAAAGCACATGTCTCTCCCAAAACAGTTCACTTATTTGTCAAAACTACATTTGTTTCTAATATGAATAGTCAGTGTCCCCAAAATGAATTGTCCCTTTGGCATTGTGTAAGCCCTGCAAGTCAGAATGTTTAGATGTTGTGTCATTCTGGCAGAGGATCAGCTAACACTGGAAAGAAAACAAGGATTTTACACTTAGAGTAGCCTCTCAGGTTTGAAATCACAGAGTGCACTCAAACTACCAAGGAAATTCTAATAATTTTTATTCATACACATAAAGTAAGTTCCATACATGGAAAAAAGAAATACATACAAAAAGAAATTTTACATAACAGTAATAAACTGTAATACAGTAACAAACACAATCAAAAAACAAGGACTTGTTCAATTCAATTGATCAAATATTCCATGAAATTCATATATGGTATTCATATCTTGACTGAGAATCAACTTATCAGTTTTTATCTACAAGATCCATTCATTTGAAAAATGCTCTAAATGTAGGCTAACTGTGTGAACTGTAGGCCACTTGTACTTAATAATTTGCAAAGATGCACTGAGACAATTGAGACATGAACTAAGGCATCTGCCATTTGATCAAATAAATGAGAAATTCCATTCTGTTGTGAACAATTGCAGAGGTTTGAAGGATTGTCAATGTTATTTTGAAAATGTAATTTCTGTTTCAAGAAATGAGCCAAACCAATAGAGAAAAACTGTAATACAATTTATACACTGGTCATAATTTCAACAGCTTTTACAAATTAATACATGTTGTTTGAGATGACATTCTCTACCAGAAACTCTGATGTGGCTTGTGTACAAGACTGGGCCCTAAAGTGGTGTAAATTATTGTCGACATCATCACGACCATGAGACAGTATGTTACAGATTATTGTTTCTGCGGCCAGACACATTTGTCTGGAAGTGAAATCTCCTTTATATATGCATTAGACCGTGTAAGCCTCAACATTACGACTGTGTGCAGCTCACATCGGCATCTGCTGTTCCTCATACTGCTCTCTCCACACACTGCCCTCTGACCTCAAACACTCATTGCTCCTTTGCCCAAGAACAGTCCCACTTTGTTTCATCTCCTCTTCAGAACCATCTTGCTCGCCTGCCTCATCTTCAAACACTCTGCTTTAAACTTCTTGATTTCATTGAAATTAAAACGGTTCTACATAGCTGCTGTGGTTGTGCGATGGAGGCTTTGGGCCAGACTGTCTCTCATATCACGGCACTCTGGAGGTCAAATCCATTCTAAATAACCCGATTGCCACCACCTACCACAGATGCTGCAGATGCCGTGCCCTTGTCCCCGCCGTGTGCCACAAATGAGGCAGATCCAAACACTGGGAGTCGTGATCAATATTTCACCACTGCTGACAATGTTTTAGTTCAGAAATGCTCAACAGTCATTTTACCTTTTACATTTTAGCGATAAATCTACAGCACATTTATGAAATCCAAATAGGCCTCCATGACAACCCACACATGTTCAGCTAGTTCACCAACTCAGCGTTCAAAATATAGTTGTCGAACAAACTAAAAGTCTGTGCTGTATCACATTTACACGGTAATATGTGCTCTGAGTGGCAGTGGTTATGATTTTGTCTCCAACAGTCTCAGGGATGTCATTTTAAAGCAGCATAAAAGTACATTTCAGACTCTCTCAGAACATATATTGGTCCATACTCTCACTCTTTTCTGATCTGCAGCCTGGCTTTTCATTTGGCCTCACGGTCCTTTGGGGTAATCCTGCGGCAGGTCACAGGGGCTCACATAATCCCATAACGACTCTGGTTGAGGATTAAATAAAGCTCCATCCTCCACCATTCATTTTAATCCCACAATCATAGAATAAGAATTGTGTTATTTACTGTTCAATATGGGAATCTCTGTATCATTCCTTGGTCTATAGTCTATAATTATATGCTGCAAATCTCAATGTCTTCTTCTAATATTCACCTCACTCTTCTCTGTCATATTTTATTATTTTATTTATTATTATTATATATATTAATTTCTGTTATTATATTTTTCTGCAAAACAGTGAATAAAAAAAAGAGTAGCTGGTATAAATATTTACAAAACATTTGGCATATTCCTGTTCCATTTGTTCCAGTCTTTTAAATTAGTCTATTTTCAAGTTTATTTCCATTTGATTAATCATTTCAGGACATTTCAGGGGACAGTGCATCAGCAGTGGCTTGCACAATATAGCTACATAATCATACCTAGACAACAGCAGACACATAACTTGATATTACAAGACATTAAACCTAACAGACACAGACAACCAAGACTATTTATAATAAAAACAGTCACTAGTAAGAAGAGCCCAGGAAAAAGTATCATGTATCGTGTATGGGTTCATGAATGGTTTGTTTTCAACCAACATTTCAGAACTGTTGCTACAGTTTCCATACAATTTCCTACAGAATTTCATAATTTTGCCTCTGATAGACACCATCATTTGGCAAAATTTAATCCTGGGCCTATGTACTTACTGTCTCCTCTAGTTAATGGACTGGTGCTTATATTCTAATGCCAGTTAAAAAAATAAAAAATAAAAAAAAAAAAAAAATCCATTAAGAGTGGAGGGAAGACAAGCATCCAGGATAACTTTCTGATAACTTTCAAAATCAAATTTGTGTTTACTAATCTATAAGAAAGTTTCTTAAATACAGACTTGAGGGGCTTCATATACTCTCAGGTTATACTATATATTTTGTTTTTATTTAACATTTATTTATCCAGGTAGGTCCATTGAGAGTTTAGTTTCGTTTGAGTTTATCAGAAAAAGAAGGTTGGTAAAGGTATTGAAACTTTAAATTGAATTGACGAAAATGGACTGGATATGTACAAAGTTGCACCAGCCGAATATAAATGAATAAATGCATTTCCAGATAAATGAATTTTCAGGTGCATGAGCAATACAGGTTATGTGGATTTTAAGTTGTGTTGGACCCAGGATAGACCCCTGAGGAAAACCATGGCTACAGGATGTGGAGCAGATTGGAGACCACCCACACGCACTGCACACGGTCAGTGAAGTAACTTCTGAACCATGCCATGGTGCCAGGTGAGCAGGGCTGAGTGGTCCACTGAGTCGAAGGCTTTATAGGTCAGCAAACACAGCCACACAGTATTCCTTCTGGTCAATGGCACAAATGATGTCATTTAAGGTAAAGTGGAGGATTATAGCAATTTAAATCTAGCATCACCTCCTTTAACGTGATGGCTGCAGATTGACAGTCTTAGGAGAACTGACATATTTGTAAGAAGTTAAAAAGGTGTGTAATAGGTGCGGCAATTACATATATGCCCCCAGCTTCAAGAAAAGGCTGTCCAAAGCGGCAGATTTGTGAGAGTCCACCTTAAGAAAATGATTTACTATGGCATGTTTATCCCAAACAATTATGTCCCCTTCCTTAATTGCATATGGTAAAAAGAAGATGCTGAAGATGAGTTTTAGATCCAGTGAGATACTGGCACATGACTCCAGAAAGGATTGCAGCTTCTTTGCTTTTTATTTTTTTCATGAGCACAGAACTGTATTGTCTGCATATAATTGTATTTTTATGTTTTTACACAGGGCCGGTTTCAGACATTTGGACCCTAAACCATACTTTGTTGGTGGCCCACCAAACACACACTGTTTTATATTAATAATAATCAGTAATTGAACAGAGCAATGGAAGACAGACTTGAGAGAAAAAGTGATTTGGGATCTCTGGAGGAGTAGACCATATTTGTCAGCATTTACATTTTTCCTTTACTCTCAGAGGCATATGTAAAGGGGGATTTGAGGGTCCTCTCCAAAGAAAATGTCTTTAAATGTCCTGTATTCAGGTATAATCTTTACTGTGTTGCATATTTGTAAATAGATATACATGTTACATTTTAAGTTGTATTTATGTTTATGTCCACATGTCATGTGGTGGCCCTCAACATTTGCTTAGATTATGTCCTGTTCTTATATATTTTTGGCGGGTTGTTAACATGTAAGATAAATAAGATTGTTCCCAATACTGAACCTCGAGAGAGTCCAGCAGAGCCAACAAGAAATGAAGACCAAGATCAAGAATACAGCACCCACAAAGATGATGTTTCACATAAATAATAATAATAATTTATTTTTTCTCAATCATGTCAGATATATATATATATATATATATATATATATATATATATATATATATATATATATATATATATATATATATATATATATATATATATATATATATATATATATATATATATATATATTCTATTCTATTCTAATGCATTTAATTTCTTAATTTTGAAAGCAATACAGATGCATGGTCTTTTTTTTCTTATAAAACTATCATGGTGCAGTATGGGTAATGTCATCAGTGCAGGGTAGTGAAGCTACACTAATGTATCCTTGGTAAATTAGCCACATGCTAACAAAATGGAGGACATATTATAATACAACTTGGGCAGTGAGTGTTTATCTGGAGGTCTAATCACGCTTAGATCAGAAGGTAAGTCGGATTTTGCTTTTGAGAATCAGCTCTGGAGTTTATAAAAGTAAGCTTTTTCTGCAGAGTCATTGTTATATATTTAGATAATATAGTGAATGTCCCTTACAGTTAACAAGAACTAGAATAAGAGTTGGTCAGCTGCAGAAACAGACCGTATACTCTCCACCACTCTGTGCAGATAGGAGCACAAGCATGATCAAATGTGTGCAGTAAACGCCCTCTGCTGGAGTACTCGGGTCCCACTGGCGGTGTTTGATAAAATGTAAATTCTGACCCAAATACTGACATGGGGAACGTTCATTTTCAGTAACAATTACTTTTATGCTTTCAGTACAAAAGGCATATTCTCCATATTGTGAAGAAGTGTGTTGAATGAATCCTGCTTTGTTTTGTGCGTCCCTGGAGTCACTACATGCTTGATCAGAGCCTGCAGAGGAGGAACAGCAGATGTACAGACCAGGGTCATGAGAAAGTATGGAGCAGAGGCCTGACTATCCTCCAGCTGCTCAGCTCTACCAAAAAACATTTCTTCATTCTTGGGCAGGAATCCAACAACACTCATCAAATCAACTACTTTGTCTTTTTTGTCTATGGACAGGCACACAGGCCCAATCCCAATAGACAGTTTTAGGACTTCTCTCGTCTTCTCCTCAGCTCTGCTCCTGTCTGGCTCATGCTGTAGTGTAGAGGCCGACGGAGCAGTAAAATTAGAAGTCTTTGATGGTGACCTACTGACAAAAATAAACATCCCATGTTTGAGCTGCTGGAAGTGGCTGTGTGTGGTGTTCCTGTGAGTGCAGTGACGTAAGTCTGGATCCTCAGGCCTCACCCCCAGGTCAGGGAATGGGTATGGCCAAGAGCTAAGGGCATAGGTCACAGGGTTTGGAAACAGAGAAATTAATTAGTCTATCTTTTGTGTGCTCTATTTGAATTGTACTGGTAGATGAAAAACGTATAGAATGTTTCAGCAATTTACTTCAAGTCAACCCAGTGCATTACAAGTCTCATGGTATCATGGAGTGTTATTGTATAGGTTCTATCTATCATCGCATATGAGGTCTGCAGAAATATATGTCAAAGTTCGTTTTGAGTTCAAAATAAATACCTAATTATTTTAGGAGCTGATGATTCACACTGATCAACTTTCAAATATACTGCCAAAGAATTACAGGAACTTAAAGCGTTTTGTGCAATATACTATCTGGACAGTGTAATGGCCATGTAAACAAACCCTCTGCCATGTGCTACCTTGGTGCAGACTCTCTCTCTCTCACTCTCTCTCTCTCTCTCACTCTCTCTCACTCTCTCTTTCACAGTTGGTTGGCCCCTCTTACTATGCTCTCAGCCTTCCCATCTGGATGTGATTTGTCTCCTGAGAGGCCGTGCTCTGGGGGAGCTGGAGGAGTGTCTTAACAGTGGGCTGGAACTACATCAGGAGGTCAGAGCTGGAACAGTCAAGGGAGCAGCTGACACAAGAGTAGCCCGGAAAGTTGTTCTTCTTGTGGAGAGTGTACAAAGCAGCTCCTCTGGACCAAGATGGCTGCTGGTTCCCTGGCTGGCCTCTCCCTGCTCTGCATCCTGTCTGGGATCAGCTGTGGGGCCACAGCCGCAAGAGTTAGAGGACAACAGCAGTCCCTTCACAAAGTAAGTCTGTTTGCCTTGTGTTCCACTACAAGCTTATTATGAGGAATATTTTATCAAGAATTGTCTTGTTCTAAAAGACACTAATCTTCTTAAACTTAGCTTTAACTGACTGCTATGAGACTGCTTTGAGTGCGTTGCTCTTTATTCCTGAATGTTGTAATTGCACTGACAACCAGTCCCTATAACAAGCAGGGATAAGAAAAAATCCACGCCCCTTTTGATTTATTTATTATTATCTATTTATTGTTATCTGTATAGACTTATTTGAGCTGCACACAAACTGAATAATTTCTTTTGAGGAACGTAATATTTATATATATATATATATATATATATATATATATATATATATATATATATATATATATATATATATATATATATATATATATATATGGAAAATATAACCACTGTTATTATATGCTGACCTTCAACAAAACTAAGAGCCACAGACGCAGAATAACATTACATTAAGGATTATAAAATACTAGCAACTTAATCACTAAAGGATTTAATTCTTTCTATACTAAATCAAAGACAACTAAAGGGTTGAGGAGTATGAGTGACATGAGTGAGCAGAAGCTGCTGGGATCACACTAAAATCCGGATTGTCCAAGATGGTTTCTTTGGTGGAGTTGCTCTGTTTGTGAGACTCACTTTAGACTCACAGGAGAGGAACCTGCTTGCTGCTGCTCACATATCCCTGAACCCATGAAAAACAGAAACTTGAAAACACTCCCTTCAGTCCCAAGCCCCTTTGTGTTACATTTAGGACATGGACGTGGTCTGCACTGCCCTGTTGTTTGTATGGGCTGTATGTCTAAGCCCCCCCTTCCTATCCGAGCACACTAATAGAAAGCAGCTGCCACAGGAAAAAGCTGCAGCACAGTGAGCAGTGGAGCATGGGAACTGCTGTACGAGAAGTATGCTAATGTTTCCATAAATCCCAAATCATGGTGCTGTTTATGGGAAGCTTCTGGCTCAGCATTAAAATGTCATTGGCAGAGATCCAGATTCGCCTCAGTGTATGAAGTCACTTAGAAAAGGGATAGACCCTTGTCGAAGGAAACAAGGAGCAAAAGATGCCTCAGGCTCACTGAAGCACAGTGACTCAGTGAAGAAGATCCAGAGTTTGTGTGAAGTGTGGAGATTTCACATTGCATTCTGCAATGATTTTCTATGCATTGCATAGACTGTGATGATCTAGACTGTGATGATCTAGACTGTGATGATCTAGACTGTGATGATCCAGACTGTAATGATCCAGACTGTGATGATCCAGACTGTGATGATCTAGACTGTGATGATCTAGACTGTGATGATCCAGACTGTAATGATCCAGACTGTGATGATCTAGACTGTGATGATCTAGACTGTGATGATCCAGACTGTGATGATCTAGACTGTGATGATCTAGACTGTGATGATCTAGACTGTGATGATCTAGACTGTGATGATCCAGACTGTGATGATCTAGACTGTGATGATCTAGACTGTGATGATCCAGACTGTGATGATCCAGACTGTGATGATCCAGACTGTGATGATCCAGACTGTGATGATCTAGACTGTGATGATCCAGACTGTGATGATCTAGACTGTGATGATCCAGACTGTGATGATCCAGACTGTGATGATCCAGACTGTGATGATCCAGACTGTGATGATCTAGACTGTGATGATCTAGACTGTGATGATCCAGACTCTGATGATCTAGACTGTGATGATCTAGACTGTGATGATCCAGACTGTGATGATCCAGACTGTGATGATCCAGACTGTGATGATCCAGATTGTGATTATCCAGACTGTGATGATCCAGACTGTGATGATCCAGACTGTGATGATCCAGACTGTGATGATCCAGACTGTGATGATCCAGACTGTGATGATCCAGATTGTGATGATCCAGACTGTGATGATCTAGACTGGGATGATCTAGACTGTGATGATCCAGACTGTGATGATCCAGACTGTGATGATCTAGACTGTGATGATCCAGACTGTGATGATCTAGACTGTGATGATCCAGACTGGGATGATCTAGACTGGGATGATCCAGACTGTGATGATCTAGACTGTGATGATCCAGACTGGGATGATACAGACTGGGATTGTTTTAGCTGTAGTGATCCTCTGTTGAAGGCACACTCTGTACTTACTTTTGTTTAGTCTGACTCTACCCACACTTCTACAGTGTTAGGGTTAGACATTAGTGTATTTCTTGTTTTTGTTTGCAGTTTATATTTGCCAAATTAATGTTTTTTTGTTGAAGATGGGACTGGACTTGACACAATTATTTTATTGGCAAGTAAATATGTATTCATTTATTTAAAATAGTCTATTTGTAAGTTGTAGTGGAAGAAGTACATAAATATCTAAACTTGGTTTTCTTTGTAAGGCAACACAGATTACAGCCATCCTGCTGCTCTGTGGATCCCATGTCTGACCCCCCTTCCCCCTTTACTTCCGTCCTGTCCTCACACTCAGCGCAGCTGTTGGAGCTGCACAAGGCTTGCACCATTTGGGCTCATCCGCTTTGAGTTTTAAAAAATAATTTGGTTTGTAAAAAGAAAAATAATAAATAGCAGTTTCAATCAATAACAGATTGTGTTTGCCAGATAAAAAATATAAACCTGTCTTGATGTTGATTGATGTGTTTGATCTCATATTGAATATTATAATGCTGATTGCGTCCTTTCATGGACAGACACATCACAAGCGTAAGTTTGTGACAACAGAATTAACATTGGAAGCTGCTGGAACAATCCCAAATCACAACAGCATGTTTGGACGTAGGCCATAATCTGAAGTGTCAAAGTTCATATGTATGACAATAATTCAACCCATACCTAAACTTTGCTTTACATTTGTATAAATATGCTAAAATCAAACAACAATTTCTGTAAATTTACACAAGTTGCAGTGCACTGAAATGTAAAACTGCACTGCAAGTGTGCAGCTGTTGGGACATCCCACGCTGGCTGTACACAGAGGCTAGTCTTTGTCCCATCTCTGAGTGAAAATATGTGTGACTCATGTATGGCAGACTGGAGACTTCTCAACACTATCTTACATACTGGTTTCTTAAGCCCACACATCATCATCAACTTTTCTGATATGTATTATTTACATAACATATTTCCATGGGCCTGTCCTGCATATCATCCAGTAACAAAATGTTTCAATGTCCTCAACTCTAAAAACAGGTTGAGATGACAATATTGAAATTAAGCTATAGGGAAGGTTCAGACGGGAAGACTATTCCCTGCTGCTTCACCTTTACAAGTTATCTTCCTTAGCTGTGACAGGATCAGCTCGGCCTGTGACCACTCAGGAAACTTTTTTAAACTCAATGCTCGTCTTCTCCATTCAGCAGTGAAGTTCTCTCTCTCCTACACCCAGTACCACCATTATATAAGTTTAGTTTCACTTTCTCTCAGATTTTTGTTTTCACACTACCACCCCATTTCTGGGCTCTGGTGGGAAAAAGAACATTTGAATTACATGCAGCAATGTATTTATCATTTGAATATAAATGTAGAATGTGGAGGAACACTGATTTGATGAAGTGAGTGACCAGTGTTTATTGTGTAGGCTTGTGGGAAAGGCTTCTTCCTGAGTGAGCGCGGCCTTTGTCTTCCATGTAACTGCAAAGGCAACGCTGACCACTGCCAAGACATCACTGGTGTTTGTACAGTAGGTTCTCTGTGATTCATAACTAAGCTGTAAGATTTTATTTGAGTGTTGATGCATGTTTACTGGACTCTCAGAACTGCAAGAACCACAGTACAGGGGACTTCTGTGAGCACTGTGAGGACGGCTTCCTCTTAGGAGCTGGTCCCAACGGACGGAGGTCCTGCCAGCCTTGCCCTTGTCCCCTGCCTGTCCACTCCAACAGGTGAGGTCCAACCTGCACAGGCTGTGGTATTATAGTCGGTGCCTATGTTGAGCTCTGTGCATTTGTCCAGTTTTGCAGTGCACTGTGACAGGGGGACTGGTAGTTTACGCTGTAAGTGTCAGGAAGGCTATGCGGGAAATTCCTGTGAGAGGTGAGCATCTTTTTTTTTTTTTTAATGACTTTTCAAAGTAAATAGACATTTATGTTTTGTGACTTATGAATATGGATTTATTATAATTAAAGTAACTCGTGGGTGCACGGTGGCAGAGCGGCTAGAGCTTCTGCCTCTCAATAAGGAGATCGTGGGTTCGAATCCCAGACCACCCCAACATCGTGGTTTCGAATTCTGAACCACCCTAACATCACACGATCTCTCTGGGTGGAGTCTGCATGTCCTCCCCGTGTTACCGTGGGTTCTCTCCGGGTTCTCCGGCTCCTCCCACCGTCCAAAGACATGACTGTGTAGGTTAATTGAGAACTCTAAATTGTCCCTAGTGAATGAATGTGAGAGTGAATGGTTGTCTGTCCTTGTCTGTCTCTGTGTCAGCCCTGCGACGAGTTGGCCACTGTCCAGGGTGTACCCCGCCTAAGGCCCAAAGTCACTGGGATAAGCTCCAGTCACCCGCGACCCCTAACGGGAATAAGCGGTAGAAAATGAATGAATGAATGAATAAAGTAACTCATCATTCCCATGAATGTAAAGCAAAACTTTCCAAATTAAATCTCCACCTCCACTTCACAGGTGTGCTCCTGGGTACTATGGCAACCCCATAGTCATAGGAAGCTCTTGTAAGAGATGTGACTGCAGTGGAAATTCCGACCCCAACCTGATCTTCAACGAGTGCCATAATGAAACAGGCCACTGCCAGCATTGCTGGGGCAACACTGCTGGTGCACATTGTGAGAGATGTGCCCCTGGTTTCTACGGCGATGCTATCACTGCCAAGAACTGCAGAGGTATGCACCATCATTACATAACTACTGGTGCTTTCAATTGTAAAATCCAGCCACTGTATTTGATAATCATAATAAGTGTATGGTCCAAAATACACATTGATATTTACATGAAGTCATGAAGTAAACAAGGTCACTCGGCGCAGCATGCTTGCACTCTCAAGGCTACACATCCCAAAATATACCATGACACCGTCCACTCTCTGACTCTCTCCACATATGTTTCTCTGCAGAATGTGAGTGCAACAAATGTGGCACGTCTTCATGTGACGACAGGACAGGCGTGTGCCACTGCAAACCTGGTGTGACCGGGCGCCTTTGCGATCAGTGTGAGGTAATATACGGCTACGTCACGATGACGATGATGATTATTATTATTATTATTATGTCTTTTTCTGTTCTACAGTAAAAATTCTCAGACTGACTTTTACTCCTATAGGATGGATACTCAGGTTTTTCCAGCTGCCAGGGATGTCGAAGGTGTGAATGTGGTGCTGCTTCACTGCGGCCGACTTGCCATCCCCTGACTCACAGCTGCCCATGCCGCCCAGGGGCGGGGGGACGCTACTGTGAGCGCTGCCTGCCTGGACATTGGGACTACAGTGCATCGGGCTGCCAAAGTAAGTCTCTGTCTGCCAACAATTAAATGTTCTACTGTTTGTCTTAAAGGAACAAACGGAGCAAAAGCCACCAAGCGCCCCATCCCTAAAGTCCTCAACAAGGGACTGATACCGTAGTTGTCTAATGAGGTCTTCTAATAATTTATTTGAGAAGATTATTCAGACCA
This sequence comes from Rhinogobius similis, assembly GCA_019453435.1. Lineage (NCBI taxonomy): Eukaryota > Metazoa > Chordata > Actinopteri > Gobiiformes > Gobiidae > Rhinogobius > Rhinogobius similis. Next base: position 28,223,771 of record CM033620.1, on the reverse strand, counting down.
GTGTTTGCCTGAAAGGTTCGGCTGCTCACTTGGAGTCTTCAGAGTGGTCAAATGATGGTGCTGTGACATGTCTTTCAGCTGATTTACACCGATACTGACATAAACAGCAATTGAAAGATATTAAAAACCTGAGGGGTATAATAGCTTAGCTTTGATTTGTACTGAACTTCTGATTGTAATTTTCCAGAGTGTGAGTGTGAGAGCGGTCACTGTGACATGCACACAGGAGAATGTCTGCTGGAGGCCGCCGTCAACCTGTGCAACAGCAGTGAGTTTATTTACACATATGCCGACACCAGCTACATTTATCTAATTTCTCATGACTCATTCAAAACCTCAGCTAAGTGTGGAGGCAAAGAATCAAATAAGGGATTCATGTTTTTGGCCAGGCTGTGATGAGTGCACCTGGAGCTTGATCGGAGACCTACGCCTCTCCAACAAGACCCTGGACCAACTGAAAGTGGCAGTGCTGAACATCTCCACAGGGGCAGCTGCCCATGACCGCATAAAGTACTATAACTACACAGCGCTCCAGCTGCAGGTGTTCACTCGTCCTAACACTTTGGCTTTTTCACAAGCGGTTTGCGTGCATACTCATTATATTTTTTGACAGGTTAAATTCTCAGCGTGGGTGAAAAGACGCTCCCTATTGGGGGCTCAGACTGATGACTTGGAGACAGCTACAGGTGCCATTGTGTCTGACATGGAGTTACTTGAAGAATCGGTGTGTATGCATCTGGTCAGAGAATACAGTGGGTGCTCCTTTCTTGTAATAACAGTGTGTTGGTGCTCTCGGGGGTTTCAGGACAGTGAAGTTTCCAGTCTGTCGATACGGCTGGACAATCGCACTCTGCAAACACTGAGTAAAGCTGAGCTGCTCAACGTTAACCTTTCTGATCTCAACCTCCGTATTGAAGGTATAGTCACTCCCCCCAAGTTCTCTACTTAGATGTGACATAGCCCACTGTGTACAGTACAGTACTGGTGGGAAATGTTCATGTGTGGGAATGTTTTTAATGCACTGTAAAGCACTTTGTGTTACATTCTATGTACGAAAAGCACTTTATAAATAAAGTTTGATTTGATTTGAGGTCAGAGCTGGACTGTGGGCAGAGGGGCATTTCAAGAGGTTTTATAGTCCTGTTTTGTACGGCAACATACTGGTCATGTCACTTTAGGTCACTCACCACTAACAGGTGATCTGATATACGTAAGTGTGTGTGGTTTACAGACATGATCCATGACTGGGAGCTCTACAGTGTGCAGCAGGAGGTGGCTCCAGAGGTGGTAAAACAGAACACTGAGATAGCCCAGGGGATGGTGGCTTGGATGAGTGCTCTGGACCTGTCCCCTCAAGAACCCCGGGCCAAGGAGGAGTCCACCGAGTCCCATGAGTGTGAGTACTTCTGGGACACTGCGCAGTGGCAATAAGGAGAAATTACATTAAAGAACTGGAGTAAAGCTGGAGAATGTTCCTGCCCGATCAGATTTATTCACCCAGCCTCAGCCTTTCATGTTTTCTCTTGTCAGCTGACAGACAGTCATGTGATCAAGCGCATGTCAGTCAGATGATTTTGGCCTCCTCCACTTATCAAAGTCTGTGACTTTGTTTACTGTAGGTCAGTGGTTCTTAAATTTTCCACACCAAGTACCACCTAAGAAAATATTATTTAGCCTTCCAAGTATCACCTGGGGACAGGATTTCAAAATGTTTAATCTAGATTGAATTGATCCAGATTTCCAAACACCTGGATTCTGATCCATGGATAAGAGATTTCCATCCCAGTGTTTCAAAACTTTGCAGGATTAGATCAAAATTACCCTGAAATGATGCGGAGCATGTCACTAAAGCAAGGAGGAGCTGCATATTTTCATTACAACAGAACTGGTAGAAATACCTTTGTAATTATAAATGTTATGTCTGGCTGGTTCTAAACACAAAGCAGTATAAGAAAAGTGCAAATTCTGATATCCGTCATGTTTGTACAGTAATAATTTTACCCGGAAGCAGTCATTATATTTATGTTACAATTCATATCATAAAGTGCCACCTTGACAATGAGAAGTTAAAGAATAAACTGAATTGAATTCAATGTGTAATTTACAAAAGAAATTAAATAATTTCACTTTTTGATATTTGACATTTAGATGATCAAAAGTTGTTGTATTGTATTGCCTATAATCTGAGTTCAATTTTAAATCTTGGTGAGAAAAGCTGTGAAATTTTGAGTCTTTAAGATCATTATAATCCTGATTTGACTCAAATGGAGCAAAGAGCAGGATTGGATTTACAAATTTGGGTTTGAATCTTGTGGATCCAATCCTGTTTGAAATACAAAATTTCAGATTAGATTTGGAGAAAAAAATCCAATCCAATTTAATTAATCCTGGAAGATTATGTTTGAAATACTGGTCCCAGATCAAAACAGGACTTTACCAAGTCTAAACTGTAAAGTATGTTTAATTCTAAAACTAAAGAGTAGTTCGCAGTACCACCATGAGGGGGTGTTTATAGGACAAGCAATAGTCCATACTGGCAAACCTCTGATGATCAAACATGTATTGTCACCATCAAAACATCCATCTGTGTAATGTGTAATGCTATGTGCTCACAGTGCTGCGGCGCGTTCGCCAGCAGGAGAAGAAACTAGGGATCTCTGATAGTCGCCTGCCCCCCGTTCGAGAGCTACTGTCCCGCTTTTCCACCCAGCTGTCCCACGCCCACAACCTTCTACAGCGGGCAGCCAGCACCATCCAGCAGACCCAGGACAAGAACAGGGTCAACATCCTCAAATACCAGAGGAATGAGGTGATTTCCTGTGCCTGAACCTCACTGTGCTGTGACTGCACACTCATAAAACACAATAGCTCAGTTATAGCGAGCCTCAACAGTGCGCAGAAAGTATATTTCAGCTGGTGTCTTGGCTACCCATTACTTTTTTCGTGAGTCCAATACATGTTCAATGGGTCATTTCACTTACTATTCTTGCTGGAAAGTCCTGACTATAATCCACAGCTCTACTGTCACCCATTGCTCCTGACAGCTTGTCCCAACAGCGTTGAGTGATTGGTCAAATGGACCGTAACCCTACTCTGCAAGATGTACCTTTGTGGAGCTTGAACTGGCTTCCCCCAACATTCAAAATAAATACATTCTTTAGACATAAATAGCTTATTTTTTGGGTTTGTTTTCAGGCCAAACAACGGAGTCTTTCAGAGGAACATGATAGTGTGAATGAGACACTTGCCGCTGCCCGTGAACACTTGTCCCACACAGAGAACACAGTGGGTGAGGTGAACTCCATGGTGCAGGTACGTGTCCCTTGCAGAAAGGACCATGGGCAAAAATTTCATTTCATTTGCAATGCGCTTTATATGCTTGTCGAAACTTTGGTGGTGGTAAGCTACTTGTGTAGCCACAGCTGCCCTGGGGCAGGCCGATAGTAGTGAGGTAACCAAATCTGTGCCATCTGCCTCTCAGATCAAAAGCAGAGTAGTGTATATTCGCAGCAGTAGCTTTTACCAGCTATCAAGGGTATAGAGTCTAAACCAGACTTGGAGAGACTTATGCAAGCCTTTGTCTCCAGTAGGTTAGACTACTGTAACGACCTGCTCAGGACCCCTCGGGTCCTGACTAGAACTAGGAAGTACAATGTGCTCAGGAACAGCTCTCTCCATGGCCAAGTACCAAAGTACATCTCGGACTGGCCTCCTGCTGGTGCCCACAGTCAGAATTAAACATACTGGAATCAGTGTTTCAGTTTTATGCAGCTAAAAACTGAAACAATCTTCCTGAAGACAGGCCTCTACTGACAATGTTCAAATCCAGGCTAAAAATAGTTGCATATGACTGACAGGATTCTTCTCTTTTAAAGTACATTTTATAATTGGCCCGAGCCAGTAAACTGGCGAGGGACATTGTTCTTCGTCCGTTTCTTACATATTATTACGCCCTGTTTTCATACTCTTCGCGGCCCTTTTTGACCCAGTAAACATGCACGAAAAGTCTTCAATGGGGTATAGTCGCAATCGGCCCGGAAAATTCTCGATTTCGCTGCCTCGAGAACGTCCACCCGAACCGAACGAGCAGCACTGCCCGAATCGACCTTATGGGAAATGGGACGAGCAAATTTTGCCCGACGTGCACTAAACTCGGAACAGTGATAGAGAACAGTGAACCGAGCAAAACATGACATTGGAGCGCGCCTCGACCAAGCGCACGGCGGCCATATTGGATGGAAGTCGCCACGCCAGTTTGACTTTTTTTTTTTGACGGAGAACTTGGACTAGGGCTTTTGCCACACGTGGGTCTGGCACACATTTACGTGATCGGGACACATTGAAATTCAATAGATATCCACTTTTTTTCTGATATCTCAAATGGTCTCGCCGTGGCTCGCCATCGACGAACGCCTTCGTTTCCTGTTTTTACGATCGTGATGTCATGCTACGCTTGGACTGACAGAGCTGTAATTTCAGTCACGAATGCGTAATTATGATCTGAATGTAATGCATTAATAAAAATAAATAAAGTACTCGCTAGCGCCCCCTACCTATTAAGTCAAACATCGACTTTGTCCGATTTGGACGAAACTTGGGGAATATGTCCAGTGCAGGGCGCCATGAAAAAAACGTAATTAGTGATATGGTGCATTTATCACCGTTGGCCACCAGGGGTGCAAAGAGTGCTCACGAAATCATTTAAATAGCTCCTGCACGCACATGCATTCTCCGATCGACATGAAATTTGAAACACACGTAAACGTCAAGCAGCTGAATCCATTTATGTGCGCACAATAACAATCAACCCTACGGCGCCACCTGTAGGAGCGCACTAAATTACAATGGGGAGAAAAACAATTACTTTGACGTTTATTTTTGAAAATTTGCACACAAATCCTAGACGGCCTCCTGATCAGAAAAGCCAATGAGACCCATGGCCTATTCTTCACACTTTTGCCTCTAGGGCCCTCCAAGGCCCTCCAGAGCTCCTATTCATTCTCTATGGGAGAATATGCTCTCTTTACACAAAGATGCAGCAAAAAGCCACTAAACAGTGAGTAACAGCCACCAAACTTAATACAGTGACTCCTGTTAAGGAAAATAAATGCCCCATAACACCATTTTACATGCAAGTCAAATACAGCCTCTACAGCGCCACCTGTTGGGTCAGGCCTATGGAAAGGGAGACACATTTATTTTGGAGGAGGCCTATGAAATTTGCCACAGTGATAGTACACATAAATATGACCCTAAAACATAATTGGTGCAAACTCATCAGACAAACGACAAGGCAGCCATATTGAATTTAATTTTAGACGCCACTTTAAGTTTTTTTTTTTTCCATTGCAAAAGGGTCCTTGGTTTTTGGACCCACATCAGTCTAACATACACGTTCCTGATCGGGACGCATTGAACTTTGATACTGATCCAACATTTTTGGCCTATCTCACACGGTTTAGTCGTGACATCCTGTCTCAAATCGCCTTAATTTCCTGTTTCTTTGCCCGCTCCTCAAAGACACATGGACTGTGCCCAGATTGCCACCAATGATGGAGAATTAAATATTACACAAAATAGACTAGGGAGCACAGGACCACGAATCACTATAGCGCCCCCTACAGTTCAGTTAAAAGTGTCCAGATTGTCCGATTGACACCAAATCTTGGGAGATGATTATTTGCTTTATAAGAAGCAAAAAAGTCAATAGGACCCATGCCCTATTCTTCACAATTTTGCCTCTAGGGCCCTCCTGAGGTCCTATTCATTCTCTATGGGAGCCTGACTCTCATCACTCAAAAATGGAGCAAAAAGCCACTAAGCAGTGAGTAACAGCCACCAAACTTAATACAGTGACTCCTTTTAAGGAACATGAATGTCCCATAACACCATTTTACATGCAAGTCAAATACAGCCTCTACAGCGCCACCTGTTGGGTCAGGCCTATGGAAAGGGAGATGCATTTATTTTGGAGGAGGCCTATGAAATTTGCCACAGTGACAGTACACATAAATATGACCCTAAAACATAATTGGTGCACACTGATCAGACAAACGACAAGGCGGCCATATTGAATTTAATTTTAGACGCCACTTTAATTTTTTTTTTTTCCATTGCAAAAGGGTCCAAGGTTTTTGGGCCCACATCAGTCTAACATACACGTTCCTGATCGGGACGCATTGAAATTCGATTAAAAACCAAGTTTTGATGATAGCGTTTACGGTATAGCCATGGTTCGCCATCGCAAATCGCCTTAATTTCCTGTTTCTTAAAATTATTCTCCAAGCCACAGACATTGCCCTACAGAGCACAAACTGTAACCACAGATGCCGAATCAAATATTAAACAGAACAGAGTCAGGAGCACATGAGCACTTTTCAGTATAGCGCCCCCTGCTGGTCATGTAAAAGTACCAACATTTTCGGATTGCCACAAAATCTTGGAATCTGATTTTGAGTGCCAAACGTTGCAAAAAAGTCAAATACACCGATGTCCTATTTTGGATCGTTTGGCCTGGGGGGGCCCGCATATCCCCCATTAATTTCCTATGAGACATGTCATAAGTTTATTGAGAGGCCAAAATTATTTGGAGCAAAGTCAGTGAAACTCAGCAGACGCATTATTTAGAACATTTCGATCGAAAAAGTCAAATACATCGAAGCCGTGTTTTGGACGGTTTCGCCACTTCTGGAGAGTAGCGTCCGCCAATGCACTTCTATAGGGACGCCACCCGGCGTGAGCGGAGGGGAGGGGAGGTCACGGGGGCCCGGGTGACGCTCAGAGGAGGAGGACGGCGCCCCGGGGCGGTTTGGGACCGGCCGAGGCCGCTGGGAGGCGTCGCCAAGCGCTAGGGGGTTACCATCGCCGCTTTGCGGCTTTAATGATCATTTATGTTTTTATTTTTTATATGTAGGTATTTGTTGAATCTTTCTTTGAATTAGAATTACTTTGTGGACAAATTGTGCTCTACAAATAAACCCGCCTTGCCTATTAGTGACCTTTATAATGTTATTGTGTGTGGGCAGAACATGACACAGTACCATGCTTCTATTGATGGCGCTGGGCAGAAGCTGCAGGATAAGTCGGAGCAGCTGGCCCAGGTAGACACAGAGCTGGTGCTAAGAGCAGATGAACATGCGGAGAAGCTGGACAGTCAGGCCAACGCTCTAGAAGAGTGAGACTACCGCAATACACACAACAATACAATATATACAATATATATATAAGAAAATTATTTCTTAGGGCTAAGTTCTTATATGATTATACGATTTACTCTGCAGCGACCTGCGGGAGAGTGATGCCAATGGCTTTGTGCAGCGGGCTATCAGTGCAGCCAACGTGTACAACAACATCATCAAGTACATTCATGATGCTAACATTACGTCACGCACCACCTTCAACTTGTCACAGAAAGCCGAAGAAGTATGTTGGATGTCCTGATGTCCCATTAAGGGTATTGACTGAACCTATGATCAAACATCTGATTTTCTGCTTTGTTCCCCCAGGACATCAGTGGGATTAACACTAAACTGAGCTCCCTCGTAACACAGAGTGACCACGTTTTTAAAGAATCCGTCTCATTACATTCAGAGCAAAGTGGTGAGGCCCACAATGTACCATTTGTCTAAGATGTATAATGCAGTAAACAGTTTATGCATTTGCATCTCAAACTCTTCACATCTTCACAGAGGTCGAAGCAGAGGTTCTTGACAAGTTAAACTACATTCAGGAGACGAGAGACACCATGGGGAAGAACAGCAAGAAACTAGAGGAGCTACAACAAGATATTAGTAAAATCCACACAGGTAGAGCAAACCCCATCATCATGTTACTTCACTGATCTGAGCTGAACTACAGAGTGAAAGTGTGTTGTTTCTGAACAGACCGGACACCCCAGCGCCTCAACTTTACTCTGAAGGTAGCTGAGGGAACTCTGAACCGCTCCCAAGATGTGCTCCAAACTATCACTCCCATCAGCAACAAGGTGGAGCAGTGGGCCAACAACATGAAGAAAAAGCAATATTCTACTGAAGCCTATGAGAACGCTGTGAACTCTGCTGGGGAAGCAGGTACCAGAAATTTCAGCAAAACACTGATCCATTATATTTGTGACAATGTACACTATCTCACTAGATCAGTGCAGTCACACCTCAAAGTTAGTTAACAATAATAGTTTGGCTTGCCCATATCTCATGTAAACACTAAAGTTCAACTATGGGATACTGTGATGTACTCTGTAACCAAAGAATATGCTTGTGTGGCAGTGGAGAATCTAAACATACTTGTACCTAAACTATTGGATAAACTTCGAGTTGTGGAGCAGAAGAAGCCTGTGAACAATGTGACCACTAACATTTTGAGAATCCGAGAGCTTATTGCACAGGCCAGGAGTGTTGCAAAGAAAGTGCGTTTTATACATTCCCATTCTTTACACATTTATAACTGTCATTGATATACATCAGATAACAGGTGATTTTTCATATGATGGCCTACAGGTCCAAGTGTCTATGAAGTTCAATGGGCAGTCAGCTGTAGAGGTCCATCCACACACTAGTCTTGATGATCTCAAAACAGTTACCTCCATCAGCCTCTTTATCAGAGTGGACCCCGACAAGGACCCCATTGAAGACCGCTTCATCCTCTACCTCGGTGACCGCAACGTGAGCACCCTTTTATTTCCCAATTCAGCAACCAGCACTTATATTAATAAGTGCTGCATATGAGTGTGATTGGTAGATCATTTACAAATATTTAAAAATGTAATATTTTGGAAAAATTGGTCTGTTGTGTAGTGTGGTCGAGAGTATTACAACCTCACTAAAAGCTTTATCCCTCACACAGGGAAGAAAAGACTACATGGGCCTTGCCATAAAGAATGACAACCTGGTGTATGTATACAATCTTGGTGGTGAAGATGTGGAGATTCCATTGGGCTCCAAACCTGTCAGCCAGTGGCCCGCCGTCTTCAACTATGTCAAAGTGGAGAGGTGAGATAGAGTGCTGAGTGCTCACAGCTCCTGTCTCTCTGATAGAATGCTCACATGGCTGCTCTGGGTACAGGCTCGGCAGACATGGAAAAGTCTTCCTGACCATCCCCAGCCAGAGCTCTTCTGACGAACAGAAGTTCATCCAGAAAGGCCAGGCTCCAGGGACAGACTCTCTCTTTGATATCGACCCAAACGACATTGTTTTCTTTGTAGGTGGGGTCCCAGCAGGTGTCAAGGTAAGACACCAGTCAAATTTACCATTTTAGAATATAGTGAAGCCATTGAGTGGAACTCATCAGAAGTAAACACTCTTGCCTGAAGAGCTATGGAGCTCAACAGTCAAAGTCCGCAGAGGTTCCAGAAATAAATGTCCCATTTTTTTACCCTCATAGCCTCTTTGAAAAGAGTTTAAACACAGGCTAATGTGGTAACTAATGTTCACAACACAATTGTTTTCAGTCCAAAAAAAGCACATTTAAAACTTATATAAAACATATTTTAATAACTTAACAGAATATAATGTTTCAGAAACCAATTTTAAATGTATAGGTCTTGTGGTCATTAGTTACAACATAGCTGATTATGATTAGTATTATATTTTATATATGTTTTAAGTGTAAAACTGAATGGGAAATTTAATTCTGGAACCTTGAAGCAGGTTGCTCCATTTTTAAATTTGTAGCTGAGTGATGTTGTTTTATTGTTGACATGACATAACTTTTTTACCCTTTCTACCCCAGCTACCCCCTCCTTTAAGTCTGGCTCCATTTGTTGGTTGCATTGAGCTGGAATCCATAAACAATGATGTCATAAGTCTATATAATTTTAAGGAGACTCACCAGATAGATGTAATAACCTCTGCGCCATGCCCCAGGTAAGAATGTCTCAAGTCCAACTTCCCGATAACTTTCTGTTGTTACACAGCTGTAACAGACAAAAACACACCTGTCATTATCTCTAATGTTATACCACTGTAATTGCATCATATGACATAACTCTTTTATAGATATAAACTGGCATTCTCTCAGAGTCGAATTGCCAGTTATCTGTTCGATGGCACAGGTTATGCTCTGATTAACAACATAGAGAGAAGAGGCAAGTTTGGTGTTGTCACCAGATTTGATATTTCTGTGAGGACTGTGGCAAACGATGGTGTGCTGCTCCTTATGGTCAATGGGGTATGGACTTTTTACATGTATTTAAGCAATATCAGTGTGTATAATTATTATAAATAACATTATACATGTTTTCAGCTTAAATTCTTCCTTCTGGAATTGAAAAATGGCTATCTCCGTTTAATATATGACTTTGGCTTCAGCGGTGGGCCTAACCGCTTGGAGGAAAAACTTCCTGTGATGCAAATAAATGATGCAAAATATCATGAGGTAAACATTTAAATAGCAGCGTACAACAAAATGTGTAATGCACATAGTGAGAAATGTGTTTGTGGTTGCTCAGGTGTCAGTGATCTACCATCAGTCAAAGAAAGTAATCCTTCTAGTAGATAAGGCCCATGTCAAATCTATCGAGAATCCCAAAACCACACTGCCTTTCTCCCATGTATACATTGGTGGTGTTCCATCCAACGTTCTCAAATCAAGGTGAGTGGTCTGAAGCTACAGGAGCAGATTGTGTATGCTTTATACATCTTAGTCTATTTTATTCTTAATTTTTATGCATGCCTTTTTATATATTTTTTATATTTTACTCATTGCTTTATGTTGCACCTTCGCCGAAGCAAATTCCTATGTTTGTGAATTTCACTGACAATGGCAATAAACCGCTTCTGATTCTGAAATGTATTTCAACTACAGGCCTGAGCTGGCCACAGTGGTGGGACTCAAAGGTTGTGTAAAGGGCTTCCAGTTTCAGAAGAAGGATTTTAACCTCCTAGAGGAACCAGGAACTATTGGCATCAGCAGTGGCTGTCCTGAGGAGTCCTTTGTAAGTTTATCCTTATTTATGTCATTGATATCATCCGTCTCTTTCTCAGTCACTGATATTACCTCTGTCTCTGTAAGTGCTGCATCTGTCAGGGCCTGTTTGTGTGGAGTTAGCATGTTCTCCCTGTGTCTGCGTACGTTTCCTCCGGGTGCTGCGGTTTCCCCTACCACTAAAAACATGTACAATAGGCTCCTTCCCTCTGGGGCCAGAACTCCCCTGAAAAAGAGATTCTGAATCTCAGTGGCACTGTACTGGTTAAATGAAGGTCAATAAATCTGTCTCTGTCGGCATTACCTCTGTATCTGTCTGTGCTGCATCTGTCTCTGTTAGCTTTACTCCTATTTCTGCAAGTATTACCTCTGGCTCTTTCAGTGTTACCTCTGTCTCTTTCAATGTTACCTCTGGCTCTGTTGGTACTGCCTCTGTGTTTGTCAGTCTCCCATTGTCTGTGTTTGTCAATGTTGCCTTTGTCTCTGTAAGTACCAGCTCTCAGTTTGTCAGTGTTACCTCTGTCTCTAAAAGTGTCTAAGAGTCTCTCAAGTAAACACTAATCGATATGTTGAATGAGTAAAATGAAATACAATGTTTCTGAAAGGATCAGGATGTTCTTCTCTCAACAGATGTCACGGAAAGCTTACTTTACAGGTGAAAGCTACCTGGCATCCACAGCCAAGACTAGTCCATTTGACAGTTTTGAAGGGGGGCTGAACTTCAGAACCATGCAGCCCAATGGGTTGCTCTTCTACCATCGTGAGGGGGTCAGTGTTCAAAGAACTCTATGGCCACTCTGTTCCCATTTTCACTGTTTACCCCACTCTCTCCTTTTGCCTTCACAGTCCGATGAGTTCAGTATTAGTCTGGAGAACGGTGGTGTGGTGCTCAATAACAGAGGCACCAAAGTCAAATCACACAAGAAGCAGTACAGCGATGGAAGGACACATTTCTTAGTTGCATCAGTTAACAATCAGAAGCAAGTATTTTCACAGAGACAATTGTTATTTGGATTCCAATAAATTACAGTGCAGTGTATTATGATATAACTGGCATTGTTTCAAAGCACTCTTCTCCATCTGACAGATATTCACTAATGATCGACGACAAAGACAAGCAGGAGAAGAAACGTCCTGCTTCAGCATCTAGAACTTCAACAGACTCTACACTAAAGAGCTTTTACTTTGGAGGCTCTCCTCACAGCAGCCTGAAGAACTTTACTGGCTGTATCAGTTATGCCTACATCAGCAGGTAAATTGGAGAACGGGAGTGTGATGTAGTGGGAAAGCAAAGCATTAACACTGATGACTATAATTCTTAAAAGCATTTTCTATGGTGGCTGTTGTCATCTGTGTGTGATGGCATGTTCATAGACAGGAGCGAGATATCGAGCCTGAGGACTTCCAGAAGTATCCAGAAAAGGTGAAGATTTCTCTGCAGGAGTGTCCTGTCAGGCGCCCTCCAGCAGCATTACAGTCCCAAAACCCCAGGAAAACCAGAAGGGAGCACTCAGAGAAAGTACGTCTATTTCACAGAAATATGATCAACTGTGGTAAAGTTAATGAACAATGTAATCCTATTTATGTATGTTGTTTTTTTTTGTTTTTTTTTGAAAGACCACAAAACTGGAAAAACTGTAGTAATAAATGGCGTGCTGTTTCTCATTTCTGTGCTGTAGGTGAGCATTGTCCCAGAAGAGCACAACAGTGATGATCCCAACACAAACGGAGGGTCCTGCTCCCAGCCCCCCATTCCCCGAGCCCCACAGCATGCTTTCCACTATGGGAGCTTCAGCAACAGCAGGCATCACTATCCACTGCCACAACACGCCCTCGACCACCGGTGCGACTCAACATGATGCGTCTGTAGTGTGACTGTAGTTTTAGGCTCCTATGAAAATGTAACAAATAAGAAGAAAAAAACTTGCCAAAGAGGCAACTTTTTTTTCTTTTCCTTTGAGTCATTCCTCAAAGAATTGTCATGTCAATTGCCAATTGTCATGCTCCCAATTAAGTTCAATGGATGGAGCAGTGCTATAAATGTTATGTTCAATGTTTAACTTATTTGAAGTGAATTGATTGAGTTTCTGTGTCCACAGATGGCACTTGTCCCTGTCACTAAAGACAGTTTCCTCCTCTGGTCTAATGGTATATGTGTGTGACACAGAGGAGCGCTCCTTCATGGCTCTGTATCTGGCTGACGGAATGCTAGAGCTCACCTTCAGCGCCGGAGAGGAGCCAGTGACACTCCACAGCCAGAACAAATACAATGACGGAAGCTGGCACAATGTATGTCCATCTGTTGTCAACTACCAGCTTCACATCATGTCCACAGTCCATGCATCTCCTGACCATAAAAGGGTTTTCTCTGAAGGTGGATCTGATTGGTGATGGAAACCTGGGACGTGTGATCATTGACGGACTCACGCTGCTGGAGACCAGAGCTCCAAAGAACAGAAACACAAGTGGCTCACTGCAGATCCATGACGGGCAGCTGTATGTTGGGGGGGTGCCCCCTGGGAAAGCTCAGAAGAATGTACCGGTATGAGCAGAGTATTTTTTCAGACTTTGACAGAACATAAACTCATAAGCATTAGAAGCAGCTACATTACAAAATCTCTTGAGTGATGGTAGGTAAAATAAATCACATTAGTTTTATTGAAGATTAACATCCAGTTCACCAGTAAATTATTGTGTTTTAACTGAAGAAGAGACACACAAAAACTCTGTCGCACAGAGACTGTCCATGTGTTATGTTTATATGTATATTTGTGGGGTTTCTTTGTTGTGAGCTGATAAGGTGATATTCTCTGTAGACAAGCTACCTGCACAGCATACAGGGCTGTCTCAGGAACCTGCAACTGGACGGCGAGTGGCTGCCAGCTCCAGACAGCTTTGGAGTTGTGCCCTGCTTCAGTGGGCCTTTTGAAGAAGGAACCTACTTCTCTGCAAAAGGAGGACATGTTGTCTTGGGTAAAGATGCTACTAAAACATAAAAGAGACATTTAACTGCTGTAAGCTTACTGGCTTGCCCAGGATTGCTCAGAGCCACTCTCTGAAGGATCTGAATCAGATCATTGCAAGAGGCTCTGATGCTGTTGCTGCTGTTCCTCAGATGATTCCTTTCACTTGGGACTGATGTTTGAGCTGCAGATGGAAGTGCGCCCTCGTGTGGACTCTGGGCTCCTTCTGCATGTGCGTGCAGTGGAAGGTTACTTCTCCATCTTCCTGCACCAAGCAGCGGTAAGCAGGGCTCTTCGTTAATATAATGCAAACATAAAATAGACAGACAGACAGACAGACAGACAGACAGACAGACAAATATGATGAAACATGAAATAGATAGGTAATGAATACTGCACTTTCAGGTGATTGTCCTTGTGAATGATGGGACGCATGAATTTTTCACCAAAGTTGTGCCAAAGCACAGTTTATGTGCTGGCACATGGCACAGAATCACTGGTAAGTTTTATGTTTTTTCATCCATCTTCTAATGTAATTAATTCTGTACCGTTTAACTCTAAGTTTACTTTTGTCTAGCTTAATATAAATCTGTGAAAGAAAATATCATACATTTTAGTAATATTTCCTCTTTTCCACCAGTAATTCGAAATGATAACGTGGTCCAGTTAGCCGTGGACTCTGAGGTAAATCATGTTGTGGGACCCCAAGGTCCCAGTGTGGACCACAGTGGGCCAGTGTGGATCGGCGGGGCTCCAAGTAAGACTGCTGACATCCCCACATCCCTCTGCGTACTTTGTTGCTCTAATGAGCTTCTGTCCTCTCTTGCAGAATCTGAGCTGCTCCTGCCTGATAATGTGGGTCCTGTCAAGCCTTATGTTGGCTGCATGAGGGGCCTGAGCATTGATGGACGAGTTGTGAGCTTCAGTAAAGTGGCTCTGGTCCAAGGCGCAGTGAGCGCCAGGGGATGTCCAGCAGAGTAGTCCCATGTTGAATGCACCACCCTTATAAAGCACTGACCAAATCTTAGGAGACATTTAGGCCATGCAAAAAAAAAGTCCATCAGACAGTTTATTTACCTTTTGTTCTCTCTAGGTGCTTTAAACCCGAGTGATAGAAGAGCCTAGAAAACTTTCACATTTCTCACGGTCTGTAAAGAATCTCCTTTTTATTCTTGTTAAACTAAAAAAAGCAAAATGAGCACTTTAAAAAAAGAACCACTTGATGGGGGTCATTGCCTCCAGAAACCCTAGTTAGATAATGATTAAAGTCACACAAAACTCCCTATGTTATGTTATACATACATATTGTGAAACATAACCAATAAAAATGCTGTTTTTGTTCACTAGGCTTCTTTGTATCTCAAATGTCTTTTAATGTCTTTAATGATTTTGTGTCAGACATTAATGGTTTTTAAGGAAATTTCAGCTAAAGGAAGTAGATATGTCAACAAATGTATAATATTAAAATAAATATGTGCACCACTGTACAATAACATGGACTGCATTCAAATAAAACTGCAAAGGCTCTGTTGTCTTTCTGCAGATTACATTTAAATTCTGCGAAAGGACCTACTGACCTGACACTCAAACTGTGTATTTCTTCTGGTGGTAAGTTGTGGACTTAGTGGCCACTGTAGACATTGCAATTAGATAAATGTTATGTAAGCTTTAGTAATTTTATTAAAGATCACTATTTTGCATACCTTGGTATATCAAGTTTAAGCACATTATAGGTTTAGGCCTTATTCACCCCAAATCTTTAGTAAGGTGGTACTTAGTGTGAAAGGTTTGAGTCCATGCTATACAGAGCCCCTCAGAGGACAATAGAATTATATTATTACATGGAGATAATACCTTTAGAGAACAAGTTTATTTCAAGGAACAAGTTGGCTACCTTGAGGAAACAACTTTATTACACTGTGTGAATGACTGAACAAACACATCTATCTGTGTGCTGGCCAGTTTAGATGTATTTCTGCGGTTCATAATTGGAAACATTTGCGTTCAGAACCTTAAGTGGGATCCAACGGGAGAGTTCATCCTGTACAAGCTCACCACCACGTAATTCCTACACCAACACGGCTGCACACAATGATCTTTCCACAATGCCCCAAGGCACTTGTGGTCAACTCTGTGTACCCCACTGGTGTTACAATTTTTTTTTTAAAAAAGTGACAGTTTTGAGTTTTTGCATTGGTGCGCATGCGGGTCCCTTCTCTGAGGTTTTAAAAAGTTTTTATGTACAAGACATTACATCAAGAACTTGATCTTGTCACTGCATATTTACCTTATGCTAACAATTTTTCTGAAATTACCGTATATTTATATTTTACCACTGTATGATATTGCAGTTTAATATCGTGTTACCTGCGATATGGTAAGATATAAATGCAAGCCAGGCTTCTGGCTGTAAGAAGGGCTTAACCATATTTCAACATTACCATATACGCAGTGGTAGACCTAGGAATTAGGGGGCCTAAGGTAAGATTAAGAACAGGCCCCTTCTCATCACACTTTTCTGCCATGTCTCTTGAATTGTTCTTGAAAGAAAGCTTTTGTTTTTGTTGTTTTATTGTTTTTTACGTGTAGTGGCCAGACAAGCTTACATGTTCATTAGAACGTTTAAGAAATCAGATGGTCAATATGTTGGTGCATTTTAACACATGTTCCAGCTGATTTAAATACATGGTATTCATGTTCTTTTTCTTTTTTTTTACAACTTACATTTGTAATTGTGGCCTGTTGTAGTAGTGGCAGCCTTACATGGTAAGGCTGCCACTACGTAAATGGGTGGCAAGGTGGCTGAGGGACTAACACTCTGTCACGGGGTCGACGGATTTTTGCATGTTTCTCCCCATGTCTGGGTGGGTTTTTTCCAGGCACTCAGTTTTCCCCATCAACACAAAACATGCATCATAGGTAAAATCCTCCAGCTATGATCATCCTGACCAAGCTCAACATTTGGAAATTAGACCTTGGGATATCACTTCTCCGGACAAGTATTGATGGATGGGTCAAATGCAGAAGACAAATCTCTCTTCAGGGACAATAAAGTGTATCGTAATCTTACTGTTGTTTTTTTTTTTATATTGTGACCATAGGTCTATTTGAAGTGATGACAGTGTTGTCTTAATTTTGGCAAATGTGAATTACCAATAACTAAGCCTGGCTTTAGAGCGTTGTCTGATCTTAACGAGAGATTCTTCGGGTTGTTATTTCAATTCAATTTATTAACAACAGTTGCCTTGATGGGCCACAGGTAGAAGTAGATAAAATAGAGAATTTAGCAAATGGATAACTGTCCCAGAGCATCCCCTGTCTGTGACCCTCATCAGAAAGAAAAAAACTCCAAAATGCATGTAGGAAAAAGTAGAAGCCAGTTAGCAGATTTTTTTAGCTGAGGCAGGACACTTGCCTTGGATTGCAAGGAACTGACTCTGGAGGAACTGACTTCACAGGCAAGGCAAGGCACCTAAACTTTGGGAAACAACCCGCTTGCATTAGTAATGCTGAGCCACAAGGTAATGAGAAATAGTTACAAAGTCACTGTTTTGCCCTTGGGTAAAACTAAAATGATTATATGAAAAACATTAATAAAGGTTTATGCTTATTGAAACATACTCACACATTTTTAACAGAAACGCTGTCGTCAAACATTTTGATGTGGTCTTTTCTTCTCGTGCTCAGGTTTCCATTCTGTTTTGAACGCAGCATTACGCACGGTCCATGGTAAAACGTCATCACCGGTCGACCGAAGACGCAAAAGCGGTGGGCGCGCAGAAGTTTGCAGATGAAAACTTTTCAGTTAATGACATGAAAAACGAAGTGGGAGGGTAGGACACAGTCTTCTCCCACACTTGTGCCAGGGTTTCAACAGTGTGGCGCTGACATGACGCAGTCTGTCGTTGTCCAGGGTGAGTGCACTGCTTATGCTTATGGCTTTTGTTCTTGATGATAATCAGCTTTCAAAAATAAAAAGCAGACATACGGAGTTATACCTTGGTATTGAAGTGATGACATGTGTTTCAGTGGGGCAGTGTGGAAACCAGGTCGGCTATAGATTCTGGGATCTGGCATTGAGAGAACACGCCTATGTCAACAAAGTAAGCATCTTGTTTGTCTTGCTGATATTAGTTTTCAAAATAACGTTATTTTTTTTTTGTGCTAAAATATAAAAATGGTTCATGAGAACGCTGCAGTACATATATTACAGTTAGTCAAAACCACATGTTTAGAATCACATATTTGTAATAAATGAATGAATATGTGATAAGAGATAATTTAATATACACTTCCTGGCCAAAAAAAAAAAAAAAGCCAAAGCAAATAGGAATGAGCCTATTATTATTATCCTATTGGATAATTGTTGCATAGTTAATTGTCTGTCACGAGGAACTGTAGTCGGAGAGGCAGCTGAAGTGATGCTCCCATCATGCCCAGTGCCTACTGTACAAGTCTGTGGGCGGGGTTATGATCTGGGGTTGCTACAGTTGGTCAGGTTTTGCCAAAGAATAAGATCTGCTGCCGACCTGAACATCCTGAATGATCAGATTCCTTTGTCAATGGATTTCTTCTTCCCTGATTCCAAGATGACAATGCCTGGATCATGGGGCTCACATTCTGTCAGAGTGGTTCAAGGAACAATGAATCTTTGGGATGTGCTGGAGAAGGCTTTGGCAGTGGTCAGACTCGTCTATCATAAATATAAGATTTTGGTGAAAACAAATTAAGTTTAAGAGCATTTTTTGAAATTGCAGATGCTTATTGAAACAATGGCAGCGCGAATGTGTGCTGTAATCCACTGGTTCGCAACCTTCTTCTCCCAGTGACCCATATTTTACCTTTACCTACCCAAAATCCTTTTCCTATCTTAGATGTAACTGCCTTATTGCACAAATAAGTTAATAAAGATGTCGTAGAACATTAAGAATAAAAAATACTTCAAAGGAGCAATTAACATGCCTTTCCTTCATTAAAATTCATCATCCATTCATTAAAAAATCTTGGGGATGCCCTGACAATCTTTAGTGACCCAAATGTGGGTCCTGACCCCAAGGTTGGGAATGACTGCTGTAATCAAAGCTAAATGCGGTCCAACCGAATATTAGAGTGCGTGACCTTTTTTTTTCTTTAATTTTGGCCGGGCAGTGTATTCAGCCATTAACCTCAATTATGTGTTTGTATAGAAAGGACTATACGATGAAGCTATAAGCAGTTTTTTCCGAAATGTGGATTCCAGGTAAATGCTCTGCCTGTTTTTCTGCTGTCCCAGTCCCAATTCCCCGTTTAGTGGATGTTTACACTGTGTCTGTCATGTTCAGGCAAAGCTGTAGCACAAATGTCAGTGGGAGAATCCATCAGCTGAAGGCCAGGGTAAGTCCCCAAACATACCCCTCTTGGGCACAGTCACATTTAGTTTAATCAACTAAAAAGCACCTTATGAAGTGAATAAAAGTTCAAAGTTATGGTGACCAGGCCGTGTTGGTGGATATGGAGGAGGGCGTGGTCAATCAGATCCTGCAGGGGCCACTCAGGGATGTGTTCGACAGCACACAGCTCCTCACAGATGTGTCTGGCTCAGGCAACAACTGGTGAGGATGTGACAGGACTGGGAGCTTTCTAATCATTCTGCTATTGAAGCCAAATTAGTTGGATTCACATACATAGTGTAATATGAAAAGTCTTGTCTGTGCAGGGCAGTGGGCTACATGACATATGGCTCTGCATATAGGGAACAGATTGTAGACAAGCTCAGAAAGATGGCTGAGCACTGCGACTGTCTGCAGTGCTTTTTCCTCATCCACTCAATGGGAGGAGGTAAGATCAATGTACCAACATACTAGTGTGACACATACTGACACATTCATGAACTTTTTAATTCCTTGATTTTTATTATAGTTCCCAAAAATTAAGGAAGCCATTTTTCGATGCTTTGCGCACCTTGTTCCACTTGTTCCACTAAAAATGTTCCTAAAGGTGAATAAAATCACAGAGAAAGGTTTGTGCAATTTAAAAACTCTTTACTTGAATACACAAACTTAGGACGTACAAAAATGGGAGTAAAATAAAAAGGGCGACAGAAGGTCAAAAAACTGTTTGGCTCCACTCCACTATCCTGGCGCACCTGCACAGGTGGTCTTAAATAAAGGAGCCGTAGATCACACAAAAAATAGTTTAAAAAAAACCATACAAATCCGAAACTGAATCATAAACAAAAGTATGATTAACTTTAGCAAAACCAAAAAGAAAAGTTGAATAGATTAAATTACTTAATAAACCAATAGACATCAAATAACCATTTTACCCATCAAAATAACCACAAATAAGACATTTTAACTGAATATTAAATCTGAACAAAATAAACATAATTAATTTACAAAATAAGGAAAAGGAAGGCTCCAGCACTGATAATAAAATTATGATTTATTCCTCATTTATCAGTGTGGTCTGACTGATATTGTGAGCTTGTATTTGTATTTGATTATCCCAAAAGTTATATTTTTTAACGACCGCAGAGAAATGTAACTTACTTACAACTTAGTTACAGTTTATCCTTCTCACATTCACTATGTTTGACATCATGCATGAGATTTGACTAAAACGTAGTGATTGTGATTATATTTAAGATTTTACTATGCATTTTGCCTATTTGTCCCCAGTTTGAGAGTTTCCGTAAAGTTTATAATGTCATGGATCTTGGACATGGGCGGCAAATATGACATAGTTAGAGGTAATTCTACAACTGTTACCTAACAGTCATTTTGAAAAGGGCCAAAAATCCATATAAATTACACAATAGTCGAT
This sequence comes from Rhinogobius similis, assembly GCA_019453435.1. NCBI lineage: Eukaryota > Metazoa > Chordata > Actinopteri > Gobiiformes > Gobiidae > Rhinogobius > Rhinogobius similis. Next base: position 28,203,083 of record CM033620.1, on the reverse strand, counting down.
GTAATCCCTCATTCGTCCAGGACGTTTCGGTTTCTATTCAGAAGTCACTTCTGGATAGAAGCCGACACGTCTCGATCTTCAAACAGCGTCCAACCCCTGAAACCTTTTTCTATGAAATTACACAATAGTTAAGATTTGATTTTTTTTTTAAACAGTCAGAAAGCTGTATCAGTTGAGTTTTAACTATGTTCAACTGTATGTCACATTTTGATGACATAGGTGGAGGAATTCCATTTTAGAACACAGCACCACTTCCGGTAATTTTAAATTTGTATTTTTCAAAATTTCTTTTAAAAACTGCAACTTCACAGACATAAAACTATGATAAATGTTTTCCACAGGTGCCCTCCCACCAAACTAAGTCAGAATTAGAACATTTTGAGAACCTGTCAGACTTTATGTGATTGCTTTCAGGAACAGGCTCAGGTCTCGGCACCAGGGTCTTACGCCTTCTGGAGGATGAGTTTCCTGAAGTGTGTCGAATAGTCACGTCAGTTTATCCATCGGAGGACGACGACGTTGTCACGTCTCCCTACAACAGTGTCCTGGCCATGAGGGAGCTGAATGAGCATGCTGACTGTGTCCTGCCTGTGGAGAACCAGGTAGGTTTTCTCATGACAAAGCTGTACCACTAAACCTCTGAGCCGGCTTTTACATTTATATGTATATACATTTTAGTCCACACTTATGAACTCCATAGAAATTCAACTAGAATTCAAAATATTAATCAACCAATCAACATCAACCCAAAACATGCACAGTAGGTAAAATCCTCCCTCAGGGGATAGTCCTGACCAAGCCTAGCACAAAGATCTGGAGATAGGTCCCTGGACGCTTCACGGCAACAACCACTGCTCTTGAGGAGATGCCCCTGGCGGCACTGAAGGATTGGTCAAAGACTAAAGACAAATTTCCCTATGAGGACAATAAAAGCTAATCTAATCTTTTATAAATCAGTTAAACAATGTCCTGCTTAAGAACAAATTTCTGAAGTTGTCATCAATTTTCTGTAATGGAGTACTTAAAAATCATTGCGGTAGTTTCATTGTGTTTGTTTATTTATTTATTGTGGTATCAAAAATATTGCACAACTAAATGTTATTTTTAAGGCATTAAATATAAAATGTCTTTCTGATACCTAAAAAAAATTAAATCTCAAAAATATTTGAAACTAAGTGACTATTGCGCTTGGCCTCTGCCCCTGTCTCTTTTATTTCTCCTGCAAGTCTCTGGTGAATATAGTGAACAGAATCAAACGCTACAGTGGACAAGCAGGGTCAGCGGTGAGAATGGACAGCTTGGTCATGTCAGGCCACGGGGGGCTGTCAACCAGTGAAAGGCCCTTTGACGCCATGAACAACATTGTGGCCAACCTTCTGCTGCATATGACCAGGTCAGGGTCAATACAGTCCCGATCAAAAGTTTAAGACTAGTTGAACAATTGGCAAAAGTCACATTTTGCATGGTTGGATCTTAACAAGGTTCCAATCAGAGCTTCAATGAGCAACAAGAAATGGGAGTGAAACAAAAAAAGTTGGAGTAAACAATTAACTGAAAACAACAATCAAACTGAAATGGTCTGTTCTGCAGCTGATCAAAAGTTTAGGACCACATGCCTTTAAAAGCCCAAATCTTTGACTGGTGCCGACTTCAGCCCAATAACCATCAGACACATCTGCCACTAAAGGGCTACAAAAGCCTAATCTTGTTGAGGGCCGCTTGGACTTTACAAGAGACACCAAACATGAGACATTGACAGGTGGAAGAAAGTTTTATTCTCTGGTGAGAAAAAATGTAACCTTGATGTTCCTGATGGTTTCCAGCGTTACTGGCACGACAAGCAGATCCACCTGAGATGTTTTCTACGCGCCACAGGGAGGGGGCGCCATAATGAGGGGGCGCTTTTTCCTTCAGTGGAACAATGGAGCTTCAAGTGGTGCAGGGTGTCAAATGGCTGCTGGCTCTGTGCAGATGTTACAGAGAGCATCCCTCATGACTGAGGCCCTCGTCTGTGGAACCACTGGGTTTATCAACAGGACAACGCTACAGTTCACAAAGACTGAAGGACAAAGGACTTCTTCAGGAGAATAACATCACTCTTTTTGACCATCCAGCTGAGAACCTTCATGGATGGATGGCAGGGGAAGTTTACAAAAATGGACCACAGCTCCAGACAGATGCCCTTCATGAGGCCGTCTTCACCATTTGGAAAAATGTCGCCACTCACCTCCTGGAAACGCTTGCATCAAGCATAACGCAACCAATTTTTGAAGTGATCAACAATAATGGGGGTCTCTACTCATTACTGAGTTCATGTTTGTTTCATCTTTGATTTTTGTTTTGAGTGGGTTTTGGGGTTGTTTTTTTGAGGTGTGGTCCTAAACTCAGTTTAGCTGCAGAGCAGCCTATTTCATTGGTCTCATTCCTATTTCTCATTGCTTATTGAAGGTAAGCGATCCAACCATGCAAAATTGACTTTTGCCATTTATTCAACTGGTCTTAAACTTTTGATTGAGACTGCAATATCACTCTATAGTATCCCTTTGTTACAGGGTCACTGTCTTAAAGATAAATGTTTTCCTTCTGCAATAATGTGTGTCTATCAAGTTTGCATACAGTGTGAATGTATATTGTCTATAATGTCTGGACCCCCTGGACTGCTGTGGTCAGTCACTGTCTGTATGTGTTTTTCAGCTCTGCGCGTTTCCAGGGCTCCCTCAACATGGATCTGAACGAGATTCCAATGAACCTGGTGCCCTTCCCACGGCTGCACTACCTGGTTCCCAGTCTCACTCCACTCTACAGCCTGGCAGATGTTAACATGCCCCCCAGAAGGTCATCTATCTCTCTCTCTATCTATATCTATCTTTACACACACACACACACATATATATACACAATATATAACATATATATATACATACATACATACATAATGCTGCCTTCTATTTGGCCCGTGGCCTCTGAAAGGCTCACAGTGTGCTGTGTTGACTCTGCCAGTGCCGCCCTGTCGCACAAAGCTCACATTCACCTGTGGTCTGCCTCTGCTCAGACCTCAGACACTACTGCGGCAGCATTTCTACACTAGAGCACTGTATCATTCCATCAAATGTGTCCTCTACTGCCACCATTCTCAAACTGGGGACTGGGGACCCCTTGGGGGTTGCTGCCATATACACATTTGTAATATTAGAACCATGCTTTGTGTCCTAGGCTGGACCAGATGTTCAGTGATGCCTTCAGTAAAGAGCATCAGTTGATTGAAGCCGATCCTAGGCACAGCCTGTACCTGGCTTGTGCGCTCTTGCTGCGGGGAGATGTGGGAGTGTCGGACCTGCAAAGGAACATCCAAAGGTCTGAGGATCCTTAAGACAATCAATGCTGTCCACTAATAAAAGCATTATTAATAAATACAAGCAAAAGATACTCTCAAAATATGTATATTGATTCTGGCTAATTTAAATATTAAGAAAAGATAACTGCATAAAATAACATGGATAAACATCATACATACAGTATATTTTCACTGCCTGTTTTCTATTTGTCCGACAGACTGAGACCCACATTGCCCTTCGTTTGGTGGAACCAGGAGGGTTGGAAGGCGGGGCTGTGTTCTGTGCCCCCCGTTGGACACACCCACTCCTTGCTGGCTCTGGCCAACAACACATGCATAAAAGCCACGTTTAGCCGACTCAAGGAGCGCTTCATGAAGCTCTACAGGAAGAAGGTACAGGCCAGACAAACTATGCTCTCTTAACTTCTTTTGCTCACCATTGTTGATTACCACTTATAATATTACTATTGTGTCCTTTGTTGCCTTCTTCAAATATTCTATCCTCTGTTATTAAGGCTCACCTTCATCACTACCTGCACGTGGAGGGACTGGAGCAGAGCACCTTCTCAGAAGCTGTATCCTCTCTGAGCTCACTCATCGCAGAATACCAACAGCTGGACATTACCAAAGACAAAGTGGTGCCTAATGCTCCTCGGCTCAGTGTCGCCACATGACTCCTATTCTCCTGTATTCTACAACTTTTGTTTGTGCTTTCAAGCATTTCTTTCACACCACGTAAACTGTTTTAACTGTCCTTTGGGGCTCCTATCTGGCAGCTTGAACCCACATCTCTTAACCTTCCCATTGCTTTGGACTCTTGCATTCTGTTTTGAATGAACACATGAATTAAAAATGTTTGTCATTCATTTTTAATAAATATTGTAAATACTGAAAAGGAACATTGCTGTTTTGTTTTTTTACATGTTGTTTTGCACACATGGATTCACCCATACAGTAAAATGTGAATGGATAAAATACTGCTGATTAAAAATATTTTAGCAGTTAGTCAATAACATATGGCTCTTTATTCATGTAATATACACAATTGATATACAAAGTATTTGTTATCCTCCAATAGATGTAAAATGTGTTTCAGGGTTTGCAGACCCATGAGTGTAGAATTTGTGATTGTGTTAAGCTTCAGTTGTGCCCACAATCAGTATAGAGAAGCCAAGTGCTCAGAGCAGGTGCAGCTCTGAGAACATGTCTCCTGGCTCACTGCACTTCTTCTGGCACACACAGGACGTGATCCACTGCATCTTCCACTGAGTGCTGGAGCCATCCTTGCACAAAAAGCTGACAGGAATCATGCGTGACTTGTTTGGCACACAGCAGCGCTTGTCTGTGCACACGCCGCAGTACATGGGCCTTAACTTCCTGGTGCTAGTGCAACCAGACAGTGTCAGCTTCTCAGCCCTTTTTGCCTGGAATTTGGGCCGACATGTCTTTCCATTTGGAACCTATACAGTAAAAAATTGTCACAAAAATATTTATAGTTCATGTACAGTTCAAGTCCTCCATACACTATTCAAATTGTCTATACTTTTTTTTTAATGCAATTATTATTTTCTTGTAAAGTTTTCCCTTTTAATAGTGGTTGATGTAATCATCATTCGTCCAGGTGTGCTTCATCATAGAAAAGGTTTCAGGGGTTGTCATCCGGACGCTGTTTGAAGATCGAGACGTTTCGACTTTTATCCGAAAGTCATTGTCAATCAGAGAGCTGGTATGGGAACTCTGGCTTATATATACTTTTGTTCTATTGATAGCTGGGAGGGGGGGGAGCAACAGCCAGCTATCAATAGAACAGTAGATCTAAGACTGTAATCACAGATAAGCCACAGGTGAAACTGGGCAGGGCCAACTATTAACCTAACAAAGGCAGGCAAATTATCAAATTTCAGGTGACACTAGACAAACAATTTACCAAACAAAAGACAGGCGTTCAGTGACTCCTACCTGTGGGCAGGACTCTCACTACTTAGAGTAGCATATAAGCAAGAGTTCCCATACCAGCTCTCTGATTGACAAAGTCGAAACGTCTCGATCTTCAAACAGCGTCCGGATGACAACCCCTGAAACCTTTTCTACGATACCTTTTAACAGTGCTATACATTTAGAGAGGTTGATAACATTTCAAAGATGAATGTAACCACATTTAGCCATCTTGTTTTTTTTTTTACTGTCTGAACATAGGCCAGTCACAGCTCTGACTAATGAAGAGATCTTTGTGAACTTACCTTGATACTTTTGAGGATGGTCTTGTCGCAGGGCCGCAGCAGGCACAATCGTCGCTCCTTCCTCATCTCACACTTGCTGTTGTTGTTGTTGATCCTCACAGAGATGCCCAAACCACAGCTCTTGGAGCAAGGGCTCCATGGTGTGCTCTGGACCAGGCAGTTCTTCTTCCAGACTAAAGGAGGATCCCTGTAAGCTTTCAGTGTTACAGTTAAAGGCAAGTGTCATCACCCTAGCATCCAAACCGGTCTTACAAAACCATCTGCTCTTTCTTCACACATATTTATTAACAATTGTACATATTCTTTTAGAGGTATGCCTGGTATAACTAGCAAGCGAACATAAGTGACCAAAGAGATGAAAAAGTGAAAATATTTTTTTAATAGAGTAAAAAAATGTTAAAGATTTAGATAAGTTTGATAAGGGCAAAATTGTGCTGACGTGTTAACAAAGCTAGACTAAGAAGTTGTGGAAAGTTGAAGCAAATTCCTGTGGCTAAGCCAATAAATGCTCTACCAGCTCAGTATGTTAGATTTAAGTTATTATTCTTGTTTTTTAATGCATTTGATGCATATTCTCCTGCTGTTTTTAACACTGAAAGTTCCCCTTTGTGGGATCTTAGCTTATCTTATCTTAAAACATTAAACTACCACAGTTTAAACCCCCAAGCATACGCATTTAGTTGACTGAAATAAACCTTTTTTTTTTTTAATTTAAATAAATGGATATGGGTCACACCACAAGGTGCATCATTTCTATACACCACATCTGTCCGACAAAACATGATTATTATTATCCAGCTATAGTAATCTTAAAGCAAAATGATGTTGCTGTTTTTTAAAGCTCACACTCACCTGACATGTAGGTAGTGTCCTGTTGATGCTTTTTAGATGTGGGAGAATTCCGAAGGCCTGCAGGGACAGGAGCCATGAAAGAGGCGGGGCCTAAAAGAGCACTGGGCTTTTGGATGAAGACGGGGGTGCAGCCGATGGCTCCACCGATACAGGTGCATTTGTAGAGCAGGCTCGGCTGAAAGGCCTCTCCATTTTCATAGTGGACTCCATTCAGGTCACAGCCCACTGCCATCATATCTAAGGGAACACACATTTTTATGCAGTGAGGAATCTTTAGTGCCTGACTCCTGCCTCATTTTCTGTCGCATTTTGAGACTTTCATCACATGACTATACTTTGCACATCGCATTGTCTTAATGTTTTTGGATTATGAGGTGAGTCCTCAGTTCCAAATAAATAATTTCTTGCTCAAGTTGTGAAGTCATTTCTGGTTCTTTGTATTTCTGGTTTAAATAGATTTATACTATGTATCCAACTTGTTTTCTAGTCTACTACTCAATAGTTCTTTGAAGTTCAAATGTTGTGTCTCTAAATGTGTCTCTGAAGGTTTGAATCTTTTTCAACTATAAATCACCAACTATTGTATTCAATGTCTAGTTTACAAATACTTTAATAATGGCTTTCTTTTAAACTATTTGGGCACAGTAAAGGTTAATAACTACATGTTGTTGGTGACAAAACAAACCGGGGGAACCACAAGACCATGGACTGTGTTTAGATATACCTTCAGCCACTGTAATACTTACAAGCGCACAGACCAACTTCATATTTGGGCTTGTCCCGGGAGAAGTCACAGTACATGCCTTTATGGGGGTCACACACGTCCCTCTCGTTACAACTATCTCCGATCTGACGAGCGCAGCTCTTACAGCAGCCACATCCATCCAGGACTGAACTGACGCCTGGGGCACACGGTGCTCGCGGGGCACATTTACAGGGCCACTGGCAGAACTGACGTCGCTCCACTCGATCTTCTCGACCAGACACATATGGCCCATTGTTGGTCGTTCTGCCTAAACCCTGAGGAACACAGGCCATGGTAATGATGATGATAATAATAATAATGATGCCACTTGTAAAGCATTTTTACAAACTTGTCGAAGTCTCTCAAAGCGCCTCACTATTGTCATTACTCTTTCACTCCACATTTATGCTACATATGCCCTGGGGCAGACTGACTGAAGTAAGGCTTTCAATCTGTGCCATCAGCTCCTCCAACTACCACCAACCATTCACACACACCACTTTCATACTAGGCAATGTGGGTGAAGTACACTTGTTCTTACATGGCATCAACGTAAAAATATAATGATACATGGACAGAAAGTTACTCTTTTATAGATGTTAGTATGTAACTTTCGACATAAAGTTAGTGATCTAAAGGCTTGATGAACTTGATGTGCAACTGTCTGAGATGAGACAGAGGGCGCTCTGCGCTCAAAAAGAAAAGAAGTGAGCAAGTTTCAGTGGGTTTGAGTTTTAGTTGCTTGGAATATGCCCTCAGTACGTTGCTTTGTTTAGGTCAGACTTGGGTCAGATTCTATATCAGGTTGTTCTTGACTGTAAAGTTTAAGCAGGGCTGACAACATGAAGCTGCACCTTTCTCTAATATAGTTCCAGTCAAGGTGAAGGTTCTGATAATCGTATATGATGAACCACATTTATTAGTATTACATTTAAGATTTAAAATACTCACTGGGTGAGAAGAAGCATTGCCTGGCTTGAGAACAGTAATTTGGCCTTGTACACTAATTTTGATTACTTGAAAGACTTGGAACTCAAGTCAAAACCCAAACTAGATCCAGTGGTGCTGTAGAGGCCAGAGAGGCTATGCCAAAAATCTGGAGCCTGTGTGCCAGCTTTACGGAGTGAGCAATGGGGAGTGTGTGAAAACAGCAGGGCCATTCACAAATAATTAAGCCTTTACAAACTCTCACACTGACCAGATTCACCAAAACGTTGTAATCTTAACACAACGTACCACATTTTTCTTTCTTTATTTATCCAAGTACAATCCGAGCAACTGAATAATTGTTTCTTACCTTTTGTGCGAGGATGAGGAGCAACACTGAGAAATGCAGCAGCATCTCTGATGTGAGGTGGTCTGTGGAGTTCCAGAAGAGGGTCTCAGGACGAGGGGCCAGGGGCGGGGTCAAGACAGAGCTCTGAGGGCACAAAGCACACTCTGTGTCCTCCACAAACACCCTCATGCAGAAAGGAAATATTTGTGTAGAGACGCACATGGCCCACTCCTCCTTCACCCCTCCTCCCTCAGTGACCCAGTCCTTCTCCTTCCACGACCCATTCCTCCCACTGTGACCTACTCCTGCTTCTTGGACCCACTGTCCCACTGTCTTCAACCAACAAGGGAATGTTAAACTAAAGCTGGAGGAGGCTAGAAGGTGTCTTCCTTTTGTGGCCTCCACTGAAGTCTGCTGTACTCAACTTGCCTGTGGATGAAAGAAAGCAGGGGCTAAAATACTCCATTCAAACTGTACAGTGACTACTCTACAGTCAGCCCCAATTATGGACAAAGATACTGGCTGTTATGTGTAGTTGAATTATGACAAACACCTGTTCCTCCTGGATCTACACAGGGTGAATGTATGTAGTGTTGGTGGTCTAGGGTCCCACACTGAAAAACACACAGAGTTATCATACAGTGGCATGCTTTCTGCCACTACGATTTCAGTTCAGTGTTTTAGGACTTGTTGTTGGGACCTCAGTTGGAGAACTTGGCCTGAGTATTAATAAAATAACTTCTCAGTCTGCTTCAGGCAAAAATTTGCATATTGCTCCGTTAGAAGTAACCAGACAATATGCTCAGACTGCAGACCAAGAACTACTTTGTAAAGCAATTGATACCACGACTAATGTCAAGTTTAGTTCAAGGCGGTGGAGACAGTGGGTGATTTATAGCTGCTGAGTTTAGATTAGAGTTTAGTAGTTAAGTTATTGTTTGGGAAAAAAAAGAAAAAAAATCATATATTTGATAAAACTCAGTTACCCAGTCCTCCTTTGGCCTTTCTTTCAGCAACTGTGCAATTGTGAAAGTGCAACACAATTGTATTATTACATTATACACATAATGAATTATGTTTCTAGACCAATAGCCCTCTGACAAACAGGGTTTATTGAAGGTTATTAAACGACAACAAAATCCCAAGCCATAGTAAGCTGCCTGTGTCTTCACATGTGGAACTGTGTATTGACCCTTTTTACGAGCCCAGATGATGGGCCTTGGGCAGTGCACACGCCTGCCCTTCTTATCTTTTCTTTTACTACCTCATGCAAACAGCCGGCTCTTATCAATGTCGTCCGGCATGGAAAGTCACCACCATCCTTCGGACAAATCGATGGGCCGTAAACATTCATTACTCCATTACGTTCATTATGTCTTCCTTAGTTATATCCACAGTATGTTAAACATATTGTGGACTAAAACATTCATGTTTCCTCTGTGAGAAAGTGCTGTGAGGAGAAGTGTCTCCGAGGTACAGCACAGCTCCAAACTGACCCTCACAAATAACATTCATCATCATAAAGTTTCCCATTAGCTGCCCAAGGCCCAACTCCACCTGAGAGCATTAACTGGTTCCTGGTGGGTCCATTGATAATAATCAATTTTGGGATGGACTGTCATGCACAAAATTGGAAGAATATTGTCTGGCGAGATTTTCTTGTAATGATGGCACTTTAATTACACCTGTATTTTTAACAGATACAGCTGAGTCAGACGTAGGGGAGAGAGGGGCTGCTTTGCTGAAAACTTAGGTGGTAGTATTTACTATGCAGTATATGGGCCTACGCTTTACTGATTTAAGAGATTAGTGTAAATGTAATGAATATGTTAAATATATGCGTTAGACTAGAGCAAAGAGTTGTTGAAGCTGGTGAAGTGAATCCCAGACAGTCAGATGACGATGATCATGTGACCTGGTCCTTATCACTGAACTGAGTGGAGCCTTTGACACAGCCTCCAACCTCAGGAGTAGGTAGGACCTCTCTTATTCAGCAGCAGCAAAATGGAAAATAGATTTTTTTTATGTGTATACTCCCAAAACTGATTTGAAATTGTAAACATAATTGATTAATACCCTTTGTTGTTGTACATGTAGTCTATTTGTAAGTAGAAATCTGAACATCTTCTGTACATCCGATTTATCCATAGATGATTTGAAATGTGCTGATGATGATGCTCTGTGGGGCTGAGTAAAGATGATGTCTGTGTTGGTGACAGTGCAGAAGGTCTACTACCCCCTGCTCTGCTCTCTGGGAATTCCAGGTCAGTCTGCTGCTCTGCTGCTGCTCTGAGTGCTCTACTTACTACTAAGCTTGTGTTTTATTTGGTTTATTTAAAGGTGCACTTTGTAACTATTCTGGTGGAGGGCATGCCACCAGCTTGTCTTCTGAGGATGTTGTTCCACTTATTAAACTGAATTAAACTTATTATCCAACACAATTATCCATATTGCATTTATTAAATGACAGGTGTTTTTATTGTTTTCCTTTCATTACCTTGAAAAACATGCATTCTTACTGTGACTGGGCTTGCCTCGCCGTAGATTTGGTCTGGTGGCATCAGATGTTTGTCTCCATGGAGGCTTAATGCCATATTTTGGAGCACAGAGGTTGTGAGTTCCCATCCAAGAAATTTAGCAACAGATTATTTTATGCTCTATGAGCCAATTTTATTTTAAAGCTTTTGTTCTAAAATGAGTTTTTTATGTAATAAACACAAAGGTCTACATAATGTTGTCGCAAGTGTGGGGCAAGAATACTCACTTGGGCCCCGATAAAAGGATGCTCTAACCCTAGACCAGACTTGACAAATGACCTGTAGTTGGTCGCAGTAAGTAACATCAAGTGCAAATAAGGTTTTACCCATTGGGCATCTCAACCTCAGTAATATGAGTTTTCATAAGTGTGTTTTGTCTTTTTTGTTTCTAGCCAACCTCTTCACGTTCTACATGATCTGCTTCCATAAGTGTGGCATGTCTGAGTCGGCCATGGTGTACTTGAGCTGCTTGGCTATCGTAGATACCTTCTACCTGGTGTGGGTCATCCTTATCGACCTGACTCTCACCTTCTGGGTGTTGCAGCCCTTCTGGCACTCCAACCCCTGGTGTGGTATCCTGGGCTTTCTGCAGTATGGCTCCCTCTACAGCTCGTCGTGGATCGTGGTGGTGTTCACCATTGAGCGCTACCTTGTCCTCCGCAGCACCCGAGCTAAGCAGCACTTCTCCAAAGCCGGCTACACCAAACTGGTGTGCGTGGGCATTGTGTTGGCATCCCATCTCGTCTCTGTACCTTTGGGTTGGATAAATTTCGTGTCCACAGTAAATTTCACAACAAATGGAATGAACGTATCAATGCCCAGGTGCCACTACCGGGATGCCACCTACAGCACTATTATTGTGTGGATAACTACTTTTCTCTCAGGAGGCGTGCCCATTGTGCTGGTCATCATTTTCAACTACCTCATCGGGTACCACCTGTCCCGGGCAAGTAACCTCTTCACCAAAGAAGAGCGGCGGGTGATGCAGGGCCGTAGCCGGGGTGTCCTCCGGAGGACTCTGCTGCTGCTGGGCACCGTGTCTGTGGCGTTTGTGGTACTCAGCCTGCCTCGTTTTGTCACATACTGCATCCTCAGAACTAAATATAACGAAGAGGACTTTGATCGCAACGACTACAGCATCCCCATCAACGTGGCCGGGGACGTGGCCAACATGCTCCAGAACCTGAACTCCACCACCAACTTCCTGCTGTACTGCATGGTGAGCCGGCGGTTCCGCAGGGAGATGGTGAGCGCACTGACGTGCTCAGCCAAGGCCCGACGGCAAGCGTCTGTGCTCACCTACAGCACCATGAAAATGTTCTCTGTGGCCGAGCGCAGAGCACCTCCCTGTGGCAGCGGCAGTGTGGTGTTAACTCACCTGAAACTCACCGAATGAACTACATTCAACCCCAGGAAACATGTACAAATCCAATTTCACACAATCATTTGCGGCAAATATGCTTCAACTGACTCCAATAAGGGTTTTCTTTTGGCTACTCTGCTGCAATAAACCAGAGGAATACTGCATTGTGTCTTTATAATGTGATCTATTCTACTTGTATCCTGGCCCCCAAGTGGTGTAGTGTGAAAATTAATATAAAGTCGGTGGCAAGTTTTACACGCAAACTGAATCTGTTTCGTTTGAAGTCTTTTATGTTTCATTAAAAATGAAAATGGTTGCTCAGTGAATAAAAAAAGGTTAAAATTGACTATTGATTTATTTGCATGGTGCGACACGCGCGGTGGTTAAGGAACTTCGAACAGGACCATTTCCTGTTTGTACAGAACAGGTTTGGGCTGGGTCCCTTTGCCATAGAGTGATCAAAAGGTAAGACTTTTAAACCTAAGATGAAGGCTTACTGGCACTTCTAGACCCAAATGAATATATAAAGTTCAGTGTCTGTGGTTGGACTATAATGGAACTTCTTTTACCTATGGCCTTCAGCCTTTCTTTAACTATAAACACTTTCATGTTCACGGCTTTGATTCTACGCACTTGACCACTGCAGGACTGTTTTGTGTCTAGAAAAACACAAGTTTGTTCTCATGAATGTAAGCGTTGTACTATTAGGCTGTGTGTGTTTTTATCTTCAAGGCATAAAAGCTACAGTCTAATCTACTGCTATAGGCTTGACTTCTGTTTTTCCAGGCAACCATCTCAGGGCAGTACAGGCTAATTCTTTACGTTGCATTTTGAGTTACATATATTGTTTTAGTTTTACCTTGGTCTTAAGAGCAATATTGTAGAATAGGCCTAATTATAAACATAATGAACAAGTCAAATCCCCCAATAACTTAGTAATATAAAAAAAGGAAATGTATTACTTGTCACCATAGAGACAAAGCGGTTTGTGAGTTCAAATTGCTTCACATGTATATCTTTTAATATGGAGTTTGTATCTCTACAACTGTGGACCAGAGCGTTTCTGGATGTGGAACCTGTTAAATGACGTGCAATCTGTCCTCTGCAGCATGTTGGGAACCGGTGCAATGAGGCGCTCTGACGGCGCGTGGTCCAGTATCCCAGTAGAGATGGATGAGAACCAGGACATGGCTGAGCTGCACATAGAAGAACCCCCCAGAGCTTTGGCCTCTGCATTCCCCAGACTCCCCCAACAGTTGTATGAGCCCCGGCACCCGATGCCCTCTCTAGAGGTAGAAAGCCTCGAACCCCCCAGCACCTTGAGGTCTGTGCCGTCCCTGGCACAATGTGCTCCTGGTGCTCCTACTCCTGGTAAGTCCCATTGACAAAACCCTGTTGTTTAGCTGTGGGCCTGAGGTGTGGACTTGACTCACAATATGAAACACGAATATAAAGGGCAAACCACTCTGCCACAAATTATTTAGTATAGTATAATATGTACCTTTAGCGATACATGTTCTTGTGTCCAGGCGGTATGCAGTGTCCCTGTCACTTTCCAGCCATAGCTGCACAGGTCCCCCAGCATGCTCCTGTCTGGTGCGTTTTTACAGTACACACTTTCACTTGCACTATATACAAAACATTTGGGATATTAGACTTTCAATTAAGACGCCAGAATAAATGAACTCTTAATTTGCCTGAAACCTTGTAACCTGGTAGCGAAGTATTCATTGTATCTATTTGTGCTGTGAACCAGTCGACTTCTAAGTAACTATTTTGTTACTCATTGTAATTTCAAAGATTGAAATGGCTCAAGCCTGTGTGAAAACCCACAGAGTAATCTCTCAAGAATTATTTAATACATTGTTTTTGCAGTGCAACCACTGAAGAGTGCAATAACTTCCCTGGAGGAATAATTATATAAGAGAATATCCAGTTATAAAACTGTATTGTTCTTTATTTTTCTTATAATACCATATTTAATTTGTAATACAGAAAACTTACCAAAGGAAAGCAGTTTATTAGGTTTGCTTTTTAACAAGTTATACAACTTAAATTTTAATGTTATTAAAAAGTTCAACTATGAACAACTATGAAAATCTCACATTTTGCATGGATCTTAACAAGGTTCCAAGAAGAGCTTCAATGAGCAACAAGAAATGGGAGATGAAAAAAAAAGTTTGAGTAAACATTTAATTGAAAACAACAATCAAACTGAAATAGGCTGTTCTGCAGCTGATCAAAAGTTTAGGACCTCATGCCTTTAAAAACCCAAATCTGTGCAAAAATGCGGATTTTGTGACATTTTGTGTCAGGTATTCACACTGTCATGATGTTCTGATGGCAAAGGAAAAAAACATTCTCTTTTTGAACGTGGTCAGGTTGTTGAGCTGCATAAACAGAGCCTCTGTCAGCGCCCCATCGCTGCTGAGGTGGGACACAGTAATCATTTTGAATTTCTTAAAAGATCCTGAGGATTATGGAACAAAAAAGTCAAGTGGAAGACCCAAAAAAATTACACCAGCAGCAAAGAGCCGGAGAATACGATTGGCTGTTCGTCAAGACACTGGACGATCCTCAACCCAAATTAAGGCCATTACTGGTGCAGACTTCAGCCCAATAAACACCAAACACGTCTGTCACTGAAGGGCTTCAAAGACCTAATCTTCTTGAGGGCCACAGAACTGTCCCTTTACAAGAGACACCAAACATGAGACATTGAAAGGTGGAAGAAAGTTTTATTCTCTGATGAGAAAAAATGTAACCTTGATGGTCCTGATGGTTTCCAGAGTTACTGGCACGACAAGCAGATCCACCTGAGATGTTTTCTATGCACCACAGGGAGGGGGCGCCAAACGGAGGGGGTGTTTTTTCCTTCAGTGGAACAATGGAGCTCCAGGTGGTGCAGGGCATCAAAAGGCTCTGTGCAGATGTTGCAGAGAGCATCCCTCATGACTGAGACCCTCGTCTGTGGAACCACTGGATTTATCAACAGTTACAGTTACAGCTACAGTTCACAAAGACCAAAGGACAAAGGACTTCTTCAGGAGAATAACATCACTCTTTTGGACCATCCTGGGTGTTCTCCTGATCTAAATCCAGCTGAGTACCTTTGGGGATGGATTGAAGGGGAAGTTTACAAAAATGGACAACAACAGATGCCCTTCATGAGGCCGTCTTCACCAGTTGGAGAAATGTTTCCTCTCACCTCCTGGAACAATGCCGCAACAGATTCTTGAAGTGATCAACAATGACAGTGGCGCTACTCATTACTGGGTTCATGTTTGGGACTTTGATTTCTGTTTTGAGGGGTTTCAGTTTTTTTTTTTTTTTTTTAGATGTTGTCCTACGCTTTTGATCAGCTGCAGAAAAGCCTATTTCAGTTTAATTGTTGTTTTCAATAAATACAATAAATAAATACTGTTTTTGTCTCACTCCCTTATTTTGTTGCACACTGAAGCTCTACTTGGAACCTGGTTAAGATCCAACCGTGCAAAATGTGACTTTTGTCAAATTTTCAACTGGTCTAACTTGAGATTTCTTTGAAATGTAAAGTGCATTACAAATAAAATGTATTATTATTATTATTATTATTATTATTATTACTGGTCTTAAACTTTTGATCGGTACTGTACTATCGTGACACTATTAACATGAATGTAGTTAAATCCTCAGTTCACTTTCATTCATTCTGTCTAGTATATTTCCTTACTTTCTCATTGATGGTCATTTTTAATCATTTAAATTTTCTGTGCTTTCTGTTACTTTTACTCTACCACTTTTGCTCATATGTGTCATCTATACTCTTAAAAACACCAATACTGTTGTCTCTCAGTCAGGTCCCACAGAACAGAGTAAACTATGAGCTGTCCCCGGCTCACCCGGTCAATGGTGCCGTCATGAGGGAGGTCCACTGTAGCCCTCGCTCTCTCCCTGGGGATCCTGGACAGATCAAGAGAACCATCAGCCTCCCTGAAGAGTGCAGTAAGTTCCAACCAGCAGGTTCACTCTCCCAACACAGAGGTTAGGGGATTTAAAGCCTATACTAAAATCTAGAGACAAAGAATCCCCAAAATGTTATTTTATTTTTGTTTAGTTCCCAAAGACTTCAGTCATGAATATGTTAACTTGAATAGTTAGCTGGTTTACAAATATCAGAGACTAATGTTGGTCCCAGAGTAAATAAGACATTAATTATTTTATTAAAATTTCAAAAACTTCAAACTTAAAAAACTTCAAACTTAAAAAAACGTATTTGAAATCTAAACTATTGCTTTCACATCACACTGGACCAGACTTTGGTCCAGACCGAGATCACCACTTATTTCTGGACTAAAGAGCTTGTCTGGGGGAGTCTTTTCACCTGAGGATTTGGTCTGACCCAAAAAAGAAAGTCCTTAACACAAACAACCCAGCAAGCTCACAACCAGAACAGAACACAATGAAACGTTATTTTCTTCCAGAGACTGTTTTCATCACGTACTCCATTGACACGGCCAAAGACATGATTCCTTTCACCAAGTTCCTCCTTGCCAACGGATTTCAACCAGCGGTCAGTAGAATGCCTTCTGAGATGATCCACATCCATGAAGATAACTCTTACACACTGAGTTAACAGACTAAGCACTAACATACAACTATTTTGCCTCTGTCCCTCAGATCGATATCTTTGACAGCCCAATCAGAAGCATGGACACCACCAAATGGATGGACCGCTTCTTGAATGATGTGAGTGTAGGTTTGGACTGCACTCAACAGGTGTTTTTGTTTTTAGAATAAAAGAACAGCCCAATAACAGCCCAGTCCAATTACCGAAAAGAAAGCCCATAGCGAAGACTCTTCTAGCTGTAGTTATATCTGCTAACAACAACACAATGAACATGGACTGACAATGTGATGTCATTTCACAGAAATCCATGTTGATCATTGTGGTCATCAGCCCTCAGTATAAGGAGGTCGTGGAAGGGCTCGGGCCTGACGAGCACTGTCTGCACACCAAGTACATACACAAACAGGTGGGTGTGAGCCTCTGAACAGGTTTTGACATTCTGACTTTAGGGTCTGTAAATAAGAGAAAACCATGTCTCACCAATACAGTTGTGAGTTGTGTGTGTTTTTTAATGAGCTCAGATGCAGTGTTTGTACTCAATTTCAGAAGGTTTAGGACTACATATGTGTATTTTTAATGCATGTCATTTATTACAAAACATTTATTATAAAAACAAGTATGCGATTTATAAAAAATAAAATAAGTTTTGCAAATAAAACTAGGTATGTGAATCTCTGAGTCTGGTGATCAGATTCACAGGGATCAGAAGTAAGGTTTAATTAGACCCGTCATGATAATTACTCTGGACTTATCATTCATTAAATGAAAGCTGGAACAATATTTTATTGGTACAGATTCTTTACATTTGTGGAGAATGTACTTGAGCTGTAGAGCGTCAAATAAGTTCAATCACTCAATATAGACTTTAACTGAGCACTTGTGGGTTCTACTGGGCTATTTATTTATTGCAGCTCATGTTTTCTTTAAGGTTATTGTGTCAGTGGTATGAAGTAGATTCAGCATTGTCGTTTATTGTGATATTTTCTGTAACAATATCGTGCCGCAAAATTTGTTTGTTCAATTTCAATGAGATTATAAATGTATAGGAATTTTCCAATTAGTATTAATAATTTGATGTGAGCTAAACACATGTAACAAAATATAATTTCTGCTGTATTTTGAGCAATTCGTTTTGATTCAAGAGTAAGAATTTCAGTTACTATTTGAATCCTTACAGAGGTAATTTATTCAAAGTGTGGTTATGTGGAACCAAATACTAGCAGTCTCTGGCCAATAGCGCCATCTGCAGTTGTGGTTATGTAGTATGAGCCGTGTATGCTTAGGTGTGTGTGGTCTAAGGGCGCTGGTATGTTACCTTTTTATTACACGTTGTTTTCTCTAAGTGTTACACTGTTGTTGCCTTTGTGTAATTTGAAGTTGACATTATGATGCTTCATTATAGATCCAAAATGAGTTCATCCAGCAGGGCTGTATGAACTTTCGGCTTGTGCCAGTGCTGTTCCCTGGAGCCTCCATGGTACGTTGGCCGTACATTGACAGAACTTCTCCTGATGTCATGAGTCGGAGACTCAGACCTGTGATTCCTGTGTTGCAGAGACATGTCCCCAGTTGGCTCCAGAGCACCAAGCTATACCGCTGGCCCCAAGACAGCTCAGACCTGCTGCTGCGACTCTTCAGGATGGAGCGCTACATTGTTCCATCGCCTGGAAATGGACTTACCCTGTCTGTTCGCCCGCTCTGATCGTACTTATTTTGATCATCGACTGCTTGACATTGATTTCAAATAACAGGCTGTATATCTTTTTAGAGCTTTATGATATCAGCATTCTGAGACCTGATGGTGTGAGGCAGTTTCGTACATCTGCATTAGATGTGTTGGGAAGGTGTGGGCAAGGGTGGAATACTGTCGTGGATTTGATTAAAATAGAAATAAGCCAAGTCTCTTTTTCCTACTTGAAAGAATGAGGATCAAAAGACATCTCTACTCTGAAAGCAACTACAATGGACACATGGAGCTTTGTGTGGATTCCCTAACTTAATTCTTTCCCTTGCTTTAATGGTTTGCCATCTGATGTCTAAATAAATATGAGATGGGCAATGCCATGATCTGAGCAGAAATGTATGAAGGAAACCTGTTTCAGAAGTGACCTCTTTGATATGTGTTGTGTTATTTTTGGGTAATGTTAACACAGCCTAGATTTGTATCTCTGTGGGTTTGTAATTAAGACCCAACGTCTTTATTTTCAGGTAAGGGCTTACATTATAATAACAAATTACAATTTTGCTTCGATAATCATCCTTTGTACTTACTTTGCTGTTGAAAGAATACAATTTCCCACCGTGGTAGTGACAGTTTTTCCATGTCTTTTATGTCTCCTGAACCTTCGCTCATGGCCATACATCACTTGTCACCATTCACTCTTATTAGTTCTTTATTTGTCCAGCGTAAGCTAATCATTAAAACAGACGCTTACAACTGTTGCAACTGTTAGACAATAACTTTTTATGGAAACCAGTGGTCACAACTGGTTAGATTTCAGTTGTGTGAAATGTTGATATCTGAATTTACTTTTTATTTTGTTTGTTACACTGACTTTATCTGCCTTGTAAACTGCTTAGCTCAACTCCAGTACATTATGGCTTTTCTGACACTGCAGGTGAATAGGAAAAAATTGAAATTTAAAGATATCAATTTCAAACTTCCCCTGTAGTTTACTCACATAAATGTAAGAAAAAATATATTACAAGTTTTTCACCATGTAATGTTTTCATATTGAAATAAGGTATTTAATGTGTAAAAAACAAAACTTTACCGAGGGGATTTTGGATTTCTTATTTAGTTTTCAGTTAATTAGATTTGCCTGAAAATTGTCCTAAAAATTCAATTCAAATTTTTTACTTAAAACTTCAATAAATTGGTTTTAGAATTAGCTATAAAAAATCCTTCTGAACATTTCAACAAAAATCTTGTTGAGTCCAAGACTGTACAGTTTGGTGTGTGTGGGGTCTACTACTTTAAGTGATGTCCCTAGGGGAGAAAAAGGCATTTTAAGAAAACGGCCTCTGATGTCCCAGAGAAATCTATGGATAAAGTGGATTCAATGGAAGAATGAAAAATTTTAGAGGAGATTGGACAAGTTTGTTTCCACACGAATTGCGATATGTTGAGAGAGCAAACTGACCCAAAAAAAAAATTTTTGCCTGTAGTGTAGTGTCTCCCCTTAAATGTTATGATTTTATCCCAGTAATCTTCTTGGTTTATTCTGAAAGTGACCAGAGGAAGTAGCTCGGTGTGCCTTCAGCTTGACGGAGCATTTCCGTGCAGGTTTAGCATGTAGCAGAGTGAGCTAGCCTGTTTGTGATTATGGAAGCCTGATCCTCCTGGAGAAGTGGGGCTGTTTCTGCGCTGAGCTCCCACCCAAAAAAGCGGATTTCGCCCAGATCGCTGAACACCGGAAGTGTGCAGAACATGTCGGTGTCCAAACAGTACCGACGCCTTCATGCCACCGGGTAACGGATGAAACCAGCGGCGGCACGGGACCAGCTGCACCTCCTCTGACTGACTGGACCTCGGGTTGTTTCTCTGGGACAGGCACCGACCCCAATCAAAACCATGTTCGCTGTTCGCATTGTCACGGCGGACTATTACCTCGCCAGTCCCGTGAAAGACCTGGACGTGTGCTACTCGGGATTCCGGGAGAGCGACGTGAAGCGGGTGCCCGTGGTGCGGATCTTCGGAGCCACCCCCGCAGGTTAGCAGCCGCGGCGCAATGTTTGTGTGTCTGTCTGTCTGAACTTGCAGGCGACGGTGGGCCACGTGAGCATGCCACAGGAGGCAAACACGGCAGCAAACGTGACCGCGCGTGATTCTGAAAATGAGATGTTGTCAATAAGGGACGGCGTGTTGGAGTGGAGTTGTTTTCAGGCGCTGACACGGTGGGCTTGGCTGTGTTTGGCGCTGGTGGGGCCGTGGTGGTGGTGGTCTGCTGGGCCCCCTCCTCGATGGCTGTGCTTTGTTTTCGCTCCCCTCCATCACGACGCTTCTGACAGAGCTCGGTATTCACCCACTGAACACGTTTACATGACCAATAAATAATAAAATAACTTCAATAATCAGATAACAATAATAATTAGATCTGATTTTTCGTGCACAAGAGAAATTTGATCATCAAATCAGTGACTGTTTTGAGTATTTTTTGCATTTGGAAAACAAAGTACAATGGATTGTAACATACCTTTTTTAATCTTTTAACGTTTTCTGTTTCGTATTTGTGTTTGCCACACCTTTTTGCATACTTGTCCCTGTAACTGTTTACATACCACTTCAATAATCTGATAACTCCATAAATATGATGATAATCATATTTTTGGTGTGCATGTAAACATAGCCACTGTTGACGATCTCAGCACACAGGTTCATGTAGGCTTTATGAACTGCCACCTGTGGCTGCAAGCATGCTCAATTAGGTCATGAACAGAATATTGTCTTACTTGACGTCTGCCAGCATTGTTTATTGTCCAACTCACAGTCTGAAATATACAATGACACAAATTAGTGACGATAATCAAACACACAGCAAAAATCAGATCTAATTATTTTATTTTTTTATATTTTTCACTGGTCATCTGTAAATATATAGAAATACTAAAGCATTTGCTGGAGCAGATACATTTTGGTCCATGTTTTGGTTGTGTGCTTTGAAGTGTGTGCATGACCAATGGAGCTGTATGCATGGGGGGTTATGCTACTGCTCAGGGGCCCCAGGTTTAGCGCTGTGGCGAAGCCTTAATGCCATCAGAAGGAATTCCTCCTGGATCCATTAGGGATTAGTGTGAGTCTCTCATTGGCCCCACCATTAGTGTTTTAGAGATTATATATAATTGCAGCGCTGCTTGATGGCTGAGGGGTTAGCATTTATACCAGTACATAATTGCTAATGTGAACAGCAGTTTAAGTGGGATCTTTTACTGGGTGTGATGTTTTCAAAGATATAAAACCTATTAATTGTCCATTTTAAATCTGTAACATCAGGTGTTTATTTTCCAGTTCTGGTATTGCCAGGTTTTACTGTATTTTTCTGCTTTGTTCTGACATTGTCTATGGGTCATTCCAAGCTGACGCAATTGCAGTAGGAACAAAGGATTGCTCAACTTCAAAGAGATTAATTTGGTCTTTGAAAAATATTTTAAATAAAGTTTTCTTTTAAACAGACCAGGGCAATGTTTGTGGCAAATGTTTGAATGCCTTGTGCTTCCTTCCTCAGAAGGGTCACATGATGTTACAGTCCCATTACGAACCACTGCAGGAGAAAGACACTATGGACTAGGAAAATGCTGAAATAATTGGGATGGAACAATATATACAAACGTTGGATGGAGGAGACAATTGACAGTAAATGGGGACAAGGGGGCCTGTCAGGTTTCATGCACCTGGGATGCTTTCCTGGGATATCAAACTACAGACGGCGCTGTTCCCCTACCAGTGCAGGTAGGAGAATGGCGCTGGCAAATTGTGGGGATTGACAAACACCAGATTTGATAACACTTTAAACTAAGGTTCCTTAGTAAACTATTTATAAAGCATTAATAAGCACTAATTATTTGTTTATGTACTTATAAGGCATCTGCTAGCATTTGTAGAGAATTCCAATGCTAACTGGTGTGCGTTTTTGCACTGGTAGTTCCTGCAGAAATTAATCACATTTTAGCTTCAACTAAAACTGAGAGAACGTGGTGTTCTAGACTCCACGTCAGTGTGTTAAAACATTTATATTATATTAAAATACATTATGTTATATTATATTATATTATATTAATAACAGCAACAATACTACATGGGTTATAGAATTTCCTCATGAGGATCAATAAAATAGCTGTACCATAACTTCATAAAGTAAAATCAAGCCAATGCTGTGTTACACAGGTCAGAAGACTTGCCTCCACCTTCATGGCATCTTTCCTTACATCTATGTTCCATACGATGGCCTTGAGCAGCAGTCGGAGCACTATCTGCGGCAGTTGGCCTTCAGCATCGACAGAGCCCTGAATGTGACCATGGGAAACCCTGGCTCCAGCGTGCAGCACGTCTTCAAAGTGGTGCTGGTCTCTGGCATGTATGTTCTTTTGTTGTGTTCTCCAACTGTCCAAAAGCATTCTCGGCTCACCACTATTCTATCAAAAAATTTTTACTATTGTATTCATCCAAAATCAAACATGCAAAGTTATGCTTTAGTGTGTCTTTCACAGTATTTGGTACATGTTTACCTTGTTTACCACTAGTAATTTTGTTTATTTTAGGCCTTTTTATGGATACCATGCCAAGGAGAAGTACTTTCTGAAAATATATCTCTACAATCCTCAGATGGTCAAACGGTGAGTCTGATGCTACTAATGATGCTAACTAACGCCACTGCCAACTTCTGGGAATTTCATGACAGCTAAAAAAGAACTGTATCAAGACATCGGATATCTTACTAACTAAATGAAAATAACAAGTGAAAAAAGGGCAAAACAAATGTTCTGATCTGTGTTGTTGCAGAGTATGTGAGCTGCTGCAGAGTGGAGCTGTCATGAATAAGATGTATCAACCACACGAGGGCCACATTCCCTACCTGCTGCAGCTCTTCATCGACTACAACTTGTATGGCATGAACCTGATTAACCTGGGGGCTGTCAAGTTTCGCATCAGCAAAGGTCAATATTCATCTTGTTATCAGGGTATCAGGGTAACCATAAAACCACTAAATACTGACCAACACTCCGGTATAACGGAATCTGGTGATTCTCAAACCTATTGGGTGAAAAATAAAGATGTGGAATTAGTAGAGGTGACTTATCACATTTTCTTTTATTGTTGGAAACATTCAAAAGCTGAGTTTGCACTCTCTCTTGCCTGCCTTGGGTTTTCACTACAGATGCAGCACCGTTGCGTGAACACAACAGCAGCTCCGGGTCCAGTATAAGCCCCTGGAAGAGCCCCTGCACCTCCAGAGTGAATGAGAGCGTGCTGGGCCGCTGGGATGAGGGCTCCCTGCCCTGGTAAGTACAAACAGGTTACAAACCATGTCACTGTTGAGGTGCCACTCATATGTGCTGGTTGCTGTTGGCAGTTCCTTGGTCCTGCTAGACCTGGAGAAGCAGAGCACCTGTGAGCTGGAGGTAGATGCCGTGGCTGTGGATGTCCTGAATCGCCTTGAGATTGAGAGTATGTTGTGTCGGATTAATTATTTGATAAAACCAGACAGTAAGGGGTCAATTTGGTGAATAAAACAATCTCATACCATACAATTCTTTCTTTTCACAAAAATAGTCTATTTTACTGACAATGCACTTGAACAAAATGACCTGTTATTTGTGGTGTTTGTGTTCAGATCAGATTGGCAGAAACCCTGGGCTTCAGGCCATCTGGGAAGATGAGAGGCAGCGGCGGCGAGAGCAGAACCAGCCCTCACAGATGGAACCTTCTCACTCCCAAGGTCACACAGATCTCTGTTTAAACTTTATCGATGGCTTCTTAACATTAGCTTAGAACAGGGTAAATGCAGGATCTTAAAAAGTCTAAAAGTCTATTCATAAATTTAGGTCCAATTTAAGGCCATTAGAAAGTATTATAAAGATGATATTGTAAGTCTTAAATTATTTCCGAATAAAGTTTCAAATTTTACAATAACCTAAACATATTATGACACATAAAATGTGATGGGATTATATTGAGATGGGAACCCGGATAGCAAATGATGTTAATTCAACAGTAATTTATGGTCAAATTGGTTATTTTTTGTTGAGATTGACACATCTATGTTAATTCCATGTTTAATCACAGCTGAAATATTAATAGTTGGAAAAATGTTGTTAAATCAACATTGTGTTATCTTTTAGGGTTAAAAGGCCAGCATTAATTCATAATTTTTTAAATATACATGGACATGATGATCCTGCAGGTACAACATGCTGGAATGGAATGGATAGATTTTTGTCAACATTATTCTGCTGTTTTGTTTTTGATGAGGTGTGTGCAAATAGTGACCCAGTGACCAAACATGCCCCATTTTATGTTTGCTCTCAAGCATCGTGGTGAATTGGCTATGTAATTTTATAATTGGACTTTACAATCAGGCAGGACATAAAGCAGAAGTAGCGCTCAAAAAAGTTATTTTGTTTACAAAAAGAAGCAAAAAATAAACAAGGACAAAAAAAAAAAATCCTTAGGACTTAAACAGAAAAACAACACAAGCAAACAAAAAAGAAGTTAACTTGTGCAGCCTCACTGCAAACTGGCTTTCTACACTCCTCATACAGGAGTTTAAATTTGGAGCCCACACCACCTGGAAGGCACCAACAACCACCAGGGTGGGGAGGAAACCATAGGGGGTCCAACACTCAAAATAATCAACAAAATGACTTTAAACAGCCATTAAACAAACAAATGGAAAAAGCAAACTATTTACAGTAATATAGTTGACAATTGCATTACACCTATAAATCAAGTCATTGTGTCATTTGTCCAGGAATGTTCCATCATAGAAAAGGTTTCAAAGGTTGTCATCTGGATGCTCTTTTGAAAATCAAGACGTTTTGACTTTCAATCTAATTGAAAATTACCTTCGAAACATTTTCAACGAACTATAAATCAAGTAACCAACCCAATTTATCAACCCCCCCTCTAACTTAATCACGGTGCTGCAGCCCAGCCCCACAGGTGTCATCAATGGTCACCCAAGCTGACGACACAAAAACAAGGTTACCAAACACAGGAAAAATGAACTGGGCAAAATGATTACTAACAAACGAAGGTCTGCAAGTATAAGAAAATGTAATAAACAGGGGAAAACAAAGTGAAATGATTGTGCTGGTATAGGCATTTTGTGCTGGTCTGTGGCCATACTTGCTCATCAATGTCCAGTCCCACTGGTCAGGGCCTGTTTAGTACTTGGATTGGAGACTGTTGGAACATCGGGTGCCACAGTGGGGCGCTGGAGGAGGAAATGTCGTTGTGCCCTTAGGCCTAGTATGAATGTTGTGCATGCATGACTGATTGGTGGTGTTCGGAGGGGCTGAAGGCTCAGATTGGCAGCCACGTTTCCGTCAGTCTGCCCCAGGGTAGTTGTGGTTACAATAGTAGCTTACCACTATTGAGTGGAGTAAATGAATGATGCATCTTTGAGTGTCCGGAAAAGCGCTGCATAAGTATGATGCATTAATAATGATAATAATAATAAGAGGACGTGACTCTCTGCTGCAGCAGCTTGACTCTCATGCTTTGGATCCTGCACGAAGCCTCGTCTTCCAAAATGCGGAAAGGCAAATTTGCCTATTCTTGGCTAGAGATTGACAAATTCATATTCTGGTCTAATACGAATTATTATAAATATATTAGTATCATACACACATATCACACATACACACATACCGTATTCATGCACATATACAGTCCTGATCAAAAGTTAAAGACCAGTTGAATAAATGGCAAATGTCACATTTTGCAAGGTTCCAAGTAGAGCTTTCACTATGCAAAAGAAATGGGAGTGAAACAAAAAGAACATGTTATTGAAAACAACAATTCAACTGAAACACACACACACACACACACACACACACACACACACACACACACACACACACACGATGGACATAGAAAACAATCCTCCTTTTTTGTAGCAGTATTCAATTGTTGAAGTTTTTTAAACATCTATGCACATGAATAATAAATAATCCATCTAGTGAAAGTAACTTGGCTTGTGTGAAATGTTTTGCAGACCGGGGTATGGTGATGTCGACAGACTGTGAGAGGATTTTCCTCCAGAGACTGAGGGAGATTTTGAAGGAGAATGACTTTGATATGTAAGTGTATTATGCATTCCATGAATAAAGGGAGTTTTCGCTCACTTCTTTCTGGTAATATTCACCTTATTCCACCTTCCCAGTTTTACTTCTGACTGCTAAATTGACTAAATTGGCAAAAATTGTGTACATTACGAAGTAAAATGTTCATATGCACTTGCAAGTCAACAATGCACCATTTCTCTGGGCGGGTTGAAAACCTCTTTGTAGTCTGTGTAGAACTCAATTGCTATATGCAGCTCTATGTAAAATAATACAAGCAGGAGGTGGACAATTAATGGCCGTGTCTGTGGCAATGTCTGGAATAAGCTTATGCCTGTGGTTTAGCACATTTTCAGGGCCAAATGTAGTCATTTCCAAAGCTACTGTGAAAGTAAGAGATAAAAACTGAATGTCATTTATTTCTGTAATACATATGTAAAAGTGTGTGCTAAATGTTTGGAATGCTGTTGTCTGATTCCTGTACAGAACACAACAGTCGGAGTCAGAGCAGGAAGATTTTGAGCTCACCATCCATTCAGAGACTCTAGAGTTGCCTCCGTGTACACCTGCAAATGTGCTGGAGGTACATCAGGATCTCCAACCAGGTATGCCACTATGCTGTACCATCAGCATTGATCTTCTCAGCTCTGACCTGCTCAAACGTCTCTCTAGATTCGAACAGGGGCCATTCTCTTTTTCCAGAGGAGGCTGTTGTGGATGAAGAAGCCATCCTGAATCTCCTTGAAAACAGTCAGGAGTTTCTCCATTTCACCCAGACCTCAAACCACTCAGTCCAGAACGCTGAAGGTAGGTTATTCTATGTCAAGAAACTTGCAAACGTTGGAAGCAAATATTTACTAACAAGAAGACTGTCTTACTCTGAAACGGCACTAAATTCACAAGACCTACGTTTTATATTTGAGTTATTTTACAGTACGTGGCTATGTGCATTGTTACTAAGTTATGTTTGGTGTAGTTTTTAAGCCAATAAACTAAATCTATGGGATTTTCACAGACTGCAGCCAGGATCACAGCATAATCAACTTGTTGGCTGGCATGGAGAATGACAGTTTCTGCAGGAGTCAGCTATGCTCCCCGCCAAAACCTTTTTCGGGTATCAAGAGTTACCAGGGCAACAGTGATGAAGAGGAGGTGGAGCCAGATGTGGACAAGGAGGATGCAGAGCTTAGTGTTGTCATGTCACAGCCATGGGACTGTCAGTCATCTGATTTGTCACCTCATCCAAGGTACTGTTGCATTTGTCTTGACTAAAAGCTAGTGATGGGTAGATGAGGCCTGAAGGTGTGGAACACATGTCCCCTCCTGTGTTGGCACGGTTTTGGCTCTGTGTTGGTTGCCTGGCCAGCCAAGACCACATGCTTTTACAATACTTAACAAAAATTTTGTGGTCTACCCATTTCCAATGGGTGGAATTGACAGGCAGATTAACCAACCAGAGGTTGATGGTTCCATTGGTAACAAACAAAGGCGCAGTGATATAAGCATGCACAGCTCACTCTGAACGAACAGCTTCAGTGCTTTTGATAAACATGACATGGTAAATATGTTTGTCACATGACTTTTCTTAAAGTGACACACACACTGACACAGGTTGACACAGGTGTCACTCTCTAAGCTCCATACATGTGTCAACACCTCGGCTTGTTTAGCCTATCACTACTAAAAGCCCTATGCTGGTGCTTGAAGCCTAGTGTCTTTGGTTCTTGCCTTGCAGTATTTCCACTGAAGAGCCCCAAGAGGCATCAGACGAAGAAATGGAGTGGGGTAGGAGCAGTTCGGAGCTGGCTGACCTGTTCATTCCTCAAGTGGATGGAACCGCGGACGAGAACACCGGTAAGCTTCTCATAAGGAAGTAAATCTGTCTTAATCCAAACAATATTGATCTAGAGAGCGTGTATTGTAAATATCTACTAATCTTCACATTTGCGGGGACACCAGGTGCCACAGGGGGCGCTGTAGAATGAAATGTTGTTGTGTCCTTTGACAAGACACTTCACCCACATTGCCGTGTGGGTGTGGGTGTGGGTGTGGGTGTGGGAGTGTGGCTGTGTAGGTAGGTGGGAGTGTGGGTGTGGGTGGGTGTGGCTGCGGTCAGAGGGGGCCAATGGTGTACCTTGATTCTGTCAGTTTGCCCCAGGGCAACTGTGGCTACATAAGTGGCTTACTGTGTGTGTGTGTGTGTGAGTGAAAGAATAATGACAGTGTGGCATTTTATTCAACAAGTCTGTATTACAAGTGCATTACAAGGCATTATTTTTATTTTTTTTAATTATTTGTAAAGAGCTCTATTTTTGAAATATCTAATCTATGAATCTCAAATATTTTAAGAATAATTAAAGGTGCAGTATGTAAGGTTTGTGTTGGAGGGTCCACCGCCTTCTTCTCATTGAGATGTTATTGCCTTTTGTCATCTGTTTTGTCTGCAGATTCATCTCTGACAGACAGTAGCTCTAGAAGCCAGTCATCACTCAGAGAAAGGATGCACAGTAAAAGGAATACATTTCTTTTGGACTGCAAACACCCGCAGCTGCAGGACACCGAGCCTGCTCCAAGCGAGCACTTTGAACTAACGGGCAGCACACACACCAGCGGTGATCTTCCAGGAGGATCTAGGGTTAACAAAGATGTTCCCTACATCCCACCAGTCAAACACCCTATCCCATCTAAGTCAGCTAGAGCAGCTGGAGCCTCCCCCAACAGTCTTAGTCAAGAGGGCAATGGAACGCTCTTCAAAAACGCCTCTGTAAGTTTGAACAAGACTGATCTTGAGTCTTTACAATTTGGCCCTGGAAAAGCTTCTAAAAGTAGTAATGCATATGACAGTCGTGTAGAGACAAATTGTTTGCCTTTGCTTCAAAACCAAAGGACATTATTTTGTTATTCTGAGCTGAGAAACTGTTCATCTAAAGGAGATCTTGAGATTAGTCAGAAGGAGAGCAACATGAAGGTTATGGTCCATTCTACTATGATGGAGAACATGGGACACCACAGTGAGGAGGGCCATGTGGGCGAGCTGAAAATCTGTTATGAAGACTATCGGGAGAACAAGACTGAAAAGACAATTGTGGCGCAACAAGAAGCTCATTATAAGTTTTTCCCGAGTGTCATCCTCTCCAACTGTCTTAGTAGGAAGAAATCTGGAGGCAAAAAGGTGTTTGATCCTTGTAGCAAGCTCGAAGACACTCAGCCCCGAAGGTCGCGATTAAAGTTGAACAAAAAAAATGTAACAACAGACCCAGTAGATTGTCCACTTTTGAACATTAATGTTATCACGGAACTGGGCACAGTAACAGCAGCTTCCCTTGATTCAAACACATTATATACACAGGATTCTCAAACAGCGGTTACAGACGGGAGTAAACATTGTCCAACAACAGACACAGAAGAGACAGAAGAATCTAATGAGAACATTGAACAGATAGAACCCCACCCTCCAAATTCCCCCACCTGCTCTGAAGACCCTAATGTCCCAGCAGAAGTTGGCTCTGTAGCAACTAATGCGAGTCCTGGAAGCAAATATGCTTTAAGAGCTAAACGTAA
This sequence comes from Rhinogobius similis, assembly GCA_019453435.1. Classification (NCBI taxonomy): domain Eukaryota; kingdom Metazoa; phylum Chordata; class Actinopteri; order Gobiiformes; family Gobiidae; genus Rhinogobius; species Rhinogobius similis. The sequence goes on along the minus strand of CM033620.1, from coordinate 28,172,783 downwards.
AATGAGCCGTGAAATTGAGGATGGGGAACCTTCAGGTGTAGGCCAGTGCAAAAACCTTACTTTTGGCTTAGAATGTCCCAAAGACAATTGCACTTTACCACTGGACAACAAAAGCAAAAAGCGCTGCAGGAAAGAGCCGCCAGTCATCATAAAGTACATCATCATAAACCGGTTCAAAGGAGAGAAGAATATGCTAGTCAAGATGTCAAAAATCCAAGCTGAGGAGCAGAGAGTCCTGTTAACACAGGACAAGTTAGAACTATACAACAAACTGGCCCCTCTCAAAGACTTTTGGCCCAAAGTCCCAGAATCTCCAGCTGTGAGGTTTCCAATTGTTGAGTCAAAATCCAAAAAACACATTAGACGAAAGACCAAACCTGTCAAAAAAGTAGTCAAAAACTTGAACAAACCACCACTGAAAATGGCTGAAAGGGGCTGTCAGAGAGGACTATTTCTCCCATCACTGCCCCCTCCTCGACCCTGCTACTGTGAGCTGGCCCAGGACCATGACTCCCACTATTCTGATGTCATGGTGGAACTGGGCTATCTCTCAGATGCATCTCTGAGCCCTAGAGACTCTACGCCTCCAAGATGTTGGTCACCTAGTGACCCACTGATGTTAGAAAGCCCCATTCCTGAGCATCTGATAAATCCCTTAAGTGACCCGTGTCTTAGTTCAGCTTCTGTGTACTCCACCAAAACCTTACCAAGGAAGTGTTCAGCTCATAAGCCCACAAAAGCAAGTAGATGTCTAGGTAAATCTTCTTATTGTGAGACCAAAAATGTAACAAAAAGAAAAAAGGAATTGAAAAGGATTGAAAACGTAGCAAAGGCCATAAGTAGACCTAAGACTTGCAGAAAAAAGAAAACAGAAGTGCCTAAAGACCAAAGTGAATTTTCAAACAGCTCCCAGCCTCTTTCACTTGAAGAAGACACAACGCTTTCTCCAAGCTTTTCACAGAAGGTACCTCCATTTTTGCAGTCAGTTGGCACAGACACCCGTGTTTTGATTGCAGCTTGTCCAGCACCCCAATCCATAGAACCAAAAATGGAAGACTCTGATGCCTCAATTACGGAAATGAACAATAGCCTTTCCCCACCTGATCAGATCAAACTTTCAGAATGCTCAACTTCTGTAGAGGCAGACCAGTCAAAAGGAAAAGGGACACTGTCTCTTCTGTCAGAAGGAGGTCAAAAAAGCCTTCCTGGCTTGGTTGTTCTCAAAAAACTGCTGCAAAAACGATCACAAGAACAGAACCTGTTACCGCATGACAAACATTGTACTGCATCAAATATGGCTAAGTCCAAAACGGCAAGCACTTCAAGTCTATCTAAATCTATACCAGTAAAATCTACTGCTACTAAATCTAGGAAAGGCAGAAAAAACAACAAACAAGCCGAGAGCCTCACGTTGTCAGAGCCACATCTGGACAGTTGTAAGTTCATAGAAGACAGTCTGTCCCCACATCTTCCACACAACAACTTTGATATAAACGCCATAGACCAAGCGGATCTCTGCTGCCCATACAGCAGCAGCCAGTTCGTCCTAACTGATAAGAACCTTCCCCTCAAGTTCCTGAGTGATGCTTCTCAGGATGGCCTCTTAGCCCAGGCTCCGGTCTCTGAGAAGAACACAAGGTGAGTTCTTGGTTTGGTTGGACCTTTGGTTGTATAGCTGACTACTGTTTCTGTTTAGCTTAATATAGCTTTAACTTGGAATTCAACACATTGTATTTGTGGTTTTCTTTGCATTAAACACAAGTCAAATTCTTGGTAAGAAGTTTGATCCAGTTAATTTAACGCACAGCCAGTATTCTCTAGTTGACGTGACTGAAAAGCAATGCTCTTTTCTTGACCAAACTGTCCTGAGCTGACACTACTACAGACGTACAGTTAACATATGTTTCCCCATGCCTGAGTAATATGTGAACACAATGTATTTCTTACACTTTTTGTTGTACAGTGAGGATAAAGTGCATTTCTTTGTGAAACAGGGTGTTAGGTGTTGGAGAAGAGCTTTACAAAGTTAGTGGTAGACCCGATGACTTTGACCAACCGGAACACACTGAGCTTGGGACTGGCGTTTCCTCAGACTCTGATCAAGTCAAAAGCAGAGAGTGGGACTTGTCATCAAGAGAGGCCCACAGCCATTTCCAGGGCTTTCACTGTGAGAAAAAGGAGCTTCTGTTCTCATCACTGGATCCATTACCCCTTACGTCTGTGTCCTTCGCCGACATCTCTCCCACCAGCGACCTCCTGGAGGGGATTGATGGCCTGACCTCCAGCACTCCCAGCAGCTCACCCCGCTCTGTCAGTTCTCTGTCCCAGGCCAGATCCAGCCCACGGGGGACCAACATTCTGAAGCCCCTCATGTCTCCACCCAGCAGAGAGGAACTCTGTGGAACACTTAAAGATTTGGAAATATCAGAGGCCACTTTTGAGGAGCCATTCTGCAGCGATCCCTCTGACGCTCCTGGAAAACCCATGTAAGTAGTACACAGAATTTACATACATCAACAGAACAATTTTAAACAGTGATAAATATAAGACACCTCTGTGAATGGCTGTTTCAGGGAAGTTGGGGGCCGTAAGCTGACGGTTTGCACCAGGCTGACATCAGAGCTCGCAGAGTTCACTGGAGAGTTGTCCATGGAGGGCTTGCATTTCTGGAAGACTGCTTTTTCAGCTATGAGCTTACCCTGTGCCACAGTGGGCCCTAAGGCGAGAAGACCAACTCAGTCCTCAGATGGCGAAAAACAGGTTATGCTGCTGCCCTGTAAAAGCCCTCCGAGCCGGCAGCGCGTGCAGCTCTGGCTTGAAGCACACAGACGGCGCAGACATTTGGAAAAAGAAAAAAGGGCTTTGGAAGAGCAGGAGGCTTCCCAGCTGTGTATCCAGCCCATTCCTGGGACACAGGATGGGAAACCGGATGGGAATCTGTACTCGTCAACTCCTATTTCTCTAAAGAATTTGGAATTTTCAGAAGTTGGTCTGGTGTCAGATGAAGAACACATGGAGGTTATTTCTCCTGACAGCCCTGATCTTCCTCCATGGCAGCAGCCAAATCAGAGCAGTCCCCTGAGCCAACAATCACCCCCGAGCTCAGGGCACCCATTAAGCAGGAACAGCTCTCCACGGCATGTCAGTGCCACTCCTAACAGCCAGGACACCCCCTTCGCCATGAAAACCCCACCCGTCTGCAGCACTCCCATCACTGAGGGTAAGACCACTCAGCACACACTGACTCGTTAACATTTAAGTCTCCTGAAATTATAGTAGGTGCAGTATTTCAGTAAGAATGACCTGACCAATATGAGCCGTTGCTTGTATCAAGGACGTGGAAGTGCAAGTTACAGATTAATCTGCCACTCTTTACATTGTTTCTAAGGGTGCTATTTATAGTAACTGAGCACATAAATGTGATGCTTATAAATGCCATACATGTGTACCTTTTGTATGCTGGTTGAAAACGTCGAAAAGTGAATAGCTAAGCAGCTTGACAACACCATCCCAGGATTGATTAGTCTTTAAGTGATGACTGCAGAGTAAAATTCCAATTGTTAAAATTATGAAATATCAACATGATGTTTGCCTTGGTCAATTGCTCTGTTTTGCGTCCTGTGTTTTGAAAGTTGTCAGTGTGCAAGGGCAGCAGGGTAGGAAGAGCCAAGCCAAACCTCTGCGGAGGCTCATTCTCAGCTCCCAGATCAAGGTGCGTCACTGTCTGTTGGCTCGCAGGCGCTACATTGAGCCGATAATTCAAATTCAGCTGTTGTGTATTTTTGCAGAACCAGTTTGCAGGACTGAATATACCAAAACAGGTGAACTCACAAATTGAAGGTCCAAGCATAGCAAATTCCTACGGCTTCAAAGTCAGCATGCAGAACCTGCAGGAGGCTAAAGCTCTACATGAGGTGAGTGGTTGGGATATAATGACATATTTAGAAGTGTAAATATGCATTCTTTCAGGCCCAACAATGCAGACTTTAATCCCCTTGTAGTAAAATCTTAATATAGAATTTAATATTGAGACTTTAATATAGAAGCTTTCTTGATTAGGCGAAAGTCAGGATTTTCTTGAGATAATTCTGGGACAATGATATAATAAATACGATAAAGTTACTAACATTAAATTAAATATTGAATTGTATTTTTCTGCGTGAACTACTATGGTTTTTTTTTTGACCGAACAATGTCAATAGAAACATATTGTATTGTGGCAAAAGCTTTGTTATGCCTATAGTTATGTGTATTCTGAAACTTTTCTGAGCACCTGCTTTACTATACTACATCTACATTATTTATGCTACAGTGACTTTTTTTGAGCTTTTAACCATGTTCTAACAATATTCCGTCATCAAAACATACCTGGAGTTGCATTCAGCTTCATTCACACTATTTTGAGGAATGCTGGGTAGAACTTCTCTCCGACCACCAAAAACACATCCTGCTGTGAACTCCTTTGATTGATGAGACGTCACTTATTTGAGAATCTTCGACTGTTTCAAATCCTTTATTGCCAGACTCGTTCTTGGCATTTCTACCATTTAGACACGAAAAAAGGATCCGCACAGCAGTTGGAGCTCCCAGTTTTTATTTCGCACCACATGTGACGTTTCGGGCCACCAGCCCTTCTTCAGACATGTCTTCAGACATGTCTGATAAGACCAAGAGTTAATTGCCCTCTGTTTGTCATGGGGACAGTCAATGGTCGTAAAAAGCATTATTTCTTTTTCTGAAGATAGAAAATCTTGATGTTTGTCTTGTCTTTATCTTTTTGGGAAAAAAAGACAAAGACTCATCGTTCCGGATTCTACAAAGCATACAATAATTGAATTTTAGAGTACTTTGTAAATGTATGACCCCAAGCCAACACCTCTTTGTTCTGTTAACTCAAAATAAGCCTCTGGTATGCATTTTATTCAGGTGCAGTACATTACACTGATGGGTATGGAGTTGCATGCACGGACGCGCCGGGACCTGGATCCTGATCCAGAATTTGACCCCATCTGTGCCTTGTTTTACTGCCTGAGCTCGGACGCCCCTCTGACCGGTGCCTCGGACACCCAGGTGACCGGGGCTATTGTGGTGGACACAGAACACCCAAGCCAGACACAAGGTGGTACAATAATCTTGCAGCGATTTGATAACAGTGACAAGAATACTAACATATCAGAGATGCATGTGTATCCAGGCCGTCGAGGAAGTGCGCCCCTCTTGGTACGCTCAGGGGTGTCTGGTCTGCAGCTCACCTACGTGCCCAATGAGCTGATGCTGTTTGAGGAGCTTGTTAACGTTGTCAGAAGGTGCCGTCTTTTTTGTCTTTTATAAAATGAAAACCCAATTTAAAAAATGGAGCTGGAACTGGGTGACCATGAACTATGCTCTCTGTGTGATGTGTTTGTGACAGATACGACCCAGACATGCTGCTGGGGTATGAAATTCAGATGCACTCCTGGGGCTACCTCTTACAGCGCTCGTCTGCACTGGGAGTAGACCTGTGTCAGCAGTTGTCTCGCGTCCCAGGTACTTCCAAGCTCCTTCAATGGTGGTGGGCCCAATGTATACATGATAACTTGTGGGCTCGGTTGGATTGTTTCTCTGTCTTTAGGTGACTGCAAAGACAACCGCTTTGCAGCAGAAAGAGATGAGTATGGTGCAGATACCATGACGGAAATCAACATTGTGGGCCGCGTCACGCTGAATCTGTGGAGGATTATGAAATATGAGGCAGGTATCCCTTGTGCACCAACTGCTCCCTAAAGCTGAGGTCCTTAACTTTAACTATATTGTAAAACCAGCATATTGTCTCTAAATCAGGTCACTCTAAACTGACTGCATCCAGTTTTAATCCATTTGATCAATCTCCAACACAGAAGAGTTAGCTGTGTAAGAGCTTTGCATTTTCTGATGTTGTACATGTGTTCAAAGAAGAAAAATCATTTGCCAAAGGTTTGTGAGATCTAGGAACGAGATAGAGTTGCGGATACAAATTGAAGCTACATCCCACGCCCCTTTCATGGTATCCCAGATTTAATGTACTGTGTCTCACAATTTTGAGATGGTTAATGAAAGTTAAGAGTATTATAGTACTATTATTAGCTATGTGTCTATATACACATATATATATATATATATATATATATATATATATATATATATATATATATATATATATATATATATATATATATAAAATATGTGTGTGTATGTATGTATATATATATATATATGTGTGTGTGTGTGTCTATCCCTCAGTTGTCCAGGTAGGTATCATAGCGAAATAAGTTTTAATTTGATCAATTGGACATACTTTTAAGAGCAAATACATTTCGCCACTCTTCGTCGCAGCTTCATCATTTGGCTAATAGCCATATGCTGTTTTGCAGGTGGCACTCAATAACTACACCTTTGAGAATGTGGCATTTCATGTACTGCACCAACGCTTCCCTCTGTACAGCCATCGCACACTGTCAGACTGGTTTGACCACAACACTGACCTCCACAGGTGTGGGTATGCAGTGATACAGTCCAGTTGATGTATGTGCCATTAACTGAAGTTCTTTGTATAATTATAGATGGAAAATGGTGGATCACTATGTCAGTCGAGTACGAGGCTCCATGCAGCTTCTCCAGCAGCAGGACATTATTGGCCGCACCAGCGAGCTGGCACGAGTCTTTGGTATTCAGTTCTACCATGTCCTTACCCGTGGCTCACAGGTCTCGATCATTCAAAAACACTATATGCAAGTCTGTGCTTTATCTAAGTTTTTCTACTCTGACTGGTTGGTGTTATGTGTGTCTTGGTGGGGTCACAGTATCGTGTGGAGTCCATGATGCTGCGTGTGGCCAAGCCCCTTAATTACATCCCTGTGACTCCAAGTGTGCAGCAGCGAGCCCAGCAGAGGGCGCCACAGTGCATTCCTTTGGTTATGGAGCCAGAGTCTCGCTTCTACAGTAACTCTGTGGTAGTGCTGGATTTCCAGTCCCTGTACCCATCCATTGTCATTGCCTACAACTATTGCTACTCCACCTGTTTAGGACACGTGGACAGTCTTGGAACGTAAGCGTTGCTTTTCATTTCAGCCTCTGTAACGGTGTAATAAATGAACTTTGTGCTTGTTTTCCTCACAGTTTACATTAATTGATGTGACAATCAATCAGTCAAATAACTTGTGTCCTTGGGCAAAACACTGAGTGAATGAGTCTGAGTTTGTATGAGGACAATAGGTGGAAATATGTAATTTTTCATGCATTGTCCCAATTAACCATTTAACAGGTCTGAAACTTGTGCATGACCCTTAAATAAAGTTTCTTTTTCAGGCCTGATGAGTTTAAGTTTGGCTGCACGTCCCTCAGAGTTCCCCCAGATCTCCTCCACCAGTTACGTCATGAGATCACTGTGTCACCCAATGGGATTGCTTTTGTCAAGGTAAGCGTTTTATAATTGTTTTGTTTGTTCCTTTTGTATAAATGCATTTTAACAGGGTACTCCTGAAAAGGAGTTGTATAAATAAATGATGATGAGTAAAAAAAATTAATTTGATAGTCTGTCTGATTTTCTGCCTGTTACTGAGCTTACTTTTCTTGCAGTCGTCAGTGCGTAAAGGCATCCTGCCCAGCATGCTAGAAGAGATCCTCAACACTCGTATCATGGTCAAACAATGTATGAAGACTTACAAGAACGACAAGGCCCTGCTGAAGTTGTTAGATGCACGGCAGCTTGGCCTCAAACTCATTGCCAATGTGACCTTTGGCTACACTGCAGCAAACTACTCTGGACGAATGCCTAGTGTGGAGGTAGGTCCATCCTCTTGTAGTCCCTATGTGCCTGAAGTCCACTGACGGTGTGTTTTTATAGGTTGGGGATAGCATTGTTCACAAAGCCAGAGAGACACTGGAAAGAGCCATCAAGATGGTGAATGAGACCAAGAAGTGGGGTGCAAGAGTGGTCTATGGAGATACGGACAGGTAACCCAGAGGCCAGCATCCTGATAATTGGACATTGAAGGGAAAAGACAGCACCTGCCATGGTGTAAATGTATTGATAATTATTATTATAGAACTGTCTTTGTTATTGGGTGCTAGATTCATTAAAATTTATTTTCACAAGCGCATGTAGTGGTTATCAAGGTTATTGGGGACTAGTTTTGTCTCCAAAGTGTTTTCGGTATGCCAGCATGTAGGCTTTTTAAATTGTTAATGTCTTTGATCTTGCAGCATGTTTGTATTGCTGAAGGGAGTCACAAAAGAGCAAGCATTTAGGATTGGAAATGAGATTGCAGAGGCTGTGACAGCTACCAACCCCAAACCAGTGAAACTGAAGTTTGAAAAGGTAAAAGTGTTACAGTGGACCCTTAGTGGAAAGTGTGATTGTACTGACTGATTGAGTCTGTGTGCAGGTGTATCTACCCTGTGTGCTTCAGACCAAAAAGCGTTACGTGGGATACATGTACGAAAGCCTGGACCAGACAAAGCCTGTCTTTGATGCCAAAGGCATAGAGACAGTGCGCCGAGATGGCTGTCCTGCTGTTTCCAAGGTATCCTGCATGTGTGTTCACTTCAGTGTGAAGAAACACAACATGGATTTCTTTCACAGACTGCACTGTCCTTGATCTGATGAGAAAATCTCTCTGATTCATGTTTTTGTAGATTCTAGAGCGGTCCATTAAGCTGCTATTCGACACACGGGACATCAGCCAGGTCAAGCAGTTTGTCCAGCGGCAGTGTGTCAAAGTGCTTGAAGGCCGAGCCAGTATCCAAGACTTAACCTTCGCCAAGGAGTACCGCGGGGCTGGGGCATACCGCCCGGGGGCATGTGTGCCTGCTCTGGAGCTCACCAGGTCTGTAATTTTACACTGTAAGTAATTAGGGAAGAATTCACTATTCTACACAAATGTGTATTAAGTGGTAAACTGCAGTGCAGCAACACAAGTAATTTGCCTCATTCCCCTGCGTCATTGCACTTTGCATGCTCAAAATTCACACATATTCGGGGTGAGCTATATACATTTTAAAATAAAAAGAATATATATATATATATATATATATATATATATATATATATATATATATATATATATATATAAGTATCCCAACGATATTCAGACAATATTATGTCAGAAATGTGTTGAAACATGTCTTTAAAAGTATTAGTTAAGGTATAGTTATCAGACAGATGTGAAATGTCTGTAAATCACAATATGCGGAAATGTCACCTTATATATTCACTTATTTGAGTGAGAACAACAGAACTTTAGCATTTTTTCCTATAAACGATATACTTACTCAATATTAAAATGTTGCATATCTTCACAACATTCACAATATCATCTAAATTTTTCTATATTGTTCACCCCTAACAAATATACAATATTGGAAGCTTTAAAATAAGCTTTTTTTTTTCTTTTCTTTTTTTAAATTGTGGTTCTGAGTGGTGCAATAAAAGTGCGAAATGTGTGCCTGGACCTATCTAGATTACTCTACTTTTTAACATAGGAAATTTATTTCATACAGTAAATACATTTATATTTCATTTAAAATGTTTGATGCTAATGCCGATACATATTACACAGGGGGCAGCTGAGCTTACAGTCACAGATTGCAGCACAATGAAGCATAGGTTCACACAGGTCACTGAAAAATGAATATACTTCAGGAGCTGAGCCTCATCATGGAAAATAGTACAACAATTTCCGCACTATGTGTGGCAGTGGTCACAGATAATTAAGGATGGAACAACAAAGATAACTATGTTGTGTTTTTCTTGTCTGTTCAAGTGGATTTGAAACTTGTTTGATGTTACACAGGAGAATGATGGCATATGACCGAAGGCGGGAGCCGAGAGTGGGAGAGCGCGTGCCTTATGTGATTGTATACGGCATGCCCGGCTTGCCACTGATCCAACTGGTTCGTCGGCCCATGGAGGTGCTTCAGGACCCCAGCCTGCGCCCCAATGCCACCTACTATATCACTAAACAGATTCTGCCTCCAGTCGCCCGCATCTTTCAGCTAATTGGAGTAGATGTGTTCAACTGGTACCAGGAGCTGCCGCGAGTGAGAAGCTCACACACACTAAAGACATTTTTCCACTGTCAAAGTGCTACACTCCACACCTCAACATGCCTATGCCCCCCACAACTTTTCTCAGGTTGTGTAGTTTTTTACTGTAGAAAAGGGGGACTGGGTCGAGGACCAAGCATAGGTGATAGATGCTTTATCAGGTTTAAATTAAAGCCAGCGGGGCATGATTGACAGGATTAGCCCATCAGGAATGCATGGTCTGTCTGTATGAAAACGGTTATACCTGTTAAGAGTAAAATGTAACACTGATGGTACTGCTGTTAATCATGGGTGATAGAAGTTTGATTTTGTTCTAATAATAGATTACCAATGAGCTTGTTCATTAATAATAATCAAACCTGATTACATGGCTCTGTTTGAGTTTGGCCTGAGAGTTTGGCCAGAAACATATAAAGACAGTTTCAGTTTGGATTCACCAGGCAAGTTTTATATGGGAGTTTCTAAGTAATTGTTAACTTTGCATGTTTCAGAGGGCTGTTCACTCACTCTTCTGGCAAATCAGTTGCCAGGTGGGAGATAGCTGTGCACCCCAAGTGAAAATACCTGAAAGATTTATAAATGTGCATGACTTGTGCGAACCAGCTTTTTCTTTTTTTTGTAAGTATCTGCCGATACCCAATATCAACAAATACCTCAGCAAAGACTGAAAATAGCATTTTTTTTCTTAAAACAAGGATGACAAAACGGAATGCAAATGTGTCGTGCAACTATTCTTTATCCTCAACTAATGACAGAACAGCTTTATGTGAACAAAACCTCAAATATCACAAGATGCTCTGGACCAACAAGGACCTGTAAATAGTCTTGATAAATCTATTAAAAGGCCTAGGATATCGACTGAACTGATACTTTGGAGCCAATACCTGATTCAACAAATCCATAATGGCACCAATATTTGATGCCAATATCAGTGCATCCCCTTACATGTTGTTCTGTGGTCTAGCCACTCTGGAAAAGGATCTTAAATGTGCACTATGTAACTTCAGAATTTGCTGCCGGTTTGTCTCCATGGAGATGTTATTACTGTTGTTTCATAGTATGCAATGTATGCTTTTCTATACCAATGAAGACCTCAGGCCAAGTTACAGAACAGGCTGGAGTGGTGATCCCACTCACAGTAAGAATGCATGTTTCTCAAGGTGTTTTTGAGCAACAAAAATGCCTATAATTGAATTTAATGCCACCCTGTGAAACATTCCAGGCAAAGCACCAGCCTCTCCAAGGAGACAAGCAGGACCCCCACTTGAAAAGTTTGACACACAACATACTCCAAAGCCCGTCTCAAACACAGTTTGTTCTGTTTAGGTCCAGAAGGCTTGGTGCTCCTCTGCAGGCAGCAGCTCTATAGAGTCTGGAAGGAAAGGCACCATCTCTCAGTACTTCACCACGCTGCACTGTCCCGTTTGTGACCAGCTCACACAGCTGGGCGTGTGCTCCAGCTGCAGAAGCCAGCCCCAACGTGTGGCAGTAACTCTTTGTTCAGATCTGAGGGACAGTGAGAGCCAACAGGACGGGCTGCTGCAGGTGAGTTCAGGGCCCAGTTATGTATTCTTTTGGTGTGAGTGTCTGAACTGACTCTAATTTTCTGTCCTTCAGATGTGCCGGAACTGCAGTGGCAGTGCAGAACGACAAGTGCCCTGCATCTCGCTGGACTGTCCCGTCCTCTACAAACTGTCCCGGGTCAACAGACTGTTGTCAAGGGCCCCGTACCTCAGACAGCTGCTGGACCAATTCTGATTGGCTTGCATCATTACAAACCATTTGAATGGTGCTTGGATCAAACTGTTGTTTTGACTGCTCAGAGTATTGTCTCTGTCTCTGTAAATATTGTTCATGTGAAAGTGAAAAGGACTTTTAAGCCTGGGACTGTTGCAATAATGCCTATGTCTGTCCTAAAACAACTATTTTCCTGTGCGTAAGTCATTCTGTAAAAGACATTTCTGCTGACAACCTCAATTTGAAGAGCAGTCAAAATGTACAAAGACTTGTGAAGGACCTGTTTGTAATGGGCACTTTGTGCAGAAAAGTAATAAATATGTCACATCACACATTCACACAACTAGAGCCTTGATTTTCAACCAGTGTGCCAGGGAACACTAGAGTCAGGTGTGCCTTGGAAAAAAAAGTCAAACTAATTCAGAGTTATATAATGTAATAAATTGTTATTTTGGAGTGCCCTGAGTATACTTCTGAACCAGAAAAGGCACAAAAACAACCACTACGGCAAAATTCAAAGGCCTTGACACTGAATCAGACTCTTTATTCATCATTTACATCTTTTTTCTAATTTGAGACATTTAATGGCTTAATGGATGTCCTTTCCAACAAAAAATAATTCTGTATAACCACTCCCTTGACTCATTTAAACTTCAGAATTAACTGAACTCACTCCATGAATGCGTTTTAACATAAGTCAATATTAATTTTTTTAGAAATCTTTTGTTGCAATTAAAAACACAATCCACACATCTTCAAGCAAGATAGACTTACCGCACTACTTTTGACAAGTCACTGACGAGAGTATAGTTTGAGTTTATTATCAGAGTGTATATCACATTTGTGTGATAACTTGAACCTCAACCAAGACTTTTAAATTCATGATGAATATCCAACATAATATATATATTTATCTTAAAATTCCCTTTTATCTGGAAGGGAAAACCCATTCAAATAGTATTTAAAGCAAAAGAGACACAAGAAATGTCACTTAAAATCATGATTAGAATTTAATCTCCCATAATTGTTAAACAACCTCACAATATATTTTTTAAAATAATCTTAAATAAATAATTATTTGGCAATGTTCAGCACTATTACTATACTGCGCCTATTCTACACAGGAATGCAGAAGAGGATAAAACAGGAGCCAGAGATTAAAATTTACAAGGAGAACATCAAGTCTGCTCTTTGGGTTCAGTTTCTTCTCCATTCTGTCCGTCCAAAGCTGACTCTTGTGTGAAGGCCTCTGTGTCATTCTCCATGGTCAGGCTAGTGAGAAGAGCGCAAAGAAGTGTCCATCTCGAAAACCTCAAAGTCTTCGGGCTCAGGCTGCAAAAGTGCCTGGCAAAACTCATTATCCCCATCAACATGGGCGCGAGATCCAGAGGCAACAGCCAGCCGGTACATGGCAGGGAAGAGTATGGAGCAGAAGATGGCACAGGCCAGAGCTTGGTACATCAGCAGTGGCTCACCGCTAACTCGTCCCATGAGGAAACCCAGAAGAACAGGTAACACCATCTCCCCCATTGCAGCACCAACCACCAGCACAGCTGCTGTGTGTCCAGTCACTGGCGTGTACTGTTCCACCCACGAGAGCCCACTAGGGAAAACTGCTGCCATAGAAGCACCGTACAGACAAGTGCCAGCCCACAGCACAGCCTGGTGGAGAGGGAACAGGCTGAGCAGCAGAGAGGAGATGCAGCAGCTCACCAGACTAACAGTGATGAGTGTTCCGGGAGACCAGCATGTCGCCAGCAGAATGGACAGCCCACGACATGCTGCAAAACTTCCCCAGAACAGAGTGTTGACTCCCGCTGCCTCCGCTTTCTCCATTCGCACAAAATCTTTGGAGAAGGTGAATATGAAGGATCCGTATGCAACCTCTGCCCCTACATAGGCGAAAAAGAAAAAAAACAGCAGGATCACAATGGCTGTGTGGTATTTGGCCACCTGGGGCTTTTCCGACACGGAGTGGGCTCTATCCCGTGATCCAGCAGCGTAGCAGTACATCCCGAAGAAGAGCAGTGCTGAGAGGAAAACAAACAGACCGATGACTATATAAGCCCACATGGAGCGCAGGTCAGTCCAGTCCTGAACATCCTGCACCAGATTGTGCTCTCGGCCTGTCACATTTTTTGCCTCTGAACTACAGTTGCGGGGAGCTCCAAACAGAAGCTGCGCAATGATGGGGGACACCAAGGCTCCGGCTGCAAAACTGAAGTGAAGCGCCTGCATGTGCGGTCCTGCCTGCTCTCCCCAGGTGCTCAGTGCCAGCACGTTTCCACCTGAAGACAAAAAAAAAAAACAAAAAAACAGTACTCTTACTGAAATAAACCTAAAAATTTCCCATCATGAATATTTCATGTATCATTTGTATAATTTGTTTACTGTTTATTATTTATTTGGTTGGGACAGTGCATGTTAATGAATCATATGTTGTTAATTGTGTTAATTACCTGCATTGCTCCAGACCAAACAATATTTTATTTTTACTTATGTATTTGACAGAGACATTGTAAAATAAATTTTTAAACTGTAGTCCCTGGGCAGAGCCAAAGTAGGTTTACAGTGCAATGGTAACTCTAAACTCATCCCACCTATCTCACCAAAAACAATCTATCACAGCATCTGACTGTGGTGTTCCTGAGTTCATCCTCTATCCAAGAGCCGCTTTTCCCACTGCACTCTACAGAGTTTAGCATCCATTGACTTGGTTCAGCTCATGTTTCACTGGTCACACATAACAACAACAACATGCCCTTTTTCCACTGGTGTGCCCCAAGAAGACTACCATTTCCACCAATCTCGCTCACTCTCTGTTGACAGGAAATTGACTAATTGTTCCCCTCCAGCTTTCTCAAACAGCTCTAAAACAAGCCCTCTTAATTGTTACCCTGTCCAAAACACACCAAATCTAATGTCCATTACCATCACAACTCCACAGTCCATCCCTCCTATCGGGTCAAGAGTCTGGGTGCCACCAGTCTTGTCAACTCCTGTATTGACAACTGCACCTTCCTCCTTTGCTTTCCCCAACAAATGCCACCAGAAGCAAAATAATTCATTTGATTCTTTTGTTGTTACTTATGTGTTTTTTACCCTGTCCAACAGTATATGTCTTACGGCGCTTTGAAAGGCACACATTCTCCATGGGGAACAGCAAAAAATAGTGAGCATCAAACAAAAATCTTTTTCCATTATTCCTAGACCTGATCATTTGACACATTAATGTAATCTCAAACACACTTTTTAGTGCAAGACAAAATGATATTTAAAAGGTCATATGACCCGGGTAGACTACCAATTTTACTGATACGTAGGGGGGGGATCTTTTTTTCCCTTAGGAGTAGTTTAATTTTGCTTCCTGGTTGGACCTGGGCAGCAGATGTAACATACGTAGAGGTCATTCCATAACTTCTTAATAATCCAAGTAACCATTGTGTAAACAAAGATCAATTTGTTTACAATTTGCACAATAGTCATTGTTTGACCAATAAAAATATGACACCTTCTTTTTCTTAAAGTCTATATGACAGGTTAGACTACACGTTTGACTAAAACATAGTGAATATGATTGTATTTAAGATTTTACTAAGCCGTTTGCTTATTTATCACCAGTTTGACAATTTTCATAATTTTTTATAATGTACTTCCTGGTTGAACATGGGCAGCAAATATGACATAGTTAGAGGTAATTCCACATCTGTTACCTAGCAGTCATTTTGAAAACAAGGGTCAAGATCCATATGTATTACACAATAGTTATGATGTGATAAAATAACAAAACCTGATAACAATAACTTTATTTTGTTGAATAACCATTTAAACTGTCAGAAAATGCGTCACTTGAGTGTTAACTCTCTGTTTATTTTCAACTGTACGTCACATTTTGATGACATAGGTGGAGGGATTCAATTTTAGAACTCAGCACTGCTTACTGTAATTTTAAACTTTTATTTATCAAAATTTCTTCTGGAACTGCAACTTGTAAAAAAATGCTAAACATTTTCCACAGGTGCGCTCCCACCAAACTAAGCCATAATTTGAATATAATGAGAACCTGTCATATAGACTTTAAATTAGTATGTATTGTCTGAAAAATGTGTTTCTCACATATAAATTGCTGCTGCATTGTAGATTATTTAGATTTTGTGTATTGATGACCTTGATAAAGGAATTCCTTTTGAAACTCAGCACTACTTTTCTTCACAAACTGCCACTTGACTGATCTGAAACTATGATATTTACCAGAGGTACTGTCCCACCAATGAAGTCATAATTAGAAAAACAAGAAAACCTTGTCAGATGCACTTCTTTAACACAATTTATACTATGGTCAGTAAAAATTCCAACGCTAACGGCAGAGCGTTAAGTTTGTATTTATTTAAGCTGTTCCAGAAACAGTTAAATCACATTCCCATAGCAACGGGTAAACAAATGGTCTTAGGGTGCTAGCTTATTATCAAACACAAAAATAACTAGTATCTCAGACATTACAGACAATATACAGGCTTCAGATTCACAGGTGAAGTATTTCAGTTTGTGGCCGTGGTATAAGCGTATTAAATAACTTGGGCGCATGCGTTACATGATTTTACCACTATTTGTGGACGCTGTGCATCGTGGTGTTCTAGACTCTGCATTGTGCGTTAAAACTGTTTTATGCTCCTCATTGTTTAATGCTTTCAGAGCCATCATCTTACTTTTATGCTATCGTTTGTCACTTTGGCCACAAGAGGAGTTTTTAATAATAGTACAATATTTTCCTTCAATGCAAAACAGATTTAGTGTGTTCAGCAAGGGTGAAAGAGTAGTGTACAAGACCACACCTGTGTCCAGGACGCCCATGGAGATGCCGATGCAGGCCATGAAGCCGGTGAGGAGCAGCGCCTGTCTGCACAGGGGGATTGCACACATCCCCAGTGCTGTCAACAGCATGGACAGACCTGAAGAAGACAGCTCAAGTTAATGGCACACAGAGCACATGCATGGTGCATGGTGTGGCCAGCATTACCTAGCAGCAGGTAAGGGTCCAAACAGTCTAAGAGTGTGCCCCCAATCAGGGACCCACCAATGTACCCAGCAGAGCGGCCCGCAAATATGTATGAGATGTTGCTGATGTTTTGGTGGACATTCAGGGCCAGATCCTCAAACGTAGGGCCAATAACTGCAATACTCATCCCCTGCAAAAAAAAACAAAAACAAAACACAACACTGCAAAATAATTTTAAGGCATGGGCAGCACTAAGCAGCTTAGCATCCTTTTGAATTACTTCTCACAGCACTTTCCCTAAGCTACATTAACTATTTACATGTTCACTTAGAAAACTAAAACATCAAACGTTCAAGTTTGTTGTAGTTTGAATAAAAACGACAGCCATATAGCATTGTTTATGTTATACTGAATGCAATGACAAAGTATCTGGTACATTATGAATCTTTAAGAGTTCACAATGTCTGGCATGTCTCTGGGCATATTTGTTCCACTTGCTCCAGAGACTGGTAGCTAGATGATTATAGTTAGTTTCAATATTCATTCATACTGTATAAATGCTTGTGATGGGCTGCCGCCTCCTGATACCTTAAAGTGCGTATGATGGGTTTCTATGATTTTCTAATTACTTTATTTAGTGTATTACTACTTGTTGTAAATAGAAATTATAGTTTTACACCAATCAGGTCACTGTTTGTGGAAAAAAAGTTGAAAAACCTGTTGAAAAATATAGGAAGTAAACGAACTGATGACATCACACTGGGGAGACAAAGATTATGCATCATTTACACAAAATACACTACTTTTTTGACCCTTAATTCAACATTAATTCAACAAAATAAAGGGGTTCACATTTATTTTTATTTGTCAAATCAAAAAAATGTGACATTAGATGAGTTTTGGCCCAGTTTACATTGTTGTTGCTATGGTAATTTCCTAGCGTGATGTCATCATTTACAACCAGGAAGTAAAATTAAAAAGCTAAAAATTGCGAAAACTGTGTAAAATTTGTAAAGAATTTTAGCTAATTTTGAAATATGTTTATCTGAACTACATTTTGGTTAAATGAGTAGTCCAACCTGTCATGGGCACTTTAAAGTCTATATGACTCATGTTCTCATGTTTGTCAAATAATGACTTAGTTTGGCGGGAGGGCACCTGTGGTAAATATTTATTATAGTTTTGCATCAATCAAGATGCAGTTTATAAGGTAATTGAGACAAATGAAAGTTTTAAATAACAAGAAGTAGAGCTGAGTTCCAAAACGGAATCCTTCTACCATGTCATCAAAAAGCAACGTGCCATCGAAAATACAAGGACATTTTAAATGCAAACGACACATTTTACAGACAGTTTTTCTGACACTTCAACAAAATAAAGGTGTTATCCGGTATTATTTCTTGTCAGTTCCTAACTATTGTGCAATTTATATGGATTTTGGCCCTTGATAACAAAATGGTTGCTAGGTAACAGCTGTGGAATTACCAGCACCTTTGTCATGTTTGCTGCCCATGTCCAAACAGGAAGTAACATAATAAACTTCACAAAAACTGTCATCCTGAGGACAAACTGGCTAAATGCTTAGTAAAATCTTAAATATAGTCATGTTCACTATGTTTCACTGAAATGTGCAGTCTAACCTGTCAGATAGATTTTAAGACTCCCCAGAATATCGGAGCTTTACGAGTTAGGGGAAACAATTAATTTTTTGCCCAACCTGGACTCAGACCGTTGACGGGTTTATCTTTGATGTAGGTAGTTGATGTAGATAGCAGAGGACCACAGACAGAACCTGGAAGAGCTCTAAACAAGCTAGCGTTGACTCTGTTCAATTCTGAGATTCCGGTATTCTACGGCAGCATCCGTCAAAAGAAAAAATGACAACAAAACGCAATACCAATACCAATAAAGATAACGGTGATAGTTACCAGTCCCAAGAAAGAAGCGCACAGTGCAGCCGTGGTGAGCCAGCGACCTGCACCAGCGGTGGTGTCCTCCGCTCCGCCCGCGCCTCGAGAGCTTCTCCTGGGCTTCTTAAATGCAATGTTAAGCCTTCGGTCATTGTCTTTACACCTGTCAAACAACGTGTCACCCCCCTGTTCCTCGCTATCGTCCTCCATCGTGGCGAAGCGGACGTGCTTGTGATTCGAGGTGCTCTCCATGAGCTCTTATGGCAAGCCATAAGGGTCACACCACTTTGATCAGATGACGCACGATAGAAATAATATCCGGACTTCGCTACCTTTTAAAATAAATAATACAGTTTAACTACTGTGTTCTGATGCACTGACTCCAATGGAAACCAAGTAAAAATTAAAACAATTCAATGTTACGTGAAAAGAAATTGCTTTTAGTTGTTCCAGCGCAGCTAAATGAAAAATAAAGAGACGGATGCAACAGACAATAAAAAGGCAGGGGTGGAGCACGGAATTCTGGGCCTGGGTACATACCACCCTGGTGGGCCGGGAGTATGGACCTTACTATACTTACCTGGCCGGAGCCCACGCTATATGAAATATGCGTCTTACAGAGTCCCCCCCAGTCGAAATTGCTATAACAAATGGACAAAGAGTAAAGACAATATATGCAAATAATTTTACTGGGCTCAAATTATGAAAATATGAACTGTTCACATATCATATGTTCAAAAAAGATATAAAAAGTAAGCCTCTCTACAAACACCACTACAATAAAACATTAAACATCATACACGAAAAAAGAGGTCTCTGGCCTTCCAGCATTCTGGAATAAGAAGAGACATGAGGCACATTGGTTACAGCACAGTCAAGTAAACTCCAACACTTAAGTAGAGAGAAATTAAGGCAATGGGGGATTAAGGCAATATGTGAAAGACAAGATTTTCCCAGGCCAGCAGATGGAGATAGATGCCAGACCTGCTCACAGCCTGCAGCGCCTCAGACTTCACAGGGGCACAAAGCATTAAATTGTGCAGGTAAGACATGTGTTTTAGATGAAAGGCCAGATGATTATTCTTTTAAACAATAAATTAAAATCAAGAAAAAATACAGGTAATGTGTCACGAGTACAAGCATGTGATTTAAGACACAGTGAGTTCCAATATATTATTTGCTCTGTTTAACAAAAAACAGTGAGTGGTTCAGGGATGAATTAGAAGTACTTGTGCAAGACCAGATGCTCATCCACAATCAATTGGAAAGGTACATTGCTGAAAACAATGTCATACAAATGAAGGCTGTTGCCACTGCTCCAAAAGCATTGTGCATTACATCTAATGTAAATATACATTTGTGTGGGAATACTGTTACGGTAAAATTCCAACAAATGAACAAACCCAAATGAAGGGTCCTTAAATAATGTGCGCTCAAATTCACAGTGCTGAATCTGAGTTTGTGAATAAAGGAATTGCACTATTAATTTATCTTATCAAAGGAAGGAGCAGTGTAGCCTGCAAGAAAAAGTAGGTGAACTACAGGGCTGTCTTTTAAAGAAATGTGTAATGTTAAAGTGGGCCACCCCTGGGGAGAATCTTCTCCATCTGTGGATAATGAGTCTCACCAAGGTTTAATGGATTCCAATGCGTTAGGGCTCTGTAACAATGTATTAACACAATTCATTTACTCCAGCTTACAGGTCAAGTCATGACATTTGAGTCCAAGTGAAGTCTAAGTCTAAGCTCCTAATCAACTTTGTTTGCTTTATACAATATAGCTGTACTTGTTGTCTTAGAGTTGAAAGATAAGGGGAAAAGTTAATGTAATGAGAATACAATTGAGAAAACATTTGAACTTACTTATAAGTTAAGTTGACATATGATGCAATTAGTTAATTAATTACACAAATATATAATAAACAAATATATAATAAACAACAATATTATTTTGGTATATTATCCAGCAGACTGGCAGTTTTGTGCTGGAGGAAACATTGGCCATTGTACTTAAACTGAGCTGCTTCCCTTTGGACACAAATTACATGTACAATTCTCTATGTCAGAACCAAAATCAACTTCAGTCAGTTTGAGGCTCCTGAAATCATGTTGGGTGTTCCCAGTTTTTGTCTGTCTACAGGACAGACTCGCCTGTTTTGGGTTCACACTCTCCCTGAGCCTTTTCTGAGTCCAGCATCTTCTGGGAGACATCTCTCTCCTGTTCTTTGGCTTCCTGTCGCCTGCGACGTGCCTCCACCCACGGGATAAGGCATAGCACTGCCCCGCCCACCATTGGGGGGATGCCAGCAAGGTAGAAGGCTATGTCATAGCTCTTAAGTCGGTCCCTCAGAAAGCCTGAAGTACACACAAAAAATCATCAGCTTCATCTAGAAAAGCCGTCATCTTTTTTTGATGAAAAAATATAAATATCTATGGATTTTTTCTATGTACATGCTTACATGCGCCCCCTACAATACACCCCCTCTCAAAGTGTGTGTGTATGTATATATATATATATATATGTATAACATATAACAAAAACAACGCCAAAAACAACGCCATAAAACAGAGGTACCCCATGTGATGATAGACTAACCCCTTTAACAGAGCAAACACTGAATCATATTATGTAGGAAAGAAAAAGTACATGGTTTGGTCAGAGTACAACCGCAATGAGGTTACCTGCTATGGGGGGTCCGACGGTCATGGGCACTGACATGAGGCCCAGTAGGAAGCCAATGGCCTGAGACACGTCATCTGGCCCCACCAGCTCAAAGGCTATGGGTGCCATGATGCAAATGAAGCAACCGTCAAAGAGACCCATGAGTAGACAGACAGCAATGAGTCCCCCGAAGATATCACACAGAGGAATCATCATAGACATGAGCCCAATGACCAGGAAAGATGAGACCTGCGGCACATGTTACATTTGTTTAGTATGGACTTTAGCAAGTTTTACCTACAGCATGTCATTTAGTGTCTGTTTTGCAAATGCATATCAAGTATTACACTAGATTATAAATTGCAGTCTGGTTTACTACAGTCTATAGGCCTGGTTTAGATCCAATGGACTAATAACATTAACTTGGGAAATCTTTAATAGGCTGAGTTCATGTGAGAACACAACATTATAGAATCTCTATAGTGTAACTTTGCGCTGGAGTAGGCTGGATAGCAGGTCTATCACCATGAAACAAAAACTGACACCAAGTTCAACATCAGTGTAAATAGACGTTCATTAATTTTTTTTGTTTTTTACAATAGCTTCAGCAAAACGGTGCCATTGTTCAACTCCAAAAATTTGATTATTGTTCTCAGTTCTCAGAAAGGACTTTAAGCCATGATATTAATATGGCAAGAGCTGATTGTGGAGCTAATCCTAAATATAAACAACACATAACACATAACACCTGCCCTCCATCCGAAATTAGGACATAATCATATTCTGGAATGTGAATGCAACCTAAATATAACAATTTTATAACAAATGCAACCCCCGCAGGGTCATAACCCACCAGGCTATTGCAGTACCTTGCTGACAATGTTGTCCTTTTTGTCAAATGATGGACATACTTAGCTAGTTTAGCGTGTATATGTCACCAGTTTTGTGAATGTAGGCCTATGTGTTCAACCATTGTAGCAAGTCATTTTGTCCATGTGTTAAGCGATTAAAAGCATGGTTTTACAAACTCACTTGCAGGTAAACTTTGTTGACCCCATGCACATAGTCAGCCACTCTACCAAAAATGAGTCGACCCACTCCAGACGTGATGCCTATGCACATGAGCAGCACCTCTTTGTTGGCATCTTTGCCAAAACGCTCCTCAACGTGCTTCATCTGTGAACACAGAGCCTTTGTGATTAGTGACATGATAAAAATGTGTCCAAATGCTGTCACATGCAGCTGTTCAATGGGACTGCTCTCCTGCAGTCAGTGGATATACACTGCCCTGAATCTCTACAGCCTCACACTTTTCTCTAGTTTATGACATGTGCTCTGGAGGTAACTCTCATCTAAGATATAATTAGTGCTTAAAACTGAACTGTTGTATAGAAGCAAGATTCAGTTTTTCCATTTGTCCTACAAAAACCTAGAGTTCAGCAGAATCAACTGGGTAAAAAGACAGAAGTGAGAGATTGTACTACTCTAATTTTGTTTTCTTTTAACGCAATGATATACAACTGTGATAGACGGAAAAACAAACAATGGAAGCTCACTTTAAGTGTGAGTCCAAATGCTGCTACTTTCTAAAAGTAGTTGGGTTTGCTGGCCACTAATAGGACCAATAGAGCTTTTCTGTCACTGCCATAAACAAATATTGATTATGCCAAAACTGTATTCACGTTACATAGGGCTTATAAGTAGCTCTATTGAAAAATTATACTGATAGAGATGGGCGAGTTAGCTCTTGGTGTTTCTGTTAACAAGACAGACCAAAACACGGGAGCACAGAGGGATGAGGGAAGGAAGTCCAAACACATACGCTGCTTGTTTCTAGCTCCTTGACATTTGCTGAGTGCTTCCTGTAGAAGTGCTGAGCTGTGCAGCTCTCAGCCATCCTCTTTTCAAACAATTGGTGGGACACAGATGGCAGGAGCAAAGTCCTGTAGGTCTATAAGCACACCTTTCTAGATACTGTTCTAAACTGATAAGGCGTGCCTTATAATGTGCTGTGTTGGCTCACCAAGGTGAACTGGAAAGAGCCTAGTTCTGCTTTTGACACAGGAAAGTGCAGTTAGCATGTGTGTGATTATGTGAGCTATATCAATTATTAATAACAAGACAATGGTAAACAGTTGCAATAATCTCTCTCTCTCTCTCTCTCTCTCAGACATGTGTCTCATGGACCCTGAACACTGCTGTGAGGTTCAAAAGTTGACTGAAGCTCCTCACATTTGTTTTGATTCAGTGAATGTTGTTAAGTTTTTTGGGTGACCTTTGCCACCGTCTTCAAAACATCTTCAAACTACTGAGAAAATCCAAAACATGACATTGAGATACTGGGAACGAACAGCTGGAGAGCAGAGTGTTAGCTCTGACCTGCTGCTGTTTGGCGGAGGCCAAGTCAACACGTTCCCCAACACAAAACCTGCCCTGGTCTCTCATAAGCTATGAAATGTGATAATGTTACTTACCAGATGAACATAAGGCACAAAGTACCCGTATAGTGCAGCAGGTACCCCGAAGGCCCAGATCCGGTAACCAAGGGACTTCCAGATGTTCACATTGAAGAGCTGGCCCATGCGTGGACAGCGGCTGCCAGTGTGCTTCCTGGTTTTGGCAGGTATCAAGGGTTTGTAGGTAAAGCCAGCTAACATGAGCAAAAACATGAGGATGCACAGGACTCGCATGGTGTTCTGACGGCCCACCTTTTCCAGCAGCCCAGAAAGAACAAAGGGCAAGGTTATGGTGAACAGGCTGCTGCCTGCTGTCACTATGCCATTCACCAGGCCCAGGCGCTTCTTGAAATAGTGCCCCAGGATCACCAGACTTGGCTGGTAGGCGAATGAGCAGCCACATGCAAACACTATCCCGTAAGTGAAGTACATGGGCCCCAGCGACCTGCAGACACAAAAACACACAGAGCTCTAGGGTTGCAAAATACTGGAAACTTGCTGTAGCATAACAATGAGATACAATGGAAAACACTTAACTTCATACTAGTATTCAATCACATCAGAGAGGTTGCCTAAAGGTTAAGTTTTGGTTTGGTACTGAACTATACATGGTCTGGAGATGGAAAGTGAATAGCATATGTCATGTTTCACATTTTTGTGTTTGAACTCCAGGTTAAAAACTGAATGTTCCTGTGAAATGGCAAGGCCATGAGGCTTGATGGTCAGGAGCATTTGATAAGGTGGCATTTGTTGAGCATATATGTGATATGTATGTGTGTGTGTGTGTGTGTGTGTGTGTGTGTGTGTGTGTGTGTGTGTGTGTGTGTGTGTGTGTGTGTGTGTGTGTGTGTGTGTGTGTGTGTGTGTGTGTGTGTGTGTGTGTGTGTGTGTGTGTGTGTGTGTGTGTGTGTGTGTGTGTGTGTGTGTGTGAGGGCGTTCTAACATGTAGGAGCAAGGATGTACAGAATCCCTGGAAATGAAGAGATAGTGCTAAACGACACTAGTCTCAGGGCTGACAGAGGCTTATGAGGCTGTCTGTGAGCCAATCCTGACACACAGATGCTGATACATTCTGTTGGACATACTAAAATATTTAGCAGGGGAGAACTGCATTCGTCCAACAGGGATACAGCTCCTTGATTTCTACTAAAACATACCAAATTTGATTGTATTCTTTTTATTGTACTAAATTTTATGCATAATATGAGACCGTTAAATGATGTGTGCTTCTCACGTGACAAAGGAGCTGCCGAGGAGTCCCACAAGTCCGACTGCAGCGCCACCCACAGCCGTGATCCGGCAGCCGAGCAGGTCAGTGAACACGCTCACAATCGGAGAGCAGAAGAAGATCATGCCCATGGACAGAGAGCCCACCCAGGCTGTACACAAACAAACGCCAACAGAGTCATAACATGTCCAAGTGTGCAATCACAGCTTCTGGCTTTTGAAGGCTCCACTCAGGGGCAAATCAGACGCTCACATGGGCACAAACAGGCCCACATTACACTTGTACTACTTACAGAACCTGGGCTTGAGTTTCCTCACATTGATCACAATTGAGTTGTTTATCTTTGCTTCTATTTTTGTCCTGCTTTGTGTTTTAGATGACCATGAAGCAGAACAAGATGTCACTTGGCTTGAAAGTAGGAAACAGCAGGAAGGACCCACCTCTGCAAGAGCTCATTAATCTACAGTTTGTGAATTGGCCCACGTCATATCAGTTCCCTTCATTTTGAGTGTATCCAGGAGAGAAAGTATATACATATTTATATTTTTTGCTGGATTGTTTGTTTATTTGTTTAGTGTAGCCAGTATGAAAGGTACAAAATTATCCCTGCATTTAGAATAAATATTTGACACATGAAGCATCCATTCTTTCGGGAAGCTGAAATTAAATAATATTGATTCAGTAAAATATATCAAATGGTGATCTCAATCAGAGGTGGCAGCCAAAATTTGAAAATCTGAAGACACAAATCACCAAAACAAATTATGTCTGAAGGTTAAGGTGTAAGACTTCGACGCCATTAATGTTGTTATGACATTATTATATTATTATTATGACACTTATACACTTTACTCACAGTCTAAACTAAATATGATTCAATGAAATCAAATCAAGTAAATATATGGTGTCAGAAAACTACGCTGAAAAGCACAATTTCTTCAAAACGTTACTCAAGTAAATGTAACAGACTGCCTTTAACCGAGTACTACCCACATCTGTCTAAAATTGATTATTTTCTTGCAGCTGCTTTGAATTAAAAAACAACATATATTCAATCATACAATCATAAACATATATCCGCTAATTTGTTTTTGTTTTTTTAAAATATAACAATATGTAGACACAAAAGGCGTCACCAGGCATTTTTCCATAAGAAGTTATAGCTCTTCTACCATATCCTGAGCCTCCCAGGAGTAGTAAACACAAACTTGTTATGTCAACACTAAAACAATACCTACTCAAATGAGGGATTTTAATAGTCTCCCTCATAATAACACTAAACATTTGGATTACTTGAGTTGACACAATCACAAACCATTTAAAAGTAGTATTTTGTCTTTTAAAGTCTTCAGTGATTTCATAGTTGTTGATGCAATAGAATCTCTACTGTCTTGTATCTGGTCTTGTTCTCGTGTGAGCATCTGTGTACCAGGTTAACACAAAGGCCAAATTGCTGGAGGACAGGTGCTGGGGTGCCATTAATGTCACCCTGAGCAAACACAGAGTGATAGTCTTTTAGCACACACCGCAGAGAGACAGAGAGGGCCCTTCTGCTGAGGGAGTGTTCCTACAGTGATGGGGCATTCAACACCGAACATGAACACTTCAAACTTGTGAGCGGAAAAAATATTAAGCATGAAAGTTGTAATTTAATTGTGGCAGAGCACAAATAATATGTAAGAATTAAACGACAAGGAGGCGTACGTTACACTGTTTTAACGTACCAAAGTGCGAAGCCTAGAACGACGTGCACACATTAAAACTGTGTAACATACGGCTCTGAGGTGTTTAGTACACTTATGGTCCCACAAACTGTAATAGCCAGTTGGTGAATATGACAATCTGTTTGTTGTCCATTTGCTGTTCGCTTAGTTATTTCAGTTTTTGTTGAAACTAGTCCTAACTAATGGGTCTAGTGTCATCGAAATCATCAGATCAAACATTTACTACAACTTTACACTTTCATAAACAGATAAATTATTGCAGAGTACAATTTAATGAATAGGAAAATCGGGCTCTTGACCCCCATCTGGGATTATGACATCATCACATTATAGAATCTGAAAACCGCCATTTGCTGGGTTTCAGATGACATCACAACATTCTATGGGCCAATGATATTTAATACAGACAGAATAAATTAAAAATGATTATTATATATAAAATTATGATTGTTAAAATGTAGATTTTTGTTGTAATATGGTGACTTCTAAGTTCAAGTTACTTCAAGAAATAATAATGTTAAACATTTGTAAATTTTGGATATTTCATGGCAAAGTACACTGCAGTTAATTGAGCTCAGGATAGAACGTAAAAAAACAGCCGTTACCATGGAAATACGCCATGTTTGCAGCTGGTGTGTTAAACTTACAAAACGATGTAAAAAGGTAAACATAAAATCCATGGAAGAACCTGATAAACTTCTGAGTCACTTCTGGTAAATCCATTTATAAATATATAGTGTTAGAATACTTTTGAATTAACGCTACGTTTAAAAATTACAATCTCCATTGATTTAACATTGGGCTAACTGAAAATTCTGTTATGTGTAACGTCATGACCCTGAGCTCCATAGGGAAATCTGTCTCTTGCCCCCCATCTGGGCCCACGACATCATCATATTCTAGAATCTGAAAACAATTGCGTTCACGTTCTAGAATGTGATGATTTCATAACCTCAGATGGAGGCAAGAGCATTTTAACAACAACCATTTCAGCTGCCAACCATCTGCATTAAATATCTTTGAGTGATTGAATGTTGTGACATTACGTGAACTCAACTTATTCAGTTTTACGCAGCTAAAAACTAGAACAGTCCTCCTGAAGATGTGAGACAGGCCTCCACTCTCAAATCCAGGTTAAAAACTGTTCTTTTTAGCTGTGCAGACGACTGAAAGATTTTTTCTGCAATCTTCTCTTTTGAAGTATTTTTTATAATGATTTTATATGTCTTAAGCTGTTTGGTGATTTTAATGCAAGTTTCTGTTTTGTTATGTAAAGCACATTGAATTGCCTTGGTACGAATTGACTCACAAGGTGGCAGTTGGTCTGTTTATTTTTAAAATGGCTAGCTCAGTACGTCCGGTCCAATTCATTTCTATGGGGTTTTCGCCCAGTCAGACTAAAATTTATAAATCCTGACAGCTCGTGCAGTGAGTTGTGTTGGACGTCTCTGAAACACGTTAAAGACTTTACAGAACAAGCGAGTACTTCACCAAAGGGCACTTGTGTGTTTATAACGGGACGTGTTTGTATCTCAATGCTAATGCTAATGCATAACAATTTAAGTAAACAACCCAACTGCCACCTTGTGCACAGAGTCAATTGTGCTCCACAAATAACTTTGCCTTGCCTATTGGTCGCTTTCAGATTCTAGAATGTGATGATGTCATACTCCCAGATGGGGGCAAGAGCAAGTTTTCCTACTGATTACATTCAAGTTTGGCATGTTTTCAAAATGTAAATTCACCAGATAGTTTTATTTCAATAGTGACTAGACCCAAGAACTTGCTGTATTACAACAAAAATAATCATTTAAACAATATTTATTTTAGCTGCCCCCCACAACAGAATGCTGTGATGTCATCTTAAACCCAGCAATTGTCCTGGTGCACACGATTTCAGTTCAGTTAAAATGGTTCAGTTCATTGTACTACTGAATACCTCCTGTCCAATTGGGGTTTTGGCAAAGTCACATTAAAATTAATAAATACATAAAGATTAGTAGTGAACAGTGAGCTGCAGGTGTATGTCACAGATGATATGTTAAAGACGTCACAAATGAGATGAATACTTCTCCAGTGGACACTTCAGTGTTGGTAAATGGAGGTATAATTGTGGGTCAATGCTAACGTTGATACTAATTTATGAAGCATGATAAAGACAAAAATGTAGAGTAGCCTTTACTTTACGTTTTAACTGGTTGTTTCTTTTTAATAAGACTAGCATTAGCTGTGAGAAACGGCTAACTTAGCCAAATACCACTGTGCACAGAGCCCATTCTCACAGAGCATGGTACAACAAACAATAAACACTAATACCATTTTACATTAAGATCATTACAATCAATATATACTTTCCTTGGTCAATATAAAACTGATCCCAAAAATTCAACACTCTTAATTAAAGAGCCATCAACGCACCAGCTTTCAAGTATCCTTGTTTTTATATATATATATATATATATATATATATATATATATATATATATATATATATATATATATATATATATATATATATATATATAATTCATCACAAAGACTTATGAGACAATGTAATTTAGAGCCATTTTCAAATCAGTTCAGACCAAGGGCAAAGGTTTCAGGAAGGAAATCTGGCATATAAAAATCTAATTTACAAGCCAAACTGAAGACAATAATATCCTATGTTGATTGACTGGGTATAAACAGAAACCAAGCACATCATGGCTCCACACTACAGTCTGGGAGCCCCTGACATATTTGTTAGGGACCCTATACGTGGCCTGGCTCTGGTCCTTCATGGTTCAACAGAAGAATGTTCAGCTCGATGCACGACACAAATGAGAAGGTGGTGGGGGGATATAATTTATGGCTTTGCATAAAAAGTGTGCACTGCTGCTCATGCTCAGGCCTAAGGAGCTCCAGATGAGAGTTGTTACTGGGGAGGGGAGTCAAGGGAGAGGGCAGCGCTGCTCTCTGATTGGTGGAGTCTTTGTCCGCCCCGTTTCAGGTCCAAACCAAAGTGATGGAACTAAACCACATCTGTACAATCTAGTGGAAAGTGAATGCTTTGAGTGAAAGGGGGAGGCAGCATTTCAAAACTGGTGACACTTGAATATATAGTTGTACTATATTGAATAGTATGTTAATATTGTAAGCAAAGCTGTTTAATATCATAATATATTCCTGGATCTGCATGTAGGTTTCAGAGCCAAATTCTACTCAGGTGATCTAGGGTAGTGCGTTGTCGTCACATGTAACTCTTTGAGCAAATACCAGCTATAAACTGTCAAAGATTTACTTGTGTGTCAGCCACAGACTCAAAGGGCATCATATCCACAGCCCCTGCATTATAAACATTCTAATCCCTGATATGCTGACCTGTTGACTACAATCATAGGCCTAAAGCCAGAAACAGGAATCATGTGGAGTCACGCCCCCACCCACACCCAGCATCCACCCCTGTCATTGGATCATGGCATTTTTCACTCTTCTACTCTTCTGTGGATGTTCACTCTGATGCTTTAAGAGAAATAAACAGGATTCAAGTGTGTACAAAGTTAGAGCTCATGGAGCTCAGAGCAAACACAGTGGTCCAAAGTGCATCACACACACAGGTATTCTGGAGGACAGGGTACAAAGTAAACCGCGTGGACTATCAACATAAGAGTGCACACACAGGGCAGCAACACTAATAGAGAGACGGTAGAAGGCTTTTAGGGAGGTTTTTGTGTCACACACTATAGACATACTTGAGTGACCTGATCCCAGTGTGAGCGCCCAGGCCACGCAGGAGTGTGCCATATGCATCTGCTCCAACAGATGCCTGTACGCAGAGTACAGAGTCGGGATGAGTAGTGTGAATTATGATCACTGCTAGAAGCGACCCTCGAATAGATGGTTGGTCTCCCATAGAGTCTTGGGATGGCACTAAAGAGCAGGTCACACCAAGAAAATGAAACCTCCACACACATTTTATAACACATTTATGCATTTTATTTGTGTTGAATATAATGATATTGGAACTTAAGAAACATGAAACATTACAATGAGCCCTTTCCTCACCAATCACACAAGCATCCCTACCATTAATAGGCCTTCTAATATGCCTTCTAGTCTCTTTTGTGTCAAAATCTTGCTTGATTTTGTCTTACTTGGCCCTTGGGGCTAACACAGAAGCCTGGATCACACTGGTGTTTATTTAGACCTCAGCCAAAGTAAACCTGTTGTGAAGAGCAGGTTCAAGGTCGCATGATAACACTCATCTTCAGTGGGAGGCGTTCACAGTCTCACATTTGATGACGTCAAAATTTCAGAAGTTGGGCAGGAAATGACTGTAAAGGTTAGGCACGTGTTAAGAGGACACATGTTGAATCTAATAGATTCATACAGTTTACAATATCCTGTCTTAATACTCTATCCAGCTATGATTGATAGTAAATTTATTTTGAATAAAGTTACCACTTTCTATATTCTTGTAAAAAAGGTCAGCTAATTCAGTCTTACATTGTGCCGACAGATAAGTTACTTTGCAGAAGTTTTTCATATTTGATGTGGATATGCTCTGCAGTAATTACAGAGATATTAAGCATTAACCCTGGCAAGCATTATCAATAACAGCTAATTAGAATTATTCATCCTCAAGGTCAGTTTTATATGAGCCTTCTGTTGATTTTGTGACACTTGATATCAACCATGTGAGGGAGGGTATCCCTTTGTAGTTAGAATAATTTCTACAGTTCAGCCTTTGTTGCCCCTTAACTTCATTAGTCAGTCAGTCACAGGTGTTTGAGTCTCACATTATCGCCCAAAAGCCCTGGATCAACGTGGTCTGCCCGTCACTCCACTCGTGCACGTTTCAGGGGCGTCAATTCAAAGAAACATGATTTTCAGAAACATTCCCGAAGCCAGGCTCGAAACATGTGAGCAGCTGGGTCTGAAGAGGTATTGTCACAGGAAGAAGTTTCAACACATAACAGAGAATTCACTTTCATGCAAGAGTTAGAGCTGCGTGGCTCTGGCGCAAGATCAACTATTGAACACAGAAGTGCGTCTGTGCGCCAGTGTGAAGGGGGGCGGCAATCAGCGGACATAAGTTACACTAGTAGTTACGTTTTTTATTACATTAGAACAGAACTACCTTATTGTTGAGCTATTGATTTGCTTAGAAAACCTCTCTACCGCGCGATTCCATTTTACTTGTGTAATTTTCCCCGTGCGTTTCTGCGACGTTCGCTTTCCCACCAGGAAATAAGTGATCAAATTACCCGCTAGCTGATCCTGTTTATAACCGCATGGTTTTAGCCTAGCTTCACTAAAATAATAACAGGCTAAGATAGCGTTATAAGCTACAATATGTCTCATTTTACACGTGTGCGAGGTGCTAGTGTCAGTCAAATAAACTTTTCAGGACTTCTTGGAGATTGTCTGTGTGCATGATTTCCCTGCGCTCATTGGGGACGCACTTTGGGGTGAGAAGAGGACGCGGAGTAAATGTGATGACTGACGAAGCATCTTACCTGTCCTGAACCGGAGGTCTTCGTCGGTTTCGGAGCCGAACTCGCGCAGGAGGTACACAAACAGGATCCCGAAGGCATTCTGGATCCCAAACACAGAGCCATTGCACCACATGGCAGACAGCATGACCACCCAGCCCCAGCCGCCTTCAGGGTGCACAAACTCCGTCTCTTCACCCGCTGCCGGGGCACCTTTATCCCCGTTATTATCCTCCGCTGCCGGCGTGTCCGCCGCTGCGGACCCGGTGACCGCTGGGTGTTCAGGTAATCCGTTCCCCTCAGTCATCATCTATGTAAATGACGGAGTACAAAGTTTCTAAAAAAGTGTACGCTCTCAATTTTCGATAAATAATCTACAGCCCGGGAGCACAGCGTGTACACGAGGGCCGAGAATACTACTTTAAGTTGACTTTTTTTTATTCTGTCTAAAGAAGAAAACAACTGTGGCAACGTATAAATATAGATCGAAGAGGCGTGGCTACGTAACTCCATGGATTTGATTGGCTGAAGATAATGACTCCAAACTAATTGTGTTGTAAAAAAAAAAAAAAAAAAAAAAAACTAACAGAATACTTTTTTTTACATGAGCCCCATTTGGTTTATTATATGAGATAATTAACTAAAAGTAATATCTCAATACTTTTGCATTATATTGATGATGTGCTTACAATACAGATAACTATGGCACGGAGGTAAAAAAGTAAAATTAATCATATAAATAAATAATCAATTTGTACCCTTATTCAGGAGATTACACTATATGTTTCGGTCTCTTTTTAAGGTATTTTATTTAGTTTTAAAAGAAGCAGTGTGCCCTTGGGCGGGGCCTCGGACTATTTCTTCCTTTATTCCTTTTTGGCCACACTCCATTAAAAGGAAACTCAAGCTGCACTTTTTGTTACTTCATTATAAGTCCCTAAAACTAATTTTTAGTTAAATTAGCTTCAGCTTTGAAAGAGGAATTGTCAAACCCAACAAATGCATGAACTAGTGTCATTCAAGACCATCCTCCAGACACCAGCTTTACTTCTTTATTTAACAAAAACAAAACAAAAAATCAAACAATGGGGGCATTTGGGGGCTTCAGTGTCCAGCCATTTCTTACTCCAAAACTTCTTCAGTTTGAACTGGGGCTCATTTTAGTCAGGCATTAGAGAGAAAACAGGGGAGGTTTAAACTGATATATCTAAACATGGATAATACCACTATTGTTATTTTGTAGACATGCAAAATTAGGATACTCAAGTATATCCTCCACTTCAACTTCAACCAAACACAATTTTGATTGTTATGAGGGGCAATAACAACATTTTACAATATCACAAAGTATCAGGAATGTGCTAAAACATTCCTGTAAATGTCTTTAAGTTTAAGTATTGCACAAAGCATGAATGAACAGTCTTAATAAATAAATAAATAATATATAATAATAATAATAATAATAATAATAATAATAATAATAATAATAAATAATACATCTTGAACCAATCACAATTTTCTAGATTTAATGAGGGACTACCATGTTTACAGGCATGCAAAAACCTGATTATAATCTGATTTCTGGACCTTTAAGATTCATTTGGACCATGTTCTGAATGAAATTTTATTACTGGCATCAGTCTTTGCTGTTTGTTTTAATAATCTTATACCTCCAAAATCTGGTAATGACCAGATTCAGCGTGTGCATGAGTGTAGATGTGACTGGGGTTAAACTGACCCTAAAACTGGTGGTCTTAGAAACAGAGGTAGAAGGAAACTACAGACTTCAATGTTTATAAAAGAAATTAAATTTAGTTTATTGTCATAGAGAGTGTTGCCAAGTCAATTGTGGGATCATGAGCAGTTGGAGTCCTCAGCTCTCTTTTAGGACTTTAGGGGCAGCAATCTCGTCTTGGGCTGCTGCCTCCCGCTTCCTTTTCCTCAGACCCTTCATTTTACGCGTCTGAAGTTTGGACAGATCCTGCTTCTGCATATGCACTCGGCCAAACTTGGTGCCAAAGGCGTCATGCGAAATATTTTTCTTTTTCTTAGGCTGAAAAAAAAATGCATACAATTTTGTTAAAAAAGTAATAAAATAAAGTAAAACAAAAAAAAAAAATTAAATTAATAATTGCATTGTATAAATAAAAAATAATTCTAATGTAAGCGCATTTCTAAAGTCTCACCAGGGAGATTTTGAAATGTTCATTTTGTTAGTAATATATATGAGTGTGTGTGTGTGTGTGTGTGTGTGTGTGTGTGTGTGTGTGTGTGTGTGTGTGTATATATATATATACACATATATACATTATATATACATTACACACGCACACACACACAGGCTACAGTTGCCTCTAAATGCGTCTTTTGTAACCTACTGCCCCCTGGGGGTAGTTTGTACAGTCCTATCTTTTTATATTTTTTCTGAACAGGGGAATTTTTTCTCAACAAGTGGGGAACGTGTTGAATGACTGCTGTGTGATGAGGCTGTATGCTGAATGTCAACATCTCAGTCAATGCCAATTAGGATGATGTGTTGTTCATAATTATGAAATCCAGTAAAGTAGCAGTTTTTCTGTGTACAGATGTATAGTATACACAGTGCACTAGTGATACTGTTGCATTTTACTAAAGGCACACTGTGCAACTCTTCTGGTGGAGGTACCCCATGGAGATGTTATTGCTTTGCCTGGAATGTTCCACGGTATGGCATTAAACATTTACATCTCCATAGAGACAAGCAGGTGATGCTACCAGGTAAATTTACAGGTGAGATCTGTGAAGAGGCAAGCCCGGTCATAGTACGAACGCATGTTTTCAGTTTTGTTTCTTCTTTGTAATTTTAACGCCATACAGTGCAACATTCAGTTCCACAAAATATTTTGTGATATTTATAAGTTGAGTTAAATTGTAAATGTATTCAGTTTTATCAAGGGTTTATCTGATAAAAAGACAGATTTATAATATTTTATTCTCACCGTGATACTGATTAAATTTAAAAAAAAAATTTGCCTTTTTATTTTTGATAACTCTTTCTTTCACTAGTCGGCTACACATGTGCAACAAAAATAATTTCCCCTTGGGGATGAATGACGCTGATTCCAGGCAAAACGATAGCATCTCCATGGAAACATGCAGGTAGAAGACCCTCCACCACAAAAGCTACATAGTGCACCTTTAATGTTTAAATGGTGAATACAGATGTGTTCCCTTACCTTCAAAGCTCTGGGTTGTCGAAGAGCCAGATGGTAGAGCTGTTCTGAGGCCAGGTGTGTTCTTCTCATAACAAAGTCAAAGGAGGGTCCCATCTCTTCCAGTTCAATCCTTGGTGTCCGACAGCCAGACTTTTTCAGCATACATCTGCACCCAAGCCATCAAATCTGCTCTATAACTGCCACCAGAAGGTGCTGAGCTCAATGACAGTTACACACCTGTAGCTGCGCATGTAGATTCTACCATCTAAGGAAGTGAAGTGAAGCACATGCTCCAATCCAGCTAAACGGACTCCATCCACTTTAGGACCTCTGAAGAAATCTGACAGAGATCAGAGAGGCAATAAGCACCAATACATTTTAATAACCTCCCAGTATAAATGCAAAATTATGCAGCAGAGACATTTGCCAAGGTTTTTTTTTCCCAGTAGCAGGAGAATTGAATGCCTTAAGACTTGTGTGGCTTGTCAAATCGCTTCAGTAGGGACTATAACCAAAACTAAAGTCCTATTGGTATATGTTCCTCTCCTGCTGGGAATTTATTTTTTGGGGAAAAAATGTTACCCTTTTCCATGACGCACTTCAGTAAAAGATGTGCTTTGCTTCAATAAAACACTTTCTTGATCCCAGGAGATCCATCATAGACTATTGTGTGTATTGTGCTGTCATCAACACCACCATGGACAAGTGAGTTTCATAGCTAACTTCCTGCACCACAGATGCCCAGAGACAATCAGCCTCCATATTTTTGGCCAGATAGCAATTGCATGAGATCAGATCGAAGCCTGCACTGATTGATATTTATTGAATCCCTATTTGTCTTTCTACAGTATTAGTAAAAGTTATTCTTCCTGGGATCAAGAAGAAACTCAAACTCAGTATAGCAAACTTCATCAATGATCATAGAGTGATATTAGTCATTTAGTTGTTATTCAATTTATATATTTGAAGGAAGAGTGGTGGAATCTGAGAATTTGCTTTTAATTTACTACTCCATACCTATGAGTAAACTCTTGAGACGTTTGAGTTCAGAGTCCATGTCAAAGGCCTCTCCGGCAAACACGAGCATGGGTTTTGTGCCCTCAGGGCACGTCTCTGTCTGAAACGCAAATTCTCAGTAAAGCCCATGCTTAGCCAAGCAACATAAACACAGTTACATTCAAAAACATTTATTTACTGTGTCAATGCAGATTTATGCCAATCATACCTTAAATTGTTTTAGTGGAACATACTTCTCAATGCCAAGTTCAACCATGTCTAAAACGTGAAAGTCAAACATACGACCTGCATAAAAAAAGAAATACAATGTCATAAGCTGGTTGGTCAAATCTGATCAGGCCCAGTTGATACAAGTCTGCTTTACCGAATATGAGGTTGTTGGGCCTCTTCTTGTTATGTGAACCAAATAAAAACAGAGAGCAATCTGTCTTTTTGGAGAAAAATTCCTTTGAAACAATTAAAATGGTTAACAACAATCCACCACATACAGTAGATATGCAGCAAGATTGCTTTTGCCTACCAGTGATGTGGAGTCCTCAAACGGCCGAGTTATGTTCTTTCTGGAAAGCAAAGAGCCAGATTAGGTTGTGTTCACCTCCTCTGTATGTTTACATAAAAGCTTAGACTTGTCTTACTTCTTATACAGCACAGCATTGGGCTTCTTTAAGGAGTACTGCAAGGACACACACAACAAGACACTAAATTACACACTTTTTCAACAAAATGTGTTCAGCCACAGCTCCACTAAAAGCACTAAGGGTTCCAGTCTTTACAGTCTTGTACTGCAACTTTCACGATCACAATCACCATTTTAGCAATAAAGCCCTTCCAAGAAAGAGACAGAAATCAGACTGGAGAACCCGGCATGTGTGAACATGAATATGATCATGTATAGACAACAAGAGTCGACAGGCGTGAGTCGCTACTCTACCCAATTAAATCTGCCGATATTTAGCTCAACTGAGTATTTTGAATCAATCCATGCTGACATGATATTGACAGAACTAGTGTTATTGACAGGCTGCAGTTCTAATTCACCTTTTGGATTAAACAACTCTAATGACTGAAAACTGAAAGACGGTTTTAGCTTGTGTCTAATATGACAAATTTGATTTCTGGAGTTGTCCGATAATTTAACTGATATGTAAACAGTTACATCTGATGCGAGTAATCAGTAATCATTTTTTGAGATTCCTCTTGGGCATGTAAACATGTATATGATATATAATAAATGAATTTCACTGGTCATGTAACTGTGTGTAATGTGAGACTGTTATTAAATTGCCCCTGTTCAACGAGTGAAGTGAACACTGAGAGACAAAGGAGAGAAGGACGGAGAGGCAGAGACACTGGATCCAGGGGCAGTACCATGTCTTTCAGAGCTTGTGTAACCGTCTCGCTGGTGTTTCCTCCTTTCATAATCATGGCACTCTTCAAGTCCTCACTCAGTTTGGGTGCTCTGCTCTCCAAAAAACGCTTTGAGCGTTTTGTCTTGGGTTTCCTAATAAAACAAATGCACATCACTCTGGTCTTAATACAAGAAATGTTCAAATGTAAATGTTTTATTGCACTTAACCTATTCTTCCAACTAAACCATTCAGCCACAGTCTAATCTCTCTTTCATCCAGATCCATTATAAAAAAAGTTTCAAAGTTGAAACTTTCTCTATGATGAATACTGCCATACTCAAAAACCGAAAAGATGTGTATTTTGGCATCAGGACGTAGTGTGAAGATAAACAATAAAGTTAGAGAATAATATTACCAATATAAGACAAATGTCATTCAGGTGGACATGAACCAAAATACCATAGCGTTGCTATATCAAATAAATAAATAAATGGAAGTTGCGTATAAGATCCCTCAAAAATATCTTATATTTAAGGGTAATACATGCATTTGCTTTAGGCAATCCTGTTTTATGGAAGACCCAGTGGATGAGGACTCAGGTCTATACCTCCATCATTTAAGAAAAACACATTTCAACTTAAACAGACCAGGAAACACAGATGCAACTGCCACGTTCTGAAGAATTCTATTTTTATTAGGTTTTGAAAATTAATCAAAAAATGTAATTGTTTAATTCTGTTTGAGTTTTTAGTGCGTCACAAAAAAAAGTCAGCGCCTGGATTCAACTAAGCAAATTGGTATGAGCCTCCAATTGGATAATTGTTGCAAGTGTGATTGCCTTTCAGCTGCAACACGATACTTACACCCAACTGATGCAGTGAGAGGCTTCTAATTTCTTTAACAAATGTGGAAAGACAAATCCTGAAGTCGTCATGGAAAAGATGTCAGTGTGTTTGGGAAGTGTGAAATTATTGGCATCAGGCAAAGAAAACATCCAAGGAGAAACTACTGAAATTGACATTGGCAACGCATTATTAAAAACTGGGAGGATAGTGGGGATGGGGAACCATCGTCTTGGAGGAGGAACTGCGGTCGGAGAGGCAGGTGAGGTGATGCTCCCATCATGCCCAGTGTCTACTGTACACGTCTGTGGAGCGGGGTTATGATCTGGGGTTGCCACCCCATTGAGAATCTTTGGGGTGTGCTGGAGAAGGCTTTGGCAGTGGTCATACTTTTCCATCATCAATAAACGATTTTAATGAAAAACGAATGAAAAACTGGGTTTGACCTTGCAGAAGCTTATTGAAACAATGGCACAGCGAATGTGTGCTGTAATCAAAGCTAAATGTGGTCCAACCAAATATTAGAAGGAAAAAAACGGTTTAGTCTTAATGTATTACAGCGCACAGTACACAAGTGCAAATAGAAGCCAGTGAGACTCACTTTCATCCACCGTCACAGTATGAACAAGAGCAGAGGTGGTTGTGGTTCCTCGGACTAAATGAGGGACTAGTGAATTATAGACACTTAATACTTGGTACTGTTGTACGTGCCAAGGCATGGTTACGACATGGATCTAGTAGTAAAATTAAGTTTAAAGTAAAATCAGTTTCCATGGAACGACCGCAAATAAATGTGATGTCCACAGAAAGTATGAACACATGAGCGTGTCTGAATGTTAGCTAGAGTGTATGAATAGGCTATATTTCTATATTAAAACATTGCATCAAGTTATGTAGCTCAAACAGTTTATTCCTGTTAAAAACATTTTAAAAAATTAACAACAGCACCGCTATTAAAGAAAGAAAAAAACTTACGAAATGCCGTCTAACTGTGTCATTTTGTTTTTCCTCTGGTTTGTAAAAGATAACACGGTGGCTCGTGGTCAGCTTGGGAGGGTTACACGTGACGATTTGCCACCGGAAGTAGTAGTTGTCTTCTTTGCCATTGACGGTTATTCAGCGCACTCCAGAAATGAAATTAGCGCCATCTACCGTTCAAACTCACTGCACTTTAAAGACGCAATGTCATATCGTCGCAATTTAGGTTAATTATAATACCGACACCTGACTACACATTTTGCTAACTGTAGGGTTCGTAACGTGTTTCTTGGTTCAGTCAGTCATTTCAAGCGTTTGCTAAGAGGACGCTTGTTGGTGCAGAGGGTTTTGGGTGTAATTGTAGGTCGAAATATCTTTTAGAGTACATATATATATTCCATTATCTAACCATATCATACCAAAACTTAAACATTCATTCTTAGTTAAAGAGGATGGTAGTAAACAACTCTTTCCCTCTGTTTAGCCTGAACTTAAAAGTTAACTTAAACTGTTTTCATAGCAGATTATAGTAGACAGTAGTAGTCAGATAATTAGACATCAATGCTGCCGGAGTGTAAAACGCATAAGAATGACTCCATTGTTGTCCAGTGTGTTCAGTACCCATTTATTGCATTTTTGTTAATTTATATAAATACCAATAAATCTAGTTGACAAGTACTTTTTATTGAAGCATCAAGGTGGTAACACAGATATTTAGCACATCTTGACCATTCAAAGAACAGC
Source organism: Rhinogobius similis (assembly GCA_019453435.1). Taxonomy (NCBI): domain Eukaryota; kingdom Metazoa; phylum Chordata; class Actinopteri; order Gobiiformes; family Gobiidae; genus Rhinogobius; species Rhinogobius similis. Next base: position 28,132,411 of record CM033620.1, on the reverse strand, counting down.
AAAAGAAAGAAGTGAACAGCAAAGTTTTGCTTCCCTTTATGGCCCTGGCTCCTGCAACAGCGCTTATTCCTCAGTCACTCTGTGCCTACTTCATCACTTGAACACTGGACAAAAAGGCCCACAGACAAATGAGATTGGTCCGCCGCGTGAATACAAATCGTTTTGTAAATAAAAAGTCAATTAAAACAAAAAAAAAAAAAAAAAAATCAGTAAACATACGAAGATGGCTTGACCTATGCCACCGTAGCAATATTATGTAGAGGCTAATCTAAGATGGCATTCAACCTAACAGTGCTGGCTTTATTTCCCTTAACACTACAACAGAAACACTTCACCTTTTCAAAACTGAGCATTTTGTCAAAATGAGGCAGCTCTTGGTCCTTAGTACTGTTCCAACTCTGCCACTCTTCTGCTGCACAGTGCTTTTCAGGAGTGGAGCGCTGGGCACAGCAGAGGAAGCACCAGGAGCCAGGGACATAGGAGGAAGACACTCAGTCACAGGCCAGGCCCCACAAAGAAAAACCACAATGAGACCAATTCAATAAATGGAATAAAACGGCAGTTTTTGCAACAGTGATGTGTGGAATGATCCGGGATCACCCTGGCATGCTCAGACTGCTGGGCCTCTATTGTGCTTCTACATTTATGTATGGGGCAGAAAGACACAGACGTGGCTATAATGCGGCCAAAAGAAAAATGCTTTGCTGGGCAAGCGCTGGGCTAAGCAAATTGGCGCAACTGCCAGTGTCAGTGTCAAGGTAAAGCCAGCGGAGGGAGCCATTACCTCATCCAGGCTTTTCTCTAGAGGTATGGACTGGCTAAACTTCCATTTGTCCAACTAGTGTGAAAGCAGAAAAATAAGCTGAATATGGCTGGATGGAAAGGGACTATTCCAGAAGATTCCCATAGATACAGATCACTGTATGAAATAGAATAATTCTTTTATGCATCTCTACACGTAGGGCTTTGAAAGCTACATTTGATTGTCAGGACAGAGGATGAAGGCAGGAGGCGAGCCCAGCAGAGCAGCCACTGAGAGGCTTTGGTTTTGGCCCAAAGTGCATGGAAGAGCTCACAGCTACGTTTACATTCACTCGTTCTGTTCGGACCATGTACAGGTAAAGTGCGCTCAGAAAGAAGGCCCATGGGCAGGGTCACAAAGAGGCCAGCTTTCCAAGCATACCAGGGTCCAGCCCCGTCTGCAGGGAAAGGAGTGGACTGAGCACAGCGCCTCCAATTCTTCTACATGCACTTCATCACAGCAAGAGTGAGCTAGAATATCGAAACAGAGAAAAGAGCTTTCATGCAATAAATCTAGGTCACAGGTACGACAAGCCAAAGTGGGGCTTGAACTATGGCCCGGCCGCACTATCAGGACGGCAGAGCAGGGGCAGCACGGGGACAACACTACAGGGGCCTCGCCCTCAGCTCTTCTGGCTCTGCGGGCACGTCTTGGCGTAGCTTGTAAAAACAAAGTTATAATCGTTGAATTGAGCCAACTGCCGATCCAGTCGCTTGTAGCCATCCAGTTTCTGAGCCGAGGAGAAGACACTGCGGCATTTGGAGCTCTGGAATACAATTTCAGAGTCATCAAGGGAAAAAACACAGTAGCTAGTATTTAACTTCCTCACAACATCAAAAAAGTTATTTATGAATATAGCTCATGCATATTTGCTTTTAATTATTGATATAATTTATATCTGACAGAGATACAAAAATGTATCATAGGACTGCGATAAAATAATTGACTAAATGGTGATCATATTGTTTACTTTAGTTGTCTAAAGAATGTTTGGAAAGCAGTTCAATTATTGGAGGAATAAGCCATGTATAACTAAAGCACTGTTGTTTATGTTCATGTCCCTTAGTAAACAACTTTTTTGCTATATATCACCCAAGTCCTAGAGTGAGAGATACACAGATACCTTAATGTGGCTACTTCAAGATGCTCCTTACCTGATTGACAAAAAGGGTTGTGACAAACTTTCCCGGTTTGAAAACCTCCACCACCTTGCGAATTAGGTCATCATACGAGGTCTGGGACAAGTTTGTTTCAAAGCTGACATAGGAGAACTCTGGCTCTGGGGTGATGTGGATGGTCCAGTAAGTTCCCTGCACAAACATTTCAAGCAATTTTTTTAGGAATGTTGTTCAGACAACATTTTCGTAGCAGGGTCTGGAACCAGTTGAACCAGCTCGCTTTGCTCATAGTACAACCTACAGAAATACTTGTAGTATTACTTTGATGTCATTAAAACATGTGGTTATGTGTGATGCATTAGCAGAGATGTGGTTCCCCCTCCAAACCTGTGCCATAAAATGAAAACACTACCAACAAAACCGTGAGAAAAAGGGAAAAGCTTACATCAGTCTTCATGCCATTCATGGAGTAGCCACATGGATTAAACAACGTGGCATCAATCACAGAACCTGGAATCAGGTCACGAATTCCACTCATCTGCAAAAAAACATGAGTCCATGAGTTCACGGCCATCTTGACCCATAAGTTCTTTGGCCTGAGCTCTTACACGAGTGACATCACTTGCGGAAACACCGTCTTTCATGTAGAACTGGTCCATGATGGCTGGGTCCAGGTGGCTCATCAGAACTTCCAGGGTCTGGTCGGCATGCTTGTTCTCCCAGTACTCGGGTAAGTCCAGGGTGAACAAGTACCTGCAAACAACATGAGTTATTTACAGCCACACAGCCACCGAGAGGCACAAACAAAGCACCTACCAGCAGTCCGAGTTCAGCCGTCCCATACAGTATGCCGCACCATCTGTACACACAAACATGTCAGTGTCCATTTCTCAGTCACTTTAAATGAACAAAACAATATTATGGTAGCATACTTGGGAAAATCTCGCTAAGAAAATCCACCTCTTCTTGAAAGTTTCGATGTGGGAATTCCTGGTGGGTCGGCTTCATGAAGTTTTTACGAGAGTAAAAGAAATTCTGCAAAAAAGTATTAGTCCAAATGAATGCCATTTGGAGATGCAAGTCAGTTCAGCACTTCCTGAAACACATTTACCTCAATAGCATCAAAGCCACTGTACTCCCGGGCCAGCTCCAGCAGGGGGACCAGCGCTTGCAGCAAAAGGGTGGTTCCGCACGTTTTCAAAATGAAACGTCTCTTGGAGACAAACATGCTACTCTCACTGTGGAGTGGAAAGCACAAAGTTGGATTCTTAATGCCATTGGTATACAACTGAGCAAGACAATTCTTTAATAAAAACTCAAAACATGCAACCATTCTATAAATGCAAGTTCAAACGTTTCGAGACAACACTCTGGCCAAAAAGTGCCTATTCAATTTCATCAACTGATTTGTCCAACCAATCCAGTGTTTTCTTCTGGATTGCACACGATAACCAGTATTGATACATACTCTTACCACCACCGAGTGGGAGTGGAAGAATAATGACATTGTAGCGCTTTGAGAGACTTTAATAAGCCTGTATTACAAGTGTAAGCCATCATTATTATTGTCTGGTGTCATGACGGGTTCTATGGGCAATAAAAAACAGCACACTCACCTGAGTATATAAGCTTCCTGCTTGTCCGTCTTTGTCACACTTATGATCAAACAATGCACATTCTCCAAAAGTTTGTCCCACTCAAACCTGAAACACACACAAAAAAACAACAACGAAAAAAAACACAGCTTTGGATTAACTCCTTGGTGAGCTCCTAAGTGGGAAGAAACAAAATGAAATAGCTGTATTCATCTGCAACTTAAATATATGTGCTTATGCCATGAAGACAAAAAACTTTACTGTGCAGTAGGAGATACAAAATGCATCTGAAGGACTGTCCGGGTATTACTGAAAAGTGAAAACAAAGACAAAATGCAAGCCATAATTGTGAACCTCCACTTTTAAAAGCACAGAACAAGTCTAAAGCCTGTGTCTTGAAAACACAGAAGGCTGCCAACACTGGCATGTGATGAGAGTATGTTTGAGTAGCTGGGACAGACAGGAGCAGAGTGCTGCAAAGTGCCCCCTCCCCCCATGGTCTGCTGCAGTGAGATGGTGCTGCGTCACACGCATTCTGGCCTTAGAAAGGCACACTTGATCGATTAGTGTAGTAAGAGCAGTGTTCATGTATGTGTCAAAAGATTCTTAATGTTTTTAACATTGACAAGAGGTAAGTTTCATCTTGGACACCACTGGTACTGCACCTTTAAACCTTCCGACAGGTCAGATTTTCTGATAACATTCATTCAAGTACAAAATGTCAAAATGTGTCCAACAGGCTCAGAGTTCTAGAGCATGCCTTGATCTGTAGGAGTGCATTTCAAAGTGTTTGCCCCCCGAATTGAGGCAGGCTAAATAATCATACTTGATGGAAGAGAATTCTCATTTTTGGTACCTCTTTGAACCTCGGATGCAACATAAGTCAGTTGGTTCTGGACCTGCTGCTGATTTGGAGCAGGATCAGTTTGCGGTTCCAAGAGAAATACACACCACATGCTATTTCTAGTGGCTTAGTAGGATACAATTTTCTTCAAAGAGTAAAGGCCACCATTAGAGAACTCCCTTGCCTCAAACGGAAATGAGAAAATGTTAGACATTTCACTGTAGTCTCTTGTAAATAATACATACTGTTTACATATTATATAATAAATAAAAGCCCTGATATAGGAGTAACATGAGCTGATGCCCTTGTGGACTTATTTGGACATTGGCTAACGTCCAGCAGGTTGATCCACTGACAGTGTCCCGGCGAGCTGTTAATCTGCCCTCTAGACCTCAGTGCTGTAGTGAAGCTCAGGACTGTGTGCAAATATCCACTCCTGTGTGTAAGAGGACACACCTTTGGGAGGATCACAGCCTCATGAAGCACAGCTGCATCATAAATCAGTCAGCTGCTGTCAGTGTCTACTGTATCTGCATTCACCGCATGAAAAAAGCATACGCACAAAATTCCCAACAGCGTTATGCCATGTCTGGCTGACCAGAGAGGATTGTCAGTCAACGCGGCCCAGAATAAGAAACCTAAGCCCCGAGTATACATTTAAATAAGCAACAGCAATAGGAGCCCTCACGGCCAATCAGAGGCGCAGTGAGGAAAGCGGCTGCATGGCTGCAAACGTGACCAGAGCATGCTTATAGGCAAAAGAGTCAAGCTAACTTCTATAGAGCCAACAACCTACCAAGTTACTGTGTCGATAACTATTATCATGGATGTGTTCGTATATGGCCTTATTTCGACCAAAAAGAGGCGCGGGGGGCAGTTCTACCGTCTCCCGCTCCTATTCCCGGAATCTATGAACACCACGCGGTCGCCACACTGCTCCTCCCCTGGAAGTATCAAAGAAAAGAGACGAAGAAGCATCTTCATGGCCCTGTGAGCAAGCCACACATTAAACGTCTGGTCCTCTCCAAAGACAAAGTTATAATTTGAGAACATTTGCTATAACAGAATTATTAACATTAAATGTGGGCGCATTCAAGTTCAGAGCCATGATATGTGAATCTAAAAACAACAACAATTAGCTTCTTGGACAATAAAATGTTGCCTACTGAAATAACACAGCAGCCCCATAAATAGATTTTCAGAGGCTGTCAAGATGGCCACAAGCGTAACTCAGGCAGGTCGTTCAGTCACAACACAATGAGTCAGTCCGGGCCAGCGGGATTAGTTAGGAGCGACTGACGAGGTTAAAAATGAATTAGTCAGCTTTGGGGGTGATGGGGGAGGTGAAACTGTTCGCAAAGGGCCTGTGCTTCTTGGGTTGCGTATTGCCCAACGGTGATGTCCGCGTGGTGACAGAGCAACTTAAGAATGTGTTACAAAGTCATAGGACGATGACATTAAATGCGAGAGACACCAGATTGTTAAGTATTGTAACAACAGGGAAGATTTCTAAAACAGATCCTGGCAACAGCACGATCACAGATGGGCGACAGTCTCAAAATTACAGTGGTACAGAAGAAGCCATCTTGTTAACAGGCCTAGATGACAGGTCCAGTGACAGAATAGCGCGTGGGCTTTCTGTCAGCTCACAATCCGTCAAACAAACAGTGACTACGTACTTATAAACTCAGCATCCGTATGATCTAACACCACGAAACAAGAAAACACTTGCATTGTGGCTGCGTGTGTCGCCCAGAGGTGCTGTAATGCGTGCATCTCCTCTAGGTGCCGCTCTACAGTGCACGCGCGGATCCACGGCAACACCTCCGCAAATCAAACAAACCTTGGGATGGTGCGGAGGTCTCCGGTTCCTTTAGACTCGTCTTGACGGGAGAACCACACCTCCAGCAGCTTTTCAGTCCCCTCGAAGAAATGTGCACCGTTATCTTCCATCGTGAGACAACAGACACCCAACAACAATATCAGTCGCTAGTCGATGATAACGCTTTACTTTATAATTTTTCTTCGAGCAGATATTATTTATTAGGTACAGTCCTTTGAAGCAATCCAGGTGTTAGTATTCTTAAGTTGCCGTCTTCCCTTTTGCAGAGAACACCGTTAGCGAGTGCTAGCTAATGTCGCCGGCCATACTGTGAAGAGCACTGAATGGTGGCGGCGCGGAGTATTTATACAGACGGGCGCCTGCGTCACGTGCCCTATCAACCAGTCACGGCAGTCGCGTGGGTCACTCCGTGTAACGATTGGCTAAGAGACCTGTCCATCATATACCACCTACCACGTCTTTATATTTTTAATGAAAATGTAATTGTGATTAAATTAATGTAATAATCATCAATTAGCACACAACAGTGAACATGTATAAATATATTTTCATTGCAATTTATTTAGGAACACGCAACATTTCTCCGGTTGAAGACCGTTTTAGGCAAATAATCCAACTCTGCGTTACTCGTGCCCACACTTTAGATGATGTCCGGGAGTGGGGTCCGTAAAGTTGTGCTACTAACAACGCAGGCTGTAGATTTTACTGAAGTGCCGTTGTCAAGCTGGAAAATGACGGACTCAGCTACAGCACTACACTTCCCAGCAAACCTTGCGCGACAATTAGAAACGTCAACGAGCCAGTGAACATTAAGCGGAGCAGACCAAAATCCCAAACAAGGAAACGATGGGGGAATAAAACGACAAGATTATTTAATTAATGCACGTAATAATTAATATTGTATATTGTTGTAATTTAATGGGTATTAATGGGTTCAAATGGATTACGACTTCAAAACAAAACTGGCAGCCGAAAGGGAAAGAGTAGAAGACCTATTCGAATATGAAGGTTGCAAAGTGGGTCGAGGCACCTACGGACACGTTTATAAAGCCAAGCGCAAAGATGGGTAAGAGAAACAAATATCGTGTTTGTGCTCACTTTACGGACTGCGGGCTGTTGTTGTGAGTGCGCTGCTCTGTACTGTCGTTCTTATAACGATCACCGAGTGTCTGTGTTTTTGTTTTCACTCACCAACGCCCCCCACCCCGCCCCCTCCTCTGCTCTCTTCTCGCACAGCCCCACAACAAGGCGCTAAAGTCACGCCGCAGCTGCATCTTCGATCTGCATGTCTTGTATCTTATAATGGCATTGACCACAGCTTGTATCTAACTTATTTCCAATCGCTCAGAGTCACTGAGCAGACTGTGATATCGCTGTTGCAAGCACGATGCCGCCGAAGGTCTTCTCATAATATCTGGCTTTTCACCACTGGCATAGGCTACTTGATCCAAATATGTGCTGCCATATTACATTTTATTGGCATGCTATGTTACATCATTATAATTATTTTTGGTTTTTAGGTTGGCCCACCACTGTATTTTCTGGGTTCAAGCCCTTTGTCAAACAGCTGAGATCTTTCATTTTTCATGTGTTTTTCTGTTTTCTGTCTTATACTCGGTTTAATCTCATATATTTCCAAATAGTCAAAACACCTGTACCTGTGCGTTTAGTGTTTTTGATTAAACGGGTTTGTTTGTACATATTATGCTCATTCCAGATAGCCTTAAGGCGACTGGGTCAAATATAGTAGAAATCTCAAATTCACTGCAGAAATTCACGGGCCTTTTGCATTCTAAACAACTAATCTAATCAGAATGCTCGTCCACCAACTCGAAGGTCGGCAGTTTGTGAAACCTGCTCAAACTACTGTCGTTGTGTTCTTGGGCATGACACTTACCGTAGTCTGTATGAATGTGGCGTGTGAGTGCTTGGTGGTGGTCGGAGAGACTGAAAGCAAAGATTAGCTGCCCCTCAAGATTATAGAATTAATAAATAATGGCCACAGTGTAGTGTAGTGCTTTGAGAGGCTTTGTCCAAGCACAATACAAGTGTAAGACGTTATTATTGTTGACAATAATAATAATAATAACAATAATAATAAACAACGATAATTACAGGATATCGTACCACAAGTGCCCTATTATGCTATTAACTTTAATCTTAATCCACATTTTTCTGGTCTGCACTGACCTACATTCTTCTGCAGCGTGTTAAAATACCGAGTGGACTAGCCTCAAGACTAGTCATCACTTTTTTTGTCTGTTTACTCCAGTAAAACATTTTTTGATGTTGGACCAGTGTTGGCATGTGTCGTCAGTCAACAAAGAATAAACAACTTCTAGCCAAACCAAAATATCATTAGGCTGGTTGTTAACGCATATTTACATGTACATTTTGATTAAGAATTTAGAATAGATTTAGAATCTCTTTTTCAGGGGAGTCCTCTCCTGAAAAAAAGTTACAGTTCTCTGCCATATGTTTTTTGTGAGCATAAAGAATCACCCGCCACTTCCAATGAGCACCATTCTATTTTACAATTTTTATTTCTATTACTATTTTATACATAAAGATCCATAAGGCACTCCCCACTACTTCTTTTTTACATCATTCATTTGGTATTGTAGTTTACTTAGTGAGAAAAATTGTTTGTGTAAGCACCCACTGCTGTGTTACACTTTCACTTGTGAAAACAAACAAGATTATTTTTCTTGTACAGTTGAGTTGTTCAGTCTTAATTACTAAACTATTTATAAAAGGCTGTGTCATCAAGGATTTGTGATTGTTCTTTATTTCTGCAGGAAAGATGAGAGGGAATATGCACTGAAACAGATTGAAGGGACTGGGATCTCTATGTCGGCCTGCAGAGAGATTGCTGTAAGTCCATCTATGACACTTCCGTGAAATTTTTTGAAAAAAAAAAACGTGAAAATGTTTCAATTTATTGAAACAATAGCAATGCTGATTTTTGGTGACAGCTATGCAGGAACAATTTATTGGTCTATTGAGAAAACTGCTGAACAAATTATCTGCTACTGGCCCCACCATTTGTTTTTTATTTTTAAAGGATTTTATTTTTAAAGGATTTTTTGGCCTATATGCTTTATTGGACAGGAATGTGTATTGTGAAATGGGGATGAGACTGGGACATTCAGCAAATTGTCTGGGCCAGAATCAAACTTCTGACGCTGCGGCTGGCTGCACATGCACGGAACTTAAAGGTCCCATATTCTGCTATTTTGCCCTTTACACAGTCTATTCTAAGGGCTTTGTTGATCAAATTTTGCTTTGTGCAATATCCATAACATAACAGTTTCCAAAAAACACCCATTTCTTGGACTGGCCCCCCTCCTTGCAAAAGCAAACGGCTCACTCTGAGATCTGACCCCCCCCGAACAGAGAGCAGGCTGCTCCCCCGCCCAACTCGCGCGCCTCCCCCGCCCAACCCGTGACGACGCCTAGAGCGGAGATAGTGCATGCGCTGTGTGCTCCGGTAAACAGCGATACACAAACACTGAATAAACCTTTTATCCGTCCTGACGGTGCGTCGTGCTGAGTCCTACGTCCTGGATCTGACCTGAGTTTGGACGCTCCAGGGCCTCAACGACGGACGTTGCCGTTTGGTAAATAACAAGCTAACTCTTCGATCTGTCGTATCCATCGTGTAATTACTGTGTAGCATTAGCATTAGCTGTTTTTATTCTGCGGCTTGCGCGCTTCCCGGAGGCGTGGCTTAAACACCGCGTCATCCATGGGAAGCGCGTCATCCATGGGATGAGCCCCCGTCTGCTGCTCAGCCGAGGGGGACAAAAAAGACAGTTCTCTAGCGAAAGCATGCGGGAATCAATCAAAAAACCACTTTGGGCACACATACGAGGCCCAAATAGCACTGTAGGAAGGTTAAAACCTCTGAAAAGTCGATTTTGCATGTTATGGGACCTTTAAGTGTTATCCAGTCGGCCAGGGAGCAGCACTGGCCCGTCATTTTTCAAGTTCCATTTTACAATAGCAAGCAGCGGATTTTCATTTACATGTTAATTGCTAATTTTTTTTATGACTTTCAAGATAAATACCCACCCTAAGATATGTTGAAGAAAGTAATGTAAGGGTTAAACTTGAGATTGCCCAGTTGGTTTTCTTCTACAATGGGACAGTGAATGATATGCTTGGGGCTTTTTAATCAATGCGCATACAGCCAAGTCTAAAGCTAATCCTCTGTCAGAGAATTCATACTGAAAGCATTTTTAATATGTTTTTAATAAAACAAAACAATCAATGCGAGGATCAATGTCATCTCGCCAGCCCTACTATCAATCCACACAATAGGTATTTTCCCACCACCTCTGCCTCCACCACTCACTGAACTCTTAATCTTTTTAATAAACAAGCGCCTTCTTTACAGGTTTGAGAAGTGTGACTCCATGGCTTCCCTTTGTATGAGGAAATACTTTTTTTTGGTGTTGAGAAACAGGTATTTGTCCCTGCACCACAAGGTGTTAAGATGTCCGGTCTGTGTCCTATAAACACAATCATGGGGTGATCAGAGTGGTTTCCTCCACACGTTATGGTACAATGGACTGAGCACACATGCCTGTGTGGAAGACAAGTGACATTCTGAGGTCGGCCTGTCAGGAAGTCCATTATCCATGCATAGAGATGAACTGAGCCGCAGGGTGTTGATATTCAGATGAGACTGTAAGAGATTACATGGTTTAAAAAGTCCCCTCTTTTGCAGTGGTCCTTGTGTAGGTGGATTTTGTGGATGTTCCGCTATATCTCCTTTCTTAACTCACAAGGGACATATCCTAATCTGAGTCTTGGCTCAAGTTAATATCTAATTGATTATTATACACCAGAATATATGCGTTCTTTTTTCTCTAGTAAAAGTGTCTCCATGTGCACGTAGGGCATGCCATAGTTGTGAGTTTAAGTCCTGGTTCTGACTAATTATTTTTCTTTCCCCATTATTCACCCCATCACGCTGTATTATCCTGCCCATTACAGACCAAAGATGAGTCTTTTTGGTGGAGTCTGTTCTACAGCCACTAAAAGAATTTTAAAAAGCAAAGATAACCTTGGGTTATCTTCCATCACATAATAATTTTATAATTTTCTTGTCTTCTAGCTGCTTCGAGAACTGAAACACCCAAACGTAATTGCACTGCAGAAGGTCTTCTTGTCTCACAGCGACAGAAAAGTCTGGCTGCTCTTCGACTATGCTGAGCATGACCTCTGGGTGAGAGCTCTCCACTGATCCCATAGCCTTCTCACTTGTAATGCTTCTCAGCTGTGTCCGGAACAGAGAAAGTGTGAGAATGAGAGAACATGACTGTAGGGTTCTGGCACAATTGTACTGTAGCTGACTACATTATAATGTGAATAAACAGGGACCAAGCCAAGTGTTCTTTATCATCCCATAATTGGAAGTGTGTCGCCCTCTCCCTCGCACAGAAGAACTGAAGGTTGAACAAACACACACACACTGGCTGGTCAGGGCACAGTTATGTGTTCTATATGGCTCAAGCTGCAAAACGCTCTTATTTGATGTGAATCAACCTCATGTACACAGAGAAACACTAAGAATAAACCCCAATGTGTCAAACAATTTAATTTCAAGTTCATTTAATTGTATGTATAAAGTATAAAGTTCACAAGGAGTCAGCAGGCCCTTCTTTACGTATGATTTTTTTTTTCATTTAAAAAGAAAAACATGTTATGAACATATAGCTGCCTGTGTCTTTATTTTCTTGAAAAGCTAGTTATAGATATTTAGACGTTCTCCTGTTCTTTTACAGCACATCATTAAGTTTCACCGTGCCTCCAAAGCCAACAAGAAGCCCATGCAGCTTCCACGAGGGATGGTAAAGTCGCTGCTCTACCAGATTCTTGATGGCATCCACTACCTCCATGCAAACTGGGTCTTGCATCGAGATCTGGTGAGTCTGTGCCCTCCACACAAATACAAAGCAGAGACTCAGGCAATTTTGGAAAATCAAGTATCGCAATTGTTTTTACATTTTCCATCTGTTTAAAAAATAAAAATAATTGGTCAGCTTTAGGGTGCATATTTAAGGAACCGCATTTGATTTGATTTTCATTTAAAATTTCATAAACATGACCTATCTGTGTCCCCAGATATAAGGTAAACTTGCTGTAATCAAAGATAGCTTTTACTGTCAACAATTGTGCTGATTTACCGGTGTTCTTCATTACAAGAGCATTATGTCCAATTTATTTATGTTATTACAATTCAGTGTTATAGTTCTCAAGACAATTATCAGAAAGCAGAATGAGCCTCTCATTTGCGATGCCAGTTCAACGCTGATATCCAGTTGGTTTAAAGTCCCCTCTCTGATCTGAATGGCCACTACCTAAAGCCCAGTAATAATAATATCAATAATCATGACTATTTAAAAGCAGACTTAAGTCAGTTCAATTCAATCTAAAAAAAAAAAAAAGAGTACACCTAAATGTAAAGTACTTTTGGTGTGGCTGTTTCTATCATAATAACTTTTGCACTTAGAAAGTTTGATTTCATAAAGCTGGTCACATACTATTTAAAAAGTAATGTATTATAATGAAAGAAAATGTACAATGAACAGTTGTATCAGTAAGCTATAAACTGTGTCAGCTCTTTTTTCTCACAATAAACGTAACACTTAAATTGTCCCTATTTTCATTAAATATTTTGACAATCTGATCCAGAAGCAAATCACCTTTCTAAAAAAAATAGCCACACACTAAATACAAATTCTTACTCAACCCATTACTCAATAATCTGATGCTGTTATGAATTATTAAATTGTATTCAGTATTTTTTCTGTATTTGCAAAAGGAAGGTTTGTTTTAAACGCAAAGCAATGCCCGCTGAGTAGAGCACTTCTCTCACCCTCTTGCACTGTCCTGCTGTCAGGGTCTGGACCAGTCTTCTTCGTTTGGTCCATTGTGTAGAGAAAAACAGGACACAATGTCTGAAGCTGCAACAAACTAGCAGAAAAAAAGGATTCTGTGAAAGTAATGCAATAAAGAGGCAGTTTGTGTGTGCTGTGGAGCTGTCGTTGATAATACTTTTATTCTTATAAACGTAGTATTCTCATTTACAACACTTTTTAGAAAAAAAATATGTCTTTCATTGTGTAGTGGCAAACACAAATGACCATGACATGTTTCAGCTGCAAGACATAATTATTCATGATAATAATCATATCATGGACTGGAATGGGGCGCAGATCACAGGAGCTGAAACCAACAAGTTGAAACGCTGGATCAAGGAGGCCATCGGGAATCTGGAAGCGAGGCACAGACACTGTGATGAAGAAGTGTTCCTCCTCTCACACACGGGACATTCTTCACCGTGCAGCAGGAGGGCTGGTCAGTCTGAGCGTCAGGCTGACCACGCCTTAGAAAATAGAAACATAGCTCATCACCAAGATCGGAACTGGCAGATAGCAGCCAAAACAGGTCAAGGTAAATACATCTCGCGAACAAAGTTCTCTGACTAAAAGAAACAAGATATAACTGTCGTCCATATTCGAGAGACCAAAGGGCAGTCCCAAAGAGCATGTATCAAAGAACCAGTGGCATTGTGATCATTCTTGCCTTTATAGAGCCTAAATGAGGTAAAATAGTAATAGTAAGAATTTTGTATTGCATCAGTTTACCCCAGGCTTCTCCGAAAAAAAACATAGGTATAAGGTATAAGGTATAATTAAGATCCCATTGTAGATAGTTTAAAAACTTTTATTAAAGTTGATCCATGAGCCCATAATATTCCATTTTGAAACTTTGCTGCGTAAATGATATCCATCAAATTCTTTTCATCAAACAATTTTACATTTCCCTTTAAACAATCTCTCATTGGAAAATATTTCCAAAAAGGCCGTGGCTCTCTAAATTAAACTTTTCCCTAACAGTATAGGACATTAGGATGTCTTAAATAAATCCTCTGAATACCTTTCCATAGGTTTACCATTTGTGCCATAAAGAAGCTTTTTTTTTTTTTTTTACATATATTTTTTACACAATTTTTTTTTATTTTTACAAGAAGAAAACATTTCTATGTAAATAATTCATACAACATAGAACCAAGGAAGCAGAGGACAGATTACTTTAATATGTGTTTATATCTTAACATTATAAGATCCAATAAACAATATTATTATTGTTTATTTTGGAACCACACAAATTACTTGGAAAGTATTAAATAATATTATCAAGAAGAGAACCAACAAAAATGCCAATCCAAATTGTTTTGTGAAAGACAACCAAATTATAAAGAATAACAAGGCAACAAGACAACAATGAGACAAAGACAACTGATTTTTATGAAAAGTGTGAATAAAAATGAAATCATGTAAACTGTGAGTACATTTAAGAAAAGAGGTCAACTGATTTTATGTCAACGGTTGGTAAAAGATGCTATACACAGCTTCACAGCAATATTGACACACATTTGTAAAAGAGGAGATCAACACCAATTTACCAACTACATGCCAATTTCACTACTTTCTCAATTATCAAAACATTTAGAAAGGTTATGTTATTATACTTGATGATTTCCTCAACAAATTCATCTTTATCACCGATTATCAATGTAGGTTTAGGTCAAATAGGACAAAACCTCGATGGCAGTCAGTGAACTGATAGAGGAAATGTCTACAGAGATCGATAATGGAGAGTACACTGTTGATGTTTTTATTGACTTAAGCAAGGCATTTGATAGTACAGAACATAATCTGCTGTTGGCTAAAGTGGAAAGATATGTCAGAGGTTGCTCATGGGTGGCTAAAAAACTATCTTAGTGACAGGGATCTGGTTTGACCATAACAAATTATCAATGAATAAAACTAATACCATTTTTGGTATTTAATAAGAAATAAAACTAAATAAAAAAACTAAAATAAAATGGATCATATAGAAATTGAGAGAGTGCGTAATTCATACATTTTCGGGTATTTACATTGACAATAAACTCAACTGGAAATTACATACAAATCATCTAAAGACAAAAATATCTAAAATTATTGGTATAACTTGTTAAATGTTTCCAAGAGTTGCTTTATGCTCCTGCATAAATAAAAATTCACTATTCACAATTCTCTCTTTCTTCCATACTTAAATTATTGTGTGGAAATATGGAGGAGCAATTATAAATCTACTGTTTTTTATATTGCAGGAGAATTGTTAACTGTGCTGTTTATTACGCCCTGAAATAACCCATGATATGATGTAAGGTTCACAACTGTATGCTCCCTGTCTGTATTCAGGAGAAGTTAAAAGCCTGAGAGACTCAGTATAATCTGAGAGGAACAGGAGTATATCAAAAAAATAGGCCAGGACCAATATCAAAAGGAGATGCTTCTCAGTTAGACGAGTAAACCCCAACATCAATAAAGAGCTATTCAAATGAATGTGACTGGCAGTTATAGAACACTAGAATGACACAGTTTAGTTTAGTTTAATTAAATTGAAAATTAATAAAAGTATTAGACGGCCAGTGTTTAATAAAAATTAATAAAATGATTCATGGTAGAAGGAGCTGGAGGAAGTGTCTGGGGTGGAGGAAGTCTGGGAGTCCCTGCTTAGACTGCTGCCCCCGCGACCCGGCCCCAGATAAGCGGAAGAAGATGGATGGATGGATGGTAGAATTTAAGGGTAAAGGAATGTTTAGTGAAAAGGTATGTCAGCGTGATTTGTGAATTGTTTAGTTTAGTTTAGTTTAGTTAGTTTTAGTTGTTTAGTGATAGTTGATGGTTTCAGTATCTTTTCTGATATGTAATTTGTAAAAGCTGTTCATACACAACTGGTAATAAAGTTTTTTTTGCTTTCTGGTTACTTATGATAGCCACATGCTTGGCAGCTTAATTTTGGTGGTAATAGAGTTTAGCACCATTAAATGTTCCACTTCAGCCTAAACCCCTTTGGTCAAGCCTCCTGTAAAACTTAAGTTATGTTTGAATGACATAAACTACTTCTACTACTAAATGATAAAAAAGAGCTGTACACCAGAGCATACAGTGCCCCATGTTCTACAATAGCAGATAATTTAACATGCGAAATTGGTTAACGCTTCTATGTCCAATGACGCATGACACACTAAGACTAAAAATAAGGCCAACCTCTCCAGGGCTGTTAACTGTCTTATTGAGTAAGAACTAGACCGCATGCCACAGTCAACATGCAGCTGAACCGGTCAGGTGGAATGGGTGTTATCAGATATATTGTTTTTCGCGCTTATAACGCGGGATACTGTCTCGTCTTGGGTCTCTGACAGTGTGTAGAACTAGTTTAGACTGTTTAGACTATTATTTCCTCTAGTGTATCTTCTTCTGCATATATTTGTCCTCTGTATGCTTATAGCCTGATGTTTACTTTTTGTGGTTAAGAGCACACTGTGCCAAGTGACACACCTGGTTCTTACCTGGTTAAATACAGGTTAATAAATAAGAAACATGACCACACCTTAGACTTTTGACAGACTATTTTTTCCCTTGATTAGGAATCTTTCAGCCATAGGTGCACAATATCTTTTTTTTTAATTTAGACTTTGCAGTTTACTTTATTTTCCTTAAGCAGCAGAACAAAACCGTGTGAGATGAACAAGGTGAGAATGGTTGTGATATTCATAAAAATGAGCTTGTGTTTGCAGAGGTCTTTGCTGCAGAATGTTACATAACACACATGTGCTTCAACATGTTCCACGCTGCACCACTCTGCCTGCCCTATTTGCAAAAACCAGGAGTCAGCCTCCCCTGTCTCTCAGCCTCCTGAGCCTCTCCCACCTATTCCTCTGCGAGGAGTGGTATGCATGTTGTATGTTTTGAATCCGGTGCCAAGTATCCCACAAACAGATGTAAACAATCTAATTCACTCAACTGCTATCTTCTTTTAAAAACAGTAGTTCCCTAATATAGATTTGGCCTAATCTTACATTCCACAATGTATCTTCATTTTGAGGAGCTAGTACAGTATATGCAATTAACACAACTTGTATTTTGCTTTAGAAACTCCAAACTTTAAAATCCAGTCTGATGTCCCTTGTATTAATATTTGTGTGGCCCTCTGTCTGATGCTCTGTCTGGAAACCTTGCCACGTTTCAGACCTTTTCAGACAATAGGATGGGATTTAAAAAAAAAAAAAAGAAAAAAATAATTAATTGACTTTCATGAAGATTTGTTAATGTTCATCAACTGCCACAGTCTAATCCGCTGTTGATCTTTACTTTCTGTGTCCTCCTCAGAAACCGGCCAACATCCTAGTGATGGGGGAGGGTCCAGAGCGAGGCAGGGTTAAGATTGGTAAGTGCAGTGCCCCCTGCAGTATTCAGAGAACTGAAACTGTTACATAAAGCCCAGGTCTTCTATTTTAAAGCTACAGCTTCTCCATATGACCTTTGTACACACCTTTTTCTTGTGGCGCCTCTGATGTCCAAACTGTGCATAGACTCAGGGGGAGTGCTACAGCCTTGGAGTGTATCATGTAGAGATAGTAATGTTTGCTAACGTATGACCTATGTCCTTGATCCACAGCTGACATGGGTTTTGCCAGACTCTTTAATTCTCCCCTGAAGCCTCTGGCTGATTTGGACCCTGTGGTGGTGACGTTCTGGTACAGGGCCCCAGAGCTTCTGCTAGGTGCCCGGCATTACACCAAAGCCATAGGTAAGTGGCTAATAACAACATACTATGATAGTTTATGTTAATGGTATACACAGAATATCCAATAAAGTGACTTAGGCACAGTGCAACCTGTTTTTGAAACTGCAGCAAGCCCGCCGTTATTGAAAATCCTAACATTGCTCTTAGAAGTCCTTTGATGATTGTCTTACTAAAATGATAAACATCCTTGTTCATGTAAGTCTTCTGAGCAAATGTTAAAAATATTCATAAATAAGCAAGGCAAGAGCACAATTTGTACACTAGGCAATTCAAAGTGCTTTACAAAACAGCTTAAGAAACAGTAAATCATTTTGTACTTACTTTAAATGAGAAGAGTGCAGAATAAATCTTTCAGTCATATGCACATCTAAACTGTTTTTAGCCTGTATTTAAACATTGTCAGAGTGGAGGCCTGGCCCACATCTTCAGGAAGACTGTTCCAGTTTTTAGCTGCATAAAACTGAAACACTGATTTCCCCATGTTTAGTCCCTGAGGTCCTCAGAGTCCAAGATGGTTCATATGGCACTGACGTGTCAGAGATGTACTTTGGTGCTTGGCCGTGGAGAGGGAAAAACATAGTTTTACTTTATAACATTTTTAAAATATGTTTACTGCCCCTTTAATTCCATTAGTGAATAGGCTGTGCTCACTGGAGCAACAGAGGTCATTCTACACCAGGATTTCAACGTCTATTTGAGCTCTGATACCTTTTTTGGCTGAAAGCTTCACGTAACATAATAATATAGTAATAGCAGTTATCTATTTTACTGACAAATTGCACTACTGTCTAACCAACTGTAAATTTTCTGCATATAGTCTAAGTCTATTTTATTCTATTTCTTTTTATTATTAATTTTATGTATGCCTTTTTTGCTACTATTTTATTCATTGTTTTATGTTGCACTTTACTGCCAAAGCAAGTTCCTAGTTTGTGAATTTTGTTCACTGACAATGGCAATAAACCTTTTTCTGATTCTGATTCTGATTAATTAAGTAATTATTCATTAACAACTTTATTAATCCCACCAGGAGCAATAAATTCCCACAGTGAACTGCTTGTGAGCTGTAGTGTGGGTATTACAGAGTCTTTGGGGGTTGTCTGCTCTTGTCTACACTTGATTGTGTACGTTTCTGTCCTGCTACAGAACAGGACCATGATGAAAGTATGCCTGATTAGGTGTATTTTAATCTTTTTCTGTATATAAAAAAGAGAAAAAGAGAAAAGTTTCTGTCAGGAGCAGGGCATCCATCTTCCTCCCTGGAGGCTTTATTTTGATAGAACAGCTATAATGGGGAGACGGAGGGTAAACGATTGAGGCCGGAAAGCACACCCACAACACAGAGGTAGTAAGTTCTAGTAAAAAACACAGATGCAGCGTCCCTAACCACTAAACCCCCGGCAAACATCTATCTCCAGATTTTACCTATTGTGCATGTTTAGGTTTCTTGTTATTTATTTATAAAAACACAATGTGGGACCTTTACATACTGTGTGACCTGTGAATTCACAAATTGAGACATAATGACGGTGTACCTTAGGGATCCGATTTGGTAGCGCTCACATTTTATTTATTTATTTGAACAGGACCACGTACAATGACATTATGCTCGGGGGCAAAGATGATTGCACCAGATTATAGCTATGCAAGCTAATTTCCATCTTCAGTCCTGGATAAGGGACGGGGGGAGTACAACGTGCATTATTTACAGTGCAACAGTTTTCATACAGTCGCTGACACTCGATCATTCACTCACACTTCATCGTCATCAATATTATCTTAGCTCTGAAGTTCATTGCAGACACCAGCACCTTAAAGTTAAGATTACAGTATTAGAATTACAATTTACACCTAGTAAAGCTAATACACTTTTAAATAAGTTTATAAAAGGAGCTAAGACAAGACTATTCTATACTAATTACATAAAACCATATGTTTTATGTAACATCTGGCATCTCCTAGATATCTGGGCCATTGGCTGTATCTTCGCTGAGTTGCTGACGTCAGAACCTATCTTCCATTGTCGCCAGGAGGACATTAAGACCAGCAACCCCTTCCACCATGACCAGTTGGACCGCATTTTCAGCGTCATGGGCTTCCCAGCAGGTCAGTATCCTCTCCTCTGTCCTAAGTGAGACTCACCTGCCCCAAATGATTATCCCGAGTGACTGTCCCATGTGAGACTATAAGCAGCTTTTTTCAAAATGAGAATTTACGTCATAAATTGAAGAATTCTTCTTCTTCTTTCTCTATAACAGCTGGCTGAAACACTATGTAATTCTGTTGTCAGATTTGTTATAAGTGTGTAACAGGTAACAAGTCATGCATACAAATTGAAACACAGTATATTGTTATTTGTGATGCCTTGATTGCCCATTTCAAAACTGAAAGCCATATTTATAAAAATTAGATTTCTAGACAATATAAGAATTTAAACTTTCCAATGTATCACATTCTCCTGAGCTTGGTAGTTCCCTTTTCTCACATGATTGACAAAAGAGAACATGAACAAAATTATAACTTCCTGCAAGACGTTGGAATTTTAAGCCATTTCATTAAATTGTTGTGTTCTGTTAGATAAAGACTGGGAGGATATTCGAAAAATGCCTGAGTACCCCACCCTGCAGAAAGACTTTAGGAGGACCACGTAAGTCCCCCCTCCTTCTCCTCTCTCGCTCCCACAAACACACACACAGGCACAATTTTAATATTTTTGGGAAATGATCCTAAATTTAGCTATAATTATTTCTTGCCTAAACTTAACCCAAACCCTAACCATAACCTAAATTAACCCTTGGGTTGGGTAATTAATCTAATTTAAATAAAATTGTGATCTAATCATTTGTAGATTGCAAATTATTGGCTTGATATTTTTTAATCAACAGATCTACCGCCAATACTGTGGCAGCAAAAGCATGTGGCTTGGAGCATGATAGATCAGGAACAAATTTGATAATTGCTTGTTAAATGGCAGTAGAACAGGATGCATCCATTTGTTGTTTAAGCTGAGGTTAAAAGCCTGTGTAGAAACGGTGTTATTAAAAGTCATATCCATATGTTTTTCATAAAAAACACAAATTTAATTGAAAATCAAGATCCATCAAGATATTGTATATTGTATACTTTAAGCCATGTTCTTGAGCCGATATTGATGGATTTTTCTGTCCCATTAAGTGACACTATTGCGTGTAAGTGTGAACTATTGTCCCCACAACACTACTATCCCCACTCACACACAGGCTAGATTAATACAGTACAATTCAATAGACCCACATGTGACGCTTACCATCACATGTGTGTTGCCGTTACAGATATGCCAACAGCAGCCTCATTAAATACATGGAGAAGCATAAAGTCAAAGCAGATAGCAAGGTGTTCCTGCTGGTAAGTGCACACACAGCTGCACTCCGTCCAACATTAATTACGAGTATAAGTGTATTGTATATTCAAATGTTTTTATCAGTATACTGTATATGTAAAAACGTCCAGCGAGCAATAGATTCTACAACTTAAAAAAAATTTTTCATCACTCCCAGAGGTGGGTAGAGAAGCCCAAAATCATAAGAGAAACTGCAAAAATATTATTTCTCAAATATAAGTATAAAGTGTAGTGGTCCAAGAAAATACAAGTAAGAGTAAAAAGGTATTTGGTAAAACTACTGCTCAAGTAAGAATAATTGTAAGAGGTCTGGATTCGTCTTCTTCCGCTTATCCAGGGCTGGGTCGCGGGGGCAGCAGTCTAAGCAGGGACTCCCAGACTTCCCACACCCCAGACACTTCCTCCAGGTCCTCTGGGGGCCTCCAAGGGAGGCGTCCAGGAGGCATCTGAAACAGATGCCCGAGCCACTTCAGCTGCTCCTCTTGACGTGGAGGAGCAGCGGCTCTACTCTGAGCTCCTCCCGTGTGACTGAGCTCCTCACCCTATCTCTAAGGGAGCGCCCAGCCACCCAATTACTTGTAGGGACAAAATATTAAATAATGCACAAAATCTGCTCTGCTGTCTTTAAAGTATACACCAAATTCCAAAAGTCTAATCATATTTGAAGGAGCAGTGAAGGAAACACAAATCATTTAAAATATTGTCACAGGTAGAGTGCTGTTACTTCAGTAAAAATATGAGGCAAGTAAATAGGAGTAAAAGCATGCTGCTAGAAAAGTACTTTGAAAAGTAAAATTTCTTTAAAATGTTACTGAAGTAAATGTAACTGAGTAAATGTAACTACCCACCTGAGCCCTCCACCCATAGTTCTCAAGTAATGTCTTGACTATGCCGTGTGTTATCTCAACCAGAAACAACTTTAACCTAAAACTTCCTTAAGATCTGGACAATGGATGTAATTGTCTCAATACATGGTTGATACTTTGGTTGTTACTATAAAATGGACAGTTTACAATTCTTTCATTGTATTGCATGCTCTAAATGTTTTTAATGGCTTCATTTGTTTCGAACTCTCAAATAGTAACCCAGGCCCCAGAAATTGCCAGTTTATATGGCAGTTTAAGAGGAGAAGTGGCAACAAGAAGAGGGAAGTGGCAACAAAGTGGCACAGAATAGATAAAGCTGACTAGTATTGAGCTCAAGCCATTAGACCTGCAGGAGAGGGTAAAACTTGAGCAAATTGTACCTTCTAAGTAAGGTAGTAAATACAGTACTCACCCCTTACAGGAATATTTACCCAATGACCAAATGTGAGAATCAAAAACAGGGCTCAGGTGTTTGGATTATGAGTGTGATGTTCATGCTGTGTCATCTTAGCTCCAAAAATTGCTGACTATGGACCCCACCAAGAGAATCACATCAGAGCCGGCACTGCAGGACCTCTACTTCTTGGAAGAACCTCTTCCCACCACTGAGTAAGGCTCCCCCCTGCGTCATTCTCCCAAAGATACTGTTATGTAAGAAATCATGCTTGGATCAATATGTTTGCAGCGTGTTCGCTGGCTGTCAAATTCCCTACCCAAAACGAGAATTTCTAAATGAAGATGAGCCGGAAGAGAAACCTGAAAAGGTATTTTTTTCAAGTTTTGATGTACACGCACCGTTGATTCAAGTGCTGTATCTCAATTCCTGTTTGATCAAACATACTTTAAACAAAAACATAATTTGGACATATTAATGTCTCAACATTAAAAAGGCTGCTGACATTTTCATTTTCAAATGAGGCCTAAACTGACTAATGAGGGGTAAAGGGATTAGGACACTGTAGGTGTCTATGAAAACAACTTCATATAATCATATTATGCTGACTTGCATTAAAAGGCATTAATTTAAAGGTTTTACCTTTTTGCCTCCAGACCCAGCACCAGCAGACCACAGCACAGACACAGGTTTTGCCCCCCCAGCAAGCCCCCTCACAGAACACCCAGACCAACGGCACAGGGGGCACTGCAGTTACTGCCTCATTGCAACATGCACAGGACCAGGGACTGCCCAACAAGAAGCCACGCATGGGACCAACAGGAGCTTCCACAGGCACAGGGGTGCTGCAGTCTGAATATCAGGTGAGCACCTAACTATCTCAATAACTTGTACAAATCAACCTCCTTCTCCGTACAGTCAACCTGTAGCATGTCACTGTGGTTAGAGTGGCGCCAGAAATTAGCGCCAGGTAGCTGAAGTTCAGACATGATTTTGCTGTTGATCATGAATACACAGAGAAGACACACACTGAAAGATTTAGGTAAAATAAATGCGATATAAGAAGATAAAACTAAGGGAAGTTGCTGTCTACTAGAGCTAAATTATAGTACGTATTCTACTTAAAAATTAAATCAACACGAAGAAACACTGTAAGTATTATTCAAAATATTATTATCTACTGTATTAAATTATGAATCCACTTATTCTGGATGTGGTGACCAATTCTTTCTCTACTTGTATCTCAGCACTCCAGCTCACGGCTTGGGTACCAAAGCACTATGCAAAGCTCGGCGACCCAGAGCAGCATGTACTCGTCCTCGCAGCAGAGCTCCAAGTACCAGAGCCATCGATACTGATGGGCGAGCAAATTTCAACAGAACTAAAAGACTCATTGAGGGCCTACTTCCGACTGCAGCTGTCTTCATATGCACAATTATTATTTGACATTGCACCTTTGTATATTTATTAATTTATTTTATTTTGACCTATTTACCTAATTATAAAGTTTTTATTTTGTATATACTCTTATATTTGTGAGGCAGCAGATGGTACTGGGAGGCTTTGCTAAACCCTCCAATCAATGTATCTCACTTATTATTCCTCTGCACGGGTGTGCATGGTGACAGAGTGGTTAGAGCTCTCGCCTCCCAATAAGGAGATTGTGAGTTCAAATCCCCAATCAGATCAACATCACATGAACTCTTTGGGTGGAGTCTGCATGTACTCCCCTTGTTACCGTGGGTTAATTGGCAACTTTAAATTGCCCCAAGAGAATGGTTGTCCATATCCACTGTCCAGGGTGTACCCCGCCTAAGGCCCAAAGTCACTGGAATAGGTTCCAGTCACAAGCGGTAGAAAAGGAATGAATATTCTTCTGCACCTACCCTTTTTCATACAAGAATATGACAACAGCCAATAGGGAAAATGAAGCAGAGATTAATGAACACTCAAAAACACAGAATCCTTTCCCTAACACTTAAACAAGACATTTTTGTTTTTTGTTTTTTTTTGGTACTATAACCATAACATGTAAATCATTATTCCACATTTTGTTGATTATAAGTCACAATACTGATATAAATCGACCTTATAATGGAAAAAGATCTATTGACTTACTTTCCAAAGATGCAGAACTGAGAGGCCTCTACATATTGCCATTTTATTGTAACATGCAACGGAATTTAATTTACGTGATTTTAATTTTTAAAGATGAATATGTATTTTGAACAATCACAGATACTGGGTCATGGGTTGGGATAGGGGGTAGGTGAAAACACACATTTTCTGAGGAGGATTACACAAACATGCATGAATCAATCAAAATAAAAAAATTAGTATACTAATGATGATGTAGAACCCTTATAACATGATTACATTTCATACGTTTATTTCATAATACGTCTTCTTTAACCAACTTGCATCTTAATCACGTAAATATTACTTAAGTATTTTAGTATTTATGGCAGGAACGGGAACTGACATAGTTCGCATCCAATAGAGATGCTCTACTTATGACGGATCGAGTAGAGCTCAGCCTTTTTCAGGGAAAAGGTCCACAAAGACCGCCGGGTGTTGTGGCTCCACCTACTGTTCCAAAGTCATACTGCTGCCTCGGATTCATTAAAGGTTTTCTGAGTAAAGAGCGTTTGTAATCGAGCCCGTGTGGATTGCATGTACTGTACTGTGTACAGAGGCAGATTATTGAGAACATTATGTGGTGTATCCGCTTAATCCTAATCGTCATAAAACTGGCTCTCGCATGCTTTTCTGAAGCACATATATGGTGTACAGACATACACATGAAGACGTGGCTGTAAATACACTTATGATGCTTAAATTATTTTATTGTTTTCAAGGCCTAATGTCTTGCTGTTGACACTTAAATAATATCAGTACAATTGCATGTGTGCGCAATCTCTCGTGCAGAATTGATCGTGGGCCAGGGACTGACCTGGACTGACGGATTCCAATATCGGGGCCATGTCACGTTATTGGGTTTTCTGTTGAATGTATTCCTATTATTGTATTAGTGCTTTTCATATCTGTCAATTCTTCGCACCCATGTAAATAAATATAGTACCAGCAGTCAGAGGCGGCACTTCAGTACACGTGGGAATCTTCTCATTCTTCAGTGTCAGCTTTTTATGACTGAAAAATAACAAACATTGATATTACTCGTTTTTGTTTGTTTGTTTGTTTGTTGCACCTTTTTTAGTTATTATTTAGTACATTGTGTGGTTCTTTATTATTTTATACATGTTTTATTATTATTTCATTTTTAGAGAGAAAATCACAAATCTGAAGACGCATGTGGGGGTGCGGGGGGGAGTTGTGAATGCTTGAAGCTCTCAGTCCAGTCAAGGGTTTGTATACATTATGGTGGAGTTATGTACAATAGTTAGATTTAAACTGATGCCCCAAAGCCTTACACACATGGCTCTTTGACCCTTTCAAAAAGTTTGCTTTATTACAATTACTTCAAGAAAGAAAATAACCAGATGGTTTACATGAACTGTTGGCCATTTTTGCCCTCTCAAAGCATAACTCCTTGTTGAGATGAATGAAGAAGATTTTTGATAGGGAAGGAAAAATATCAAAACATTTGACAAACTACAAAACTACATTTTTGTAATTTCCTTCACTGGATTTTCTGTGTTCCTCCGGTCAGATTGTTAGAACAACCACGAACCATGCCATAGACTTTCATCAAATGAAAAAAGGAAACAACCTGTTGCTCTCGCGATAGTGTTACTCTCGCACGGCCGCCATATTCTCGGGCAGTATTTTGATTCGTATCTAGAGGAAAGAAAGCAAAAAGAGAGAAGTGCAGCCTGGCGAAGGGAGGGGGGCTGTCAAAAAGCTTTTCCACACAGTGTTTCCGTGTGAGTTGGGCTGAATAGAGCCTTCTCTCCCTGACGTTGATCCGAGGACACACTAGGCCCGGGGCCTCGGTGTGACCGGATCTTCGCTCCCCTACGGCAGCGGAGGACTCGGCTCTTCGTCCCGAGCTCGACTGCGCTGAGCGCTCGGAGCTGTAGCGGGAGTGACGGCGGCCCGGGGAGCGGTGGGTGGCAGCGGACACTGGAAGTAAGTGTGTTTCACCCCCAGCAGGCGTAATAACGTGTTAATATGACCGCCGACACACACAGCTGTGTCGCGTCGTCTTCAGTCGAGAACTGCGTACTCAAGGTTTCTTTTTCAAACCCACAAAACTTGGAAGTTTGAAAAGTTTTTTTGTCGGAGTAGGCTAGCCTAGCTAGCCGACTTTGAGTGTTCCTGTTTTGGCCGAGTTAGCAGTCGGAATAAAGTTGATATCTGCAATTTGTCACATGGTTTTGTAAATGTTGGCTAACATTAGGTGAAAATGTATCGTCTTTTCTCGTCGCGTTGCGTTAACACCAACAGTAGAATCATGATTGAACAGCCCATGTCAAAGCTACAGCCAGCCTACTACTTTTTCCATTGAATTCTGCTGAACATTTGTGTCATTTGCTCTGGACACTGCTGCTGGTCTTTCATTTTAGGGGCTTAAACGAGAGAACGGTTTTACCTACATTTTCCTTTTAAAACATATTAACATTTAATAAGTAAAACAACTTGCTATCCTGTTTTTTTTCCTGTAATTTCCTAACTTTGCGTGAGTTTATTTTGGTTTACACCTAACATTTTATGTTGCGTTTGTATAATTGAACTGGAATATTGAAGATGGGCCAATCTAGACTAATTATTATTATTATTTATGGACATTTTGGATAATCAGAGTTTAATTCAGAACTGCTTTTTCAGACGGGGCTGTCTACATAGATCTGTAGATACCTGGGATGTTCCGCATTTAACACATTTACTCATCTATCTCCATGGCGAGAAACATGTGGCACCACCAGGCCAATTTACAGGTCAGATCTGTGGTGAGGCTTACAGTGAGCAGGCTAGCCTTGTTTTCTAACTTTTTTCTGTAATAAAAACACCTGTAAATGCAACATAGATATGTAAATAATATGTGGAAAATATGGCAAATCTGGCAAAGATGACATCTCCTTGGACATTTAAAAGGCTTACTTAACTGTTTTGGACTGCATACAAGTTGCAGCTCTTCTGCCTAAAATTAACTGATGTATTTAGACAGAATATGGACACTGCTCCATTTCAATGCAGCCAGTCTGAAGAAATCATGATGCTTTGGAATATGACCGTAATGATTGCACATTTTCACACAAAGCCTTAAGTTAAGTAAGACGCATGCAAGAGCAAGGGTCCTGCATGTCTCTCACTGCACACTTTCCAGCTACCCCTCCCCCAACCACTAAAGTCTATACACTACTGTGCATTCATTTCAATAGGTCGTGTCTATGTGATATCACAAAATTTTAAAATGGCTATTAGTTTAATCTGAGATGGAGGACAGGTCAGAACTATTGTGGAATTTTGTTTGTGGCCTCTGTAATTATTGGCCCTATACTTTCATTGTCAGCAAAAATAGCCTTATGGTCCAATATTTTTGGTATTGGTATTATTTAATGACATGGACATCCAATATGTACAGTAAACTGAGCATCCGATTTTGTGGAACCTATTATTCAGACAATATGGCAAATATAAGTCAGAAATGTCTTTTAAATGTGCCTGTAAATGTCTTGTGTGAGATTCAAATACCACATTAAGTGTGACTGGCCTTTTAAAATTTAAAATATCACTTTATAAAGGATGGTCCACAATATTTGTCTTGTTGTGGACTATAACTGATTCTTTCCAATACCAATATTCAGAGGTGGTCACAAATTAACTTAAGCGCTGTATTTAAGCACAGTTTTTAAGATTTGTACTTCACTTAAGTCACATTATTTGTTTACTTACTACTTTGACTCCACTCTAAATATTGATACGCCAGTATATTGACTTCTAAGTTCTAGGCAATATACGCATCGATACAAAATGTTGCATCGTTAATTAAATATATATTGTAATTATACTTGACCACCTGCTACTCCATTAAGGGTCAAGCTACTAAGCTGAATATTGATTTATTCATACATCATTATATTAAGAGCATTGTGATCTTGAAATTTCTGCTTTTTTGTTATTCAGTACAATAAAAACATAACTATAGCAAACTTTTTAAAGCTGTATCACATTAGACTGTGGGATACTTGGCTATACCTAGGAGGGGCGTGGAGGGGTGTTCTGTGTGTTTTGTCCGATTTTAAAATATAATATATAAAAGTTATAAAAGTTTACTTTGAGCTGTAGGGGCCACTAATACGCCAAATTCAGTAATTTCACCTCAAGTAGGTTTTGGGCAAGGAGTTTAACAAGGGATTCAAATTGTGAGTAATTCTTAGTATGTACAAATGGGAGCAAAATAAAAAAAATCAGAAATTCTTGCCAAATTTTGCAGCTTCGCCGCACAGAGACCGTAAATGTATGCAAAAAAATTTGATAACTTTTGATGTCACACTCCTCAACATAATTTTCACCAAATCACAACTCGTTTGGGCAAATGCCCTAGGAGAAGTGTGTAAAAGTATGACTTTTAAAAAAAAAAAATTCTGAATTATTTGAAAAATTTGATCCAATATGGCTAACATCTGTTTGGGCAAATGGTGTTGACGTAATAATATTTTTTGCTTCTCTACCTCTACCAAATTTAATAATTCTACGATGTACAATTTTTTTCCCACTCTATCTCATAATGCATTTTTTGTACACTGAGGGGAGCGAACGTGCTATATTTAAAAAAAATTGATAATGGGAAATAGCCAGAATGTAGAGAGGCACTATTTTAGATGTGTGCAAATTTTCCTGACTTTTCATTACTGCTCACTGGGTGAAAAATATTGGGGTTGGTCCCAATAATAATAAGAAGAAAGAATTATATTCCGATATGAAAACAATGTTTCCCATTTTTTATTTATCACAAACTATACGTTGTCGGAGCGTGCACACACATTCCTACCTGGTCACTGATGGCAGTTTTGTGACGGGCACCTTCGTGCGGGGGAACGCATTAGTGAACGACTAGGCGCACACAACAAGCTCAATTTCATGTGGTTCGCACGGCATTGTGAGACTAATAGGCATCTTGCTCACTTGGGGTGCTTGGGCCTAGTGATATATGAAATTAAAAACAAATTATAAGTAGCCTAAAACAAAAGCCCAGATTCCCTAACATATGTTTTGAAGGCTTTATAGACATCTGATCACTTTAAACAGCATTAAATGACATAGAAATGTACAAAAAAAAGAGTAAATGTATGTGTAACTATCTGGATGTGTTTAAGTAGTAACATTATTCTTTTATCACTTATAGACTTTCTCACAGTGGGAGAATATGTTCCTCAAGTGGCAGTAAAAGTATGCAGTCGAAAATTACTCCAGGAGCTACACTTTATTCGAAAAGTTTCCCAAGTAAATGTAACTGAGTACTGCCCACCTCTGCCTTTACATGATGCTTACAGTAGAATTGTTGCTCCTCCACTGCACCACGAGCCACAGGTGACACAGAGAAATAAATGTATAAGTCCACCACACAGTTGGTCTCCCTCAAGTCTGTTCTGAAACTTTGTCATTATTTTCCAGTGAGATCTGAAGTCCATTGTCCTCGTGGTTTCTGTAAATTTCACATCCATGTACATTAAGAATCTCCGCTAAGTTTGTTTAAATTTAGCAACTTTTCTGCGCATGCCCCATGTAATCTCTTCTGACTTTGCACTTTCTGTGAGAGTGTCACAGTGCCACACTCTGGCCTGGAGATTTATTACCGTGGTTTCAGGCGTTTTGAGTGCTCCTTGAGGGTGCACACATTCACTGAACAAGTGCCAAGTTGTTTGGAAACTATAGCTGTTTTGTTTCAGTGATGATATGGCTTAATGCAGTGGTTCCCAACCTTTTTTGTATCGAGTACCCCCTGTAAGCTTAACTTGCTTTTCTGGCAAATTTTGTCAGTTATTACTATTAAATTTTTGGTTTAATTATATTTATGGTCCAAGATACTCCAAAAAGATGTTAAGTTTACAACTGATATAATTTATCACTCAGATAAATGCATATTTCATCTCCTTTTAAAATCTGAAACCATTAAAAGTACCCCCTGGTAATTGCTCCTGCACCCCTGATTGGGAAACACTGGCCTAAGGGACCTCCTCACACATGTTTGCATTTCTGGACACACTTGTTGAAACTTCTTCCAATGTGTCCCTTATTTAAAAAAAAAAAAAAGTTCTTCTTTTGCATATCTTTATTATCATGCATGTATACTTGTTCTGAAGCAATGAAATGTACCAGATGTTAGCTCAGTGAAAAAGGCAAGTGTGCTCTAGGTAAGAATGCATGTTAATAATTACTATTTGGTGTGCAGTCTTACACGGTGTGACTTTTGAGCGATACCATTTTATGAAATGAAAATATGCCCATATATTGACCATGTCTATATTTACCCCTTTTTTTATTTACACTGCCTGTTTTATTTTTTTTTTTTCTAAGTTCTTTTACAACCTTTTTATGAATTCATATTTCATAGATCATATATTTGATTCCGTTTTAGGTTTATTTTATTTTTCATTCACATTTCATTTTTTATGGAAACATAACATTTTTGTTCCATTTCTTTTTCACATTTGTTAGTAGTTGTAGAAATGATCAGTTCTGTGCAATTGAAAACCAACATTTTTATTGTACATATAGCAACAATAAACATTGTATAGTGCATTACTTTGCAGATGTTTCAAGTGAAAAGACATGACATGGGATGGGAATTGATAAGCTGTGTGCTTTAATTCACATGTCTTCTTCTCTCACGTAGCATATCAGGCCACTTAAACATTTTGTCTCGAAAAGAAAGGAACAGGGAGATCGCTCATTCGCGGGGAGCGTATGCACTACATGTGCGAATTCACGTGTTCAGTGAGACTCTGTGTACTGGACCCGAGCCCTGCGTGATGTGGGAAAGTGTGGGTCTGGGTGCAAATTTTATTTTTTTACAGGATGGCAGGGGAAGGGCAGCCTCTGATTGGCTCCCTTCCTCTTAAGGGTAGGCATTGGTTGGAAGTGACTAGGATAACAGTAAAGGTATGGGCGAGCCAATCAGAAAAGACTTTGACAGTCACAAGCCAGCCAATCAGTGACGCGCTTCCACCCCCACCTTATAAAAAACAAATTTGTCTTTGTCACTCCTGAAAAGGCTGCAAAAGAGATGAGTTTGTGCGGTCGCAGTGCGGGCCTTTCTCTGGCGCTCAGAGGCTGAGCAATGCCGCTGTTGCTTTGATGACGAGGGAGTGGAAATAACTAGGGATGCACCGATACCAGTATCGGGTATCGGCTCTATACCAGGTGCTAGTACTAGTACTCGTACTCACTGAAGAGGACTCGATACCTCTTATGGTAATTATACGGCAGCTCACGTTAGTAGACGCTCACTCACGGCGCGTCTCATGCTGTTGTGACGTCGTTGCAATTGCAGTCGGAGAGCGGCCGGTGCAAGAAGCTCGGAGGAGCTGATGTCAGCCGTGTGGCAGTTTTTCAAAGTGAATGAGACTGACTAAAGTCATGTTTCCATTAGCGCGGTATGGCGCGGAGCAGGACGGTCCGGTTTCCACTGAACAAAAGTGAACCGTACTGCCCCGTTTGAGGGTCCAAAGGGGGCCATGAGATGTACTAACTCCCAGAGGGTGCCAGCTCTCTCTAGCGTGGGCCAGTTTATGATTGGACAACAGATAACAATAGAGAATGCAGAAGCAGGTGAGAATGAAAATGCAGAAAGAAATATAAAGCACAAAGGGTTTCATAAATCAGGATTTTGCGTTGCGTACGCCTCTGGAGGGCACTTAGGCTACATACTTACTTAGCAAAAAATCTTTGCAGTCCGTTATAAATGAGGCCTCTAATCCTTAAGGACACATATAATGCAAAATTGACTTTTTTGAGCTTTAAGCCATGTTATAACGTTGTTCCGTCATCAAAAACATACCTGGAGTAGCATTTAGCTTCATTTACACATGTTTGATGAATCCTGGTTTGAGAATCCTCTCCCTGTCCGACCATCAAAAATTCTGAATTCCTTTGAGGTATGACGTTTTTTGATAACTGATGTCACTTATCTGAGAATCTTTTTGATCTGTTTAAGTCACATCTCTGGATAGCTGTATCACAAAACATTGTGGATATACAATATGTGTACAATACAAATATGTGTAATTACGTCTGCAGCCAGTAGATGGAGGTAATATGATAAAGTACAGATATTCAATGGCATGTTTAAATGCTAATAACAGTGCAAACAATACATAATATTTGTCCTTTAATAAATGTCAGGTGCACCGGTGCAATTAAAGATTTCATTTAGTCGCACTTGGCACGTCGCACTTGGCACGTTTTCACAAGTTTGTCACATTCAGGAGCCCTGGACATAAGTTATTAATTATATTACATATTGTAAGTCACTCAGGCTCAGTCATTAGACCATGTAGTTGATTAGTTTGATAGGCTGAGGCTGAATTCACCTTCTAGATTGAAAAAGTCCATACTGAGGGTTGAGCATACCTTCAGAGCCTTTCTCACAGCGTACTGTTCAAAAATGGTCTGTGAGGTAGTCAGAGTAGACACACCCATGATCTACCAAACAACGGTGCGTTCAGAGGCTTCAAAGCCATTGGGTTTACATGCAAAGTCTAGGGTGGACGCCAAAGTTGGAAAAGCCGAACCTTTGGCGAAATTCACGTTGCATCAATCAATCAGGTGCTCCTTGAGTAGCAGCCAATCCTCTGACTAGCGGTTATTTCACAAGCAACAAGGACACTTATTATGCAAAATGTACTTTTCTTGGCTTTTAATGTTGTTCTTCTTCCCTTATCAAAAACATATCTGAAGTTGCATTTAGCTTATTTCACCTTACATTTATGAATCTTGGTTAGAAAATCCTCTCCCCTCAGACCATCAAAAACACTTCTGAATTTCCCCAAGGTATGTCATGGCTCAGAGAATCTTCTGCGCTGTTTTCAGATCAGAGTCTGCAAATTAGTTCTGAGCATTTTTGCCGTCAAATCACGATCATTACAACTGCTCGACTATATTAGCCTGTTTCCCTTCCTCCGATATTTCTTTATCTCAAATGTATTATTCCCTCAACTGCCAGTAGATGGAGCTCCTCCCTCAGTTCCTAGCGTGGGTAAAGACAGAGACATGTTTTTTTGTTATAAAACATGAAATACCAAAGTATGGGTACTCAAGAGCATGTTTAAAGGGCAATAACAATACAAAAAATGCATTATATTTGTCCTTTAAGTCTAGTTCAGACAACTGTCTCCGCCGTCAGCCCTCAAAAGTAAAGGCAATTAGAGCTGTTAAATGCTGCGATCTGAACGTAGCATAAAGATTTCTGATGTTGATTTTAAATTCCAAACCAGCTAATTATTCCATACCTTTGCACAGACTGCCTTTTATGATGACAGATGCATGCTGCGAAGGCCTGGCGTCCTCCAGTGTTTTGTAGAAGTTTGGGCAGATCACTCTTTTTAACGCTCACTTGCGACCTTCATTTTTCTCTCGTAGCGCACATCGTTCAACTCGACAACTCCATGGAGACTTTGTCTGCGTTACTTGTCGGCTTATTGTTGCAATACTACACAGTATTTACAGGCACGTTTAAGAACATTTCTGATGGATTGCTTTAAAATTGTCTGGAAAAAAAACAAAGGGCTATAGATTTGATCGATTGCACCCACCCCTAAAGATATTTTTAAAAATGTACTTTTGTAGCGCAATTGTTTAATTATGACTTAATGATACGTGACTAAATGTGACCAGTGTTACTATACTAAATATTTTCTTTATTTTTTTCTTTTTCAGAATGCATCGGACATGAAGCCTCTACTCCCTGAACATATGCTCTTCTAACGTGGTGTGGATGTACACGAATGGCCCAGGGAAGCCATCAGATTGATATTCAGGTTTTGCATGACCTGCGCCAAAAATTTCCAGAAGTCCCCGAGGGTGTGGTCTCTCAGTGTGTTCTGCAGGTATTTTTTTCTTATATGTTGTAGTAAGGCAGTGGTATTCCATGATAAACAATTCAGTCGTTTGATCTCGGGGTCACCATAGATCACTTCGGACACGTCACAGACTGCTTTCACCGCCGCACAGATTCCTACAACTGCACTCTTTGACACATATCCAACAAAAAACATCATCAAAGTGGAAAGATAGTGATATAAATGCACACACAACACATTTTCAGAGGGAGGGGCAGAAGTGTGTGGACTGGGAGAAAGACAAAGGAGTGGTGAGGATAGGGAAGGAGCACACCGAGCAGTGGCCAAAGTCGTGGCTTGTCCAAAACCAGAAGCAAACGTGTGAGAGGCAAGCTGCCCCACATCTGCACTGCTCTCTCGCTCTCTCTCTCTGCAGTCCCTACACTCACCCGTGGGGGTGCACTGGAGGCAAGGCACGCTGCAGACACTTGTCTACTGTGACATCAAGGGCTTAAATGCATAAAAACCTTTTTGTTCAACAGATTACAGTGAAACGCTACACTCATCTCCACCTCATTACAACGCATCCGCTGCTCGATACAACCACATGAGGCACACGCTGCCCCCGAACGAATACCGCCAACACTGCGTGGGAGACAAATCAGTGTGTTGTGCTTTATGTTATTTCTTCTTAGACTAACCTTTGTTACCACTGGGCTTAGAACATATAACACATGTTACAAAGTTATTACTCTTCAGTCTCACTCACTGCACAGGTCATTGTGTGTAATCCAGCAGTTCATTCATACGGTGCTCTGTGAGCTCCAAGTGTCAAAAATCCTTTCCAAGTAGCGTTAGCCCGGTTGATATGATTGGACAGTGTAGTTTTCTGTACTCACAACATTACTTTCATTATTTACAACATGTTTCATAGTAGCCTGGAAAATTTGTATTTTAACTACATATTTTATGCGGTTTAATAGTAATTAATATATTGAATCTAACTTTTAAATGCTGTGATGTTTAGTCCTTCAGTAAAGACCTTAGACCCTGAGAGTTCTCGTAGAACCGAAGAGAAGTTAAGTAAAAGCAGCAATATATGACGCTGAACCAGACATTTTTTCGTGTTTGCTCCATCTTAAGCCTCGTCTCACAGCACCACAAACCTGAAACTCCTAAATGTCTTTTTTTAAATAGCTGTGATTGGCCTCTTGATCAAATAGAATAATTTGGGTATGGTTTAGATTAGATTAGAAAACCCTGTAACTGAACTGGCTTGGGGCAATATTGATCAGTCTCGATTTTTTTTTAATTTTATGTTCTATTTTCACAAACAAAAGAAAAATGGCTTCTGGTCTCATTGAAACCAGAAAAAATCTTGCACACCGTCAATCCTTGCAAAAGTTAATTTATTAACTAGTGTAGTCACTAAGTAGTGATTTCATTAACATAAACTAAACAGACTTTTTTAGGCTTCTTCTGCTTTGACAGTACTCCTGATGCCCTTGCTCTCACAGGCTGCTTGCCCTCTGTTCATTCATCTGCTGAAGACATTTTAGAATTGCTGTATTCTTACCTTCCCTCTGACAGCCATGTGTCTATTTGCACTACAGCAAGGGGCGCTATGTTCTGCAGAGCATAATGGGAACTATAGTTCATACAGGTTCTATATATTTTATTAGCAGCCCATTTCAAATATAAATTTTAAATTATCGCTGGGGCCACAAGAAATCAACTGGCCCGTCTTATCCACACGGAGACAAGCTGGTTTAGTAAATGTGTGCATCCACATGGAGCACTCAAAACGTCTGAAACCACTGTAGTACCTTGATTTTCAACCAGTGTGGGGGAACACCAGTGTGCCTTGAGGTTTTGCTAGGTGTGCCTTGAAAAAATGTCCAATTTGAGTCAAATATGGATGTAATTGACTAATTCGCTATTTTGGAATGTCTTGAGCAACTTCTGCACCAAAAACAAGCACAGAGCCACCACTATTTCCAATATGAAATAACCACACAGTGGGCCAAACATTATTTACCATATTTTTTAACTAAATGCTCTGATTAGGTAATGTTTTGGTATTAGCTGGTTTGCCATGGTATCATTTAATGCTAAAAAGTGTGCCGCAACTCAAAAAAGGTTGAAAAACATCGCTGTAGTACATGTTCCAGGCCTGTGTGTGGTGCTGTGATGCTGCCACAGAATGTGACTAGAAGAAGAAAGTATACTAAAAAGGGTAACAAGAAGAAGGTACACAGACCATGTGCAGAAAAGTTGCAAAATGTAAACAGAAACTCAGCAGAGTTTTTTTTTAAACTTGGCAAAGATTCTGAATGTACAGTAGGATGTAAAATCTACAGACGAGACAAAGAGTGGACTTATCCTTCAGATCCCACTGGAATACAATGTCAACATTTCAGAACAGACTTAATACAGACAAACTCCATGGATGTATGTATTTCTCCATGTCCCCTGTGACTCATGGCACTACTGAGGCGCGAGGATTATGCAGTAAACATTATATGAAGATCAGTAAATTATGAAGAACAGATGCAACTCTGGGGCTGTGATGTCATCATCAAAAAAAAAGTGCCGGACTTGGCGTAACTGTAGAGATGCGTAAATATTGTTTTGAAATCTTTGCTCTCGGGGACCTTGTTTTAAAAAGTGTTGCCCTGAAACACCTGCTCCACCTGAATTCTTCACACTTTAGAGGATCCTCCTGAGCTCCACTCCGTGTGGATGAGGCTTGACATGTCTGCTCTAGTAGACCTTGTCATTACAGTAGAAACAAATATTTTACTATTAGACGTAAAAAGCAAAAACAAAAATGTTTTGTTTCTTCTATCAAAAACCTTGACTTGACTTTGAATGATTACTGTTCTCTGCTTACAGAATAACAATAACTTGGACGCATGCTACGCTTACCTGTCCCAAGTGAGTCCAGGAAGCCAGGACAGTGTTTCTGAAGAGTCCTCTTTCACACTATTCCAAAATCACATGACCCAGCTGAATCTGGGTGTGCAGTGTCAGAATGTACCGGATGGCTTGAGGATGAATGGTAGCCGGACACTGGCCCACAGCCTGAGTGACGGGCCCTTCCAGGCTGCACTGGCCCCCGACAGCCAGTCTTTTGAGCAGAATTCTCAATCTGCCTTGCCACAGGCCCCTTCCAGCCTCACTGTGTTCGGTGTAATGGAACCACCCCGAAAACCGCAGCCGCCGCAGCACTTGGGACTTTACCCCATGGGGGTAAAAGGAACTCCTCGCTTCAATCCCATCACAGTAACATTGGCACCCAACATTCAGAGCGGCCGCAACACTCCCACATCTTTGCACATTCACGGGGGTCCACAGACTGGGCTCGGCAGTCCCCAGGGCAACTCAATCTACATTCGACCATACATGAGTCAGTCGGGGGGCATTCGGGCAGTTCAGCCAAGTGGACGGGCTCAGTACAGCCCCACCTCCCAGCCGCCCCAGCAGATGCCCTCCTTATCCAGGGCCTCTTCTCAGAGCTCGCAGGGTCATCAGACTTCACATGTCTACATGCCCATCAGCTCACCCACCACCCCTCAGGCCCCCTCCACGGGGCCGTTTGGGAGCCAGGGCTCCTCATCAGGTGTGTCATCGTGCTCCTCCACCTCTTCTGTGCCTGTCAGTCAGTATAATATCCAAAACATATCTACAGGGCCCCGCAAAAATCAGATTGAGATTAAGTTGGAATCTCCCCAGAGGACCAGCTCGTCCAGCACGGCCGTGCTCAGGACGTCCTGCCCCACCTCCACGTCTGCGCCATCTGCGCCTTTGAGCATGGGAGGTCGAGGCCAGCCCACCCTCTGCATCTCTGCCAGCCCCCCCACTGCAATTGGGGTCCCTGCCACCATTGGGGCTGCACTGGCCCACAGCAACTCACGCTCCCAACCTCGTTTTTGTATCTCAGCCAATGCTACAGGAGAGAGTGGAGGTATGGGTGGTGCGCCCACTGTTTGCATATCTGCCGGCCCCCCTCTTCAAGGGCCTTCAGGCTCAAGGAATATGGGTGGTCAGGTGAGCATGGGCCCGTCATACATTCACCATCACCCACCCAAGTGCCGCAGCTCTGTGGGAGGAGGCACTGCGTCGTCCCCCCGTGTGGTGGTCACTCAGCCGAACACCAAGTACACTTTTAAGATTACAGTGTCCCCTAACAAGCCCCCAGCTGTTTCCCCTGGAGTAGTGTCTCCCACCTTTGAACCCACCAACCTTCTCAGCCTCCCAGCAGACCACCATTTTGCTGAACCAGAACCTCTTCATCTGTCAGACCCCTTGTCCCTGCCACACGAGAGGCCAAATGAGCCTCGAAGACTCAGCATGGGCTCGGATGATGCAGCATATACTCAAGGTGAGCTGCATGTCATGTGTATTCATCCTTAATTTATTATATGAGGATACATTATGTCTAGTATACGTACTGTGTACTTTAGTAGAGCTTTTACACTGACCAAAATCATGGATCCATTTATGTCTACCCACGTAGGAATCTAATAATGCAGAGTTCTTATAGGTACTATATAGAAATGAAGAAAGTTATTTGAAGTTAATGGATTTGTTAAATAGTTAATGACTCATAAAAAATTAAATACAAAGAATAAAAGTGAAAAAAGTAATGAAACCATTCATCATGTGCTTGTGCTGACTACCCTGAAACTTTCTAACTTTCTGTCACAAGCGGGCTTAAAACTTCAAAAGAGATTTTTTTCTTTCTTATGTACAAATTTTCATTAACATTAACAGCATTTAGCTTATTGATTTTGCAGAGGCCCCTTGTTATTTTGTTTACTTAGTTTTTTATACATGGACCACCATGTTTGTTATAAATCAGATTTTTGATTTTTTCTTTTTAGAATTAGGTCTGTCACAATTACTTTATTGACCTTTGGTAGTGCGAGAATACTTGAGCTGTGTTTTGTTGTGTTATTTATGTAATTCAGCCCGTTGTATTTAACAATATTGTACAGGTCAGTTACCTATGTAACTTGAGTACTATGAGTATGTGCGTAGCCCTCTACAGGCTTTGCTATTGGCTATCACGTGAGGCGCTGCCTTGGGTGAAGCCCGTAGACGGCTACGTACATAATCATAGAACTGGATAAATGGCATAGTCTAATTCAAATAGATTTTTCCAAGTACATTTAAACCCAGGAAGCAAGATAGAGGTGTCCTGATTTGAATCTCGAAAATCCAAATATTAGTGTACTCACTGGAGTTAGATTGGCAGAGATGATAAACTATGGCCTCTTCACTGCCAATTATCACGAGTTGTTTTGATCCGCTATGTTAAAGTGAAACAAAAAACTACCTTCAATATCTTTATTTGCCTTGCGGAGAGCAAATAAGTTCAGAAAATGGTCAAGGCGGCGATTAAACCCGCAGCGCTGTGGTAGCAACCACACGTGCAACGCCTTACGCCACCACTGCACCAGCGAGCTGTGCATGAAGCAGTTTCATTATCATTAGTCTTTATATTTTCTGAAACATATAAAAGTTACAAGTTTTTGTTTAGTCTTGGTTGACACGACAGGTGGAGCACTCTGTATTTTAAAGGCAAAGGGATAATAATGGATCATATATAACACCCAAAGGATTCTAAAAGTCTGGCCTGCACTGATGACCCAACACAAAACACGAGTCTGCTGTAAATTTCAAGAAAGCCACAA
The DNA here is from genome assembly GCA_019453435.1 of Rhinogobius similis. Classification (NCBI taxonomy): domain Eukaryota; kingdom Metazoa; phylum Chordata; class Actinopteri; order Gobiiformes; family Gobiidae; genus Rhinogobius; species Rhinogobius similis. The sequence goes on along the minus strand of CM033620.1, from coordinate 28,092,253 downwards.
ACCACTTTCAGCGTTCATCTCTTTTTCTACATAAGGTCGGCCACAGTGTCTTAGTGTGATGAGATTGCTTAGCTTGTTGCTTGTGCTTTCAGCTTTGTTGGTCCACCAGAAAGCCCGAATGGATCGATTGTGGCATGAGCTGGAGTTGAAGAAGAAAAAACTGGAGAAACTAAAAGAGGAAGTGAATGAAATGGAGAATGACCTCACCAGAAGACGAATTGAGCGCTCCAACTCTTCCTCCCAGATTCCCTCGGTACATTTCTTCATCACTTTGACTTAAACTAAATTTTACACCATACAACTGTTTAGCATGATAGTTAAAATGACTGATTTCTACCACTATGCACCTTATTCCGGAAGTTCCCGTTAGCCCCGCCATCTTTTTTCCGTTGTAGTTTACATGGGGAAGACGAGCTCAACAGAAAATAAAAACACGGAATAAAAAGCTGTTTTCAGGCCACCCAGGAAATTGGTGCTTGCCGACTTGTTGTTGCACGAGTACATTAGAAAGTGACACACAAATCAATCTACTTTATATAATGTTTTAGCAGCGAGACTTTTCCCTCGTTGTTCACCATTTGCGTGAACAGGGTTTTCGTCAAACCGGACGTGCGTTTACTACAGAAGTGTGGATCTGTGGCAAAAGTGGGCGGGGTGGAATAAGGTCAATAGGCAACATCAAATATCTAATGTCTCCATTGACCGTAAATCAGATTTTTCATGATATGTGTTTGTTCTGCCTCTGACATGTTTTTTTTTTTTATTCTGAACAGATCGAGGAAATGAAGCAGTTGAGATGCAAAAACAGGTTACTGCAAATTGATATTGACTGTCTCACCAAAGAAATTGACTTGCTTCAAACAAAAGGTTTGTCCATTTTTTTGCGTTGCACTAGTTTTCATATTCTTACTTTACATAAAGATGCGCTGTTTAAACTTGGAATTAAGCAAGGATTTCCATTCTCAACTTTATTGAATAATAAAATGTAACAAAGTCAGAAAGCCCTTATCTCTAATGCTTGTTCACATAAAACTGGTTTAATGTGGGCACTCTTAAGCTATACAGGAGAATCTCAGTGGGGCATTTATTTCTGTATAAATGACACATTTTTGTCTGGGCAGGGCCTCACCTCAATCCCAGTGCAATCCATAATTTTTATGACAACCTTGGATTTGTGGGACCTGTTCCACCCAAACCTAAAGGTACTTTTTCTGGTAGGTTGATAATATGAGCTCACTTTCCAGTTTGCTCTCATACATTTGTATCATGTACTGATAACTGTATAACTAGACAAGATTTATCTACAGAGAATGTTATTCTGCCCAATGAAATGAGTCTGATCATAGCATTCTTTCATTAGGCTAAAGATTTCAGTTAAAGCTTGACTGAGTCCCATTTATGGCACGCAGCAAAATGATCCCAAAACAACTAATTCCCTTTTCTGGGGGAAAAACAAAATTCACATATATTTTGATTACATTGTGATATAAAGTGATGATGCAAAACTACATATTCTAGTCCAGCAAGTACCACAATATCACAATATCTGATCAAAAATAATTATAAAAAAGATATAAACTCACTCATAGCACATGCAGATCTATTGACAGTGTAACATGTGTTTTGTCCTCTAGAGGGCAGTGTGAGCCTGAAAGCCCCTCCTGAGGAAGATGAGGCTCAGTGGAGCTGTACAGCCTGCACCTTCCTCAATCACCCGGCCCTGGATCGCTGCGAACAGTGCGAATTCCCACGCCACTTCTGAGCCAGACACCTTCCCCTTCTGTCCTCCAGTGGAGTCCTGGGCCTGAGATGCTGACAATACCTCGCTGCTCATTTTTCAGTGTTAAATAATTGACTGTGCCAATGTTTTGTTTTGTTTTTTTACTGAGCTGACGTGCCTTGGGAATGGAGCAGTCCGCATTGAAGAGAAACCTCTCTGAATGGACATCATGTTGTTGTTATTGCAGGATGCCTGAAGCCATGTGTTACAGAAACTTTTTGCATGCTTTGTTACAGCACAGAGGCGGAAACTCTCAGCTTTTGACTGTACATATTTTAGAATGTACCTTTTTCTCACACTATGAAATTCTTGTATTTTCTGTAAGTATAGTAGCTTTAAGCCCTAATTAACTTTTTCAACTTCCCTTTTCCAAACAAATTATGTTCATTTTGTAGCTTTAGGTGGGTTTCTGCAAGCCTTAAGACAGTCTGTATGACGCGTAATGCCTTGTGTCGAGTCCTGTGAAGGGAGGGCCATTGCTGCTGTTTTAAGTGCCTTGTTTTCAATGACAACTGGAATGTAGGCGTCATGTGGGGGACAACTCCACCGCAGCGCAGACACACTCAGTGTTTATAGCAGGGTGCCCCCTCACTATGATGTCTAGATCTAGCACAGGGGTGTCCAAACTATGCAAATGTAGAGAGGACCTCAGACTTATTTTTATTGGCCAACTTCTGCTGAATTGATTCACAGTGCCAAAAGAAGCATTTGATATTATAACTTCCCAACCTCAATCTGCACACTTAATATTAAGGGTTACGCCTAAATAAAGGTGTGGTAACAAATGTTAAATGCACTGACAAAACAAGAGAAGGACTGTTACAATGAGCCCAAATATGTCCCCAGTACCACCTCTCTGTGGCCCGCTGCCTCTTTTGATTCAGTACAGGCCTTCACTCAAAAAAGGTTTGGGCACCCTTGGTTCAGCACCTAAATACAACCAGATGCCAAAGATCCAGCATGTTCCCAGTGTTTTTGATGTCTTCATTACAGGACCTCATATGACAGTCCATCTGGAAATATTAATAATCAAAAGAAAAATATAATATAGATTTGGCCTGGAATCCTGGAAAAAAATATTTTGATTGTTTTATCCCCCAAGGTTTACTCACTGCCAGAGCCTTAAATGTTGTATTGAACTTGTATTGTTTAACCAATACTGTTTAAGTGCCATAGCTTTAAGTGGTAGGTGAAACATCTCTGAAGCACTTAATAAAAGTATTTTTTCAAACTAGTCAAGACCAGTTTTAGCTAAACCTGTAGTTTGGTGTGAAGAGGCAGTTTATTAATTTTAAAATAATAATTTGGATATCATGTGTTTTTGTTTTAGTTGGGAAGACGGTCTTTGTAATAGATAAGTTATTTGTAAAAAAAATAAAAACCTGCCATTTTATATACACTTTTCATATTGTATTATGTCTGAACAACAAAACCAGGCCAGATATTTTCACTAAAGTACATTACGTTCTCCTATGGCTGCACAATTCCTACGGAATCTCAGAAATGTTGCTGGTTGAACGAAGGCGCTTTTGACTTAAACTGCGCCTTGTGTATGACTTAAAGATATTGGTCAGTGTAACATGAATTTAAACCACCTTCAGTGAGACATGTTCAGTCGCTTGATCCTATTTCAGATCAATCACTCTGTTACAACCCAGCTCAGCTAGGGACGGAGGGAAAAACAAGGTGTAAAAAGGTTTAAATAAAGATGTAATTTGATGAATAGAATAGGTGTAAGGATAAATCAATACAAAACTAAACCAAGAAAACTCTCAAAACACAACATGGCATGCTGGCCACACAAGGCAGCAGGCGAGTTTGTTTTTATAAGGTGGTGTTGGAAGCGCACCACTGATTGGCTTGTGACTGTCAAAGTCTTTGCTGATTGGCTCCCCCAAACCACGTACCACTTCCTACCAATGCCTAACCTTAACCGGACACAGGCCTACAGCAAAGCGTTCAGAGGGGCAGGCAATCAGAGGCTGCGCTTCCCCTGCCGTCCTGTAAAAAGTAAATTCGCAGTTAGCAGCCCCCAACAAGTGTGCAGCAAAGACTGTACAATGTGGAGCCGGTGTTTAAATAGTGGGAGGGACCGCAGGTGGAGACTGATTGGTGACCAATCAAAGGGCCAGGAAGCAGCAGCCAACCCCGTTCACCGATAGAACCCCCACTCCAACAGAAACCCACAGCCATTTCACAAGAAGAACAAACACACAGGAGGCAGGAACTGCACATCTGTCGTTATTTAATGAGATATTGTATCACTTAATAAAATGAGGACTAATTTCCATGTATTTTCATTTCATGTGGTCTTGTCTCAGGTGTAAGTACAGTGTCTGAAGTACAGTGTGTAATAATGCTGTACAAAATAATTCCTACAAAGGAAAATATTTCACACACTTCAAATTGGAGCAGATGAATTTCCACTGAATCACATAAGCCACATTTCCATTGGACTGGTACGGGGCAAAGTAGTGCCATCATTGGTGTTTCCACTGCACTAAAGTGATCCGTATAATTCTCATTTTGGTCTTGATCTGACACAAATTAATTGAGGATGTTTTTTTTGTATTTGTTTTTTTTATCCACAAAGGTCAATGAAATTTAAAACAAACTGGGCAAAAAAACAATATATGGAAACAAAAGGTCCTCAGAATGGTAATTGTTTAAATGTCTAATGAATGAAAAATTTAAATCATTACACTCAAAAATGAAACAAAATGGAAAAAAAATCATTATGATACGCATTTGTCAGGATCATTTGTACCATATTTCAAAATCTTGCCACAAAGTATATGTGTTCATGGTCTCATCATCTGAACTATTTCACCATCACAGTCTTTATGAAGAGTTGATTATTACACACTGGACTTTAGACAATGTTACACCTGACACAAGACCACATGAAATGAAAACACGTGGAACTGAATCCACATTTAACTAAATGACACAAGATTAAAATAAAAGATGAATGGTTGAACTGAAATAGAATCAGGTGACTGAACATGTTTCACAATTACATTGATGTTGCTTTAGATTTATACTGATCATCTCAAAAATTTAACTCATATTGTCTACAAATGACTTCTCAGACATTAAAATGATAGAAGACTATAATTTCGTTTACATAATATTTAGTAAACAAACATCAACTGTGCCAAGTTTTAAGCAAATCGATTAAGGTTAAATTTAATTATTTTCTTGATGTATAACTTTTCTATGGAATGGTCGCATAGTCTTTCTAAGGACAAATGAATGCACATTCTGTGTATCAGACAGAGGGTTTGGAATATGAATTCTTCTACAGAGGTTAACAGTTTGAGATACAGAGCTCATCTTGTGCTTAATTTGAAGCTAATAAATTGGGGAAGTTTTCCATTTACATATGGAACAATTATTGTCATGCCGTCTAATAACTGGGAACTAATATGCAGAAACCTCTATAATGTTACATTCCTGTATTTCTCATCAACAATGCCATTGAGTGCCTTTGAAAGAACAACCACAAATAAACAATTTAATGACATTATGGTCACTGTTAATAATTAGGTTACTACTTTATTTATTTTTTAAAGGATAACAATGTGTTTTATTCTGAAATTTACAAAATAGTGTAAGAAAAAGACAAAGATTTTTTGTTAAAACAACAGAATCCTTAAAGGAAATGTGGCCTCAGCCTGAACTGGGCATTAATGTCTATATGAGATTAGACTACACATGTCACTTAACTTAAAATTATTATATTTAAGATTTTATGTCATATAGACTTTAAAGTCTATATGACTTCTTATGATTTTCAAATTATGACTTGGTGGGGAGGGCACCTGTGGTAAATATTTTTGCATAGTTTTACATTTGTGAAATTACAGTTTGTGAAAACGTTTTGAAAAATAAAAGACAGAAAGTAGAGCTGCGGTGTCCCTCCACAAATGTCATCAAAAAGCAACGTACCATTGAAAATGTAGAGAAGATTTACACACAACTGACACATTCTTCTGGCAGTTAAATGGTCATTCAACAAAATAAAGATGTTATCACATATTATTATTTGTCAAATTTGTGTACATTATATTGATTTTGGCCCTTGTTTTCAAAATTATTGCTAGGTAACAGTTGTATAATAGGTTGTGTTCACATCACAACATCTCATCAGCCAAAAATGGTGGGCAGCTAAAATGAATATTGTTAAAATGCAGATTTCTGTTGTAAAATAATGAGTTCTTAGGTCTAGTCACTGAGAAAAATCATCAGGTTCAACATTTGGGTATTTACCTTTGAGATATTTTATGGTAAAGTAAGTTCTTGGGTTCTTAGTCACAAATAAAAATTATCAGGTTGAAACTTTGTGAATTTACGTTTTGAAAATTTCATACTAAAATTCAATGTAATTTTAAATAAACTGGCTCTTGCCCCCCATCTGGGAGTATGACATCGTCACATTCTACAGTCTGAAAGTGACAAATAGAGAAAGCTCCTGCCCTCCATCTGAGGATATGACATCATCATATTATAGACTGGAATCTATTACCTCCATCTATGTCATATTTACTGCCCGTGTCCAACCAGGAAGTAACATTACAAACATTACAAAAACTGTCAAACTGGGGCCAAATAGACAAAATGTTTGGTAAAATATAATATTTTTTACTAAGTTTTAGTGAATTGTGTAGTCTAAGCTGTCATACAGACTTTAACCTGCAGACAGAGGACACATACACGTGTTTCTGATTCTCAGTCTATGGAAATGGCAGGATTGTGTTATCCTGTGACTAGCTGTCCCTGTCCAGGGCATATCCTGCCTAAGGCCCAAAGTAACTGGGATAGGCCCCACCCACAACTTCTAATGGGAGCAAACGGTAAGAGATGAGTGAGTTTCTGGTCCACCATGTCTCATGTTCAGCTCAGAACCTCCAGAATTCCAGAGTCACTGAGCAGAGGCTGCACTGATTATGACTGATGCAGATGACGGGCTTTAGGTAGAGACCAGACCAGAAAGAGGATGGTTTAAACCAACTGGATTTCAGCTCTGAAAATGGCAACCCAAATGAGAGACTTGTGAGGCTCATTCTGTTTTCTGTCTGGTGAATTGTCTAGAGAACCACTATGTCCAATGTTTAATTAATTATGAATAAATAACAATTGTTATCTGGGGGGTGCACGGTGGCAGAGCGGCTAGAGCTTCTGCCTCTCAATAAGGAGATCGTGGGTTCGAATCCCGGACCACCCCAACATCGTGGTCTTGAATTCTGAACCACCCTAACATCACACGATCTCTCTGGGTGGAGTCTGCATGTCCTCCCCGTGTTACCGTGGGTTCTCTCCGGGTTCTCCGGCTTCCTCCCACCGTCCAAAGACATGACTGTGTAGGTTAATTGACAACTCTAAATTGCCCGTAGTGAATGAATGTGAGAGTGAATGGTTGTCTGTCCTTGTCTGTCTCTCTGTGTCAGCCCTGCGACGAGTTGGCCACTGTCCAGGGTGTACCCCGCCTAAGGCCCAAAGTCACTGGGATAGGCTCCAGTCACCCGCGACCCCTAACGGGAATAAGCGGTAGAAAATGAATGAATGAATGAACAATTGTTATCAGTAAAAACGATTTGATTTGAACATATTTGTCTTATATTTGGGGACTCTAACAGACTATGTTTATGAAATTTTAAATGATAATTTTGCACAGTCGAGATGTTCCATGAAGCCAGATTAAGTCAAAGCCTGGCTTAGTTGGGCAACCTAGGCTCATTAAATCTTCAATTCCTTTTTACCAACGTGGTAAACCAGAATAGTACTGTGATAATCACCTAGAGACAAACAAATTGCCTACAACTACATGAAGATGAACTTCAGCCTCCGAGACAGTAGGCGGCGTTAATGCCTTTGCCACTGACAAAACATAAACAAAGATGACGTCCTAATCGTGCGTCCACGTAGATTTTAACCATGGCTGAAACGGAGTAAGTACACGTTTGCGTTTAAATCTTTTACCATCCTTTGTTTATTTGTACAGTTTCGGTTTGTTTGTCTGCTGCCGCTGGTCGTAATGTGGCTCATAATCACAGAAATATCTGAATTGACTACATTTGAATAGTAGATGCACAGAAATATCGAATCTCTGGTGCCGAATCTGGTCTGAGGATACGTTTGTTTGTAACGCAGACTCCGAGCCCCGGCTGGTGGTTTATTTCATGAAGCAAGACCAAACTCCGCATCCATATATTTTCTCTCAAGTGATTCAGTCTTGTGCTTGTATTTATAAATAAAGCGCTGGTTGTGCGGTCCTTTTCCTTCTCTTCAGTTTTCCCCCTTCACACTCCAGCACCAGGCGTCTCACTGATAGTCAAAGAACCACCTGTATATGTTAACCCACAATATACCTCTATCACATATCTGGTTGTACTTAAGACATTGTTAATGTTAAAACATACTACAAACTGAAATAACTTCTAATCAATTATTCACTTGTATGTATGAGTGTTAGAGTTTAGTTCATTTTTCAGGCCACAGAAGTGATACTTACTTGATACACTTGTGTTTTTTTAATTTTAGACAAACATCAAATGGCTTCGCTTGACATTAATGTTTCTCTCCTGTTTTTGATAAATCTGTTACAGATCTCCAAAAGTCATCAAGTTGGTTCCAGAATATCTGCTGAAAAAGAGGAAGGCGTACCAGGCCATCAAAGCAACACAGGCCAAACTTGCTTTGCTCGAAAAAAGAAAGGTCTGTTCTCTCTGGATTTGTATTCAGAAATATAAATATTAGATTATTATAAAGAGACTCTTTTGACTGAGTTGTCCTAAATCTGAAACCATAATATTTACTGGTGATGAACACCAACAGCAGTTATAGTTGTAAATGTGCCAGAACACAAAACAAAAGTTTTTCACAAAAGTTTTAATGACTTTCCTTTTCCTCTTCTCTAAGGTTACAAAAGGCAAACCCCTGAAATTTAAGCGTTTGGAAGACTTTTTAAAAGACAGCCACAAGAGACATCGTGATGAAAGTCGCCTTCGCAGAATCGAGCTCAGGCCCACTGCGGCTCTTCCACCTGCAACAAACAGACTTGCATTTGTTGTAAGAATAAGAGAGTGAGTATGAGTCTTTGTCTGTTGTATCGGGTGCAGAATCTAAATAAAAAACCCAAACTACACATTTGTAGTCTAGCTCACAATTTCTGCTGCTGGCTAGTTGCAATTAATGACAATGAATATTTACACAATTTAACAGTTCAACAATGTCGTGGGGCGTCGCTGTTGCTCTTAAGATTTTTTTCCCATACTGAATTTTATTTCTGATGATTTCCTGGAACTTTTCTGGGTGTCATTTTGTCAAACAAGTTCTCATTGTGCGCTTATTTTCCAAGTGGTAGCACACAGTACTTCAGCAGAGCTACTGTCCATTGTTGTATGACTTCAAAATGACATAAAACTCCACGTCTGACTGTATGTCCTCCTGTCTTTGATATGTGCTTTATGCTGCAGCTAAGACTGACGCATGTGCCTCATCTGCTTGCCATTATTGTGTTGATGTTCATACACTGGTTATGTAAGGGATTTTAATTGGAGGGAGAGGAGTCTTACACTTTTGATTGCATTTTACATCATTACTGTGTGTTGGATTTTATTTCTGTCAAAGATAGGCATGTTTTTCATTCTTTGTTAGGATTAAAGGAGTGAGTGGCAAGGTTATGAAGATAATTCAGATGTTGAGATTAAGGAAGATCTTCAGTGGGACCTTCGTTAAAATCGGCAAAACCTCGGCAGCCATGTTGAAGGTGGTAGAGCCATATGTGGCATGGGGGTAAGTGCCTACTAACTGTGCAAAATGTATATAAAAAGCTTTGCCTCTCATATCTGTGTTCTTTTACCAGATTCCCAAACTTGAAGTCTGTTCGTGAGCTTATTCTGAAGAGGGGACAGGCAAGGATCGGGCGTAGAAGGATTCCCTTGACAGACAATGCCTTCATTGAACAACACATGGGTATAACATAAAACTATTTTATTAAGTGATAGGGGATATTCCATCAGCTTTGCAGGCTTGTCCTATAATTACACGTGCCTGTGTTCTAGAATACGCATCTCGTGTCAAACTCAAAGAGTACTGTCCAATCAAGTTTGTTTATTTCCATGACGCATGTGATAAATAGGAGCTCTAATGTGTCTCACCTCAGATTAACAGTGTTTTATGCTTCCCTAAGTGATTCTGCAATGTTTTTCAGTCTTGAGATATTTTGTCCTTGTAAGCAGCCATGTTTGTATTGATGCGATGGACCATGCGTCTCTCTGATTGGCTAATCCACCTGTCAATCATGCCCATCTGAACTCAGATGAACATGGTGACCAGACTGATTTTGATCTGTGTTAAAATACAAAGATAGTCATTCTGGATTTTCCAGGCATTCTTTACACTAAAACTGAATCTCAGAAACCAACAATGTCTACACAATTAATGTGTGCAATGTGTGTCAAGTGCATGGAAGTACGTGGCTGGTCATCAAAGCTAAAGAACTCTATGCTAAATGTGGATATCCAAATTAAAGATGTTTTAAGCATGGATGGTCAAAATATGATAGACCATGGCTTAATTACTATCTGGCATGTTTACAGCATGTATACCATGTCCTAACCAAATTAATATAATGTATAAATAATCTTGTTTCATAGAAGACCCATCGCCCAGTTTCAGACAGAAAATATTACATCTAATTACTCACAGCAAAGTGTTCACATATTAATTAGCACTGACAGCGTGAAACTAAATCTAAAAATTTCAGTTGCTTGTGACTGAAGAAGCCCTGGTTAAGGCCAGACTTTTTAATTCAAATACTTTATACAAAGTATGATGACTTTGTTATTTTGATACGTGCTGTCCAGGTCACCTTGGGATCATCTGTTTAGAGGACCTCATTCATGAGATCTACTCTGTTGGAAAAGGTTTCCGCGCAGCCAACAACTTCCTGCAGCCGTTCAAATTGTCAGTGGCGAGGCACGCCGCAAGGGACAAGGCTGGGCTTCTCAAAGACCTTGGAGCGCCTGGATTTCGCAGCACGGACATTAACAGCATCATCAGGCAGCTGAACTGAAGGCCTTCACCAGCTACAACAAGTTTATTGGTCCAGTTTTACCAAAAGACATTAGGATTCAGCAACCCATCTCTAGTTCTGGAAGTACATTTCTTTCTCAAAAATATGCACGAGAGGATGCTGTTGAGAGCTACGTGTAAAATAATTGTACAATTGTGTGTTTGCATTATGAGTGTGTGAAGCAAATGTTTGAAATAAAAATAACAGCGACCAGATTGTGATTATTATTGACTACAACTGTGTATTTTTCAAAACAATTATTCCAATCAGCAAAACACAACGTATCAATTGCAACATCAAATAACCAGGTAAAATCCATAATTATTTTCTCAAAATTATGTTTGCTTCAAAACCCAGCCAGGGAGTACATTGAACGAGGGGTTAGATGTATCACGAATTCTTGTTCTTTTTCTCACCGTGGTATATCTCGCAAGACTGTTCAAAATTCAGCTCTGATCTGACATACTGCCCTGCCTGGAGGCCTTTGCACACCTCCATGATCATTAGTATATTATGTGTTCTGTTGAGTTTATTATCACTAGGCAATGAGTCAGCCGCGAGGAGGGGCGCGCGGGTCCACTTTGCTCCGACAGTGGAGGCTGCAGATGCGCACTGGGCTCGACTGTGCTTTCGACGACATGACGACTGAAATAGCCAAAAAATACAGAAACGTGTCTCTGCGATGTTAATTGGTAACGGCGTAGCATTAGCCCGAGAGTCCGTGAAACAAACGACGAACCGAATGAGCCGAGCAGCAGGATCGTGCTTGGGAACCCAGCAATGACCGCGGTGACAGCATCAAGCTTCCATTTTTAGCCTGAGGTGAGTTTACAGTCAATGGTCCATCCTCGTGTTCCGTATGACCTCTAAACAGGGGTTCACGTGTTTGAGTGAACCGTGCCGTGCAGTGGAACTGGCTGCGCGTAAACGTGGCTGTGTTAATTTGCAAGTGCTGGGTTTGACACTGTTGGACAAGATAAGGAGACGCAATTACTGTCGGCCCCTCTGAGTACTCGTCACGCGTTTGTGGTTTACAGGTGTACATCATGGAATAAACCCGGTGGTTCCTCCATAATTGACGCACGCGCTCTGTGAAGTGGATGCACTCCGAATGTTTCCTTATAGCCTCGATTCTTCACCTTTAAAGCCCACCCATTAGTCAAATCGAGCCAATGGGAAACCGCATGCCCTTCTGTTGGACGGCTTTTCCTTCAGTGGTTTTTGACAGCTGAGGAATCGAGGAGACAAGTGAGTAGAGCTTGGACTCCGCCAGAGACGCACGTTGAGCGCCATGTCTGTCAGGGAGAGTCGGTTGTAATGGGCGGTGCGTTGCCTCCGGTGCCCGCTGTAGCGTGGACCATGTAGTAGTGTATGTAGTGTATGTAGCGTACACGAGAGTTACGGACGGTTCTGAAGATCAGACTATTGTGAAAAGGTAATGTAAAAATGCTCATTGAATACATCGTATTCTGTTATCAATTGAGGAATCTTGTGGCAGTTGGAAAGCAGATAATTAGTCCAAACTAAAGGCACGTGTGTGGGTCAAAGAGTAATGGTTGTTCATGAAGTCCGTGTCTTAATTTAGGTTCTTGACATGTGTTTATGTTACGTCTTGTTCGCGACCAATGTCTTATTTGGTGTTTTAAAACTAGTTCTTATAAACCTTCCGCTCCCTTTCATCACAAACTGCTCTGATGAAATAAGAACGATCCTGGTGCAGGGCCGGACCTGCCCCTAAGCCAAGTAAGCACCCGCTTTGGGTCCCAAATCCACTGAGGGGCCCCAAGTGCCCATGCATTTTTATTGATGATGATGATGATAATGATAATAATAATAATAATAATAATGCAATATTGCAGCGCTAGTCTACATCCACGATTAGACTTTGCATTAAAGTGGAGAAATGTGTGTTCAAGTGAACAGAAGCAGAGTGCTGGAGACAATAACTCATCAAGGTAAGGGACAGAGTTCAACTCATACAAGTAATCATTGATCAACCTGACACTGAATACAGTAGTTGATATGTTTGGTAGACTGACAAAACACAGGAATATTCAGTAGTAATACATTTTTGAGTTTTTTTTTTTTTATTTTTTATTAAAAAAATATTATGTGTAACTTGTAAAAATGTGGTTGATGGCATCTAGTTGAAGTTTGTTGATTGATAATTTAAATTATTACAACTGTATCTCTAATATTAGCCCACCTGGTATTGGATCTAAACAAATATAGACAAAAATAACAGTGCTGCACATTGCTTTTGTAGCCTAATATTTATGACAAGAAATACACAAATGTATTGAAAGCTTTAGAAAATGTATGTTTTTCTATGTAGTAATCCAAAAATCATTATTTGCTCTACCTAGTAGTTTCCTGTTAAGCACAGAAGCTTGTGATTCACTATATTCTAACGCAGGGGTCTCCAACCTGTAGCTCAGGAGCTCCTGGTAGCTCTCCACCCCTTTTCAAGTAGCTCGCCAAAGGATTTATGAACTATATATTACGCTTAATAATTCCAATTTGATTACGCACATATTGCCAGTGTAAAGGTAGGATATTTTGTCATGTGGGCTATTACTCTCCTCAAACTGCTCATAACTGACCTTCGTTTGAGTTTTTCTATGATTACTGTAACAGTTCAAAATGAAGTGACATTGATTGTTATTTTACACAGATGCCTACATTTGTGCACTTGTGTATTTGTGTGTAGGCCTATCCCCCATGAGGATAGCCATCACTGTTATATTGACTCAGTTTCTTGCGAACGCTAAAAGCCCTCTACCATTTTTGTTTGTGAAAGTAGCTCTCTGGGGGAAAAAGGTTGGAGATCCCTGTTCTAACGGCTCTCAATATTTCTGTCATTTGCCTAACCCAAACCTGAGCCCTGAGCCTGGCGATGGTTGCTGGTCTCTTCAAGAAAATTTGGCCACTCTTAAAAGATTTTTCTCCATTTCCTCTACATTCTGTGTTAACAGGTTGTATTTGTCACACCTAACACTAAAGTTTTTGGTGATTTGGTAATATGCTATACTTATTAAAAAAAAAAAAAAAAACATGTAAAAGCGACATTCTTTCCATAATCCAGGAGTTTTAAGCAGGACATTGGTGAACAGAAGATTAGCTGACACAAGTTGACAGCGTCAAAGCCACTCCACCTTATGAGGCTAATCATGTGCATGTTTGGTGAGCGCTTAGTGCTTCAGTTGAACAGACACGGACTGGGTTTTATTAATGTTACATGAGAATGTAAAAACACTGTTCAGTTGGTTAAAGCAAATATTACACACAGCAAGTATTTCTGAGAAGCCCACATATCTCTATTCATTTGTAATAATATTTTTGAAGCTCACATGTCTCGCCATTGTAGAACTGTTTCTTCCAGAGATTGTGGCTAAAGCTGACAGTGTAACTGGATACTGCACTGCTCCTCTCCTTTTTTGCCTGAAATCACTGATGCCATCATCAGCTTTATTTCATATTTACAATGCACTGGCTGTAGTTGTAGACCCAAATCCACTTTATCTATGTAGCACAAGTAGTTTCCAAAGTGCTGCACAGAGACAGAACCGTTAAAAACAATGAAGAATTAAATGTGAAATCTAATCTTACTACTTCAAAAATAATAAAAACGGCTAAATAAGTTTAAAAAAAGCAAAACCATAAAATAACAATAAATAAATAAAATATAGCAAATGAAAAAATACTTTGTGTGGTGTTAAAGGACATTAAAAGTGGGTCTTAAGACAAAACTATAAACAATCTACACAATTTCATGGTGTGCTATGAAGCAAAAGAAGATTGAACTTAACTGGACAAAGGTTTTATGAGTGAACATGTTTCACTGCTCATCCAAGTAGCTTCTTAAGTTCCTCTGACAGGGATCAGAGGTGTTCAGGGTGTTAGTGTTAGTGTCAGAGTAGTTAGCTCCTCCCTGCAGACAGATATAAGGCAGTGACTTAACAGATATGTCAGATTTTACTAGCTTTTACTAACCATATTCACTCTTAAAACATTTGTCTAGTTGACCGAATTAAATTATTATGGACCTACCTGGACAACTATGAGATTACACAGACATGGTGTGCTATTGTTTCACAAAAGCAAAGCTATTATTCTTATTATTCTTATTATTCTTATTATTCTTATTATTATTATTATTATTATTATTATTAAGTATTTTTGGGATGGTCTGAAGTATCTGCCAAGCTAGCAGAAGCATTAGCCTGATGTGATGCACCTGTTAAATGTTACGGGAACAACAACCTGTTTGCTGTATGTTTTCAGGTCACCTATGGGTCAGGCAGTTCTCTGATCTTGTGAGCCCCAGACGCCTCAGCATGGGGGATGTGGTCCAGATGCACTTTACCACAGCTGACTATGTCATCTTTGCTTTGCTGCTGGTGGCGTCGGCTGGTATTGGCCTTTTTTATGCCTTTTCTGGAGGTCGTCAGCGCACAACACAGGTAAGCTAGCTAGGTTCATAAATATTGGGACATTGACACAACTCTAATCTTTTTGGCTGTATACACCAACACAATGGATTTGAAATGAAACAAAGAAGATGTGCTGTAACTGCAGACTTCCAGCTTTAATTTGAGGGTATTTACATCGGTGTAGGAATTACAACAGTTTGTATATGTGCCTCCCACTTTTTAAGGGACCAAAAGTAATGGGACAAATTGGTTCCATGGCCTTGTGTGTTATTCCCTCAGTATCTCATTTACACGGAGCAGAGGTCTACAGCTCATTTCCCATGTGCGTTTTGCATTTGGAACCTGTTGCTGTCAACTCTCAATAAGAGATCCAGAGAGCTGTCACTATCAGTGAAGCCATCAGTAGGCTGAAAAATCAAAACAAGCCCATCAGAGAAATAACAAAAACATAAGGTGTGGACAAATCCATTGTTTGGATTATTCTCACAAAGAGAAAACACACTGTTGAACTCAGAAACCCCAAAAGACCATAGAAAACAACTCTAGTGGATGAGCAAAGAATCTTTCCCTGGGAAGAAAAACCCCTTCACAACAGTTGGCCAGATCAAGAACACTCTCCAGGAGGTTCTCTTGATTGTTGACTTTGACACACACATATGAGTCAGTGGTGTGGTCTACGTGATACGCAGGTATATGCCGTGTACCCACTAGAAGTGCTGGTGGATTTGCGTCTACTCACTACAAATTGATCAGTGATACGTAACAGCCATTACTCTAGTGCGTTCTCTCCGTTTAGAGACTAGTACAAACTTTACATCACTCCTCTTTCCCCGCAGTGACTTCTGAGCGCTGCTTTGAGGTGCCACTCCTGTTTTCTCTGTACCACGGGGCGCAGACGGCGAGCAACGGAGTCTGGGTTTAGGAGCAGATTCAGACAGAATCTGGATCAGGTTCATTGGGGACAAATGACCAGTAAGCTCAAGCTAACTGGTCATTTGCTGCTGGTCTCAAGCTACAAAATGTTCTGTATTTGACGTTAATTGGCCTAATGTTCATGGAAAAAGGAGGTAAAACGGTGAATGAATGAAAGAGCGAAAGACACAAATGCAGCCGATTCCCGGAAGCGCCGCGAGTGTGCAGTAAAGTCAAACTCCTTTTTGTAATAGACTAAATGTAATACATGTACATACACCTCAAATGTACGTTCAGGTGTCCTGGTTTATTTTGACAAAACACACTTAAATTACACAGGAGGCTTTACCTGAGCAAAGTGAACAGGAGCAGCTGTAATCACCAGGTTCATTTTACACGTATAATCCATCAATCCTCACATAGACGAGCACAGATCACTCAGTGCCTGATGTTTACGAGTGCGGAGCAGCAGAGATCACGTGCACTTTGTGTCGAAAACAAAACTCACGCGTGAGCGCTAAAACTTACAGAGCACTTGTAAACACCAGACCCACACCAGCTCCATCTGTCACCAGAAATGTCAGTTACCTAATGTAACTATAAGTCTATGAGTGTATTAAGGTCCTTTAATCCATTAAACCTGTGTTTGGTCATGTAACCTAGATTTACTTGATTGAAACATGAGCCACTGATTCTGTTGTTAGTTGTGCTTTTAAATAAGATATTTATAATCTTTTTTTTTAAGACACAGATTTCAATGCCTTTAACTCCCTATGGACTTAAATTATTATGTAGCTGTTTAGTGTGGTATGTATTAACTACCACCTTTTAATCTTTTATGTCTACTTGAATGTGTCTTTCATTTTTTATGTATGTATGAATGTGAGCAACGGACAGCAATGCAATTTCCTTCGGGATTAATAAAGTATTTATCTAATCTAATCTAATCTAATTTGTGAATAATTAGATTTTCCTCAGAAAATGTGCAAAACGAATTATAGACATAAATAATGACATTCTAATAATGACATAAAACCATGCCATGTGATTAATCGTTTGACCACACAGACACGCACAGGCACGCACAGGCACGCACAGGCACGCACAGGCACGCACAGACAGGCACAGACAGGCACAGACAGGCACGCACAGGCACAGACAGGCACGCACAGGCACAGACAGGCACGCACAGGCACGCACAGGCACGCACAGGCACGCACAGGCACGCACAGGCACGCACAGGCACGCACAGGCACGCACAGGCACGCACACACGTAGACTTGCACCACTGATCTGAGTGAATACAAAGGGTTCACCACAAGATGTAAACCATTGATGAGCCTCAAAAACAGGAAGGCCAGATTAGAGTTACAGCTAAACAGCACCTAAAAAACCCTTCAGTTCTGGAGCAACACCCTATGGATAGATGAGACAAAGATCAACTTGTACCAGAGTGATGGAAGAGAAGAGACTACTCTGGAGAAGGAAAAGAACTGCTGATGATCCAAAGCATGCCACATCATCTGTGAAGTAGGTGGTGGTAGTGTCGTGGCGAGGTATGTACAGCTGCCAATGAAACTGGTTCCCTTGTATTTATTGATGATGTGACTGCTGACATAAGCAGCGAGATGAATTCTGTATTTCGAGCAATATTCTCTTCTCATATTCAGCCAGATGCTTCAGGACTCATTGGACGGCACTTCACTGTGCAGATGAACAATGACCCAAAGCATCCTGCGAAAGCAACCAAAGAGTTTTTTTAAGCCAAAGAAGTGGAATGTTATGTAATGGCCAAGTCAATCATATGACCTGAATCTGATCGAGCATGCATTTCACTTGCTGAAGACAAAACGGAATGGAAAATGCCCCAAGAACAAGCTGGAACTGAAGACAACCGCAGTAGAGGCAGCGCATCACCAGGAATGAAACCCAGTGTCTGGTGATGTCTGTGCGTTCCAGACTTCAGGCTGTAATTTACTGTAAAGGATTTGAAACCAAGTATTAAAAAGGGAAGGTTTGATTTTATGATTAATTTGTCCCATTACTTTTGGTCCCTTTTAAAATCCTTACTAACTGTTACAATTCCTAAACTTTTTTGTTTCATTTCAAATCAATTGTGGTGGTGTATTCACCTTATCCCAGAAGTTACTGGGAGCGCCGCCATCTTGTTTCCATTGTATTAGTTTACATGGACCAGACAAGTTCAACAGAAAATAAGTTCTACACGTACTACAAAGCTGTTTTCTGGCCACCTAGGAAATCGGTGCATTGCTGACATGTTTTGGCACGTTTACATTAAACATTTTACACAAATCAATCTACTTTTCTCCCGTTCGGCATTTGTATGAACAGGGTTGTCGTCAAACCAGAAGTGTGTTTACTACAGGAGTAGAACTGTGGCAAAAAGAGGCTAAAGTGGACAGGGCGGGGTGAATGGAGCCAAAAAGATTAAAATTGTGTCAATGTCCCAATATATATATATATATATAGACCTTACTGTATGTTGTGTATTTCATCAGTCCATATAATGTTGATTCATCTGAAGCCCCAATGTCTTTACTCATACCTATCACTGTTTTTGGTTCTTTTTAATTTATGTTTTTACCCCAGAGATGGACACAACAAGCTCATTTAACTGTTGTAGCAACAAATATGACACATTACATTGACATTTTTGTGTAAATTATTTTTTTTGCCTTTTAACTTGATTTTATTTGGCCCTTGCTGGGCCTACACTACCTGCTCAGCCTAACCTTGCTTCTCACCACATGGTCATCTGCTCAGCACCAGCCGCTTATCACTGACTGCCCAACATGTTTAAACTTCTCCAATCAGATGTTCAGCTCACACAGCCCTCAATCACCCTATCGTGTTGCAGAGGATTCATCAGTTTGAACCACAACCAGGGTGTAGGCCCCGGGGAAGAGTCCTGTCTCTGCTACTCCAGTGCATCACTCTTTATTCACACATTAATTTGCTTCAACGCATCCATTTATCTCCTTTTGAGTCTGTCCAGATGTAAGTCGCATTGCTGGGTTCCAGATGAGATCACAACATGTACATTCTACACTTTATCTGCATAATGTTTTAGACGCAAAAGATAAAAATTTAATCGCTCGACAGAGGGCCTTGGTCATCTGTGCTAAGCCACTCTGATGTGTCATAGGAGTTCTTGATGGCAGACCGGTCCATGAGTTGCCTGCCTGTGTCCCTGTCCCTCCTGGCCACCTTCCAGTCAGCAGTGGCCATCTTGGGAGCTCCATCAGAGATCTACACCTTTGGGACGCAGTACTGGTTCCTGGGTTGCTCCTACTTTTTGGGTCTTCTCATTCCTGCTCATGTGTTCATTCCTGTGTTTTACCGACTGCACCTGTCAAGTGCCTATGAGGTAAACAGAGTTAGTTGTTTTTACCTGCACAAGTACCTGAGTACTCATCATATTATTATTATTAACAGTTAATAATAATCTGAGATGATTTAATCTTATGCTTGTTGTCTGATTATTGTCTGATTTCTCCAGAGAATTTAGAATGGGCTAATAGGCAGGGACGTCTTGTTATTTATCATTGGCATTCTAACTTTGTGTCATTGCTGCCTATAAAAAGTCATTTACATTTACATAAGTCAGAACTACAAAGTCACAAAATCTTATCTCTCAAGTAAACAACAACTAATTTTAGACAAGTTAGAATATATATGTGGCTCACAAGTTCTTTGCCCCCTCCCGCAATTTTATTGAACACACATTTGGTTTTTTTACTTTGTGAGTGGGCCAAAACCTCTTGTTGATCCATAATTTGTGTTATTGCAGATCTAAACCAGTAAATCTTTCCTGGCTGTTTCATGAAGTTGAATCTGCTTTTGTCGTATTTTGTTACATTGAACATTAAGATATGTGATTTTTGTACTACTGCAATAAGAGGAATTTGATTGTTTCGTTTGAAGGTTTTTCTGTTGTGCATGTAATCGTAATAAGTGTGTTCCTAGGCGTCATTGTTACGTCCTCATCTCCTCCTGTGTTCAGGGTAATATGATGTTGTGTCCTGAGTGAAACAGAAGGTCATCTGAACAGTTTGTTATTATAGTTTGCTTTTGATTTTGGAAATGACACTTTAACACAAATCCATTCAATTAACAATTTTTCCCCCTGATGAATTAAAGATCATAAAAGCTATAATCAATTCATTGTATTGTATAAAAGGATAAAACGGATGGCAAAAGCTATTCCATTTGTACAAACCAAGATTAGAATGTTTAAGGTTGTTCAGCTCAGCAATATAATTTTATAATGATATAGTTTGGAAGTGGAGCACATTCAGATACTGCGGCACAACATCAGCAGAAGTGATCAGACTCAACCTGATTGATAAAATGTCTGAGACTATACCATAGGCTACTCTTTCACCTCTTCTTTTTTCTTCCTTTACAGTATTTAGAACTGCGCTTCAACAAAACAGTTAGAGTATGCGGAACTGTCACCTTCATCTTTCAGATGGTAAATTCTTAACATTTTTAGTTAATCCACTTAATAATCACAGCCTTTGTCAAATTTTTGTGTAATTAAAAACTTTTCTTTTTCATATCTACTTGGGTTATACATTGCATGTGTGTAGAGGTCCTGTTGTCCTCTTGCCAATTTTCTTGCATGAGTTCCTGACTTTGAAGGCCTGGTCTTTTCTGCAGGTCATTTACATGGGTGTTGTTCTTTATGCTCCAGCCTTGGCCCTTAATGCAGGTATAACATTTTCTATTAATCTATTTGCATAACTTTTGTACACTGAAGTAACACAAATCTCTTTTTGTAGTGACTGGTTTTGACCTTTGGGGGGCAGTGTTGGCAATGGGATTGGTGTCCACGCTGTACACGGCACTGGTAGAGTTGCACATTTTTTGTGTTTGAATGATGTGACTGAGTCAGATGTTACTGTATGTAACTGCTGTGCCACAGGGAGGGCTGAAGGCGGTGATCTGGACCGACGTGTTTCAGACCGTGGTGATGTTTGCCGGGCAGTTGGCAGTCATCGTGGTGGGGGCCAGTCAAGCTGGGGGCATAGGCCAAGTATGGAGCAAGGCGATGAACGGCAGCCGCATTGCAGGACTAGAGTGGGTCCTTTGGAGTATTTAATTTCATTCTTTTCAAAGTCCAGACTTTATTGTTTTATACTATACACTTTGCCCATGGTGTGTCTTTTACTGCTTTGTGTAGCCTGAACCCAGACCCTCTGGAGCGGCACACATTCTGGACATTGGCTGTGGGTGGAGTCTTTTTGATGCTGGCTTTGTATGGAGTCAATCAGGCACAAGTTCAGAGATACCTCAGCTCTCGTTCTGAGAAAGAAGCAGTCATGTATGTTTTGCAACTTGATTTTCATTCATTGAACACTTTAAACAAGTTTTCTGTCATTTGCCTTTAACAATGTATTCCCTTTGTGACCTCTTCAGGTCATGCTATGTAGTTTTTCCATGTCAACAGATTGTCCTCTGTCTTGGCTGTTTGATGGGACTAGTTATGTTTGCTCGTTATGGAGAGAATAGCCCGCTGGACAAGGGTTATGTTAAAACAAATGACCAGGTAAAGCGCTGGGGTTTCTTGGGGCAATTTATCAGTCCACTCACTCCCTTGTTCACTACATTTTTAGCATTAATAGAGGCAAAGTAGTTCAGTGTATGTTTGTGTGTGTCCAGATGGTGCTGTACTTTGTCATGGATGTCTTTAAGGATCTTCCTGGCCTTGCTGGACTCTTTGTGGCTTGTCTTTTCAGTGGAGCTCTCAGGTGAGAGGATTAAATCACATTTATTTTTGTAGAGCCTTGAAACACAACAGCAGTCGCCTTCTCAAAATTATTTTTTACCTGTAGGAAGTTTGAAAAATCAAGCAATGAAACAGCCATTATTCAATTACAAAGAAACAGTTTATCAAGGTTCACAGGAAATAAGCAAATGTACAACTGCCCCAGAGCATTCCCTGTCCTTAGACCCTGGGGAAAAAATAGAAACCTTGGGGAGAACCACAGAGAAGGAGAGAGCTTACTCCAACGGACAGACAGGTTGCAGATGGTGCGGGTTTCGCATCCATTTGCAGATAGAGAGGGGCATCCAGCCAGGTCAGGATCGTGGCACGGAGGGGAATCTTAAGTTCAGTCATCATTGGAGCTGAGGAACACTCTTCAGTATGTAGTGCAGTGTGAGTTGGTTTTTAACAAGACAGATGTACAAGGGGATTCTTAGGAGTTTCCACAGGCAGGTAGCAGCTTTCTGCTGTGTGTGTTGATTGGCGGACGTGAACCAATTAGCAGTTTCTTCAGTCTTGTTTCCAGTGATGTACTGACAAGAGATAACTAGGGATTATATTTGCAGCACCATATCATCAGCGTTCAACTCTCTGGCCACAGTAACTATGGAGGACCTTATAAAACCATATTTTCCAGCCATGGCTGAATCAAGAGCCACATTGCTCTCTAAAGGACTTGGTATGACCATTGAACATGTAACATAAACACATCCATGATTGTACATATTTACATGATACATTAATAAGTTTTGTGTTTATTGTTGCCCACAGCATTGGCTTATGGTCTTGTGTGTCTGGCCATGGCCTACATAGCCTCCTTAATGGGATCAGTGCTGCAGGTAAACCCCGCCCTATTCTCATCATAAATAGTTGCCACATTCATAACAATTGAGGCTTAATTATTAACCATTTAATTGTGTGTATGTCCTTAGGCTGCCTTCAGTATCTTTGGGATGGTTGGGGGTCCTTTACTGGGTTTATTTTGTCTGGGCATGTTCTTTCCTTGGGCCAACTCCATTGTAAGTCGACCTAAAATGTTCTTTGTCCTTATCACTTTTAATGTTGATGATCTTGTCTCTCTGTAGGGTGCAGTCGTTGGACTGATGGCTGGGCTTGCTATGGCTTTCTGGGTAGGCATTGGCAGTTTTGTTATGCGCATGTCCAGCTCCAACATACCACTCCTGAACACCACGGTGGCTCCTGTAACAATGGTGCCTTTTTTGAACACTACATCTCCTAAGCCTAGGTAAGAGATTGCACTTGTCACAAAAGTATCTTCTAACTTTGTGACCAGATAATTTTTTAGACCAACAGGTGTCGAGGCACTCTACTCCTTGTCTTACATGTGGTACAGTGCTCATAATTCTACTACTGTTGTCATTGTGGGACTGCTGGTCAGCTTGCTAACAGGTACCATATATTTAATTTTTTTTTTTTTATATCATCTAAACAGAGAATAGTTCAAATCAATGCAGTCAAATGTTTATTTGCCCTCATGATCGTGTACAGGACCAATGAAGGAGAGCCAGCTCACCCCTGGCACTGTGTTCCCGGTTCTGGGCACGCTCCTGTTTTTTTTGCCTGAGCGATACAGAGAGAAGTTATGTTGCAGGACTTCTCTGCCACCAAAGGTAGATTTACAAATATTGTGTATATAGTGTATCTTTATTTATGGTAGGGCAAAAAAAATCTGCTAATTGCACTGTAACCCTGATACAGAAGGATCTTTATTCCACCCGAGATCATAAAGTCCTTTAAATTCTTAAAACAATAACAACATAGAATTATTAAATTAGCTTAACTTAATATACATGTCAAACACTAAGCACTATCTGATATTTGTGTGTAGCTTCGAGAGAGAAGTTCTTATCGCAAGACCATGGAAGCCCCCAATGGATCTGCCTTGTTTAAAGAGGACTCTGTGGCTGAGCTAGAGAGCACAGAAGCGCCCCCAAGCGACAAAGAGAAGCACAGCAGCCTGGTGCCAGTAGCAGGACTCTCTCTCCAGGAGACAGCGCTGTGAGGAGGCACTTTACAATCTACTCACCTACACGTTTAACCAAACAAGTATGAGGTGATTTTGTACACCCAGAAGAGTAAAAAGTAAATTTTTTAACATTAGAATTTTTTGCATTGTGTTTGTTCTTTCATTAGTAACGTAAATCAATTTGTTTTAATTATGTTCACAAAGTGTTACATTCCAGTGTGTTTTCCTTTGTTTTTCTGTTTTTTTGGGCATGGCTGCTAATGAAGAATGAATGTTTCCTTCCGAGATGTGACTATGTACTGAACTGAACTGCTCTGATTTCCTGAAGGACAAGAGTCATCATGCTGTAGTCCACTACACTGTGCCGGTAATAGCTTACTGTTTTTGGAATCAAAGAATTCTTGTGAACCAATGTTGTGCCTGTATGTTTGAGATTTCTCTTAAGTCTTACAAAGATGTCACTGTCTTCATGATTTCTATTTTTGTACCAATCATTGTTCAAGAAACATGAAGTAGTGGTCTGTTCTTGTTCTGACCCCAAATACCTCAAACTCTTCAAAGCACAAAGAATATGGTTCATATTCTTTTGCAATTTACAAATGTATTTTTATGATACATTTGCAATTGTATTATATATTTTTTCTAGTTTATTTTTTTAAATATGCAAGAACCATGAACCCTTTGGTGAATATAAAGTTGAAATGGGATGCTTTGTATTTTTCTATATTCGTCCTCCATCAGTTCATATAATCCCATGTTCTGACAGCTACCAAAGGTCTTTTCATGGTTAACTTTCACCCCTCACCTCGTCACTTCCTTTTTCTGACCTGAAATTACTTGAAGTGTGTGCCTTATCAAATCCACTTGTGATCCCAGCACAACTGTAACCCTTTAGAGTTCTGTTGAGAGGACGATGACGCATAAGTGTTAACGCACAGGGGAAGCCCCACTTTCATAAAGACTTGACTGTTCAGTGCAATTATGTGATGCTGATTTGCCAACATGTTGTTTTTTGGTCAGTAACCATTTTAAATATACGTATTTTCCTATTCTTAAGAGTGTCACACTTAGTAATTTCCAGCACTTGCCAATATTGTTTCAAACAATTTGTTTAAACAATATTTGCTGTATTTATTTTTCTCATAATCAAGAATTCCCTTGAACTGCATTCCAAAAAGTTTAGTAAAATGGTATACTAGACGTTAAACTGGAAATTAGAAAATTGTGGAAATGAACTTGTGTCATAATTGATTTAGTGTTTTGTTGTATGTTGAAATGAACATTAAGTCTATTTTACATTATGAAGGTACAAATGTTTCCAGCAGACCTACAGATGGCTATTTGAGATTTTAGAACTGGAATGGGTTTGTGTGTATTTTTACACTAAATGTCACAATGCTGCTCTTATTACCCCACTTTTAGCAATTAGAAGGTAACCTCAAGCACAAGATTGATCCATGAACTTGATTCAAATGATGTTCAGAAATCAATAAATAACTTTAAACTTTTGTATTGTCTTATTTGGTCACACCCAAGTTAAAAAATGATCCCTGTAATGGCTCCGGTTTTAGAAGTTTGCAGTGATACTATGAGCAGGTGTGTGTACTTTCTACGCCATTGCATTTTTGAGCTGGTCTGAAAAATAAAGTAGACCTACTTTTCTTTGGTTGAGAGTTGCTAAATTTACTTTTTTTCCCTTGCCTTGTTAAGACAGGCTGCTGTGTCCCTAAAGCCTGCATAGAAAAACAAATAACCACAGCTTTACCTCGGCTCCTTAAAGTGATACTAAAAGCTGCATTATGGGTCAATAGTAATGGTAACGCACGATCACTGTTGAAGTGCCTTCCGAACATGTCATTGTGTCCCAGGATTGTGACTGTGGTGTGTTCTGTTCAGAAAAGCCACTGGCGCAAAATGACCGCCACTGCTCAGTTGTGGACACAAACTGAATTGTCGCTCAACCCACGTGTGACAAAATATCTTTCTGAAACGTTGTACTTTCCTGTACTTTTCCTGTGTTAAAAGTGTGGGTGAGGGTAGTCCGGCTTGGGGCGGTGCTCCAGAATGCACAGGGAGTAAGGAGGCGCACCATAAATCGGCCCCGTGTTCTCCGTAATGAGCGCAGATAGTACAAGTATGCAGATGCTCTCTTCCACTTCATCAAACAGGAGGATGAACATAAACACATCACAGTCATCAATCGGCCATCTCGATCTTTAACAGTTTTTTTTTTGTTTTTTTCTACCGATTTCACTTTAGGTGTTTGACACAGTATGATTTCAGTTTGCATTATTTTAAACCACATGGCTGAAGGACCAATTTGACCAACTTATGGTCTTTCTGTGATTATCAATAATTTCTAATGTACATGAAAATAAATACAGTCCCAATAAAATGTTTAATACCAGTTGAATAAATGGCAAAAGTAACAATTTGCATGGTTGGATCTTAACTAGGTTCCAAGCAGAGCTTCAATAACAAGAAATGGGAGTGAGACAAGAAAAAAAAGTTTGAAACATTTTATTGAAACAAAACTGAAATAGGCTGTTCTGCAGCTCATGAAAAGTTTAGGACCACATGCCTTTAAAAGCCCGAATCTGTGCAAAAATGCGGATTTTGTGACATTTTGTGTCAGGTATTCACACTGTCATGATGTTCTGATGGCAAAGGCAAAAAAAACATTCTCTTTTTGAACGTGGTCGGGTTGTTGAGCTGCATAAACAGAGCCTCTGTCAGCGCCCCATCGCTGCTGGACACAGTAATATTTTGAATTTCTTAAAAGATCCTGAGGATTATGGAACAAAAAAGTCAAGTGGAAGACCCAAAAAAATGACACCAGCAGCAAAGAGCCGGAGAATACGATTGGCTGTTCGTCAAGACACTGGATGATCCTCAACCCAAATTAAGGCTGTTACGGGTGCCGACTGCAGCCCAATAAACACCAAACACGTCTGTCACTGAAGGGCTTTGGACTTTACAAGAGACACCAAACATGAGACATTGAAAGGTGGAAGAAAGTTTTATTCTCTGATGAGAAAAAATGTAACCTTGATGTTCCTGATGGTTTCCAGCGTTACTGGCACGACAAGCAGATCCACCTGAGATGTTTTCTATGCACCACAGGGAGGGGGCGCCAAAAGGAGGGGGTGCTTTTTCCTTGGAACAATGGAGCTCCAGGTGGTGCAGGGCATCAAAAGGCTCTGTGCAGATGTTGCAGAGAGCATCCCTCATGACTGAGGCCCTCGTCTGTGGAACCACTGGGTTTATCAACAGGACAACGCTACAGTTCACAAAGACTGAAGGACAAAGGACTTCTTCAGGAGAATAACATCCCTCTTTTGGATCATCCTGTGTGTTCTCCTGATCTAAATCCAGCTGAGTACCTTTGGGGATGGATGGCAAGGGAAGTTTACAAAAATGGACAACAGTTCCAGACAGATGCTCTTCATGAGGCCGTCTTCACCATTTGAACAAATGTTCCCACTCACCTCCTGGAAATACTTGCATTAAGCGCCGCAACCAATTTTTGAAGTGATCAGCTATAACAGTGGCGCTACTCATTGCTGAGTTCATGTTTGGGTCTTTGATTTCCGTTTCGAGGTTGTTGTTGTTGTTTTTTTGTTGTTGTTTTTTTTAGGTGTGGTCCTAAACTAAACAGTTTAATTGTTATTTTCAATAAAATGTTTACTCAAACCTTTTTATTTGTCTCACTCCCTTTTTTTTTGCTTATTGATTGTTAAGATCTTGTTAAGATCCAACGATGCAAAATATAACTTTGTCATTTATTCAGCTGGTCTTAAACTTCTTTAAACTTTTTTTATTAATACATTTAAATAAAGAAGCTTCTATTGTCCCTGTCCTTTTATAACCTCCGCTGTATAATAACTAGTCCAACAACTGCAAAGGAGTCAGAACTCGGCACAGGAAATAACCCTCCTGCTCTTATGGATTTATAGGGATAGCCTTGGACTTGTTCTGGACGAGCAGAGACTCATTTACTGCCAGTAAGCAACATTATCAAGTTTGTGCTTATAAATTTCTTATCAAATGTTGCAAAAAAAAAATAAATAAAAAATTTTTTTGCTATCATTTGTGGAGTTTGAGATTTTTCTACACTACATTACACACTCTATACTGCACCAGTTTCATGCAGACGAACAGATGTGTTCTCATAATACAATTTCCACTCCTTAGTATTGTTGCACAAAATATGTTATTTTTTTATTTGACATCAATGCAAAAAGGGTATCTGCGTAAATAAATAATAAAATATTGTACACATTCTCACCTAAATCACAGTTA
Organism: Rhinogobius similis; assembly: GCA_019453435.1. NCBI lineage: Eukaryota > Metazoa > Chordata > Actinopteri > Gobiiformes > Gobiidae > Rhinogobius > Rhinogobius similis. Next base: position 28,063,969 of record CM033620.1, on the reverse strand, counting down.
CACAGTGTTCTATACAGTGATTTGCAGCCTGCAGGTTGTAAACAGCACGGGGGGAAGTCCATGAAGAATACTAATACAAAATATACACAAAACTGTTTGTGTTACTTTAATGTTCTTTACCATGATAATGCAGATCACATATGATAGCTGGATCTTAAACGAAGCCGAGTAAAATATTTGCCATAGTTACTTCACTCTTTGTCTGCATCTGAGGCCGGGGCCACTGTGCCGTCCTGAGAGAGCAGATCCCCCACACTGCCACAGTACAGCAGAGAGCGCATGGGCCACTTCTGTGAGAGACACACCAGGTATAACAACTCATGTACTTGTGTGCATGTGAAACCATAAAGCTTAAAGAGTTGGCGGGGAAGCTCCAAGTTGTACAGTATACTCTACTGCTAAAATGCATATATATAATATAATATATGTTGTATAACTGTTTAGGGTCCACACTTATTTTATTTTATTTTTTCAAATGCTTCTTTAGACCAGAGTTTATTTTTCACACCTGACTGTTTCAATTGCTCACTCGCAGTCTTCTTCATAGTGATCACGTGATGTTGCTGTCAAGTGATTTAGACAGGTTTTGGTGCTGTCTTCCTTCCACTTTCCTAGGGGCAGGATGACAGTGTGCAGTTCGACTTCTTCAGACGTTTGTGAGGAAAAAAACGCTCCTTTATCCTGGTTTATAATCACATTTTTATATTTCAATAGCCTCCTTAATCCAGCGACAATGTTTGTCATCCTCTGTCCTAATTTTTGTTCTCTCATACCTGGGATACTGTCCTTAACAAGTCGGACTGCTGATGGTAGGTGGTAGGAAGACAGCGCCAAAACCCGTGTAAATCCACTGACTATACACGTCAAAGCAACATCATGTGATCACAATGAAGAAGACTGCATATAAGCAATCAAAACTGCCTGGTATGAAAAACATACAAAGTCTGAAAAAGTAAAATTTTCAAAGAAATATATTAAAAAGACCAAATTAACCTCATTGGACAAAATGTACACGTACTTGGCCTTCTGACACAAAGCAAATTAATGACATAACAGTAACAATACCAGTGTAAAGAATGGAAAATAGGTCAGTCATGTCTGATAGACAGTGGGTAAAGAGATTTAGTGTTCACACAAAGCCAAGATAATCTGACAGTATATTTATTATTTAGATTGTGCTGCCTTTAATGTCAGAGACAGGTGGCATTCTTACCTTCACTGGATGCAGGTATCCCCCTGATCGTGAGGGCAGCTTAAGCTCTGCTTGGCCCCCCTCCCGGTCCAGGGTCTCTGTCAGATAAGCAATGTAGTTGGTGGCCAGAAGCAGAACATCGAGCTTGGAGAGCTTGGTGTCCGGGGGCACAGAGGGAAGAGCTGCCTGTGTACAACAGCGTGTTTGAGTTTTCAAGCTTAATTCTGATTGTTCAGATAATAAAAGTTCTTTACTGGGTTTTTATTTATAAACTGCACATATCCAAATTTTATGCATTTCACCATTAACATTTTAATAGAAACTATTTATAATATCAAGGGTCCGTTTGATGCACAAACGCTGTGGTTTAGTGTTGCTGTGTGATCTGTCCCAAAAGAGTGAGCTTTGTAGAGCTTGGACTTTGTGTATATCCTGGCACTTGTGTGTGGCTGCTGACATTTCAGGGCTTTCAGTGTAGGCTGACCTGCAGACTGTGGAAGGCTTGTCGAAGATTTCGCACACGACTTCTTTCACGGGCTGCATTTTCTGGAGAGTGCTGACTTCTCTGGGCACGAAGCAGAGGCACTGAGCCGGACTGCCCCTGCTGAAGACACACAGACAGACAGACAGACAGACAGACACACACACACACACACACAAATGGATTTCAGGGTTAAACATCTTCTGTACAAATGATGTTATGGTGCAGAACCCAACAACCACAATTTCTAATTAAAACATGTACAATTCTTAATTTTATGTTAAGTAATCTTGATATAATAATACAAGTAACAATACATTTCAATCTTTTTAATTCTGTGTGGGTACATTTTAAATGAATCGTAGCTCACCCGTGTCTTGGGGCGCGGGGCTGGGCAGCTATCTGCATTCTCCTGCCTCAGTGGATCCATGGTGGGGCTACAGCTGAGTCGGTGCTGCACAGACATGAGCGCTTCCAGAGGATTCACCGCCATCCGTGCTCTCCAAAAGCTGGCTCCAGATCACCACGGCCTTGAACCTGAAGAGTTTTATATTCCCTAGTCTGAAGAGTGCATGTTTCAGATATTAACTAGAGAGGCGCTGTGATTTGTTATGCTGAATGACAAACTACCTTTTCAAAAAGAAAAGTTAATATAATTTAGCTGAGTACAGCACCTGATCACAGTGTGTCTACACACATCTGCAGAGCCCATCTGCTTGTGTCTGTGAATGTTACCTTATCGGGTGAGGTAATGAGGGGTCCTTATCTCCCTGTGCCGGCGTCCCCATCCTCCCTGGCTGCATGGCTGCCAAGAGGAGCAAACAGCAAGTCGGCCTGAGGGGGGGTTGTCTCAGGGCACTGGGGGGCTTGGGAAACATGTAACTCAGCGAACATCTGGACCAAGTGGGAATAGAAGTTTGGGGCAGTGCGACACTGAGACACTAAATAGAAGCAACTGCCCTTGAAGTGAGATTCTCATTAAGTGTTTCAGTTATTGTTTGGACACAAAACATCAGTAATAAATTATTATATAAATGTCATATTCTTACTAACATTTAGGCAAAGCCACATATTCCTAATGCTAACTGAGATAATGAGATACCTTAATCATATCATATCATTTGAGAGATATCAAAAATATTGTTAGCAATAAAAAATAGACAAAAAAAAAATGTAAATGTTTTTTTAATCAAAGTAAAATCAGAAATGAAATATTTCATTGTCAATGTGGGGAAAAATATCAAAAACGTTCATCAGTCACTTCAAAGTTTGTATTATTTTAATTAGTGCCTCTTCAACATAATTTACAAACGAAAAGTGAATATACTGAGGTGCTGTAAGATTATTAATATGGTATTTTCCAAAACGCCTGGTAAGCCACCTAGTGTAAGCTTGAAGCTACTGCTTATGGAAGAGTAAAACATTTAGGATTCTTTTCCTTCTGTCAAGGAAAAATTAAAAGTGGCCTGGTCTATTTTGGAAAAATATTCAAGTGACAGATTGTTTTAACGGAAATGTAGTTTTATGATGAAAGCCCTTTGAGACATTTCTGCTACAACCTGCATTACTCTGAAAAGCTTCAAAAGGTATAGTAATTAGTTAATGCTTTTTTATTCGTTTAAATAAAGAATCCATTTTATGAACATTTGAATGAAAAGATTGTGTGAAATCTGATTAATCAGTCTTTGTAAAGCTGCTGAGTGAGGAAAGAGATATTGAAGACTTTGGTGCACAAACAGTCACTATTCACCACAAAACAAATTGAATGGATAAGGCTGAGGATATTGAACTGAACTGAAAAGAGGAGAAAGATTTTCTTTGCTGAAATGTTGTAGAAGCTTTGCATCATTTTGGCCCATTAAAAGCAGCTTATGTTAGAACCAGCCTTGGTTTGTTTGTCAGGACAATCAGCTTTATTGATCACATGCCACACAAAGTATAATGTGACTTTCTTAACGCTTTAGATTTTAGACTATTCGTTTGTAAATTCAGACCAAATTAGTCAGCAAAGGTAACGAAGACATGGATACTTTCTATTGTTATACATACCTACATAGAGCATATACACCTTAAGTAAATGGTGTTCAGTTAATGACCATTGGGCTCTCAATCTTTTACCTTTTACCTTTTACACATGTTCCAGGATCAATCAGAAGAGTTGCTACAAAACTATAATCAAATAATTCAAGATCCTCTCGATTCTATATTCACCTGGTCTTAAATCCTACTCTCCACTATTTTCACAAACTTGTTGATATCTTCTGCCATCAACTGTGGCTCTTCCATTGCTGCAAAATGTCCTCCTCGAGGCATGGGCGTGTAGCTCACCAGACGTTGGTACTTCTGCCTGACCCACAGCTCCGGTGTGTGCATGAGCTCATTGGGGAAGCTGGCGAAACCAGTAGGAACCACCACTGGGATTCTGAGGAGAAAAGTGGACCTTCATCAGTGTTATCCAGCGTAACCTGCCCCATCCAGATTGACGCTCCGGTCCCTCACTTTGCATGTAGCTTGTTGAGACCTTGGTTAAAGTTTTCCTTGTAAAATCTCATGGAGGAGATGATGCAACCTGTAGTCCAGTAGATCATGACATTAGTGAGCAGATCATCGAGAGAGAACTTCCTGTCCCAGAAGAAAGAAACATTAATATTGAGTGTATGCTCACAACAATTCATAGTACAGAGTCTAAACAAGTTAGGGACGCATGTGTTCAAATCCTTGATCCTTTTTAGGCAACACTGACAGTTTGTCGTTTGCTGTTCATGCATATGCGATACAAATGCAATATTTTGGATTCTTAGGTAGAGCACCTTGAGATTTCTGTGTAAATTAAAAGTATAAACCTGCAGCTGTATCCAAAAGATTCACCTGGTGAGACCTCCATCCTGCAGGTTTCTGAAGTCTTTGTTTGTCCAAGTTGAGAATTTCTCCAGGATGTAGGCAGCCAATCCAACAGGGGAGTCATTTAGCGCCCGACCTTCAAACATAAGGGCTTTAGTATATGCAGACAACAGCAGACAGGCACAAAAACTGGGAATCTTAGCCATAACATACGGGCAGTCATTTAAGACATTCATAATCCATGGGTTTCAGAGTGATGGACTATTAGGACTATTGCCATAGCAAAATATGATATCCTTTAAATGGGGAAAAAATCCTCAAAATGTTACATTTAACAGGAAGCCATGAAGAAACCATGATTACATGAGCATCTAATGCAAGCTTTGCATTTTTTTGGTGTGTGTGAGGACTGATGCTTTGCACATGCCTCAGTCCTCACACACTCCAAAAAAGGTTTTATTAACGGTAATTCTTCCCAACTAAACTGGTCAAAGAATCAATATTTACTACAAGGGAGTCTTCTTTAATTGAGTATAATAAAAACTAATTAAGGTTTGGACAATACTTTCTGTACTATAACTACAATAAAAGTATAATTATAGAAACATGTTTTGGAGCATTGAATAATATATTCAATGGGATGACTGTTATGTTGTTTTCACAAAAAACATTTAAGTACTCAACTGTGCTCAATAATCTTACCCACAGTGTCTGGCTTAGTGGCCTGAATGTGCATGTAGCCCGATTCCAGGAGGGGCTCCACCAACAGTTTGTCCGCAGCGGGGTAAAGGTGCTCCAAGTCCATTGGAGTGAAACTGAACAGTTTGGGAAAGTGCTGTCCCAATAACACGGAGAGAGTTATCAACAGCCCAGGTTTTGAGGGTGGGGCAAAGTTCAGATGCAAGCCTGTAACTGTCCTGTAACAAAATAAGTCAATTCATCATTGTGAGACTACATTACTGAGGCGGCAGTGGTGGATGGACTTTCACCTTGGCTCCAGTTGTGCCATGTTAGTGGTGACTAACCAGCCCCAGTCGCCTCCATGAGCATAGAAGTGATTGAAGCCCAGGCGCTTCATGAGTTTGTGAAAGATGCGCGCTGCACAGACTGAATCAAACCCTGCACAAAAGCACATTGAAAAGGGGACACATGAACAAGCATGAGTTTGGAACACAAACATTTGACACACAAGTACAAAAGTCTGGGGTAGGCTAAAATTATTTTACATTATATAATTAATTATAAACATTCAGGTTTTTAAGAAGAGGCTCAAGACCCACACTTTTACCTTAACTTTTGATTAACGTTTACTATTTATTCTGTATTTATTATATTTATTTAACTTATTAGTATTATTGTTATTTATTTTAGGTTTTAGTCTTGATGTTTCTACTTTAAACATTTGGTCCCAGTTTTTACTTATATTTTTGTTCTCATTTACTTGAAGTCTTAACATATTTTAGGCTTTCCAGTGTTTCCTCTGAGGGGCCCTCTGTATCAGGAGCAGTGGTCGGCTGAATGAAATGGAGATATTAGGACTCCCTCTGGACTGTGCCTGCCTCACCAAAGAGGACTATGATCACAGACGAGCTCACCTTTCTGATGTGGTGCCTCAGAAAAGCCATATCCAGGAATCGAGGGGCACACCACCTCAAACACAAAGTGTGTGGTCTGTGGCTGCTGCGTTAACAGAGGGATGAGGCCGTAAAACTCATAGAAGGACCCAGGCCAGCCGTGGACCATAATGAGAGGAATCACCTTTGTGCCCTGTGGAACCACCTGGGGCTTCACGTGCACATAGTGGACATCAAGACCTGCCAGAACACACCAGAATCGAATTAGTCTGGATTCACAGTTAAAATAACAAGAGCAGCACAAACCTTCAATGTTGGTTTTAAAATGAGGATACTGGTTTATTTTCTTCACTTGCTTGCTCCAGTCAAAGTCATGTCTCCAAAATGAAATTACTTTCTGCAGATGTTCAGAGTTAAAGCCGTAGTTAAACTGACTGTCATGAAGTGAGGGCACTGGTCGGGTCTGGTCCATCCGTCGGTGGAGATCCTATGAAGGAAACATCTTTTTGAGAAAGTGATACATATACATGTATCCTATAGTATATGATGATATGGGAACCATGGTCTCTAATTTAGAAGTTAAGCGTGGGTCAGTATGGGGCAGGCTGAGGATCTCGTGGCACCAACTCCTCTCTCACCTGTGTCTGCCTCTACCCCCTGTGTGTGCATGTGTTAGTCCCATGATTGTCTGTGAACAATCACTTGGTGCTCATTTAGAATTCAGATCAGAGATCAACGGCCCCATGAGACAGTACAGCGTTGCAATCTGAGTGTGAGCAGATGGCACAAACCTCCAGCTCTGCATCACTGGTGCTTAGTTGAAAAGGTCGAATTGTAGTGTCCTCTGGGCCCTCAGGTCTGTGTCCGATTCCCCACCAGCCGTCCTCAGTCTGCAGGATGTCTGGCTTTCTCCACTTATTCACCACAACGAAGAGAAGTGCTGCCACAACTGCAGCCAGCAGCACTTCCAACAACATGATGCCGGTAAATGGAGGAAGACAACCTGGTGTTACAATACAGTAATTTAATAAGAATGTAGAAATAAGTCATCATTTGGGTTTCACATTGCTTTACCTTATGCTAGCTTATGTATATGTTGTCAGCTAAAATAATCTACCTATGGAACAAAGACCTCAGAAAACATGTTTGAAATGACAAAAATAACATAAAAATGTTTTTGCTTCATTTTATTTATTTTTGTACTGAAAATGGCTTGGTCAATCTAACAATGTATACGATTTAAAAAGGGGGAGTCGGTGTGACAAAGGACCATGGAAAAAAGACGATATTTGCATAAAGAGCTGTAATATGAATTTAATAAATCGTAGTTAATTGTTGAAATTAAATAAATTAATCATTTTAATTGATCGATAAACAGACTCCAAAGGTATTTTGTGTGAGAGAAGGTTCAATTAAGTCAAAATAGTACACAGTTGAGTGGCTTGCAACCCACTGCTCCAGTGGGTTAGCGCAGTTCGCTGTAGTTCAAAGGTTTGGTGCGTACAGAGTTCATGCGCTGTTCAATAACGAACAAATCAGTGTAGCTTCGGGCTCGGTTACAACTACTCTACAACAATAAGTCTCTAGATGAGACTAGAAGAGATGCTTTGTCACGTTATAAAATCCTAGTTAGATAAACAGTTGGGTCGCCATACGATCACGGGTGGCGCAGTGTCTCACCTCCCTCGCGCACTCGGGGCTCTACATTAGAAACAAAAGTGGTCCAGGTCCCGGTGCAGTGCAGTTAACTTCAGAGAACACACAGCAGAAAAGTGGCTTACCTCGACACCAGCACAACTCAGGCTGCCGTCAGTCTGCGGTGATCAGGGGCCAGTCGAAATGTTTCCTCTTGACGTAGGACTGCCCCCGGAGCACGCACGGACTCAGCGAAATCAGGAATGTGACAAAACACAGGCCCATTAGAATTCTTTTTCAGAAGGTTTTTTTTTTTTTTTTTTCCCAGAACAAAGTCACCAGACGAGGGTAAAGGGTGGAGTCTGTTACTCTAAAAAAATAAAATTACTCAAGTACACAGTACAAAAAGTCTATGGGGAAAATAGTAACCCAATTGTTTAAAAAAAGTAATTAGTAATTTATAGTTATAGACAGCTAGAAATTGAAACTCATGGGGGCTAACTTGAAGGACCAATCATTAAAACACAACCCTGTTTAAAAGAACAGAAATAAGAAAAGGGTTAGGGTTATATTACAACTAAATCATATATGGAAGGGTGCAAGAATTGCATATTTTTGTCAATTTGGTATGGCGACTGAAAACAAGAAAACATTTTATTAAAAACTAATCCACATAGTCCTGTTTTAGCCCTGGTCTTGTCCATGTTCATTTAGTCCCAAATTGAATGTGATGTTTGCGCAAGTGAAATCGTTCAGGTTTGAGCCCACTGCTCTAAGCCTCCTCCATACAATTCAGTATTTACAACCTATAAAAGTGGCATTTTGATAGACCTTTTTTCAAACGTTTAAATTACGCCATTAATGCTCAGTTCTGTAAGCTTCTCCTGTAGCCACAGTTACCCTGAGGTAAATTCACAAAAGTGTATGACTGCCAGTCTGCGCCTACAGCTTCTGCGACTCACACCACTCACAAAACAGATTCATACTTAGCCAATCTGGAAGAAGTATCTTGCCCAATGACACAATGGAAGTAATTTCATGTCAAAAGAAAGTAAACTCAAGTGTCTTGCAACAGATGTGAGATATAACATTTATTTTATGCATTTCTTTGTAAAATAAACTGGGTTTGTCATGTGAAATAACAGCCACTTCAATTCTTCATGTGGCGCAAGTCCATAAAAAAAGTCTGCCCCTTGCTCCTTTAATGGCTCATCACAACATAGAGTTAAACAAGTTGTTTCAGAAGACAGCATAGTTTAAAAAGTAAAAAACAAAAAACAGTGTGGGCCACATGACTGGGGCTCTGGGGCGTCGCCTCAGTCACTGTTTGAACCAAATCCAGAACTTGAGAACCAGAGCATTTCAGTCCGTCTCCATGGCACTGTGAGTCTCCTTGGAAACCATCAGTCTCATCAGTTTTCCATGGAGCTTCTCAATCTTCTTCACGTCCTGGGCTTGGTCCGTTTTGTACTGTAAACACTATAATAATAATAACTTTAAAAAAGGGAATGTAGCATTTCACATTTCAATAAACATTTAATAAAGTGCATTCTGGTTATTCCTACAAGGCACTATAGGATTTTATTAAATAGCCTACCTAAATTACCTTTACCTGTAGCATATCATTTAAGACTGTGCAATTCACTATATTTATAATCCTGATTTCAATTATTACTCTATTCAGTTACAAAAATGTTTGAAATAATCCAAAATACAATGTTCAGCATTACAAGTGCACTCCTTTTGCCACTAAAAACCTGAAGCAAAGACACTTTCTAAAACATTATTAATAAAATATTTTCTGTCTATACTTACTCTACGGAATAATTTTGACAATATAGAAGTAGTTGTTCGACATAGTGATTTCAATTATGTTCTAAATAATTGTGATTATAATTTTTTACCATAATAAAGTAGCCCTAATATCAATTCAGATGAAAACATACAAATGCAAGCAGCAGATTACAGAATCTTAAAAACAGTTTTATTCCAAACCCAAGACCATGAATTGCTCAAACCCTGTGATATATACCTACACGTCTTGGCTACTAATAAAGCTTACATGAAAATCCAACACCCTCTAAAATAAGTGGACCCTTGGCTCTGGTTCTGTGTGTGTGGACCCATGAGCCTGAACCCTTGGCTCTGGTTCTGTGTGTGGACCCATGAGCCTGAACCCTTGGCTCTGGTTCTGTGTGTGGACCCATGAGCCTGAACCCTTGGCTCTGGTTCTGTGTGTGGACCCATGAGCCTGTGTGAACACTCACCACTGCATTGTCCGTGACTTTAATGCAAAGATTCCCGTCACAGTGTCGATATTTGAGAACAACTCGGACCTGAAGGAAAAAACAAACATTTCAGTCATTCCGACTCGAGAGCTAACGTTAGCTAGTGAGCTACATACGGGTAAAAACACATTCGACAATGAAATACAAGGAATTTGTACCTTCATCGGATCTGTCAGGTATAATTTTTCTGCTGCCCGCGCGAACTCTTCCCATGTCTGAAAATAAGGCATTTTGGAGGCTAATGAGTTAGCTTAACCTAGCTCCCGAACAACACATCAGCAACATGCACTCAGCCAATCAGCACCGAGCTCCCGCTTCTTCAAGACTTAATTTGGGTAGATAAATAGTGTCAAGAAGTGCAATACTGCCGCCTTCTGGATTTAAGAGTTCTCCTGGCTGCCACAATAATCAATATGTAGCTTTCGCTAGCCTCCTACTGTTTATAAAATGGTAACAATCACTACAGAATCTGTGTCACCAGTGCCCTAACCTGCAGACAGAGGACACACGTTTGTTTCATATGGACAGGCCATGTCTCATGTTCAGAAAATCTTACTGTTCTGTTTTGGATTAGACCTGAATGAATTCTCTGGGTCTGTCAAGAATTTACACTAAATACGTTTGCCAGGAAAAATCCAGACTCACCGCTGTACCAGCGGATGTGTCTGGTCGGCATTTGAGTCAATTCGATTTCTAGGGCGGAGCAAACCCGAGCGAACAGGAAGCGGAGTAAACCAATCAGAGTTATCACTGTATAGGTCACGCGCTTTTAGTGGTGTCCGAATGTCCAACAGGTGGAAAAACTGAGCACTCAAAATTTCCTACTGTGCATCTTGAAAAGTAGTGTCCAGCGATGGTCACTAGACCGGTCAATATTGACCACAATGCATAGCGAGGGTCGGAAAAACTACAGCGAACTGAATGAAAGCAGAAAGAGGAGCTGTTTAAACGAACTGTTGAACCGAGATTTTGAACAAAACAAACAAACCATTAGCAGCAGCGTTGCTGTTGTTAGCCGCTTACCTTAGCTTGAGTTGTGAATAGATCGCAAATCTCCAGCAAAAAGTTGAATAATCCAGTCCGTTTGATGTTTCACGTGTGATCCATGATGAATAAAATTTGTATGATGTTTATTAGTCCATAAATATGTGCGTGTACGGCGGATTTGATCCATATTCATTACAGAAATACATTCTTGTCGGAGTTTGCGGACTTTTTTTCTCCCACACGCCAGAGTCACGTGACGTGCGGCGAGGAGAAAGTAGTGAGCTGCGTCCGAATCACTCCAGGACTGAGGGCACTATTTAGTCACTGAACAGGGCAGGACTGAGAGTGAGTGAGGGGTTAGAGAAGAAGAGAGTGTGAAGAAGAGAGAGAATACGTGATGTTGTAGCCTCTGCTACTTCTGCTGCGCTAGAGTGACGCCGTTTGCGTCACTGAAATAAACGAATCTGATTGCTCGGTACGTTTTGGAGTTGACTGAGGCACGGCGGAGGGCAGGGCGACCAGACTGTATTATTTTGTGTACAAATAATACATAGATATATCATTCTGGACTTTCCAGGCAATAAATACGTAGTTGATGTTCATAAACGTGTGTATTTGACTTTGTGGAATCCCTAAGACTCAGGCAGTTGAAATATAATAATATAATAAAAATAAAAAAGTTTTTAAAACAAACTGTGTGTGTATATATATACATATATACACAGTATATATATATATATATATATATATATACGCACACACACACACACACACACACACATATATATATCCACATAGTTCCTCTAATTCTCCTTAACGCTTATGCACTAGTTCTTTCCTAACAAAGTGCGCTCATAATATGCAAAGATTATACATTACAAACTCAATGTCTGTCCATGACGTTGCTTTTATCAAACAATGTGTAATGTAATTGTTATTATTATTATTATTATTATTATTGTTATTATTATTAATAATACATAAAAAACAGAACAGGAAATAAAAACTGTGAGGTACAACATCAATGCTTTTAAGTCCAGGTCCATGTAACAATGTAGTGGAGTAGAAACTCTTGCTTTGAAATGTGGTGAAGTAAGGGAAAAAATTATCCACTGTAAACTTCAGTAAAGTACAGATATCTTACAAGTGTACCTATGTATAGTACTTCTACTTGTGTACTATACTTTCCACCATTGGACTTTGTCAGGCCTATTACATACACCGTTTCTTGGGTCTGAACCTTGCTTGGTGCCTTTAGTCTCCACCTGTCATATCATGTACGACCACTTTTAGTCTGGATCATGGTCTGGAGATAATGATACTTAGGATTTATTTTAGATAGATAGGCCTATAGTGTGTCTCCCTTCACACTTGTATCTCTCTCCTCTTGTGACTTTTTATTTTGCTAGAAGGCACGAATTGTCTTATTTTAGCAGACAGACTTTATCTTGATTTGTAGCCTTCACATGAGGCATGGCCTGTGATTGTAGTACCTTTTTAAACCAGTAAGAGGCGGCGGGTTAATCTTCACGATGGTTAGTTTGCAGAAATAATTTATAGGCCTATTCTCATAAAGCCAATTACATTTTTAAAGCTGAAGCATGAGGCAACCCTCAGTGCAAATTCTGCCATGGCACTAAATCTAACTAGTGTAGGATCATCGTCCATTAGTGGCGTTGAACATTAAACTCAGCAGCTGCTGCTCGTCAAGAACAACCAGCGTGCGCGGACTCAACTCCGCGTGCGCTTCTGTGCGTGCGCGTTCAACAGCTGCGTCCAGGCTGGTTTTAATGCTGCATTTGGGTGCCTTTGGGAAGAAAGTCCACGGCGCGTAGATTGTACATCATCAGCACACAGGACCTTATGACGGAGAGGAGCATCGACACCAGTCTGCAGAGATGGCAGCGCACAAAAGAATGTGGTGAACCTGGCCTGTTGTCTGTCCAACATTTGACAGAGTGTGAAGAATGACTGCAGACACGGGAGGTCCCGGTCCTTGAACGCAGCACTTGTAGCAACAGTGAGCGGCAGCAAAGCGGCAGCAAAGCGGCACTGCGAAGCATCACGTTGCCCCAGTGCGTCAGAGGAACCCGAGACTCTGGGTGTCTGGTCTTCAGACTTTTATTTTCGATGAGCTAAACCCTCACGAACATGTAGGATTTTACAGTAACTGTTTTACTTTTGGAATTTTTTTTCCTCATTTTTTTTCTTTTCTCCCCAAATCCACAACGGAGCACCGACACAGGCTTCTTTGCCTCTTGTGAGGGGAACTACATAAAACTAGTCGAGTCCGAACCGAGAGAGAGACGCATTTGTCCCGACGGTCGCTGCCATGAGGTAAGCGGGTCTTTTTTTGACATGTTGAGCGTTGAACTGTCCTCCCGGACCTGACACTGCCACTGCACAGCTGACACGATGCGATCAGCCAAAAGACAGCCTCTTGCGGTTGAATATGGTTGAATATGGCCGCAGGCAGCGATGGCCACAGTGTCGCTTCTCTCTGGAGATGTGCTGCGTTTGTGACATGTTTTTGAATGGCTGTCACTGCTTTGGAGCTGGACTGACTATGGCCGCAGTCATGGGCAGTATTCAGTGCCATCACTGCCCGTCACGTCTGCATCTTTCATTGTAGTTTGCTATGAAAGTCGGCGTTTAAAGGGCATTGGATAAGGGCTGTTGATAACTTGGTTCGGTGTATGTTACATCAACAAAGCTTGAACCCCTGTTCAGAGAATTGTCTTTTGATATTGTATGTAGGATAGTTTAGACTTGAGCTTTGAAAGAATCAAGTTTTCCTGTGCTGTCATGCCTCTCCCTTTAGAAGCCCCTAATTGATTCCAGCTGTGGGGCAGCTGTGGTTATGTGTCTTGGGCCCTTGGAGAACTGAACAATGCTGGTAGCAGGCATCGAGCCACCATTTGATTTGGAGAAAAGGCCCACTACTGAGCTTCAGGACCTAATGTTCTTTGATTACTATGTTCAGTGTTGAATATAAAATTCTCATAATTTTAATTATAGAATTAACATAGTCCTGTGGTGCACTACAGTACACTTTTATTAAATATAAAATGTAGTAGTAGCAGTGTCTAAAAGAAAAAAAAACTATTGTCATTCTCTGGGTATCAGGAGGACTTTTTGAGCACAGTGTGTTTATAAGAATTATAATTACAGCCTAATGTAATAAAATGCCAACATTGTTATAGTACTTCAAAGTACTTCTCTAACCAAACTTCCATGTGTGCAATATGCACTTGCATGGTGAAAATTTAAAAATGAGAAGGAGTAGGTTATAGGCCTGCAGTCTGTGCTGCATGTCTGACTGGGATCTTGATGATCTTGAACTTAAGTCTGGAAAGGATCCCAGTGCAATGGAAACGTTCAGGTGTAGTACTGGTGCCCATCTCACAACTTCAGACCAGGCTCCCTTATATCACACATCATGAAGATGCAGGAGGGCACAGCTCAGTGCACGACAGACTGATGAGAGACTGTGGTCTCAGGCAAAGCCTCTGATCCTGAAGGAGGACAAAGTGTGCAAAGTGAAAAATAGTAGTAGTAATGAGTAGGCTCGCTGCTGTGGAAGCTCAGGTCTTTTGATGTTCATTACTGAAGATATTCTAGTCTGTAGTGTGGGCTCAACAAACTGATGTGAAGCCCACACACTCACACACAGTAGATGTGACTGCTATTGTTAAGCCCTGTGTGATTCATTTTTTTTATTTATTAGGGGCTATAAACCTTATTATTTATTATTTTACTGTAGTTAATCAGTATAAACTTAATCACCAACACATCAAGTTTTGTTTTTGTTTTATTCACACATTTGAGTATTTCAGGCCCTCCTGAGACCTGAAACTGCTTGGTTCCATTAACATCATGTGCTATTATTAATTTAGTCATACAATTAAAAAAAACAAAAAACACATCTGAAATATCTAAAATAACTATAGTAAACTAAAATGTAAAGTTTAAGTCAACTTGATCAATAATTTGCATTAGTACTAGGCTGTACTAAAAATAAGGAAACGGCAAAATATCATGACAGATCGTTTGGCAATATGTAGGGAGGTGTCGAAATGTAGATAATATCGGGAATGTTGTTTTTATAAGCCAAATTTGAATATTGAGTACATCAATTATAGTAATATATATATATATATATATATATATATATATATATATATATATATATATATATATATATATATATATACAAAAAGCAGAAAACATATTTTAAAAATCTCCAAATTATGTTGTAAACTTTCATCTGATATTTCTGCACTTTTCTCATTAATTTGACTGAGATTTCACATTTGTCTGATAATTAAACCTTAACTAACACATTTAAAGTCTTGTTTCAACACATTTCTGTTGGATTGATATTATATTGTTATTATTGAATGTTGTTATTGGGACACTCAAAAAATATTGAGGTGTTCGTTTTTGGTAGTATTGTCCTCCTTTAAGTGAATTGATAAAGAGATATCATGATACTTTTAAACAACATAATGTCATTATAAATGGCTGATTTATACACTTATTAACTGACTGCTGCATTAAGGCTGAGTCTGCTGGGCTGAAAAAGAAATTTATTCTGAAGACAATTGTATTCTGATATTAAAGACATAGTGAACATGAAATTCCAATCCATTTTGTTTTTTTACGTTTTACATAATCAAAACTAATCTGGCTCACAATCAGTCTGGAGATGCTCTCGCCGACAGCCATCGGGACATTAAAAAAAAAAAAAAAATCACCCTGCTAAGTGTCACAATAGCAGAAGCAGAGGCATTAAAATTGAGCTAAAAATTAAATAAAAAAATGTAAATTGTGTTTGTTTTTGTTCGGTTGTTTCGGCTTCCACTTGGGCTGCACAATATATCGCAAAAGTATCGATATTGCAATACTGGCTGACGCAATAACAATATCGCAAAAAAAAAAAAACCCTAAATATATCGCAGTAACACCAAAGTCTTAAAATGAAAACACTGAAGGAAAAATCCTGAATAAAATCTAGGTTTTTAAAACTAAATGAGCAAAAAAATTGCTAAAAAGAATAGTCTATTTTTGATTTTCCTCAATTATACACTTTATTCTCTAGCTACAAGTCTTCATTCACAATATTTCAACATTTATTTGGTTAAAAATGTTTATTCTAAGTCTCAATCTACAATAAAAATAATCACTGACTAGTCGACTACTAAAATAATCGTTAGTTTCTGCCTTAGTTAAAAAGTGTATTTAAATATTGCAATAATATCGATATCGCAGATCTTAATAACCATATCGCATATCGCGATAATTTCCAATATCGTGCAGCCCTAGCTTCCACCCAAACCATAATGCTGCCCTGCGATTGGTCCAGTCCAGTGGTGTGGGCTCTGTGATTCCCCAACTCAAGTCAGAGCCAAATTTCCATCAAAATCAAATCTGCGCATGTCCAGAAGCTTTTGCGCAAGCGCACGAACAATGGCCTCTTATTACAGCTGCACTTATACTGACAAACTACATCTATCATGCTATGACTTTCATCTTTTAACATGTTTTTAATAAGTGGGTGCGGCAGTGGCTCAGTTGGCAGAGAGGTCGTCTTCCGCTCTCGAACATAAACATCCCTGTTTGGACGGTCAGATACACTGACCCACAGTTTGGCGGGACGATTACAGCTCCCTCAGATGAATACTGCCGTTGTGTCCTTGGGCAAGACAGTTAACCCACCTTGCCCCCAGTGCCTGTGTACTCTGGTGTATGAATGTGTGTGTGAATGGTTCCTTGCTGTAAAGTGCTTTAAGTGCCTTGAAGGTGGAAAAGTGCTTTATGATGAAATGTGACCATTTGAAAACACAGAATTGCTAACTGCTAATAAAGCTGAGTAAATAGATCTGTGCAGAGAAACATCGAGGTCAAGATTTTATGATTAATGTTTTTGTGTCTGAGATTTTATCAAAAATAAACTTCATGAAATGTATTTGACTAACTCTGTTTAACTTAAATGACTGGCAACCTATGGAAAATGTAGTCAAGCTACAGCATGATTCAACAAAGTACTCGAATTACAGGGCCTATCACAGATTAGCGGGAGCCTAAAGAGTGATTCTCAAGAGTTTGTGAATTCACAATAATTTTGAGAATTCTTCTTTCTGGTGAGATTAAATCAAAACATCAATTTAGTAAACTTTTGATACAGTTCCATATCCGATATCGGGACACATAATGCGAGGTAATAGCAGCCCTATTATGCATGTGGGTCTGGGATGGAGAGCACCTGAGTGCCCTGATCAGGAAGAGTCTTAGACCTGTTCTTTTAGGGCACTGACTTTGAACTAGACTGTGGTTGAGGAGTAGAGCCACACAATGCTAATGCACGCTTTGCTTTGTTTGTTGTATGGACTCCATCTATGGAAATGATTTTGCAGTTGACCTGGCCCTAGCCTATATTTAGATTTTGTCACTGACATCTGAGCTTGGATTGGGGCCAACTGCTCCTGGGGCTTTAGTAAACTGATGCCTCTGGTTGTGCTGCTTCACACCCGCCACAGCTGACTGGCCCTGCGTTGTCTTGAACCGCCCGTTAAACATCGCCCGACATCTACTGCACACTGTCTGTGTCAATGTCGCATTCAGAGAGATTATTTCTCTCACATGATTTTCAGGTGGCCCTGTATCTACTGTAGGCCCTTTCAAGAGCAGTAATCCTATAGTTTTATAAATTATGAAAGTAAATTATATTCACATGATTTTGTCTACACTAAATTATTTCATCATTAGATACCGTAAATGTTCCCTCCCACACATCTGACCAAAAGTGTTGTCCTTTATTTTTACTTTTAAATGTAAAAAAAAACATAACTCCTTGATTTTTAAACAGTTTGCAGTGGTACACATTTATTCCTCACTAATGCAATTTTTTACAACTTTCAAAGATCAGATTAAAGTTTATAATCACAATAAACAAGCTAAAAAACATTAGCATGCTAACAGCCCACTTCCTGCTTAGTGGAAAATGAAACTCTATAATTAGATGCAGCAAGCACACACTGATCTCATTTTTCTCCATTATTACATGAACAAATTGTGTACAGCCCCTTTTACTGTAATTAACCAAAGCAATGAAGTTAAAATTATAGCCAGCTGTCATTTTTGAGCAGGGTCGTTTGGCCTTGAACACAAATTTAAAAATTCTCTCTCCCTATTAAAACGCAATACCTGCAGCTATATAAAAAAATGAGAGTGACTGTAGTGGAAGAGACTGAGCAGTGCCAAATTGCCCCTGAAATATTTGTGAACCTGAACATGCTTACCACCTAGTGCTCGCTAAACCTGTCCCACTTGTAGATGGCTCTCTGCTCAAGTCATCCAGAGCTATTTTGGCTTCAGCTCCCACAGCTAACTGCTAACAGCGATGACACATCCAATGACACTGTTAATCTGTAATGACAAACTGTCTTTGAACAACATGAATATGTCTGCTCTATCATCCACTCTGTGACTTTGTGACCAGTGAACACAACAGCTATTTTGGAAACCTGTTTTGGAGACTGTGCCTTCCCGATTTCCCCACTCAGCTCCTCCGCTTAGCGCCCGACGCCCGTGCATGTGTGTCAGGGTTGGGCTGAGGGGGGGGACTGACTGTCACTGTCAGTCTGAATTCTATGTCAAGTCAACTTCAGAGTTGGGCAAAAAGCATACAGCATACTGAAGAGTTAGGGGAACACAAGAAGAACAAAGGGTCCTCAAAAAGGATTTCTGGGGGAGGTGGAAGAAACACCAACGCCAAAATGACTCGAGACTCGTAAGTGTTTTGTGACTGGAGAGACTGAAAGATGTATGCTTAACAGTTTGACACAGTTATTGTTGGTGACTTGTGTTTTCTGAAGCATCATTTCTCCCTGACTGGAGGAGCGACACAACACTTTGCAAGACGTTCCAGGTGTGATTCTTGAACCATATTGTGTTTCTCCCCCAAAAAAGTGTGGAACATTTTAGATTAAGCTGAACACTTTTCAGAGTGCTTTCACGAGTATAACAGTTACTCTAGTCTAGAAATCAAAATTATCACAAGTTTTGTCATTGTGCTGTCAATGTGATTAACTCCTAAGAATTTAATCTAATGCACAATTACAATAGTGAGAGGAGTAAAGCATTAGGTTTTACTTTAGTAGAAATGGTCTTGATGGTGGACAGGATAGCCAGCACATGCTCGCCATGAGGGCAGGCCGCAGCGTCATGAGTTTGAATCAGACTCTGGCAACTTGCTGGCTGACCTTCCCCAGCCTCATCCCTGTTTCATGCTTCACTGTCCTGTCAAATAAAAGATTTTGGGCCAAAAAATCCTTAAAAAACAAAGAAATGGTCTGTGTTAGTTGGAGTAAAATCTCATTCACAAATTATGAGCCTCATGCTTTTCATCTGTCCTTTGTTTTGTTGTCTCGGCTGTAATCCGATCTCCACTGATGAACCATCTTTCAGTTCACATGACAGAAACGTGATCTGAACATTTGTTAGTCTAGAACACAGGTGTCTTCTTGGAGCCTCACGGGACATGCAGACCAGAGCTTCATGCCGTCCGGTCCTTGTACACCAGCTTTTTGAGTGACTCAAAACGCTATTCACACAATAGAGAGCACTTCTGTATATCACTAATGAATCTGTCAAGAAAATAGCAGTAATTATTTCTATTATTATTATTATTATTATTTGGTTTTCTATTGGCGCAAGGAACCAGTTGTGGTCACTTTTGTGTGCTTAACAATATTGAGATTCAGTCTTCTCTAATTGTCAATGATGTGCTTGGGTCTTTTTAATGCAGTTGTTGTGGACTTCTTCTCTGTCAGTAAAAGCATGTAATTTGCAGCAGAGTTCAGAATTAGAAATTATTAAGTCTGTCTTGTTTGATAATTATAGCCATTTTTATAACAATTTTTTATTTGATTTACATTTGTCTTATTGTAGGCAAATACTACAATAAGACAAATGTAAATCAAATAAAAAATTGTGATCGATTGATATGAGGAAGAAAAAAACATTGATTAATGTCATGAATGGTTGTTTTTATTTGGTGCTGAATTTGGCAGGTGCGCTGCACTGTGCTGAGATATAATCCCTGTTGCTGCACAATGTGTCTAATTGTGCTGCGGGAGCACAGAGCAGGGTATGAGTCAGGAGTGGAGAGGAAGAGCTGTCGGATGCACACAAATGTGCAATGACTGAGCGCACTCTCCCAGGTTCCTCTCGCTACACCCACAGTACAGCCTGTTGCCTGGATACCCTTTGTGCCAGCCGTACTGAAGTAGCCATAGTGAGGAAGCCGTGGGAAAGGCAGCGCTGGTCAAGTCTGGAAGACGTGTATGAGAGGAACGCCATGATCTCGCTTTGCTGAGGATGTGGTGGAGGAGGGGTAGGTAGGGTTGGCTTGGATCATGTGTACAGACTTACAGTAGAATATGCCCTTCAGCGTCATCCTCCAACAGAGATGTGCGCTGGCCTCCAAAATGGAAATCCACCGGTATGTACCTGCTATTACTCCTTGCCTTGTCATCCAGTGATGTTTTTTCCCCATCTCCAATCCATAGAGCATGCACAGTTGAAGTTTGGCAAGAGCATGAGACGCATGCCAATGCCGTGCTCCTCGGGATTTTCATCAAAAGGATTGGGAGAGTAATTGTTTTTCCTCCTCTGGTTCATATGGATATTTGTAATAGATAGAAGTGGTGTCAGGAAGAGAATGTGACTCAAAGCTCATGATTTTTAGTCTGTAAACGGAAAACCCAAAATGTTGAACTTGACCTGTTTGATCAGTGACTTGACTCTTTAACTCACTATATTACAACCAATCTGTTTATGAACTAGAATAATTTGCCTGCTCGACATCTACATTAAAATAAGTCTAAGAAAATGTTGTGATGTCACCTGAAACTCAGCAAAACACTAACAGTTCGATTAACTTTGCTGTGATTGCACCTATGAGATTATTCAGGCACACTGTAATTGTACAAAGGGTGCAATTGTGACCAGAAAGGACCAGCTTCATTTGTCCCTAAGACCTGTGAAACAAAACCTCACAACCCCAGACCTCTGGCTCTTGACTGAACCTTGCATTCAGATTTTAACTTCCACTGTCATGTGCTGTGAATGTACCTGAACTTACTTATTTTCTCTTAATAAGGGTCAAGGGTGTCAAAGTGGTGTAAAGACATACTCTTATATATTGTTAGAGATACACATACGATTAGAAAACCTTTATTTGTACCTTTTAACTTGGTGACGAATGACAAATGGAAAGCGTAATGATATTCCCACAGAGGATGAACTGAGCAAGAAAATATTGACTCTTTATTACTAGAAATGTGTCCTTGAACATTACACTTTGGCTGAAATAAGTTAATTGATTTTATTGCAATGAATTGATTTATTGAAAGAATTGTCAACTAATTTTTAACTCAAATAATTGTTATCTGGACTAACAGAAACCAGAGAGAAGAGGTTTTACGGCTCATAATCATAATTAATAACAATGCTATCAAGATGTCCTCAAGCTGCATAGCTTATCTTTATTTGGTTCAAATTTAGTAAAACAAAAATCTAATTTTACAGGCCTTTTGTCTTCTAAGCTATTAATTGATTAGAAAAAGTAATCACTATTTGTTAGATTGATTGACTAGTAAAATAAGTGTTCACTGCTGTTTGCTGTTGTGCAGTTACACCCAGGTTTGCCTTTGCCATGTCTTGATTTATCCACTTAAGAATAATAGTGAATTGTGAATGTGGTTTATCATTCATACACTTTTGAATTAACCTCTACAAGTACTGTGATTTTTTTTTTTTTTTTTGTCACATCCAAAAGTTTCTCTCACCTATGGTTACCCACAAGGGACATAAAACACTTTCTTAATGAGATCTGCAGCGTGCCGTAATGTTTGCTTAAAGAAGCTGGTACAGTGGTTGATGTGAAGGCCTCGTTGTTCACTGTGCTTGTATATTTGTGTCCAGACCCACTCTACTCAAAGTGCTCACTATGCTTTCTGTCTCTGTGTAAACATCCGACCTTGGAGGTGTTGCTCTCATTAAACCAAATCTAACCAAAACTAAAGTATTTAACTAGTACATTATTTATTTTTCAGGGTACGCAAATCAGTCTTGGAAACTAAAGTAAACATGTTGTAAATTGTACTTTTACTTCATCACATTATAAAGTGTGTCCTTGTTGCATAAATGTAGAAGCTGAACTTGAAAACTGCTGTGAAGTAGTTCTTATCAGAAGTGAAAAAAACATTTAAAAGTCTTTACTGACACCAAGCAAGGTATCATCATCTTTGTAGTTGCCTCAGTTCTTTTATTGTGCCCAGGAACATTACTTTCAAAAGTTTGATTATGGTGAGATTTTGCTGCAGTGTCACATAGTGGGCAGCGTGCACAATGCTTACATGTGCATTTGCTTGTGTTTGAACAGTGAACAGAGCATCTGCCAGGCGCGGGCTGCTGTCATGGTGTACGACGATGCCAACAAGAAGTGGGTCCCTGCAGGAGGCTCCACTGGCTTCAGCAGAGTGCACATTTACCACCACACGGGAAACAACGCCTTTCGGGTGGTAGGACGCAAAATACAGGACCACCAGGTCAGTATCTGTCGACTAACTACACATTTTCTATTCATATTAGATGCACTTTTGAGGAATGCTGCCAATAAAAGAGCACCTTCTTCAGAAAAGAAATATGTTGTGGTAGAATTAAATATCCAAAGTCATGTCTTTTGTTTTTTGACCAGGTGGTGATCAACTGTGCCATTCCTAAAGGCTTGAAATATAACCAGGCCACGCAGACGTTCCACCAGTGGCGCGACGCCCGACAGGTTTATGGCCTCAACTTTGGAAGCAAAGAAGACGCCAATGTATTTGCCAGTGCCATGATGCACGCACTGGAGGTGCTCAACTCTCAGGACACAGGTAAGAGCAGTTCACCTTTCAATGACTTCACAGCTTTTTTAGTTGCAGTCATTAGAGGTCCTGCTACTGTACACTACCTGTCCAAAACAATGTCGCCACTTGGATTCAACTAAGCAAATGGATACAAGCGTTCTACTGGATAATTGCTGCATGGTTGATTGTCTTTCAGCTGCAACACCATACTTAAACCAAACTGTTGCTGTGAGTGAGAGACAAATCCCGAGGTTGTGGAGAAGATTTCATTATGTTTTAGAAGAGTCAAATCATTGGCATCAAGCAGAGAAAACATCTGATGATGTTGATATTGAGAATCTGCTGGAGAAGGCTTTTCACAGTGGTCACACTCATCAGTTCAAGATTTTGGTGAAAAATGAATGCAACAGTGAAATGAAAAACATATTCTGACATTGCAAAAGCTTACTGAAACAATGACACATGGAACGTATGTTTTTCTGTTTTCATTTGGTGTTTTGGTTCTCTAGCCGATTACCCAATCAGAAAGCAGAAGGACTGAAGGATATGACTAAATCCATTTGGTTTAAACCTGATAAAAAGTCCAGAAACTGCAGCCATTCATCAATCGGTGCTAATGCAGCCTCTGCAATTCAGTGAGCTGAGGCAACTTAAGGCAAAGTAAAATAATTTTTATTTTGCCAGAATTTTGAAATTTTAATCCTTTTGTCTTGTCTTTTTGTCTTAACACGACTAGATTACAAATGCTCCATATTCAGGACTCTAGGAGGGGCTATGTGTAGTTTGAAACAGCTAAACACTTCCTAGTGCTGACTGACTTGTGCCTTACACTCCTCTCTCTCGCTCAGGTCTGCAGATCAGGCTCTCCGTGTTGTCCCTAAGACAAAAATGTTGAGGTGATCAGGGGTTTTCAGTGGCTGGCCAAGACTCTGGAATGAGCTCTCGCTGAATATCAGACTGGCCGACTAATTTCCTGTTTTTAAATCTCTTCTTAAAGTTTTTCTTTAACTCCGTTTGAGGGGTTGACGTTCTTCTTTTTTTTCCATTTACTGTTTGGTGTTATCTCATGTTTTAATGTTTTACAGCATTTAAGTCGACCATGTTGTTTTTAAAGAGCTCTATAAATAACGTTGGACTGAATTGCATCCTCTATACAGGTGAAGGCTTTGGCTACACAGGTTCAGTTGTGATAGGATTTTTAAACCAGTAGGATCGCAGGCTATGTACCTTGCCTTCAACAAAATCAAATAAAAATATTTTTATTTGTAAAATAATAACTGCGTAAATTAGATGAGCTTTAGCTTTTGTTGTGTTGTGTGTTATTGACATTTATTTATGAAGGGGAATATCCCCTTTAGATGAACCCTCTCGTTTCAAAGAGCAGTACAGCAGTTTACAGTGTGGTGGTTAATTATGGAGTGACCTCTATGGTTATGTGCAACCAGGAAATGGAATTAAAAGCTTGAATTTTCAAACTAAGGTGAACTAGGTAAGATTACTTGTTATAGCTTAAATATAATCACGTTAACTATGTTTTAGTGATGTGCAGTCTAACCTGATATACATAAATTCGTATACACTTACATTTTAAAGGATTGCTGGCTGCAGTAAATGAAGAACTGTGTTGAGTAATTTGGCTCTAAATTGAGAAGAGGATTGTGGTTGCTCCACTCTTTTCCCCAACAACAGCTCGTCTCAGAGAGTGTGTTGTGTCCTGGCCTGACCCATGTTCTGAGACGAGCCAGCAAATTAGTGCTGAAAAGGCAAAAGAAGCTCTCTGAATCAGTTTTTTCTTTAGTAATAGGCTTCACTTTCTTCACTTCCTTTTCATTCTCAAAAATAATGTGCCATAATATTCTTTATGATGGATTTTTTTTTTTTTTTAAATACACCAATCAAAGCTTTAGTTGTGTGTTTCTATCAAAACAACAGTGACATTCTGTACACGATTAAAGGTTGTGTATGGACGAACAGCCTCCATGTTACAGATATATTAATGGTGTTGGATTTGTCTTCTCTAAAGTAAATTCTTACTGCAATGAAAAATGACTGTAACCAAATACTATATTACACACAAAACTAACGTTTTATTAAGTATATTGAACACCTATTATTGAAAAAATAAATAAGTAAACTCAGGACTGTTCTAGATCATCTATAATCATACATCATAAAAGGTTCCACATGTTTTTCACAGGTGGACACAGTGTTTGCACCACTCAACGGCCCACAAAAGACAGTACAATGCACTTTGAGTAAAGTGATCGTTTCTGCTCAGTGACCTGGCACAGCTGCTCCACTAGGGAGAGTCAAACAGCTGTGCTGGATTTGCTGAAGTGTGTTTTGTGTCATTGTGAACACACAGGAAACATGGCTAATTTTGAGCTCAGCTCTTTATATTCTTTATATATATAATTTTGTGTTAATATTAATTGTGATATTTATTGTAACTTATGCAAAGTACAGCACTGTAAGTGTCAAAATTATCTGCAAAAACCCTACCCGGTGATTCTAAACAGATTTCCACACAGGTACACAGAGACAGAGGTATTTTCTCCCAGCTCACTTCCTGCATGTGGCGGCTGGTGTATTTTGGGGCCGGAGACAGAAAGTCGAGAAGGACAGTGGGGCAGTTATACCTCTCCATCACTGCTGTGGCTGACAGGCAAATGACCCAGAGCCAGGGCTTGTCAGAGCGTCCCCACAGTTATAGGAAAGATGATGACACGATCTTCAAATATGTGCTTAGAATAGCCTGGAAACACTGGGTGCTAATGCTGGGTTTCAGATGACATCACAGCATTCTATAGCCTTGTACAGTTTTTAAAGACCCCATAAGCTTTATTATTAAATACATTTGAGAACCTGGGAATGTCCTGTTGTTTAATTTTAGGCAGTAGTTATGGGCCTCATGAAGGTGTCAATGCATTGTCCAACAGTCAGTGATAATTCTAATGTGGGGTGCATTAAAACTGCATAATGCACCGCTCCTTGTTGTTAAATATTTACTTGTATACATTGTTTTTGTTCAAATTAAATGTTGAAGGTTTTGAGACATCCAGGCGTAGAATTATATCTAGCTGCTAGCAGCTGGACTTGCTTAGTTTTTTAACAGTCAGCAGTTTTGCTCCACCACCATAAGCTTTTTGACAAAACTGTTACGATTCGGTGGACTTTTTGTTAATTTATTCCTTTTTATTTACTATCTGATAAACGGAAACTATCAAGCTGCTGGACATGTTAAATATGAAAAGAAGACTGTAACTGTAACTGTAAGCCACTTAGTTACAGTCAAATCAACATTTCTGGGAGTCAGTTTATACACACACAAACATTCAGAAAAATGTAATAGGACTCCGCCTCGACTTTTTTTTACTTCATTACATGTCCCTAAAACTCGTTTTTTTTGTTTTTTTTGTTCTTTAGTTAAATTAGCTTCAGCTTTGAAATAGGAATTGTCAAAACCCAACAAATGCCCAAACTAGTGTCAATCAGGCAAAACCTACAAACACCAGCTTTACTTTATATATAACTTTACACGTTTTAAGAAAAACTGTCCCAAATGATAACTATTTTTTAAAGAGGTCTCCCTGATAAGGTCATTAGAATCGTAGTCTCTACTCTGAGGAAACTGATGGTGAAACTGGGGAATACAATCTCAGGGGAGAATCACAACTCACAATTTGAGCAAAGAATTACTTGGACTGTTAAGTGTCTGTCTGTACTTAGTATAAACCAGCAGCGTATCTTCTTCACTATGTGCTCGTTGTGCTGGTATTGCATTTTAATGTGATCTAACGTCCAACAAGCGTCGATCAAAACTGTGTCGTATTTAATAGGGATGTAACGATATACAAATCTCACTATGCGATACCACGATATGAACCTCGTGATACAATAGTTACTGCGATATCACAGAGAAGCTCACAATATTGTAGAAGAACTAAAAAGTATGTATCCATGTTCATAATAACAAGACTATGTAATATGCTCTTGCCATTAATTATTAGGCCTTTATTGTCATATTTTAGAACCATGACAGCTGAAATAATCTCACATGGAAACTCTAAAGTGCAATTTATGTCAGCGGCAACAATAATGACTGCTATGTATCTTGTGATGTACCTTGTTATTTATTATTAATAATATTAATAATTTTTAGTCAATAATGCATTGATCTGACAGAGCAGGCTGAACCATTATTTTTTTCACGTAGACATGCTGTTTTTCATATCGTAACATGACAACGATATTGTGACACAATATCGCCAGTATTGTTACATTCCTAGTATTTAATATCCTCTTTAATTAAGGTGTTTGTTTGTTTGTTGTTTATTTATATATTTTTAAACATAGATATTAAACTTGGGAGCAAAACTTGTTTGAATCTATACTTTTGATGACAAACCTTGTCTAGTATACTCTGATTTTATTTTATGTTGGTGACAAATGATTGCTCCTCAGTATCTCTTAACACACATTTTCTAACTGTTGAATATATGTCTTCCCCCATAGGCTCCACACTGCACAGACAGGGGCCCCCGGTTCAAAATGGCCCCACAACAGAGGAGCTGGACCTCCACAGAAGGTACTGTCAGTCATTTGTTTGTGAGTTCTAGGTATCTAGGTTCTAGATATCAGGGGTTTTATAATGGCATGGCCCTGTCAGTGATGCCATGACTGTGACAGGTGCAAGACCTTTATTTATGTAAGTCATACACATCAATCGTGACATCAGATTGTGATTATATTATGTGCTGATGCAGTGAGTGGTAGAAGGAATCTATTTAGGTGAAGAACATGGTCCACTTAAGGCTAGTATTGTCCTAAAATCAGATTACTCGCATGATTACTCTTATACGGATGACACCGTTGTTTATGAGCATGGAAATCATGCCTCCCTGACATTATGGGAAAAAGTATCAAATGTCATGACTCTGCATCTCTTAATGTAAATAAAACAATCACAATTTATTAAAAAAAAAAAAAAATCTACAAAAAACTCAAATTCTTTCAATGCATCTTTATAAAAATAAGCCCCAAGTTCCAAGCAAGTGAGACAACAAAAGATGAAATGTTAAACTGTAATAATTTGAGTTTGTGAATGTGCAACACGTTGGTGTAAAGCCTCTCTTCTTTGATTAGGAAGTGACCAAAAACAAAAAATGAATAATAATAAACTGATAATAATAACCATCAATTGTAACTGATTACATGACACTTCAATAATCTGATAACTCTTGAAATAAGATAACGATCAGATTTTTGGTGTGCATGTAAACATGACCACTGACAGAAGAAACAGAGATAGATTTGACGCCCTAATTGGATTTGAGTGTAGCAGCTAAAACATGGTCAACTCCTGACTAGAGCACCCTCGTGGTTTCAGAGCTCCGGCTGACCTGTTTAGCTGACCAGCAAGACTGTACTTTAGCAGGGTTTGATTACATGTGTGAAAATTTGAAATGACATGCCTTTTGCTTGTCTTCTAACAAATGTGACTCATATATGACCTCAGAGATAGATGAGACCAACTGCTCTCTATTATTATATTAGATCCTTTAACAATAAAAATCAAATGCCCTCAAAATCCATACGAACAGGAAGATATTTAACTGAAAGTGAACTCCACGAGTATTGATATTTGTAGAGCATCAAGTAGTGAAGCCCCTTTGAGACCCTGTAGACACTGTGACCATTAAGAGTTATTATTAAACGATGTAAGCTGATGTACAGTGTGGTGCAAATGTAACAGTGCTAGGTTGCAGATCTTTAGTCTGTGCAATGCCAGAAAAAATACTCCTCAAATGCATGTAGCACACACAGCATGTGTTGTGGAGGGGTGCTTTAAAATGCTGTTGTAGGCACTGCTCACAAACGCTTTCTTTCCCGAGGTTCCAATGTGGCCTAACGGTGCTTCTGAGCCTGAAATCCTAAACCATTGGTTTTGTGTGCTGCTGGCTCAGCTCTGACCTGCCTGGGGTTTTTGAAACACTCAGCTGGTTGTTGCCAAAAGCAGGACTAACATACAGTATGTGTATGTGCTGGTAATTTATATGTCTATGGTACAGAGTGTCACCGCCTACGCTTGCCTAGCAACAGTTTCCTTGGCAACATTTGTCAAGACCCAAGTGCGACACCAGCTAAACGGCAGATCAGGAGGTGTTTTACTGTGAGACAAATCCTGATGGAAATCCTCCTAGCTGGCTCTGCTATGAAAACCACTCATCTCATGTCGACCAGGACAAAATGGAATGAAAACTATAACCTGAGATTGCTCACTGAACAAGTCAGTCCTCAGTTGAACAAGTCATGTTACGGACTTCAAATATGAAAAGTTGTAAGCCTATTTGTTCGGGGCGGCAGTAGCGCAGTAGGTAGAGTGGGCGCCTTCTGATCCGAAGGTCGGCGGTTCGAATCCCACTCCAGACATGGAGTAGTTGAGTGGTCAGATCCCCTGACTCGCAGGTTGGTGGTGCGATTTCAGCTCCTTCAGATGAATAATGCCGTTGTGTCCTTGGGCAGGACACTTAACCCACCCTGCCCCCAGTGTCTGCGTACACTGGTGTATGAATGTGTGAGTGGATGGGTGACTGGTTCCTTGATGTAAAGCGCTTTGAGTGCCTTAAAAAAAAAAGGTAGAAAAGCGCTATATAAATGTGACCATTTACCATTTATTTGTATGCAATTGTGAATCCTGCATTAGCTCTATTCTTTACCTCCTATTAGCAGCAGAAAAGGGCAGAATATTCCATAAAAGGAACTAGCAAGAACCAAATTTAGTGTGAACATGACAAGGACAAAAAAGGAAAGGTGTTCAAATGTAACATTTGGCCTAAATTAAGCTTACCTCACTGTATAGGAATGTTCTGTTGGGAATGTGAGCGGAGACAAACCACTTCCATCCACACACCTCAGCCACAAATCCTGCTATTTTTAGCCAATGTAGACACTTTGCATTCCTCGGGCAGCTGATCATGAAATTCCTGAAGTGTGTGCAATATTTAAGTGTAGGGGGAGGTTTATGTACAGTTATCATTAAAGGAGACATATTTAGGCCCGAGCCCCTACAGGGCGTAGGGCCTATTGCTTTCGCAACGATGCCGAAGGCATCGTTGCAACTGTCTCGCCAAACGCGCGAAAGTTTGGCAGCCTAGTCGGTTCTATGGTCGGACAGTGAAATAGCCCATGCCGAAGGCATGGGACCTGCATACTTACTCCTGCTCTGCGAAAGAACCCTTTCAACTGTCTTGGCGAACTTTCGCGCACAGCGCGAAAGTTCGGCCCCCCCCCAACGCCCCAAACATTGACAGTGAACTGTCCCACACCCCTGGCATCAAGCCCCACTCACCAGCCAGACTTGTTCCTGCTAAAATACATGGAAACCAATGGGGAGCCCATGCGCGGGCCCGACTCGGAGGTGAATGACGAGCGCTTAAGCGCTTGTAATCCAAATTTGACCCCATGGTGACCTAGGGAAGGGTCAGAGCTTTCAAAAAACGTATAATATGTTGTTCTCAGTAAAACGGATATATTGTTTTTGCTAAAAATATTATTATTAGGCCCGAGCGCCACAAGCTGGCGAGAGGCCTATTAGTTTCGCAGTGCTGTGCGAAGCACGGCTGCGAAAGTGCGCACGAAGTGTGCACGAAGCGCTCGCCCGCTTCCAAACACTCACTAACGCATTCCCCAACTCATGCCCGTTCCGTGCATACCAATTAGTAGTGGGAAAATTGAACATTATCGCTGTAAACGGGCGAAGCCGTGCGAAAATGGCCGCAAGTGCGCACTAAAGCGCTTTGCGTGGGGATGACGGTCGTCATCCCCACGTAAAGCGCTTCGCGCTGAGTCGGCCACTAATGCGTTTCCCCAACTCATGCACGTTCGTGCATATAACAATGTATTGTAAAAACTGAACATTACTATTGTAAATAGGGCCAATAACAGAAAGTGGGCGGAGCCCACTAAAAATCTCAGTGTCCGCCAGTGACCAGGGACCCATACCAAAACGTAGGAAAGCGCGCGGCGCTTTCGAAAATGTATAGTTTGCTAAATAAAGGGAAACATTGTTTTCGAATCGGAATATTATTAGGCCCGAGCGCCACAAGCTGGCGAGAGGCCTATTAGTTTCGCAGTGCCGTGCGAAGCACGGCTGCGAAAGTGCCCGCTTCCAAACACTCACTAACGCATTCCCCAACTCATTAGTAGTGGGAAAATTGAACATTATCGCTGTAAACGGGCGAAGCCCGTGCGAAAGTGCGCACAAAGTGCGCACTAAACGAGCGCTTTATGTGGGGATGACGACCGATCATCCCCACGTAAAGCGCTCGTGTGCACTGAGTCGCCCAGTAATGCATTCCCCAACTCATGCACGTTCCGTGCATATAACAATGTAATGTAAAAATGGAACATTACTATTGTAAATAGGGCCAATAACAGAAAGTGGGCGGAGCCCACTAAAAAATCTCGAAAGTGTCTCCCAGTGACCAGGGACCCATACCAAAAACGTATAGTTTGTGAACTAAAAAAAAGCGGAAACATTGTTTTCGTATCGGAATATTATTCTTCTTTCTTCTTTCTTCTTTCTTCTTTCTTCTTTCTTCTTTCTTCTTTCTTCTTTCTTCTTTCTTCTTTCTTCTTTCTTCTTTCTTCTTCTTGGGACCAACCCCCCTATTTTTCACCCAGTGAACATTGACGAAAAGTCAGGAAAATTTGCACACCTCTAAAAATCGTGCCTCTCTACATTCTGGCTATTTCCGATTTCCAAAATTAAAAAATATGGCGCGTCAGCGCCCCCAAGTGTACAAAAAATGCATTACGGGATAGGAAAGTGCCAAAAAAAAATTTGATCGTAGAATCATGAAATTTGGAAGAGAGGTAGATAGTGACAAGAGAAGCAAAAAATATAATTACGGCAACGCCGTCCGCCCAACCAATTGTCGGCCATATTGGATCAAAATTCGCTAAACCTGATTCAGCGGTTTTTTTAAACTTAGTACTTTACGAACTCCTCCTAGGGGTTTGCCCGACGAGCTGAAATTTGGTCAAAATGAAGTTGAGGAGTGTGGCATTATAAGTTATCCAAATCAGGAACCTACGTTTACGGTCTTTGTCTTGTGGCCAAAATTTGCCCACAATTCTTGAAATTTTAAATTTTTAATTTTGCTCCCATTTCCACATATAAAGTCCGAATTGCATCAAATTTGAATCAGTTGTTAAACTCCCTGCCTGAAACCTACTAGAAGTGAAATAATTAAATTCTCTTGGCGTTAGCGCCCCCTACAGATTAAAGCAAACTTTTATATGGGGAGCAAAAAATTTAGTTTTTTAGATTTTTTTGAAATTTTGCACAAAATTCCATTTTGGCCTACCGATCAAAAAAGCCAATTAGACCCATGTCATATTTTGTACGGCGAAGCCGTACCAATGACAAAAACATCCCATGTTATTCTTATGGGAAAATTGAAAAATGTCACAAATTTGCATATTATTTTACTACGCATTTTAACGAACTCCTCCTTGGGCGTAAGCCCAACCAACCTGAAATTTGGTGAACATCTTCCTGAGGAGTGGGGCACTAAAAGTTATCCAAATTGTTGGGATAAGCATTACGGTCTCCGTGTGGCGAAGCCCCAAATTTCGGCAACATTTTTGAATAGACAGAAAAAACCCATGTTATTCCTATGGGAAAATCTCTAAATCACTCAAATGAAACTTTGTATTTTAACGAACTCCTCCTCGGGCGTAAGCCCGACCATCCTGAAATTTGGTGAAAATGATCTTGAGGAGTGGGCCATCTAAAGTTATCCATGATTTTAGCACAAGTATTACAGTCTATGTGCGGCGGAGCCGCAAACTTTGACCAACTTTTACACATTTTCAGTGAAATATGAGCAGTAGGAGGCGCGGTAGCGCCACGGATTCGGCAGCAGGTATTTTATGAGGAGGGAAATTGGGGCGCATAAGCGCCCCCCTCTGGCGTTGCGGGGCGGCGGCGTGGCGAGGGCCGATCATTGCCGCTTGCGGCTATATTTAGGCCCGAGCGCCACAAGCTGGCGAGAGGCCTATTAGTTTCGCAGTGCCGTGCAAAGCACGGCTGCGAAAGTGCGCAGTCGCGCACGAAATCAGCGCCAGCGCCGCCCGCTTCCAAACACTCACTAACGCATTCCCCAACTCATGCACGTTCCGTGCATACCAATTAGTAGTGGGAAAATTGAACATTATCGCTGTAAACGGGCAAAGCCCGTGCGAAAGTGCGCACAAAGTGCGCACTAAACGAGCGCTTCGCGGCCGTCATCCCCACGTAAAGCGCTCGTGTGCGCTGAGTCGCCCAGTAATGCCTTCCCCAACTCATGCACGTTCCGTGCATATAACAATGTAAAGTAAAAAATGAACATTACTATTGTAAATAGGGCAAATAACAGAAAGTGGGCGGAGCCCACTGAAAAATCTCGAAAGTGTCCGCCAGTGACCAGGGACCCATACCAAAACGTAGGAAAGCGCGTGCGCTTTCCGAAAATGTATAGTTTGCTAAATAAAAAAAAGGGGAAACATTGTTTTCGCATCGGAATATTCTTCTTCTTCTTCTTCTTCTTATTCTTCTTGGGACCAACCCCCCTATTTTTCACCCAGTGAACATTGACGAAGTCTCAGGAAAATTTGCACACCTCTAAAAATCGTGCCTCTGTACATTCTGGCTATTTCCGATTTACAAAATTCAAAAATATGCCGCGTCAGCGCCCCCAAGTGGACAAAAAATGCATTGCGGGATAGGAAAGTGCCAAAAAATTTTTTTATCGTAGAATCATGAAACTTGGCAGAGAGGTAGATAGTGACAACAGAAGCAAAAAATATTATTACGGCAATGCCGTCCGCCCAACCAATTGTCGGCCATATTGGATGCAAATTCGCTAAACCTGACTCAGCGTTTTTTTAAAACTTCGTACTTTTACGAACTCCTCCCAGGGCGTTTAACCGAACAAGCTGACATTTGGTGAAAATGAAGTTGAGGAGTGTGGCATCAAAAGTTATCCAAATCATGAACCTAACTTTTACGGTCTCTGTGCGGCGAAGCCGCAAAATTTGCCCAGAATTCCTGAAATTTTCAAATTTTAAATTTTGCTCCCATTTGCACATATAAAGTCCGAATTGCATCAAATTTGAATTAGTTGTTAAACTCACTGTCTGAAACCTATTAGAGGTGAAAAAATTTAATTTGGCGCGTTAGTGCCCCCTACAGATCAAAGCAAACTTTTATATGGGGAGCAAAAAATTTAGTTTTTTAGAATTTTTTGAAATTTTGCACAAAATTCCATTTTGGCCTACCGATCAAAAAAGCCAATGAGACCCATGTAATATTTTGTACGGCAAAGCCGTACCAATGACCAAAACAACTCATGTTATTCCTATGGGAAAATCGACAAATGTCTCAAATTTGCATATTTTTTTCCTATGCATTTTAACGAACTCCTCCTTGGGCGTAAGCCCGACTAACCTCAAATTTGGTGAACATCTTTCTGAGGAGTGGGGCACTAAAAGTTATCCAAATCGTTGGGATAAGTATTACGGTCTCTGTGCGGCGAAGCCGCTAATCTTGCCAATATTTTAGAAAAGACAGAAAAACCCCATGTTATTCCTATGGGAAGATCTCTAAATCTCTCAAATTAAACTTTGTACTTTAACGCACTCCTCCTCGGGCGTAAGCCCGATCAACCTGAAACTTGGTGATAATCATCCTGAGGAGTGGGACATCAAAAGTTATCCACATTTTTTGGATAGGTATTATGGTCTCCGTGCGGCGAAGCCGCAAATATTGCCCAAACTTGTACAAATGACGGAAAAATCCCATGTTATTCCTACGGGGAAAATCACTCAAATGAAAACTTGTACTTTAACGAACTCCTCCTCGGGCGTAAGCCCGACCAACCTGAAATTTGGTGAAGATCTTCCTGAGGAGTGGGGCATTAAAAGTTATCCAAATTGTTGGGATAAATATTATGGTCTCCGTGTGGCGAAGCCCCAAATTTCGGCAACATTTTTGAATAGACAGAAAAAAACCCATGTTATTCCTATGGGAAAATCTCAAAGTCGCTCAAATTAAACTTTGTACTTTAACGCACTCCTCCTCGGGCGTAAGCCCGACCATCTTGAAATTTGGTGAAAATGATCTTGAGGAGTGGGCCATCTGAAGTTATCCAGGATTTTAGCACAAGTATTACAGTCTTTGTGCGGCGAAGCCGCAAACTTTGACCAATTTTTACACATTTTCAATGAAATATGAGCAGTAGGAGGCGCGGTAGCGCCAATGGATTCGGCAGCAAGTATTTTATGAGGAGGGAAATTAGGCGCGTAAGCGCCCCCCTTTGGCGTTGCGGGGCGGCGGCGTGGCGCGGGCGAGGGCCGATCATTGCCGCTTGCGGCTATATTTTTTTTTTTTTTTTTTTTTTTTTTATTATTCTGCTCTTTGAGCTCTAATTTGACCCCCTGAACATGCTCAAAAACTCACAAAATTTTGCCCAAAATTCAGAATCGGCGAAAAATTTTGTTTTTTATAGGTGTCATGTTTGGTGAAAAAAAAATGGTGCGACAGCGCCACCGACAAAAGTCAAAATACATTGCGCCTATGGGAGGCGTCCTGACGTAAACTTTGTCGTACAGCCACGAAATTCGGAACACGCATTCCTCTCCTGAGGACGAAAAAAAAATATTATTATGGCCACGCCCCCTGACTCACCGTATAGCCGCCATATTGGATTTAAACTTCCGAAACGCTGAGTCAGCATTTTCGCTCACGTCGAACTTGAACGAACTCGTCCTAGGGCGTTTCGCCCACGGCGCTCAAAATCGTTGCACATGCTCTAGACAAGTGGGGCATCTAAAGTTATCCAAATCGTTAAAATAACTTTTACCGTCTCTGCGCGGCGCAGCCCCAAAGTTGACTGACGATTTTTTGGATATTCAAAATTTAAAAAATGCTCCCGTTTTGGCAAAACGAGTCCGATTATGCAGAAATTTTAATAGGTTGTTTAACTTTCTTGCCTGGACCTACTTTAGGTGGAATTTTTTCATTTGGCACGATAGCGCCCCCTACAGAGTGAAAAAACTTTTTGTATGGGGAGCAAAAAATTTAGTTTTTTAGAATTTTTTGAAATTTTGCACAAAATTCCATTTTGGCCTACCGATCAAAAAAGCCAATCAGACCCATGTCGTATTTTGTACGGCGAAGCCGTACCAATGACCAAAACATCCCATGTTATTCCTATGGCAAAATCGAAAATTGTCTCAAATTTGGATATTTTTTGACTACGCATTTTAACGAACTCCTCCTCGGGCGCAAGCCCCATCAACCTGAAATTTGGTGGACATCTTCCTGAGGAGTGGGGCACCAAAAGTTATCCAAATTATCAGGATAGGTATTACAGTCTCCGTGCGGCGAAGCCGCACATTTCGCAAACATTTTAGAAAAGACAGAAAAACCCCATGTTATTCCTATGGGAAAATCGCAAAATCTCTCAAATTTAACTTTGTACTTTAACGAACTCGTCCTCGGGCGTAAGCCCGATCAATCCGAAACTTGGTGACAATCATCCTGAGGAGTGGGGCACCAAAAGTTATCCAAATTATTAACATAGGTATTACGGTCTCTGTGCGGCGAAGCCGCAAACATTTCCCAAACCTGAACAAATGACACAAACATCCCATGTTATTCCTATGGGGACAGTGCAAAATCACTCAAATTAAACTTTGTACAACTCCTCCTCGGGCGTAAGCCCGATCAACCTGAAATTTGGTGAAAATCATCTTGAGAACTGTGACACCAAAACTTATCCAAATCTTCGGGACAAGTGTTACGGTATCCATGCGGCGGAGCCGCAACAATTGCCAAAATTTTTCCTCATTCATAACAACAGCAGTTTTGGGACACAGCTTTGTTCCACCACAAAGCCCCAATAAAGGAAAGGATGAGGGCGCGTCAGCGCCTTCCCTTGAGTGTTGCGAGAGCGGAGTACGACGAGCGCGGCCCGCGAGGGCCGTTCGATGCCGCTTGCGGCTTTAATCTTCTATAGTGACTTTTTTGAGCTTTTAAACCATGTTCTAACAATGTTCCATCATCAAAAACACACCTGAGGTTGCTTTCAGCTGCATTCAGGCTGTTTGGAGCAATGTTCATTTGAAAATCCATCCCCCTCTGAACATCAAAAACCCTTCCTGCTGAACTTCCTTGTTCTGGGACTTATTTTCAGATTTCATACATCACTTATCCGAGAATCTTCTGCTGTTTTAAGTCATTAAAGCGTTGCCAGACTCGTTCACCTGCATCGTAGTGTTTGTTGACGGCTAACTTCACTACATTGTGTGAGCGCTAGGGACCATCTACTGGCTGGACGCATTCAGTAAGTGTCAAAACATGAGCCACGAATGAGGCCAATTTAAGGTAGTCAAGAGCATGTTTAAAGGCTAATAACAATTTGAAATTGCATAATATTTTTCCTTTCATATATGGGATGTGTCGTTGTTGGTTGTGGTTTAGATTAGATTCTTTAGTGATGCCAAATTGTGTAGCTGATCAGATGTATATTTACCTTGTCACTTGTTTCTGTGCTTTCAGAGTTCTGCATGTGCTTAATTGGCTCACAAAGTCCATGAGGATGGACAAAATAACCCTTGGACTGTACAAAGCTGGTGCTTTATGCATCAGAAGTTGCTCTGAGGTAGATGGTGGACAGTCTGCGCCATCGGCCCCTCTGACCACCACTAATCATTCACGCACTCACCAGATTTACACTAGACATTGTGGGTGAAGTGTCTTGCCTAAGGACACAAGGACAGTTTGCACATGAGACACAGCTGCTCCATTGTGCAGCCTCTGATCCAAGTATTAACCGGCCGTGTCTTGCTCATGATGAGCAGGTATGAGCCACAAGTATGAGCCATAGCAGGTTGACTGTGCCCTGCTGAATGAGCAAAGAACTAAGGCAGCGTGAGAACTAGGACAGAGGAGGGATTTCCTCTCCCGTCAGTGTGATCTGTCTGTCCATGACTATTGGCTGGAACCTCCAGTCCAGAGCAGAGCATAGTAGCAGAGCATAGTGTTTCTCTGTTCCAAATCTTGGCCCGAATCACTGCTAACTTTGAGGACTCAATGGCAGTGTTCTTTCTGCGTGCCACTTCCTATCCCCTCTCAGTTAAGCACCACCACAAAATGTAGACGTGAATCTCATCATAAAACAGTTAAGTTTTCTTGATAGGTCCAGTGGATACATTTTGGTGGACCTATGTAATTTGCATTGAGATTTGAGTTGGGCTCTGTTATGAAATGAGAGCAGGGAGCTTGAAAACATGAATGAAGATGTGGATGCTGTTGCTGCTCTGGCTGCTTCATGTTGTAGGTAATAAATAGAAGCACTCTCTCTTAGAGGTGGGAAATGTATCAAAGAAGAGTTGGAAGACCGAAGCTAAGGCACTCCTCATGTCTTAAAAGTTTAAAAAGCCTGGTGGAGCTAAGTCACTATTTTAAAACATTTTAAAAGCATATACTGTTTTTTCTTTCCCATACGGAACGATCCACAGCAACCTTCATCAAGGTGTAGTTTGCAGCAGATATTTCTGGTCTTTTGTTGTTGATTTTTCAGTCCATTCATGTTTTGTGCTAGTCTTGAATCTCACCACAGCATTTACAGGAACATTTTAGCACATTGATGCGGTGTTAAAATATCATCTGAATACCATTATCTAAACAATGCAAAAAGAAATCGATATTCCTTTTTGTCAACATCTCCTGCTCCTAGTCAATTTACCTTTCTACACATTTGTGTCACTCAGTTTACATAATCACAGAATGGTTTTCTCTGTTGCTGTCCTCTAGTGACATCTAGTGTCTAAATGCACTTCAGTTCAGCTTTCTTGTCAACATGTCATAGTTGTCTGTGAGATCCCTCTGTAGGTTTCATATCAACAGAAAAGTTTGCTACACCTTCACTTTCACGTCAAAATGCTGTGATATTGTCCTGAAGTGAAGGCAGGTTGGATTAAAGGTTTTCTCTTTAAAAAATAATATTTCTGCCTTATGCCAAAGCACAATGTGATTTGACGTCCAATGTGGGCTGGAGAAATGAAAGAGTAATACATATGTAAAGGACACTGAAGTTGTTATTCATGATGATAATATAGATATATATTTTTAATATAATATTATTTTTTCTTTGCATTGTTCTTCCAGGCAACTTCAGGAGCTGCAGAGACAGAAGGAGTTGGAACAGGAACGGCAGGAGCGAGAGCGGCAGGATCAAGAACGCCAGGAGCGAGAACGCCAGGAGCGAGAACGCCAGGAGCGAGAACGCCAGGAGCGAGAACGCCAAGAACGGGATCGCCAAGAACGGGAACGACTGGAAAGGGAACGACTGGAAAGGGAACGACTGGAAAGGGAAAGACAGGAAATGGAACGTCAAGAGCAGGAACATGTAGAGCAGCGGGAAGTGCTTGAGCAAAAGGACGCGCTGGAGCAAAGGGAGGCCGACGTGATGGAGCGAGAGGACGAGCAGTCGGAGAGAGAGCAGCCTGAATGGGACAGAGGGAGACGCCCTTCTAACACAGGTGAGCCCACACTGTTGGCGTACTCTGACCTATTTCTCAACTGAAAGCACTTTCTCATTAGCTTCACACAAGTCTTATTTGTTTAAATGAAATTGCAGCCTATTAACTTTGTCTAACTGCTGCTAACCAATTCCTCAATGTAACAAAAATACATAGACCAACACAAGGAAGAGGATATTTATAAGCAAAGAGGGAAATGATTAATAGATTAATAGTGAATGTCATTGAGTCAGTGGAGGAAAGCCCTGCTGCTATAAGTGTACACATGCAACAAACACGCAGGTAAAGACTAACGATAATGAACGTGTGAATGTTTGTGTGTATTGGCCTGTTCTAACACTGAAGTGAGCTGCTTCTTAGACACTGAATCTCAACTTCACCGGTGAATCGTTTAGGCTCAATGTTTTTTTCATATTTTCTTTTTCTTCTGTTGTCTATGCACAGATTGCGAATGTGTCCTTGAATCAAGCACATCAGAAAATGTAAAATAATTGACATTGAATAATAACTGTTTTTGATGCAGTATTTTCTTAAACAGTGAGAGTTGTGGCTCAAATTGTTGGGTTGAAGTTGGTTTAATGGAAGTTTCACTTTCTGGCATGGCAGTAGTATTGACTTGCATTGTATTACTTTGAATTGAAATGTTGCACAACATTTAGTAAGTTTGAAATTGAGAAAATTAATCTCTAGGGCACGTGAGTTTTTTAATGAAAATGTGCATGGAACATGCCCTTTATATCGGAACACAGTTGATTTATGAATAACTGCCATTTTCAGCTCACTGGCTCAATGACCTAGTCATCAGAAGATTAAGGGTACAACTCGACTATAATAAATTGGTGTAGTTTAAAAGTTTCACTAGCCTATATTGCTGTATCAATACTTTGAGCCCTAGCGGCTAGTTCTGTTCTGCTGCCAATCAACATTTGGTGTGTGTGATTAGAGGTAAAAAAAATATACCAAATATTTCTCCATTGTAGTTTTGGCCATATTTTGGGATGAGTAAATTGTGCACCAACTGCTTGTATCAGCGTGTGTGTGTGTTGACAGATGTGCATGTCCACTAACTACTACTAAATGCACACACAATCTGTAACAGACCTTGGTCGAGCTGTGCTGGTTCTTCCTGCTTCATCTGCACCCTTCTCTTCTTTTTCCCTCCTTCACATCCCATCTCTCCTCTCCATCATAACCTGCTGTTTTATCATCCCGTGTGCACTGTGCCTGCTTTCTTGGTCTCCTCTCTTCCTTGTTCCTCACTTCCTTCCCTGTCTGTTCTGTCTGTTTTGTCCATTTTTGCCACATGTAGCCCTTGAAAGCACCCCATACACTCCCACTCAGGAATTCAGCCAGATGTCTATACCATCCTCTACCCCTGCGCCAGCGTACCCCAGCGCAGGTGCACCTTCTCTAGTCACGCCCCCCACGCCCCCGCTCAGGCACTCTGCTTCTCGGTTCGCCACGTCTCTTGGGTCCGCCTTCCATCCAGTCCTGCCTCACTATGCCACTGTCCCTAGGCGTCAACAGGGAGACACACCTCCAGTACCCATACCTACAGCCCCTCCACCCAAGTCCTCTGTGTGGTCTTCTTGTAGCTTCACCCCTCTGCCCCCCTCGCCGCCCATCATGATTAGTAGCCCCCCTGGGAAAGCAACTGGTCCTAGGCCACTCATCCCAATCGCGTCCCCATCTCCTCTCACCCATAGGCCTCCTTCACCCTCCCCAAACGGCGCCCCCACATACCCTGCGCCCTCCCCAGTCACCGTGCTTCACAGCCACACTCCCATGGGTCCTAGTTGTCCAACCCCACCACCACCCACCCCGCCGCCCATTCATCCCTTGCCGTTCCCCTCGTCCTTCTCGTCTGCCCCCTCCTCACCGCAGGCTCCTGGTTTGCCCTCTGCCTCTACAGCGCCCTCTGCTGCAGCTACGGAGTACTTGTCCTCAGGCTTGACAGGAGACAGTGGCCCCGACACCACGCCTCGAGGGCCCTCCTCAAAGCCCCAGGGTAAGAGCTCCATTATTTCACTGACTCCTCCCTTGAGTTCACACATACAATGCCCTCCATGTATTGGCACCTTCTCCAAATGCAGTATAAGCAAAGAAGGTTGATTAATGGTGGTATCCTTTTTAAATCACCCAGAATATTTATAGTACTGTATATTCCAAGTGATTTCACAATTTTTAAAGATTGGTATTATGGAAGAGGAAATATCCAGTTAATTTATTGCTCTGGAGTTTAAAAGTGATGATTGGGTTTATGTTAATTGAGCAGCTTGGAAAACAGGATCATGTATTTGTCTCGTCTTGGTGGACATTTTTTCAGTAACCTTACAGTTTTCATGACTCATGGAGAACTTGAGCTTAGTTGGGTTTTAAGGTCAAATTGTCAACAAAACTGCAGCACAATATTACCTTACATAAAATCGAGGTGTGCCAATTTAGAGCTTCGGATCAAACGTCAAAAGCAATAGGGAAATGCTATGGCCTCAGTGTAATGCATCCCTTGAGATGTAAAAAAACAAACAAACGAATACTTAGTTTGGTATTCAGCATTGTAAAGTCTCCATTGGTCTAACATTAGGTTAGCTAAATATTCTGTGAGGTGTGACGACACAATCCTGAGCTTTATTAGTGGAGGGCACTGTACACACTTCAGCACATAACACAACCAAATCACCATTACCAGACATCTGAATTAAAAAGTGTCTTAAAATTAAAGGTTTATTTTGTGATTGGCAATTGTTAGACTGAGGTAGACTGAGGTTTAGGGTCAATGGCCATCCACTACACAGCATTTTGCATAGGTATAGTAGAGATAGAAGCATTTAAAAATTAGATTGAACCATTTTGTGATATAGTGTAAACCATTCTGAGATGACACAGTTCTTGCATTTACGGGTAAATAGGTATAGGTTTCCTCTCAAGAAAAACGTTGGCTTTGCTCATTGAAGAGTTGATTTGAGCTTATGCTGTGGTTTGATTTTCTTTGCTAGTGTGCTGTTCCCTTTAAGAGACATGTGGCACATCTGTGTGAGTGTGGATCTATCATGGACTCACTAATATGAACACAGCCTGAAATCTCTGCTTACTGCTCAAGCGGCTGGCTCTACAAACAGGAACTGAGCACAGAACATTGTATTATGCAACACCTAATACTGACCATTGACCACTGAAGTCAAAGATTGTGATTCCAAAGATTATAAACTAATCTTTTTTTGTTTTTTTATTATTATTATTGTTATTATTTGCTAAAACTGCTTTTGTCCTATACACTTTATCTAATCCATGACACAGACACTTGCTTGTATGGGTGAAGTCTGTTGTGTGTGAGTGTATTTTGTGCTTTGGTCATTATATGTATTGCGTAACACAGCATCAGTAACATCAGAGACCGCTTGTCTCTGTGTTGTCTGTTAACTACAGAGTTTAAGTTAAACAGCATTTTGTCCCTCTGTTTCCCTCACGCTCTACTTCAGACTCTACCCCTGGTCTGAGTGCACCCACTCCTCCTCCACCTCCTCCTCTGCCACCCGGCTCCACTGTGACTTCCCCGTCCATGACTCCCACAGTCCCACCAGGACAACCTCCTCCACCACCACCCCCGCCGCTGCCCCCCACCCTGACCCCTGGGGGGATTTCACTTCCATCAGGTCCTCCTCCTCCACCAGGAGCTCCGCCCCCTCCTCCTGCCCCTCCTCTTCCTGCCGGGCTCTTCAGTCCAACAGAGGACCGGCCTCTTTCAGGACTAGCTGCAGCCCTCGCTGGAGCCAAGCTGCGCAAAGTGCCACGGGTGAGTAAAGGGTGACTTTAGGGCCTTAAAGGACACTGTGTTTACAACTCTCCCCCAACATGTAATATTAATTAAAATCCTTATGTACATAATTCTCTAACCAGAGTGAGGATCCAGCGTCTGCTTTGGTAGCCACCTTGACAGGTGCCAAAACTGAGACAAGAGGGAATGGGCACTTACCTGGAGGAGGCGGTCTGATGGAAGAGATGAGCGCCTTGCTAGCAAGAAGGTATTTATTTCAATGAAAGTGAGAATTTAAAGAAGTTTAAAGAAATTTATATATATATTTTTAATACATTTTGCAGGAGAAGAATAGCGGAAAAGGGCTCATCACCTGAACCCGACCAGAGATCAGTAAGCTTTGCCGTTTTTGGACAGAGCGAGGCATATTCTCTCTGTACATGTGTTTTTAACTCTGGGTGCTCGGGTTTCCCCTGCCACTAAAAACTATTGTCTGGGGCCAGGACTCTAAGTCAAATAGACTGCAAATCACAGTGAGACTTTCTTGGTTAAAAAGGTAATTAATGGAAAAGATTCCCGCACACCGTCCTACTTGCAAAATGTGAATTTATTGTGACACAAACAATAGTCAAAATTAGCAGTGGGTGCTAGCAGGTGGTGCAGTGTTAAAGGCTTTGCACACCACCGTGGCCTTGTGGATTTAATTGGCATCTCTTTTGAGATGTCTATACCTTCTCTCTTCCCATTTCATGCATTTCAAATAAAGCCTTCAGACCAGAAAATCTTAAAAATAATAATTGTTATCAGAGAGATATTTCATAATGACCTCTCTGCCTTTCATTCATTATTTGACAC
Organism: Rhinogobius similis; assembly: GCA_019453435.1. NCBI lineage: Eukaryota > Metazoa > Chordata > Actinopteri > Gobiiformes > Gobiidae > Rhinogobius > Rhinogobius similis. The sequence continues at coordinate 28,019,854 of CM033620.1, read as the reverse complement.
CTCATTGTCAGTAATACACTTCATGTATATAAACTCTTGCTGGTGCTTCAGAGGTGATCGTCCTCAGGAAGACCATGAGTGTGTCTCAATATCCCGAGTTACTTCTGAGGAATTTATAACAAAGGCTTCTGGCGCTCATCTAGTACTATACTAACGTGCATCAAATGCCATTGCACTGCTACTTGCATTAACATTATTTAACAGTTACCATGCACATTAAGCATCAAGATAAAATATATATAAACGAGAATAATGGATAATGACTTTGCCAACACATTAGGACAACAATGCCTAAGCTGTATGTGTCTAAACTAATACCAAATTCATAGACTTCACACTTCATATGTCCTGGTGTCATGTGTTTTTCTCTTTATCTGATCAACAGGACGAGGGCGACTCAACACCTAAAGTGTCTGCCTGTAGCACCCCAGGTGAGCCCTGAAGCTCAGCATCATCCCAAATCAGTGATACAGTTTTGAGTGTTTTCACACATGTTCTGTGGATCAGCTGACCGCCAAACTTATTTACATCACAATAAGCTAGCACTATACTTGAAGTCGCAGTAAAGTGGGATTTCCCTTGGTCATCTGCTTCAGAGGGTTAGGAGGGTTAGGAGGCGCTGTTCCAAAACCATGAGAGCTCTCTGAGAGCAAGAGTTGAAAACTCTTTGACGACAGTCTTAAGTCGCCTAATCAGTGGCAGTGTGAAAACACTCTTGCATTATAGGTGTTGTTCCTGATCAAATAATCCTTTTCTAGGGACAGTACACATAGTTGTTAAACGAATCCCATTTGTGTCCAGATATGCCCAGGAAGCCATGGGAAAGAGCAAACACCATGAACGGTAGCAAATCTCCAGTAATTGGAAGGTATGAAATCTTTGTGGATTGTCCACGCTTATTTTAAGTCCTATGCTGTATCTTCTCTGTTGGGCATTGAAGCTTGTGCACAGAGATTGTGAAAAATAAACAATATAATATATTAATTCCCAACACACATTCTGGCACATTTTGATATTAACTGAAGCTACATGGTTGGTCCGTGGAGTTAGAAGAGTCCGATAAGGTTATGATTGTGAATGATGTTGAATGTGGTCTTGTGTGGCCTGCTCTCCTATAGTCATACTTACACATACACACTCATCTATCAGCTGTGCTCAGTGTCCGCCCAGTGAGAGTCTTGACACTGCATTATCACTGTAGAGCCAGAGGAGACGATAAGAACTACTGCCAGCACTCTAGACTCACAACTTGTCATAATGATCTGACGTGTTAGAATTCTGTTGATTTGGATAAGGCCACACTAAAGAATGTATGTATTTTAATTAGTTTTATGTTTGGAGGATAATATTCACCATTACCCCTTAATTAAATTTATATTTGTATCAATACGTAATTTTGTAACAATTAAAAAAAACTTTGGTACAAGCAGGTTTGCAGAGTATGTTTCATACAAAGTACATGACACATTATTTTAAATTATAGATGTTGCCTGTCCAAAAAAAACCAAAAAACTAACTAACGAGAATATGCTCAGGGACAAATACGATGTTGTCCACTTGGTGGCAGTGTTCAACGACAGCTCATACTCATAACTGCTTGTGTTTGGACCACTTTTGTACATTTCTTACCTGAAGGGTTAGATGTGATAATATTTTATAATTTATTTTGCCAAATGTGTTATTGCACGGGTAAATTAAAGAAACAACAAATACTCCATAATATAAATCTGCTTCCAGCTCGTATTTATTGATTTTTCAACTGTTGGAAAATGCTAGATTTTGTGCATGTCCTTAATTAATGTCCTTCCAGTTACATTCATTACAAATTGGATGTTCCAGCCAAACAGACTCAGTACTTTTATAATGGGCTCTCAATCCCAGGAGTTTTCTTCTTAAAAATCTTGTTGATGCAGGACTTTCTATCTCATATGTGTCTTTATTCTCGCAGACCGAAGTCCACACCCACTGCTTCTCTAAGTGCCAACGGCGTCCCATCAGAAACGGTAGACTACGACCGACTGAAACAGGTAATCTCCCACAGAGAGGGGTGTCGTGCTTCTGTTTTGGTATAATTAAAGGAATTAAAACTCTGCTATTGAGAGGGATATTCAGAAGGAGCTATTCTGGATACCAGTCGTTTTTACAATAAAAAAGACTGCGGGTGCATGTGAATCGTGTCTCTGTCCATCGGGAGGAAATATGTTTATGTTACTTCTACCACTAAGCCTGTTGTTGGGCCTGAGCTGGTGGGATTCTCTGGCCAGGATTTAGGTCACAGCATTTAGGCTTAGACACTTAATTCAGAAACAAAAAATATAAACTTTATAGTCCAAGCACTTCTACCAGTGAACTGTCCTTCACCTAAAGAAAAGTTTCAGTTTGCTTTTAAATTGAAATATTTATTTGACTTGTGCCATTTGTGTTGTAGGACATTCTGGATGAGATGAGAAAGGAGCTGTCCAAGCTTAAAGAAGAGCTCATTGATGGTATTTAGATTTTTGCTATCAACAATTACACACTGTTCTGCTTCATTCAACTCTCTCCTTTGCATTTGCGAAGTTGAAAGTACTTAAGATGTGCTTAAGTTAAAGGAAGCGTATGAATAATTTCTTTCTTTTTCGTTCTTTTCAGCAATCAGGGAGGAACTGGGCAGATCCAGCACGGCATAAAGATTCACACACATGCCACTGTTCCTGTCGCAGCAGAGGAGGCGTAGACAGGAGATGCACGGGAGAAAAGAACAAGCCCCGCTCTACACCTTTTCCATCATGACTGCAAAGTGGCATTGTGTGTGTGGCCACTGTAAAGCTTGTCTTCCTTCAATACTATTTTAACCTGAATATGTTCATTCAAGAGAAACTTATCAGCAAACCAAGTGTAGATCTATGGCCATAACAAGTAGCTCAATAATTTTTTTTTTTTTTTTTTTTTTTTTACTTCAGAGCTCTGTGCTTGGAATTCAGTACCAAGTGGACACAATAAGTTGAGCTGTCCAAATAGCACTCTACCAAACCTTCTTGTTCAATAATCTTGAATAACACGTCTGTGTCCCTTTCCACGTCATATTTCATCATCAAGACTCAGCCACGAAATCTCCTGATCAGCAATAAGTGTAGCATTTTGTTAAGACGGTGAGGCCTCCACACATTGGACATATTGCTGCATGTTTCTCTTATCAGTCCAAGGAAACACCAGAAATAATAGTGGAGTCAATATTTCAGAAGGTGCACCGGAAAGCCCCGGCATGGAGGAGGATTGTGCCATTGACTTTTTCCTTGTGTTCGGTATTTGTTTGTTTTCTTGTTTATCCAGTCTGGGAACAGTTCAAACTGAACCATTGTGAGAGGCATATGTCTGATTGTCTGGAGCCCAGAAATGTGGTAGCTTTTGATTTCAGACATCCTTTTGAGCTGACCTTGAAGCCACCATGCTGGAAAGGTATTAACATCAAAGATCACATGTCACAAGGTATGAAGATGAGTTTCTCTCATTCTAGACTAGATTGGACACTTTCAATTATTTTTCATTTTATACAATTTATATTAGGCCAAAGAAGTTGGTGTCTCACAGAAATGCCTAAAAGGAGTCCTAAGAAAGATATAGATAATCAGTTTATAGGGCTGTCCTCAAGTCCTAAAGGTTTCAGGTCTCGAGTAGAAAGTAATCGTTTACCTAAAGCTACAAATACTTAAGCTACAGTACATCTTTATGTGCCTCGCCACCTGATCGTTACAAAGACAATCAATTTGAACAAGTATGTTTTATCAGTGTTTGTGGCAACAGAAGGAGTACTTTGAAATCACATAGAAAGATCAAATCAATTCTGCAGGTCACCAGTGATATATGAAAATCTAGCATTACACTTTATGATTTGGCAATGATTCATTCATTTTCTACCGCTTGTTCCTGTTAAAGGTCACAGGTGACTGGAGCCTATCCCAGTGACTTTGGGCCTTAGGTGGAGTACACCCTGGACAGGGGCCAACTCCTCGCAGGGTTAACACAGAGACATAGACACTCTCTCATTCATGTGCAAGGTGGCAGGGCAGTTAGAGCTCTTGTCTCCCAATAAGGAGATTATGACCTCGAATTCTGGACCAGACCAACATCACACAATTGGATGAAGGAAGAAGCAGGGTTCTCTGGCTTCCTCCCACCGTCCAAACACATGCATGTGTTAGGTCAGTTGGCAACTCTAAATTGCCCCTAGTGAATGAAGGAAACTAAAGTAATATATTGTACTGTATTTTTCTTTGGGTATGATTTTAGGAAGGATGTCTCCTATGAAATACAGATTTTAAATAGATGCAAATTAAGTGTAGGTCTATTTTACCAGGAACATCTGTCAGAACAGTTGCTGTCTCATTACGATTTCTACTTCAACCTTAGATTCTTTGTCAAAGGATGATTGGGAAAGTAAAAGTCTGTATGGCCACATTCTGGGAGGTTAGTGAAAATTATGAAGATGGTGCCTTGATCTGAAGTTGCGCTTAATATGAAAGAAGTGATACTGCATAGTTCTGACGACACGCATTGTTTTCTTATCCCTCAATTCTGTTCTCTGTCAAATTTCATCAATGTCTTTGGTATGGAGGGCACTTCTTCCAAATACATCCAAACCACACTGGTTTAATACTGCTTTTCTTTGTCTAGTTTGTATCTTCTGCAGAAATTAAGTATGTTTCCATGTTGCCTTTCTTTGAACGGTGCAGTCAGGCCTATGTAGTGTTTCCAAGCTCAGTTAGTTTCAGGCCAGGGTCTAAAAAAGACCTCATTAATTTAATGCAACCTCATTAAAATGTTTGCCCCCTCATTTCAGCAGGTTAAATAATGACTCTTAATGGAAGTGGACTGTCTTTGCACCCCTTTCCAACTCTGATGCACCCTCAGTCAGTTTGGTCTGGACCCACCGCTGAGTTTTATTATGGTATTTCTTTGACCACACTGTTCTCATGTGAATTAGTTTTTTCTTATATGCTAACCTAATATTTTGTTTCAGCAAATTTATTAAAGTTACAATACAAATATTTATGTTGCGTTTACTTTTTTCCATTTTACCTTATGTAGTGGATCCTATAGTGTTTGAGGTTAAGATTGGACCAATTCACCAAGAATTGGTGTATGATTACACCAGAGCGAATATGTGAAACAAGTAGTGCAGCTCTGTGCAAAGAGCACACAGAAATTTCCTGTGGGTGGAGCGCATTCTAACAGCATCTGCAGTTCATTTGAGGTTTCGTACCAGCAGCAGCTAAAGCCGGGTCAGGCTGTAAGCCAGACTCATCTAGGTTTACACGAGAGGAAATTGAACACATTGGACAATAGTTAAATTTTAGGCTATTTGTTTCGTTTTACCATAATTAAAAAACATTGATTAAACGCTGTCGCTCATCTCAATCATCTCAACCTGATTGCACTGCGACTGTATTTGTTTGCATTTAGTACTATCCTCCCGCAGTGTAAATAAAGTAGTCGTGACTTCATGGCAGAGTCTGGACGACCCCACTTCAGTTAAGATGCCATCGTTGCCACCAATGAGCGTGCAGACCCGTTTGAAAAGCCGCCTGTGCAGCCAATCAGAAGCCTTCGCGCCTTCCCAGTTTGGTCAGGGCGCAGAGCGACGCACAGCGCGTACGTACAGCGTAGCAAAGCCTGCTTTAACATAGAAAGCTAACTTTTTCTACATATTACTGGATCACAACATCGTTTTGCAGGCCGGGATTATTAACATATTCTCACGTAAGTACATATTTAATCTTTATACACTTTATGGTTGTAAACTGGGATGCTTGATCTTGGTCTTTGTTGGGGAAATAAGGCTTAGCCACTGTTAGCTCTAGCATCAGAATAACGGTGTTATTAACGTCGACTATTTCATAGAGCCAAATTGTCTAAAAGCTTTTCTAATGGTTATTTTATCTACGTTGTATATCATGTGCGTGTTTATGTAATAACTGAATGTAATACCAGTTATACGTGTAAAACCATAGCGTGTAACAACCCTACCATCTGAAGTTACGAATAACAAAACGGGCGTTTGGGACGCGATTAATCGCTGCATCGTGAAAGTTTGTTGACATAAGCATTACATATTGAGCAGTTCTCCATAGACTCTGAGCATATCTAACTGTTTAGTGCAATAATCAGACTTCGTGAAGTGCCTTTCCTGAACTTACTTGTGTATTCTGCCTGCGGTCTGCCTCTGTAATGGCAGAGCTAGTCTCCATTTGAATGCATGACGTTTTCCCTCCCGCAGAAGTCGGAGTTACTTTTTATTAAAAAAGTAAAAAATATACAGTATTAAACTGTATCTCAACGTATTACTACTATAATATATGCAACTATATCACAGAAGTATTAACTGTTTCATGCAACTTGATAACCATTTTATAAAATTGCAATATCCACTTCAGAAGCAATTCTAAAATGGATTGGCGTCCAAAAGTCCACACATCCAGGATTTACACCAGCACACACCAGGCATTGTTTTCATACACTTTGCTCCACGCGTTTAGTTGCACCATCACAAACTGGCCAACTTTCAGATGAATCCATCTGGTAAATTACAAGCAGAGAAGAGAGATGCATTTAAAGCTCCACCCTCAGAGAGATGAGGAAACGCTTCAGCCCGGGGCTCAGACTCAGGGCGTGTCTCTGTTGTGCCACTAAAACATTTCACTATCATTTCACTTCGTATGTTTGAGTTCAGCTTTGGTTGTAGTAATGCGGTGGGATACGTTTAATTTGAAGTAATGTTTATGTGCGTGTATTTAATGCAGAACGTTAAACCTCCAATCAGCTCAGTCCTGTGCTCCTGATGAACTCAATTACGGTGATTTAATCCTGGGTTTGGCTGCACTGTACAGCCTGGAGCTGGAGGGGCTCTGTTGTGTCAAATGTGCTGTTGTGGGGGTTTGAGTGGGGGGCTTTGGTGACCCTCTCTGGGACAGACCTGTCAGCAGTTCTGCTCACTCATGGACGTAATGCTGACTTGGCCGGGACGCCTCTTTGTAGCAATATCAAAAGCTCTCTCTTTTCTAAAGTAGTTTCTCTCTTCATTACACGCTGTGGCAAACTACACCTTCTGTACTGTAAACGCTACTGTTAAAGAAGTGTATTTTTAATTATAATTAATTATGTGTATTTAAAAGCAGAACGTTGTTTGATAGTTTATAGAATATAATATAATATATATAATAGTTTAACTAATAATTATAATGGCTTAATTGATAAAAAGCAGTGCATCATGGGACGCTCCCTGCATTGTTTGATCTGACCTTGTTACCTTTTCTTTCCAGTTAAACTGTTACAGATATGTAACAGATAAACAGTCATCACTAAATCAGTCAAACTCTTATGAATGTAACAATTACTGAAGTATCGTGCTATTGTATCTTCAAAAGTATCACAATAACATCGTGGTCCATCACAAATCATCAAATCACAAGCTCCTTTGCTGAAACGCGCTGTTTTTGGTTTGTTAGCTAAAACATAAACAGAAGGAACTACATAGACCATGACCATTTCAGTGTAGAAAACATGAAAAAATAACAGCAATTATATAATGTATTTTTAACATGACAGTAATGACTCACACATTGTCAATGTGTTTAAAAGGAAAAAGTATCATAATAATCTACAGTTATGTTTCTTGTACAGAAAGATGCATATTGTGATTTGTATATTGTTACATTTCTACAAACTGTCGTTTGTAATTCTTTGGTTCTACTTAATTTCCAGTTGCTCAGTGTTTGTTTGCTTCACCACAGGTCAATGAGGATGCCGACGGTCAAGTATCAGCATGGGGACACAGTGATGGGGCGCTGGCCTGGCAGCAGCCTGTACTATGAGGTCAAAGTGCAGCGCTTTGACTCCAAAAGTCAGCTCTACACTGTCATATACAAAGATGGAACTGAGTTGGAGCTGAAGGAGCAAGACATAATGGTAATTATCATATTTTAAACCACTGCATAAAAGCCAGTGTTCATCTGTGTTCAACCCAATTTCACTGCAAACCCATAAAAGAGAATTTAGAGCTGTTTAGTCACATTTTGTGCCCTCTTCCCATTAAAGTGTTAAATATAAGCTATAAGTTTAGACAGGTGGGCAACGGAACTAAAATATCGACCCATGTTTGAGCTGATTTACTAAAAGTGCAAATAATGGCCTGATTTATCAGTCTCTAATAATGTGGCCTCTTATGCAGTTTATATTATTGCAGATAATGCAAAAAATTCTATTTCTAAGGTCTGTCTTGGAGATTCAATAGAGAGGGCCTAAAAAGATGTTGAGATGAAATGGCACAGTAAATGTAAAAAAACAAAAAAAACAGAACAGCTTTAAGGCCTTATTAAAAAATAAATCACCATCAGCTGTGCCTTGGCACCAGTCAATGTCTGTCTATTCAGCAATATTAAATTGTTGAAACACAAATGGTTTGTCATGTTGTGTTTATGTCATTGTGTGTGCAAATCAAAATTACAATTTTGTTTGTCAACATTTTGTGCAGAATGCACTGAGTTTCCAGAGCCGTCTACGCTCTCGGTCGCGGTCGCGGTCCCCAGGTCGGCGCCGCAGTCGCTCTCGCTCTCCGGCGAGGAGCACCCGCCGCTCATCATCGCGCACATCCGCCATCACATCAGAGGGAGCCCCAACTGTTCGAAAGGAGCCCAAGATCAAAGATGTGCTAGAAGTCCGACTCACACCATTGGTACGACATATAAGCTTATCTTAGATTATCACTGTAGTATAATGACCAATACTGGCATTTTAAACAACTATTAAGTCTGTTCACAGCCATCTTTCCGACCAATACTAAACAGTCTTTGTGGTGCATCCTTTGTTTTTCTCTCTCTCAAACCAAAACAAACAGACAATGGTCACAGAGAGCAACAGCAACAATAAGCATGAAAACAAAGAAGAGACTAGCGCTCCCGGCAAAGTCAATCAGGTACGTTTCTTTTGAGTAACAACAGCATGTTGGTAAAGCCAGTTTTACAGTGAGCTGCTGGTCACGCTGCAGTCGGCTTAAACTTTGATGGAATGTCATGATGTTTGCATGTCGGTGGAGCCACTGATGCCTCACAAGATCAGACTCGATTTAACTGGTCACATGCTAAAGCAACATGTGCCTCGTCTTTACATTCCTGTTTTTAAATGGTCCGTCAGTGTCTTGATATTCACATACCATTTAGTATTATTACATTCACTAGGTTTAAACACATTCATCCCATAAAAGAAAATAAATGATGTTGCACCAAAATATTTGCTCTGAAAGTTGGCTTCAACCATTTTGAAGTGATTTGGTATCGATTAAAGCCACATGCATTTAAACATTAAGTGTAATTTGTGCATATAACTCTTCCTCATTTTTGTTTGATATTGATTTTCCTCTTCTCTAAGTGTGTAGAAAGTTACAATTTGTATATTTCTGTTTTTACCAACTAGTAAAAGTACTTTTGACAGATTCTGTAATAGATGATATTACAGAATTACTCTAACCTTTTTATTTTCTGTAATAATTTTCTCTCTCATCTTCCATTCAGAGTCCAGCGTCCAAGAGTGAAGCAGAGCCTGAGAGGGTCCAGAACCGCTACAATCTGAGGCGCAGAAAGGACGACAGTGATGCCAAAGTGGAGGCCAAAAGCCAAGCCTCTGAGGAGGGGGAGCCCAAACCTGTTGCTGCTGCACCAGCTGCAGCCGAGACTCCTTTGGACTTTGGAGGAAAGATTGGTACGCTCCTCACCTTGCCTTAAATATCCAGACTGTAGAACATCCTAACACTCTGGTTTTAGGGGCGTACTTCTGGCTGCTGTTCCTGCCTGCGTGGGTCTTCTATCTGCTGCTTCAAGTCAACCAGGATAACCCGAGTTTGATGAACTTCCCCCCTCCTCTGCCACCGCTAGAATCCTTCTGCGACTTCCAGGCCTTTGGGCTTGTTGTCCTCTGGATGTTGTTCCAGGCCCTGCTTTATGTCCTCCCTGTTGGAAAAGTGAGTCATGATGTCAATACAAATAGATTTAACTGAGCTAAATATCAATATTAAAAAAATATACTGCAGAATACATGCTTGTCTGCAATGTGCACAACTATTAAATCATATTTTATTTGTAATGCTTTGTAAAATCTAATCAATGCAAGTGGGAAAGAAAATGAATAAATAATAATCTTGTAATAACATAAGCTGTGTTTCTCTGCAGCTCAGTGAAGGCATGCCTTTGCGGTCTGGAGAAAGGCTGACATACAGAACAAACGGTGAGTTATCTTTGGGTTTAAGGCTTATTCTGAGAGAATCAGAAAGTAGCTCTCTAGACTCAAATATATATTTTTATTTTGTAATAACTAGGGAACTAGTCAATCAGATTTTTAAAAATCTGATTAATCACACTTTTGAAATATGATTTTATGGTAAATATATAAATGTAGCATAAAATGTTCTAATTTGAAGCAGTAGCTCAGTTGGGGGCAGCAATAAGTTGGCAGAGTGATCACCTTCTGATCTGAAGGTCAGCGGCTCGAATCCCGCTCCTGACATAAACATCCTTGGTCAGATCCACTGACCCACAGGTTGGCAGTGCAATTCTAGCTCCCGCTGCTCCTGAGTGATCTGCACGCACATCAGTGCTGCACCTCGCTCCTCCTTTGACGGAAACATCACAACCAGTGTGTGTGTCCAAACATTTGCTCTAACTTAGGTTACCTTCAGGTTTTAAAATGTCATGTCATAACCTCAAATGGAGGCAAGAACCTTAATTGCATTGGACTTTGTCATGAAATATCTGAAAGGTAAATTCACAAATGTTGAACCTGATGATTTCTCTCAGTGACTAGACCTAAGAACCCATTGTATTACAACAAAAATAAGCATGTTAAGTTGGATGTTTTTCTCCTTGTTAGGTTTCTTTGCCATCACAGTGAGCACCATTGCAGTGGTGGCTGCAGTTTACCAGGGAGTTGACCTCACGTACATCCACAGCCACTTCTTGCAGCTGGCGTCGGCTGCTCTGCTCGTCTCGTTCCTTCTCAGTGTGTACTTGTATGTGCGCTCTCGCAGTGTGCCCACTGATCAGCGGGCTTTAGGAGGAAACTCAGGTGAGAGAGCTCTGTTCACTTTGACCCAGAATGAAGCCGTTCTCAGACCTGCTTTAGATCTAAAGATGACCCTTTCATTCCAGGCAACGTCCTCTATGACTTTTTCAAAGGAAGAGAGCTCAACCCACGCATCAAAAACTTTGACCTCAAGTTTTTCTGTGAAATGCGTCCTGGTTTGATTGGCTGGGTGAGTCACACTTCAACTTAAACAGGACAAGATGCAGTCCATAGATTTGTGTGCAACTGTTTATCATTGGGATGAATAAATGCATATATGGATGGAACAATCTTGGCAATTTTGTGATTAAAAATGTAACAAAATTAGGGCTGAAACAAGTGAATAATTTATTATTATTATTATTTTTTTTTAGAACTAATCGATTATTGAAATAATCACTAACTAATTTAGTAATCTAATAATTATACACTATACACAGACAGTGTGAGAGAAGCTGTTATATGACCCAGACAAAGCAAGAATTGCACAATAATTACACAGGAAATATGTACTTTTAGTGTTTTTGTGGAAAAATCTCATCTCTTTGTAAATTTACTCCATCAGAACCTCACAAGAGACATCACTTTAGAGTCATCTGGGTCAAATTTAGTAAAAATCTCATTCACAGGCTTTTTGCATTTTAAACTAAACTAAACCTAATCAAATAATTGAAAGAATAATCGATTTGTAAAACAATTATTTGTTGCAGCCCTAAACTAAATTACTTTTAAAACACATTGAATTGCATGGTCCTAGTCCTAAAATCCACCTTAAATGACACAATGAGAGAAACTATCCCATACAGTGATGAGCGCGAGAGAGAACACTGTTTGAAAAGGATCAATCACTCAATATGTGATAATTAAGTTAAGTTTAGGTTGAAAATGCATCTTTGTTTTTCAGTGTGTGGTCAACTTGGGCATGGCTTTGGCAGAGATGAAGCAGCAGGGTCTGGAGACGCCGTCCCCCGCCATGATCCTGGTGAACGTTTTCCAGCTGCTCTATGTGGCAGATGGTCTCTGGAACGAGGTACCAGGGTTTTACTGCGGCTCGACAATCACCATGTTTTTTTGTCTAACAAGTTTTTCTGCAGGAGGCCATTCTTACCACGATGGACCTGATGCACGACGGCTTCGGCTTCATGTTGGCCTTTGGTGACCTGGTGTGGGTGCCGTTCACCTACACGCTGCAGGCTTTTTACCTGGTCAGACACCCAAACGCCCTGAGCCACGCCGCCCTGGCACTCATCGTCACCGTCAAGCGTCAGTAACGCTTTCATTTCTCATTGCAGTATTTACTTTCTACTCATTTAGAGGTGGGCGATACTGACAAAAATGTGTGTGTCCTGATAACAATATTCAGTCGATATTATGTTAATCCAACAGAAAAGAGTTAAAACATGTCTTTACACGTATGTTTAGATGAAGCGTCTGTAAAATTAATCACAAAAGTGCAGAAATATCACTTAATCCAGTGGTCGCGACCCCAAGTGGGGTCGCCAAAAACTTTTGTGGGGTCGCCAAATTATTTTTCCAGTCGGGAATTAACGTGATATTTTGTGAGGTGAAACTATAAAAAAATATATATATACAAATTCAGAGCTGCTGTTTTCGCATTCCTAGGCGCTGTGTGTGCCGCTTAGAGCTTAAATTCTTGTCCCGAGCCGGCCCGAAACCGACCCGTCCGCTCTGCTGTCGGGCTGAGTCGGGCTCGGCCCGGGGGCAGAGGCGCGCACGTGCGTAACATGCGCTCCACGGCGAAAGAGTGCGGTGTGCAGCCAGTGCTGTGTTCTTTTCCACCTCATCCTCGAATAAAGCGGTCAGAGCGGGGCTCGTGCGGTCCGTGAGCGGGGCTCGTGCGGTCAAAGCGGGGCTCGTTCGGTCAAAGCGGGGCTCGTGCGGTCCGTGAGCGGGGCTCGTGAGCTCCGTGAACTGGACTCGTGAGGTCCATGAGCGGGGCTCGTGCGGTCAGAGTGGGGCTCGTGCAGTCAGAGCGGGGCTTGTGCGCTCCGTGAACGGCGCGGTTCGTCATTCAAACCCGCTTCTGCGCTTCAGGTCTTCCGCTCCTCACAGCGCCTTTTGCGTGCGCTCCCTGTCCACATCCTCCAGACAGTTTCACTCAGATGATGGAGAAAAGTCCCACCTGAGGCTGGGCCTCATGGCTCCTGTCGGTCCACGCCTTTTACTCTCTCTCTCTTCACAAAATCACAGAGGGCTCTGGCTCACTGCCTTGACGAGAAGAGCTCAATCTCTAACTCATCCTAACTAACTCGTCCTAACTACCTTGTGCTAACTAACTTGTCCCAGACAAGGACCGAGATGTGTCCAATACTAATTTTCTCTATAACCTGTGCAGCCTGACCTGCAACTCCAGTTTTATGTACATTTCTAAGCATATTATTGTACATGTACAATTTTAAGTGTTTTAGTTTATATACATTGTAAGTGTATAGTTGACATTGAAATCTGTCAGATATAAGGCCATCAGTGAAGTGCAAGTGAAAGTTAGTTTTACTGCGGTTGTATAAGTTATTCTTTAGGGACCGTCAACAAATTACTGCACAGTGAGGTAAAGAAAATAAAATCCCACAGTACTTTTTTTTGTAGGGCATTTGACCCAGTGACCCCTGTATTTTATAGACATAAATACAACATTATTTAGTGTATTATTTAATGTCATAATTATTCAGTGTTTATTTGTTCACTTTGTTCCACTTCTTGTGTAATAAATTTTTGTAGTTCTTACATTGCCAGTTGGCTTTTAGTTGATTTAGTTTGACGAAATGACAAAAACCTTTTGAGAGAGTGTCAATAACTATAGGTCTGCCCAAAATCGGCGTGGGAGTAATGTGGGGTCGCCAGACCTCACAAGATTTTTTTGTGGGGTCCCCAGACAAAAAGTTTAAGAACCACTGACTTAATCCACTTATTTGAAAGTTTACAACGTAACTTTTTATTTTTATCAGCTCTTTTTGTAACTTTTTTTTAACTATAGATGATATACCTAATATTTAGCCTTTCTTCATAATAGGGATGTCAATATTATTCTGTTTATTGATCATTTGGATTATTCAAATCACAATATATTCCTAAAAACAAAACAAAAATATTTATTGTGGGAATCATAGGCAGTAACAATGAATAATTTCAGTTCAATCTATGCTCCACAAAAGTAATACTACATATAAAGTAATATTTTTTTGGCTGTTCATGTGTCAAAATAATTACTTTTTCATTCAGAAAGTTTTATTTCAGAAAAAAAGTAAAGAAGTAAGGATTTCACTGTTGCTTGGTCAAAGTGCAAACACATGAATAATCATTAAATTGTGAGGTTTTTCTTACAATAATTGTAACAATAAGGGATTTTGTGACATCTTTACTTTAAAGGACAAAATAACACACAATATGTTTTTTTTAATATATTGCCCTCCTTTCATTATTACTTTTATCACCAAAAAGCATCTGAATATAAAGGACAGATTATTTGTTATTTGTTTTGATATCACAATTAAAAATCCCTGTGTCTTTTGCAGTGGTTGGTTTCTATATCTTCAGAAAGTCAAATTCTGAAAAGAATGCGTTCAGAAGAAACCCGGCAGACCCCAGACTGTCACGTAAGCTCTTATGTTGTTTGTATTTCTCTTTTTTGTTATTTGTATTATGTAAACTTAATCCAAACTCTTCTGCGCTCCTTTCAATGTCAAACTGAGAAATGACACGGAAGAACCCTAACCCAGTTGTGCCCTTCATTGGGCACTATTCAGGTGCTGCAGTGGTCAAGGACGTCGTACATGTGTAGTTACCACTGTGATCCTCAATGTCACTTCTCTCTCTCCATTTCACACCACAACTTTGCCAAATAAAGTCTTCAGTCATAGTGGGAGTTGGAAAACAACATGTATGAAAGAAAGCAGACGAAGAGTTTTAACAAAGCACTGTAGATTTGTGATTATGAACGAACAAACTACTTAAATAAACTGTCCGCTTTTCCTCAGTTTGAACTCCATTGTTTGCAAAAAAGCTGAATAATAATTTGTTTATGTGAGATTCATCTTAAATAAAACATGTAATTAATATTAATCCATAAATACAAGTGTGTCAGTCAGATTTGGAGAATTTGGCAGTTTTTATTACCCTTAGTGTACCCTTAGTGGCACTATAGACTCTGCTTAAGAGTGTGAGAGTATGGAGGGACACTTTTGTAACCACAGTCTGAGAACCATTTGTGAATTCTGCTGCTGCGTGTAAACGCCTCATGTGCAGATGCTAAGTTTCGTTCTGATTTCAGATCTGAAGAGCATCCCCACTGCTACAGGGAAGAGTCTGCTGGTGTCGGGCTGGTGGGGAGTGGTCCGCCACCCCAATTATCTGGGAGACCTGATCATGGCCCTGGCCTGGTCTCTGCCTTGTGGTGAGTTTCTGTAACGATAGCTTTGACTTTTACTGGAGGGCCCAGTCAAAATTGAGTTTAGTTTATAGACATGGACAGTGCATACGTTCTCTTTAACAGGAGAGATTGTACCAAGCTGTAGAGATAATTCACACCTGCAGTCTCTGGACAGGCTGATGTTAAAGTTCATGAAATCAAATATAATCAAAGAAAAAAACAACACTACAATGACCAGTCCATGATAAAAGTCCTGGAATCGTTCACATCTCGTACTCTCAGCAGCATAAAATCATCGCTCCTAGAACACATAAACACATAGATATCAGTCCACATGATGGGAGCAAGTCTGGTTTGAAAGGAGTCATTGTTTCGCCAGGCGTGAAAAATGTGATAGTTTGTTCATGTGATCAGCTCTGTTTGTAACATTTTCCTCTGACGGATGGACAGACAAGAAAAAGATGCATTTCCAAATGTTGTCTTGTCCTTGTCCTTGATCTAGTGCCTCAGTGTTTCAGAGCTCAGAGAAGCAAACATTTCAGCGGAGGAACACTTTAAAGTTAAATGTCATCAGAATGTTCAAAATTCCAGACTGGAGGCAAAATGAAGTAGATCATAACATATTTCATTGATTAGCTGACGTCAGAACTAATGGTTTAAAAATAAGTAACAGGTTTTAATTTTCAGGGTGGAAATGTCAGTTAATTTGGATAGAAAAAAAAATAGCTTCACAAAAAGTATAAGTTGTCGTAAAGTGATATATCTGTAGATAAAATGAGACACTAGTGCATGTCCAGTATTTGTCTAGTAAAACATAAAAATCAGGATTTTACTTTCATCAAATCCTCGAGGTCATAATCTATTAAATAAAGATATAACGTTAAAGACAATTGTAAATGTGTTTAAATCAAGCTCTGATTTCACATCTGAGCATTTTTTATTTGACAAAATCATCTCTATTTTTCATATTTTGTGATATTCTGAGGTTAATCCCGGTTTCTCCATTGAAATCACATTATGTTCCACTTCACCTTTGCTTCTATTCCAAAATGTAGAATGTTTTGTTTACATACTGTATTATAAAAAGGTCTGAGTTTGAGTGCATGATTAGGTTTCCAAAATAATAATTGTCCTTTTTTCTGTAGGTTTCACTCATCTGCTTCCGTGGTACTACATGATCTACTTCATCATTTTGCTCGTTCATCGAGACTCCCGGGACATGAGTGAGTGCAGGAGGAAGTACGGCTCGGCATGGGACGAGTACTGCCGAACTGTTCCCTACAGAATCATCCCTCGTGTTTACTGAGCATCAGCGCTGAGGCATTTCAGTCACACAATACCACCCAAAACCAAATGGACTAATTGAACATTCTTAACAAAAAACAAAAATCAATCTTGACTGAAAGTGGTACATAGAAGAAATATTGTTGGAAGAAAAACGATGCCAAAAATATTTGTTATGACATGCAAAAGGAGAAAATGCTTGAAATATTTTGATGTAAAACAACTGCAAAAACTCTGATAGGATTGTGTTATTGACATGTAGATTTTGTATATAGAGGTTTTGTACTTAAACGTTAAAAACAAACAAAAACATTCATAATAATTGATTGATTTGACATTTCTGCATTTTCCCGTGACAGCTCCAGCGTGGCTTTTATGAATATATTTTATGTTAAGTCTTCCTGCACAATAATATTGCTTTTTATTTTTGTGGATGGTGGGATTCAAATGCTCATTGCTTTGAAAGGCTGCACAGTGGAACTCAGGCTTTAGGACGTTAACTCAGAATATTATGTCTTAATTATTTTTGATGTGTGATTTTTAGAGAAACCTAGCTATGAGTTTAGTGTTACAGTAGTTTTGAAGAGTGAAGAATGCACTATTTACTGACAGTGTTATTTTTAAGTGACAATGATTTATATTTTCAATGAATTTGGCTTGAATACTACCTCAGATTTACACACTGTCCTTCAGCCGTGCCCCTGATACAATATGATACAGTTTAATCAGGGGACGCGGCTGTTTTAATTATTTTAATATGAAGTAAATATACTGTGATGAAATTCATAGCTGTGTAAGCTTTTCAAATATGTGCATTTAAAACCCAGAGAGTATTTGTAGGTGAATATGTAGCTATAAATTAAGTTTTCTTTTTATGATATAGTGACAATAGTTGTAAATATTTTTTCTCACATTGATTTCAATTGACAAAAGAAACAGCAATAAAGTGAGTAATCACAGTGGTTTATAAAAACTGAGTGTGTTTGTTTATTTTGATCAAATGTAGCTTCAACTCTATTTTTTTTATGAACAAATAAAAATACACGACTATCTTTCACCTTATCCCTTTCTATGTTCTCACGACTTTAATTAGCGTTTGGTCACAAAGTAAATATGACTCTAGTAAGTTGTCCGAACCTGCAGCGCCCTCTAGCGTAAACAGGTGGCAGTAAAGTGACTGATCATCAGAAAAACCCGGAGCATAACTTCTAGCAAAAGAAGGTAAAAAAAAAAACAACGTTTTTCTTCATCTTAAAGCAAAGGCTGACACAAATCTCATTATTACAGAGTGTGTGATAACTGCCCCAGTGCAGTCAGGAAAGACATGTCATCCAAGTGAATTAAAAACAAAGTACAAGAAAAAGTGTATCTGGTTTGACTTAACTTACATGTTCCAAATTATTATAGGATGGTTGTATTTAGAATAGATTCTGACAAAGTACTGATTTATACTTTCCAGAGGTCGGACGACAAAGACAGGAAAACTGAAACCTGAAATGGGACATGACAAAGTGGCATCACCACTAGGGGCGCACTGGGACTTCAAATACACATGTCGTCGGCCCAAAACGACCACATTAAAGGCCTATCTTTGTGAAATTTAGACATTTTCAGAGGATCTGAGCTGTTGACCATTTGACATGTCTAGATCGTCATTTGCCACTGGAGAACGCAATATTTCAAGTGTGAATGCATCAAAAGTAACATTATAGTCAGAAAATTGTCACCAGTGAGCTTATATACTTAAAATCTTTAAGAATATTTATATATCTTCATTCATAGCAGCTACCACTAACTTCACTAAATGTAACTTACTTCTCATTCCCTCTTCTCAAGTCAAGGTCAGTCATTTTTGTGTGTGTTTTACATTGAACCATGACATTAAGTCCTCTGACAGCTGAAGCCACTCACTCAAATCTTCTTTGACCCTCATCACTGTTGTGTGTTTTTGATCAAGTGTGAGAGTCTCACAGCTCAGATCTCAAACACACATTGCATCATAGCGTTTGAGTGCGTTATGTTCCCTGTTGACTGGACTGTGCTTGTAAATAGGACACCCAAACAAGACAAAAACACAAGGACCAAAACTTTAACTTAAACAAGCTTATTTTTAATGGATCTGCAAAATTGTTTGAATTTCCAAAGAGAACTTCTGTACCTCCTGCCCAGTGGCAAGCGTTACACAAAGTTACAGAAACGCTCCCAACCCCCAAAAATCTGCATGCAGGAAAAAAAAAAAGAAAAAAATAATTCAACGTAAAATAAACCATACAGTTAAAAATAAACATTGATAAACAGGACACATAATGCCGTTCTCTTGGCTGGAGGAGAAATTCAAACTCTTCTGCTTCAGTTCAGGCTCAGAGTTGAGACCAAACACACAGAATATTAAATTTTAATTTCATTGGGTGGATGTGGCTCCGCCCACCACACAGCCCCGCCCCTGTCATCCATATAAGGCACAGGACAAAATAAACCCCCACATACAAAAGGAGCGAGCCACGCCTCTGTCACTTGGTAACAAACATTAAAGGACAAAAACAAAACCCACAAAGTGTACAAAATGCTCAATCTACATGTGTCTTTTTGATTCTTTTCCTCCGACTGAAGATGAGTGCTGCGGGAGGCGCCGTGGGGAGCAAAGGAATATTAAAAATATGAACTTGTTTTTACACAACCATTAAAACAAATGACAAGAAACGTGACTGGATTTCTCTTTTTTTTATCAGAAATAAAAATTGCGATGAGATGTTGAGGTGGGAAAGGGGGCTCGAGTCGAGTGGTTTTAATTTGGTGGAGACAGACGGGGGTCAGTGTGCAAGAAAAACTCATGATAGACAGGTGGGTTAGAGGTCAAAGGTGAAGGTTAGCGGTTAGAGACAGAGACGTGTTGTTGGTGTAGTTTGTTTAGTGTGCGTCATTAGTGTGACTCGTTCAACTGCAGCACTTGCTCTTCCAGCCTGTGACTCCGCCTCCGCTGCTGATGTCCACGTTTTCACTGTTGGGCTCTTTTACAGGCGTCTGCGAGAAGGAAACGAGAAGAAACAAAATTACTATTGTTAAAGCCAATTAGTCTGAAAAAACCTGTTACTACAAAAAGACTGAAAAAGACATAGTACCACTTTATTTATTTTGAACATGTGTAAATAAAGACACAATTAATCCAGAAACAAATGTCAAGGCATTTAACACGTAGAGCAGCAACAATTAATCCACTAATCATGACTATAAAAATAATCCACTATAAAAATTGATAATCGTTAAACTCATGTCAAAAGACCTTTTAACAATAGATACATAACAAAGACCATGACATTAATACATCAAAATGTAAAAAGAATAGATTATTGCTAAATATTCTTTAAGTAAAAGCCTTCAGCCCGTCATATTTCAACCTTTTTTTGGCTGATAATGTATGTACAAAGTTTAAACATACAACAGAAATAATCATTTGACAAGCTAGTTCATAATAATCGCTGACAACTCGACTACTAATAAAAAGTGACACAAATTAAAAACACCATTAACCTAAACAAAGCCTGAAGAAGGATGTGGCTCAGAATCAGAATCACTTAATTAAGGGGTTATTAATATTAACAACCTGAAGTCCACCCCATACAACAGAAAAATGAACTGTGCATATCTTTTGACTGGATAGGTGCTAAATTAAGTCTGTGTTCATGCTTCAATACAGTTAATAAAACTGTAGTTATTATAATGTATTACCAAATGCAATACAGTAACGCACATACTTGTAATTTTTCCTTCATTTATCAAAACCCATCTACATAAATCACTGATAAGACAGTTGCTAATTACCTGCAGTCCCTGGACACTGGTTATGGTTAATGTTCAGGTTAATGCACTTTACACCAGAAAGTGCAATGAAACTTAAGGATTTCCTACACATTTAAAGCTCCTCAACAGCCACACAGAAGCATCTGCCAGAGACACCATGTTTTGTCATTTCAGGCAGATTTTTCTCCAGACAATTGAGTGTCTGTCATGGTGTGACGTCAGATTGAGGAAAAGTGACAAACATGTTCTTCAATTATGTTCAGGAACACAGCTTTTAAGTGTATCTTCTGTAATTAAGAATTTACATTTGCTACGTTTTGTTGTCCTGAACTAAGACTGGGCGATATTAACAAAAATGAATATCAAAACATTTTATTTTTTTTGTGTTATGACCCTGATTTTGTCCCTGGTTTTCAGTTTTAGTCCGGCGTGTTATATTCTGTTTTAGTTTCTTTGTTCTTTTAGTCCTCATTTAGTCCTGTTCTAGTCGGGCTTTAGTCCTGTTCTAGTCTAGTCTGTTTTAGTTTCTTTAGTCCTCATTTAGTCCCCATTTAGTTCCGTTTTAGCCCTGCTTTAGTCCTAACCTAGCCCTGCTTGTCAATTCAACAGAAATGTGTTAAACAAGTCAACATAACTAGTTGAAGTTGAAATATCCAACAAACGTGAGTGGACTGTAAAACTACCCACAAAAGTGAAGTCTTCTGTTTGAAAAGTTTAACTGTTTTGCTACATTTTTTTTTAAAACAACAAACGATATGCACAATATTAAAAATGTGTACATTTTCAAGACCTCATTCACAAACACGTACCTTTCTGAGGATGTCTTCTGCTAACGTGAGGAAAGCCTTCTCAATGTTGATGTTGGCCTTAGCACTCGTCTCAAAAAACCTAATGCCGTGCTCCCGTGCGATCTGTGAAGGGAAAATCCAGAGCGGACACATCAGGAGACACAGTGGACACACAGAGGGGGTAAAAGGAGGACTCTGCTCCTAAAATAACCTCTGCTCTGCTCAGGTGTGTGTTTCTGTGAGTAAGCAGATCTGGATCAGGCTTGTCAGGCTCCTTCTGGAGCTGCAAGGCCCAGAACAGTCTCAGTGATCCCAATACTAGTCGTGCTGTCACTTTAGTAAAACTTAGAACTTGGATTGTGATGATTGATGGGTCTTTTCGTAGCAGATGCCGATACAGATTTCTTAGAATCAAGAGAAACCTAAGACAAGCTCTGCTGAAGGTTTTGGGCTGTATGTAGGAGGACTCACTCTGAGCAAGATTCCAAAATATCATATTTGGTCGTACGATGGCTCCAAATGTAATCTCTGTTTCACTCTGAGACGTTCAATCCATAATTTTAAGACACGACTCAAAATGGTGCAGTGGACCCCCCGCTCTTCTGTATGGGAGCAGGTTGCCATCGCAGAGTGTGATGTTGCAGGTTAAAGACGTACCTGCTCCCCCTTGGCTTTTGGTACGACCCTCTTGTCCTCCATGTCACACTTGTTGCCTAGCAGCATCCTCTCCACGTCCTCGTTCGCGTGCTGCAAAACAAACAGGAAATGTCATTATCCAACAACACATACCTCCAGATTCTCAGGGACACGTCACACAAACATGGAAAGGTCAAGCACGGTGTAGTTAAGACAGGCGGCCCGTCACCATAATGGGTTACAACAGTTTCTCACAGCTAATGCCAACTTTTATCAAAACATAAAGATTACTTGTTTTTTTCTGCTTTCTACAACAGGGTCAGAGTCCAGACCAGGACTCAAGTGTGAACGCATTGACTACATTTATAAAATTGACTAAATCCATTTCTTGAACTCTTTTTTAAATGTATTCTTTAAAATTGAGATATGTATTATGTGTTTTCAAGAAACATAACAAGAACAAAACATGAAATAAAAAACAGTGAGGAGTCAAAGGTAAAATCTTATATGTAAGAAGTAAAACGGTTATAGACTAGCGGGACGAGATAATTAATATCTCGTTTTGAAAATGATGTTATTTTAATCCAACAGATATGTGTTAAAACATTAGTTGAGGTTTAAGTATCAGACAAATGTCAACTGTCTGTAAAATCAATCATCAAATACCTTATACCTTTTTGTGCAAAAAACAATAAACTCAATTCGCGTCTTCAAACGAGCCGTTCATCTCCAACTTATTGTAAACCAGTACTTGCAGAATCTTGTGGGAGTTATTTCTAAATATTTGCATATTATTTTGCTGACTTGTGCTTGCTTTTGTTTTCATATTACGCACGCTTCTGTTAATGCCATATTAGTCACACACGTGACCTGATCGTTTGTCTGAAAGTGAATCCAGCAACGCAAAAGTGACACTGATGGCCAACATGTGCTTAACCAAAAAGGCTGAGGAAAAGAGAAGACGACAAAATGTATCCAGTAGTTTTTTTGTGAGAGCTGAACAATTTGGGGAAAATATTGCAATGTTCTGACAAGATTTGCGGTTCATGTTTTAATAATCAGACGGATTCTGCTTAAGTTTTACGTTTAAACAAGACTGAAATATGAACTGAATGTGGAATATTAATTAAGCTATATTTCAGAATAAGAGCATGTTTGTATACAGATCTACAGCATAGTTTACTGTTTTTTTTAATGCAGAATAAGACATGAAAATTATGTGACTTTAAAAACAAACTGCAGGCGCTTTGAGTCCATTCAAATTGCAATTTTGATTCAACTGCGATTAATCTTTGTGGCTCTAGCCTTTGTGGTTTGTTGAATGTCCATTTACAAACTTAAACATTTTCTGTAGCAGTTAAATTTGCTTGTGTATCAGCTTCACATCTGTTTTCCCGCAGCTCTTGAACGCAGCGCGATCCAGGCTCCGCTCCAAGCCAAACATATTATACGAGTTAATGCAGCAGTTAAATCTTTACTCTTCCCTTCATGAATAAATATTGCGCGGTGTTTTGACATCTCTCAGCTCCAGATTGTTACTCATGAGGAGAATCAGCTCGTTCACATGTTTCTGTCACAGTAAAAGGAAAGTATAAGAAGTCGTGAGGTCATGAAGGAAAGCAAACACAATGAACTTCCTGCACTGGGCCTTGGTCTGATATATGCTCTTTACTCCTCCAGTTTGACCATGTTCATGTACATTATTGTTTGCTTCTTTTTTTTGTTTAGTCATCACTTTAAAAAAAACTAAAAGCTAATAATTGTGACAATTTTAGAAGCTAAATTAAAACTTTTTAATTCAATCTATCGTTCGAAAGATAGATCTAAATGTAAAGTACTTTTTTTATCTGGCTGTTTCAGTCAAATTTTTAATTTTGTTTTTAAATTGCCTTTGTTTGGTCGTAGTCTCAGTAATTGTGAGTAGCTCATATTTAAATTGTGATTTTTTTCCCCTCACAATAATAAAATATTATATGGTAACTTCCCTAATCTCTATTTTTTTTGGTCTAGCACACGGCTCAGACCAGTCTTTCTTCCAAAAACAATCAGTAAAAGTCGATCAACTGAGCTTTAACATCCAAACTACATGTAAACTACGCCCTCTGCATTCTCAGTTAACTTTATAAATTATAAGGCCGTCTGTGGCCAGTTAAGAGTCGTAATTAGTGCCCTTTTTTGTGTTAATTCTTTGAGATCAAGGATGTCACCATATCACATTTTAGTGTAACGATTGTGAGAGAAGCATCATGATTCAACAATTGTTCAGGATTATTGAGACCTCAACCCGACAACAGTGAAATCTTTAATCTGCATTCATTCGCAAGTCTAGCTTTAACGTCCAGCTTTATGAACTCAAACTTTCTGAATGAAAACGTAATGACATTGTCACATAAACAGCCAAATAAAAAAACACTTGACATGTAGGTTTACTTTTACTTTTACTTTAGAGCATAGATTGAACTGAAATTACTCATTGTTGTTGCCTACAATTCTCACAACTATTATGTTTTAGTTTTTACAATTATAGATAGTCGGCTTCTGAGGGAAGATCCACAAACAGACCTCCGTGGGGGAAGCAATCCATTAATTTTAATGTAGAAGAGCTGCTCTATCGCCCACCGTTCAACAACTACATTAGCAAATATGAACTTAATATATTGTACCAAATACAGAGACAAAGACATGGAGAAGAATAGAAAAAATAGAAAATAAAATAAAGTGGTTGAAGGCTCAGATCAGTATAAATGTCCAAGAATGCTAACGGGAGCTGCGCGCTAAATGCTACAGTGATGCTAGTGCTGCCTGCGGTATTTTAACACCTGCAGATCAATCATTTTACTTTTCAGAGGTAACGCCAGGTTAACAACGTTGTTAACACTTAGTTAAACTTGAATGAGCTGTGCTTAAAATACACATAGTTCATCAGGAAATGTGTTGGAGAAGGGGAAAAATGCCTTTTGTATTAAATCAACGGAGAATCCATGCCCCCGAATACAACATGTATCCTTAGTGTGACTTGAATAATCACGAGCACCGATTAACCAAATAATCTTGACGTCCTGATTTGAGAAAAAGTGTACATTTGGAGGTTTCAGAGAGACAGAAGAGGAGCCAGAGCTCCAAATGCAGCTTTCTAGACAACTTTGGTCCAGACGTGTTTTACCTCGTCGATATTACGGAGCCATTTGCTGATGTTTTCAAAGCTCTTGGCGTTGGTGATGTCGTACACCAGCATGATGCCCATGGCGCCTCTGTAGTAGGAGGTGGTGATGGTGTGAAACCGCTCCTGTCCCGCTGTGTCCCTGAAACGCACCAGAAAACCAGATTCAGCTTCATTTAGTCTGTAACGTTCTCCAACAGTCACAGCTGGACAGATCAGCGCTACACGAGACAGAACAAAGCAGTAGACCAGTGTTAATATTTTCTGTTATGAAGGATATGGGCGCTCACAGGCCTTGATAACCAATTTTGAAGTACAATATATTTTTACAGAGAATACTGCAACACTTATTACACCTAAACTACTGTATGCAACTGAAAAATAAAAAGGGTAATCCCAATAAACTCTTTTCTACATTAAACATATTGTTAAAAGAATATGCAACACATAAATGGCAAGATGAAACACTAGAAGAGGTAAGTGTCTGTAACGAGACGTAGATGTTAATTATTCAAACAACTACAGCTCAAATGTTTATGTACTACAAGAAAATTAAGGAAAAGTCTCGAGTCATTGCAAAGAAGAAATAATATTAAGCCCCTAAATATATTGTTCTATCTCCCATTTATTGAAGTCAACACGGCAATCATCGTGACAAGCGCTCGTTTTGCCCCTCAAACCTGAAGTAAAGCCATTTGTCAAACCCACAGTAGCTTTGAAAACACATGTCAGAAAAAAAAATCACACAACATTAATAATAAATAATATAGCAAGAGGTGGGCAATATATTGATTTTCGATAATATCATGAATATTGTTTTGAAGATATGCCAAATGTGAATATTGAGTTTACTGTTTATAGTAAAAAATGATGCAAAAAGATCAGATTCAAAATAAAATAGTCTGTTGTAAACTTTAAAATAAGGGTATAAAGACAAATAATCCTGAGACATTTCTGTTGGATTGAGATATTGTCCGACTCTCGGGATACTTCAAAATAAGACTTTTTTTGACCCCCTCTAAATGCAGCCATCCTACATTGTGAACTTCTGACCGCACATGAGTTTATGGACGCACATGGCATACAATCTCTGGATGAAAAGAGCAATTCATTTCAGCTGCATTCTTCATCATTCAACAAATATTAAACATGCACTTAAAATGTAGCTTCACTGACATTTCAAAGCCGCTCAGCGCCTGAATGTTACACTAAAACATGTACAGTTTTAAACATGAGTGACAACACACACTAACGGCTGTGGTTTAGTCCAGAACATCATGAAATCAAGGTCACAATTTCTTTTAAAGTGCTGCATTTTGAACGAATCTCACTGTTCTCTATCAGGGCTCTGGCATTTGTTTATTTAACTTTTATTTCACCAGTTTAAAGTGACTGCAGCACACAATAAAAAACAAACTTATTGACATTCACACTAAAATTCACAGGATTCTCACGCTTTTTAAAATGAGGTGAATACACCTTAAAGAAACCACGCAAATCTACTGAGCAGAAAACTGCCATTATTCGTAGGGATGTTACATCGGTTTCCAGATATCAGGATCTGTCAAATACAGAAAATGTAGCCGATATTTGGCACAATATTCTTTCTGCACGGCCCCAGACTGTGTCCATGTGACATTCACGGTTTGACATGAGAGTAACAGACTTAAGAGTAAAACTAGAAATAGGAGGCCAATTACACTGTGTTCCAAATTATTATGCAAATTGTGTTTAAGTGTCATAAAGGTAATTCTGTTTGGTTTTCCTGTGAAACTTATGGATGGTATTGTGTCTCAGGGCTCTTTGGGTCAGTCAAACCAATCTCAGACATCTGAGCCAATTAGTTTGCCAGGTAAGACCAATTAAAGGAAAAACTACTTAAGAAGGACGTTCCACATTATTAAGTAGACCACCATTTTCAAGTAATATGAGAAACAGGAAAGGATCTCTCTAGTGCTGAAAAGCATGAAAGGTATAACCTTGGATATTTCAACAAAACTTAAGCGTGATCATTGTACTATTAAGAGATCGGTAGCCGATTCAGAGCACACAAGGATTTATGCAGATAAAGGCACAATGAGGAAGGTTTCTGCCAAACAAATTCATCCAATTAAGAGAGCAGCTGATAAAATGCCATTACAAAGCAGCAAACAGGTATTTGAAGCTGGTGCCTCCGGAGTCCCACGCACATCAAGGTGTAGATCCTCCAGAGGCTGCAGTTCTGCATAAACCTTCTATTGGGCCACCTTTAACCAATGCTCACGATGCAACGAGCAAACGGCTCCAGGGCCTACAAATACATGAAGACTCATTTTCAAACAGTCTTGTTCACTGATGAGTGCAGCCCTGGATGGGGCGGAGTCATGTTTTGGGCCGGAATCATATAATTTGCAAAATAATTTGGAACACAGTGTAGGCTAAAAATATGGCTGTATGTTTACATAATTGTGCCAGAAATGGTTTTGTATCCCAGATAAATACATTGTCTTATTATTTATGCAAAAGTGAAAGCTAATGCTGGGATACCCAACTTTTTTCCCCAAATAGTTATTAATCCGAGTCCTCCCCAGAAAGTGTGATGTAAAAGCAGAACTTTGTTGAGAAGGAAAAAAAAAAAAAATCCTCCTGCACAATATCTTCATCTCATTTCTAAGAGAAAAGATTCAAAGAAAAGATGTAAGAAAGAGCCATGAGAGTTAGTATAGGACACTTTGAGCTGATTGGCCAAGCAGGATAATACTCCTGCTTCATTTTTGCTCATAAAAAAGCTTATCTAAAGCTGTGTTTGTGGCCAAAACAAAAAAAGAAATCCATGCATGCGATACTACTGATGTGTCAAAGGAGTTTTAAAGGTTGAAATGTCTTTCTAACTAATTCCTAACTCAATACTTCCTTATTTCACAGTTTGAAAATGAAGTACCCCAGCTTTAATTTGTGAACTTTACTATAACTTAACATAAATGTATGGTCTTATATCAGTATCGACAAATATCAGTAATTGGCCACAAGAGTAAGACACATCAGATAGACCAGACCATCGCAAATTATTCGCCACTGATATGTCATTTATACATTTCAAAGGTTTTTGGGCTTCTGTAAATTTAGAGTTGCACATATTATGGACTCTGTCTTTATGCAGAATTAAAGCAAAGTGTAGAAACATTTGTGTCCAGCTGCAGAGCGATAGATCCTGCTGGGACGGCGAGCATTTCCTTTTGGAGCTGAGTTTTGGACCTGGGGAAATCTCTGTCAAACACATGCTTTAGCACCGCAGAACTAACACAAGCTGAACCACAAATACACGTCTGAGGGAAGAAACAGGCCTGCACTCATTATACTGCAATGTTTTGTTTTGTTAAGTCCATAAACGATGTGACCTTGATATTCAAAAGTCAACATATTAACAAATATTTTGCTTTGGCAGTTTGAACTATTTGTGTCACCAGACATTATTGAGAAGTGAACACACCCTTCTTTGGTTCATTTGTATGATTCAGTTTTTGTTAAAGATCTGAAGAGTCTTACCAAATCTGTAGTTTGATCTTTTTTCCTTGTAATTCGACCGTTTTGATCTTGAAGTCTATTCCTGAAAGAAAAAACAAACATGCAGGTTAATATGTGATTGAATAAAAGTGAAACCAAACAGTCCAAGCATGAAAACAAAGCTTCTGTCGGAGCATCGACGAGAGCGTATATGTATTTAGTAACAGTTTGGTGCCAGGAACCAAGCGGTCGACAAATCTGAGAGTGTTTGGTTATCGTTTTAAATGTTTCACTTCTCACTAAACATGCCGTATTTACATCTGATTCTTCATCTTGTGCACATTGTCATGGGACACTCCTGCACTTGCACTTTACACCTCTAGACCTGAAGTGGGGATTAGAACAGTTACTGAGATACAGTGGATTAGGTCATAATAATTGTCAAAAACGCAAGAAATATTTGTAATTACACCACAGACCCATGAGAGGCCTGTTCTGACCCTAAAGTATTTGAAACGGTTTACGGGTCACAAAGGTCAAGAGGATGTCCAAGAAACAGCTGTGCACTGAGCGAAGCCGAAGTGAAGCCAAAGAGTGAGTCACAGAATATAGTGAACGCCCCACGGCCCCAGAGAGAGGGAGGGACCATGAAGTGCAGTTACTCACAAGAGGTTTGGGTTATGGATATGATACAGCACATTCATTAGCTCCAAACCCCAAGCGGAGCATTACTTCTATGAGATCATATGAAGGGAGGAAAAGTATACTTTCATGAAACATGTTGAACTGGTCAATCTACAAAAATACATGATATTTGCATCATTGCTCCAGTGGTGATAGGAAACATGTTTTTCTTGGAGAACTGTCAAGTAAATATGCACATTGTGCAATGGCTCAAGAGCTGGGAAAAAAGACACCACAGGAAGATATTCATGCATTTGAGAAGGCCCAGAGATGCCTGTAGTGTTACAGGAGTCATACGGAACAACATTAAGCTGTTTACTAAGAGACACTTTTTTAAACAGCAACAGGCACCAATGATTGAGTAGCTTTTGAAAATGCAGCTTTAACATCTTTGTGTCGTTTCATATTGATATAGGAGTACAACTGGTTTATATTACCGTTTAGCCATTTTGTCTTCTTCGCTTTGTGAGAGTGGAGCAGCAATTGGAGCACAAATAAAAACCATGGACCTTATTAAGTTTGGATCTTGTTCAGAGTCTGATGTCTTTTTGGATCATGCACTTCTGAAAAGGCGGGACTTGTTCTCAAACACAGAGGAAGTGGAGCTTGACACTAGACCAACGCTGTGACCATGACACGACGGACATGAGTCACATGACTGCCCTTGTCAAACCCATGGCTCTAATACAGGGGCAGGAAGCACTGTGAAGAAGACTATGAGGAAGGGCAGGGGGTTTCCAGGGGGTATTTTGAGAGTCAGCTGCGTGTCTCAGTCTGTGAACTTTGAGTCTCCACGTTTCAAATGTCTCGAGCTCTCTGATCACTTTTGGCAATTTTCTTCAGTAACAACAGCAGCGCAAAGGCCTGGCTTTATTGATGAATGATTTAAGAACAACCACCACGGCCGGGAGACGTCTCCACTCTTCAGTAAAATGGCAAATACACCACAAGAAAATACCGAAAATGGAGAAGAGTTGTACTAAGATCATTCATTTTATCCTCAGTTTTGCTTCAGCCCTTGTATTACAGACTTGAGGAAATTCAAAATAACAGGATGGTAATCTTGCTTCGAGAGAGAGAGAGGTTTCACGATCCCTCTGTCTTTGCCTGAGGATCCGATGTGAACACTGGGGGCAGCTCTTGAGGGTTCAATGGCTGTGTAAAATCATAATCACATTAAATGCTGAATGGTACAAGTGTTTTGTCAGGCTACATCTTAATCACAAAACTCGATCTACAACAATCACTGCCAGACCAGTTCCAAACTATAAATCTTCATTATGAAGGGCTGACAGATGATCACACTGCTCTGCGCCAAAAGACTGAGTATATTTTGAAAACATATGAAGCAGCAGGACAACACTGGGCTGCAGGACAGTCTTTTAAAGTTAGAAGGACTAGAATGTAAAAATGTGAAATATGACGTTTATAGTTTAATACAGTGTGGGAAAATGTGATACTAAATATTCAATTCTAGACCTCAACAAAGCCAAAGTCTCCATATTGTTCCAGACGTGAGGGCAAAGAAATGACGCAAACGTTTTTTTTTCACATTGGACAAATGAACTTTGTCCTACATTCATTAAACTGTGATTTTGCAAAACACTGGTTACAGGCAGATGTCCCAACACTGTGTGACTCATCTTTTTCACACATGCTGTCAAACAGGTGTTTAGTCTTTTTTTGTTTAGCACCTGAACATCTTTATTGAGTTGCATTACCCTCCCAATCTAAGCTCAACATAGAAAGTTGACTTTTGATTATTCAAGCCCTGTGTTTTATCAATAAGTCTGTTTTAAAAAGGGGGGGGATATTCGGACCAATACATTTGTAGTTTCTCAATTGATTTATATATTAAGAAGAAGTTTGTTTATGAACAGTGATTGTAGACGATAGCTAGCTGAAATAAAATGGATCGTAACGAATAATCCACTAAATATTATGTTTACAATAGTCTTGGTCACTTGTGGAATGACATAAAGTAGAGGCCTCCACTTTATCACTTTCTCTTTGTTTTCATGTCTCTGGATACAACATGGGAAATTCTTCACAAACTTTCTGTGGTTTTCTTTGAGACTACAGATTTTACATAAAGTCTATGCATGCAGGCGATTCCTCTCATGTGACACATATGCACTGCAGTGTTGGTGAAATTCTAGACTGAAATACCAAGTCACAGTCATTATTGCAGCCTAATGTGTATTTCAGATAAATGTAGAGGTTACACAAAGCCGTAGGCCTGTCACAATAACGAAGTTTGAAGTATGATATATTGCTACAAAAATATTTTAACACACGATAAAATTACCACGTCACGAAATATTTAAAGCAGGGTAACCCAAATAAACCATTTTTCTAATTGAACAATATTGTTTAAAAACATGAGATGCAATTAATAAATGGCAGAATGAACACAAAAAATAATGAAAATACACACAATAAATATTGAACCTCAAAAATATCATTCCAGCTGTCTCTTTTTTGAACGCTAAGATAGTATAGTAATCATTGTGACAGGCCTGCAGAGTTGTTCTGGATCTCAACAAATCCAACTGAAAGTGACTGGGAACAAAGCTGTGTTTATGGAGAGATGTTCCTTCACACAGAGGATGAGCTGTCACAGATACAAAACAACAGGTTTGAATCTGAAGCTCTTGACATCAGCAGCATAAATCCAGTCACAGTTTAAAGTTACAGTATGAGTAAACATGGGCACTTAACACAGTCTTTAATGAGTGTGAAGAGTTTACATATTTGACTCATGTGAGTTACTTTAGTGCAGGATATAGAAGAGACTATTATGGATGAACTATTCAAACCGGGAAGGCTCAATTTGATCCAGTAACTACTGTAAAACTTTACTGTTCTTAGAATGTGAAGTCTCGTGATGAGTTTCACTCTTGGTGTGTGTATACGAGTTATTATGGGGATTTTTTGTTTTTGTTTGCAGTTCTACTATTCTACTATCTACTATTCTCTACTCTACTATTTTATAGAACCTTTCAAAATCCCTGGTTATTTTTCTATTCAACAAGTAGGCCAAATGACATAATAAGTTAGATTGGCAAAACAAAAACTTGTCTGAAGAAAAAAAGGTGAAATTACGAAACTGCATGTAGTCAACAATTAGATGTAGGCTCGTTTGTTACTGATCCTTGTCATTGTAGTTGACAAATCTATTACAAATCATAAAGTTGTTGGTGAACAAAAATAATAAAAGTAAAAAGGGTACAGCACAGAAATATTGGCTATCGTTTTAATCTGCATGTAACTGCCTCTACTTTGAATGTTTTTTGGGTTTTTTTTTTTACACGGAACAGTATGTAATTTATATCAGTGTACAGAGACTTTAAACTGTTAGCACTTAGCACTAGCCACTAGGTCAATTTACATGACAGCATATCATCGTCCTGGAAAACAGGTTATAGCCATTTTAATAAATTCCAACGTTAGATATTGTTGCTAGTGTTGCTGATGTGTCTTTAAGGAAAAACTGCGGTTTGTCAAGTGTCTGGAGTGAGAGGTTTTCCGCTTACTAAATAAACTCCGTGGCCCAAAGCTCTGTCCAGCCTGGGCCCAAAGTCACCCAGCTGTCAGGGCTAATCAAAGCCACCTTTAGGGGAAACCAGACACAGCTGTGCATGTGTGAGTCTTTACCTATGGTGGAGATGAAGGTTGTGTTAAAGGCGTCGTCAGAGAAGCGGAACAACACGCAGGTTTTCCCCACGCCCGAGTCTCCGATCAGCAGCAGCTTGAACAGCAAGTCGTACGTCTTCTTCGCCATTTGACAAAGCTTTGTGTTTACCCGGACAAATACAAAAAAGAAAAAAAAAATAACCTAACACGCCTATGTGCGGTCTAAAGCCAGCTCCTCCACCAACAAAGCCACTTCTGCCGTACTCTTTATACACTCAACAATCTGGGAATTGTTGATTAGCTTTGGCAAGCTAGTTGGCTAAATACCACCCAAATTACGAGTCCAAACGTGTATCCGAGAGGTTATATCCTCCAATCCGACCTGTTTCTCACTACAGCACACACACTGTGCAAAAGCAGTCGCTGCTGCCGTGTGATTCTTCTTTTCCACTCTTTCTCTTCTCCCACACAGTCAGGACAAAATGGCTCCTCTCTCAGCCTGCTCACTCTTTCTTCAAACTAGCGGCGAGCTAATTCAAATTCTCGGCACACCCCCACATACCAGCCCCGTCAAAAGCTCGGCCTAGAAGAATGTGGACAAAATCTCAACGTGAAAGTCTGTCAATTTCTGTGCCAGTCTGTAGTTATTTCGTGTATTCAGAAAAAGTAGCCGCTAAAACACAGAGACGACCGCCGTCGCCTTCGAATGCGGCCTCGTCCAGGGCGACACCCTAGTCTGCAGGCCACGCCCACGTCCCACCCCCTCTGTCAGAATGGACTCTTTTAATTGGCTAATCGACCTGTCATTTCTTTGGCCACTCTCATCTGATTGGTTTTCCTTGCAGGCATCCAGAGGTAAAAGGGCGTGCCTTAAATTGACAGAAAGGGCAAATGTTACTGCGTAAGTTATTCGGACATGCGGGCTCAAATCTCCTTTTGCTTCACTTATGACATTTATCCTAAGATCCAATATGGCGGCTGGTTTCATGCGGATCACTAAAAGCCGGGGAGTGTTTCAATTGTAATAGCAAAAGTTGGCATTTAAAGCGGTGACTATCCCAGCTGTGAGTCAGGCCAAGTGATGTCATAAATATTGTACTTCTGCCCTTGTGACGGGCGTTTCCCACTTTTCTCTCCTCTGCACTGCTCTGGACGTTTATTCCAGTTCATCCCTTTATAAAATGCACACAATAATGCTCGTTTAGCCGCAATCTTTTATTACGGTGTTGTGAAAGCTCACAACCAACCATACAAATCAACTACATGAATGAATGAATCGATTAATTTAAGATATGTATTATTTATTTGTGTATTTTATTAATTGGTTTCTTTATTCATTTTTATTTATTTATTACTAACTACAAATGACTTTGGATTAGTCAATTAAAAGCGTGTAGAATAGATAATCTACACAGAGTTTTAAAATACGAAAATTAAAGCATACAGATTAGAACTTGTTGTCCTTCCGCCTGTCAGTGCAGCTTGATTCTCAGACACTCCTCAGGAATGTAGAGTATGCCCTGCTAACTTATGCCAAGTACAGACATGATTTTACAAGAAATACACAAGAAAGTTAAAGAAAAAAAAAAAAATGCGCGAAACATATTTATCCCAAAATCAACCGGATACTACTCATAATAATACTCATATAATATAATACTCATATAATACTCATCAGAAATCTGTGACTGATAAATAAACTGTGCTCTATTGTAAATTCAGAATATGTGAGTCCGTGTGACTCAAAAGTTGAATAGTTGACTGAATCGTTGTTGTGCCAACATAAATAATAAAACCATCAAGAGAATAATGAAAAAGACAATAAACAAGCCAATGATTAGATACAGTACATGGTGCATGACTAGATATAATATTATACTAATTGAGAAGAAAAGACCATTGTATGTAATGACACTGAGCCAGCATTTACAGTGTGGAAAATTCATCAATAGTTAAAACAGAGAGGGCCACAAGATTTGACTCTCTCAAAGATGACACCTGTTGTCACGCATTTTCTTTTTGTCTGCTTATTTTAAGAGTAGGGGACAGAATAATACTGACAAATAAAAACAAACAGAACAAGACTCATAGCAAAAAGACAAAAACAAAGAGAGTAGTCTAGAGCCAAGTCTGGCATGTGTCCCAATTAGTGTCTGTCCCATTTGTAATCAGGGCAAATTTTCATGAATGCATTTGCACTGTCTCACTAAAATAGTCTAGAAGCACGTAAACAAAAATTATCAAGTAGCCTAAATATAAAAAATAAGAAATGTACAAACAAATCTGGTTTAGAGTGGGTTAGCTTTGTTTCAGCCACAAGGTGGAGCTGCTCTGCCACGTTGAAGCTGAAGAGAAAATTGGCAGCAGCAAACTGGTTATTTTCAATTCAGATAAAATTTTGATTTATTTTGGCTCAAGATATGTAGCCGTGAGCGAAGTGACTTTGTCTTTTAAAATTTAGCACAGGCCTATCTTTTCGACCCTTTAAAAGTTTGGAAACAGAAACAAAATTTCAGAATGGAGGCAAAAGAGAAGCGGAACATGATGTTTTTTCAATGGAAAAACTGGGATTAACCTCGGAATATCGCAGGTTAGGGTTGTATGGAAAATATGGTTTTGTCAAATGAAAACCACAGATACATGTAAGTGACACCAGAGCCTGGTTTAAATACAGTTACTATTTTATTTGACCATAGCAATAATAATAGACACTTAGCGTTTTTAATGAAGTCAGAGTCCTATTTTTTTAGGTTTTACTGGACAAATACTCACAGAAATGTTGACCGCTCAATAACTATAAACTCAAAATAGTTGCATATTTTTTGTGACATAGAATTAAAACCATTAACAGTCAGAGCTTATATCAGTTGATTATTGAATAGTTCTAGGGTTTACTTCATTCTTCCTCAATTCTGGAATTTTGAACAATCTGATGACAGAGCATTTTAAAGGGTCAACACTGAATGTAGGCCATGACCAGATCTGGATCGATTACTATCTGTCAAACAATAAATTAATGACTTTAAAGTTTTAAACCCTAACCTCAAATGTGGTGAGTTAGTAATCTAATATAGGCCAACATGCTTCAACAATTATTAGCCTAGATTTGAGTGAACTCCATTTCCCATGATGCCTTGTGCGCCTCCGCAGTGATGTGGGGTGTGGTGTTGAAATGACTGGATCCCGCACCGGAGCCTGCAAAAGACAGACGGCTGGAAGATGCGGGCAGCGCTGTGTTGCGGATCTTCTGGACGCGTTATATCTGGATGATGACTTTGATTCATTTTTACCGCTGTCATCCTCGGGAATGATCATTTTAACCAAATCACAGCGGGGACGTTTGGCGGGACTGCAATGGAGCGTCGATCCTGAGCGTGAGATTCTCACCGTTTGTCTTTAAAGCTAATATTACACATAATTAGCTCCTGGCAATTGGAACATATCATTTTTGGTCTTTGTTATGAGATTTTAAAGTGGATGTCGCATTTCCCCTGTGATATGGCTCCAAAAAACTAAGGATTTTCTGAATGATTTTTGATCCATCGCCTTTGAACAGGAAACAGGAATATTATTGATCCAAGATTGGTAGGATATAGCTCTCCATCCATTTAAATCACCAATAAGGAAATAATTCAGAGGGCACAACAATCATGTCTAAAAGCAAGAGCAGTGAATGCATAAAGGTGGTAGTACGATGCCGGCCTTTGAACCGAAAAGAGGAGACCAATGGGCCTGCAGGTGGAATTGTCCAAATGGATTTGAAGTTGGGACAGGTCATCCTCAGAAACCCCCGCGCGCCCCCCAGTGAGCCCCTAAAGACATTCACATTTGACGCTGTTTATGACGCCAACTCCAAACAACGAGATCTTTATGATGAGAGCGTCAGACCATTGATAGATTCAGTTCTTGATGGTTTTAATGGCACAATTTTTGCCTATGGACAAACCGGGACTGGTAAGACTTATACCATGCAGGGGGCATGGTTGGACCCCGAAAAAAGGGGTGTAATCCCAAATGCTTTCGACCATATTTTTACCCACATTTCACGCTCTCAATCAGACAAGCAGTATCTTGTGCGGGCATCTTACTTGGAGATCTACCTTGAGGAGATCCGGGACCTTCTCGATCCAAACCATACAAATACAAGACTGGAGCTGAGGGAGAGTCCTGAGACCGGTGTGTATGTTCGGGATCTTACCTCTTGTGTTTGCAAAAGCATAAAAGAAATAGAAGAAGTTATGAATATGGGGAACCAAGCTAGGGCAGTCGGAGCAACAGACATGAATGAGCATTCTTCAAGATCTCATGCGTTATTTTTGATCACAGTGGAGTGTAGTCAACCTGGGCCAGATGGAAGAAAGCATATCCGGGTGGGACGTTTAAATTTGGTGGACTTAGCAGGTAGCGAACGACAAGCCAAGACAGGAGTGCAAGGAGAGCGCCTGAAAGAAGCAGCTAAAATCAATTTATCACTATCCGCCCTAGGAAATGTAATTTCAGCTTTGGCTGATGGTAGAAGTGGACATGTGCCGTACAGGGATTCAAAATTAACAAGACTTCTACAAGACTCTTTAGGTGGGAACGCTAAAACGGTCATGGTGGCCACCTTAGGTCCAGCCCCTCAACACTACGATGAAACATTGACCACTTTAAGGTACGCCAATCGGGCTAAGAACATCCATAACCAACCACGAGTCAATGAAGATCCCAAAGATGCCCTTTTGAGAGAGTTTCAAAAGGAGATTGCAAGGCTGAGGGCACAGCTCAACCACAGGAAATGGAGAAACAAGCAGAAGAAAGATGGAGATGTTTGGGACAGGGATGGCGACGAGGATACAGCCGGAGAGGAGGACTATGAAGAGAAAGAAGGAGAGGATTATGTTATGCTGGAGGAGCAGAGACTGGAACTCGAGAAGGAGGCCATCAGAGGAGATCGATTCTTATTGGCTGAGGAGAAGCAGAGGCTCCTGGGAGAGAAGGAGAGGATGATGGGAGATCTGAGGAAGGAGCAGGAGGCCACAGAGCAGCTCACAGCCAAATACAAGGTGAGACAAATGTTTAAGTAGACTGTAAAACAGGCACAGTGGGTTGTCATAGTCTACACAATCACAAGCAGTTCCCTCCATCACTGTTGACACTTATGAGCAATCGAAGTGAATAAAAATGATCAACTCTAGAGATTTTTTTAATGAATCACTAGAATTTTAAACCTGTTTATCATGTCCAAAAGTGTCCAAAACGTTTGCTCAGCTCACTACTGGAGAACTGGAGAACTTGTGTGTCTTCTTGAGTCGAGTGAGTTTTCAAAATCACAACAGACTGTTACTTATTACCACAGATTTATCTGAGTAACCCTGGGCACTATAAGCAGACTGCGCTCACACCACTCCTTACAACTACAGCTCTGCAAGGACATGTGCCTCGCCTTTGAGCGAGATATAGATATAGGTCAAATCTGTAATCATTTTTTGATCAGGAAGTAGTCTACATCATATGATTTGGAATATATTTTTTGCTTTTCATCTTCAAGGGTGAACACCAGGAGAGACACTTTGCAAATTGTTGAAATATGTGTTGCAGCCACCTATTATTAGCTGTACACAACCAACTATTTAATCTATTTCAATTTAACTTATTCTCTAATTAGTATTAAGTAATTAGATAAAACTCTAAACCCCAAAATAGAGTACCCAGCCACCCATAACCAAGACATTATTGTACTCTAGTGAAGTCCTTTTAATCAGTGCCAGGCATCTAGGAGCTGACCCACTTTAGTTTATTTCCAGAACGATGCAACAGTGGTCATTGTGTCGTAATTAAAAGCTCCCAAAGAGGTTCTTTATCTAACTAAGCACAGGTAGAAATAGCTCTCATAAAACACACACATTTTTGGAACAGAGGAAAAAATGTAACGATATCCGAATCTCCCATTATCATGATTAGCATCTCATGGTACAACATTTCGAAGAAGCTAAGAGAGATATGCTACATTTTCCTTTTTAAATGCTTTGGTGAATACTTGTGAACCATTACTGTCATAATACAAATAATTCAGTTTTAAAGTGCTTAATAACAGGTGTTTCATCATGTTGTCATCCATCATGGTTTCTGTAGTGTCCTCTGTTGTTATTCAATGTATTGTGAGATTTTTGGTGATAGGATACGTGCTTAAACATATTACATTCAGTGATTTACAATTCCAGGCACATCTAAATTAAACACTATATTTGGATACATTGATAATGAAATAATTGGCAATGGTAGTTAGTTAGTTAGATATTTTGAGGAAAAAGTCATCAGGGGCAAGATGTTGGATATAGTTGAATAAAACTGCCATCTGCATCTGTATCTCAGAGATTCATTACAGTAAAATACTGTTTGTGAGCTCATGCTGATGACGAGCTGTGACCGCAAGAGTCTAAAACCACTTCTTCAGCTCTTGGTCCACACCATCTCATGTCAGCCCATAAAATCATGAGTCAGGCTTGGATTAATCACTTGCTCTGATTCACGGTCCACTCAATAAGTCACTCATGCAGAAAAAACGCAGCCTATAACTTCAGAGCCGGAATGAAGAGAAACTGGACTGGGACAGTGAGCTGCAAACGTCCTCAGGGTTCATAACGCGACGGAGATGGAGCAAATACGTCACTTCTTTGGGAACAATAGTGGTCGCCTAAAGGAAATGGTTCATTGTGTGTAATTTTAGCAGCAGAGGCCATGTTTTACTATACAATGTAGATGTTTGAAGTTGGGACATAGGCAAATTCAAAAGCGTGTTTATAATGCAGTAGTTTGCAGTAATGCTTAAGACATTTTTCAAGGAGGGAGACCTAACAACGTGAACTCCATTTTATTGAACTTTATTGCAATGACTGTACAAACTTGATTCAAACAACATTCATTATTGCCACTACTCATTAACACTCTTGTTGGTGATCAGCACCAGTATCTGAATATTCAAAATTCAGGAATGGAGCCAAGCGGAGGATGAACTGACATCAGGTCTTGATGGTAATGATTTTGAGCAACAATTTATGGTAGAATGTCAGTTTGCTTTTCTGTTACAAAAAAATCTAAAATACTATTATGTTCCACTTCACTTTTGCTTCCATACCCAAATTTAGAATGTATTTCTTGACACATTTTTAAAATTTCTATA
The DNA here is from genome assembly GCA_019453435.1 of Rhinogobius similis. Taxonomy (NCBI): domain Eukaryota; kingdom Metazoa; phylum Chordata; class Actinopteri; order Gobiiformes; family Gobiidae; genus Rhinogobius; species Rhinogobius similis. The sequence goes on along the minus strand of CM033620.1, from coordinate 27,979,748 downwards.
AGGCTCGCAATTTAATAAGGTTTAGTAAAGTTCACAAACTAACTTTTCTTAAAAAAAAAAAAAAAAAAATTAAAATGTATTTATCTGAGGTAGAAAATGTGTACCATGTTTGTGTAAAGACACAACAATAACAACAATAGATCCATTACTCTTGTGTTTTCATTGTAACTTTAAAAGTTAAAAAGACACATCTGATACACAAAGGCACAGAGAGACTGGAAGAAATATTCGATCCAAATGTTTTCAATATTGAACGATATCAATATCTGGTAGAACAAAGCGACCAAACAAACTGAGTTGCACCACTGTATCGACTCAATTCTGCTCTAAGCTTTAAGAACAAAGACTTTGATTTGGATTTAAACAGGCGCAGGATGACTTTATATATTGTACGTTCTTCAGTGTTGCTGAATCAGCTGTGTTGAAAATGGCCATCCAAGCATCTTTTCTGTACTCCAGTTCCTCTCTGGGAGCTTGTTTCAGGTCAAAGGAAAGTCCCGTGAGGAGATGATAATGTGCCTCCTGCAGACTGAGGGCTTTCATGTCTGTGGTGATGAGGCTCAGGTTTCCTCATGTCGTCCAAAGCACTGGGGCTCAAAACTGTGAGGAGTCAGCTACTTCCTCCATGTTGTAAAGGATGCTTTTGATTTGACATATAAATAAATGCAATGGTCTGATTAGGAGTTTTGGTTTGTTACTTTTTTGAGCAACAACCTGAAACCGGACATATATGAAACGTATGGAACAAATTTTAGGTTTGGCACGGTAGTGCCACGGTAGTCTTCATAGCAAGAAGGTCCCGGGTTTGACTCCCGGGCAGCTCGGGGCCTTTCTGAGTGGAGTTTACATCTTCTCTCCGTGTCTGCATAGGTTTCCTCCGGGTGGTCCGGTTTCAATACAGGTTACAATAGGCTCCACTCTCCACTCTCCACTCCACTCCCCTCTGGTATCAGGACTCCCCTGAAAAAGAGATTCTGAATCTCGGTGGAACAGAGTATGTGGCCATACCTGCCACTGCCTGATCCTGTCAGATCATGGAAGCTCAGCAGGTCAGGGCCTGGTCAGTACTTGGAGACCGCTGGAACACCAGGTGCCACAGGGGGGCGCTGGAGGGGGAAATGTCATTGTGACCCACATTGTCTGGTATGAAAGTAGCGTGTGCATGAATGTTTGGTGGCGAAGAAAGGAGCCGATGGCGTACACTGGCAGCCTCACTTCCGTCAGTCTGGCAGCTGTGGCTACATAAGTGGCTTACCATCACTGAGGGTGGAGTGAAGAAATAATAACAGTGTAGTGCTTTGAGAGACTTCAACAAGTCTATATAGCATATTAAAAGTGAGAGGCATTATTATTTTCCTGGTTAAATAAAGGTAAATAAAAATAAAATAAAAAATAAATCTGTGAGAAAAAACACACAGGCAATGAATCTGGGGAGTTATACAATATAGACTACAGCCTACAGGATACAGATATTTAACCTTTAAAAAACATGGTGATAAGTTTCAATTATTGTTAAAGTGCTCAAATAGTGAAGTTGTTTGATGTAAGGAGAGTATTTGGATATTATATATAGTATTAGTAATTATATATATATATATATATATACATATAGTATTTGGTGTTATCTGAAACACCCATCAATGTATAGGTTCATATTACTTGTACAAAATGAGTTTACAGAAAGTTTATAAAAATTAACTGACTGTAAAACACATACAAAGGTACTTTTTCATAACCTATAATCAATATGGAATGTCACATTTTCTTCAATAATACATTTTATTTGCAAATATTCTCTTTTTAGAAGCCTTCTGTCACCAAATTTATTTGGTGAATGTATTTAAAAATACATCAGTCTGAATGTACAAAAGAAATCATGATTCGACTCGAACATTTTATTCCTGACTCGTGGACTACTTAAATAATCGCTTTGTGATAGCCCTAGTCGTGAGCATTAAAGTGACAATAACTCTCTTCAACATTCACATCGGTAGAAAAAGATTTTATATATATATATATATATATATATATATATATATATATATACATACATACATGTATATAGTATATAAATTAGATTTATCATGTCATATCATTTATCCTAGCAGTATGAATTTAGTTATTACAACATAAGATCATACAAAACAATGCTTTTGTCCTTTTCTCACCTTCACCCTGAGACCTCTGCCTCCATGGCTTCCCTTTGTACTCTCTAATATGAGCCAGCCAATCACAGTGGACGACCTACAGGCATCATTTTCTCTGTTGCTCTCTCAGCCAATGACAGCGAGGATGCGAAGGACGAAGGCAGCCAGGCACTACAGAAAGATGGAGGGAGAGCAGACGCGTGTAGCAGTAAATGCCAGTGGAAATGAATTTTAAAATGTCAGATAAAAGCAAATTGAGAGGCCGCTCGCTCTCTCTCTTTCTCTCTCTTTCTCTGTCCTTCTCTGTGTATTTCTTATCCTCGTCAATAGTGTTTTGGGAAGACTACTTTGAAAATGTATTAAGTTGCAGAATATTGAACACCTGCATAAAAAATATTTTGTGATGTATTCTGTTACATGGTCCAATAATCTGAATACTTAGAATACTTTCACTTACATTTGCATTTTGAAAACATGACACAAGATTGAAACAGCTTTATGTTTGTCGCACTGTTTGCTATGCCTATATTTATCTCCTTAGAGAGGGAAAAATCGCATATACACTCCCCACAAGAACAATGTTTTCTGTCTTTTTCTTTAATATTGTGCAGTTTGAAGGCTAACTTGCGCAATCAAATATCAAAACTCCAATTCCTCCTTCGATTTTAGGAAAGTCACTGTATTCTGAATACCACCAAATGAAACGGTAACTGCACAAATTCCAGTTTCTCAAAATTAGTCTTTTATTCAAGATTAGTAAATACTAGAGGTATCAGTTAATCAATAATCGTTATAATTCATCCTGAGGTTTCTTCTCACAATAATCGCAACACTAAAATTTGATACTGTCACATAAGTACATGTGCATTTAGTGACTTCTCGACACTGCTCGTCACACACTAAGCTTAAGTAGGTCATAAAATTACACTGTCACACGTTGCTTAGTTCAGCGAGTGGGGGCAAAAGTTAAGTGGAACATAATGTGATTGCAGTAGAGAAAATGTGTTTAGCCTGAGACTATAATGAAATGTGAAAAATGTTTGAAAAATTACGGTGGATTTGGCAAATGAAAACAGACATGTGAGTGATATCAGAGTTTGGGTTAAAGACATTTACTGTTGTTATGAATATTTATTGTTAATTTAATTGGACATTATGATGGACACTTATCATTTTAGATAAAGGAAAAATCCACATTTTTTTTTAGGTTTTGCTGGACTATGAACCTAAAGTAGTTTTTCACTTTATCTGTAGATATATTATATACTTTTGTAATGCTAAAATACAGTCTAGAAAATACAATTTTCTCCACTTGTTAAAATAAATAAATACAAATAATAGTTATTTTTTGTTTGGGATACATACAATTCTTACCATTTAGGTCAGTTTATCATTAAAAATGTAGTATAATTAATTTATCCTCAAGTCGCCTTCATTCCATATTGTTGAGCACCTGTCCGTGCTCATACATTTCCCATCATATTGTCAGTGACTTCACAGTATTGATCACAGTATTGATTGATTGGCTTTATTTCAAGCTTATGACTGATGAGTATTACACGTCGTCCTTGTACACCTACAGACGCCTACAAACAAACGGGTTAATACACACAGGTTCATACATGATGGCACCCACCCTTGAAAGTCCACCAAGTGTCCATATTTCTCAAGTAAATGCAAGTAAACCATGTTAGCTCGAATCACACGATTGTTCCTGTAACCTTAGCTGTCATATTGCATTGTGGGTGATAATGCCAAGTCTCACGTCCGGCTCGCAGTCGTTGCAATGGCTCTGTAATTGGTTTGATGTTTGCTGGAAGCGAACACTGCTAATGTGATCAAGTGTTGTGACCGGAGCAGAGATAAAAGCAGCCTGAATTAGTTTATCCAAAGAGGTGTCGTGTTATTGCGTTTAAGTGGAGCTTAACTGGGCCAAGTGGACTCAAAACACTTCCATAAAAGATTTGTCACATTAAAATGCTTCAATATAAGCAATCAATCAACCGTGCAGCAGGTCAATTTAGGAAAAATCTAATTGTGATATGGTTAAATTTGCTAAGTAAACTCAAGATTCAGTGTAGTACACATCTTTCCAGGGGCATTACCATCTGAGACAAAACTGTTAAATCTCATGCATTTCACAACATATTCGAAAAGGTCTCGACTTCAGAGTCAGTTTCATACATAGAAATATGGACTTGATGTAGATATATAAAAGTATGGCAATAAATGAGAACAAACTAAATATATTGCAGAAACATTCTATTCCATCTGACAGAAATGTATTATTGTTGAAAATGTGAAAAAGGATGATTTTATTCATGATTTTCCTTATTTAGTCTAAATTAGTTTTAATACATTAAGGTATGAACGGTTTTGTGTTAATATATTTGAAATGATTAGGTCAAAATGTACATTCAAATATAGCCAGAATATCAATATCGCAGCACGTAACAGACATAACGCAATCATTTCTAATACAGCTCGAGTATACATTGATAACCACTACGCACAGCTTCAACCTCTACAATTGATATGTAAATTGTATAAATCTTAACAATTTGTAGGCCTGCATGTGGTTATTCACCTTTCAGTTCCTTCCAGTTGCATGTATTGAATAAACACGATGAAAAGGAATGGTTGTCATTTTCTGCGTAAGAACCAATCATGTACAAACAACCCATTTAAAAAGCACAAAAAAAATTACCATATATTTGCAGAAATCACAAAAGTGCAGAAATATCACTTTATCCTCTTTTTGAAAGTTTACAACTTCACTTTTTTCAACATTTTTTTCTCATCAACTCATTTTGTAGCATTTTATTTTTACTATATATTATAGACTCGATATTCAAATTTTGCATGTCTTCAAAACAACATAGTATTATATTCTGCACAATATTATGTACATTTTGATTTATTGCCAATTTGCTCACCTCTACATAAAATGCTTGTTAAAGTTAAAATGTTTTGGAAATCATGAACAACATGGCAGTCTAGTGGAGTTGAACTGAGACGTTCATTTGGAGTCTTCTCACCTGACTGCACACGCCGCTGTGGTACCAACGCGGTGCACTTTGGGGGGAGGGGCACTTCATCACCCACCACACGCACCAGAAGGACACCAAATCACACTGCAATTTTAAGTCAGCATTTATTATTGCCCGAGGTCCACCCTTTTTCCCATGGCTGTTTATAGTGACTTATCACACACCCAGATGGAGGGTGTAAGGATCTTGTGCTGTTTAGTCATTTGAGGAAGCTTTTAAACT